>JACSVZ010000012.1:2691892-3955226 GCA_014706295.1 Lycocorax pyrrhopterus obiensis
AGAAGAAAGGGCTTTTTACACATTCATTAGCATGTCAAGGGGTTGTCTTTAAGTGTATTACAACAGCAAGGGCCACATGTCTTTCACAAATGTAATAAAAGAAGCCCAGACTAAATTCTGACTGCAGAAATCCCTGTGCAGTCTGTCTAGGGCTCTGTCACTCTGAGCTGCATTTTGCATATCAGAAATCTCTTCTTTCCAGTGCCCAAGGACCATGTAGCCATTTACAAACCACACTGGCATCCCAGAACAAGTCACTGCTTTTGGCAGTGGTTCAGAGGGCTGGGATCTCAGGAATAAACAATAAAACTGAAGCTCTCAGGCACAGTAGCTGCTTTGCTAAAAAGAGGCACATTCTTAACAGTAACTGAATATGGCTGAAGATAAGAGTTTAGTACCGGAGAACTGAGAAAGAATACAAAGGACACCACTCCTAACCTGCAAGCTTTCTTAGAAACACCGTTTCTCTTTGGAAGAAAAGCCAAAAGAAGTCCTGCTTTGGAAGGTACATTTTCACAAAAGCTTGGGTTTATAGGATTTGTTATCTTAGATGATCCTATTCTATTTTAAATGTATCAAGTTAATTAAGGGTCATGTAATTTCTTTCACAGAAGAACTGAAGCTCTGAGCTCCTCTGAGGAAACATAGCTGAACATGTGAAATGAGTACCCCAAAAACCTGTTGGTAAGTCCCCTCACATTCAGACAACTATCTTCCAATCATTTGAGAAACTATGAAAAACCCCAAGCCCACAATACCGACACACTTTAAGCAGAGGTGGGGAGGGTGTGTCACATTTAAAAAAAGAAGTGGACACAAAGGCACTTCTGTTTAAAAGCCTCTAGGGTACTCTGAAACGCCACCAGGCAAAGCCTGGCTGAGCCAGAAGCTGACAGTAGATGATAGTCTACAACAGGCATGGAGTTTACACAACCTTGAACATTGATTAGGAATTGGAATTCAATATGTTTTGCTGAGTAGCTTTGAGCTACTGGTTGTTGCATTTTTTTGAAGAGGACCTTTGATGACTAGTTGGAGAGCAATATGAGAAAAAAAAGAAGAATGAATAGCGTAAAAAAGAAAAGCTACTTATATAGGTTTAGAGTGGTGTTCTATTTTAGAAAGTGGTGGACATGTGGAGGTTTCTGCAGGACAAAAGTACTGCTAGCAGGTGAGTAGGTCACCACCACTGCAGTCTGACAGAAGTCCATTAGCTTAAAAAGGGGTCTTTTAAGACAGGAAAAAGGACAACATAATTAGGTAGTCTGGTTCATTGGAAACACCTCCTCTGTTTTCAACCTGGACACATCAGTTCTTTGATAGAAGAAACACACATTCAACAGCATTTTGGGTGGCTTCCATTTCCTGTAATATTGTTGTACATAGGAAACGAGGTATGTTTGTCTTAGGCATTTTCTTCTTTGAAACAGACAGCAGAAGGAACAGAGAAATTATAAGAGGTAGTGAATTTAGCAAACCTGCACATAAAACAATCTTTCATGAGAATAAAATGCAGCATTTACAGCTGTAAATGTACACACCCGTATAAGTTAAAAATACAAAGCTACTTTTACTGTGTTTCTTGTTCTTTTTAAGTTCAGAGAATGAAGTACTCGAGTGCTGGACTTTAAGTGGTGAACCTCATTGCATTGGCAAAACCAAACCATTCATGCAGCACCAGACTTTTGAATTATTCTAAGTGAGAAAGTTAGACAGTTTGTGCAACCAAAGTGCAATTGTGTTCTTCACAGTGTGTACATTTTGACTGGCTTGTAAAGTGAATGTAGAAGTTCATGACTCTCCCAGGCAGCTTCTTTTGATGGTTGAAGAAAACATGATTTGCAACATACTAGGCCACAGCCTGACTTGGAATGATTAGACCGGTGTTCATCAGAGAGTGGAGAAAAGTCAAAGTCCGCTACCTGGAAAAGGAACATCAAAAAGATCATTTTTAGTTCCATTCCCACTGGCTCAATTCCAGCAAGGATACATTGGGCTACAAATGGCGCTTGGTCCTCAACCATTTTCAGTCAGACACTAACTTAAAATAGACTTCTGATTTATACCTGTTGTGCACATGGCTTACAGACAGTGTCTCTAGAGGTATATAACTTATATTGTGGCACAGTGTAAAAGGTGTTGGGTACTTTCCAAAGTACCATGAAAGCTACTTCTGGTTTAAGAACTCATGCTTACTGCAAACACCTTGCGGAGCCAGTGAAAGGTATATTAGAGATGGAAGGAAGCTGGGGAGAGGAAGGCCACATACAAGGGGTATGTAACAATTTAGGGCTGCTTTAGGTAACATATCCCTCCTTTTTTATTATCCTGTATCCTCTTGCACTATCTCCTTGCTTTCTTTCATGTAACTACTCTGAGGCAGATCCTCTGGAAGGGATACTTCAATACAAGGATCTGCTTGGGAATATTAACAAACTGCCTATTATTATTCTGGCAATTTAGAGTTCTCTGGAACAAGCCAGAAGCATGCCTGTTGCTTTGTTTGCCTACACTGACTGGATTTTTTGGTGGAACAGACCACACATACCAAGGAAATGCTCCCTCCTGCTCTGTTTATCTGGGGATTAAAGAACCTTTCATATCAGATACCTTTCATGGCTGAAAGATACCTGATTACTATCCCAACTCAAAGTAAGAGTAACTGAATACCTCCACAAGATCTTTTTGTTGTGTGTTACTTCGAAAAGTCGTATACAGCACCAGTACCAACATCACTGAAACCAGAGCAGTGCAAAGCAGGACAAAGAAAGCTGGGTGGATTCCTAGGAAAAAGCACAAGGACACATTCCTGGAGTGACACAATACCCCAAAAAGAGGCAACAGTGAGAAGGAAACAATGAAGAAGTTTTAGGAGTACTTTTCGAAAAAAGGAGATGAGTGTAAGGGGGAATAAACTTTTCAGCCCAGATCACTCCAGGTTTTTCTGAAATCTCAGGAGTGGGAGAGGGGTTGTAAGGGTCTTTCCCTTTATGCCCTCTTTTCTCTTGAAGAGCCTAAAAACCTCCACCCAGTTACATGTGTTAGCCCTTGACTCCCCAGGGTGTTTGTACCTCTGTGGTACCCCAAGAGGACAGGAAGGACTCTCACCTCCACAGCAGCTAAGAGCCTCCAGCACGGAGGATTCAGCCCTGAATGCACACCAGTGCCTTCTGGAGTGAGCTGCCCTGTCTGTACACAGCTGGCTCACAGTGACACGGTGTGACCAGTCTGTGTCACAGCCTGGCTCTCCCCCATTCTCTTCACTTGGCCACCTAACCACTCTCCCAGACGGTTTAGGGACCCAAGAGGGGCACGTGTGACCCTGCATGGGGGAGCCAGCTGGGGTCACTGGCAGGAGGAACAGAGACTTGTAGTGAAATGGAGGCCTAGAAAAATCTACCCTCTAAAGTCCATAACTAAACTAAGCAAAAAGAATTGAGACTGCTTAATTAAGGTAGCGTTACAGATGCATATGTTTTCCTAATTATCCTCTCCAACTACAAAAGCTGGACTGTCTAAACTGAAAAATATGTCATTTAAGTAATACAGCCTTCCCAGGGTACTTAGTAGCTTCAAGACACTCTTGGGACTAAGGGCTCAGCAGAATACAAGAACCTCAGAGCAATTACAGAAGACACATTATAAATTTTCATTTCCCTTTTTATTCTTCTCCTTTTAGGGATCTAGAACACATTCCTGAAACCTCATCTGCAGGCTGGTTAATCCACAATTGTCCCTAACATGTTTGAGACTGCAGGTTCCCTGACAGGTGGGACTCCGTGCTGCTCAGACTCCCTGCTCCTCACCTGCTGGCCGCACTTTGATCCCGTGGTACGTCTGCAGCATCGTCACGCCGTTCTCCACCCTAACGCTGAGGCAATACTGTCCCGCGTCCCTGAAGGTGTGGCTGAGGTTGTAGCAGGAGCCACTGATCTCCACCAGATGGCATTTGTCACCTTCAAGTGGAATGCATTCGGATTTTATAAGCCAGCATAATGCCAGTGGTGGGCTGAAACGACCAGAGAAAAAAAAGCAAAATAAAAAAAGGTGAAAATTCTGCAAAAATTTCAGCAAAGAACTTGTTTAAAATAGCAGAATAAATTTGAAACTCGTGAAGTTAATCTAAATACAAATAAAGAAGTAGTTAACTGCACAGTTGTTTGGTTTATAGCATTTGCCAAATGAAGAAGTTCTTTGTGATGCTTCTATAAAGGCAAGCCTTTCAGCTGAGAGCTGAATACCTGCAAGGGTCAACAGCAGGCCACCGTGTGTAGAAAACTCTATAGTCCTTCTTCAATAAAGATAAAAGGAATCTTTTTTCCCTGCACTTCCAAGGGAAGGTTATTTTTCCTTTGTCCTTCTCACACAGAAATCACTGTCTGTACCACTGAAGCACACCCAAGACTGTTCTAATTTAAAAAAAACCCCACAAATGAAACTGGAAAGAATATAAGATGAGTTCTGTACAAAGGACTAATAGCCAGAAAATGTAAGTAAGTTTCAAGGATCACAGCATCCCTTACATTAACAAAAGGTTTTTTATTTGCCATCAAGCAATTTAGTGCAACCCACTTCATGGCCATGTGGCTTCTCACTGCATCTAACTGAAGGCTTTTATTTACCTTTCCAGATCCCTGTTTCAACTGATTCTGCTTGAACTCACCTTACACACTATGGACTTTGATTCTGACAGCAGCCAGAGCTTTTCTTTACCCTATTTTATTAGTATTTTGTTTCTTTTCTCTTTACAATGACCGTTTGCTAAAGAAATCATTGTGTTTATGTGTTTAGCTCATTTCCTAGATTTGTTTTTGATAACCCATCTCTTTGTCACTGCATCTCTATCTTAAACTCCTCTTGCATCAGCCCCAGTCCTGTGACTAGGAGGTTACCAGGCCTGCTTTCATTGATCTCAGGTTTGCCTATCATGGTTTTCGGCTGTTCACATTTACTGGTGTGCCATCTCCAGTTCCCATTCCTGCCGATGTGCCTTTCACTTTCTGAGTGCAAACTGTGCTGCTTTGTCTGTTGGGCCTGTTTATGCCTTTGGGAAATGACTCTGTGTTTGGGTGCTGCTCGCTCCAAAACTCCAATGTGTTCTAACACTGCAACTTGAAGGAGCTTGTGCTGGGACTGAGGTGCTCACAACTCTCCTGTTTTCCTATAATACTTGCTGCATGGAGCTTCTATATCTTATCCATTTTGTGGCAATCATAACTTTGCCAGAATTACTCCCCAAACCTATTAATCCCCTATGCCAGTCAAGTTTGCTGCTGTGCAACAGGACTCGGGATATATTTTAATTTAATAGCGGGGAAATTGGTGAAGGAGAAAAATTCAAAAGGAAGTTTTCAGATGCATTTTCCCCCACTATTTCTCTGGCTACTTGTCTTTTAACATTCTCTTTACAAAGATAAAAAAATAACATTTGCTTTACATAGGAGAATTCTAGTCTTCCGTAAAAATGCAGGCTCTTTCAGGCTCTTAGAGCTCACGGTATTTCAAGTCAGGAAAATGCAATATTCAGCAGTATTTTGTTCAAAGAAAATTTGGTTGGTTTTTTGTTTTGTTTTGTTTGGTTTTTAAGTAACTGTTGTTTGGGGTGCAACTGACTATTTTAAGGAAACACTGGGGAAAAACACTTAGACAATTTTTGGGAAGAAAGAAGTTGTGTCTGCTACTTACGTGCCATTGATATGAAGAGATAAATTCAGGTTTTCCATTACCTGAGTCTCTCTGGAGCCCACTATGTTAATACTTTTAACAGCATCTGAGAAGAAACGAAAAGGCAGCATGTCACACTTCACTTGTAAACTTGAATGTAACTGGTTTCCCAGCAAAGGTTTTTTCCACAAACTTGCAGATTTGAGCTCCATCAGTCACACAAATAGTACTACTTGTCTGACACCCCGCAAGGAAACTACCAGTAGAGATGTTGTAAGTTCTCTTTTTTCTGATTTCTTTTTAATATCTATAACCAGCTTTGTTAATTCTTTACATTTGTAATTCTGTGCTTATTTACTCCTGAAGCTGACCAAATCAATGAGACTTTCCTAATACTTGATTTAACTAATTTATTGTTTAGGGATAGCTGGTGTAAATTGAACAAACAAATCCACCGTAAGTTACCATAAATACTTCATTGTTTTATTTGTATGTGAGGCTTTTACAAAAGACAGTAAAATTGTCTGTAGATTAAAAAGAAACTGAAGATTTTATCTATTTCCACCCATTTTTCTGCATTAGAAGAACACTAAGTTGATTCTGCCATGGAAACACTTCCCCGAATGATGTTGGCCAGTCATTGCGTGTGAAACAATGTTGAAGTTGTGTTACCATGTTAAAGCTAGATTGTATCTGTACATACTAGATTGTATCTGTACATATACAGCTATTATAGATACAGGATTGAAGGCGCGAAATGCTTCATAATCACCCAAGAGCTCCAGAGCTGTGGTAAAGTCACCAGTTTTCTGCATAATTTCTCTTTCGTGTATGATGCTTCCAATTTGCTCCCATTCAGCTACGACCTTCAGATGCACTGTGCGATTCCCCGTGGAAGAGCAGTTGCAGTAGACAAAGGGTTCCTTGGTAATCTGGTAAACTCTGTGCGCAACAGGAAAAAAATTAGAATCAAATTTGCCTTTTACCAAGTGCTTGCATATTTCTGGTTTAAAAAGGGACAAGCTCTAATATATTTTCTTTACAGACAATGCTCCAGTGGCTGTAATTCTGAATTCTACTTTATGTCCATATCAATGAGGATTTATGTCTGTGGTGTTACCTATAGAACTACAATTAGTATGAGGTCTAGAGGAATTCTGTGCATTTTTAATTAAAGAAACTAAAGATAATGCTAAAAGAATTCACAAAAATGGAATAGGAATAGTCGGTAAATTATGAAAACAACTTTTATAGCAGGCAGACTATTAGCTAACTGATTTAATTGGGATTTTTCTCTAGACGAACACCTGAATCAGAGCCATCTTGAATACTCATTAAAGCAGACAAAGTAAGCACGCCTACCCGTCTCCAAAATCCCAGTTGTAGATAAATGATGCTGACTTGAAGTAATGACTTGGGTCATGAAGAGAGAAAGAAATCCGGGTCACCGTGTCCGTGGAGGATCTAGAACCATGTGTGGTAACTCTGCTGTCTTCTATCTGGGCAATGGTGAGGTTCCCTGTGATAAATTCTGCAGAATAAAAAGGGGGAAGAATGACAGCCTTCTTCCACAGCATGCTCTGTGTGTATATCAAAACATTTTTTGATAATGTGTCTTTCTGTGTCCTAGTCCAAGAAGTTCAATGTATTTTATATCTATTACTCAGTGTTGTCACGTATATTAATGAGGCAGTAAAATTTAAATATTTATTTAGGGTTGTACCAGGGGAAATGATAAAGCATCTAATAGAACTAGGAGAAAAAAATCCCAGACTGATTGAGCTCGATACAAACTTTTGCTATTGATTTAGAAAGAACTGATATTAAGCATCTAGATTCAGAATCAAGCCAGTATACACATTCTTCATGTTTGGAATTGTGTTTTTTGTGTACTGTGGGGTTTTTTTATGTAGCTTTTCCCCCCTTAGTTTTAGCTATTCTTACATAAATTAGTATTTGACTGCTATGAAGAGCAGATGTGCTATATATTGTGAATACAGAAAGGGGGGAAGTTTTACGTCTGTGAGAGGTTCTCTGTTTGGCTTTGTTTACAAGGAGCGGCAGACTGATTTAAAAAAATCCTCTCTAACCTACAAAGATGTGTTATGATGAGACACTTATCAGCTCATTATATAATTAATGGGCTATTGATTACCAGTAACAGAGTCTTACCCTGTTAACAATTAATTAAATCTGGTTAACTGTTTTCTTGGTGATGCACAAATAATAGTTGCAATTACTGTTGGAACGGGGCTGTCAATCCCTGTATTAGAGATTAGGTTAGCTGTAGCACACCAGTGGTTAATTTGTAAAAAAAAAAGAGCATATTTATGGTTATGAGTGTTCCCAGTAAACCGAAACTGCACTTAGCAACATTTGGAAATGCAGCCATGGCTTCACATCCAATTTCAGTACACTCGGACAGAGCTCTAAAAGAAAATGTAACGCTCTGCTGTGCTGATGGCCTAAGATTTGCTGTGTCATGCAACAGGGAGAAGCAGCAGACTGTCACTGCTGATGGTCGTCCTAACTTTAGGTGTAGAAATGCTGGGAGGCAAGAGAAACATTGTTTTAGCAGTCTGGACATCACTGACCCATGCTGATGGGTGAACTGCAGCTGCTGAAGCATCTGGTTTCTAGTTCAGTTTCTCTAAGTGACAGAGGCAGGAAAATACAGGCAGGATCACACTTTCTTCCTGGATGTAGAGAGACTAGAGCATGGCTCTAATGGTACTGATTGTACCATTCCACCCAGACCCACCTTCAGCCACAGGGCTTACAAATCAAACTCCGTTGTCAGAAGACATATTTACACTGGCTTTCATCCTGATGCTGGCAAGGGCATATACACTGAGTTCCTGGAGAGGCACAGGCTGTAAAGCCGTTTTACCTGTAATCTGAAGCACGGTGACGTTTCTCGCAACCGGCCGACACAACCAGCAGTTTCTGTGAGTCACCCAGACAGACACGGGGAAAGTGCCAGGAAATTCACCGGTCACATTAATTATGGAATTAAACCGCTGCTCGGATTTCTCTATCAGAATCAGAGGAGCATAAATCCAGTTAAAGTGATACAAGTTTGATGTGACGCTTTTGTTCTCCATTCTTAGACTGGCCTGAATAGTAGCTTGAGCTCCTGTTGTGATGGGACCATTGTTGGTTATTTCCAGACCATACAGCTCTGTGGAAATCAGAAGAAGAGAAGTAAACCATGTTGTACTGCATTTTTAAATTTTATTTATTTATTTATTTACACATTTTAACTAGTCAGCGTAGTTATGTGACTCACAATGACACTCATCCCATTAAAGAATTTACCACCGTATTTTTTTGCTGCTTAAAAATCTGGAACAGAAACTGTTGCATGTGTGTATGACTTCAAATAAATAACAGTAAACAACATATCAGACTGGGTCCTAGAAATGTTCATAGTAGAAGACAGCTTCAGACTAGAACATCGCAAAAGCTTTGACGAGGTTTTACACCCAGAGCTGGGTGCTGGCTGTAGGTTCATTGTCACTAATGATCTAACATGGTCACTAGACTTCCAGATACTGGAAGAAGCTCAACTCTAATCTCTGTCCTAGAAAATGTGAACTTTCAAAATCAGGTGAGATTTCATTCACTAGATTCCTTTGCCAGCTCTGTTGACAAGTCCCTCTAACTTTCCTCATAAGTAAATGTTTAAAAACTCAGTAAAAGCATCTTCTGTGCTATGGTCCACCTTACACTTCCTTTTCCAGGGAAGGACCAAAAATCCCAAGGCAAATTAAAGTTGTACCGTGCTCTAGTGGCAGATCAGTTGCTGTCCAGAGGCACCTGGACAAACTCAAAAATTGGGCCCATGGGAACCTCATGGGGTTGAACAAGGCTGAATGCAAAGTTCTGCACCTGGATTGGTGCAATGCCCACTATTCAGTACAGGCTGGGGAGATAAAGGGATAGAGAAGAACTTGGGTACTGGTGGGTGAAAAGCTGGACATGAGCCAACAATGTGCACCCAAGACAGACAGTGATATCCTGGGCTGCATAAAAATCAGTGTGGCCAGCAGGCTGAGGGAGGTCATTCGAGGTCAGGTTGGACACGGCTCTGAGCTACCTGATCTAACTGAAGATGTCTCTGCTCATAGCAGGGGGTTGGACTAGATGACCTTTAAAGGTCTCTTCCAACCCAAACCATGCTATGATGCTATGAAACAGCAAGGCATGAGAGGTGCAGGACAGGACCTGTGATACTGAATCAGCTCTACTGCTCTGAATGACTCACCATTATCTTCTCTGCCATGTTTACTCAACTGCTTCAGATCTTGCAACTACTGCAATAGGCAGAGTGTGAGAGGGGTTGAGATTTATGGAAAGAATACATTAAATTTTTCCAAAAAATAGCAGTGCAACAACATTAAAGCTTGTGCATGAGTTTAACAAAAAATCGACCACCAAGCCCCAAAACAAAAGGAAATGCAAAATAGCTGTGAATTGGGACAGAGCTGGGAACAGGACCTGGTTGCTTGCCTTCAACATGGAGCATGTTCCCTTCCCTGTATCAGAGCTCTGCCTGGCTCTCCTTCATCAGCAGTGCTGGGCAGAGCAGCAGAGCTGGGGGTTTCTGATGCTGGTGCCTTTCCTTATCCTCTCTTTTAGCAGCCACCAGACCGCTAACAGGGACCTGAATCTTTGACCTTCAGATGCTGTATTTCTCACTCATCCATGACCACTAATGTGAAGGGAGCATTGGGGCCAGCTAACTCCCTTGCTGGCTTTTCTGCCTCCATCAACTTGGATGGGATGAAAGAGACTGCATTTGTGCCTGCATTTTATTTTACAGATCACAGGTGCTAAGCAATTCTGGAGGCAAAAGGACTGTGAGAAATGAACTGTAATGTTACCGCCTGAGAAAGAACTCCACTGTTCCCATTTTACAGCACAAGAAATAGCCCTGAGTTCAGTTTTTTGAGTTAAAAGAGAAATGCTTGTGATTTGATGAAATCTGGCACAGGGAGGTTTCATGTCTCTGGAAGATTCTGGCTATGCTCTACTTTGTTTCAGCAGAATTCAGGAAAAAAATAGCCAACTACCTCATGCTTATCTAGCACTTCTCCTTGGAGGTTATCATGGTGCTTTACAAATCAGGGTCATACCGAGAGGTGCAGCAGCTGGAGGTTCAGTGGCTAATCCAAGGTCACCCAGGGAGTGACCGGCACAGCAAGACATTCCATCCAAGTCGGATTTCTCCCACCTTTCCGACCTGTCTCTGCAGAATGGAGCTCTGTGAGTCCCACAGCGAGGGACAGCAGCTGCCCAGGTGCCTTGTGACCCGCGGCGCCGGGTCAGCAGAGGAAGCAGAAGTGCATCTTTTGGGTTAGAAGTGCAAAGCAGAATCCCGGCTGCCCGGGATGCCCCACCTTCACTGCAGGCACCAAGACCACAGCGTCTGAGAATAAAGTGTGGGGTGGTGGGAGCGTGCCAAGAGCTGCTTCCATCCCTTGTCACATCTATCAAGCTCGGGCAGGGAACCCCCCACAACAGTGATGCAGCTCACGCCTGAGGTCTGAGCCCTCGCCCCCCGCACCCCTCGCCCGCTCCCGGGCGGCGATGCCAGCGCAGACCGGCGGCCCCTTACCTGCGGCCGGGGAGCGACCGTGGCCGAGCTGCAGCAGCAGCAGCAGCACGCAGAGCAGCAGCCGCATGCTGGGGGCCGCGGGGGCCGCGGGTCGGTGCCGCCGGGACCGGGGCTGGGGCCGGCTCTCGAACCGGGACCGGGTCTGGCCGCTCTGCCCCCGCGGCACTGCGCTCCTCTGTCCGCGCCCCCGGGACGCTCCCCCGCGGCAGCGCCCAGCCCGCCTCTCCCGGGGGCAGTTCCTGCGCGATCGCGCCGGCAGCCGGACCCGGCTGCAAGGCCGCCGGCGGTTTAGACAAATAGTCAATAAAAACCACAAATGCCTCACATCTGCCGAGGGCGTGGGGACACGCCGGAGCGTTTGGGAAGGGGTTTGTGCTGCGCTTTGGCGGCGCCGAGCACATATAAAGTATTTCTGAGGTGGCGCGGGGACGCCTCTGCCAGGGAGGTTCGGCTGCTGTTACCGGTCCCGCAGCGCTCCGAACGGCCTGTAACGGGTGCCCTGCTGGAGAAAGCGACAGCAAAAGCGCCGGAATGTGGTTTTCTGGTGTTCTTTTTTTGTCGTTTTATTTTGTTTTTTCCTGTTTTGTTTTGTATATTTTGGTTTTAATTCGCTTACTTTTACTTTTTTTATTTTCTTAAACTCATCATTCGAAGCCCTTTCTCACGCCTGGCCGCCGTTTTGTTTCTCGGGGCAGATCAGCCCCTCTGCCCGCTTCGCTTCCGGTCGTGCCGCCGCTTCCCCGGGGCACCGGCGGGGCGGGCCCTGCGCTGGCCGGAGAGACCGGCCACGGCTGCCTCTGCCCCGGTAACTCCTCGCCCGCTGTCACCGGCGGCAGCGGCGTTAGCGGAGCTTCCGGGGACGGGCTGGGCTCGCCTCAGGCAGCGGCCGCTGGCAGCGCCCAGCTGGGGCGAGACCGCCCCGGCGGGGCGGGTCGGGGTGGGGCCGTCCGAGGCTTGCGGGGCCGGCGAAGGGAGCGGGCGGTGCCGCGGAGCTGCGTGCCCGCCTCTGCCCGGGGAGAGGCGCGGGAGGCGGCACCGGGAGGAGGCGGCCGGAACTGAGCTCGGGCGCTTCCGTCGCGCCCATGCGCTGCCGGCGGCCTCCGGGAGCAACAAAGGAGGGAGCCGGGGGGCCACGGCCGGGCGGTCCCGGGGAGCCGCGGGGTGAGGAGCGCGGCGGCGGCGCCCCGCTGGGGCCCGGGCCTGGGCGCGGTGACGCGGGGCGAGGGGAGGCGGGACCGGCGCGCCGCGGGCAGGAGGGAGCGGCCGGAGCCCCGCCGGAGGCCTGGGGCCGAGCACGGCACCGGGAGGGCTGAGGGACGGGGGGAAGCGCCGCTGCGGCCGCTCACGGTGCCCGTGTTCGCAGGGCGGAGATGGGCTCGGCGTGATGGCGCCCTGGCTGCTGGGAGAGACCCGGGCGAGCAGCGCTGCGGCGGGGAAGGTGAGGGGCGCGGGGTCTCGGGCTGGCTGCGGGCACCCCCAGCCCTGCGGGCCGGCTCGGCCGGACCTGGCCGGGAGCAAAACTGACGGGAAACCCCCGAGGGAAGGAGGGAGGTCGCCGGTCTCTCAAGAAAGATGTGATTTTAGGCTTCTTTACGGGCGAGAAAGGCAGCTTGTGGTAGCAGGACAGTGAGTGAGTCCTGCAGGGGTGTGTCCGAGGGTAGCAGTAAGTTTGAGATCTGGCTGGGGCAGAAGGCAGGATAACAGATGTGCAGTGTCGGGAGCATCTCTGAGCCTGGAGCCTGCTACTGGGAGAGAGGAAACCAGGAAAAACACGTAAATGTGCTGTGAAGAGCTCAATAATCCCTTTTATCTATTAGTGCAGTCCTGTCACAGTGAGTGCTGTACATGCTTGGTGTTGTATTTGTAAACCTAAGTAAATGTGACAGCTGTGGTCTTTAGAAAAGGTGGTCCTCTTCAGTATGTCAGAAGAATGGATGCAGGTGATGGGATAGCTGCTGTTAACAAGCCATATAAACTAATAAATACTTCTGTATTCTTTTGTAGGTGTGTTGATCTTGATTTTATGTACTGAAAGCTGATCTTTCCTCCTCCAAGATGGCATTTGTTTCAGCACAAGGGCCTACGGTGGTGGACCAAACCACTTTGATGAAAAAATACCTTCAGTTTGTGGCTGCTCTTACAGATGTCAATACACGTAAGAGACTTTTTTCTTATTGAAAATTACAGCTCTAGTTTGTTTCACATGTGTTTCGGACTTGTTCAGGCAGTTGATGAATGAGGCAGTGAAGTCTGTCAATTTCACTTTGAAATTTGTTTGGGTTTTGGTTTTTGAAGAAGCAAAATGATGAGAAACACTTGCATGAGCCGAAGTGAGTGAGCTGTGTGTGTGTGCAATTGTGTGGTGGTTGTTTGAGAGAACTGTGTGTTTTATAATTGGGCAGTGATAGCTATACTGATAAGATCTGATTGCTTCTTTGATCAATGAGCCTGGTGTTTTCCTTCATGACCTAGTTTTGCACTCACATTTTTTTGCTTGAATTTCTGTTTTCAGCTGATGAAACCAAATTGAAAATGATGCAAGAAGTCAGTGAGAATTTTGAGGTAAATAAAAAGCAAACAACCCCAAGCAACAAAACCCCCTAACTTTCTGCAATGGCAGCCTTTCTTGTGCTTAATATATGTTAATTGAATATCTGATGTTATGCAGTTAAAAGGTTAATAGTAGTATCCCATGACTTATGATTTATACGGTTATTAGTCATTGATTTTAGGTTTCTATTTAGGAATTAGCCAGGTTGTTGAAGAATTACATTTGGACTTGAAGAGCTTTCATTGCCTAATATTTATTCATTAAGCTTTTAAATAAAATTGAAGTAAGAGGTTTTTCTTGTATTTTTTTGAATGCTATGAAATGTCTGTATTTAAATGTTTCTTTTATTTAGTTCAAATGTGTATTGTGCCCTTGTAAAGCAGAGGCCCTTCTGATTCCTCTGAGTATTCCATGGTGTGGAAGTGAGAGAGGAGTTGTCAGATGCAGAATCTGATGTCAGGGGTGGAGATGTCTCCAGTGACACCTTTTGCGTGGTGGTGGACCATCATATTAGATGAGCAGCAGAGAAAATGTGAAACACGAGTTACCCCAACCTTGTGCTAGCAGAAACTGTACTTTAGTTGAATACTTAGTTATGTGCCTGTTTTGAAGTTACAGAAGACTAAAAAACTTTATTGTTGAGTTTTTTATCTGCTCAGGCTGTCCTGCCATCTCTGAAACAATTTATCTGACTAAAAGAATAGTTTTAACAGCTTAGTCTGGTGATCTGTTTAGAATCTGAAGGCTTAGTTGGTTCTCATTGCTTGTCTTCAGTAGGGAAGAACTTGTTCAGTATTTGTTTTGCTTGTGTTCTCTTGGAACTCGTTTGGTTCTGTAGCATGTCAGCAGATACTATGTCACTGAATCTATTCAAAATTCACTGAAAATGTTTAATAGTGGCTTTGAATGTAACTGAATATAATCTGTGTGATGTCTGTTTTGTATCTCCCTGTTTTTTGTTCTCATTTAGAATGTGACATCATCCCCTCAATATTCAACGTTCCTGGAACACATCATCCCTCGGTTTCTCACCTTTCTACAGGATGGGGAAGTTCAGTTTCTGCAGGAGAAGCCAGCACAGGTAAACTGTGTGGAGCATCTCCTGTCTTTTTGCAGTGAAGTCCTTGATTAACCTAATGAACTGATTTAAGACTTGTTAAAAATAGATATGTCATTTGGAGCAGAATTGAAAAAGTCCTGTTTCTAAATACGTTACTTATAAACTTTGCAAATCTGGGCTTCAGAGAAAAAGGAGGAAAATGAGATGCAACAGAATTGACTTTCTTGCAGAAATACTACACGTTGTTACAAATTACTGACTTTACTGAAGGTTAGGAATGAAAGGCAAAAGTTGAATCTTTGTCATTAAATACTTAAAATTGCGTTCCTTAAAAAAAGTCTGATTTTTCAATGGTAAATTTGGTAAATTTGCCTCATTCACATAGGTGAGTAGTAGGAAGGATTATGTCTTTGTATACAAGCCTATGTCTACATGAAATAAAATGGTTTTTTTCCTATTTCAACATGCAGAATTATTAAGCTGAAAAAGATGCTGCAACCAATTGATGGATTTTGTGGATTTTACAAAAACTTGTGTCTTGTCTTTATTTTTCCTTTCTTTTTTTTTACAGCAACTCCGGAAGCTGGTGCTTGAAATAATTCACAGAATACCAACAAATGAACATCTTCGTCTTCATACCAAAAATATCCTGTCTGTGATGTTTAGATTTCTGGAGGTATTTTTTTTCTTCCTCTTAGAACTGTGTCAAATTTTCAGAAATATTTTCCTCTACTTTCTTCATCTCCAAAATTTGCTGGGGATAGGATTTTCCATAGCTGTGCTGCTGGAACAGGGCATTCTATTTAAGCTTCACCCATGTCCTCTCTTGCCACCTGCAGGTTTTCTGCGAGTTCTGTTCTGCCCTTTAGAAACTTGGATTTTACAAGTGCAGGGTACTGTTCTCATGCTGCGCAAGATTTTCTGGCAGATATCTTATTCTTGGAGTTTGTTTTCTCTCTTGGAATTCACAACACTGTCCTTTGAAGCTCACATGGGAGCCTCTGTTTGAGGGGCAATGGGAACAGATCTGATGGTGCAGAGTGGTTGAAGTGTCTGGGTTTTATTCCCGTAGGGGTGGCTTTAATTTCAGCCATACTCTGGGACTGCAAGGTACCCAAGGAAAGGCATCTTGCTCACGCCAATCCGTTGATGGGGCACTTCAGATTGTTGAGAAGAGTATAATTTTACAGGGTTTTGAAGTACCCACTGAGTCATTGAAGAATTCAGCAGTGGGCTCGCTAAAAAGTCTCTTTCTTTTTCCAGACAGAGAATGAAGAAAATGTGCTGATTTGCTTAAGAATAATTATTGAATTGCACAAACAGTTCCGACCAGCAATCACTCAAGAAGTAGGTCATAACTCTTGTTAGATGGTATAAAGCTTACTGCCATGCTCTTCAGAATTGCTGTTTTGTTCAAGTGGTTTGATTGGTTTGTTTTGCTGCTGTCCTTTTATGTTGCCTGACCTGTTGTGGTAACCATATATTTAATTTTTTTCCTTTTTTTTTTAATCTTAAAGTAATTTTAAATAGGGGATTGCATAATGCTAGCACTCCTGGGAGAAAAACCAAACTGTTTAAGCTTAGTTATACTTGGTTCAAATGTTTATGGACAGTATGATCAGTTTAAGGAATAAAATTCCCACAAAGGAAGAGAATTGATGCCTTTTTAGTTGGTAATGGAAAATCCTGAAAAAGGAATTTACTATGATTTACTTTCTCCTGCCTCCCCTCTTCTCCCCTATGACTCATCAAAGGGAATTTGGAAGTTTGCATTGTTATTCTGTTGCCTTTTTGCCTTGATTTTCACTTGGGAAGACTTAGTTGATTCATAGTAATTATACCTAATGATACTGTATTGGAACTATGTAGAGATGATAGGTAGATTAGATTCTTTCCAAGAGAAATTTGAATTAATACTGACAGAGCAAAAGGAGAACACTTTCAGATTATTTTGAGTTACCATGAAAAATATACTGGTGAGTAGAGATTTTATGTATTTGTTGTGTTAATACAGAGATTCTAAAATTGTGATTTTAAAAAATTTTTGTTTTGATTTCTTTATGGTAACTGACTTCTTCCTCCCTAGATTCATCATTTTTTGGACTTCGTGAAACAGATCTACAAGGAGCTTCCAAAAGTAGTGGTAAGCTTTTTATTTCTTAAATTGCCCTTCTTATAGTCAGAAAACTAGTTTTTATTTCTTTCTCTAAAAGATATTGATGTAATGATTTTGTTTCTAGTGTCACAAAGTAAATATAGTTTTAGTGAATCTATTTATCAAAACTATGTCTAAAAACGGAGACATTTAGGTTTTAATTTGGAAAACCTTGTGTTTGTGGCACGCTATTACTGGTATGAGAAAATCGAGGTGAGTTAAAGTACTGAGGCAGGGTGAGGTTGGCTGCAGTTGGCTCCATGTAGCCAAATGTGTCTGTTTTTGAGGGAAGGGTGAGGTCAAGGAGGAGGCGCTTGTCGGATCCTCCATCCCTGATACAGAGTAACTCTGGGGATGTTTTCCTTTAGCAAAGGACCCGCCTTGGCTGGGGGAGCTTTTCTGCTTCTTGTTCTGGTGGGAAAGGTTGCAGGGTGTGTGTCTGGTCCAGGCAGATGCTGCAGTGCAAACATCATGTGCAGAGAGGAGTAAACTGCTCCGGGGGAAAATTATATGGAGGAGCTCTAAGGAGAGGGATGGCCTTTTGACTATTAATGGCATTGTGATATTTTTCTTCTGCCTTTTCCTTGTAGAATCGGTATTTTGAGAACCCTCAGGTGATTCCAGAGAACACTGTTCCCACTCCTGAAATGGTTGGCATGATTACAACCATTGTGGTGAAAGTGAACCCCGAGCGAGAAGACAGCGAAACGAGAACGGTGAGTGTTCTGACTGTTCTTAACTGGGGAACTGCCTGGAGCCCAGGGCCACAGATCATAAGGCCAGGCAAAAATAACAGACTTTCTTTTTGCTTTTGTTATCAAAAATTTTCTGTAGAAGCTGATTGAAACTTCCCAGATATTTTCTATGCAGCTGTAATTACAGGATTTTTATTTAATATAGTACCCAATGCTTTTGTGTTTTTAAAATATTATTACTGTTAAGTATAATGCTACTAAAATGAGCAGTTTCTCTAAAACTGTGTTTTACATACTCTTTTGTATAAAGAATTAAACTGCTTATAAAGCATGTATTCTTTCTTTCAGCATTCAATAATTCCCAGAGGATCTTTATCACTAAAGGTCTTGGCTGAGCTACCTATTATCGTTGTTCTCATGTATCAGGTTAGTACACTTCAGTATTTTGCATGTAAATACTTCATTACTGAATGGCTTATGTCACTTCTGTTGGCTAACATATTAGTGAAAATGAATGCAATATTCTTTGGAAAGTAAAATATCATATAAAAATAAGCTGGTGAGATGTCTTAATTTTTGTCTGGTTAGCTCTCCTGTAAGTTGACTGCAAGTGTGACTTGTGAATTTCTCTAATAATACTTTATTTTTTTTTAAGCTCTACAAACTGAACATTCATAATGTAGTAGCTGAGTTTGTGCCCTTGATTATGAATACCATTATAATACAAGTTTCTGCTCAAGCAAGGTAAGAGCATTTAACAGTATTTTGATTATATTTGGGATAAACTACTTAAACCTGTTGTTCGGTATGACTCAAAATATTTTTGTCTTCTATCTTGTGATTTTTGATTCTAGTCTTACTGCTTTTCATCTCAAAAGTAGCAAAGATTACTTGACTAAAAATTGTCAAGGTTCTGTACGTGAAGTAATTGGCATTATGTGCCATTGATAAAGTCCATAGTTGTGCAGTAGGTCCCAGTTTAGTATTTGATAATGAGTTTTTTTAAAACAGAGTTTCTGACAAAAACCCGTAATGCCACAGACCGTGATGGAGACGCTAGGAGCTTGGACACATGCTGTTGTTTATCTTTGCCATACTGTCAATTATACTTTTATGCTCTTCCAAGGTATAGCTTACATGAAGCCTTGTGGTGTTGCAGGGATAGGCACTGCTTTTCCTGCCTCAGAGAGGAATGTTTCTGAAGAGCAGCAAATGGTTCTGATCAGGGCAGTGGGAACAAGATCTCTGCGTTTCCCTGTCTTGCCTGGATGATCTGATTAAGTGCTTGAAGCTTGAGAGAGACAGACAAGTCTGTGGGAGGGAATATTGCTCAGAGAAAAAATGGCCCCAGTTAGGGGAACTGAGCCAAATGTTTGACCAGCTTTGTGTTGGCTTTCTGTAGAAAGGTGCTGCTGGGAATTGGAATGGCAGAGGGCTTGTTGAAAACGGGCTCTTCCATAGGGATTGTATTCCTTTAAGAAGCAAGAACCTCACTACAAGATGATGTAATTTGAAACTTCACTGAATTTTCTGAGTGAAGGTATTTAAAGAAGAGGAACAGAATCGTAACCACTGTTCAATTTAATTTCAGACAACATAAACTTTATAACAAGGAATTGTATGCTGACTTTATCGCTGCTCAGATTAAAACATTGTCTTTTTTGGCTTACATCATCAGAATTTACCAGGTAGGATGCATTTTTATTACTTTGTTACTTAATGCATCAAATTTCTAGCTGCTTTAGGGCAGGCAAGTGATCTGCATGACTGCAGTGCATCAGGGATTGGAGACGGGAGCGCTTGTGTGGAATATCTGAAGGTGGGGCTGTACTTGGTTATCCTTTCAGAAGTATCCTCATGTGAATACAAAGTAAAAATGTGCCATTCCCCCTCCCTGGGCATTTATGGAATGACTATTGTATTTTAGTTTTAGGAGCAGATTTTGGAAGAGAAACAAGTGAATTTTGGTGGAGTGCTATTTTGCAAATTAACATAAGCCTTAAGAATAGAATGCCATAATAGTTGTACTCATATTATTCTTTTTTTTGCTGCAGGAATTAGTGGCTAAATATTCTCAGCAAATGGTAAAAGGAATGTTGCAGCTGCTCTCCAATTGCCCAGCTGAAACAGCACACCTCAGGAAGGAGCTCCTGATTGCTGCTAAGCACATCCTGACAACAGACCTGAGGAGCCGTATGTAGCACTTTTTATGAATGTACCTGTAAACTGGAAAGATCTCAGCTATTTCTGTCCATTTAAGAGGCATATTACTTATTTATATTGGATTATCACAAGATGCCAGGCCAAACAGAATTGTTGTGTGCAGGGTTGCCCAACTTGACATTTCCAGTATCTCATTAATTATATACAAAAAGTTTTTAGAAGTTGAAAATAACGTGAGCATTTTTCTCTCTTTGCAAATATAACTGGCTCTTACTGGGTACTGCAGTGTTACTCAAGGGGCAAGTCTCAGTGGAGTAGACAGTCACAAGAGATTGTTTGAAAGTTTCCTTGTAAGTGGCACTGCCTTTTATAAGCTTCAGAAATTAATTTTGGGATAGAAGCACTTTCTAACTTTAGGTTTAAATACCTAAGTTAAGTGGTTTAATGCTTAACTGTCTTATTTTGGTTATTTCCTTTGCCAATCGTTGAGTGTTTTTCATTTTCCTGTTTTTTGAATTACAGAATTTATTCCATGCATGGACAAGCTGTTTGATGAATCTATACTGATTGGCTCTGGATACACTGCCCGGGAGACGCTGAGGTATGAGAAAGTTTAGAGTAACGATTTGAGTGCCTGCCAGGGCTGCTTAGTTTGAAAACTGTTAATATTTACAGCAGCTTCTGTATAGGGTCCTAAATCTTTGCTTCAAATAACTGATTTTACTAGGTCGTTTTACTGGCAGAGCTTCTGCTGCTGTAATGGTGACTTTTGTTTAACACTTTGATGGCACAGCATGGTAATGTGAGTGTAGGGCAAAATAAGAAAAATGGGTGAATGAAGATGATTTCAGTTTTTTGAATTGTGGAGGACAGCCAAAACAGTGATCACAGAGAAACCAACTCAGTATCTGCCCAATATTTTATGAAACACCCTATATCTTATGTCCAGTGTAAAATCTGAAAGAGATTTAAATTGTTTTGTCAATGAATTACTTAAAACTTACTTGTTTGCAATTGAAAAAGTAAATGGAGAAAATACTTAACTTTCTGTGTCTTCAGTAGTCTAGATTTTAGGTGAGCTTGCTGACCAAATTAGTATCTGAACTAGGAGAATTGCTTCCTTTTGTTTAAGTATCAAGTGTGCCTTTTTGACAACATGTATTAGATTTAGAAGTATTTGCTCTGCTAGATTCTTTGCCTTGTATTTGAAAAGAAATGATTTAAAAAATTTGTCAGTTTTCATAACTGCTTTTGAAATGATGAATAACTTCTGATTAATTATGAAACAGATTACCAACACTGCTTAAAATGTGGCTAACATGCATGTTCACTGCATGCAGATGAAAATATGTTGGTGGGGTGTTCTGCAGTGGGGGAAGAAAGGTCAAAGAGGCAACACCAGAGTTGTGGGATAGATTGATGCATCATTGGTTAGATTGTACACATTAAAATTCTCTTGTGTAACCGAAAAAGCCTTGTGAACTCTGGGTTTGCATATGAAAATAGAAAATTTACTTTGAGAAATTTGGAAGTATTTCCAGTAAGTAATTATATGTTTAGTCCAATTAACAACATTTTTAGTTGTGCTCAGTGTGTTTTCCTCATTGCTTGTTTTGGCTGTAGGCCCCTTGCATACAGCACCCTGGCAGACCTGGTGCATCACGTCCGGCAGCATCTGCCGCTCAATGACCTCTCCCTGGCCGTCCAGCTGTTTGCCAAGAACATTGATGATGAATCCCTGCCAAGCAGTATCCAGACCATGTCTTGCAAGCTTCTGCTAAATTTGGTAGACTGTATCCGGTCAAAAAGTGAACAGGAAAATGGAAATGGTAGAGACATCCTTATGAGAATGCTAGAGGTATTGATTTGTTTAAAACATTTGATAATTGCTTGGATATCCTGTTTTGTAGTGTGTTGTCAATTGCATTTTACTTTCTCCTTTCTTCAGAAACGAGAATATGTAGTCTGTGTACTGTATTTCACTTTAATGCTTCAGAGGAGGGCTCTTTAAAATGCTGTGCAACTGGGATAATATCTCAAGTGTAGTGGAGATGCTTTGTCAACTCAGCTTCATTCAGTGGCTAGTTTCAAAGCAGGAAACTGAATGCCTATTTTGGGTAGCTTGTTTTCTTTTAAATAATTTTGTTCTAAATTTTAGTTATAATCTTTTTTCCTTGTGTAATAGTATGCAAGAATTGTATTTTTTAATGCCTTCTGGTTATGGGTATGCTTTTTGGTGTGGGTTTTTTTTAAGCCCTGAAAGAGGATCTTCACACAGGTCCTTGGCATAACACAGTACAATCTGTACAATTAGAAATATCTCTTCTTTGAAGACCTAATGATCCTTTTTAAGGGTCTTTCTATGGAGGCTTTTTTTGTATTTTTGAAAATCGAGGATGGACCAGTTGTTTGAAGAAGGCAAACTAATTTATCGATACACTAAAAGTGTTTGTCATTTGAATGACTTCAGAAACAGCTGTAAATTCTATTGATCTCAGTATTTCGACTTGAAGTATTAGTACTATTAAATTTGGGATGATTTTTGAATAAGAAACTTATTTTCTTTTTCCTTCCCCCTCTCTGCTCTCTGATTTGCCTCTCCTCCTTTGCCTTAGGTGTTTGTTCTGAAATTCCACACCATAGCACGCTACCAGCTGTCTGTCATTTTTAAGAAGTGCAAGCCGCAGTCCGAGCTCGGGGCAGCTGAAGCCGCGTTACCCGGAGTGCCCACAGCAGCAAATGCAGCCCCTGTTCCTGTCCCATCTCCTGCCCCAGCCACTCCCGTGGCCCCTGCACCAGTACCTGTCTTTGAAAAACAAGGGGAGAAAGAAAAAGAAGACAAACAGACATTTCAGGTCACGGACTGCCGGAGCTTAGTGAAAACTTTGGTCTGTGGGGTCAAGACTATCACATGGGGCATCACCTCATGCAAAGCTCCTGGTGGTAAGACTGCATATTTAATTACATTTATCTCTCATAATTCTACAGAAAAAAAATGCTCTAGAATGAAAGCAGATAGTATTTTTAATGCTTAACTATCTTGTTCTTCTTTCAGAAGCACAATTCATTCCCAATAAGCAGTTGCAACCTAAGGAGACTCAAATCTATATAAAGCTGGTGAAATACGCAATGCAAGCGTTAGATATTTATCAGGTATGTAACCTGCCCACATAGCACTTCTATTTATACAGCTACTGTATGGTAGATCTTTTTATAAGGATTTATTTGTCAGCTAAACCACAGATTACACATGCAGTGTATTTTCACTAAGTCTTTAACTGGGACCACAACTATTGAGAAATGCTCGATACGAAGAATGCATTTCAAAAGTGAATTTCAAAGTACGTACTACTTGGAAGCGACAGATTATTTTCTTAACAGCTGTTTTTGTCTGTTCATGCAGGCAGGTCAGACTGGAAATAATTGTCTTTCATGTAGTGAAGGAAATCTATCCTTGAAAGAGATAGTTTAGCTAATAACT
Source organism: Lycocorax pyrrhopterus obiensis (assembly GCA_014706295.1). Lineage (NCBI taxonomy): Eukaryota > Metazoa > Chordata > Aves > Passeriformes > Paradisaeidae > Lycocorax > Lycocorax pyrrhopterus. Next base: position 2,715,282 of record JACSVZ010000012.1, read on the forward strand.
TGAAGCATTCCCGTCTGTGTTTATCTTCTGTAGTTACACAAAGTACTGATGATGTGTATGTGATGAGTGTTTGATTGGATATTAAGTAATTTACAAATACACTGATATCTCCTACTGCTGTCTTTTTCCACTTCTAACTTCGTAGTTTTAAAATCTGTTCTGAAAACACTCAGTTTTAGTATTTTTGTCATGGTTGGCTCTTGTGCCCAACTTCTAGTTGTGTGGGGCTTGCATGTAAAGCCCATAAAATCTCAGTTACTTTCAAAAGGTCTTTTAAGAATAAGGGGGAAGAAGCTACTCGAATTCTGTAACCAGTGTATGTGTTTTCTCAATTGCTGTAGGTGCAAATAGCAGGAAATGGACAGACATATGTTCGAGTAGCAAACTGTCAGACAGTCAGGATGAAAGAGGAAAAGGAAGTTCTGGAGCATTTTGCTGGTGTGTTCACAATGATGAACCCTTTAACCTTTAAAGAAATCTTTCAAACTACTGTTCCTTACATGGTGGAAAGGATCTCTAAAAACTATGCTCTTCAGGTATGTTATTGTTTACTTTAATTGATAATAAACAGCATGTAGGAATGAGCTTATGCCTTGAGGAACATATGGCTGACGTGGAATTGTAAATCATAGTATTGAAATAAGCATGTGAGATTTGAAGCAGTCTATATAAAGAATAGTCTATGAAAATAATTTAAAGATGGATTTTGAAAAAATCTTACCAGACTAAGTGATGCAATACAAACATGAACACCTCAGGTTAGAGCATATGAATGGACTTCATTCTTGAAAAGTATTGAATATTATGGAGTTGTTGTTTTGTTCAGGTGGTTGTGCTAATGTTCTACTATTTTACAGAATGCAAGTCCTATAATATCTGTTTAATTTTAAACTTAAAACTTGAACATTAAGTTAAGTACATGGTTGTATTCCACTGAGGACAAACAGAATCACTTGGGTAGCAGTGGAGGTGGGAAAAGAAATCTGTCAGGTTTTTTTTTTAATGGATAGTGCATTTATTCTTTTATTCTTTTTATTACAGCAGTAATAACTTCTTTGTGGTTTCCTTTTATAGATTGTTGCCAATTCTTTCTTGGCAAACCCTACTACCTCTGCTCTCTTTGCGACCATTTTGGTGGAGTATCTTCTGGATCGGCTGCCAGAAATGGGCTCTAATGTGGAACTCTCCAATCTGTATCTCAAGCTGTTCAAGTTAGTCTTTGGCTCAGTTTCACTGTTTGCAGCTGAAAATGAACAAATGCTGAAGGTAAAGGTCATTTGTGTTAAAAATAAGTCTGGTTTAAAAACAACACTCTTAAGAGTTTTGCACTGTCTAATATCTGAGAGTCATTTAATGTTTGAAGCACTATTTGTGATACATCTCCATTTTTTTCCAGATGCCAAGTACATTGTCTTGTTTATAATAGATGGTTTCTGTGAATATTTGCTTCATATTTGAAACTATGATGTGCTAACTCTGAGTATAAATGGCTGATACGTGGCTGTGGTCTGTGATTGCCATAAGCCCATGTAACTTCATGGTCAGGAGATGCATATCTTCTCACATATTTTCCCCCTTTGTTTCCATATTAAGAGTTTTGCTTGGATTGAAATGACTTTTTTGTGTGTTGGTGAATCTTGTTCACTCATGTCATATTCAGTGACATGTACCTCTTAGGTTAGATTTTTCTGTGCTCTTGGAAAGTCTGGGTTTAAGGAATGCTGTTTTTTCTATTGACATGTTGTGTATTCCAAGGATCTGTTTATGTTGATGAGGTCATCTCATTATTCAGTGAATTTTGAAATGTTGAGCTTGTAGCAAGAGTGCACTTTCCTCATAAAAGCAGCAGCTGCCTGTATCTAGAAAATACATTAAGATTTTAATGGAACACTGATTGTTCTCTCATAATTTCTCTTCATTTTCCTTCCTTGTACCTTATAAGAAATAAAATTTCTGATACAGGTAACTGTGCAGAACAGAGTAGAGATTACCAATTTTCCACAATCTTTGAAAACTAACAGTAATATGAAGCAATATTCATATAATCTTGCTTTAATTCTTGCAGTTTGTCATCAGAATCAAGGTCATTTGGATTTATAAGCTGGAGATGAAGTTTAAAGAGTGTAATTTACTACCTTCACAGTTTCATGCTTCTGTTACTTTTTTTGTTTCTGTAGGATGGATAATAGGGGCCTTGGGCAGACAATTTAATTGAATGATGAAGGCTGTTTGCAGCATTTGCATAGCAATGTAGAAAGATGTTAATAATATCCAGACATGTTACTGTTTGTCTCTGGTGCATGAGAATACTTGTATTTATCAACTATTTTTAATGATTCTTGCGAGGTGTTCATGTCCTCCGCTCTAGAAAGGCCACCAGTTCCATAACCATTTTTACTTGAAAGAGTTTGCTTTCAAAATGAAATTTTAGCATTCCCAAAAATTAAGAACTAGTAATGAATTTAGATCAGGGGTGAATTAATATTAAGTGTCCTCTCTTGTCATTCTGATTTCTGCTCCATGTCCCCAGGTATTTGAGAGGAAATACTTTTCATTGTGTCAGATTTGCAGAATCTCGTGCTAAATTCTTGTACAGTACAAAGATGATGATAAAATTGGTATTTTATTAATCTTCAAGCTTTATTTTCTTTATAGCCACATTTGCACAAGATTGTGAACAGCTCTATGGAACTTGCACAGACTGCCAAAGAGCCCTATAACTATTTCCTGCTGCTCAGAGCACTGTTCAGATCTATTGGAGGAGGCAGTCATGATCTCTTATACCAAGAATTCTTGCCGCTGTTACCAAACTTACTGCAAGGTAGAACAATACCTTCTTTCCCCACCCTAGCTTCTGATTTTTTTATGTGAATAGTAGTAATAAAGTTATGTTGTGTAATTAAAAACCCCTCAAAACTAAAGCCCTACCCCTGATAAGTAGCTTCTGATTTTGGGTTTAGCAATTGATTTAAGTATCTTGAATGTGCTTATTTTCATTTACTATCAGCTGCTTCAGGCTCCATAGTTTTGGCTGCTTCACAATTTCTGCTGCTTGTTTTTCTTCTTTTTGTTGTGGGACTGTTGGGGTTTTCTTGTTTGTTTCTTTTACTTGTTTGGGGTTTTTTGCTATGGGTAACTTTGTTGGCACAAAGCATTTGAGGGATAAGTGAGTAGGTGAAGCAATGTTGCCAGGCCATCACTGGTTTTGTGGGGAGAACACGGCAGTGAAGCTCTGGCTGCTCTGCAGTTGAGGGCGTGTGTGTGCACCTGCAAGGGCATGATAAATAGAAATTCACATAGTGCCAGACTGCAAAAAGAAATGGAAATAACAATCAGTTTGATTAATTGAGCATTTATGCTTGCAAGAACTGTGTTCCAGAAATACTGAGCGTGAGCAAGGAAATGTGGAGAGCTACTTAAACCTAAGGACAAGCTAATCAGATCTGTTCCAGGACTGTAGACTGGTTCCCATCTATCTGTAGGGACGGTTTTTATTGTTAGCAAATATATATGTTATCAATAAATCATTATGTAAAACTCATGTCAGTAGATTTATGGAATATGTGAAATCTTTATGGGAGAAAAATCACTTGAGGAATGTGCTTAGTCTGTATGGGGAAATTAATGTACTTGAACTCACTGAATGTTTCTTTTCAGGAGTCAAAATATTTTAAAAACAATTGTTCTGTGTGGGATTATTTTTTATTGTTACAAGGCTGAGGTTTGAGTCAAATTCTCTCTTTTCTTTTTCATCTGCTGTATTCAAATGCTGCCTTATTGAGTCTAATATTAAACTTTAAAATATGCATAGAGGCTTTTTCTTCTATATGTGTGTACATAAAAAAGCATTCAATGCATGAAATCCTTAGTTGTAAGTTAGAATAATGAATGGTATTATATTTTGTAAATCCATTATTTACAGAGCTGTAAGCTCTACAGAATTTAAAAACGTCAGGTTCTTCTGAATTCAGGAAATAGCAATTTGTGACGATAAACTGTGGACTGTCTTTTTCCTGTGAGTGTATAACTTATCCATAATTTTCAGGACTAAATATGTTACAAAGTGGCCTTCATAAACAGCACATGAAAGACTTGTTTGTAGAGCTCTGCCTCACTGTGCCTGTTCGTCTGAGCTCGCTGCTGCCTTATCTGCCCATGCTGATGGACCCCTTGGTGTCAGCTCTCAATGGATCCCAGACCCTGGTTAGCCAGGGCTTAAGAACTCTGGAACTGTGTGTGGATAACTTGCAGCCAGACTTTCTGTATGACCACATTCAGCCCGTTCGGGCTGAGCTCATGCAGGTAAACATGTCGTTTCCTGTTAGACCACAAGAGGTCGTTGATTTGCTGAATGTTATTAGAAATTTGTGTGAAGCTTTGGTTACAAAAATTTGAAAAATCTGTCATGAGACCCATACGAGTCTGATATGAGTGTAGAAGGATAGTTGGTGTTGTGCTGTTGAGCTGAAAACTCTGAAGATTTAGAAGTGAATGAATTGTTCCTTCTATATACTTTGTTAAATGGTTATGTTCTGTTTACTTTATTTGCTTTTTATATTTCAAAACTAGCTCTGAGCTTAATTCAGTTCAGCCTTAACTGGCCTGCTTTTTAAATTAACGATGTTGTTTAATATTCATCATAAACATGAAATTGCATTCCAGTGTAGCAAAGATTTTGTAGCTGATGACAGTAATCTAATCTAAAACTGCCTTTAGGATAACCTTGTTACAAAGCACTTGGGCTATTGTGAACTGAGACTGCTTGTATTCAACCTTGATAAGGAACTTATGCAGGGTCAGTTACCCAAATACAAGAATAAGTGTTTGCCTTGACTTTTTTTGACATTAATGCTTGTAAAATGTTGAAGTAAGACTGGTCTGCCCATGTACCTCTTAACCCCCAGGCTTTGTGGCGAACCCTGCGCAATCCTGCTGACAGCATCTCCCACGTGGCTTATCGTGTGCTTGGGAAATTTGGTGGAAGTAACAGGAAGATGTTGAAGGAATCACAGAAACTACAATATGTAGTCACAGAAATCCAAGGACCCAGTATTACAATTGAATTTTCGGACTGTAAAGCATCCATTCAGCTCCCAATGGAAAAGGTAAGGGCTTAAGTTACTTTCAATGCTGAGAAACCAACTTTAAAAATATCTGTCTGGAAGTTCTTCCTTTATTTCCTCTATAAACTGTATAAGATTTCACCCCTAAAATAATAAATTTAGGCATGCTGTTCTGCTCTTACAAAGTGATAGGATAGGGAGCTAAACTGGCCCAAATAAATGCTTTCACAGAATGGATAAGGTTGGAACTTCTGGTGTATTGCTTAGGTTAGGTGCAGGAATCTCCTCTAAAAGTCCCTATTTTCTTTTTGAAATGTACCAAAAATTTATTGTAGAAATTCTTCAGTGCTGATTATTCTCATGACTCCAGTGATGTGGTTTTGTTTGTTGTCTGTAGCAGCGCTTCTTAGTGCTGCAAAACCACTTTGTACTGTACTGGCTTTCATCTGGCAGCCACGGTGTATCACAAATGCTTAGTTCTCACTAATTACAGCAATCTAATCTTCTCTGAGAGTGAAGCTGGATTCTGAGATATTTGGTCTGTAGAGTTTTAATACTTACCTTTTCAATTAGACTTTCATAAGTAGATATGATCTGAATGTAGTAAGCAATTTTCTTCACAGGCAGCTGGCTCTGTGGCTCCGTACAGCCAGCAGGCTTAAAAATAGCTTGGAAAAGTGATTCTTAAAATGCAGATTTACTGATTTCTCCACTGCACTGAGCTGATGAATTGAATACATATAAATACTGTAGTTGCTGACATTTACCTGTCCTGCTAGGTTTAATTCAAACTAAGTTTTCCAAAGGATTTAAGCATCTAACATTGATATGGAGCAATCTTCAGCTGCTTGGTATTGACCAAGAAAGAGTGTGTTATCTGCTGAACACTTTGTATCTATGAAAAGGAAATGTCAAATTTCAAAGAAAAAAAAAAGCGGAATAAATTGAAAACAAGAATTCCTTGTTTTCTTTTAGTGCCCTGGTGGACTTTTGTGGTCTGTGTAAAACTAATTTTTCTTTTCATTGAGGTCCTGGGATAAAAACTTGAGATGACAACTAGTTAAGTAAGTGGAAATACCAAGGAAGGCAAATGCCCACTTTGTAGCAGGGCCTTTTTCTGCATAAACTTATTAAGCATGGAAGGTTAGATTTTTATTTGCAATTGATAAGGCATTGAAATTCCTTATTTCAAGGCAGTCCAGAGCAATGTTTACATGTTTTTTTTTTACTTAATGCCTATCTTATTTATCTTTAATTTCTTCCTTTCTTTTGTGGGAGAAGGATAGAAATTAGGCAGTTGTGCTTTTATGTATTTTTATCTCTCTCTGTAAAAATATATGTACACAAAATAGAAATTTCCCAGAGAGATCTGCTCCCCTTTTTAATTGTCTTCATATCTTATACGATTGATTTGAATTATTCTCGAATGTATTAAATCTTCTTGCAAAGGAAGAGTAGTATTTTCATAAAGTAATTGGTGTTTACAAGTTGCTTACAGGGACATTTCATCACGTACAGCGAGGTACCATTTATATATGGGCATAAATGCAGTGTATACATAAGATATAAAGGGATTAGGCACAGCAATTATTGCTGGAGGGAAGGCGAGGAACATTTTTTTTTGGGAAGGAGAGAGACACACTGAAGGTTTACCTCATTCAAAGCTTGAAATGCTTTCTGACCATGGAGGTAAAATGTGTCTGGCATGAAACTCAGCATGTACAGAAGCACAGAAAATACCGTGGTGGTTTCAAACTGTGCTCTCTCTGCATGTCTTAACTTGGGCACTGCAAACTGTGCATACTTTAAAAGTTACTTTTAATATATATTAATGATACCATTCCCTTGATTAATGACCTTATGGTAAATGCCAACAATAAGAAGAGTCTGGATTGTCTCTTGTTCCATTCCAGGCAATCGAGACCGCCCTGGACTGTCTGAAGAGCGCCAACACGGAGCCCTATTACAGGAGGCAGGCGTGGGAAGTCATCAAGTGCTTCCTGGTAGCCATGATGAGCCTGGATGATAACAAACATGCATTATACCAGCTTCTTGCACATCCCAAGTATGACAATTCTTTAAACGTAAATGTGTATGTAAAATTTATGGTGTCTTTGGAACAACCTAGTTTAGAGACAATGATTAGTCTGTGCAATTCATGGGGTTTTTGCCTGCTGGCGAAAAGGAATTTTGTTAGCAAGTTTTTTAATGCCAATGATGTGTTAATGTTTCATAGTTTAATTTTCTTCCCCTAATTACAGTCCAGTGTATAATCTATTACATATGATCAATATGATTAATTGTAGTTTCATATATTTGAATAATTGGATTATTCTGGTGCTTAACTGTATTTTAAAAATTAATTTAAATTGTCACGTTTTGTATGTACATCTAAGCTTTTACTAAAGTGAAAGAGAAAAATCAGTTTAATTTAGTGACTGAGCTACAGCATAGTCACACACATAACCTCTGTTTGTCTTGCTATGAGAGCTTTTTATTGAAGCTTTTCTTGCTTCTTTTGCATTTTTAGTCATTGATACTTAATGAGTTTATTGCTTTTAGACAACTTTAACGTCTTTGCCCAAAAAGTGTGAGCTGACTTTGACTCTTGCAATGTAATAAGTGTAGCTAAAGAGCATAGTAGCTTTCATAGTTTGGGCTTGTTAAACTTGACATAAATATAGCTTTGCAATGAATAAGTTTTGTTGGGCAGTGATTTGATAAATAGTTTCAATCGTTCAAGATTAAAATCAAATGTCATTTTAAAAGAGGGAAAAATGCCAAAATATTGAAAATGACATTCTGTAATTGAGTTGCAGTGTGATGCCTGTATACCTATTATTGTATATACGTGGCTTCTTTTGAACCACTGGCTTTAAATGTTCCTGATGAAATTGAGCTATCCATCATGCTGGAGACCAGTGGCTGACAAAGTTAATATGGGCTGAGCGAACTGGTCTAGCTCTATCAAAATGAGGGGAAAACAGGAGGTGGAGAAGGAGTTAGATACCAAGAGCAAATTTTCAATCAAGTACCTGACACTGGCTGTGACTGAGCTGCGGGCACTGCAGTTTGGGTTCTGTTGAGCACAACGTTGTCTTGCAGCTTCACTGAGAAGTCCATCCCCAGTGTGATCATCTCCCACCGCTACAAGGCCCAGGACACCCCGGCTCGCAAGACGTTCGAGCAGGCCCTGACCGGCGCCTTCATGTCGGCCGTCATCAAGGACCTGCGGCCCAGCGCCCTGCCCTTCGTGGCCAGTCTGATCCGCCACTACACCATGGTGGCCGTGGCTCAGCAGTGCGGTGAGTGCAGGGGACGCAGCTCCTGCGGCTTCCAGGAGCGGTGTGGAGAGCTTTGTGCTTTTACTTACAGCAGTTTGTTTGAAAAAAGTAATAATATTGCAGTTGCTTCTGGGTAGCTATACTGGTTTTTTGTTTGGTGGATGAATTATGTTTTAGTTCTGTAGAACGGTGGGAATTATTAAACAAATTTTATGAAACAATCAATCATCTAATAATACTCTTTAAATGCTACAGCCAGTGAAAGAACTGCAGCATGGAACAGCTTACATAGTTCCAGAGGATTTTTGTAACTTAGTACTCACAGTACTATTTGTAGATGGTCTTCAATTGGGTTGTTTCTACTTGTGGTTTTGAAGGACCTTTAGAGGAACTAAGTGAGTGTTGGAGCACTGCAGTGTCTTAAATCCACGAAGAAAACTCTTTGTTTGGGCTGTATGACAAGTAATTTGGGAAAAGACATACTATAAGCATATCACTCTTCATTGTCACATTAATGTAACTTGAATTTTTATGACTCTTCACTTTAATTAAATCTTCTTGCTGGCATAGTCTAGCGCATAGAAGAAAATATTCAAGTAGATGTAATCTTTTCTTCTTCTAGGCGTGAAGGATGCCTTACAATCCATTTATATGCAAATCGGCACAGGGCTTACTGGTTTTGCCGTCAGCTAGTCCAAGGAGTAGTAAAATCTAATTAAAAGACTATTCATATTGAAATATCCATTGTTTTATCTTTATTTCCCCTTCCCCCTCTTTTCTTCCCTGTTACAAATTGCAGGTCCTTTCTTGCTGCAGTGCTATCAGGTTGGGAGCCAGCCTAGCACAGCCATGTTTCACAGTGAAGAAAATGGGTCAAAAGGCATGGATCCCTTGGTGCTTATTGATGCCATAGCAATCTGCATGGCATATGAGGAGAAGGAGCTCTGCAAAATAGGAGAGGTGGCCCTAGCAGTGATATTCGATGTTGCAAGCATTATCTTGGGTTCAAAGGAAAGGGTAAGTTTTTTAAAAATGTATTTAAATGATCAAGTTTCAGCCAATGCAATTTTGCTTCTAAAATTTTGGAGCCTACGACTAAGCTGAGAAAAGGAAACTGATCCGTTTCTTTGTTTCCAGGCTTGTCAGCTTCCCTTGTTTTCGTACATTGTGGAACGTTTATGTGCTTGCTGTTATGAACAAGCTTGGTATGCTAAACTAGGAGGTGTTGTGTCCATTAAATTTCTTATGGAACGGCTGCCACTGATTTGGGTCCTCCAGAACCAGCAGACTTTCCTGAAGGCACTTCTCTTTGTTATGATGGACCTAACTGGAGAGGTATGTAATGAATGAATTTTACCAAATAGCATGGGGAAAATTTCTGGCCTTAAATTCACACAGATTGAACTCTTAGTAATCTTGATTTTGCTGAACTTCAGAATGCATTGTACCTGTAAGAGTTAGTCGTGAATTCTAGTCGTTTTAACTCAAACCAAGACCTGAAGTTAGGAATGAGGTCAGATTTTTCCGCATAACTTTGCTGAAGTTTTGTGGGTTACACTTGCTGCTTTCAGAGTAGAAATGTACAGTCCACATGTAGATCACAAAAAACCACAGATTCACTGGCACCACAGAATCACTAAGCTTAGCTGGAAATCAAAATCGTAGGATAAATCAAAATCACAGGATTTATCAAAATCGAATTCTAAGTTTGTTGATGAGTAACGTGTAGATTTGTGATCTTTGTTCTGTACTTAGCTGATAAAAATAATCTCTGATGCCCCAGGTTTCCAATGGAGCCGTCGCTATGGCAAAGACCACATTAGAACAGCTCTTGATTAGATGTGCAACTCCTTTAAAAGATGAAGAAAAAACAGAAGAAATCCTTGCAGTACAGGAAAAGTCTTTCATCATGTCACACATGACCTCGTTCGAGAAGTAACCTCTCCAAACTCCACTGTGAGGAAACAAGCCATGCATTCCTTGCAGGTGCTTGCACAGGTCACTGGCAAAAGTGTCACAGTCATCATGGAGCCACATAAAGAGGTAAGCAGAAATACTTACTGAACCTGAGCTTAAAGTTGTTTTCCAGTTTGGATTTGCAGAAATGCTTTTCTGAGTACATTTTTCCATGCAAGTGAATTAAGTTCTTAGTGCTTTGATAGCATGTGTTTGTCATTTGCTAAGTTTTGTTGTTCTAAAATACACATGGGCTGGAGCACTGTAGAGATTCATACAGGCTCTGCCTGACTCTTAGCCAGTGTTTATGGTGTCTTCAGGTTGATTTAGCTCCTTAAATTATGGGCTGCTCATCCTGCCACCAATCGGATATAGGCTAGGCTGTATAGGTTCTGCATTTTGATACTCAGTTTTGTTATTCTCTAAATCTGTGGCATTATTGCTATGGCTTTCCCTATCCAGAAAGAGACTATAAAGTTCAAAGCTGGTTGAAATAACTTTTGGCTAGACACTACTTAAAGCTGATATTGTTTTGTGTTTTGAAAGATAATTGCATGTACCTAAGCCTTAAGGGCCATGACAACATACCAGATTATACTGAGAAGCTCCCTAATTGATGTCTTACTTTGTTAAAGCTTTTTAATGAGGAAAGTAAGAAGTTGGTGTAATGGGAAATAGTTACACAAACTTTTTTGTTTTTCTGATGTTTTAGGAGCTTAAAATATTCTTGTTTCTTGACTGTTTGAAATGCTTCAGTCTATGAATTTCTTTGTTGTTCATAATGTTGTGTGATATTATTAAATATCATAGATCTGTTCACAGAGAGTATGTGTTAATTACAGCTACTACACTGTTTTGCAAACTGACTGTGAATCAAAGTAATTCAGAGAATTACTTTTCCTCTCGCTTAATTATTTCTCAAGACACATCTGGAGCCACAAGAGCAAATGGATACAAACCTGCAGCCATGACTAATGGTGTCTTTGCAGTGGCTGGGTCTGTGGGGTCATTTCAATAGACTGCTAATTCAGTAATCTAAATGACATCATGTAGGTTCTCCAGGACATGGTTCCTCCTAAAAAACATTTGCTTCGGCACCAACCTGCAAACGCCCAGATTGGCCTGATGGAGGGAAATACATTTTGCACAACCCTGCAGCCCCGGTTGTTTACAATGGATCTCAATGTTGTGGAACACAAGGTTTTCTACACAGAGGTACTTTGTTTTTGTGTTCTCATCTTTGAATGTAGATGCTTCTTTATGATGATAGTACTTTCATTGTTAAAAAAATATATTTTTCTTTGTGCATTTTAAACTTTCAATGAAATGTAAGAATTTACCTTTTGAAACATCAGGTGAAGTCTGCTTTGCCTACAGCATAATAGCTCTGAGCTAAACAGAATATTCTAATCTGTGTGAAATATATTAAATGAGCTTTGGTGTTACAGTACTGCTCTAGTAGCCCTGCCTTTCATATTTAGGTCTTATTTTTTATAGTGTATCAATTAAATAAATTGTTGTACCACTGAACATAGACAGTGTTGGTTAAGGTTTTTGAGTCCCTAACAGTTTGAGCAAAATTGAATATAAAACCTGTGTGTAGATTTAACTTAGAGAAACTGTCTTGTCCCTTGAGTTCCCAGCCGACTTGTCCAAACATAAGTTCAGAAGGTTTTTGATACCAACAGCAAATGCAGGTGGCAAGGCTGTCCACCTCCAACTGTGTATATGGGATATAATTGTCAATGCAGAAAATCATCTGGTTTTAAGACAAAAACAAAGTGGTGTAGATGAAAAAATGGCTGTAAAGGTGGGAGTGAGATAGTGGTGTTTCATATGTGAATAGCAATATTAAAATGATTGTTTATTTTGTTTCCTAGTTACTGAATTTGTGTGAGGCTGAAGATGCTGCCCTAATGAAACTACCTTGCTACAAAAGTCTCCCATCACTTGTACCTCTTCGAATTGCAGCCTTAAGTAAGTGAAACCTCCTAAACAAGATTTGATGCAGTTAAGTGTCCTTGTGAGCAACGGACAGTCTGCTTCCTGAGATCAGCAGAAAACCTGAGCACTGGGAGACTGATGACTGCTCTCCAGAGGTTACAGTTTAATGGAGAGAATAATGGGAAAGTATTGCTGCTTCCTTAATGACTAGAATTTAGTTTCCTGAAAGGAACCCAAAATATTTTAAGATTAATTATGTTATAAAGCATTAGGAAAACTATAGAATGTTAATAGAATTCTCATTCTTTTACTATTTTATGATGCCTGTTGCTTTTGGCAATGCATACAGTACTTTAGCTGTCTGCAATTTGAGATGACATAAAAAGAAACTATAAGAGAAGCAGTGTAGAATTAGGGTTTATTTTCTCCTCTGTTTCGAAATTGAGTTAACAAAGAGACCAAATTTACTTTGATATTTGCAGATGCTCTGGCTGCCTGCAATTACTTGCCTCAGTCAAGAGAGAAAATCATTGCTGCACTTTTCAAGGCACTGAATTCGACAAATAACGAGCTGCAGGAGGCAGGAGAAGCGTGCATGAGAAAGGTGACTGTGTTAAAACAACATTCCTTTTGAGGCCATTGTTCTCTCTGCTTTACTTCCTTGGTACAAAACTTCTTGGGAAAGTTCTCGGCAGGAAATATTGTTGCTCTGTTCAGTTTTTGTTAGTGATGCTGATAAAAGTTTGTGTCAGATGTGTTTGTTTGGGATTTGAACTTGGCCATAAAGAGTTTTCCAGGTTGCAGTTAAGTATCATAAGCTCTTGCATAAGGACCTTGGTAAATCTTTCAGTCTTTCTGTCCAGTCTTTCCCTCTTTCTGTTGGTCTGGTCTTTGTAAATGTGTCTTTTCTAAATAGCGTCAGTCCTTCCCAGCAGTTTTGCAGATGTGCAGGCCTGGCTTTATTATAAAAGCTCTTCCCATGTTTCATCTTTGTTCCTAAAAGAAGTGGTGGAGACCCTGTAGTTGGTTTTGGAAAAGCAAAGCAATGCAGCAGAGTCAGACTCTGCATCACAGTGTATGGTTACCTTAAGTAACAGGGCCATGGCTGTTCTGTGTGAGGTCAGAATTTGTGTCCTTGCCTGACACTGCCTTGTCTGTCCTGTGGGTGCTACATTATCGTGTAAAAAAGCTGGAAGGACAGGGAAAGAATATTCTTGCATCATGACTTGTTGTTCAGTAGCTGTGCCTGATTCTGATTCAGTGAGATTTTAATTCTGTTCTTCTAAATGAAAAAAAAAAAAGCAAATGAAATTACTGAGAGCCTCTTTGTGATGCTGTGTGGATGGGCTGGCAGGGAACAGGGAATGTCACTGCAGGGACACTGGTGGCTTGCTTTTGTTTGTGCCATTGACTGGCCAGAGGTCAAGCGTCTTTTCATGTCACTCTGGTCGTGAGAGGGAATGTACTTATTATTTGTGGCCTGTTAACAACACAGTTGGGTTGAGAGGGAACAGGGAGAAAATAAGAGGTGTTCTGACCTGTACATCAGATTTGTCTGATTGGTTTTTTTCCTGTGATAAACTCATGCCCGCAGGATGTTTGGTTGTGACAGAAAATATTCTCTCTGGCTGCTTTCAGCCAGGGTCTTTTGACCTTTTCTGTTGCTCAGGATGCTTGCAGATTGTAACACAGAAATTTGCTCTATTGCCTGCAGCCAGACTCACGGGCAGTTCTTAATATAGCAGGGTCTAAGTAGCTTGTCCATAGCTGAGTATTTAATTTATAGCTGTAGCAGTTTTTCAATCTGTCTGTAATTAAGATCTCCTACTTGATTATTTTATGGAATATGCTACTGTGTGTCAGAAATACCTCAGTGCTTCCCAAATCCATCTTGTCACTGTATGTATTTCCAGCAATAGGTGTTGTTTGAACTGTTGCATTCCGAAAGAACGAAATAAAAGAAGAAAAATCGAGTCAGCTGAATGTATTTTAAGAAAAATGCTTGCACAAAAGTCACTTCCCTCTCCACCTGTATCCTAATCGTGCACTCTCTTGCAGTTCTTGGAAGGAGCTACCATAGAAGTTGATCAAATTCATACCCACATGAGGCCATTGCTGATGATGCTGGGAGACTATCGGAGCCTGACCCTCAATGTTGTGAATCGTCTGACATCAGTCACTAGACTTTTCCCAAACTCTTTCAATGATAAATTCTGTGATCAGATGATGGTAAGCCCATCCAAGTTTTTATTTTAGCTTTTCCAGAAGAAATTTTCTTCTAGCTGCTACTTTTATTGGTGAAAAATCAAAGTAGTTCAGAAGTGACTCAATGTATATGTTGGAAGTAAAAGATTTTTGTTTCACAATTAATAAAAAACCCCGATTTCTGTAAACATTTTGAGTAAATTTCTGAAGGGCTTCTAAGCCAAAGAGTTAAGAGATTTTATTTTTTAGTGAAGACATAACTAATTATGCTAAGGTTTGCTTGGACAAATTTATCTTTAGCAAGGCACCACCAGCACCTTTAACAATTTTACTTCCTCATGCACTAAACCTGTTTTGGTGCTTTCTTGATTTATAAAATTTTGGAAGGTATCGCCCTGTTTATTTGCAGTGTTTAAAATGAATCTGAGATTTCTTTATCCTCTTGGCATGGATATTTAAATATTTAAATGCATACACATCAAACAAGTCATCAAAGAAGTGTAAGTCTGTCAGACTTAGGTTTTTTGTATATATATGCACTTATAGTCCCTGCTTTCTTGAGTATGGAGAGGACTTCTAGCAACAGTAAACTTTTCAACCTGAGGGAATGAAAATAACTGATAATTTTTCCCTTTATTTCCTTCAAAGAATTATTTCAACCTCTGCATTTTCTCTTGTAGCATATGCTAAAATGGAACAGTCTAATTAGAAGAATAATACTAATTATCCTTTCTTTATAGCAACACCTGCGTAAATGGATGGAAGTTGTAGTTATTACACACAAAGGTGGACAACGGAGTGATGGAAATGTGAGTTAATGAATGCTTTTATGTGAAAGAGAAGAAATAAGTAGTATTAATGTTTTGGAATTACAGAACTCATTCAGTTGTAAATGCTGCCATAACCAATTACACACTGTTGCTTTGTTACAAGCTAACAAACTTGTTGAATTGAGTATTGAATATTGAATATTTGTTAGAAGTCTTGGTAAGAGGAGCTTCTTATCTGCTGACAATGGTTACTTTAGAGAGTGTTCTAGGTTAGTGTGGGAACAGTTCAAGCATTTTTATTTCTTTTCCCCCTCAGGATTTTCTGCTTGGAAATCTCTTCTTCACTGGAATGGCTGATGAGCTCAGCAGCATAATCCCCCTTTTTTCATTAATATGTTTGATGTTCATAACATAGCCTCTTGAAAATTATACATAATGATAACATAATCCCAGTTAATTTAAAACTTAATTTATTAAAACCAAGTTCAATATTTACTAGTTGGGATCACATTAAAATCACTCTCCCAGTGAAACTAATGGCCTCAGTGTTGAAGCATGGGAAGCTGATCAGTTGTCTTATAAATGGAAAACTGTGCAGAGTAATGTCAATACTGTGTGCTCTTAGCAATGCTGATGGGAATTCCTGCTTCAGTGCAGTTTCCTGTACATTACCAGGAGTACCATAATTCCATTAATGTTTTACTAAATGCTTTTATTAAGTGTTGAGATTTATGTTTGCACCTAAGAAAAAATGGGGGGAATTTTATTAATATCTTTGTTTTTCAAATTAGAATGAAATTACATTGGCTTTTTATTTCCCTCAAAACATGGAAATGGCTTAATGGCTTTTCATTTCTCTTTCCTGTCATTGCAAAGAGAGCTTTTAATCTGAATTTGGTCATTGCTTTATATTAGACCTAGATATTTTCTAATGAAGTAGAATAAGATTTGTTTCTTACGTTTTAATGAAAACACTGGGCATTCTTCAGTTAACCACATTTTATTCATGTCAGAGTAGTTCTAAGGCCTTCATATTCTTCTTTTGGGATTCACTTATCCTCAAATGTGATGATTACAGGTATCTTGCAGATCTTTTTATAGCAGTAGTCTTTTAAACCACAACGTGGCACCTCTAGAAGAGTTTTTAGTTGTCCCTAAGTCATGTTTAGTTGGGAATTCCCCTGCTTTTAATGTTTTTTGTTGACGTTTTCTGTGTAATTATGTGTTTAGAGAGATATGTTGAGTGAGGGGTGCACACCAGACACTTGAGAAAGCATCTACTGTCACATCTTGAGGGAGGAGAGAAGTCTGGAAACATTTCAAGTAGAATTGTGTCAATGCAAAGCTGATTGAATGTTACTTTTCTGCTCCCTAGTTGTTGCTCCAAGGTTTCCTTAAAAATAAAAACCCTAGGAAACTGCAGGAGGACACAGACAGCTTGGTGTTTGTACAGTTGCTGTGGCAAGCTGTGTTCACGTGTCTGTATGTACATTGTGCTGTTGGGTAATTGTATCTTCTAAATGTAGAAAAACTGGGATGGTGAAACTGGTGGTCAGTTATTGTAGCTGGCATTTCGCTTTCTCTCATTTCTTCTCGATCCTTCCCTTCCTCTGCTGGTGCTGTCACCATCATTTCATCCTTTTCCAGCAGCACTGGGTGAAGGTGCCACTTGATGATGGTGTCAGGCAGTTCTCCAGCATAGTGCAGATAGTGGCTGGTCAGCAAGGCCTCTTAATGAATAGTTAAAAATTATGTGGGGTGAGTTTTCATGTGTAAATGGTAGCTACAGACAAACTGAAAACTTAGTTAGAAATGCTGCATAATAATTGATGACTATTGTAAAGATCCACATTGATGCCAGAATAACTAAACCTTGTTCACCTAAATAATTTATGATAGTCCCGCTGTGATCCTGAGCTGTGATCTGGCTGTTTAGAGAAATGAACAAATTAAAACATATTATATTAAGTAGTGATTAAAATCTAATTTGTTGGTTCAGAGAGTAAAATCTTTAAGTCCTTCTTCCTCTCTTCCCTGCCTCTCCAAGGAAAGGCATGGGATTTTGGGTCATGTCTGATAATTGAAAGAATAAGTTTTGAGTAGATGGTTGCCTCCAGCTGTCCCTCTTGTGAGAGGGTGGAAATTTCTATGGTGGAAATTCTGCCTTACGGCCTAAGAGCACTTTATAGCTCTAGACGACTTCATAGCTTGGTAGCTTAAATACTGAAAGTGGTTTCATAGTTGATGCTGGCAAATTTGTCTTCAGAGGTGCTAAAATATTGTTTCCCTTGACTTAATAATCTCTATTATCTTTTTATTCAGTATAAATATTTGAGCAGCTATGTCTGATCAGTGTAAAAGTAGAAAAAAGGATTCTTTGGAGGGCAATTCGGAGCACGTGAGATGCTCATTGTCTCCATTCTTTCTGTTTGGTATGGGAAGATAACGGTGCTGAAGTTAGACTGCAGCCTGAAGAATAGCATATACTGATTTGTACATTTATTTGATGTTTTTGTGGGCTTTTTCCTTTCATGCTGTGACTTCTGTTTTGGTTCAGCCTGCCACGGAAGGGGTAGAGGTGAGAAACTCGGTGGAGGCACCAGGAACTTTTTTATTGTCACAGTTTCCTTTTTTGTTGTTGTTGTTGTTTTGTTTGGTTTTATTTTTTCTTTTAACTTGTGGTTTGTTAGTTTTATCGTTGTGTTTTGGGCAGAGTGCATTGTGCCTTTGAGTGCAGTGCTGTGAATTGTCTTCTGTTTGACTGTGGCAGAGCTGTTTTGATCACGTTGTTGTTAAGGATGTTGAGCATGTTTGTACCAGGAAGAGCAGGATTTTCAGTTTCTGTGGAGGCATAAATGGTTTCAAAAGGTTTTGTGTATTCTCAGCTCTGCACTTCAGTCTGTGAGAGGAGTCTTGTGGGGTCTGTCTGGACAGATCAGGTTAAAGGAGTGGAGCCTAATGCTTTGTGTTTAAATTCAGTTGAGAAAATGCAATGTACTTGATAAAATCATTTTGGGTACTGCACAGTGGAACTTGGTTTTAGGGAGATGGTGAGGGTGGATGTGTTGTTTTGTTTTTTCCTTTCCCTTTTCTTACTGAAGGACATTTACACTCTAGCTAACTGAAATACAGTCTCTATTTAAATCACACAATGAAAAAAAGTGTAAAATTATCTTGGACTCCTGGAGAATTTAGTATCTAGTGGGAGAACGGAGCCGACTTTGAGTAACCAGGTGTTTGCAAGCTAGACTGAACAGTGCTGTGAGAAAGCTGTCTCTCTCTTTCTTCGTGTGTAATCTGGGGGTGTGGGGTGTATATGAGAAATGTTTTAGGGGGGAAGGTCTGGCTGTTGGATGCATGAGCCACTTGGTGTAGAGCAGTGAGCACTCCTAACTCCCCCGTCAGCAGAATCATGACAGTGTTTAGCTCTTACCTGTAAAACACCACTCTACTGGCAAAGAAAATAAAATTTAAACCATGATATTACCAGGGGGGGGAAGGGCAGACTTCCACAAGTGCAATTTTTATCATGCATTATGGTAAGTAGATGCTGTATATGAGTTAACCCTTTGCATTTGGCTGCTGGCCGTGCTAATACAGAGAGGATAAAAGAAGTAAGATGTGTGGTACTGTTTTTATACATTATAGCCAGTAATATTTATTTAACTGTGTTTCTTTTTGCCTGTAGGAAATGAAGATTTGTTCAGCAATTATAAATTTATTCCATCTGATCCCGGCTGCCCCACAGACTCTGGTTAAACCTCTCCTGGAAGTTGTTATGAAAACAGAACGAGCAATGTTAATTGAGGTAAAAGTGGAAGTTAACATTGCTGAACTTTTTGCTTTGTAGTCTTCTTAAACATTAGTATATAATAATTATAATATTTTAAATATGGTGTGAGAACATTTGATGTAATATGCTCTTCAAGCCTTTAGGAGATAACATTTGTCTTACACCCTTAAAAGTGAAGTTTTGAAAGTGTCAATAAATTCTCATCATGCAAGTTCTGAACATTTTGTATCTGCATAAATGCCAAGTCAAATGTATTTTTCTGAGTGGTAGTAAATTAGTGGAAAATACTCTATAGTCTGCGTTTTCAATTTAAGGTTTATGAATTTTTCAGGCTGGCAGTCCATTCAGGGAACCACTGATAAAGTTTTTGACACGTCATCCATCCCAGACTGTGGAGCTGTTCATGATGGAAGCCACTTTAAATGATCCACAGTGGAGCAGAATGTTTATGGTAAGCTGTGTGGGGAGAGGAGCAGGAAAAACCCTCAACTTGACAAATCTGATGAACAAAAAGGTTTCATCTTTTGCATCTTTTTTTCCTGTATGACCTTGTAGTCCTTAATCATGGTCTTACTCTTGGCTGCAGGGTTCCTGTTCTTGGTTTTGTATTTGTTTGTCCTGAAGTGTTGATTTTACACCTTTCCAGATCATGTAAGGCTATTACTGAAGCGTAGATGTTATTTTTATATACATGAAATATAACCTCTGCAACTTCAGTGTGGAATATAAAAGCTACAGGATGATATAACCACCTGCTATTTTGGCTTTTAAAGGTTATTAAAATTATTTCTTCCCCTTTTGCAGAGTTTCTTGAAACATAAAGATGCCAAACCTCTGCGGGATGTGCTGGCAGCTAATCCCAACCGATTTATCACCCTGCTGCTGCCTGTGGGCACCCAGGCAGCCGTGAGACCTGGCTCCCCCAGCACCACCACCATGCGTCTCGATCTGCAGTTCCAGGCTATCAAGGTACTCATTTATCCTTGTTTGTCTCTGCACTGGGTAGTTAAAACCCCTTCAGCTACAAGCCTCTTACATCCAGGCTTTCAATGTGTGTGTGTGTGTGTCTATTGCATACAAAAGCTCGTAGAAAACCACTTGTAAAAATGTGGAGTGTTTGTAGCCAGAGTCGCTCTGAGAAGGGAAAAGAGACTCAAATCAGCTATGCTTTTTTTTGTCAAGTAGGATACAAGAGGAAAGCATGACAACAGAAACAGAAATTTATTTTATTTTAATCTAAACTATTTTGTATTTCACTCTTTTGTTTTGTTGTTGAATATTTTAGAACCCTTAATTGACCTTAAACAAGTGCTTGTATATCATTGTTTCTCCTGGCAGATCTCTTGTGTGTTGACTGTGCATTTGTCTTGTTTTGCTTTGGACAGATCATAAGTATTATTGTTAAGAATGATGAATGTTGGTTAGCAAATCAACACTCCTTGGTGAATCAGCTGAAACGTGTATGGGTGAGTGAAGCTTTTCAGGAGAGACATAGGAAGGAGAATATGGCTGCAACAAACTGGAAAGAGCCCAAGCTGTTGGCCTATTGCCTATTGAATTACTGCAAGTACGTAAAAATCTTTATCTCCTAGACCCTGCATGCATTTTTTTAAAATTTTAATTTTGAAAATACTGTAGAGGTATATGGGGCTACTAAAAATGGTTTGCAGTTATTGAAGAGAAAGTGTAATATATTTCTTAATACTGCCATTAGCTCTAAAACCATGCCTGTGGTACTGGCTGCTCTTGCTTCTCTGCTCCTTTAAAAGATTAGTTTCATCAGCATGGTAATTTGTGTATTTTTTCACAGAAGCTTTGTATTTTATGTGTTTTGACAGAAGGAATTATGGTGATATAGAGTTACTCTTCCAGTTGCTTCGAGCTTTTACGGGTCGATTTCTCTGCAATATGACTTTCTTAAAGGAATACATGGAAGAAGAGATCCCCAAAAACTACAGTATTCCCCAAAAACGGGCTTTGTTCTTCCGGTTTGTAGACTTGAATGACCCAAACTTTGGAGATGAGCTCAAAGCCAAGGTAACTAAAGCAATTAAATCAAAGAAGCCTGGTATTTAGGTTTAATTTTCTTCTTGGGAACTAGGGCAACAAAACTCCCTTACTTAAATGTCAACGAGTTTGATAATTGGCAGAGTCATTTAGGTGAAAATATCATACCTGAAGAAGAGCGATAATAAACAGAGACAGCAATTCATCTTGCTTTCAGTGCTGACTGCTTTAGTTTACACTTTCTAAGAATCTTTGCCCTTGGAAGGAAGAAAGAGGGGGAAAAAAAATCAGTGTGTGTCTTTTTCTCGGGGTTTTATTTATCGTTTCCTTTTGTAACACAGTGTGTCCAGCAGGCAGGTTTGCATGTGACAGTACTTGAATGTTGGCTGCCATTAGAAGAACGGGACAGTACAGTAGAACTTTTTTTGTTTTTACTCTGTAGGTGCTGCAGCATATCCTGAATCCTGCTTTCTTGTACAGTTTTGAAAAAGGAGAAGGTGAACAGCTCTTAGGCCCCCCAAACCCAGAAGGAGATAATCCAGAAAGCATCACTAGTGTTTTTATAACAAAGGTAACAACCTTTGCTTACATTGAAATATTTGAAAATTAAAAGTTCTTCCTCTCATTTGACTTTTCATTCTAATTTGAATTAGTTGTTCTCTTCTGAATATTATGGTCTGTTACATCAAATTGCTTCATAGTGTTGGATGTGAGTTCCATTGGTGATCAGTAGGACTGGATTACAATTTTCAGTTTACACTGTTTTCAGAACTGGAATGTGTCTTTAGAAATGGGCCTCACTTGGCTGTAATCCCAGTCTTTTTTATAAGGAAAGCTTTCCATGAGCCAACGTCAGTGTCTTTCTAATTCACTGCTGTTTCATGGAACCAGTCAGCAGTTATAAAATACATGTTGTTGAAGATGAGGGTTGGGGATTTTGATTTATTTCTTTTTATAGGTTAGCACTTTGAGAGTTCCCAGATGTGCTCATTATTTAGAAGTTCACAGTTCAGGAGGTGGTTTTGTGGGTACTAAACTGAGTGAAGAAAGTAATTACAGGTTTTTAGTCTTCTTAAAAACCACTCAAAAAGCAAAAATTTGGGACTTTGCCTTTATAATAATAAAAGTTGTCTTTCTTTTTTAGTCAACTTCATTCTCTCCTCTTTGATCGTGCCTGGAACTAGGTACTTGATCCAGAAAAGCAGGCTGATATGCTGGATTCTCTGAGGATCTATCTCCTGCAGTTTGCCACGCTGCTGGTCGAGCATGCCCCCCATCACATCCACGACAACAACAAGAACAGGAACAGCAAACTGCGGCGCCTGATGACCTTTGCCTGGCCTTGCCTCCTGTCCAAGGCCTGCGTGGACCCAGCCTGCAAGTACAGTGGCCACTTGCTCTTGGCACACATCATTGCCAAGTTTGCCATTCACAAGAAGATTGTGCTGCAGGTATGGACCATGGGCTTGTGTTAAGTTCCACAGAGTGCTTTCTTTTATTTTAAGATTCAGAGTAGAAGCTGCATGGTGATTTTGAGTGCTGAGTGTAGTTCAAATACCACAAACAAATGCAGAAGCAGCAGGCCAAATGTTTAATACAAATTTACTTGGGAATAGGAGAGTGTAGAAAGAAGCGTGAAGACAAATGAAAGCAGGGAGGGTAAGTAGTACAAGTAGACCTTTTGGTTGAATTAACAAAATTGGGAGTGTTTCTTCATTTAAGAGACAGACAGTTCAGTTGAGACACAATGTGGGGACCAAGGGAAAACTTCAGATCGGACAGTGGAGAGGGAGGAAGAAAAGGGAATGTAAAGGAAGCAGAAATACGTGCTCTGTGCTTCTGCTGATGATGTATCATGATATTTTTAACAAGTGATGGGCCTTTAGAGAAAAACTGTTTTTTAGAAAACATACATTGTAGTTTTCCTTTCTTTATAAATGCTTTGTTTTTGTAAATACTTATAGTATTAATGTTGATGAGAAACGTTGCTGTTCAGGTTTTTCACAGCCTTCTCAAAGCTCATGCAATGGAGGCCCGGGCTATTGTCAGGCAGGCCATGGCTATCCTGACTCCAGCTGTGCCTGCTCGGATGGAGGATGGACACCAGATGCTCACTCACTGGACACGGAAAATCATTGTGGAAGAGGGTCATACAGTGCCCCAACTAGTACATATTTTGCACTTGATAGTACAACATTTCAAGGTACTTGTACTGTTATTCTGGTACTCACTGTAACTCCTGTATCAAGGAAGTAAACAGAAGTTTGAATGGAAAAACAGCGTAATACGATTTATATGGTTTTGCCTCAAAATGCATCATTTGTCTGTAAAGATACTTATCTATAACTGAATACAACTATTTAATAGAAAATAATCTATTAAGCTCTATCATGATTGAAATTAGAATTCCAAATGTCAGGTTAGAGTCTGCAAGATGAATTCATTGCACATGCATCAGCAGTGTTCTTTAACAGGTCTGTGAAGATTCTCTAAGAGTTCTTTAAAAAAAGTGCAGAACCATATTCTTTGCCATCGTCCAGTAATCCTTGTTTGTTTGACTTTATATATTCTGTGGGATTAACTAGATAAGTATTGTCTCCAGCTAATGTATATTGGGAAACATTAAACAAATGGGGGAATGGTGCAGAATGTCAACACAGGAACATTTTTGAAAACACCTATTAAAATGCAATCCAAAGGGACACCTAATACACATTTTCAGGAACTGATGCCTCAACAATTTTTGAAAGAATATCTGAGTGTGTTAAAATGTGAGTTGAATCTCTTTAAAAGGCTTGGAAAAAATTGGCATGATTGGTCCTCGAGAAAAATCATGACTCTTAAAAAGAACGTGTTCATTTGGGTGCATGAAATCTGTAGTCACTACTGAATGTTGTAGCCAAAATACTATTTTCAATGCACCAGTTACTTTTCCATGTTGCAAAATTTGAAGTGGTACAGGTTTAGCAAACTTTGGGATTGATGACTATTTTACAGTTTTGCTTTATTTCAACTTTGTAGGTTTTGTGTAGAATTTTATTGGTTAATGACTAACATTTCTGTGAAACCATTTTTTCAGGTTTATTATCCTGTGAGACATCACTTGGTTCAGCATATGGTTAGTGCCATGCAGAGACTGGGCTTCACTCCCAGTGTTACAATAGAGCAAAGAAAATTAGCTGTGGATCTTGCTGAAGTTGTTATTAAATGGGAATTGCAAAGAATTAAAGACCAGCAGGTAGGAAATCAAAATAAAAGGGTAAAGATTGAACTGTTCCACGGTTGAGTGTAGTTTTTTTTAACATGCACATTGCTGATATTTCAGCCAGATTCAGATATGGACTCAAGTGCAAGTGGAGAAGGAGCAAGTTCTGCCTCATCTGCTGTTAAAAGAGGATTGTCTGTGGATTCTGGCCAAGAAGTAAAACGATTCAGGACAGCTACAGGAGCAATAAGTGCTGTAAGAAAAAATCAGGGTTTATTTAGAGACTCTAAGCAGTGTAGCGTAATTGTTTTTTCCACATAAGTCAAAACTCCCTAAATTGAAGGTTGTAACTTTAGAAAATATTTAAAATCTGTTCTTGTTGTTTTCCTCCTTCAGTCCTGCTGATGGCTTTTGTGTTTTGTGTGCATGCAGGTGTTTGGACGGAGCCAGTCCTTGCCAGGAGCTGATGCCCTTCTTGCCAAGCCCATTGACAAGCAGCACACAGACACCGTCGTGAATTTCCTGATCAGAATTGCTTGCCAGGTAGTGAGGTTACTCTGATATGCAAATACCAGTGTGGCATTAGCAGCCAAACCCACAAACCCCTGTTTTCACACAGGTCCTGTTAGGCTTGGATTATTCTAATGTTTCTATACTTTGTTTTCATGATTAATTTATATATTTGGGTGATGCTGCCAAGTATGCTCATTCTATTGCCTAGGTTAAATGACAAGAATACTTTACCCCAAAATATTTAGAGAGTTTTATAGGGAATGACTGTATCTAGGGGTAATTGTTGTAGATGTATTTTCAACATCCAATATATGGAATTAGTTTCTTGCAGCATGTAGAACTAAAGCTTTTTGCCAAATTTTGAGGGAGTTAACTTTTCTGGAATGGGGAAAATTATCTGGGTGTACCTCAAAGCTGACAAATTTTATGGCTTCTGCTCCTGCAGCAGACTCAGCTGGTAAGTAGCATGGGACTTTATATGCCACAGTCCATTGCACAAAGTAGATGTGCTCTTAAGTATAGAGATGAATTGAGTAAAGAGCTGCACATGTTTATGGATACCTTGCAAACAGTAAAGACTGACCATCTTGAGTATGTTCAGAGTTGTAGTAATAAAGGATGGGATGAAACTTTTTTTAAAATACACCTTTGATGGGTGATTTGGGTTAATTATCAAGCAATTTAGACAGCAGTTCTGGTGTTTACTATTAGTTTTCAGTTTTCTAGGCATTAAATGCTGTACTGATAAAACTATTTAAGCTCATCCATTTCAGAAATAAGAAATTATATGCTTGCATGGAATGTGTAATAAATTAATGAGTTGGTTCCAAAAGGATGTCATTTTGTTAACTTTGATTAATTGCTAGGTAAATGACAACTCCAACACTGCTGGGTCCCCTGGGGAGTTGCTGTCTCGTCGCTGCGTCAACCTCCTGAAAACAGCTTTGAGGCCAGACATGTGGCCCAAGTCAGAGCTGAAGCTGCAGTGGTTTGATAAGCTGCTCATGACTGTGGTAGGTAACCTTTAGTCCTGTAGGTCTTTAGGTTTCCCTGGCATGTGAGATGATTGAATACTAGTGATATCTGGATATAGATTTTTACAGGACTAATCTTTTCTTCTTCGTAGTGAAATAAATAACTTGTTAAATGTGTGAATTGCATCAGTGGTTATAATTTGTAGAGCTGCATTACTTACTGGTTGATGTGTTGTTTTTATTTATGGGGGTTTTTTTCTTAGTAGGAAGTTTTACAGATTTGATTTTATTGATGCCTAGTTTTTTGACTACGTTATGGGAGTATGAAGTTCACTGAAAGGCAGGCTTGCTGTAATAGATGAATAGATGATAGATCATCTATGTCGTCTCTTCTGTCCTTTAAACTATAACTTACCATAAAATACACTGGTTTAGCTCCTCACTGATGGCCTGTCTTTGAAAGGTGTTGACAAAGAAATAAAACATCATCCTCTGTTGAAAACATTTCTAACCAGCAAAGTTGCAGACAGATTTCAAACCCTAAGGTCACAAAAAACACCAGAAGGAACATACCTGTACCTCCTTAACTAACACTGTTGTGATTAAAGGCTCTATAGTTGCCTGGATTTTTAGAGTTTTATGGTGCATGACTTACTTCAAAGATTGATCTGGAACATCACTGCTGTAGAAACCTCAATCTTACAGGTTTTAACAGATTTGATCTGAATTTAGTAATCTGTGTAATTCTTGTTTTCCCCTACTCACTGTGTTTCTGTATGTTTTCTCTTTAGGAGCAGCCCAATCAGGCCAACTTTGCCAACATTTGCACTGGCTTAGAGGTCTTAAGTTTCCTGTTGACTGTGCTGCAGCCCCCTGCTATCCTGAGCAGCTTCAAGCCCCTACAACGAGGGGTAGCAGCCTGTATGACCTGCGGGAACACCAAGGTTTTGAGAGCTGTCCACAGTTTGCTGTCTCGCTTGATGGGCATTTTCCCCACAGAGCCAAGTGAGTGGTGTTTTCTTCCTCCTTTTATCCTTTGTTGCTGCATAGCTTAAGTGGTTGAGGGTGGGATGAAGGCCCTCTTTGGAATGTGCTAATGTTCTGTTTTCTGATTCCTGCGTTTAATGGTCCATTTTAGTTTGCACTTTCAACCTCTGATTAAAAAAGGAAAAGCTGAAATAAGTAATCATGTGGAATACATCATTATCCATTGACATAAAAACTTAATAACCTGTGGCTGTCATAACTTTAGTTCAAGAAATGCATGCTATAAATTTCATCTATTTTTGCAATTAAATTTTTCAGCTTCAGAAGTGCAATTTTTTAGTTGTTAAGCTTTGCTGTTTTGCTGAAACAAGGAAGGGAGATAAAGTGTAAAAAAGAAAGGCAATAGGTAATATGCTGTGTCTTAATAGAAGCTAATTTAGATTAGCTGGGAAAAAGTAAGTAATGTAAGACTGCTCATCAAATTGAGTTACTCAGAAGAAGTGGTACACTATTATAAAAGGCATACTGGTGTAATAAAGAGGTTTATGTAAGTGAGGGATCTGCCTGTGTTACGTTAGTTTGTTGGCAAGACTCCAGTGCTGTTTTAGTGACTGTATGTTCACAGTGTAACTGTTCTTTGCCTGTTCTGTGGATAATGCTACCAAAAGTAAACACACCTCTAAACTCTGCAGGTACCTCAAGTGTAGCTTCCAAGTATGAAGAGCTGGAGTGCCTTTATGCTGCAGTTGGGAAGGTTATTTATGAAGGACTGACTAATTACGAAAAAGCCACCAATGCCAACCCTTCCCAGCTCTTCGGTACGTGTCCCACGTCCCTGGCAGCTCTGTGGGAATCAGAGATGTCTTTGTCACCAGCTTCCCTTTTCCATAAGGAAGTGGCAATCTGATCTAATGCAGAGGAAGCTGTGGGAAGCATCTCAAGCTAACTTGTGAGACGGGCTTGGGATGTCATATCTGTGAAGAAAGGGAATGGAGGGGGGCTCATTGCGTTCTGTCTTCTCCCTGAGGTGACTTGGGAGCAACTACTGGAGCTGGGGAGCTGCAGATCTGCTCGGTGGGAGCCTTTTGTGTTCAAAGTGCATAGGAAAAAGCTACAGTCTTGACAATATCCAAAAAATAAAGTAAAAGTTACTGGAAGCTTCTTACATGGAAAAAAACCAAATCCTGCAGGTCCTCTGAGATACAACAGAATAGTTCAAGGAGTCTGTGTAAAGAGTCTTATGTGTTCCTGCCTTTCTTTTTAAATTTTTTAAGCCTTATTTATTAGCTGATTTAGATGGTGTATTAAGATTTATGCAATTATAGATCTTTAATTCTCAGTAATCAAGAAATCACAAAAATACTATTTTTTCTTGAGTGACAAAATCTGAATTTTTAGCATAGACCATTCTGAAGAGCTGAAATGTTTTTCTTTTCTTGTTTTTTGTACTTACTGAACTGCCAGAGAACTCAGCTACATAATAGAATGACAAAGATGTATTGGAATAATAGAGTTTGGCCCAGAACTGGTTGTGTTGGTAATACAGACCTGAAATTGTACAATGTTGGAAAACCTGCTGATTTAAATGGCAAATGTCCTTCACTATTCTGTTCTGTGAGCTGTGTAGATGGTTGTAATTTCACCTTGGGAATTGCCTATTTGTCAGATGTCAGGACGTGCTTTACATCAAACTAACCATGAAAGATGTTTCTTACATTTTGTCCAGAGCTCCCTTAAAAGCAGCAACACAATCGAGCTGTCAGGAGGTGCATTTTGTAGTAATTCTGTGGCTCAGAAGCTGGACTTTGTGGGCCAAATTTTGTGCCCATCTGAGCATAAAAAGAGATCAAGACTTTGGCAGGAGCCATTCAATGACCAGAGCATGCTTCTGTAGATGTGCTATGTAGATATGTTGAATTAGAAAGTTGCAGCAGGGTTTTTTTTTAGTGGGTATAATTTTACAGGATTTGTGTGCCTTTTTTTAAAGAGTGAAGTAGTCATCTTAGTTAACTCCTTCAGTCTACAGAAACTGATTTATGAAACTTTATTAAGTTTCTAGATTAGAAAACCAAAATTATGATTTTTTTATTTTATTTTTAATTACTAAACCCAGGCCTAGTCGTCTAAGAGTCTGTCTACTTTTTGTTACTAAAACAGATGTGCAACATCAGGAGGAGTTACATTTTTTTCCCGGTCTTGGGGAAATATTTGCTCTCAATTCCTCCCTTCCTGTCCTCCCTTTTTCCCCTTGCTCTTCATCACACGCTTATATACAAAACTCTGAAATATTTTGATTAGTGCAAAAGTAACCTTTTAGGCTTAATCTAAGGACTAAAGTTGAGACTGAAATTTTTCTTCAAATCTCTCCAGATTTCTAATGTTTGTAACTTGGATAGTCCCATCCTTCTTTCATGGCATCCATGACTTACCCAGGTCATGCCCAAGAGAAGTTTTACTTCCTTAAGTCTTGTTTTCATCTCTAGGGACTCTGATGATTCTGAAATCTGCGTGTAGCAACAACCCCAGCTACATTGACAGGCTGATCTCAGTTTTCATGAGATCCCTGCAGAAGATGGTCAGGGAACACCTGAACCCACAGGCCACAGCAGGAACAGCAGAAGCAAATACAGGTATTACGTTGTACAGTCTGTTAATGGTTGGAAGTGTTATAAAGTATTAAAATATCTTCATGCTAAAGGGATTCAGGTGTCTTTGCAGCGTTGGTGTGCATTGTTACTTGTTGAAAAACACTTGAGCCTTAGTGAGTAGCATTACTGAAGTATTGAGAGCTGAAAATGCACTTAGGAGTTCCAGTTACCTGCTTAATATATGAGTTTCAGTATTAGCCCAACCTTCTCAGTGAATGGTTAGTGAAGCATTTGTTGAGCTGCAGCATACATAGAAATAGTGAAATTCTTCAAGGCTTTGTAGTGTTGAGAGGAGACAGGCTGAATTTTTTTGGTTGCTCTGTGCTTTCACTTTTTTTTGCTCCTTCCTATTTTATAATATTGGAACAACTGTGAATTAACTTGTTGGAGCTGATGCTTTAGTTTTTATCTTAAAATAGCATCTTTTTCAGTCTGTATAATTCTGTCTGTTGTCAAATGAATTAGGTCATGAGTCATTGAAAAAAATCAGATGTTCTTGAAGAAAATTCAGTGCTAGAAAGGGCCTTGTAATTTACTAATGAATGAGCTACTGAGGAAAACACTTTGAAAGAATTGCTGCTGTTAGATTCCCAGCCCATACTTTAATTAGGTAAATGAGAACCTTGTAAATTTTATTAACACTGAGAAACAATTGGAAAATTATTAAACTTGACAGATAAGCAAGTCAGGAAATTGCCTGAACAGAATTAGAGAATTAGCTGCATCACAGACAATTTCTTTCACAAAGTTAATTGTAGTTTTTCAGTATTAGGGGTCTGTAACACATTTTACTAAAGATTTGCAGAAAGGAAAAACAGACTTGCCTTTAGGATTTTGAATGGATTGGGTTTTGAAAGGAGTCACAGAATCGTAGAATGGTTTGGGTTAGAAGGAACCTTAAAGATCATCTGATTCCACCTCCCTGCCATGGGCAGGGACACCTTCCACTAGACAGTTGCTAGAGCCCCGTCCAACCTGGCCTTGGATTCTGTCTTAGTTCTTTAGGAATGTAAAGTAGTAATTCTGAACTCATTATTTCTGGGGATGTATTTCCAGGCAATAGGTGATGTTGTTGATATTTTTAAAATTACAGCATCTTATCTGGAAGATTTTTCTCCGTAGGTGTTTCAGAGGTGTATACACAACTCTAATCCTTTTTTTGCATCCATAGCAGGTACAAGTGAACTGGTAATGCTAAGTCTGGACCTTGTGAAAACTCGCCTGGCTGTGATGAGCATGGAAATGAGGAAAAATTTCATACAAGCTATTCTAACATCACTCATTGAAAAATCCACTGATGCCAAAATTCTTCGCGCAGTGGTAAAAATAGTGGAGGAGTGGGTGAAAAACAATTCCCCGATGGCAGCTAATCAGGTAAATTGAGTAGATAAAGTCATCACTGCTCTCAAATACTAAATAACTATGAGCCACTGTTATTCATCAGTTTTGACAATGAGGTTTGTAATAATCTGTTGTATATGTTTGGATGCCCTTGATGATGTTTAGACTATTTTCATCCCCTGTGAAAATAGCTGCAGCTATAGAAGCTTGGCATTTTATGGGCTTATGTTTGGTGTTTGATCTCAAAAGCTGTTTTGTGAAGAACTTCCTTTCAAGTAAAGTTTTAAAATATGCTTCACATTAACCTGGGTAGAGGGATTCTTCAGGAGGAAGATGACTAATGCTGATATAAATTGTGTTACACTGCAGCATTTTGTGTCCTCCTCAATCTGCCATATTTCTATTAAGAGTTGAGCACTTACAGTCTAGTGCTGTACAAAAGGACCTACACTTTTTATAATATACACTAGAATTTTGTAATCACTGAACAGTTTAAACCTATGTTTAGGCACAATTTTAAAATTCTCCAGCATATATTAGAAGGAGAAATGCTTGAGTTATTTTTCTTTTTTAAGAACTGTGACGTCCCAAGCTATTTTTCAGTACTTTAGAAGTGAAAGAGTCATGTAAAGGATGGCTGAGTTGTTGTAGTCTGAATGTGCTAGTTCTCTGCATGTTTTAAGATGAACTGACAAAATTAATCATGTCTTCTTTTGCCACAGACACCTACTCTCCGGGAGAAGTCCATTCTACTGGTGAAAATGATGACTTACATTGAAAAGCGTTTTCCAGAAGACCTTGAATTAAATGCTCAGTTCTTAGACCTTGTTAACTATGTCTATAGGTAATTACAGCAATTAATCATTTATTGCAGCTTATTGGTTCATAATTTGTACCATATATGAACTTTATAACATGTCATCAATCTTTTTAGGTCTGAATTAAGGGATATTTTTATATGTATTTCTTTTCTAAAATACAAAATGAATTCACTTCACTGAGACCACAGTACGTATTTATGGAAGGCAATTTGAAAACAGAAGTTCCTTAGACAGGATTTTTACTTTTGGCACTGATAAAATATCTCCAGCACCCCAACTTCTTCCTTTCCCAAGATACCAAGGCATCCTTGTAGCTGACTGTATTCTCAGCACTGTGGCCACAGCTGAATTCTGTCTTTTCACATCCACAGGATATAAAGATTTATTTTTTTTTTTCTTGAAACTTTATTGTAAGTTAGACTTTCAGGAGAGTTACTTTGCTAGGTAGACTTGAAGATTTTGAATCACAATGAAATAATTAGAATGCCAGCTATTTAATGGTGTGCTGCTGCTTCACATTATTTTGCAGTCAGTTTGCTGCTCTACTCTGCTGCTTCACTGTGCAAAGCCTTCCTGTGCACCTTTTATCAGTCAATAACATTTGTCATTTCAAACACCATACAGATGTGTATGGCTCAGTGTTTCACAACTATGGTAAGATTTTATCCTGGAAGAGTATTTCTGATAGTTCTGGGGCAATTTTACATCAAGCAGCAATATTTTCTTTGCTGTTTGTCTCAAGAACTGCACCTGGCTGTTCGCCACATGAGGGCTTTTACTGAATGTCACCTCTTTGGGTTTTTACTGTGTCTACAAAACCTAGGAGTCTTCTCTTTCTAATAGCTCTGTTATTTCATCTTTATTAATTTTAGGGATGAGAATCTTTCTGGGAGTGAACTTACAGCTAAACTGGAGCCAGCATTTCTCTCTGGTTTGCGCTGTGCCCAGCCACTCATCCGAGCCAAATTCTTTGAGGTCTTTGACAATTCCATGAAACGTCGCGTTTATGAGCGCTTGCTTTATGTGACCTGTTCCCAAAACTGGGAAGCAATGGGAAATCACTTCTGGATAAAGCAGTGCATCGAGGTAGGGAAACCACTTGTGTCAGAAATGCAATTAGAAATATGTTTTGTTCCTCATTTTTCTTGGCTGGGTGTAAAAGCGTTAGTTTGTCCTTATCAAAGCTGAGAATACCCAGTTTGCTGCCTCAGCTCCTGTGGTGCTTAAAAATATATACAGTGTCTAAACAGTGAAATGCTGATGCTTGGAAAGTGGCTTTAATATAAATGTTTAAAATCTATTTTCTCTTCCAAAAGCTTAATGACCAGGTTAATACTTCTTAAGGAAAACCGTCTCTTACAATTGATAATGAATATAAAAAAACCCCAAGAATTGTTATAGGAGAAGATTTGAGGAAAACTGTTAAGCTGGAATGTTTCCTCTGGCAATATGACAGCTGTTAGGTGGGATTGCATTGAAATGAAATTGCATCTTTGCTTGGTTTATTTAAAATAAAATGGGACAAAACCTTTTATTTTAACAATTTGCATATTAAAGCATGAATTTAAGGTGGCTGTGAACATCGTTTTTATGGTAACAGTCTGTATTTATTAGCGGATTGAGGGCACTTAATACATGTGTTAAAAGGTACAAAATACAGACTTTAGGCCTAGGAGATTCTATTAATAAAGGTGATAAATAAGCCTTAAACTTACTATTGCTTTTACCTTTATATTTTATATTACCTTTATATTTATATTTATATTAAATTATATTTAATATATTTTAAACATATATTTAATATATCATTATATATTAAATATGATATATTTTATATTCTATTTTATATATTTCCTACTATATTTATATTATGATATTACATATTATAGTTGCTATTATAACTTTTACCTTATTTGTAAGTATTAAACCATCGTGATGTTTGCTTTGACGTGCTGCAGTGAAATGTATGTTCAAAAGCTGTTGTTACTTCTCCATGTGGTAGCTGCTGCTGGCAGTGTGTGAGAGGAACACCACGATTGGCACGAGCTGCCAGGGGGCCATGCTGCCCTCCATCACCAACGTCATCAACCTGGCTGACAGTCACGACAGGGCGGCCTTTGCCATGGTGACACACGTCAAGCAAGAGCCTCGGGAGAGGGAGAACAGCGAATCCAAAGAGGAGGTAACTGACAGAAAATACAGTGGGAAAAGCAACCTCTTTGGTGGAACTCAGCTCTTCCTAGTTTCTCGTCGAATGACTTTGGGGAATGGGTAATGAAGATGATGTGTGCAGATTGTGTTGCTTGTGTTTTAAGCATGCATGGGTCTCTCAGAACTCTCATTCATTTAGCCTTTACTTCAGCACTCTAAGCAATTATATGTCTGAACCTGAAGAAGTAGCAGAAACGGGGAGACCTGAAATAAATCGATCAGGAGGGTGTTTCGTATTGTGGAAAAAAAGCAAAAGAACATAGAAGACACCTATGTTTACACATACTTATATATAAACTTTATATATACTTACTAAGCTGTTTACTTCTGTGTAGGATGTTGAAATAGACATTGAATTGGCTCCGGGAGATCAGACCAGCACTCCCAAAACCAAGGAACTTTCGGAGAAGGACATTGGCAACCAGCTGCACATGCTGACCAACCGGCACGACAAATTCCTCGACTCCCTTCGGGAAGTGAAGGTGGGTGCAGGTTGTTGGTGACAAAGCACTTCAGTCCTAAAACCTTCAAACTGATCTGAGGTGTTTTTTTTTTTCTTCTTCTATCTCACACTTCTGGTTTTTTAGCTGAGTTTAGTTATGTAGACATCTTTTATAATCTTTAATTTCTTATGGTAAAAAATAGGTTTTTGCCTATGGTAAAGAATTCTTAAGCCTTCACTTCATCACTAGTTATTGCTGTGTCCCTTTCCTACAAAATTAAATATCATCCCCCTTCACCTGTAAGTGTGTTTTAACAATTCAGTTCAGAAACTAGTGATGACAAACACAGGGTATAGGATCAAAAATGTGTATCAGCATCTTAACGATTAAATAATTTCTAAGAAAATAATTTTAGCTGACAGCTATGTTTAAATAACTCTCACAGTAGTAACAGGCCTATCCAATTAACCTGATCATTCCTATTACCATGACAATCAATGTCTTTGCTTTTTCCTTCTTTTGTTTTTGATGGTTACAGTGGTGAATCAGAGTCTTGATCAACATGAAAATAGGGTTAACTTCTTGTTGCTAGTCTATATTATTAAACATATTTTTGTTGAAAAGGCATTTGCATCACTACTTAAACAACTGTATAACTGAACTTTTTGCCACAGAATTAATTGTATTTTCCTGTTTCCATGCATTTCTTTGTTTCCAGACGGGAGCGTTGCTGAGTGCCTTTGTTCAGTTATGTCATATTTCTACACCTTTGGCAGAGAAGACTTGGATACAGCTTTTTTCACGACTTTGGAAAATCTTGTCTGACAGACAGCAACATGTGAGAACCTCTCTCGCTCTCCCACTTACAGATTCCTCTTTGTAAATGACTGCTGTTCCAGGAAAATATATTTGTGTGGTGACTTTTTTCACTTGCTTTGAGAACTTGCTGTTCTTAGACTGGTGAATGCTGTATACCTGTATCAATACATCTTTTGAAAGAAATAGGGCCTTTTGTTTTACAGAGAGAAATGTACTTATTGAGTGGTTGTTCCCTGTACTAAAGAGATTTTAAATCTGATTTCTCTGATTGAAGAATCTGAATAGACAGGTAACTATTATGTTTTTTCTTCTAGGCTCTAGCAGGTGAAATAAGCCCTTTCTTGTGCAGTGGTAGCCATCAGGTGCAGCGAGATTGCCAGCCAAGTGCCCTGAACTGCTTTGTGGAAGCAATGTCACAGTGTGTTCCTCCCATTCCCATCAGACCTTGTGTCCTGAAGTACTTGGGTAAAACTCACAACCTCTGGTTTCGTTCTACACTGATGCTGGAACATCAAGCCTTTGAAAAAGGACTGAGTCTGCAGATTAAGCCTAAACAGACAACAGAATTCTATGAGCAGGAAAGCATAACTCCTCCTCAACAGGTAGTGTTATATTTATTGAAATACCTTATGAAATACTAAGAGAGAAATCTAATACTGACAAGTCCTTCACTAAACCATGTCCTCAAGTGTCCCATTTACATGTATTTTAAATACCTCCAAGGGCAGTGGCTTTAGCATTGCCCTGGGCAGCCTGTTCCAGTGCTTTACTACCTTTTCAGTGAAGACATTTTTCATAATATCAAATCTAAACCTCCCCTGGTGCAACTTGAAGCTGTTTCCTCTTGTCCTATTGCATTATTGACTTGTTGAAAAATTTTGTTTTCTGTGATTCAATCTGTTGTGTTAGGGAAGACAGGAAGAGTCAGTGTACAAGCCTTAGGATTTTTTTTGTCATGCATTGTTGTTGTTCTCAGTACTTGATTGTTAGTAATTGCTTGCCTTGTAGAATTTTAAAGAGAGTTTTAATTATAAGCACTTCTCTATTTCCACGTCTCTCTCAGCTTGCCTCAGTGTAGAACATGGGGTTTGCTACCTACTATGCTTTATAAGGACAGCTTGACTGTGGAGAAATATGTGTTCTTAACATTGTAGGAAATCCTGGATTCCCTTGCTGAGCTCTACTCTTTGTTACAAGAAGAGGATATGTGGGCTGGGCTGTGGCAGAAACGCTGCAAGTTCCCAGAGACAGCAACAGCCATTGCCTATGAGCAGCATGGCTTTTTTGAACAGGTACAGTCTTGATTTTAGAAATTATCTGAGTAGTTCTACTGTCAGGATGAATATTTTGGTCAGCAAGAAAAAACTCTGAATATTAATTATTAACTTCAGTCTTCTAAATTGGAAAGTGCCATGGTTTCCCTACTGTCTGCAGCAGTAGTTTGAGGCCTTGTAATACTGAGGTAAAGTGAAATTTTTATGCACACCCATCAGATTTTCATGACATTTGTCAGGCTGCCAAATAATGACTATATTCAGGAATGAGTTTTTTTTATATTCAGGGCTTGACTTTTTTTATTTTTTTTTTTAAATTAATGAAGGTTTTCTTATAACTTGTTTTTAAAAAGAAAAGAGTATTGAGTTATTGTATATATAGCAGATGGAAACACGGAATGGTTGAATTTTCTTTAGGCACAAGAAACTTATGAAAAAGCAATGGAGAAGGCTAAAAAAGAGCACGAACGGAGCAACGCTTCCCCTTCCATCTTTCCTGAGTACCAGCTCTGGGAGGACCACTGGATTCGGTAGGACTTGACAGCTGATGTAGAACAAGTGTTTTACCCTGCAACAGAAGCAAAATACCCTGCTGTTGGTTTAAAGCATTAGTTATGAGAATAAACTTATCTCAGGGCTTAGCTCAGATACAGGGAAAACTTAGGGGAATAAAAACAGCTATTTTGTATTCCCTCAACAGAGCATCAGCAGTGATATGCCTGAATTGCTGTAAAAATGTAATTTGCTATTGGTAGAAGAAGACTGGAGCTAAAAATTTGTTTTTCCTATTTAAAATGGTTGTTCTGGGAGACACAAAATGCAGCTCTTCCGTGTTCACAGATTTCTGTATTATAACTGGTAATAAATAAATAAAAAAAAAATAGTCTTCCCATCTGGATAAAACTTCTGCAGTGCTTGCAAAGCTGTTTGTAGACAAACAAATATGCAGATAATGTTCTGATACACAACATTTATTGTCACTTTTATTGAATTTTATTTATTTTGCCTTTTTTTTTCCCCTAACCAAATTGACACTGCGTTTGATTTTCTTAGTTGCTCAAAAGAGTTGAACCAGTGGGAGCCTTTGACAGAATATGGGCAGTCCAAAGGTCACATAAATCCTTACCTGGTGTTGAAGTGTGCATGGAGGGTCTCAAACTGGATTGCTATGAAGGAGGCTCTGGTGCAGGTGAGCGAGGGCTTTTTGTGCTCATGTTTAGTTTCTCCTCATCCTGTCTTGGGTATCTTCATCCCAACTGTTTTAAGAACCATCCCATGAGAATAAGCTGGTGGTTATTGTTCTTGAGGCTGCTACAAACTGCCAGGCTGAATGGACTTCTTGGGGCAAAGGGCAGACTTCTGTTGGAGCTGCCAGTAGATGTTTGGAATTTTTTTTTTTAGCCTTGTACATGGTGTCACTGACCTATGGAAGATGGAAAACGTGGGGGTTTTTTGTGTTTTAGTTTAATTTTTCTTTGGTTTGGTTTTTCTGTTTTGTTTTAAATTTAAGGAAATACATCCTCTTTTCATGGTAGGTAGAGTTGTTCATCTGTGATGAATTAATATAGAAACATTAACCAGATGTCAAACTGATACCTAAAAGGTGAGAATACTGCATTAAATCACAGGTGGAAAGGAGCTTGCAGATTTTCCTTGCACTGTTGTATACAGTGTGACATTACTGGAATTACTCTGCTAAAGATGCCAGAATTTGCAATAAAGGGGTGAAGTACATATTTAAAATACAACCTAAAGCCAAATCTCTAAGTAGCACACTGCAACAAAAACTGTCTTATGGGTGCTATTTACATTTCAATTAATTTCTTTTGTTCCTATAAGACTTAGTGTTTTGTGTCCTATTTAAGTATGCAACTTCAGAGGCTAAGTATAGAAATATAATTATTTGAGAAACTTTTAAAGCCTAAAATAACTATATTGTACAGTATATTATAAGCCCTGGGCTTGAACAGAATGAAATAGATCATGTCTGACAGGTTCTGGTTTTGGACAATTGCAAGTTGAGTGGAAGTGACAACCCTGAGTAAGTGCTGATATTAAATGTATTAAATGAGGTATTTTCAGTAATGAGACATTTACTAAATGACTAAGGAGAAGATGCTGCTGAAGCCATAAATGGAGCCTTTGTGACTCTACTCAGGTTCTTGTAAAAGTGTCAGGACACGTTTGCATAAATATTAGGATCTGAAAGAATAATTGATTCTATGCTGCTGTTCTCACTACTCCAATTTTATTGATATTCTTGAATGTGGCTGTTTTTTGTCAAGTTCCATGGTTGATCCACAAGAGAGGCCAGAAAGGATGGCAAATATCTATCAGTTTTCGTAAATCTTTGTGAAAGATTTTTATTAATCTACCCATTAAAGTTGAACTATTAAAACAGCAAGTAGCCTTTGATAGGACCCAAGACTCATTTCCATTTGCTCACACTGCCATTGTGTTTAATGATCCAGTAGATAACATAATAAAGAAGGAGATTATTTTCACTGTGTAAGTGTAAGGATGCTACCTGGCACTTTCTCTTTGCTGGCTCAGGCGTAAAAGTCAGTTGAGGATAACAGGAATAACAATTGTAATGGTCACCATACAGTTTGTCAACAAGAGGAGAACGCAGAGGGACTTCTGTGATGCACATCAGACCATAAAGGGCTCCATGTAAAGTGGAGGAAAAAGAAGTGAAAAAGTTGTAGATTAAAGGCCTGCAGTGTCAGCTGCTGAGCACTGGCTCAGTGCGAGTTTTGCTGTAAACTGCTCACAGAATTCAGGTGCTGCACAGTTCAGGTGCTTTGCTGGGTTTAGTTGCTGTATTTCTACTGTTCCAGAATTCTGAGGAAGTGGTTTAAAATTATTTTATAAATTATTTTAACACTATGACCTGACTTTACACCTGTGCTCAGAAATGACTTTAACATAAAGGAGAAGGTTGGTTATTGATAACTTGCAAAAATATTAGCAGTTCATTTTCATAAACTTAGCAATGCCCTAGAGCAGACAGGACATTAATGCTGCATAATGTGGGACAGGTAGGGACAGGACCCTTTTGGGTGAGAAGTTGCCATTACATGTTCTGGAGCCCCTGAAGCATTTCAGACACTGTGTGTGTTACTTGCTGAGAAGCATCTTTTGGCTTTGTACAGGGGCAGTTGTTTGCTGTGAGCTTCCTGCTGCTGTGGCAGGGCTGCTTCGGGCTGGCTCAGCTCTTTGAGCTGCGTTACAGTTGTCAGTGTAAAAGCACCCCAGCAGCAGCTTGGGCACTCCTACTCTTGTGCTGATTTGGCAATTTATGTGCTAGCCTGCCCTTGCCAGTAACTTTAGGAGAGCTGAAGCTCCTCTAGTGACATAAATGTTAATACTTAAATCTGGTATTTTTAGAAAATGAGATTATCTTTAAAACAATAAAGCTGTTTGTTTAAGAACGCTTTAAAGAAATGAACTGTTTGCATAGGAACGATCTTTACTGGATGTTTTGCCTATTCCATGACCAGGTGGAGCTGAGTTGTCCAAAAGAGATGGCCTGGAAGGTGAACATGTACAGGGGGTACCTGGCTATCTGCCACCCCGAGGAGCAGCAGCTGAACTTCATCGAGCGCCTGGTGGAGATGGCGAGCAGCCTGGCCATCCGCGAGTGGCGGCGGCTGCCCCACGTCGTGTCCCACGTCCACACCCCCCTGCTCCAGGTAACAACCAAAGAGTTCTTATTTCCAGTTGTTCTCCAGTAGCAGGTTTCAGAATTTTAGTAGCTGCAAGTGTAAAATGCTTCAGTGTATAGTACTGATAGTGTTTGCATCATGGTATTTTTTTTTGTTCAAAGTTGCAGAGTGTGTGTTTCTGTTTCTTCGAAGTACTTGGTGCTTATCAGGAAGAGCTTGTAAGAGATTGAAACCACTTTTTTTCAGACCTCCAGAAATATTTTTGGGAAGCACTTGGCACAATTCTGGTTATATGGAACATGCAACTCTTTAACTATTACATGAAACGAAATAACATGTATTATGTGGTGAAAAATGAATGGTTGTGTCCTCTGCAACTTTCACACACATTTTACCATAGCAAAAATGGACTTCTGTTTCCTTTTGAAATGTATCAAATATCAACACCCTGTTGTTTTCTCTTGGATTTAATGATGTAAATAATTCATTTTTCAACTGTAAGAGAAGAATTTTTGAGAGTAGATGTTGTTGCCAAGTATAATCAAATGGAAGTGGGTGCCTAAATCCATCTTTAAAAAATTGAATTTGGCCTTGAGTTGCTTTCAGAAGCTTCTTGAAAATGAACCTTGTGTCCTCCGATCTGTGTGGTACAGCTGGAGCCAGTGTGGAAGGGAGGCTGGGGCAGGATCGTGCTGGGCTTGGCAGTGTGGGATCTAGGCAAAACATGCCATTCATTTGGCATTTAGGTGTCCCTGTTTAGGTGTCCTATAAATATATACCTGACAAAGATTAGCTCTTGTTCCTGTGGAGGGAACCTTTCATCTCCAGGGGAGAAACTGTGGAATATCTCAGTGCAGCACAAACTGAAATGTCATAACAGGGATCATTTCTTGAAGGGCCATTGCTCAGAGATCTGTGACTGAGCCCTGTCTGTGGAAGTGCAGAGGGCTTTGCTTGGAGTTCTCTTTGATACAGAGGCCTCTGTGATTCTGTTAAGATCAGTAGTTTCACTCTGTGTGTGTGATTCATAACTAATCTACACGATAGAAGAGACCTCTATAAAATGATTGTTCCTGTTGGTAGAGCTCACACAGCAGCTCACACCTTTGAATTTTTATAATATAAATTGATGCATCAGATAAAGAGAATGAATATGGAAGTTTTCTCCTCATTCAGAAGAAGTTATCAAGTAAATAGGTACAGTGTGTGAGCTCACACAATACCCTTAGATGGCTTCTCTATGAATGTAATTCCTTCCTGTAAGTTTGCACCCATATTTCAAGTTTCCTCCCCCCCACCCAAGAATGGCAGCATCTGCAGCATGAAAAGATTAATATTGCTAAATAAAGTATTTATGTGCTTTCAAGTATCAATTAAAACAAGCTTTTAAAACAATCTAATATGTATATATCCCTCATGAAGAAATGATAAATTAGTCAGTGACTGACAGAGGTACAAATGCAGCCTTGAATCTGCACTGCAGTAATTACTTTTTTTTTAATATCAGATAGTATGTGATTA
Source organism: Lycocorax pyrrhopterus obiensis (assembly GCA_014706295.1). NCBI lineage: Eukaryota > Metazoa > Chordata > Aves > Passeriformes > Paradisaeidae > Lycocorax > Lycocorax pyrrhopterus. The sequence continues at coordinate 2,756,729 of JACSVZ010000012.1, forward strand.
AATACCCATGAGAAAATTAAATTTATGTGATGAATGGGTGTAGGATGAAGGTTAAGCTATTGTGAGAGCTGATACTGAGATGATTGTAGGAAAATATTACTTTAATTTATTTTGTTTCAAGAGATTTCACTCTATAAATTCGGACTGTGTTTTTTTTTTTTTCTCAAATAGTTATCTCATTTGGTTGATTAACAATGAATACAAGTGTTATCTGCCAAGTGGTAGCTTAGAGAATACTACACTGGCTTTATTGTACTACAGGTAATTAAATTCCATTAACGTTTGTGGGCCTTTTCTTCAGGTGGTTGAAGTTCTAACAAACTGCTGCCTTTAGTGGGTTCGAGACTGCTGCCATCTTCTGTTTGCTCCTTATTTATATTGTTTAATGCTTTCTAGGCGGCACAGCAAATAATTGAACTTCAAGAAGCAGCCCAAATAAATGCAGGGTTGCAACCAACTAATCTGGGGAGGAACAACAGCTTACATGATATGAAGACTGTTGTAAAGACTTGGAGGAACAGGTTACCTATCGTGTCAGATGATTTATCCCACTGGAGCAGCATTTTCATGTGGAGACAACATCATTACCAGGGTAAGTTTGCCTGGTCCAGCATGCATTCACCACAGAATTTTCCACGCAACACATTGTTTGAAATAAGTTCTTGGTGGCTTGATTTTTGACAAATTTTAGATTTTATTCAATTTTCATGTAAGTATTTTAATTATCTTAAGCCATCCATTTCTTGCGTGTTGCTGTGTAAGGTGCTGCTCCCTGTATAATGCCATTTACAATGACAAACATTTCACGTTCCCTGTCCAGCCATTGTGACTGCATATGAGAACAGTTCCCAGCACGATCCCAGTTCCAACAACGCCATGCTGGGGGTCCACGCCTCTGCTTCGGCCATTATCCAGTACGGAAAGATCGCTCGGAAACAAGGGCTGGTCAACGTGGCCCTGGACATCCTGAGCCGCATCCACACCATCCCCACCGTGCCCATCGTGGACTGCTTCCAGAAGATTCGGCAGCAAGTCAAGTGTTACCTTCAGCTGGCTGGAGTCATGGGCAAAAACGAGTGTATGCAGGTAGGGCAGCTTTATCCCTGAAGCTGTGGTTGGAACTCGTGGGATTACAGGGGCTGGCAGGTACATTGGTCTGAACAAGCTGCCTGTATCCAGAGCAGGGGCTCGGTTTCCTTGGCTGTGTTATACCCTGCAGGGAGTGTTGTTTGAAGTTGTGCTCTTAGTCCAAAGCAGTTAATGTCCTCTGTGAACTGGGTACTGTGAATATATTAAAAATTAGCTGACCCAGAAGTCAAGTGGGAGTAGGCTTTTTGAAATCTTACAAGAACGATAAATGGAAGGGACTTGGCATTATTGGTGATGGGAAGAAACAACACTGCTGCAAGACTAACTGAAGCTCTAGGTCAGGTCTGAGTGTCTGACTCATGAGTGGTGGATGAAGTAAATCGTATGTGTTGACAGGGAAAAAATGTGATTTTAGGCAAAACCCACTGGCATGTGGTTGATCAGCAAACAAACCTTGTAATATATAATAATATAAATAATATTACAATATAAACAAGGTGGGAAAATAACCTCCTGGTTGTTGTCTGTAGTATTTGGTTTGCATAGGCCAGTGGAAACTCAAAATTGTTGTCCGTCTGTATTTTTTAAAATGAAAATGAAAAACTAGAAAGTCATGCTATTTAAATTTCAAGAGAATATTTTGGCTGTTGTTTTATGGCACTTTTATTGAATAAATCCTTCCCTTTTAAAAGACTTTTCTCACTAAGGCTTATTTGACAGGGTCTTGAAGTTATTGAATCAACCAACCTGAAGTACTTCACCAAGGAGATGACTGCAGAGTTTTATGCGTTGAAGGGAATGTTCTTGGCACAGATTAACAAGTGAGTATGCTGGCTGCAAGAAGCACTAGCACACATCTGAGAAAAATGCAGCTGGAGTGTTCAACACAGTATTTGAGCAGAAAAGCTGTTCCATGTCTTTATACCAGTCTAAAATTTCTCACAACTGTGTGGCAAAGTAAAAGTATCTATGAGAGTTCCTCTGCAGTTTGAAGATGTAATGATTGGTCATATATTGAAGCGTTGTAGGAAAGAAGTAGTTGCAGCAAACATTGCACCAGTTGGTTTTTTTCCCAAGTTTTATATTTCAAGGGATGAAATGAGGTAGGGAGAATAGGTTTGTTCAAAGCTTTGCAGTTCATGATAATTTTTTTTTTCTTCCCTTTTTCTGTGAGTACTCGGGCAAACTGATGTCTAACTGATGTCCTTGTGTAGTTGGCAAAAGGAGGTTGGTTTAATTATGTTCTTAATAATTATCACATATAAAACCAAGGAAAAAAGGTTCAGTCCATAAGCTTACAGCTACTTAAACAAAATTAACCTCTGTTTCTCTCATTTCTGTTTCATCGTCATTGGCTGTCCCTTTAATAGCTGCAGCTGGTGAAGGCACAGGGAAATGTGTGGTGGTGTAGATCAGGCAAATCTGGTGTGTGATGCAGTGTGGAAATGGAACATTCATTTCAGACAATTGAACTGAAAAGGCTGATGTGGTGTGTTGGAGACATCTTGCACTGCAGCAATTAAAGACCCAGGTGCAAGCCTTGCTCTCACACAACTATTTCTGTAATGGTTTTGCTTTGCACTGGCAGGCATTTTACTGTTTTGAGGAAGATCTCTCTTTAATTCAAGAAATAAATGTCTCATCAGTCAAATTTTGTTTGGTGATGCCAAAAAGACCCCTTCAGATTTCAACAGCTTTTAGTGGGCATGGGATTTAATGGCAGTTTTACTACATGTTACATATGGGTGGAATAATTCCTTTACCACTGCATTGTGGCCACTTATGGACTGAAATCCATCAGGTTTTAAACTGCACACTGCAACCTCACAGAGCAATTCAAGTCAGGAAATGATGAATATCTTCTTCTGTGGATACAAGAGAGAGAATTTTAAATAGGCAGAATGCAATTACCTTGATGGAAAGTACAGTGGGCTTTTATATGGTCACAGGCTTAATTGCAGTTGAGGTGTAAAGAGAAGAAAATGTGCCTCCCCCATACTTTTAAATTTTTTTAAAATTCTTGCAGAGAATTGTCTCTGTTTGTTCCTTCAGGATAAAATGGATAAAGGTTTCTGTTTAAAACATGGTTCTGATGTACTTACAGTTTCTTAATCTTACCAAAAACCACACAAGCATTTTTTAGCACTGCAGCTGAGGTCAGGAATTTAAGAAGGTTTCAGTTAGGCCCAATGGCAGTGTTGGACCTGAAAATGGGACTGCTGATTGATTGCCTGTGTGTCAACGAAACTGAAGGTAAAGGTCACCTCTGCTCCTGCATCCTCCTGTGCTGCCCATTGGCTGGGCAAGGTTATAGACACCGTTTAAAAAAAATCGTCTTGGGTGTCAAGAGTGATGGATTGTAGAGTGGGAGAAAGGAAAATGGACAGAGAAGTCCTTTTTTGTAAAGAGGAAGTAGTGATACAAAGTCATCCATCAGGCTGCTGCTGGGCTGGTTCACTTCAAACCTTCATCCAGGGTGCAGGAAGCTTCTGAAGGCAAGGACACTAATGTAGCACAGAAACTAATACATGACAGACAAAGCTGTTGTCCTTTTTAGGGTTATGCCTCAGTAGCTGGTCATTTTAATTTAGTATTATAATCCTCCAAGCTAATATTGTTATGTTAAAAATACATTACAGGTAACTTCAAAAAATGAGTCAAACAAGCATTATGTTACTTTCATATGGTTTATTTTAATGCTTATTCTGCAAGGGAGAAGTGAAGCTCTTTCTGTTAATAAGGAGTCTTGAAATACTTTAAAAGTTTCTTCATTTTGGTAATGCTTATGTGAGTTTTCTCATCCTTTATTTTTATACCTAAGAAGTAATACAGATTCAAGAGCTGGATATATATTGGGATGAATCATGTTAAATTTTGGACTTGTAACACTTGAGGAAACATGGAGAAAACCTCAGGAGTAACAAACAAATAATCTTTTGGTTACCCAGAACAGTGTGATTAACCTTCAAATTCCTTCACTTTTCCTGTTGAAAAAATAAACTTTTACAGCTGTGGGGATGAGGAACTGATTGTTTCCAGAAACTGTTGATTGTAAAATGTTTTATGGCTTCACTGGAAATGGAGTTAAGTAAGATGCAGTCCTCTGAAAGATAATGTATGTAACATCTTCCCAATATTGCTTTACTCCTTGTTTTTGCTCAGCAGAGCAGCATGTTGAAATGATTTTGCTTCCACTCCCCTTGTGTTATCATCTGCTCTTCTTTCTCCCAGTTCCACTGCTTGGGTTCCCACTGCAGTGCACTGGTAGTCTTTTTCTTTTTTCTAAGGGAGTATCTGGAGATTTTTAACACTTACAAAACTGTTTCCATTGTGAAACATTTACTTTTGTAGGTGCTGAACTTTAAGGAAAGCAATGTCAAAACAGTTGTGAGGGACCTTACTAGAAAACCTAATGCAAAACTATCACCGAGTATTAAGAAAGTAATTGCTTGCCCTATCAGAAATCTGACTTACACTAACAGATAGTAAATTATATAAAACTCACGTTCTTACTTGTCACCATGCAGGTCTGAAGAAGCAAACAAAGCTTTTTCTGCAGCTGTGCAAATGCACGACGTGCTGGTGAAAGCCTGGGCCATGTGGGGGGATTACCTGGAGAACATCTTTGTGAAGGAGCGGCAGCTGCACCTGGGCGTGTCTGCCATCACCTGCTACCTGCACGCCTGTCGCCATCAGAACGAGAGCAAATCGAGGAAATACTTAGCAAAGGTAAGGTCTGGATGGCTGAAAAAGAATCTGTGCAATTAGAGAGAGGGTTACTGATGGAAAGCTTTAATTGAGGTGGAAAGGCTGTATGCGGTTGGTCTGGTTGCACATAACTCGTCCTGGGATGTTTTTAGTTCGTTGGGGTGTCTGGGGTTTCCTTTAGACATGGAACCTTTCTGTAGGAGGAAGAGGACAAATCACATCCAGCATTTCTGCTACATAATGTGGTGAAATAATTGCAAAAGGACATCCTTTGGTCCTTTAAAAAGTAACATGGTTTGAGGTCTGTTTATCATTACTATGGGTAAATAATATTGACTTTTACCTCAGTATTGCATTTTATTCCAGATAAACCTTTTCTGTACAGTTTTCCTCTGAAATTTGGCAAAATTTTGGCTCAAAAAAGCTATTTGTAGTATGTATTTCTCAGTTTGAGGATATTTAATCTCTCTCAATGAAGAAAATTAAAAAAACTGTAGCGGACCAGGGAAGTCAATCTGTTCTGACCATGAAACAAACACAGAAGATATTTTTTGAGATTAAAGGTGGCCTCAATAGCACTCTGAATTTATTAGTCTCCCTGTCTGGTTGCATACCAGTTAATGATTTGAGTCAATGCTTAATATATTTACATTTAAATTAAACTAGAAGCAGTACCATTAGGGGTGGACAGTTAAAATAATTTAGAACACCCAAAGAAATAATCAAATTCTTGCATCAATGTTCGTTTATCTCAGTTGCATATTTTAGGTTCTATAAAAATGCCTAAATTTATATCCACATCCCTAGCCAAAAACCCAAAGAATTTCTGGAATGCAGTCATGTTCATTTGCTCTTTTTTGTCTTGTTTCACAGCAAGGAGTACACTTACATTTAAATTTTACATTCTTAACATATCATTTCTGAGGGAAAAAATAACATTGGCCAGGCATAGTGAATGTAAGTTCTTGTCTCTGAGGCAGCTTTAAAACTTACAAGGACTCCACAGTCATATTAATAAAATATTTCTGCTTTTGTGCCTCATAATGATTGATGGGTCTTAAATTTAAGCACTGAGAGATCCTCTTGGAATTCTCTTCCAGGTTCTTTGGCTGCTGAGTTTTGATGATGATAAGAACACCTTGGCAGATGCAGTGGACAAGTATTGTATTGGTGTCCCACCCATCCAGTGGCTGGCCTGGATCCCACAGCTGCTGACGTGCCTGGTTGGCTCGGAGGGCAAACTCCTCCTCAACCTCATCAGTCAGGTACAGAAGATAATCTCTAATTCTTTATTGTCTGTAATCTTTGTTGGCAAGTGAGACACGAATGTTTTTTAAAGCAAATTACAAAAACGCCAAGCTTTAAAAATGGTATTGTTTGCAACTGTTGATGTGTTAATCAGTGGTAATTTCTGTCTTTAAGGAGGATATTTTAAATTTCAAAGTGAATTTTACTTACTGAGATTTAATCCAGTGAAATTTTATCCCTATTTGCACGAGGCACTATAGCTGTCCCTCTGGAATTCTACTTAACATATTTTTGTGAATGATATAGAACACACAAAATACATAGTTAAAAATGCTTGTAACGTAGGAGTAGGGATAAAGAATGGTTAGCTTTAGTTGCTAAAACTTGGTATTGTCTGGCAACACCAGCATGCTCGACTGCCTTCTGACAGAAATAAACTCATTTCAACGCATTGTAGACACTTTTATATTTGTTGAGATCTGTGTAAAATCTTTAGAAGTGAGTGCTTGCTCAGCAGTTATAATCTAGTTGGAGCTTTGACTTACAAATATCACAGATACTCCTGTTTGTCTTGCCTTTAAACTTCAGGTACATAGAAAAAATATGAAATTAAAAAATATCATATTTTTTGTGTTACTATTTTAAAACTCTACAATTCTCTTCAAATAACTTTTGAGTTACAGCCTGAAGCATTTGTGTGTGAGGTTAGTGATGTGCCATAAATATCATATTACTGAACAGTTCAGTTCCATTGCAAAATTTCACCACTTACCATATCCATTTGGATGGAGAAAGGATCTATGATGAACATTGTGGCTGGAGAAGCCTCAAATGATGTCTTAAGATGTGCTCTATTGCAGGTAGTAGACACATGGTTCCTTTCCTTTAATAGATACTGAGATTTACAGATTTAAATGGGATGCTGAGTGTTAACATCTCTTTAGGGTTTTTCTTTTAATGGAAGCCATAAAATCCTGTTTTTATTTTTGGGTGCAGTTGGTATCCCCTTACATTAAGTGCCACAATTAGGTGGAGTAAAGTTACTCTCTAATGGGCTTTCTTATCAAGTATCGTGGGGCTTGCTGGGAATTGTGGCCTAATTTAAAGACTAACCACTGTCATTATGTCTGTTTTTCTTCCATTATGCACATGAGTAAGATCTTTGAGCTGGCCCAGCTGGGGCTCTGACATTATGCTGCTTTCAGGTTTATTAGGCAATATGATCTGGAAGCCCTAATTAGGTAATGTCTTAGCGGTGTGTGCAGGGAGCTACCAATTCATCCTCTTCGGGTTTCTGTTACAGAAAGAATCTTTAATTTCCATAAGCTGTTATTTAACACAAAGAGCTGATTATTCCTGAATTGGACTCATTTACAAGAGAATCTGTCTGTGCTGATGTGATCTGTAGTCAGTATTCCTTAACTGAGAAATGTGTATCTCCAAATAGGTGGGAAGAGTCTATCCCCAAGCTGTTTATTTCCCTATCAGGACCCTCTATTTGACCTTGAAGATAGAACAGCGAGAGCGCTACAAGAGCGGTGAGTTTGGTCCTGGTAGAATTGTTAGGGCTCTTTGTAACTTAATTGTTATGTTGAGTTTCTCTGGATTTTACAGAGAAAACAGATTCTTTAGAAAACCCACTTAGGGAGGCTAAGAAAGAAAATTCTTGATAAGCTTTGCTTGCATTGATTTGTTTCTCTCAAGTTAAATCTGCAGATGGCTTGAGCTGTCTCAAATTTTCTTGTATTAAATACTCACCAAGAAGAGTTTCATCTCTTTCATTCTTGTGTCACCTTAATTATTGAGAATCACATGTTCTTTTCTGGATATTTATCTTGATAAATATTTGGAGAAGTAGAAAATTCTTGGTTTGTAAATACAGGGGAGCATCACAGTTTTCTAAGATTCTCTTGTCTGATTTTCATTGGAAGCATGAACTGTGCAACATTCAGTTTGTTTTCAAAGGAGCCACACTTGTAAAAATAATATCTCCATAATAACTTCTTATGGTGAATTTTCAAGTAAAATGAGCATTTAAGTTTACACCAGATAAAATCAGTGTGTGCTTTGAGAAATGTTTGGGAAAGCATTCAGCAACTTGTGCAACAACTGCTTTCCCAAGAACAAATCACATCTGGAATAGTTATGTCAAATGATTCCACAGAATTTAGTTGTTCTTTTGTCCCATATAATTTCCTGCAAATCCTGGGAGAGCTACTTGAAGAACTCTCATTTCAGTTCTGTGTTCTTTATTACAAAGTGCATTGTTTGTTTAATTGCCCTTTCCACTTGGGAATCAGTTCACTAAATTTCTGTGTAAAATTTGAAAGGGCACTAATTAAATAATGTTTTATTTTTCTTTGGGTGCTCCTTTGCAGAAGCAGATGCCCACATACCCTAATAATTTATTCTTACCCAGCCACAGTAAAATATTTCCCTGTAGGTTCTGCCAAAAACCACTGCTGGGAGGGTGGGTTGTGTGAGTTAGTGGGGGTCATCTGATAAAGCAAAATCTGCTAATCACTGTCTGATGTCATGCTAGACATGTTTTGTTCTAAAAGATACAGAATGTGACAATTTGTCTGTTGTTGGCATCAACGTGTTTATTCTTTAGTTATGTGTGAAAGGTGTCCCCAAAAGGGAAGGGAAAAAACCACCCATAATTCAGATAATTTGATCCTCTATGAAACAATGCCTGTTACTTCAAGAGCGTAGGTTGGTAATGTAAAAGCTACACCTCCTGTGTGGTTTTGAGGAGTGTTTATTTTGCTTTAATGTTGGGAAGTCTGTACCACTAAACTGCATTTGGTGCAGAGTTTTCTCTCTACAAAACCCCAATTTTCTTTCTAAAAAACTTTTTTCTGAAACTCAGTAAGTAATACATAATTAATACTTAATGGAAATCTCAGGCCGATTCTTGGAATGATTTATTTTATTTCAAATGAGCGCAAATCAAGTTCATGAAAGGTAATTCTTATTTCCTTTATAACGTTCACTTTCCAGATTCAGGGCAACAGCAGCCAAGTTCAGTTGGAAATCAGTCCCACTCTGCCTCAGACCCCGGGCCCATCAGAGCCACTGCCCCAATGTGGAGATGCAGCAGGATTATGCACATGCAGCGGGAATTGCATCCAACTCTTCTGTCCTCTCTGGAAGGCATTGTGGATCAGATGGTCTGGTTCAGGGAGAATTGGCATGAAGAGGTATTTGGCTTCAATACACCTGCATATGTATGGGTCATATAAGGGAAATTTAACTGCAAATATTTATCCAGAACTAATTTTAAACATGAAAGCATAACTGTTTGTTTTGATTAGTAAACTGATGTATTTGTAGAACTGACTGTTCTGATTGGAGTTTAAGGATCTTGGTTATTTCTGGAAGCAGTACAGAGGTTTTGCAGAACTGTTAATGTGATGAATGCCTCTAGGATTTAAGCTGTTGCTCATACTAACTGAAAACTTATATTCTTACACTAAGTTTCAATGGTACCAGTTTCCTTCTTGAGCTGGTGGTGTGTGACAGGTGGTGATTATTACCTGAAATTTGAATTGCAACAGAGAGCAGATGGACCTGCCACTCTGCTGTTATTTGCCTCTTGAAGTGTTTGACTATTCTGTTCTGCCTAGCACAGTGTTTATTTGAAGGTTTCCTTGTATCACTTTTTTTCATATATCTCAAAATATGAAATCTGAAAGTTACCTGCTGTTGAAGGAGCAAGTTGTCCTTTGTGATGCAGCATTTCCCCAGCTCAGTTTGTTTGCAATGCTGATGAAATTCAGTGCTGTCATTCTGATTAACCCTCTGATGCATTTTAAGAGTAGAGTTTTAAGGAGATGTTTCTGAGAGGATAATTTTGCTATATAAAATGCAGTGTGGGAATAAATATTTGGTGTCAAATCAGAAGGCCTAATCTTCCTGACTTTTGCTTTTTTTATTTTTCATCCTTAGGTTCTTAGACAACTGCAGCAGGGCTTGGCCAAGTGCTACTCCGTTGCCTTTGAGAAAAGCGGAGCCGTTTCAGATGCCAAAATCACTCCTCATACACTGAATTTTGTCAAGAAGTTAGTCAGCACCTTTGGAGTGGGTCTTGAGAATGTCTCTAATGTGTCCACCATGTTTTCTAGTGCAGCCTCAGAGTCACTAGCTAGGAGAGCACAGGCAACAGCTCAAGACCCCGTGTTCCAGAAGTTAAAAGGGCAATTTACAACAGGTAAATGTTTAAATTTTTTTTTAAATGTTGCTTTTAATCTCATGAAAATTTTCCTCCAGTTCAGCTGTGAGGGCATTCTACTTTTTTATTCCAATATCTTTTCTGAGAGAAAATTTAGAAAACAGCACCTTTCTGTCATTCAGCAAACCTGGAATAGTTTTGTTCCAGTCTTTTGTGGAGTAGTAAATGTAATTCAGGTGGAAAACAGACATCAACCTAGAGAATAAATATGTTGTATTTTTATTACTGAAAACCGTGGTTTGATCACATATGTATTTAAAGATAAATTAGATTACTTCACTATAATATTTTTGCAGTTTGCACAGAACTGCCTGCTGTATGTGAGGGACAATAATGATCTCTGCCTCTCTCTGATGCCAGAATTTAATGACATTTTCACTCCAGAACTCCGAACTGATGATTTTATGTGAAGTCTCTCAAAACAGCCTACTTCTGATGAGTAAGATTACTTTAGTGTTTTGGATAACTAGATTATAAAAATTCTATTACCCAAATTTATATCACTGGTAAATTGAATCAATAACTTTAATCAGATCTAATAAAAAAGATACTTAAGGGAAGTAGCTTTTTTTGCTTCATTCATTTTCTCTTAACCAGTGGTTACATATTTAGTATCTGATCTTGATTTAAAATTCTGAGAAAAGCTTGTTTACAAGCTTGATTTGTTTGGTGCAATGTGTGAAGGCCACGCAGCTCACATATGACAGAAAGTGACACTGATTGGCATCAGCGTTTTGGGTTGCCAGAATTTTGAGTTTTGCATAAATAACTGAGAGTGTTTGACAGGTAGACTTGGGGTGTTTTTCCAAGCATTTTGCTGATAATAATGTGAAAATAAGGGAACTGCTGGGAATCTTGTGAAAGTAACTCAGTTGTAGAAGTGACCTACATACCTCGTGCACGCCGTGCATTGCATGATGGCCTTTCTGAGGCACAGCAGTTGCATGACAGCAGATAATGAAAGTCCTGAACCATATGATTAAATTTTTACTGGGTGAAGTGTGCTAGGGAGGGAAATGGAAGCAGGAACACTTTGTGTGTCTTTAATGGGAGCGTACGGGGGGGCAAAAAGTCATTGGATAATGATTAATGGGATGAAATTTCACCAGTCCGAGTGCTGGGTTGTGTACCTGGAACAGAGTAATAATGCCAGGTACAGGTGCAAATGGGGAGAGGAGAGGCTGGAGAGCAGCCCTGCATCAGGGATCTGGGGGTGCTGCCTGGCAGCAGGCTCAGTGTGATGGATGGTTGCTGTAGATCTCTTTCAGCTGAAATACTCTACTTTTAATACGAGTTTGGACTTGATTTTAATTTTTAATAATGGTTTGTAGTCTTTACATTGCAGCAGTAGTTTAGCCACTTATTTATTGCTCTAAGTGCTGTTGATCTGCTCAGTTCTGGTTGGATTGGAGTTATTTTTGGTCTGTCACAGTATCTCTTACTGCTTCCTTTCCTGTGAGCATCAGAGAGATCTGGGGTTTCCGAGGTGTAAAGGAAGAGTAAATACAACACCAGACTCAAGTCTGCAATATCTGAAGTAATATTTCAAAACATTTCTAGAGAAACATTTAAGACATTTTAATTACACTTCAGTTACAATTTTTAGTAAAAAAATGGGGAGGATTTCCAGTTTTTTACGCTGTTTTTATTTTTTGCATATCTTTGTGATATATAAATGGCTGTTAAACTTTTCAGATTTTCTCTCTTAATTAAAGAATTATATGGAACAACATATAAACCAAAGTATGACATAGGCCTGGTCATAAAAATCATGTAAAGTCATCGAATGTGAAGTGTTTCTTGTAAACTTCAGTTAAATAACAGTAATTACTTTTTTTTTTGAAGATTTCATGTTTTATTTTTCAAGTATAATGAAATATGAATGTCTGCAGGATACCAGTAATTATTTTGCTTAGTGCTGGATTAGATTTTATTTTAATCTATTATATCCAGTGTTTAAATTTACAAATTAAAAGTGGGAAAACAGAAGAAATGAAACCAATCGGCATACTTGATAATTTCTGTAATTTAATTCGTTATGCATAAAACGAAAATAAGTTTTTTATTGATTTTGCAATAACAGTACAATGTATGTAAATAACTCAATAGGATTGTAATTACTGTACTGAAGATTGCAAAGGCTGTTTTAACATTATGAAAAACCAGTTTGCAGAATGTGCCTGATGTGTCCTTCTGTCACACTGCAATGTTCCTGTTTGTTTTTCCCATTCTCAGTACTGGTTGCATTTGGATGATGGACAGATAATTACAATGGTTGCCTTTCATTTCAAAAGTATCCAAGCTAAGGAGCTGTATTGGAGTAAACTTTTTGTCAATTATTCTCAGATTAATGTTGACAGCTGTGTTTTATAGACACTTTCAACAGGGTTTGGTTGCATAATCATTTCCATCAACATCAGGGTTGTATTTTGATTCCTGTTTGGAGCCACTGGGGACTCTCACACCATCTTATATTCTAAATTCTTTGTCTGCAGCAGTCTGGACTGTTGGAGCTGTGATAGGTCATCTTTACCCATCCTAATGTTATATTATAAAAACAAATTTTCCTTTGAATTTTTTTCCTAGAACTTCAAATGCATGGTTCTTTGACCATCTGTTCTTTGTTCTTTCTCTCCTTTTCTGCTAAACCTTTTGACATCAAAGAATAGAAAATGCTGAAAAATGCTCCCTTTGAGAGCTCTCTCAGCAGTGTAAGCAGCAGAAAAGCTGCCTCAATTGTCCTTTTGTGGGCAGATGATAGTTTAGAGTTTGGATCAGCTTCTTTCTGCAACCATCTCTCCACTCAAACTGAATATGAATTGAAAGTTCCAAAATACACCCTTGAAGGGCACGGTAATTTCCTTGAGACTCTGTCACCCAGCACAATGAATTCTTCCCTGTGCATGGTAGCTCTGTAGTCAGGAGGAAGCTCTTGAAACCCAAGTGTGGCTCTGAACTGTGGGGAGAGGGCAGAGGAAAGAGCTCTGTTCATTTTCAGCTTTCTTAAGGATTTTTTTTTCCCTTTTTGCTCAAGAGTGAGCATAGCGTACTTTGCTAGCTCTTTCTTTGCTTCCCTTGTAATTTTTAGGTAACAGGATGTTTTGCAGGAAATCCAGATGAAGAGATGGATAATGTTTGACCTTGATGTCTGGTCTGTTCAGTCCTGGTATTCTGGAGCTGAGTGATAAAAGTCCTGCTCCATATTTCTGCTCTGTCACTGAGATTTTTCGTCTTTGTTGTTTTTTTCCAAAAGTTCCTGTGTGATTAGAAGGAAGCTTTGGGATGTAAAATATATAAATGTTTGAATAATAACTTCAAAAGCAAGACAGCACTTCAGTTTTGGAGAATGCTTGGATCTTCTTCTGTGTCATGGGCATAAAGAATTGGCCTGCTCTGTGCAGCTGAGCTTACAACTCAGTCCTCAGGGATACCTTACATGGTCTTGGCTTTTTAGCTGGGGATCCTTGAGGTGTGAACCTTTAATGGGATCAGGCTTTTCCTATGGTCAGAATAATCTTAAAAATCTTCAAATGAGCTGTTGCTTGCTCTAAAAGCATTATTAGCCTGTTGCTTTTCGTTGATCACAACTATTTTCTTCCATTTTTTTTTTATATAGTTCTGAAGTCTTAGTTTGGAGGTCTTCTTTGTTTTCTTAATGCCATGTTAATGTTCTGTAGGTCAAGGAGACTGAGGGGGACAGAGGGTTTGGTGCTCTAATTTTGGTACCTCGAGTGTGTTTTTTGGTGTTGCTTCCCGAGAAGGGATGGTGCAGCCCTCAATCAAAGTGTGTTATGAGCCATCAGGACTTTTTTAGGTTGGTCTCCCTGGAAAGAAGATTGTGCCCCATTTCTCCTTCCATTGAGAGTGGCCAGAAACTTCAGCAGCATTGAGCAGAGAGAGCAAACTGCTTCCATTGCAGTCTATGCCAGGCCTTCAGTGAAAATCTCCATTAAGGATAAGGGGGAAAACTTCCAATCCTGTTTAGGAATAGATGGTGCCAGTAGTGAGGTGCTTCAGACCAGTGTGTGTTGACTTGAGAGAGGTGTTCTCCAATGCTAAGTACTGAAGAAATGCATTTTTTTTTGAAACAAAACCACTGTTTATATAGATTAAGATGTCTGCAAAGCAGAAAGACTTTGTACACAAATAATGTTTGGTCTTTCATTTCCCTTTCTTCCAGCTGAAGTGATTTTTCTTCTCAGATAGGCTCTCTGTGACACGAGCAGAAAGACTAATTGAACTCTCTGTTTTTCCCATCTGCCACTGGGAAACAAAAGAACAACAAAAATCCTTAAATAGGCATTCAACAAACTAGAGCTGCTCTTGTGGTGAACTGAATGACTTTTTTTTGTAAGGAAAATATATTGATGCGTGTTTTTACCTCTTGGCTGATTCACATTAGCACAAAAACTAGTTGCAGTTTGAGGGTACTTTCCTGCACTTCAGAGATTTGGGAGATAAATGATGCAATAATTTTGTCACTTTGATGAAATGATTTACTCCCACTGCTCACTAGAGGGTAGGCTTGGGATTATAATGAGTGTTTTACAGTGATATTGCAATAGATGCACTGCCCACAGCAGGCAGAAAAAGAAAAGGGAATATTACATCCATAAATACGGAACTGTATTTTTCATTATAGACTTTTTTTCTTACAGAAGTGGAAAGGATTCCGTATGTGCTGGTTTTTTGCTGTTTTAGGCTAGTAAACTTAGGTCTTTCACTGAAAGCTTTTAGCATATCAGTTTGTTGTGGATACACAGTGAAATATGTTGGGTTATATGTTCTCTGATACTTATTTAAGTGACAGAACAGCAAAATGAAAGCAATCCTAGGCTGTATTGTTTTCTTTGGCATTAGCACCCTGGACTAAAGAAAAGAACTTAGAAGAGTGTATGTATAGAATTACAAGAACTCTGCTGGCTAAATGAATGTTCCAAGCTTGTTTGTAGGAGTAAGTCTTTTGGACAATCAGAGTTTTGAGTGGTTTAATTGTGGTTGAAAAAAACTTTTATATGCAGTAATTGCTGTGTGCACATACTTAATTCACTCTTGGCACACTAGCAGGCAGATGCTTGTAGCATATTTATGTGGTCGGATTTTCTGAGCAGCACTCATGTTTGTTTGGTTTTTGGTATTTTTGTCAGTTTAGGAAAATATTGAGTGTACATAAGATATTGAAATGAAGGCTCTGCAAGAAAGTTTAAGCTCATTTTTAAGACTTAATTTTTTGTTGTATTGAATAATACTGAAGATTCTGTTCTGCTCTAGCTGTAAGTTTCAGAAATACTGAATTGATATTCTCTGGGTTTTTTTGCTGTTTCTTTTTCACTTGAGACACGTTGAACTTGAAATGGCATCTTCCAGGAAGTGGAGATGAGTTTAAAAATTCAAGTCTTTTGGTTAACTTGCACAATTTGGGATGCCATAACTAATGAGGTTTACAGAGAGCATTTTGTCTTCTTACCCAAGTGTGTTTAATCTTTCATTGTTGTGGCACTGAAGTGCTGAGCCATCATTTCATGTATGTGGTTTATTCATTTTCCCTCTTTTGGGAAATTCAAAGACATTTATTTATTTATTTATTTATTATTTATTTATTTGCTTTGTTCTAAAGCTGTAGTGAGAGCAATGTTGGGAAGATGGTGTTGGTGTGGCCCAGAAAATGCTCGGTATTGCAGTGATTTCTGTTACAGAATTATTTGCATAATGTATTGTAGTCCATGTACTGACCTTGAGAAAGTTCCCTCTTCACCTGCATGTGGATTAAAGGAGATATTCTCACTCTGTAATGCTGTTAACATTGCAGTGGAAAGAGCAGGCTGTTTGCATAACATTGTCATTTTTGCTTGGGCTGTTGTGGCTGTTCTCCCTGTAGTGTATTTCAATTGTTGTCTGAGACAGGAAAGAATAAGAATTTTCTCGCAGCTCAGAAGAGGAGAACAGTAATAATAACAATTTTATTTTTTGTCCTGCGGTTCCTCACAGATTCTATGTTGTATCCTCAACTGGGGCTCTTTCATTCCTTTTAGAAGTAAAAAGTCTCCACTGATTTTAAATAAATAAATAACGGGCTTGTAATGAAACAGGTAGAAAATTACAGTGCTATAAAGTAAGCCTACTTTTCCTCTTTCACTAAGTGGTCTGATCTAATAATTTGGGGTTTTACTGCTTTCTTTCTGTGCAGTATGTCTGGTTGTAGTATATAGACAATTCAATACAGAAATGATATTTAAATTTTTCACAATATGCTTTCCAATATTTGTGTGACTGTAAAACAGGAAAATCTTAGGAAATTCATTATGTACTAAGTAACAGAATATTTTAGAGTTGTATACAGAAAAGAGGTAGCAGATTCTGACAGGCTCAAGTTATTGTTATACATAATGCTAGGACTTTGCTAAAAGGTGTTCTATAGAAAATAGAGATATTCAACAGAGCCTGTCTTTTAAAGGCAGTTCGGCTCAGTGGGGATGTCTGTGTTTGGTTTGCACTATTGACTTGGGTGATTTGTTTTTGTTTGGCTTTTTTTAGATTTTGACTTCAGTGTGCCAGGATCAATGAAACTCCACAACCTTATCTCCAAACTAAAGAAATGGATCAAAATTCTGGAGGCCAAAACTAAGCAGCTTCCAAAGTTCTTCCTCATAGAGGAAAAGTGCCGCTTTCTAAGTAACTTTTCAGCTCAGACTGCGGAAGTAGAAATACCTGGAGAATTCCTTATGCCAAAGCCAACACATTACTACATCAAGATAGCAAGGTAACCTAAAAATACCTTTTGGTAGCTGTAATTCTGAAAGCAGGGAAGAAAATTAAAGCCCTCTCCATCCATCCACTCTGCAAAAGTAGATGGGTATTTTATAAATGTGTATTACATATATAGAGTCAACCTTTGATAGAAGGCTTTTTAAAATTTATAATTTATCCTCCTTCAATAATTTTCCATTAGATCACTGAACAACTGTGCTGTCCAGAGTGTATTTTATTTTCTTGTCTGTTGGTATAAAGTGAGATTAGTGCTTTTATTGTAATCAGTAGAGATGCTGTTGTTGAAAGCAGTTGTAAAGGTCTCACCAAACGGTGCTGGCAGGTTCATGCCGAGGGTGGAGATCGTGCAGAAGCACAACACGGCGGCTCGCAGGCTCTACATCCGCGGGCACAACGGCAAGATCTACCCGTACCTGGTGATGAACGACGCCTGCCTGACCGAGTCGCGCCGCGAGGAGAGGGTCCTGCAGCTCCTCCGCCTCCTCAACCCCTGCCTGGAGAAGAGGAAGGAGACCACCAAAAGGCATTTGTTTTTCACAGGTACGGAAAGGAGCCAGATCTGTGTTGTTTCTAAATGTAAGTTGCACTCGAAGGTTACAATCGCTGGAGGTGTTTGAATATTCGGGAGGTAAATTCACATGTGCCTGCCTGGGTGATTAGTCTTGTCTGGAGCTGCAGCAGCCCTCTGGAGAGGTGCAGCTGATTGCGTGGGATCTGGGGGGTTGGTAGAAGTGCTTGTGTGCATTGCTTATGAGATCGAGTGCACTTGTGGATGTTTAAGGCAGAGCTGCCCACTGGGCCTGTTGATGTGGAAATGGGTACACGTACTTCAGAATAAACATTTAAAGACAACTGAAGAGGGACAGAACCAAACCTTTTCTTCCCAAGTTGTGATATGTGAATATTGAATTTCTTTTACGTCTTCCACATAACACAGAAGAATTTTTTTTTCTTCTGAATTTCAGATATAGTTTCTGAATGCTCAGATACAATAACATATCTTTGTAATTTTTGAATGTTATATATCCATAGTGATAGAAATTATCCTTTCAGGAATAGTTACTGACTGGTTAGGTGTTGTCAAATAAAATAATCTGGATATCAGATGGAGGACTTCTGTTGAACATACTTCTGTGATCTTGTAAAAAGTTCCTTCCAGCTTTGCCACCTGGCAATGGTTAAACATTGCACAATTAACAAACGTAATGGTAGCCTGGCCTTAATGATGAGAATAGACAGAATTCCAATAAGATTTATGTGTATAAGTTGCCAAAATACATAATAAAAAAAGTTTTTTCAGAACAGAAGCAGTGAAAGAAGGCTGAGCACAGTGTTAATTCTTTCTCTTCCCTTGTGTATCTTGCCTTTTTCATGTGTCAAGTATAAGTTGTTATATTTTGTTCATGAAATGAAATGAGAAACAAAGAATATCAGCCTGGCAACTTGCTTGGTTTTGTGTTTCAAATACCACTGTAAATGCTTTCAAGTAGTTACTCTGGTGTTGTCCAGATACCAAGGCTGTTGGCAAGTTCCAGCTTACAGCTGTGTAACTACTTCATATTAATGTATAGTACTTTGCATTTCAGAAGGCCAATGAATCACGTACTGGCTTCATAAAAGTGGGTTCTGCACATTGCACTGGTCAGTTCTAATAATCCTTGTTGGATGAACACAAAATATATTCCGAGAGATGGGAAACTTTAATCCAAGACACTAAGACAAAGCTGCTACATTGCTGTTGTCCTTTTAAAAAGTGCTGAGATCTTTAAAGAATATGATTTTATCACTGCTCCTTCTTGGGCTGATAGTATCTCTTGACATGAAGTTACTGTCAGGAGCTTAGGTGTATAATGCAAGTTGTACATTGTACTACGAATGCATATTTGAGTTCTGACTTCAAAAAGATCAAAATGTACAAGCCAAAGGATTTGTTAAAACAAATGGTAAATAAAGTGCCAACAGTGTCACTGGAGAAGCCAGCTATTGAAGAGACCTTGTCTGTCTTTGTATAGGTGGGGATGCACAGAAGACTTGGTAGAGTGATAAATTAACTGAGCAGCATAAAAGTGCAGATCGGGTTTTTGCAGTTTTACTGCTCATCAAGAAAAAGCCCAGTGGCTTAATTTTTCTTATTATTGAATATTTTTCTCTGTCTTCACTATTTTAGTTTCAAATGATGTCATTTAAACATCTGTTCCTCAACTAACAGATATTTTTTTTCCTCCAGTTTTTCTGAATCACTTTAAATACCCTGATGAGCTAATCTTTGTTCTTCAGGATCATTTTTATTGACATAATGCCAAAGTCACGTAATCAGATATTATGAACCCGTTTGCATCAAAACAAAGTATTACCCCCTTTCCTAAAGGTAAAAAAAATAGGAAGAATGATGAGTGCTCAATTTTTTTTGAAAGTACAATTGATGTTTCTGTTAAGATTAATAAAAACCCCTGCTCTAATTCTTTTTTAACTGAGCTCGTAAATTAGTTACGAGCATAGCAATAAAAATTTTCTCCCGATGCGCTTCAGCTGATGATCAGGGTCGTGTTTTGAGGGCTGGTGTGTCATTTTTGGGCTCTGGATGAACCGCTCCGTTTCCCTTTGCCCTCGGTGTCCCGTGCCCTCCGCAGTGCCGCGGGTGGTGGCGGTGTCCCCGCAGATGCGGCTGGTGGAGGACAACCCCTCGTCCCTGTCACTGGTGGAGATCTACAAACAGCGCTGCGCCAAGAAGGGCATCGAGCACGACAACCCCATCTCGCGCTACTACGACCGGCTGGCCACGGTGCAGGCACGGGGCACGCAGGCCAGTCACCAGGTACCTGAGCATGGGGGGTTCCATCCACAGTCACCAGGTACCTGAGCACGGGGGGTTCCATCCACAGTCACCAGGTACCTCAGCACGGGGGGTTCCATCCACAGTCACCAGGTACCTGAGCACGGGGGGTTCCATCCACAGTCACCAGGTACCTCACTCAGCACGGGGGGTTTCACCCACAGTCACCAGGTACCTCACTCAGCACGGGGGGTTTCACCCACAGTCACCAGGTGCCTCACTCAGCACGGGGGGTTCATCCACAGTCACCAGGTACCTGAGCACGGGGGGTTCCATCCACAGTCACCAGGTACCTCACTCAGCACGGGGGGTTTCATCCACAGTCACCAGGTACCTCACTCAGCATGGGTCTTTCGTCCAGGGCTTGTCCCTCGATGGACACCGCCCATTCCCCGCAGCACCTCACCTCTCATTGCATGTCAGACAGATCCTGGGTGCACGGGTGGTGTTTGGATTTTTTGCAGTTTATTTTGATTTTGCATAATGAGAACTCTGTATCTCTCTGGTGTTTTAGGTTATCTTGGAAAGATTTTATTAAAATAAAGCTGTATTTGTATTGCTGGAAGTTGTTTTGGGTAAATGCGACTGAAAACAGGCAGGGTGCTGATTGATTTTTTGGGTTTTTTTTTGCTCTCTTGTACAGTGCTTTAAAAATAATTAATTGACAGCATGGGAAGCAGCATTCCTAATTTCCATAAGCCATTACAGCATGGTATGTGAGGCAGGCTTCCCATGTTCTTCTAATGCTTCTCTTAAAATTGCCAGTGGATCCATTTCATCTTAGCCAAACAGAAACAGTTGGGCAATCTCACCTAATAAATGAAGTACTCAGAAAGAACAAAGCCCCCTCTTTCTGTAAGCTCCACCAAATAACCAATTGTGAGATATAAGATTATTTAATGTTTTTTATCTTAGGGTTAGTGCAAATTCATACATAAAATGCCAGTCCCATTCCAAATACAGCTTTTAGAAAATACACAATAAATATGTATTAGAGACATAATTCAAACAATTGTCTCACTTTCTTTGTTACAAAATAAAATGGAAGTGCTATGTAACATTAGTTTCTATTTTCGGAATTCTTACTTTTGAAGCTTTAACGGCCATTTAATTAAAGTCAACATAACTAACATGCTTTCTGGGGTAACAGAACCAGATCCTAACTTTATTTCTTTTTCTAACTAATTAGGCTAGTACGTGCTATAGTAATTAAATATTTTGATAGATTTTTCTTTTTTTTAACGCTTTTCCTAAAATGAGAAACAGCAATTAAAAGCAGATTGGTAGTTGCTTTAGGTCCATTTGTGTGTTGCTAAGAAGTGCATTAAAAACGCCCTCTTCCAACCAACCCTTGTCCTGTGTAGGTTCTCAGAGACATCCTGAAGGAGGTGCAGAGTAACATGGTGCCTCGCAGCATGCTCAAGGAGTGGGCTCTGCACACCTTCCCCAACGCCACGGATTACTGGACCTTCCGGAAGATGTTCACCATCCAGTTGGCCCTCATTGGCTTCGCAGAATTCATCTTCCATTTGAACAGGCTCAACCCCGAGATGCTGCAGATTGCCCAGGTGCGCTCCAGTTTGTTTGTTCTGTCATCTTGGGTCAGATGGACATTTGGACTGTGCTTTTGAAATGAGTCAAAGTCCAACATATGGCATTAACAGTGCGTTTCAGTAGGCTTTTTGTTTCTGTGTGATTGCACATCCTGTAGGGAGTACTTTAAGCTGCAGTCCCTGTGGACATCAACTCTGCCTTCTGTGGGGAGAGTTTAGAACTTTGTGAAATCCTTCGTAGGTATTGGAACTCTTAATGTAAATGTCTGATAAGTCTCTCTTTTTAGTCTTCTTTTAGATATATTGCTTTCACAATACCTTGGTATTAAATCAAACAGGTCTAAGAACAATAAAATTTAGAGCTTCATTTTCTTAAAGGGCTATACCCCTTTTCAAATACCTTTCTCTTTTGAGCATTGCCATCAAGCCACAACTCTTATTAATCATGATTTTTCTGTTTTAACCCAACATTTAAAATGAGGTTTGCCACCTTAAAAGAGCAAAGGTGGTATTTATTAAAGTCGCAATGCCATTTTAATGCACAGAGGGCTATGGTCTGTATAGCAATTAGGATTTTTTGATCCCTCTATTAAGTGCTCAGCTGCTTACCCACAGTGAGCCTTGGACACTGAATGTTGTCCCAGAGGTCTGTTGGCAGTACAGATCATGATCCAGAAGGGTCTATTCCTTAAGTTTGGCATTACATGTATTTAGTGATGGGTATGGACACAACATTTTGAGGGAAATGACCTGACTTTGTACATGCCTTTATTTATAACTTTTGTGCTCAACAGCTTTTTGGCTAAATGAGTGAAAAGCTACTGTGTTACTGTTGGAACTCAGCATTAACAGAAACAAAAATCCAACTGCTTTTGGTCCCAGGAAGGAAAATCAGTTCCTTTAATTGCTTCTGTGCATCTTTCTCTTGAACCCAGGACACTGGCAAGCTCAATGTCGCCTACTTTCGCTTCGACATTAACGATGCCACCGGAGATTTGGATGCCAATCGTCCGGTTCCGTTCCGGCTCACCCCAAACATCTCGGAATTTCTCACCACCATCGGGGTGTCGGGGCCCCTCACTGCATCCATGATTGCAGTAGCTCGCTGCTTTGCACAGCCAAACTTCAAGGTTTGTATGCCCTCTGCACGATTATTTGCAGGCTTGCATTTGACAAGTTATGAACTAAACAGCACTTTTTTGCTGAAGGTAGGAACTGAATGATGGGTATCTATTTTAAAACTTTACCCTGAGGTCATCACAAAGGCCAGCTGAAATGCTGGAATTTTTTGGAAAAGTTTTATTTGTTGTGTGTAAATGTTTAATTTGACTCAGACTGGACATGTAAAGGTTTGCTTTGGAAGCTTGAGACTGTTGGAGGTGACAGATTAATACCAATAACTCAGCTCAGTGATGAGAAAAAATAGGGAAGTATTTGTTGCAGGTATTTCTTTTTCATCCAAGGATAGAACTGTCCTGTATAACGTGTATGTATATATATTAGATACATATGTATGGATGTTGTAGTCAGTGTTCTTTCCGTGTTTGGCAGAAAATAATAACCCCTGAGAGTGTAATGACTGCAAAAAAACCCCTCCAGCTTTTCAAAGTCCTTCAAATCTTTGCCCAAGACTTCTGTGTGTGTGTGTGTATGGGAAAAACCCTGAATTTAGTGGAGTAATTTAAAAATAGAATATACACAACTGTATTTGTGTATCAATATCTTAATATATGTTATTAATTTCTGTAGGAGTCATTGTGTTGTGTTTTTGTAATGGAAACTTTTTATTAAAAGAAACACCTTGAGAGGAAATAATAAAGATAGGTGGGAGCCACACTTGCTGTGAAAAGTTTGAAATTGCAATGTGGCACCAATACTGTCAAAATGTTGTTGGCTAAAATCTAGTTACAATCCTGTAATCTGATAGAACCCGATTGCCCTTCGGGTTAAGTGCAATAATCCGATTTTTCTTCTTCATATAGGTTGATGGCATCCTAAAAACCGTGCTACGGGATGAAATCATTGCATGGCACAAGAAAACCCAAGAGGACACCTCCTCTCCACTGTCAGCAGCTGGGCAGCCCGAGAACATGGACAGCCAGCAGCTGGTGTCGCTGGTTCAGAAAGCTGTGACTGCCATCATGACGCGCCTCCACAACCTCGCGCAGTTTGAGGGAGGGGAGAGCAAAGTCAACACCCTGGTAGCAGCTGCAAACAGCCTGGACAACCTCTGCAGGATGGACCCTGCCTGGCACCCCTGGCTGTGACTTGAAAGTTGCAGTAGTTTAGGGCTTTTTTTATTTTATTTTTTTGTTTGTTTGTTTGTTTTTCTGGTTGTTTTTATTTCCTCCTGTTGTTTGTGGTGTGAGCCATATTTTGTGTTAAGAAAATGTGAAAAAAGCTTTCCAGACTATGGCTTACCTGTCACACTGCATTTTGTCAGTTTTCATTCTAGTTGTGTTTACAGCAGTATGGCATTTTTACTGTTTTTAGTTTCATGAGGAGACATTTCCTCCTGTTTAAGCAGTTGATATGCAGCAGCAGCTTTCGCAAATAGATTAAAATGAAGAGAGAAAAATAATATACAGAAAAATCTAATTTTATGATGAAGACTATGAAACTAGCATTGTTAGATTTAGGGTCTGCTGTTCCTAATAACCTGCAGTATATGAATTTTTTATACAATAGTAATTACTAAAAAAAAAAAGAAAAATACAGTAATCCCAGTTACTGAGTTTTACTCAGTGAAATTTTACTTAATCACTCTCTCTTCATAATGCCAAGTTGAAGGCACAGATTAATGTTCTTAACTTTTAAGTTTGCTTCTAATTTACATGAGCAATGTTGGTTTGTACAGACAATTTTGTACCAAATGTTATAGAGGTGAGATTTTGTTAGGCACTGAGAAAATGATGATCGAATTGTGCTGACTTTTCCTGGAGCACAAGCTATGTACAGTGAAAGTGTAAACCATTTAGAGTGTTTGGTTTAGTTGTGGACAGTGTTTGGGGGGGAAGTTTATAAAAGGATGGGAAAAGTCATCCTTTGATACCTGTATTTGTCTGTAATAGAGAAAAAACAAAATCTTATCAAGTTCTCTTTACTGTTTAGAATTACAGTAGCTTCTTTGCAATGAATCTGTCCCTTTGTAATTTAAGAAAAAGAGCAGTTTAATGTTTCACTCGTCTTTCTGTTGTGTTAGCATTTTTATAAAACTTACGTGTTGAGAATGTTAAATTTGTACAGAGTGATTTTTTTCAAAATAAATATTTTGTAAAACTCCCTGTGGTATTCATTTTATTTATGGTATTTTTAATATTATCCTATGAGTATGATTCTGCTTTGTTGTATGATGGATGAAGCATGGCCCTTCATTCCCATGCTTGGTGCTCCTTTTGTGTCAGAGTTGTGCTCTGTGGCACTGTGTACAAGGGGAAGCTCAAATAAATGAGTGCTAAGGACTACATAAGGATTTAGAAAACAAACTTTTTTTTTTTTTTTTTTGGCAAAGACTTGTTCCTTATCAAAACCATGTTGGCAAGAATAATCTTATAAAACAGCACTTCCTGCATGTGTCACAACACGCTCTGTCTGCAGTCATTCACAACTGAGCTCAGTGCTTTCATGACTTGAAGGGAATTGTTGCCTTCCCTTTATTGAAGATTGTAATGTTTGCAGCTGTGAAATACAGCACACACTGCACAGAAGAGCTGCAGGATCATTTCTTAATCATTTGCACGTCTTGGATATGTCTGAGAGATGACAGCATTCCCTGACAGGAAGTCATCAGATAATTCAGCCACTTTTCTGTCCCTGATAGAAATCTTAATGGGAAAATGCAAATGTAAGTTAAGAGACAGACTTTGTTGTCTTTAGTTTTGTGACATCTCTCTTGCTCGTGGCATCATCTCAAATATAGTCCTAAAGGAGGACTTGGGGTGTGAGGGAGCAGAGAGATATTTTAGTGAGCTCCCTGATGGTGTTAATGTGCAAATGTTAATACCTGGTTCTCTTCTTTCATGAACATATGCTATGGATGTACCTCAATTTTTGAGAAGGCTTGCACAGTCTTAACTCAGAGTTTTACCAGGAGATAAATCTCAAAGCTTTTAGTTATACATGAGCATTCTTCAGAGCCTGGGGGAAATCTGACATCTCTTGTATCAGCAGCAGCTGTCCATTAGCAGGAAAGTGGTTTGACAAAGTACAGGGAATGAAGTTCCTGATTATCTTCAAGAACATGTGACATCCATCTTAGCTGCATTTAATTTTTTATGACTGTAGATAAAGGTTCCTTCTGTCTCGTCAGTTGAGATCCACGCTCAGAATGCATCTTGCTGAGCAAATACTTGAAAGTGAGCTACATTAATTGTCGATTCAGTCTTAAGTATTCCCTTCAAGGTCTCTCCCTCAGATAAGATACTACACAAAAAACCCCCATGTCATTACTCTGTAAAATCAAACATTTGAGAATTAAGAGAGGTCAAGTTTAAAATTCTCTCTGAAATTGTGTGCATGAGCATCATTCCATTCTGAAAACTCCTCCTGTTGTGTTTGTTTGTTAACCCCTGTAGAGTTCTGGACAGATTTTACCAGGTCTTCATGAGAGTAACTAGTCTCCAGTCCTTGACACCAAAATTGTGCCATCCATAATTCTGTATAAAATAGAGGTGTACATGTTGGTAGACTTTGGCACATGTACCTGTGTTGGTGTGAAATGGGCTCTCGGGGAGGTCACTCAAGGCACAGAAATGCTAATAACTCAGAAGTAAATTTGGCAGGAAAATTGTAGATAAAAATGTAAGCTGTGGATATTATATGGAGAATAAGTAGTTGTCAGGTTTCTCAAATTACACTGTATTTTTTGTCTCCTGACTTTTGTAATCATGTTTGACTCTGTCTTTGTTAGACGATGCTGCTGCAATTTAACTTTTTATTATTACAGTCTGCTTTCATAGTAGATTATCAGAATTGGTTTGCTTAAGTGAATTTGTACTCTGAAACAAAAGCATTTAGCAGTAGTTGAGTGTTTGAGTCCACTCTCTGAAAGTGGTGTGCTGCTTTCCTCTCCTGTAATTGGGCTGTCCATGAATTGTCAGATACAGAGAGAGCAAGCAAGGGATTAGTTATTACTGGAAGATGATGACTCAAAGCATTTCAGTGGCAGACAATGAAAGCTCTGTTTCATAATGGCAGTAGAATAAAGTTGCTTTTAAGGCTCCGATCTGTTTCAAATATGATGTATGAAACGTTCCTTTGTGGCATAGAAACCTATTCAGAGAGAAGATTTCACACTCACAGGAGCTTTTAATCAGCTCCATGTGGGTGCATTTCACATTTAAGAGGTTCAAGAGAGCGCGTGTGAAACAGCTGGTGTCTTGTGTGTGGTGTATCATCATCGTCCCTTGACTGTGTCGGGTCTCACTGTCCCTATGTGCATGAGCTGTGAGCCAAAGGGCAGTGTCACCTCACCTGGGACCTCCTAAACCAGGACTCAGGGTGCCGAAATGCAGACAAAAAAAGGGGAAGTCTGTGAAATTGCTAACTTAGAATTTCATCTCTTGACTGTGGCCTTTTCTCTAAATGAGCATTGCCTTTCCTTGAGAGCTCCAAGCACAGAGCTGAGGAAGTGCCAGTCCTGTATCAGCCACGTTGTGCTCCCTCCCTGCCTTCAAACTTCTCCCCCCTCTGTTATAATCCAATGCTTTACTCTGAGAAATCTTTTTATTTCTTTCAATTCCCCCCCAGAAACATCACATAGATTGTAGCAGGTGTAAATGTCAGGTGTGGGCTGCAGGGCTCAGCTGGTTCCAGTTGGGGACAATCAGCTGCTCCAGGAGCACCTGGCACCACTCCCACCTGTGCCTGAGCTGTGAGGGAGCCCACGGGGTGATCCCTGCCAGCCCAGAGGAGAGAAGACCTGTGGAGGAGAAGGGAAAGAGGGAAGGGATGGCTGGTGGGCACTGTTACGTGCTGCCCCTTCTCCAAAGGGAATGGAATCCACTGCAGAACCAGAGAATTTGAGGCAAGGAAGCAGAAGTGGCGGAGACGAAGCTGAGCCTGGTGAAACGGGAACAAAGAGGCTGCCCTAAGGTTTGTTTCTCTGTTTGTTTCTTTTTTTCACTTCAAGGACTGAGTTTTCTGTTAACTGCCAACAAATTGAGTGGAATCCTCCAGCCCAGAGGGTTCTGCTAAGGACCCTGAGCAGCCTGGCAAATGTTTTCAGCTTGCTCTGATGGCTAGGTCTGGCACAGCCAGGACTCAGGACGTTGTCATGAAAGCTTGTTAAGGGATGTTTTGATGTTACAAAATGCATTTTTGTTTGTTTGTTGTGTTTGGGGTGTTTTTGTCCTTTGGTGATGCTTTTCACTCAGACTCCACTGGAGCACTACATGTGGTTAATATACTCTTGGAAAATCCTTCTTGAGTGAGCTATAAAACCCATCCTGACCTTGTCTAGCCCTGGAGGGTCATATCATGCTGCTTGTAAGAAATGAGGTGGCAAAGTTGGCTGTGTCTGCGCTTCCAAGGGAGAAGCACTAGCTGGCACGGGCACTTCTCTGCCTGCTGTTTTGGCAGTGTGGTCTGGGCAGAAGCCGTTCATTTCTCATTGTGTTCAGCAATGCAAACCTCGTTAGAGCTTTGTATGATCACTTATCTTGCCATTTAATCCACACTGGTTGGTTTTCTTGGGAGAAAACTCTTAGCTGCCCCAAAATCAGCTGTCATAACAAAGCACTGGTAAAAGCCCATTTCCAATCCTCCTGATTCTTGTGCTGAACATGCTGTAGATGTTTGGTATATTTGGAGGTGCTGTCAGCTTTGGCTTGTTAAATTCATGTGCTCCACACCCTAATACCAGGCTTCACCTGCTGCCTGCAGCCCGATTTTATTTTTTTTGGGGAAAGGACATTTATCCAGGCTCTAAGATGCTGTTAGGATTGTACCTTAATCAATCAGCCATTGCTTACCCTGAGCCCAGCCCCTGCTGTTACAGTACCAGCTATTTTAAAAAAGCTTTCTCAGTCTTATCACTGGGAAACGACAGACCTTTGCAGGCTCTTTGTTTCTCTTGATACTAACACATTAATTACTGTCTCTTTCCACTCCTTGCTGCTGTTTGTAAGAAATTGGCATTAAAGAACTTATTCTGCTTATTCAGCAAGAGTTCTCATCAGCAGCAATTCACAAACCACTTTAGAGTGGGTCAGTATTGCTTTCCCGTCCCTTGAAGCAACACTAAGTGGCACAGAACTTTTAACTGAGGTGCGGTGGCATCACTGAAATGTTTCTTTCTGTAATAGCTGCCCCTATTCATTTCTGTAATATAAAAAAATAGCAATTATCAAGTAGAGAAAGATGTCAAATTAAAATTCTGTAAACTAACTGCATGCATTATTGTAAAGTCTGTTTTTTACCATCTCAGGCAGTAAATTATGCTATCATTTATTTTTTAGCTTGAGCATGTGAAGGAACTACTCCCCATCTTTGTGAGGTTCTGTGCAGGGGTGGGGATTGGGACTTCAGGGTTCCTTGTCTAACTCTGTGTGTGGTGCAAGCTCTCTGGTATGAAGTAAATGCATGGGGGAAAAGGATGTGATATTTTTGATACTTAGGATGTGTGTGTGTTGTAAAACATAGTGGCTTTGTAGTCTGTGACTGAAAGGAAGTGTCTCCCAGTTAAAACAACTTTCTTGTTTAGGTACTGCAGTCTGGGTGGTCCAAACTCAATTTTGTTGGGATTAAACGAATTTAGAGAAACTCTTCTGGGACAGTGTCCAAAATTCTGTGATCTCCCATAGCCCCTTTGCCCTCTTCTCCTTTCACTCTGTATGCCTGGCAACAACCAGCAGAGACAAAATGTATGGGCATGCAGAGACCCACAGGAGATGGCAAAACGACAACGAAACTGAGGTGGGGCAGACGAATTTGCCCTGCAGGCTGTATCTGGTTTCCAGATGTGGAGCTGGATGCACCCTGTGTGAGATGTGTTGTCCTTTCCTTAGCCTTCGGGAATTTCTGGAGAGAAAATGGATGTTTTTTACTGTGGCCTATGAACCCTTGGTGGAAGTGTTGGGACTCTTCTGTATTCTGGAAATGGATCTAAAACTGAAGATTTATTAAACAGAGACACTGAGGAGCTGGAACAGTGGGGACCCTTCCTCTGACCACCTACTACCTGCTTTTGATCTGGTGATTTGGGGAAAAGAAAGACTCAGACTTCCTGAGCCTTTCACAGTCTTGCAAGAAAAGAGGCATTAGTTTGAGGTGAAATGATGGCTTGCTTGTCTCTGCACTGGCTGTTTCACTGAGCTGGTATGTTACGAATGAGGTAACTACTGAAAGTGCCAAAATGCTTGTTTTATTCCTTTTGTGACAGGTGTGATGCTGTAGAGCTGTGGGATGGTTCAGCATAGATATGAATTCTGTGTTCAGCTCTCAAACAGGCTGTCAGTCATGCAGGGAAAGATACCTAGCTCACTTTAGCTTTCATTTACGTGTATTTTTTAGGAATTATGTGTACTATGCGATTCATCAGTTCTTTTCTGTGACCTGAATGAAGTTCTGAAGGTACTTTGCTGTAATAGTTACATCCAAGGGTGCTCAGCTTCCCTTGTAGGACTCTTCTGCAAATCCATCTAGAAGGAGAACTCGGCTTTGGTCACTGTGTTTTTAACCCCACACACGTTTTTTTTTTTGTGAAATAAATTCATAGATTGACACAAAAGTTATTCTTTAGGGGGGGCTTATTTAAGGTCAATGTAACTCAATTTAGTGTCTAAACCTTCACTTCTTGATAGGTTTTTTTTTTTTTAGAAAACATTTCATAACGTTTTAGGCTGTTTCTGAAGAAGACTGGATACTTGGTTAGGCTGTGCTTGTGTAGCTCTTGGTATTTATTGCAGCATGATAAGCTAAGCTTGAGAGGGGGATTTTCACCAATTTTTAGTCCTGTCTTTGTAAAATAAGAGAACCATAGATTCCAAGGGTTTTGTTAAGAGCAACACACACAGAATTAATGGCATAATCCCTCATTCCAGATTCCAACAAGACAAAACACTGATGTATTTCCTTTGCAATGAAAAATACTGCCTTTAGCTTCTCAGTGTTTCTTTTACTTTAAAATGTTGTTCAGTCAAAGAATAGTCTTGAACTTTCTAAAGAACAGAGTATCTTTGTCAGATCACAACCTAAAAACCTCACTATTATTTACACAGACCTAAATATAGACACAGAATTGGAATTGTCCACTGACTGCAGCTCATTCTTGGAGGAAGCAGCTGAATGGATTGAAAATTAGTTTACAGTTCTTACATTTGAGGATGTGAGAGAAACTCTGCCATCTGCCAGCCATGGCACAGGCTGGAAAATGCCAGGATCTGTTTTCTGTTTCTCAATGACTCTGTCACATTGGTCAAGTTACTTCACTCCTGTCTCTGTCTGATTTCCCTGCTGCTCTTCTGCATTTCCTTAAAAGAAAAGCTTGAACAGAGCTTGGCACAACGAGGGGCCCAGTGCAGGACCACGTCTTTCAGTGTCCCTGCTGTGTAAATGTGGTTCTCTCCAGCTATGATTAGTTTCATCACTCAAGAGCTGGATACACACAGAAAAGAAATGTTACCCCTTTTATCCTTAGCAGAATTCTTCCTATTTAATTTATCTGTGTTTGGCACTTTTGAGGTGTTGCACTTTTCCTAGAGTGGAAGAAAAAAATAACACAAAAGTTAATTGCCTTTGCTGCAAAATTTTCCTCTCTGTATTTGCAAATTTGGTTAACAATTATATTCTTATTTTGCCTGAATCAATGGTAAGAACTGCACACTTAAAGCTGTGTGATTCACCTCTCTATATGCTTTTAATATTATTCAGAAGTAGCAGGGATAAATGCTCTCAGTTGAAGCAGTAGATTACAGAACATGAATCAGTGATAAAAATGTGCAAATGGACCTGACATCAGTGGTGTAGCTGAAATATTTTTTCATGATTGCTCTTAGGGATTTGCAGTATCTGTCCCCACCATCTTTAATAGGTAGCTGTTCATGAATCAAATAATACAATTTCAGTCAAGAAGCAACCTGCCAGTGGGAGGAAGTGTATGAACATAAATTACATAATTACTATTCCACTTGCTTCTATGCATTTAATCACAAAACAGCAGAAGCCTGAAGATACAAAATAAACCTTAAAGGCATCATAATCTTAAACAACAGTAGCAACACACCAACATGTGCCCTGTAAAATAGAAAAAGTTCAGTAAAAGGGTGGCACTTCTTAATTTATTTTCCTCTTTTGTGATCATTAGGCAATAACACTAAATTAGCTTTCCATATTTGCTTACCAAGTCAACAATCCTTGGAGCAAAGCTGCAGAGAACTGGAAACTTATTGGGATATGTGGATGGTACCTCCTCTTCTTAGAGGAGAAAAAAAGGAGGGGATTTTATCTATATTTTCTTAGGGCAGCTCTCCCTGTGTGATAGATATAACCCAATGCAGTGATGCCTGCCTGAATTTGCAGAGAGCCTGCAACAATAGGCCTGAGGGGTAAAGTGCTTCATCTTTTGGAACTGGCTGCTGACACCAAGGCCAGTCACGGATTTTTTTAGTTGTGAACTGTGTTCCTGTTTATGAAAGAAGAGCAAGAGTCATGCAGTGGACTCTTGTCATCAAGCAACATAGTTTCTTTTGTAGTCAGTCAATAATCAAATAAAATTAATTCCTCTTGCCTATGAATGGATAGCTCTAATCTTTTCCTTTTTTTTGGGTACATTTCAAACATTTAGCCTGCTTTGGAGTGGAGGTACAGAAAGCACAACAGAGGTTTAGGACTTTAGTGTGGCCAGGGGGGTGTCTCTTGTAGTAGATTACAAGCAGTGTATCTTGGACTAGAGACTCTGGCCTGGGCAAGGAGACATTTTAGATTTTGTCATGGCACACTGTGTTTGCTCTTTCAGCAGTGATTTTGGCTGTTTAGTCATTTTTCCCTGGGCTGAACCATCTTGGTGTCTGTGGAGCCCGTGTGTTCTGCCCTGAGGGCGCGGCCCCCGAGCCACCTCCAGGCTCAGAAGCGCTGTGATGCTGTCACTGGATGATCTGCCAGCCTCACCCAGCCTGGGGAGGGGTAGAGCTCACCGTGGGTGGTTGTGCCGGTTTGGCCAAAATCTAGTAATATATCCCCCGAGAGGAAACCAGGTTACAACCACTCTTCTCCCCACCAGGTTCGGGAAAAAAAGGAAATTTTTCCTCGAAGGAAAGTGGAAGAGATAAAAACTATTTATTTTAACAAACACACAGGAAAAGGATAATGATGCTAAATAATTAAATGAAATCTCTCGCTATAGAGAGAAACCCGGGAAGATTTCAGAGTCCTTCTGTAGGTGTGGTGTCTCTCCTCCTCGGAGCTGGTCGGTGAGGGCGTGGGCCCACCCCCCGGGCCTCGGGGAGGAAATTCTCCCGTTGTGTTCTGATGTTGTTGAAACAGTCCAGAAGACAAGAAGGAAAAAAAAAAAACACCCAAAGTCCTAGGAAACAAAGTTCAGCTCTCTGTCTCACGCCGAGAAGGAAAAAAAAAAAACCAGCTGGCTGAAGAAAGCAAGCAGGGTGCTCCCTCCTGCTCCTGCAGCCAGAGAACGCAGAGGAGTGTATCTCTGTGCCCTTGAGAAACTGCTTCGAAAAGTTCGTTTGGGTTTTTTTTTCCCCTCAAGCTCAGTTTAAAGGCACAGAAAAGGCACAGAATTACTTTTGGGGCATAGAGCTTGACAGGGGATACACACGATAGAGTCACCCCAAGGCAGTGGTGAAGCAGCAGGGAAATTTGCCCACAGGGCCCTCAGGATGAAGGCGGCCCTGTGAGGGCCCTGCGCAGCCGGGGCTCTGTGGGGTGAGGGCAGAACGGGCAGGGGGTGCCGGCAGAGCTGGCTCAGGAGCTGAGTTCATCGAGGAAAACCACCCGGGAATCTTATTTTCCTTACTTTAATTCTGTGTACATCACAAACAAGCAAGCCTTAATGGGAAAACCGTTTTATCAATACCCTGTGTCAATGATATGGAGATTAAGGGCAGCTGGGTTCCGGCACAAGCACAAAATGTCGGGCAGAGCATTCCTATGCAATTTAATCCTTTAATCCATGCAGTAAATAAATGTTTTTGATCTGAAACACAATCACTTTGATTACAGCAGCAGAGGGGCATATTTTTTATTCTGCTGCGTTATGTGGGCTAAATAGGAAAAAGACTGATGGGGGTTTGACAGATTAGGCCCTATAAATGTACTGTCTTCCTGTTATTTAGACAAACTAATCTGTGGGTGAGGGCACTGTTATTAGCAGATCACACCAAGGCTCGGTTTCTTGTCAGCCTTCTCTCTAGTATGATAAGATTTCTCCCAGAATTTTGTTTTCAGAAATTTTGCTTTCAGAAAATGATAAAACAGTTGTTCTTTTAAAAATTATTTTCAAATGAAATTAATTTTGATTTTTTAAAACATTCAATGCATTTTATAGTGAAAATTTTATTTTCAAAGTTTGAAAATAGTAAAACTAAATTTTTAATTTTTTTTCCGCGGTTCAACCAGACACAGTCAATTGCAACTTTTTTGGTGGGATGCTGTTGGGATGTTCTCAATTTTACAAGCATTCCATTTCATGTCGAATTAATACCAAGCCTTATACTTATTTTTTAAATGGCAAAGAAATAGAATGGTTGGTCTTTCTTACTGTGCTAGTGTTGACTTATATTTTCAGCTGATCTGCAGCTGGTGTTTAAAGGAACCTTATTCTTTGGGGCTACCCAATTAAAATAATTATGACCCTTCTACAGTGATGGGGAGCAGATCACTGTGATTAAAGGTAGTGAGTTATTCTGAGAGTATGGATTTGCATGAGGTTAAAAAAAAGAGATTTTTGGACCGAGATGCATTTAACAAAGAATTTGGAGAGGTTCATCCAGAAAATGATGAATCCTTGCACATCCCGAGTGCAGCACTAAGTAAAGAAAGTAGCATTCACTTAGTCGTGTTCCCACACTACTTGGAGGTGTTGGTGGGGTTCGTATAAAAATGAAAGAAATGAGGAAATTTGTGATGTTTCACCCTGAGCTTCTTAGTCCTGGCTGCTAATTACAATGGAAATTGTAATTAGCCCAGGGTTCTCGGCCAGAGCTGCCTCCCGCTGGAGGCCGTGCAGGGATGGAGCTGTGAGCACTCCAGGGATAGAGCTGGTGGTCCAAAAGTGAAGGGGAGTTTAAGTAGGATGGGTTGTAATAATCTAGTTGAATTAATCGAGATCTAAATGGGGCAGGCCTTTGAGCATCTCCTAAGTAAACATTGGCAGGATTCAGGGAGGGTTGAGTTTCATTTGTCCTTCAGAAATACCTCTTGGCATCTCTGTTTTGGGTTGGCAGTGTGGCTCCTTGAGAACTTTTGGGTTTTAATTACAAATTACAATTTACGATTTTGGGTTTTAGTTACAAAATTACACTTATTAATTACAGTGGTAGAGTTCAGAAATCTCAAATTTATCCTTGATTTGTCCTAGTCCATTTTATTAGAAGGTCCACTAGGCCCCTTAAAACCAATGTCATTGTCCAATGTCTATGACTGATTTCTCTCTTTCTCAATTTTGCATCCCAGACCTGTTGCACTTTTACAAAATTCAGAAAATATCATCCCAAATCACAGTGGATCCAGCCTTGGTGGCTATTGGGGGTTTATTTAAATCATAATTTGTTTGTAATATCCTTTTTCCTGAAATGTCATAGAGGATATTATTCCTATTTATTTTTCTTTAGAGAGAAAAAAGACAATGTTGTGGATCCAGTTATATTTTTAAGACAACAATTAATTATATTTTGATTTTTTTGAATTATCAATCCCTTGTGATGTCTCAAATAGATATTTTTAAGCGTAGAGCTTAAACTTATTGTGAAAGAACTGTCATTTTCTTTATTTACGTGCTGCCGACTGCAATGGGGTTTTTATTCATCTGAGCTGTCCCAACGTAAATAATAAAGTGATGAGGCATTTTCCTCAGAAATCCAGAGGGGCTTTTTAGTGCAGTTTTTTTTTTTAATGTAATATTTTAAGCCTGATTTTCCATCCTACAAGCTATAAATCATACCTGTTTACAGATATGTATGGAATTCTGTGGACTAATGATTTGAAGGTGCTATCACAGGAAAACAATGGTGTCGCACAAGAGTTGACTCCCCCAGGAAATTGCAGAGCTATCTCAGTGCTCAGGAGGTTTAAAACTGTCACTGCTCGGTAAAGATGAGTAATAGCAATCCTAGGTGTTCTCAGCCTTGAGTTTTAAAATTGTTTTCAACTCTCAATGCAAATGTCCCTTTCAAGGTGAGAAATGTCACACCAGAAAGGCTGAAAAGTTTCCAGGCAATTACACTGGTGAATAAGTGTATATGGATTCTTGATAACTTCAAAATAAGCTCTTTTAAAATAAATAATAATAATGAAAAAGACAAGAGGCCCTTGTAATTTATATATGGGTTGACTGGAGAAAATAAAGCATTGAGTAAATCTGTAAGGCTCTTTACTGATTGCTGAAGTCTAGAAATTTATCAGCTCTGCACGAGGGTTGCCCCTACAGACCCAGCTCCACTAAGGCTGCCAGGTATTATGTAATGGCATGATCTGGGCTCAGCCAGTGACATTCAAAGCCCCAGATCTCATTTTAAATTGCAAACCAATATTAAAAGGTAGTAGCCCACCCACAGTTTGTCTGCTGCTAATTTGACAGGATGTATAGCAGCAAGCCTGGTTTCACTTTTTCCTCACCCACAGCTCTCTCTGTTTTAGAGAACATGAAGTCTTTCTCTATAATAATTTTCATGTTCATACTATGCCAAGAATCTGGCTACCTGTTCAACAGATGCAAAAAGCCTCCTTTTGTCTTTTCCTAGTAATTTTAGGAGGTTTAAACACAGAGACACAGAAAGAATATTGTTACTGCTGTGATTGCAACTGAGCAAATGAAGCTTGGTATTTCAGAGGACAGAGAGGAATTTGTTTAATGTATGTTGTGATTCTCACAATTTTCTGTTGACATACGATGGTTGGTTGATGGGCATCCAAAAGGGCAACATGTTCATGTCCAACACAACTGAGATGTAATGATTTGAGCTGTGTTGTCCCTCTG
Organism: Lycocorax pyrrhopterus obiensis; assembly: GCA_014706295.1. Lineage (NCBI taxonomy): Eukaryota > Metazoa > Chordata > Aves > Passeriformes > Paradisaeidae > Lycocorax > Lycocorax pyrrhopterus. The sequence goes on from JACSVZ010000012.1 coordinate 2,793,313, forward strand.
TAGCACCTGAAAGCAAGAAGAATTTGGGTCAGAGATGTTACATGACAAGTTTTTGGTCAACGAGTTGGTTTCTGTGAGTGAGATTAGACCTCCCCACAGTCTGGGGGACACCTGAGCTTTGTCTTTGGTTGCAAACAGAGCTCTTGGAGTGATGGAAAGGGCTGTGCCCAGGCTGGGCCCTGATCTGGACAGGATTCCCATTGCCCACTGCTCTGTTTGGCTGCACACCCAGCGTGGAGCAGCTTTGGGTTTCTTCAAGTTGGTCTCACACTGAGTTGCGAGCACACAGATCTTCTGAGATAAAGACAGGCTTTCCAAAAAGCAGCTGTAAGATTGCAGTGTGAGACAACAAGAATCCCTGTATGTCAGAAAACAAACACGCTTCCTGGAAACTATTATTTGTAGGCGCTTCGAAAAATGAATTTTTAATCCCTGTTTAGCAAATTCCCTTATGCAAAAGAGAATTTTTATTACTTTAACAGCTATTATTATTTAATGTGAATTTGAATTTTAAATAACCCATTTCCAAAGAAACATGTAAACTCGATTGCAATTCTTTCTCCCATCATTATCCTTTAGGGGAATAGTACATAGTGTGCCTGGAGAAACCTGGAGGCCCTCTTAGTAAACTGCATCATGTTTCACAAGGAAAGGGGGCATATTTAGTTGCTCTGCAAATTACAGAAATAAATCTGGTGTCATTTGGTATCAGGCATAGATTTGTAGTCTAAATGGAAGGAGCAAATTTTTTTTTTAACATTGTGACTCTTAAGCATAATAGGCAAAAGAGCTGAAAATACAAATTTAAAGCAACTTTTCTTGAGATAAAAAGAAGCAAAGAAGGATTGAAGCAGGTAAAGGAAGTACATAAATGGATAACTGGAGGAAAGAATTACGTGACTCATGTACTACAGACGACTTTCAAAGATATGAGGCTCTACAACTATTTTTATCTAGTGCTTTATGGCTGTGATCTGGAAAATTGCTCGCACACATGTATAACATGGAAGCAATTTCATTGCTTTCAGTGAGTTAGGAACAAATGGGGCAGCCATATGTGACTATGTTTTCCAGCTTAGAGCTATCAGACTCTCCTTCTTTGTGCCTGTTCAAAGCATCCAGTGAAGTCAGTGGGAATTTGGGCCAGTTGGAGATTTCATCTGGAGTTCATTTGGAGCAGTCTCACAGCAGAGCTCGTGTTTCCTTTCAGGATGTGACTCACAAACAAAGAAAAATCAGGCATCATTTCACCCCTTCACGTGGTCTTTTCAGGACAAAACACATTCTGATTGCTGCTCAGGAGGCAAACCTCAGGCACACCATTGCTTGCCCCGGAGGGATTTACCCTCCCAGCTCTGCAGATTGCAGGGCTAAGCCAGAGCTGTGAGTATGGCCAGGCAAGCCTCATGCTAATGACAGTGCTGTCTGCTGAGGGCAGCCTGAATGTCTTCTTGAAAGTTTAAATTTGGGCTTCCTGACCACATGGCAGGTGCCATGAATGGGCTGATGCCAGTTTAGGAACTTCTTGTCCTGTGTCCTCCCTGCCTGGGGTGAGCACACCTGTGTTTAACTAAACTAACCACCCTCCACTCTTTTCCAAATCTGGCTTGGGAAGGACAAACCCTGGGCAAACTTGGCGTGGTGAGGTAGTTTGAAACAATGGGCCCAATAGAGCCACTTGCTAAATTATTTCTGGTACAGTTGAAAAGAGTGACGATATCAATGTCTGGGTATCACTGCTCTAGTCCTGAAAATGGTAACTGTGATTTCAGCTACAACTCTCACCTGTAAGGATCAGTGGTGTGTATAAAGCAGCAAGCTGTTTCCATTATAACTTATCAACAGGATAAGATTTTTCTTTTTCTCATAAGTGTCTCCTTTTTGCCTGTGAGAGAAAAAAAAAAGTTTCAAAGTATTTTTCACCAGAAGATTAATTTTTCATGATATACTGATGCACACTTGAAAAGCAGCGCCTATCATAGAAACGTCATTCCTTACCTACCAATTATGTGGAGCCCCTGAGTTGAAAGCCTGTTGTACACTCCTACCCTGAGTAGATCAACACCAGGCATCTCTGAAGCAGTGCATTGATATGGACCTATTTAGATTTCTATCAGTTTCAGCTGTGTGTTAACCATTTTATTATAATTGACCTGGGTTTGTTTCTACATGTCTCCCTCATTAAAATGTATAGCACCTGGGCTAATGGATTTTGTTTCTATCAAGATATAATGAGGACTGGCATATCTGCATATTCTCCGAGCTCACCAAGAGCAGAGACAAATACTCCATTTTATTACCATCTGACAGAGACATAATGATTGCTGAGAAACTCATTACCATCATATTATGCAATGATTTAACTCGAAAACCTTGCTGTGCTGCAGCCTGGCAGTGGTAGAGCTCTTGGAAATGCCTGTTTTTGTGTTTGAATAGTGTGAGCTGAGCTGATTCCCTTCTCCCCGTGTGCTGTACACACTATTTGCTTTGCAGATTTCTGACTGACTTTGAGTTTATTTCATTACTGTGTAATTAAGGAATACTACTGAAAGGTGGTTAGAAAAGCACACCTGATGAAACTACACGTAGTGAAGGAAGTTGGTGCAAGAGGGAGGACTAAATATTTTTCCTTCTCTCTCAGTTCTCCCTCATTTGCACGCTCCATAACGCTGTGGTTTATAACACTGGTCCCTCCTCTTCTGAGGCAGTTGAGAAGAGAGTTCTAGCAGCTCTTGGTCCACTTTTCTGCAGCTTTGCAGATACAGACAGGTACTTACAGATAAAAGCTTTTCAGCTGCAATTTGTGTCTTCGTTCTCTGTACAACTTCCCTCTTCCGAATGGTACTGCTGAGCTGATTTCTTCAGAGCTCAGTTTAGTGCAAAAGACCGTGACAGAAAATGTCGCTGAGCACAGTTTATCATTTGAACACAAAACCCCTCAGTAATGCAAAATAACACGGTTCAGCTGGCAAATGCTGGCTGAAGTCACTCTGCTTCCATGCTAGACAGCAGAGGGGGGTGGACTGATAATTTGTCTCTGTCACCTGAGATAGGATGTCCTTAAGTGTTCTAGATATCTCTATAATAGTCAAGAAGGTTCTAGTCAAGTTCTAACCCCTTCCAGCCTGTTTGACAAATTCACCCCTAGGTTTAACATTTCACTGTACTTGAAGGGGTGGGAGCCATGTTCCCATTTCTCCTTCCAATGTGTAGAATTCACAATGTTGAAATATATTAAAGATTTCATTCTTTCAGATATAAATCTATACAGAAATGCACGCTTTTAAAAGGGGGATGGTAAGAGAGTTTTGGTATTTTGTAAACTTTTCCAAGTTCAGGAATTGTGTTAACATTTCAAATTTCAAACCCCGAGCAGCACTAACCAAATGTCAGGCTGGACACACGTTTGGGATGGTAGTGTCATTTTATATCACTGGACAGCTACTTCAGCAATTTGGATCCCTTTGAAAATAATTTGTTCTCTAAAGTAAGTTCAGTTACTAAAGAAACATACAGCGTGTTCACACAGATGTGATTTATTTGGTAGGTGAGAGGAGGAGTGATTTAGGTAGAAATCTAACTTTAGCCATTTGATTTCAGTACTGTAAAGTCAATGGATAGAGATTAGTCCCTGTGTGCAGCAAGAAAAATGCCAGAGATGATTAATAAACCTGTTTCCATCTAATCAGCAACGAGAACTTTGCAATGCAAAAGACTGTAAAGACTAAATTCAATCCTGAGCTTGTTTACCTGTGTTTTAGTATTTAGAAAGAAAGAGAACAGGGAAGTTTCTTCTTCCGTTTATGGACATCAGTGAGCTCATTTGCTCTTGAAAACTCTGAAGATTATTTTACAAAAATGGTGATGTGTATAAACCAAAGAGATCTAAAAGCCCTTGGTGGTCTGCAGATGCCATCAGTCCTCACCTGCTAAGTTTTGTTTTGTTTTCTACATACATTTAAGCCAGCCCCAACTGGCTCCTCTTCAAAGTGGCCCAAAATCATTCAGCAATATCGTGTCAGCCCCACAAAAACTGGGACTCTTCTCACCCTGTGAGTACCATCAGGCTGGGATTTCCTTGTCACTGACATAAGCAGAGAAATACTTCTGTAATGCAACCTATGAGGGAAAGTTAAAATACACTCCTGTGGAAGAGTCTGTGGATAATAGTTACTAGCCAGCTTTGGCACTGAGGCCGTGGAAAGACTTCCTGTAGATCACAGTAATTTTTCTTTAGCTTTATCTGCACTTTGGAGAAGGCAATGACTCTACCCCTGTCTTGTATCCATGAGCATGGAGTGTGTAAGAAAGCACCATGACAGTTTTTGAGTTCTGACAATGAAAACATGGCTGAACACAGAATTACTTCCGGCAAACTGGAGGATCACTGTCCCAACACACAAATTTGGGGCTCAAATGCTTCCTCATCTTGCATTATTCTTGCACACAGAATCCTATGTTGATTTTATTGAATGGAAGGAAATAAGGTCACTGCACAGTGAGGCATTGAGCTCTTTACTGCTGTTGTAAAGGATTGTTTTTCTTAGATAAGTACAAGGATGTTGATACCTAAAATATACCATGTGTTTGTTTTGGGTAAACATTTTGCTGTAATTCAATTTATGAGAGGGATCTTTCTCTTAAAAGCATTGGACAGGTCTGAATACTAATAAAAGATTATGTTCTTTGGTTCTACCTACTGGAGAGCTTGAAAACGGGTCATTTAAGTCCAGGAGAAGTATTTTTACAGTGTAATGATGAAATAAAAAAGACAGCATCCAAAATGACAGCTGGGCTACTGATTTTAGAAACCTCCTTTCTTTGGAAACAAGAGCTGTGTTCATTCTTGTGTTTCTTGCATTGGAACACTAGTATGCTTTAATGTTGTAAAAAACCATAAATAAATCCATATGATAGAGAAAACCCGTGGAAATAACTACAGTTGTGCAAACTTCAGAAGGATGAGAATTGCTGTTTCCCAAGGACAGGTTTGTGTCTACAATGTACCAAAAGGAGTCTGCTGAATTTGTTGGGATTTTTGTGTTTTATTTTTTTTCCCCTGAATTGTACACAAAGCAGGAAGTTACTCTGTAGTGAACAATATTTGGTGTGGCAATGGGATATGAAAGAAACCAATTTGTGGTTATCCTGTAAGAATAAATTCTGAGGGAAATCTGTTTACATCTGTAAGCATTCATCCTTCATTCCAGAGTTTGGTAAGCGATTCTTCCCACTGTTATACATAGTTTAACTGTTTAACATGAATTCTTACCTCAGAGGCTGTGTTTGCACAGCTCAGGGAAGCCCTGACACCAGGCCTTTTACTCCAGATCAGTGTTAGGATCTTCACTGAAAGGGTGATCAGGCATTGAAAGAGGCTGCCCAGGGAAGTGGTGGAATCACCATCCCTGGCAGTGTTCAAAGGGCATGTGATGTGGCACTTGGGGACATGGTGGTGCTGGGTTAGTGGTTGGACTCAAAGATTGAGTATTGAAAATACCTCTTGGAGGTATTTTGCAACCGAAATGATTCCATGAGGCTGCAGGTGCACGTGGTCGTGTCCCACCTGTGCCAAGCTCCCTGTGGCTCCCGGGGCAGCAGCCAAGGTGTGGGTGCTGTGTCCTGCACAGCTCCCTGGGGGTACAGGGCAGAGCCAGAGGTGTATCCTGTGCTGGTGATCTCCCTTCTTCAGGGGCACTCTGGAACAGAACAGCTTCTTTTCATTTGCTGAGTTTTCGTTGTCCTTCAATTTAGGAGAGTTCCAGTTCGCTCTAGAGGTCTGTTTTAGAAGTCAGTCAGAAAGTGTGTTCATGAATCTGATAAAGCAAAGGCCTGTGAAATATGAGCCTGATTCACAGCCCTCTTGTGCTCTCGGAAGTATTTCCATTGATTGCAGCAGGCTTGGATCTATTCTTATTTCTGTGAAAATTCTGTAATAAATGAAGTTGCTTTAGGTCATTGGGAATGAAGGACAGCAGCTGTAGGTAGAGTGTTATTACTGTGGTGCCAATAATCTCCAACTGTATTAAAGCTGTTACAAGGTGTCCATGGGAAACGGTTCTTTTTGTGTGGGAGAGATGATTTCAGAGTTCCATGTGATTTTTTTTTTTTGGCTTTTCACTCCTGGTTTGTCCTGGTTTCTCTGAGGCTCCTGATTTTTTGTTCTTTTCCCCGCCATTGTTGTTCTGGTCACCCAGGGAGCCAGCAACTCATTAGGTATCCTGCTGGATTCCAAAGTTAACTTCTCACCTGGAGCGGTGGGTTGGCCCTGGCTGGACAGCGATTGCCCAACAAAGCTGCTCTGTCACTCCCCTCCTCAGATGAACAGGGGAGAGGAAATATAAAAACAAAGGCTCGTGGATCTAGATAAGGACAGGGAAGGATCACTCAACAATTGCTGTCACAGGTGAAATAGACTTGACTTGGGGAAATAAGTTTAATTACCAAGATTTCAGGAGTCATACGATTTAAAAAAAGCTCATTCTCTCTTGCATTTCCTCCTCCCCTTCTCTTTGTGTGACGAGGGCCAAGCTGAATAATGATATTCTTCTTTATTTAATCACAGAATGTGGTACAGCAGGAATGGTGCTGATGGTGCTGTCAGTGCCTTGGCTCTGGAACAGTAAAGTCAGCTCAAAAAGTCAGTGAGGACTGGTCAGTGCTGGACCTCCTCAATCTTCATCTTCTCTGTTGAGACAGGTGTCAATTAATGCCAGAAGCAGTGAATGGCTTTGATGATGTGGAGACTTCTAAACGAGGAACATGAATTAAACTGCTTGCTCAGAGACATTCAACAGTGTCCATTTGTCATTGCTGCTGTCTGGGATTTGGGTCAGGGAAAATCTGTCTTTACTAGAATTCTTATTGTCTTGATCATCAAAATAAGCAATTTAATCTCTTAGTCTAAGAAATAATGGCAAAATAAAATGTTGGGTATCAAGCTGTAAGCTGTAGCCAGTCTCCTCAAAAGAGGGCTGATTTTTCTAGGTTTTTTTTTTTTTTTATTTAATTTTATTTTTTTAGTATAAGCAGTGTTGTGCTTTGCACAACTGAGTTTTATTTTTTTGGTTCCTTCAGAAAAATACCTGTAAGTTTCCAGTTATTTATCTGCATTTTTGAATGCAGGATGTATTCAGGTCATGTTTTTTCTTCCCTTTCCTTAGGCTTATTGTAAGGTCTTTGATAATATACAAAATAGGCAGATTAGAAGCAATATGGATTGTTATCACAGGTTTAATGCTGTAAAAAACGAAGCATAAGGTTACCCGACACTAAGTCATTTTTCTTTTCTTATAATCTTTACTATTAATTTGAATATTATAACAAATACTAGCTAAATGTCTGGGTATATTTACATATATATCAAAGAATTTTTTATATGCTTTACAATAAAAGTCTTAATAACTGAAATGAAAACCAGCAATTACTTTTTTCTTAGCTTGAATTGAAAGGTAAATAAAGCTGAGTTAAGTAAGCTGCTCACTCTGCCCATTTTGCTGTTAAATATATTTGTAATTATATGTTGAGTTTTCAAAAGTAACTAACCTGGAAACAAATTGGAGTGTTTTGCTTTGATTACAGACAGGTCAGAAGTAGCATTAAAGAAACCCGGTTATATTATTTATAGGCATCATAGCACCGTTGATGCTCCTAAAACTTGAACATTATACTTGAGGAATTTTCTTCCCCCCTCTGTATTTTTTCCACCACTGCCTTGTGTTTGTTTGAGCTGCATGAAGTCCCAGAAAACTCTGGCCTGTGGTTTCATTTCTTTGAAAATTAGTCTTCATATCCACCGTGCACGGGTTCAGATAGTTATTTTCTAAATTGTTTCAGTTTGACATATTCTTGTTCTGAAATCTGTGCCATGACTTCTGGAAATATGTGAATTTGAAATTTGAAGGGAAGAGATGGTAACTGTACAACACTTAATGTTGGTTTTGATAAACAAGAGAAAATGATGACAAATCAGCAAAACCCAAGTTTTCCTCCTTGCCATGTCTCTTTGGTCCAGTTCTGTACAGGTTGTTTTTAGCAGTGTGCATTCTTTTCTCTGCTGGCATTGCAAAACTCGTTATTTTGGTTCCTGCCTGGTCTGCCCTGTTTGAGAAATGAACCTTAATACATCAATTAAGACAAGAAACTCTTTTTCTGTACCACACACCCACAGAGATTCCTGATGGCCATTTGGATGTAGCCCAAGCTCTTGTGGCGGCTGCCTGTGGTGGAAGTCCAACTGGTTTTGTGCAGAACAGACCTCTGGGCGTGGATGGAACATGTTTGCATGGATCCAACTGTGGCATCAAAGCCTTGTTAGCTCTGCCCAGGCCTTGGCTGGAAGTGGATCTTTCATTTGCACAGACCCCAGGTTCACTGCTGTGGAAGAGTCTCACTGGAGCACACGGGCTCCCAAACAGGCTGAGCACAGGGGCCGTAACCACCACAAAAATTCACACTCTTGTGACGCAGGAGGAACTTTGCTGCCCAGCCAGATGCAGGCATTGCACCCAGACCTACACATCCACAGAGAGACAAAGCTCATCTGCCTCCTTTAGCCTTCGGCTCATCTTTCCCTTCAGCTCCCTTCTCTACGGAGCCCAGTTAAAGAATTATCCTTGTGATCCAGTCCCTTCCTTCTTGTCATGGTTTTCTGGCCCTGAAGTCACTGTAGGGTTTGCACCATTCAAGAACCTGCCTATTTGAGAGCTGCTGTCAGGGAATAGCTGTGTTTCACTGATTCTCTGGGGGAACAGTCAGGGGCAGGGGCTTTGCCCAAGAGCATTTCTGTAACAGTGCCATTAATTGTCTCAATGATAGGAGTGAAGTTTCACATGCACTTTGAGCCAGTATAAGCAGATGTTACTGCCAAGACCAGCAGCTCAACCCTCCCCATGCCTTTGGCTACCTTTTCCCATCCCAGAATTGCCCTCTTTGGTGAACTATATTGTTTTCATTCAGATAAGTGCCCTGATCCACTTCCCCACAGGGCCACACAGATACTTGTCAGCAAGGATGAAGGAATGGAGCTGGGAACAAACAACTGGAATCTTAGGGGAGGGCAGGACTGCCTCTTCTGGTGCCTGTCCTAGCATAAGCCAACTTAAAGTGTATGTGAAACTACTCCTTCACATAAAATAATTTGATTTTACATCCTGCTCCTTTAGTCCTTCACAGGATTCCCCCTTCAAAGTGCCTGTGCTGCAATGTGTGGTTAGAAGAGTTGCAGTGAGAGAGTATTTGTTACGTATTGAAGACAGGCTCAGTTAATTAGATTTTGAAAAAGGGTTGGATCTTCTCTCACATGTTGAGAAATCTGGAGTTTATTGTAGGGACAGAGTGGGGGAATGGTTCTGAAGGCATTTTGAAAATCCGTAATCTGGAAGCATGGGTTTCCCTGGGCTCTTGGCTTGCTTCTCCCAGGAGGTTAATTGGCTGGTCAGCTCTCTGCTCTGTAGCAGCACTGAAAATTTAAGTAGATTTCGAGTTTTATGATATCTGTGGCTATTTTTTCTCTGGCTTTGGATTTGGGAGAAAGAAGGAAGATGGTGTCAGGCCACCTCAACTCCCTGTCTTAGCTGAACCTGCATTTGCTGCCCTGTGGATGCTGAAACACCATCCAGGGCTGCATCCTGCCAGCTGGAGACGTGTGGGGGTACTGGGACAGCCTGAAGGCACTGCCTCAGGAGCTGGGACTGCAAGGGGCACCTTGGTTTGTCTTGTTGTGCTTCCTGCATGGCTCACTCTGTGAGGGCACTCGCTCATTCTCATGCAGGGCCACCTTTACTCACCAGTAACGTCACTGAAACTCAGTCTTAATTGGCCAATTTTTAAAAAGCTGCCACAGTCTTTAGGCTCCTAATGACTCCTAAAACATGAAATGAATTCCTAGTCACTGAGACTGAAACAAAAATAAAAAAGAGCTCAGTGCTTTCTGTACTGTGTTTTTCTTGGCTTTTCATGGATGAATTATTATAAAGGAAGCTATGTATCCCTGGAGACATTTATTATTGTAATGATAACTGGAAAGGGCTTCCTGTTGAGGAAATAATAAGTGTATCCTGATTTGAATGAACTCCAAGAGAGAAAACTCTGTCCTTCTGCCTGTCCCAGCACGGTGCCCCTCCACAGGGGCCCTCATGATTTCTACGTGGAGCACAGGGGAGAAGCTGCTTCTCACAGCACCCATCTCTGGCTGTGTTTGGGACTCCAAATGGGAACCCAAATGGGAGGTAATAGAGCTGGGAAACACATTTACCTCCCTCTAGGTCCCATCTGCTGTCCCCTCCCGTGAAGGAACCCTGCCAGTGACAGAGTGGGTACAAGAGCACAGCAATGAGGAAGGTACCATGAGATGTTTTCCATTTGCTGTGGGAAGGCTCCTGGCTGCTCTGGGAGGAGAATGGCTCTCAAGGGAGAACTCTGTGAGTTTGAGAAGCAGAACTTCCAGAACAGCAGCCGCTCCAGTGCTTCTCTCCATTCAGGAGCATTTTAGAGGGAAACCTCAGAGGGTTCCTCCTCATTTTCCTAAGCTCCACAGCCTCGAGCAGCCTGGTCCTCATTCCTCTGCACCAGCTGTAGGGCCTGTAAGTGGGCAGTGCTGGTAGACAAGGCAGGAAGGACAACCACGGGAAAAGAGTTTGGATAAAATCATCTTCCTTTCTATGCACATCTCCTTCTGAGCACCTTTTGGACAGTTTGGGTCATTTACTGAGGAGTGTTTGGCCAAGGCTGCACTGAGGCATTTAGATTTTGTTTTAAGTGAGCTGGGGAAATGTATCAGTTCCAGCAGGGAGAGCAGAGAACCATGCAGAGTGTATGGCTGATTGGAAAAAAAAATAAAATTAAAATAATTAAAGGAAATCACTGACCTTGGATTCAATGTTGCTGCCGGCTGCTCAGAGCATGGAGCGTTGCATAGCTGTGGCGTGATTATGCAGATCAAATGCACAACCAACCAGAAAATAGGAATTCTGTTCTGTAAAAAGCTAGAATTGTGCAACAGTACCACGACAGCATCTCTGCACCCCGGGTGGCTGGGGCAGGGCTCCTTCAGTCTGTATCAATAAGCTACACTCACAAAGGCCAATCAAAATTCTCCTTCATTCAAAATCCTTTTATTCTAGATAAAAAATTTCATGGTTAATCATTATCATCTTGTTCCCTGGCTAGGTAATTAGTATTGCATTGTTGCTTTGTGCCTTTCCCTATGTTCCCTTCATGTTAGAGAAGTTTAATTGACATTAAAAGAAGAGGAAATTAAAGGGATTTTAATCAGTTGGTCTGTCCTATCTGTTTTAAAAAGAAAAGCTGGAGTAATAGAAAAATAGGCTGGTGTCTGTGCTCTCTTATCATCCATTTTGCCGTTCATTACTGAATTGATGAGAATGTCTGCTTTGCATATTTAATCATAGAACTGCTTAAAATACCACTGGGGTTTCTTCCTGTTAGTGCTTCTCCAGGCAGCACTATAGGTTTCAACAGGCTTTTGCCTAACTATTGTGTCAACTTTATTCAGTTTTCACCCCAAAACCAACACTGTGAGGTGAAAAATGGGCACTTACTGTAGTTTTCTCAGATGATTCTTTGATATCTAGAGTAAGATTTCATCTCATAAAGAGCTAAGTAAGAAAATAATGTTCTTATCTATGAGAACTCTTCAAATCTATAGTTTAACATAAGAGTTTGCTTGAAGCTGTTTACTTAGAGATTTTCTGAATCAGGATTTTGGTGCATTAAGCTTGCAGAATCTACAAATGCCCAGTGTCTGAGTTATAAAATGATTAGTAAACCTACACTGAAGGCAGCAAGAGAGTAATACAGGTCACAAAAAAGAATATTTGGACTATATTAAATATTCAAATCCTGAAAAATTTTGAAAGCACTCTAAATAATAAGCCCTTTCTAGAATTTAACTCAACCAATAAAATCAGTTTAATATATTATAATGACCTGGATAAAAACAGAAAAAATTGGTCTCATTTTTCTTAAACAAAGATGTTGAAAAATTGTTATTGTTTGTCAGTGTTTCCTGTAGTGAAGAGCAAATATGAATTTTAAATATAGTGTTTATTAGGCTCTCTTCTGAAATCTGCAACAATAAAGCAAATCAGAGAACATTCTTTAAATAGCCTTGGAGAAATTTGCTAGAAGGAGTTCTGCATTGATTGTGTCCTGCTCAGAGGTGAGCTCAAACATGCCACTACCAGGCATTTAATGCAAAGCAAATTGTTAGGGACGTCAGGCTGTACACACTGGAATAAGCAGGAGGGCTCCCACTGATTTCAGTGTGCTTGGAGTCAGGCAGTGAAAATGAGATCCTGGCAGTTCTCCAATGCAGGCTGATGGCAAAACTCCCGTTGCCTCATCAGGGGCAGGATTTTGTACTAGGTTTTGTTAAGACTTCATTCCTGCAAAGCTTCTATCCTCAGAATGAAGGAAAGCAGGAGATGCTTCTCGTTGGGTCCCTGCTCTTGCTATGCAGGTGAAAAGCACTTAAATGCCGTGGTTGGGTGTGGATTTAGCAGCCTGGCTGGTGACGGGACGGCCTCCAGGAGCTTTATTAATCATTCTTGGGAGAGGGAGCCTGTCCTGAGCAGGTGCTTACAAGCTCTGATGCACGGAACCCGCAGAGTGGCACATGGGTGGGAACGTGCTGTGAAAATGATGGATATGGAGAGGGAGGTGCCTTGCTTACATCCCCTGGCTGGCTGGGCTCATTCACCCACATCTCCCGATCACGGGGGTGGGCAGAGGTTTCCTGAATCCCCAAGAGCAGCGTTTCTATTTCAGACTTTTTTCCTTTCTATTCCTGGCATGTGATGGCAAGTTAGATAAATTGCTTCCAAACCTCAAGACCCTCCCTAGGATTTACCGGATCCCTGAACTGAGATTTTCTAGGTCTCAGAGCTCCATGCACCCCCAAACACCGGTGACTCTTCTGTCTGTGATGAATGCATTAGAGAGAAGATTTCAGCCTCTTCTGTAGAAGCATTTAAAGTAGAAACTCAGCATAGTATCCATTCTGATTTGTTGTCCATAGCCTAATTTTGGAGATCATTTGAGAACTGGCAAAAAATACATAGCAGGTTTTTTCTTTTGTGATTTTGAGACTTGCTGTCCAAATATGACACCAGAACAGGTTCTGATTCCACTGAAATGAACACAGACTTCTTTGCTTTGATTTTAATAAACAATGGATTGGTTCCTCTACCTACATGTTAGTAATTATGAGAGTAATTGTGTGTGACTGTAATTACTCCTGTGCTTAATTTCCATCCTGGTTAAAGGCAGAAGGAAGTTATCAAATAAAAAATGGAAGTGGTTTGTTCCCAGATATGGAATCATGTTCTAGCATTTAAAGAGTTGGCTGGCAGAGTAGATGAAATGCAGATCTCTTCTGGGAGGTCTTTAGCTGTTGTGTGCCTAAAGGAAAACATATTTACAATATAATATATGTTCCTCTCTGATTTTATTCTGGATGTCTTTTGGAGGAGGTGTCTTTGCTTCTTTGAGAGACATCACCTACATGAAAACCACAAACCTCTGGGAACATGTGTGCCTTCATGTTACGAGAGTTTCTGTAAATGAAAGAAAGCAAGGACAGGTGTAATGGGATTCTCCTCGGTGTGGGATGATGCTTTCTCTGTAACAGTGGTCATTTCCTCACTGAAAGAGAAAATGTGTTTCTGAAACTTTATTTCCTGAAGCCTTTAACTGGGAAACCCTTAGACTGATTCAATTTCTGGATCTCCTTATAAATAACTGCCCAGGTATGGGAAAGAATGGAGGTAATTTAAAAATTATTATTTCTATTGTTATTATTATTGTTTATTATTATTATTAGTTATTTCCTAGCAATGGCATTGGAGGACATGACACATCTCCAGTCTTCTCTTTCCCTGTCCTCTTTCTGCGCTCGATGAGCAGAAAGCTTTGCTGCAAGTTGACAAAAGTCCCAATGGTTTCATAGCAATCAGCAGCTTCCTGCAGGCTTTGCAGGCAGTCCTGATGTGCAGCCTGGAATGATGAGCAATTCCCTCTGCACTGATGGGTCCATGGTCACTGCCCGAGTGCCCTGAGAAAACCATTAAGGTCTCTTGTTGGACCTTGGTGGGATTTCCCTGTGGAGAGGCTTGCTTCCTGAAGCCCTACTCTTTTAATCTGAAGTTTTCTTCTATTTATTCTGGGATAGGAGCCTAATAATAAAGGCACTGGATGTCAAATTAGTTTAATGAATTAAACCTACAGGAAGCCATTGACAGTGGCCTGTACTGTGTTAAAACACTGTCATTGCCTGGCACAGCTCCACCTGCCCTTTCACAGCCCTTCTCCGGGGCACCACATCCCACAGACTGAGAGCCAGAGGGAACTGCACTCTTGCAAGCACAGGTTTTTGGAGTTTCCCCAGTTTCGAGCCGAGCTGGTATGATCAGGTAGCCTTTGGCAGGGCATGAGACTCAAGAGGACCAGGCTGTCCAGCCAGGCGTGCCGCTGGGATGCTCTCGGAAGGTGCCACGAGGGGGAGGTAGATGCTGCCGCATCACCCCGGAGGATGCACACAGGAGGTGCAGCCCGAGGGAGAGGTGAGGGCAGGGAGGCTGCTGGACAGAACCGTGGCACACAGACCTGTGATGAGCTGCTGAGACCTCGCTCTCCTCTGCCACAGTCAGGCTCGCCGTGTTCTCAAACAGGGACAGTGTCACCGTGTCACCCATTTCACAGGTGGACAACCTGACCTCTGAAACTCTGCTGTGAGCTGACAAGGCTCACTGAGAGGAGCTGGGTGACAAGGCACTGAGTGCCTGTCTCTGGCCCAGCATGATCTATAAAGGGCACAGGTTCCTTCCTCATCTTGTCATCACACTCCTTGCAGGACAAGACCTGAATTGTTACAGTGTTTTTGCATTGTGTGCTACTCTGCTGCTCCTCAATGCCCAAAGGAAGCCTTTTGCAGTCCTTTTGTTTCAGGTGCTACAGGTAATTTTTCAGCTCCCCTCACACGGGAACATGCCCTGCGCACTGGCTCAAGCAGAAGTTTTGCTGTGCTTGCTTAGAGAGCTGTGACCTTTGGAAATGCAAGTATTGCCCTTGGTTTTCAGCAAAGAAAAGATGAGCACATATTTACAACTTCACATAATTATATTTTATGATAACCTGATGCTAATGTGAACACCAAATTGAACATAAGAATCTAATTGTGTACTTCCTGTTGAATAATGCAAGACAGTAGCAGTCATTAGCCTTGTACCATCTGAGAATGCAAGGCTCTTCCCTTTCTGGAAAGCACATAAACAGAAGACAAAGAAACAAAGTCTCACAAGGTTGTCATTGTTCCTTTCTCTCAAATCAGCAGCGGTGTCTCAGTGAATCAGATTCCCAGCACTGAGCACTCCCTGGTGTCTGGATGCTCAGAGAAATGGTGTAAAGCATGCTGTACCAGCTAGCAAGCCACGCTGGCTGCTTTGAACCACTGGTTGCACTAAATGCCCATCTGGTTTTGAAATGCTGACCTTGGTCTGACACTCTGTACACGCTGGTGGCCTCAGCCAGTCCCCCAGGGCTCTGCTAATGTGGCAAAGGGGAAGGAGAGGAAAGAAACAAAAAATTTTATGTTGAGTCTGAAGGACAGAAGGAATGAAAAGTAGCAAATGGACCAGCACTCTTGGAACACCACCTGTTTCCAGGTAACTGCTTTTAGGGCATTCTGCAAAGTGTCAGGGGTCAGATATCTCCAGGTTCACTTGCAGATTCAAGTTCAGGACTTGGTGTGAGGTCTTGATTTTCAAACGTCTTTTCAGTGAGGAACCTTTCTCACGGAGAGGGTAGGAAGAAAAAGAGGAATTTTGTTCGAAGCAGAGTGCAAGGCAAAAGAACCTGCAGACCTAGGTCATTAATGACATTTGGAAGTGGGCTGAAATCTTTTGACAAGGCTGTCAAAATTATTGTTTTCAAATAACTGACCCAAGTTGTGGTCACTCAGTGCTTCTGCAAATCTAGGCTTTAGTATGGGGCTATTCATTAATTTAGAGAACTGAAATGTAACTGTACAACAAGAGAAACATACAAACTGGAGTGAAATAACAGATCAAAGGTTTCTTGATTTGTGTCTCGGCCTTCCTTTCTGTCCCACTGGTGTTCAGGGGCCAAAGGAAGAGAGCAGAGAGGATCTTCCCCCTGATATAATCTCCCATCAGGAGAGAACTTTCCTGTTTAACAGGCAGAAGACTGGGAGAGGAATTAAGAGGCCTGAAAGGTTATCCTTATCCCCATTGGATCATGTATTCAGTGCTGGCACTGGGAACAGTGGCAGGATTTAATTCGTGGTGTGTTTCCTTTTTCTGTCCCGTGGCTGTCACATCCCGCTTATCAACAGTTCTTACCCTGTTATATGCACCCTGGTGGGATTCAGACTTGCACTGTGGTGGATCCAGGTAGCATCACATACCTGGATATCCTTCCTGTGCTACAGCAGAGCCTGGTGGTCCATGTATGTGACAAGCCAGCATTGCAAGCCCTGGGCAGGTAAAAGCCGTAAAGGAGGAAAGAGTGACTGTCACCCACAGCCAAAAGTTCAGTCTGTTTGCACTGGGAGCAGCAGCTCCCAATGCACAGCAGAGGCAGCTCTGACTCACTGTTGTTCCTGTTTCTGGCAATCTCAGTATTTGCAGTCACCATTGGGCTAATTGTTATGAGAAGTGGCACTCTGCTTCACACATCTGATGCGTGTTGATTGTAGCTGTATAACACAACAGTTTGTAACCTTCTGCTTCTTGTCTGTGTGAAAGGGATGTTTCTTTTCACTCTTGTGACAATTGAGAAATTAAAAGCTGTCTCAACTGGCTCTGTGCATGATCTAAGTCTTGGGCCTTCCTTCTTCTGTCGTAGAACTCTCTTTATTCCTTCTGGGAAGCTGTGCAAGTAAGGGTTTGCTTATGTGAACAAGCATGGTCTATCATGCCTTCGGATTGCAAGGGGGAATTTCTAAGAATTCGGAATGGGTGTATAATTCTCCAGGCTCTGAAAGTGCAAACCATTGCTCCTGAGGTCAACTTACTGTGATTTGAGGTGAATATGGGCACAGCAGGAGTGTCAGTCCCCTGACGGGGTCGCCTGGTCAGACTTGGCCTCTGCTGGAAGCACTGCAATCATGAGTGGTGTGCTGAGATCACACTGCCTTTCTGTGGTCCAGCCTTAAGAGGACAAGAAGGATGCTCCTGGCTAATTTACCAACTTGGTTTTGTAAATGTGTCTCTGTGACGTGAACACATGAAGGATGGAAGCAGCATAACTTGGTGGCTTTTCCCTTAAGCTGAAGGTTGATGATTTGCTGTTCAGTCTTATGCAGGGTATGAGTGGTTTGGGAGAGTTCCTTATGCTTTCCTTTTCCCTCACATTCCTTCTAGACCTGCACAAATCCTAAATCCAGGCCTGTTTGGCACTGCCCAAGTGCACTGCTTAGGTGCCAGTCAGGGGGGCTATGCGTGGGACTCTGGCACTGCTGATGTACTACTACTGTCTTTCTTGTGAGTTACTGCCTGGCTCTGCTGGGTTTTTTCTCCCCGATTTTGGTCAAATGTTTATCTATAATAAAGTTTGTGAGTATTATGAAGACAGCCAGCATTGTGAGCTCTCCTTGTGTACGTAGACTGTCTAAATAATGGTCAATAAGATTTTTCTTAATGGCCAAAACAAGTATCTAAATGTGTTCCGGGGTTGTGTTTCTATGTGTACTATGTGCAGGTTGCAAGGTGATGGAGGGTTTTCCTCTGGGGCTGTTTCACGCTGTGCTTTCCTTTCGTACCCTCTGGTATAAATGGGTTTTTGGGATAGATTTGTGTCTCATCTGAGAAGCTAACTCCCTCTTTTGGTAATTTCTCTCATTTTTTACTCTTTCTTTTATTTTTTTTTTCTTTTCTCCTAACCTGAGCAAGAACAATTTTGCCTTGCTCAATGTCAGATCTTTGAAGAGAAACACTTTAACTATGGTTATTTGAGGATTTTAAAGCAGCAATTCTGAGGCATATGTAAAAAGAATATTATTTCCCTACCAAGAGAAGGAAGCAACATCTCTATTTTTCTGTCAGATTGCTGAGCTCTCTGCCTTCCCGTGTTGAGACTGCTTGTGTCCTTGTCTCATTTCTGTTAGTGCAAATGCTTCTTTACTGACATATTTAGTGCAGGTCAGTGTCTCACAACTGCAGTTGTTGTCCAGCCCTTAATCATCCCTAGAGAAAGAGCTGAGCCATTTCATCTCTAGGATGGTCTCCACAGCTGGTGTGACACTCTGCATGTGCTGGTGGCCTCAGGCACGAGGCTGTGAGTGTTTCACTGTGGTGAGCACCTTGCTCTGGGACTGCACCCACCAGAAATCTCTCCTCCAGGTGGGGAGGGGCAATTTTCCTAGAAGGAAAATTGTCCTGGCTGGATACTTCACCTCACTCTAGCATAGCTGTGCGTGGCTCCAGGGTGATTCCCACTGCTGGGGGGAATTGCCTCGAGGATGTACAGGGCATGAATAACAAGAAATGGCCAAGAAGACACTGAACTTCAAACAGGAGGCAAGGTGCTTTTAATAATTCTGGCACATACTTAAATAATTTTGTGAATGTAGATTTTAATTGTTTAAAACCACATCTTGAAAATACCTGAGGCTTGGCTCATTTGTTGAGGCTTTCAAGGGAGCTAAGGCCAATGCTCTGATGCCCATGAAAGTTGTACAAGTCCACCCTCTCAGCAAAGTGTCACCTCCAGATGACAAATGCAATGTGTGTTTTAAAGCAAAACGAAACAAAAAGTACTGCCAAAAAGCACACCAGGAGATTTAGCAGTTGTATGAAAGGGAAAAATTGTGGAAGAGAATGGATCTGATGGACAATATCACAACCTGTTTTCTGGGAAATGGCTTGAAATGGTGTGCAACAACATTTTCTGATCTTTCAGGAGCAGGGAAAAGGCTTTCAGCTCACTGCTTTGTAGCATTATGTGTTGCAGCCTGGCTTTGTATTGAAATACCAATAATTTAATATTTAGCTGAGAGTAAATGCCTTTGGAAGCCAGAGAGTGAGAATGGCAGCCTGCAGTCTGGAAGGATCGGTGTTTTAGGTCTGATTTTTGCTTGATTTTTGAATATAATGAAAATGGTCTTGGTACGTCAATGCCCAGCAACTTCTCTGAGCTTCTTAAATGAAAAGGGTGAGTGGGTGTTCTGCAGAGTGGCACCTCGTGCATGCACAGCTGTTCTTTGGAAGGTTTTGCCCTTTGTCATTCACATCTCACATGGTTACTGGAGCACTGGCATTGTTTTGGAAGATAAAGATTTTTTTCTTTCCAATATGCTGCTTAAGTTTTTCAAACAGATCAGTGTATTGACTTACTAACTCTAGTCACGAGACAGCAGGACCAGTCCTGTGAACATCAGAGGATAAATCTGTCAGGCAGAGAAGCAGGGATTTGTGTTACAGAGACGTCAATATGAGACTGTTGTCCTGAAGTCCATAATCCATTTAAGCTCCTGTCTCAACACACATTAGTATGTACATTTTCCTGTAGAGCAATCAGCATTTACCCTGAGACATGTCCCTGCCTTGAAAGGTGGGGACAGCCAGGCAGTGCATATTTCCAATATAACAAACACACTTTGCAAGTTTCTATTAATTAGTCCACAAAACTTATACATTGACCCTTTTGTTTTCGTAATCTCAAGATACTGAAGAAATTCTGTCTGCATTCCAAACCCATATGAACAAAGAGACTATTCCTTTATGGAAATGCGGAATGCAGTGGGCAAATTTTCTTGAAAGGATTTATTTTGTAAATCCTATAAGGGAATTTCAAACCTACCACAGTCTTAGTATATTATTTAGGGAGAGGGATTGTTTCTTTCTCTTAGTTTTGTTTGTTTGGTTGGTTTTGTTCCTGTATCACACCAGTAGCTTTTGGTATGTTGTCTTCATGAATTAGTGTTTTATTCACATTTCTCCCTTTCTGGTCACCAAAAATGGGGACTCTAGTTAAAAATCCACTCACTTCTCCCTAAATGTTTCCAGCTGAGAGACAAATCAGGCCTGTATCATTTTTATTTGGTAGCTGTCAATGTCATTTTCCTCTGAGGTACTTTTTGCAAACCGTGGCCGTGATTGTTTTGTAGCTATTGCTTTCAGACGTGCCATGCACTTCATCTGTCAGAGCCAGGAAATATGTCTTAGCCTAATTATGGTGTTTGTGAGGAACACACTGATCAACTGAGTTCTAGTTTATTATTTCCAAAGATAGGTCTAAAATGGTGTATGTACATAATGTGGTGGCTTTTTGTGTGGTCAGGGGGGATGGCAGTGAAACCTGGGAGGAAGGAAGTGGCATGTGGATGTTACAGCTCTTGCTGCTGGTTTGTATCCGGCACTGACCAAAGGAAATGGGTGAAGGATATTGGCTGGTTTGCCCCACTTTACTTAACCAGGCGTGTTTTGACCTGTGGTTTTTATGAGATGATTAAACTGCAGCACTTGTAGGCAGCTCTCTACACAGGCACAGTTCTTATTGTTGATGTAGTATAGGCACAACTGCTGACCAAGGTTTGTTTTCAATTTTAAAAACATGTTTCCTTCTGGAGGTTGATTTTCTAGCTTCTCTTTAGAAACTGGCTCCTCAAATGTCAGGTTGCTCTGTGCCAAAGAGCCAACACCTGCCTGCACAGTGATTTATTTTACATGTGAACTGTGAAATAGATAGCACCACTCAACAACTTATTATTGGTTTTGTGTGGCAGTGGCAGGGTAAGAGCAGTGATTGGTCACGTGTTTGACAAGGAAATCTCCTACTCTGGGATCTGGCATTGCATTCCCTGCTGTAACAGAGTCTCCTTTTCTCCTCTGTATGTCTTGAGGGCTAAGTGGAGGGTCTTGCTTGGGTGACCTTTTTCCCTGCAGGAAGAAATAAATAAAATCCATGAGAATTTTATCAGAGTCCATCTGCTAAAGGGAACTTTACAACATTGAGAAGTCAGCTGGATTAAAGGATCAAGATAGCTTTCTGAAATTTCAGGGCTTAGAGTTCTTTTCTGACTGTAAATAACCTATTGCAAGCTTATCACAAAGGAATATACCACATAATGGATGGTAGTGAAAATCCAGCTATCAAATTGTTAACTAAATAAATAATCTCCAGAAAAAACCCCAACCTGATACATGTTTTCAACGGGTTGTAATGAATAGGAAATGCTTCATCATTTAAGTTGGTCTTTCAGTGTGTTCTTTAATGAAACTACCTTTTTGTGGAATTGATGGAATGTATGTCTTCACACACAGTGGCAATTTATTGAGGTAGAGTCAAGGTCTTTTCTGGAAATTTTGACAACAGAGTGAGTCAACTTCCCAGAAAAACACCAACGACCTACATAGCTTTGAGTTCTGTATTTACAGTGGGCATTTTAAAGGCAAGAACAGCACATTTATATACAAGTGTAACCTTATTCTCCGTGTCTGTTTTACATTATTGGTATTTCTAGTCTGTTCCATGCCAGAGGATGGGTGAGAACTCTTTGCAAAATTCAGCTGCCCATATTTATCTTGTGATGTTTAATGAGCAGTTTTTCACAAGGCTGTGCTAATTGAGTGAGCTCAGGGTTCTCACTGTGTCAGGGTGAAGTCCTGAGGGTGGCTGTGAAATACTGTGCCCCTGGTGTCAGAAATGGTTTCTGGGAAAGGAGAACAAACACAGTTATTGTGCCATTTCCCTCGCCCAAGGAAAAGTGAAGCCAGTCTACTCAGGAGTAAGAGCTTCTCTTTTACTGGAACCTCTGTTTCAGAACAAAATTCTCATCTGAAACAAAAAGCAGAAATATCAATGCTCCCTGTAGTTTGAAAACAAAAAAAAGTGTCAGATCAGTTCTACCATTTGTTTTTAGGACAACATCAGAATGATTATTCAAATGAAATAGTTTTAATTGAAATAATGATTTAAACTTACTTTGAATTTGTGATTTACGTTGTAGTGTTTAACTTTTATGCTTAAATATTAGTTTCTGAATCTATACTGACATATGCTGAAATGAATCACATTTTTGGCATTGAAGTGGAGATGCTCTGATAGTGTTGCACAAAAAAAAGAAAGTAAAAAAATGAATAGTTTCAATTTTGTATTCAACTCTTAACCTATATCTCAGACAAAGCTAACTTCACAAGCTCCTTTCTTTATAAATAGAATATGAGGACTGTAGAAAGCTTCATTCTAAACCAGTGTCCTTGAACCCAGATGAGATGGATTGCTTGACCCTGAGGTTATTTAGGTGTCAAGTGTGTAGAAGTGGTTCTTTCTTCTCAGCTTTTGGGAAGTGTCTCTTACCTGACTCAGGTCTGACCCGTTTGGATCCGGTGCACGGTGCCTGTAAGTGGGAAAAGCAGCACCCGAACCCCCTGACACCTCAGCTCTGGGTGACTGTGGGGCGATGTCGCTGCCCACGCAAGGAACCACTGCTGTGTTTAATGGGGCACTCAAGCTGTGGACAGCTTTTAAGAAATCAGTGATTTTCCATCACCAGATTCCAGTGGTGTTAAGAGGAAAAGTGGATGCTCGAGTGAAAATGGCTCTCACTTTTCCCCACCTAGATATTTTTATTTCCCTTTCTTTCTGGTTATTTTGCCAAATACCTTCCTCTGGCTTGTCTTGACCTTTCAAGGACTTGGTGTTGCAGCTTCCTTTCCTCCTTAAAAAACCTTCCTGGGGTTTTGAACAATGGGATAGAAGTGGTAACCAGGACAGCTTGGACCATTAGAGCGATCACCTGTCGTCTTTTATCACTGGTAATTTTTCTCCAGCCAAGCTGCCTATTGTTGTTTGTCCCTTTCTTGTTCCCAGAGCTACAAACACAATCAGTGAGTTGGAAAGTTTTCAGGGGTGGTGGCTGTAATGAGTAGGAACATCCTGCTTGCTTCAGGTCCAAATTTAGGCTGCGTGGGGCATCTTTGCTTTTTTGGCAGACTTGGACTCATTTTGTGAATGCAAGGGGGTTAAGAGTAAATGGAGTCATTGTACTTAAAGCTTTTCTGCTGTTTCTCTTCAGAAAACACACCTGCACGCCACAGCTTCACTGTGTCATCTCTGGGATCCTGATTAAAGCAAAATTAATATTCTTTTTTGACTTCTGACATGTTAAGACACAGAGAGGTGGTACCTGTGTGCAGATTGTTACTCTATTCTGACGTGTTGCTTTGGGGATTGTATTTAATGGCGTTACTAAAACACACCCGCCCCCAATTATCATCCTGAGACAAACCTGTGTGAATTCAGACTTTTCATAAAACACCTTGTGTCTCACTGGCAGACTTTACATTGTCTCTACCTTGGATGGCAGTTGGTATTTAGAGCCCCAGTTTTGCCGCCTATTTTCTTTAGGAATCTCCATATTTCCCCTGCCAAACTGCAATTCGAGTTGAAGTGCAGCACTTAAAGCATTCAATTTCTACCACAGCTTACCCTAATGACATTGAGGGACTGTTCATATGCTGCAAAGTCCTAGAAAACAGCATGAGGCAAAACAAATAGAGAATGATATGCATGGTGGCTGATTGTAACCCAATCATGTCCTCCTTTTATTTTTATTTCTTAAAGATAATAATGCCCTAAGCAGGAAGCCTACAGTGAATCTTCTTTGCCTACTGAACCTGCTCCTCCAAGTCTATGAGCATAAATCAGCAATTATCAGAGGCTGTTTCTTGAGAACTGCAGGGCTTGGGGCATGTGTACAAAATTATAAGGCTGATGCAAACAAACCTCGGGGTGGTTCCCAGAGAGCCAGGGAGGCTTCTCTCACACTGAGCTTACTGCCAGGCAACAGCCTGTCTACATCACTCTGTTCAGTCTTGTTATTCTCATTGTTCACTCCATGGTGCTTAAAAGAATCCAAGCCCAAAACCTTAACTGACATTTTTTTGTCTGTAAGAATGTTTTTGACAAATGCTGTAATTCCAAGGATGTGGCATCTGGTGTGGTTATGACCTCAGGGAGGAAGAACACATGAGTTTGGACTTTTACCTCCACACACGTGCATTTCAGGAGAATTTAATATGTGTTCCAGGCAGAAGGAGAAGCAGTAACTTCCCAGCCAGCTGAATGCTTGTTTGGCCCATTCCCCATCTCCATTATAGCTGCACTTGCAGCCTGACTCTAATCCATGGTAGCTGCCTGCCAGCACTTGGCATGAAATCTTTGCAAACAACCTGTTTCATAAATAAGTTGGTGTTTGGTACAGTTGAACCAGAAAGTTTCCCTTTGTGGTTTTCTTCCATCTCCTTGTTCTCTTTCTCTTTAGTCAGAGGAGCCTTGAGTCATGTTCTTACTTGGCTGTTCAGCTCCCAGCTCAAATGGAATAGGGTTACTGCTTGGCACTGGGTATTAACTAAATAAGTTTCAAGCAGTTCCAGCCTAGGAACCAGGGGAATGTCTGCAGAGAGTGATGGTGTAATTAAAAGGTATACAGTGGGGCTGCAGAGCAGCAGTGCAAAACTCCGCAATATCAAGAGTGAGCTGAGAGTGAGTTCTGGGATTAAGAGTTTCTGAGTGGGTTCCTGAGTTAAGCACCTAAATTAGGGACCTGCCTTTCAAAACAAGTGAGCCTCTGACAGATTTCACTGCCTACAATTCTCCTTTCTCTCAGTTTGCCTGTCACGTGGACGGGATGATTTAGCTCACTGCTGGCATAGGGCAGGGCTTGATTGGCTTGTGTTTTTTAACAGTGAAATAGTCTGAGGTAAAAGCACTGACATGGAACTGAAGAGGCTCGGATTTAATTTCTGACTATATCACAGAGTACATGTGACCCTGGGCAGCTCGCTTTGTCTGTCTGTGCCATGGTTTTCAGTTGTAAAATAGGGCAAATCCTATCTTTCACACAGCTCTTTCCCTTCTAGCTCTAGTTTGGATCATTAGACCTCTCCAAGCCAGAGGACCAATTCTCACTCTGGGTACATTCAGTCCCAGAGTGTGGGACCTAAATATAATTCTGCTGCTAGCAGGATAAAGAGCAAACCATTCCACAGGATCCCAGGGACTTGGGGCTCTGTTTGCTGCCATGGCAGTTTGCAGAAGTTTTTTTCCATATTTACTGAAGTGTTAACTACAGTTCACTCAGGCATTTTCAGTGCCTTGTTAGAATGTGTTTGAGAAGCAGAAAAGATGAGCATGCTCTAGTGCTGAGTTCTGTACTAAAATCCTCTGCACCTCCATTTTCCCCCATTAGACAGAGAGATTTCCATGGCTACTCTGCAACAAGCTCTCAACACTGACCTAAAGCTCACTTTTTTTTTGCTATTATTTCCTTCTTCAGGATTTTCTTAAGTTTGGAGCATTTCATTTAATCAAATAAGGCTTGTGTGCTCACAGATGACCTTGTTAATTATTTTAATTAAAAAGACCAGCTTTTATTTTTTTCTCCCCCAGGGAATGACTTGTGACTTATTTCCTACTTAGTGTTCTTATTTTCCTAGCCAATATTTTATTTACAGACACCACATAAATGATTTGCTTTGCTTTGACATTTTCCAGCCAGCTAAAAGAAAGCCACCTTTTGCTATTTTTTCGGTGGGGGCCATGCTATCAGGGGATTCCTTTCTCTGCCTGTTTGTGGTTTATGGTGATTCTTTGTTTAGTCAGAATATTTTTTCCAAGTCAGGAAAAAGAATCACTTATTGACCTGACTTTTATTGCTGCTCTGAGCCAAACATCACCCATAAATTGAGCATCCTCTTTTATCTGAATGAAATGCTGTAAATTCTATTAAACATTTTGCCATTTCTCTGTCTTGCAAGAATGTTGGAGTGTCATCCAACCCAGAGGAATAGTTTCATTTTTGTTATTAAATAATCTGGTCCTGTTCTTTATCAATCTCTGTTTTAAATGAGTTTGGCTAAATTAAATGACTCTTTATTGTGGGTGGCAAGACAGAATGGTTTAGTGCTCTGGCCTTTTATCTCTGGAGACCTGAAGGCCATGCTTTTGGTCCAGATAAGGCTGCTTTGCACCTCTGAAGCAGTATAAAGTGGCATTCAGCAGCCTCAGAGGACTTTTAGCAGAATCCATTATAGCTTGAGAGCCCTTCACAGAGACCTTTAGGAAAGTTCCTTTCCAGTCTTTGCGTTGTGCCACTGCAGTGCAGAAAGATGGTTGGAAAACTCTTATGCTCAAGAGCAAAGCCTTGTGCTGATTTCCTGCTGCAGGTCCCAGGCAATCAGTTTGTTTGGGTTTATCTGAGTCTGGTGGGTCTGGCCACGTCACAGGGCCGTGCTGCTGTGAGCTCTAAGTCTAACGTGCTGCTTGCCACCTCCAGGGGCGGCCAGACCTGCAGTCTTGGGCAATGTCTGCATGTCCATCCTGGCAGAACTCTCCTCGGTTTTTATTGCTTTGCCCTACTCTAAATCCCCAGGAACTCATGTTACCTAGAGGGCAATACAGTTATTTCTACATCTTGGGCCCAGTTCAGCATTCTCTGGTGGTGCTGAGGGTTCTGCACATCAGCATAGGCCAAACCAGACGTGGGTTTTGTAGTGCCTGTGGAAAGAGCACGTGGGTCTGTTGGAACATTACAGCAGGAATGGTGTACACAGCTTTGCCCAAATGCTTGTGAAACTGGAGTGGTTGTGAGAAGAGCTGCATTGCTCGGCCCCACAGGGTCTGTGTGTTGCTGTCTGTCTTGTTGGAAACTTTGTACTTTTGCAATTATTTTAACAGCCTCATGTGGTTTGATGAAAAGGTTCAGGATTTTTATTTCTCTGAGTTCCGATGAGGAAGTAATTTTGGTGATGATGAAGTATAAAAGCTTTAACAAGTAGTGGCAGAATGAAAGAGAATTGGCTGGCCAAGAAAAAGAAACCTTCAAGAATCTCGGGGGGATCTATATGTAGTTGGCAGAGATGCATAAAGTGATGTTGGCTGCTGTTGTACTCAGGTGAGTGAATCTGCATTTGGTGGCAGACAGGTATTGATCTGATTCTGAGAACGCTTTCAAACCCATAACTTTGGCTGCTTCCTTGGAGACCTGGCTTTATTGCAATGTTCATGGAAACCTCGTTGAAGTTCAGGAGCCTGAGAACTGGATTTTACCAGCCTCAGTGTTTCTCATGAAAAAGTTCTATATTTTCCCTGTCCTTCTAATAACCCCTGCAAGAGTTACTCCCACAGAAGCAGCAGAACTACCTTAGATGACACTGCAGTGGTTGAACATTGGCTGTCAAGGGCTGTGTGAGGTTGCAATTGGATTTACACCGTGCTGATGCAGCAGAACATGATAGGGACAGAAGGAGCCCCCAGCTTTGCAAACCCAGACTTTCAGGGAAGCTCAGATCTTTTGACTTCTTTCCTTTAACTTGCTGGTGGTGCACTTCTCTCTGCTGGACTCTGCTGAGCTCAGCTGAGCTAATCTGAGTTAGCACTGTGTGCTCCTCTGCTCAGCTAGAGAACCAAGGCTTTAGTGCCCAATCTCTGATTTGATTAAAATAAACAGAAAAGAAGAAAAAAAAAAAAGAGGAGAAAAGGAAAACAAAAGAACTTGCTGTTACAGAATAGTCTCAATGAACTTTTTAGCTGTCATCATAACAACTTCTATTGCATTAAGTTTGAAATTTCATTATGCTCTACTCTGGCACTGATTCACCTAGACACTGAGAGGGTATTAAGACCAGCTTATCAAATAGTTGCAGTAATAAAATATTTCCTGCCTTTCCGTGAAGAGCTTTATAGAATTAGGGAAAAGGAAGAAGCACAGCTGACGAGGCCTTCATGGTGCTCCACAGCCCAAGTGCTTTTTGCGTGTTTTTCTATTTCACAGTTTGTATTGGATTTCACAGATAAAAGACTAATTTTGTTGGTTTTTTGGCATAATTTGTTTTGTCTGCTTCATGCAACTAGGTGATTTAAATGGTCCACAAGTGAGAGATACCTTGGGGAAAAAACTTAGTTTTATGCTTCGTATTATTCAGACTCTAAAGCTCAAAGTAATTGAATCTCTGCTCAGAAATGAAGATTGAGTATTTTTGTTTTAAATTTAAGTGTCTATATAAACATGATGCCTCAGGGCTTTGCTGATTTATAATGTATGTGATTTGAAGGGTGCCTTAGTGGCTTCAGCAGAACCCTTTTCATTATATTAGTCTTTGGGAACAAAATATGCAGCACATAATTCTTTTCTTTCCTGCACTATAATATGGCTAATGCTCTTTTCTGTCATGATCCTGTATAATGCTATTAGCTAAGCAGCTGTTCTGTACCTCAGACACACGACAAAACACCTCCCAATATTGGTTCCTCCACGCACTAATGATAATCTCCATGCAGTTTTTTTCCCTATTTTTGTGTTTTTCTCCTTTCCCCTGCTGCCTCTCAGCCAGGTGTCTTCAGCCTAATGGCTGTGATAGTCGATGAGCTGATGATTCCAGAGCCTGCTGCCGTCCCACCGCTGCTCCTCGGGAGCCTCTCTGGGGTCATTGTGCACTGCAGGATGGCTGCCCTCCTCCTGGAGCCTGCTCCCTCGCAAAGGCACAGCCTGAGACACCTGTGTGGTGTCTCACTGACTTCTGTGGGTCTGCAGGGTGGGAGATCACCTTCCCTGTGTGTGCTTTAGCTGCCTCTTGCCAGAGTGCAAGTCCGGGGGTGTGAAGTTGAGTGATTTCCCTCATCCTTTTGTGTGGTGGAGTCCCAGGTAACAGTGCTCAGGTGATGTCTCCCGCTGGAGCAGTGGCTGAGGCAGCAGCACGGTTTGATGTTTCCAGCCAGCTGTGTTATGGCTTAATCTGTGTCAGATGTTTCCAGGCACAATCAGTTCAAAATATATTCCTTTCAGTTAAAAACCAGGGCAGTTAGAGAGAGCCACAGTTGGAGTGACCTCCGAAAAGTCCTGGAGGCACCAAAGTGAATGCTGCCTCCTGAAGGAACCATCCAGTTCAGTTTTCTTTCAAGACCCAAAATAAAGGTTGAAAGTTGCAGAACTGGCAATTTTAATACGAGAGCCATCTCAGTGTGGCTCTGATAACTCTTCATGAGCCCGTATTTTTCTGTGAGATCCTCTTGCCTCTTTCACTCCATGGACAACCAGTGGCCAGTCCTTTGCAAGGCTGTCCAGGGCTGAAATTTGGAATGACCACAATCTCATAAATGCAGCAATTTATGCATTGTAACCTGATGGTGAGACCATAGTGAGGCTTGAAGAGCTTTGTTTTCCTCAGGGAGAAACAGTAAATGTGTTTAGTTTGGCTTTTTGGTGACCCTCAGTGTATTCTGTTGCCGTGCAGTGAAGTGAGGAGTTGGGCTGGGATAAGTGCTCTTAGTATTGGTTTCTATTTGGGAGTTTATTCTTGTCAGTCAGGCAAGGACAGTGAAGAGAATTATCTATTGCTTGGTATAAATCCCTCAACTTCTGCAGAAATGCAGCCTGTACGAACTGAGTTGTTTTTTTCAAATTTTATTTAATTTTTAAGTTTTTGACTGGCTTACTGGCCGTTGATATATGAGCTGGCCTCCTTCTGTGTGCAGGAGGCAAACAGTCCTTTGGCACAGTAAAAGTTTCACATTTTAAAAACCTACTTTTTCTGTGAGCTCTGTAGAAGAATGTTCATTCTGTACGGAACTGATGACAAAATTGGCTTTAAAGTAGTTCAAATTATTTGAGAATGGTGTTTTCATTGCTTGTATTGAGGTACCAGTGTAATAGGTCCCTTAGAAAAACTTAAGGCAGTGGGAGTTGGCTTTGGGCAAGGTGGTACTAACACTGCCATTGGC
Organism: Lycocorax pyrrhopterus obiensis; assembly: GCA_014706295.1. NCBI lineage: Eukaryota > Metazoa > Chordata > Aves > Passeriformes > Paradisaeidae > Lycocorax > Lycocorax pyrrhopterus. Next base: position 2,823,073 of record JACSVZ010000012.1, read on the forward strand.
ATTTTTTAGCCTGGACTGAAAATGCTCATGCTTAAAGGAGTTATAATTTTGTGTGTCTGCTGCTAAACTCTTACCCAGACCTCTCTGCAAGCTCAGAGTGAGAGTGCACAGAGGCACGCACGGAAAGGAACACGCATTTTTGTCTTTTTTGCTGGAACAAAGTAGCTGCACTCCCCAGCCTGTTGTGTGTGTGTGATGTGAGTCTGTTTTGCACCAAAGGAATGTGTTGGCACCCGTAAATTCTGATGGTGCAAGGTCTAATCCTGTTTTTTTCCCATTCGTGCACAGATGCTGATACATGCAAGCACGGGCTCTTTGTGTGGGGGAGTGCACAAAGCTTTTCCTGGTCAAAAGGAAACATTGGCATTGGAAAGATGAAGGCTGTAATTCACTTTTTTTTTATTGAACTCTTTTCTGTGTCCCACACCTCCCTCAGGCCCCTGGCTATGAATTATCCCACGCTCTTGGGCCTATTCTTATCCCTGGGCTTTCCTCATCTTCTCGTTTGTATAATTGCATGTTACCTAAATACACTGCACACGTCAGGAAGAAGGTTTATTTTTTATTTTGGCTACTGTTTAATTTCCTAGTGTGCTGCTGGTTTCCTCAAGAGCCATAGAGTAACAGCTGGGGCACAGTATGTACTTCCAGCAGATCAATAGGGGTATATGTGCCTTTAGTTCCTGAGAAAACAAACATTTTTTTAAAATCTTTTTCTGGAGCAGCTTCTTTTCCACTGAGAACAAACATAATTTGTCAAACTAGGAATATTCTTCTCATGCCCAACTAAACAAAACAAATTAATTTATAGTATTTCTTGCTCGGAATGCTTCTGGGAGGCATTTGGACAGTCACTCAGGAGTATTCCCGCTTCTGCCAACTTCATAGGTGAAAAGAAAGAGACAGAAAAAGAAAGAAAGGAAATTCTGTCAATTAAAGAAAAACTATTGTGACTAAAATGCATGAGGTCAATGAGTAATTTTAAAAATCCACTTTTACATTAGTTATTTGAGTTTTTTACTTTGCTTTGAGTTCCAGTCCTGGTTTTGAGTTTCAGGGGGATACATCCCCTCATCCAACCCTGGCCCTACTTTCCAGCAGCACAGCTATTAAAGAAAGGGAAAATGAGTTACCAAAATTGGGATACAAATGCTAAAAGGAAAATGAGTTACCAAAATTGGGATACAAATGCTAAACTCGTCCATTTCCATGTGGTGATCTGTGGAGCAGACTCACAGGAAAGACAGATGGTATTTCCTACCAAATCCTGGATATGAGTAACCTCTCTACAATTCCTTCCCCAAGAATTTTGGTTTCTTTCTGGTGGAAGACAGATTGTGTGGCAAAAAGAATGAGTGATATCCCTGGAATGCCAAAGCTGGTGGATTGATGTGATTTGCCCATAGTCATTGAAGGCATCTGTGGCAGAGCAGGGAATTCCTTTGGATCTTGTGAGCTCCAATATTTGGTGGCCTTTTCTGAAGATATTGCTTTTTAAACTTCTTTCCCTCCCCCTTCTTTTCTTGTTATTCTCTCTTGACCAATTTTCTTTGGTGGTTTGGCAGCATCTCAAATATATTCTGATAGACATCAGAGAATTGAATAAAAATTAAAGTAATACGATGGCAAAAGCAATCAACCATTTCAGTGACAATCAGAAAAGGTGTGGGGGAAATAAACAACCAAACAAAAAACCTCAAACCACTTCTAGAATAAAAAGCCTCACTATTCATGAGACATTACTGAACTTTTCATTCTCACATCTGATTTACTTATTTTCTAATAGCTTTGAAGAAGGAAGAAAATAGGATCGGAGCCACAATGCAAAATGACAAGTGTTTGGTTTGTTATTGGTTCCAGCTAATAAATGTGAATATTGCTGTGAGCCTCTTTCAGACTGTGGGCATAACAATTGAAATTTCATTCCAGCTAAATGAGGGAGCAGTTAAAAACATTTTTATTTAGTGAGGGATGAAAGAATAGAGGCTGCCTCCAGAAGCATGGAATGGTAACACAGAGAGGTGGTTTGTCTGGTTGGATTCAAGCACTTCCTTGAATTAGTAGAGCACACTGAGAAGGTGAAATGCTGGATACGAGGAACATATTTTTAAGTGAAGAAAGCAGGACCAGAAAAACTGAGGAGGTGATCAGAATAAGCATTACTACCACTGGGAACATCTCTTTGAGGAAAGAGATGATAGATATTCTTCTTGCAAGAAAGTAGGGTGTTATTGCTTCCTTATTTAAAAGAAAAAAAATAAAGAAGAAAAATAAAAAGAAAAGTAAGGTTGCACAGGAAAAAAAGGTCTTATCTCCATCTTATCTCCATCACCTGTTTCTTTTTGGATGTGGATGACAGCTTGGGTTTGGCTCAGTGCTCAGGTGAAAAAGGAGGTAATGAGGCCCATATTTTGGGCTGGAGTCTCAGAAAATACAAGTGAGCACAACTGTCTGCTCTTGACCTTTTGTAAGGACAAGATGTGCAGAAGCAAGTGGGAAAGGTGATTGAGTTCTCGGTTTAGGGCAAATTAGATGTCATTTGACACAGGGTGGCTTCCAATTCTGACATATTTTACTGTCAAAAAGTGATGGGAGGATGGAAATAGAACTGCTGGAAAGAACTAACGTTCATCCCTCTTCTGACCAAACTGCAGAAAACAGGATAATTATAGGTGTGTGGGGGATGAGGAACCTTCTGAACTTTGCCATTTTCCCTGTAAACACCGAGCCCACTGAGACTCATCCAAGTTCTGTCTGGAAGTAAAGAGTGGGAGTCCATTGCTGTGGCCTGATGAGAGAGGATGGCGTTCATGGGGTGGTTTGTTTGTTTGTGGGGTTTTTGGTAGGTTTTTTTTTTTTTTTCTTAAAATCTTTTTCCTTCTGTATTCTATGTCAGTGTGTATTAAAGTACATGTATTGAAATTTCTCCTGTGTATCAAAAATGTCCATCCTGTAACTTCAGGCTCACAGCTAACCACATCTCACCTCTGGGAAGAGGTTGGTTTTCCTCATCTTTTTCTTTTTAGCCTAAAGAGAGCAACCATTCTGCTTTTGCAAAGCTTTATGTATAATAAATATGACGTGCTGATTATAAATGTATAGTGCCACCACAGTAAATTTCACTCAGACATGGTAAATAATAGGAAATTACCTAGGCAGTGATTTGCTGACAGCTTTTAGTTTGGTAGTTGCTGTTTCAGTCTGGTTTAGTGACTATAAATTTCAGACCCACAGTAACTTTCTACCATTATGATCTCACATTCTGCAGTTATTTTGCGTGTTTTATGGTGTTAATGTTTTTTCCTGTTCAACTGCACACCAGCTAATTTAACTTAGATAAACGAGCTGAAATCAAAACATAGTGTGACTGTGGCCCTAATGGATTTCTTTTTATTAAAAAAGGGGAAAACAGAAAGTTCTAAACCCACGAAGACATTTGCAGGGTATGCAATCAGCTCCAGGCTGCAGAGACACCCCTGAAGAAGGTGCTGTGCAAGTTATCCACTGCTTTTGTCACTTCTCACTCAGTGTGTGCCATATGGGAGCGTTCAGCAGAGATTTCTGTAGAGCTAAACATCATCTTTCTGCAGCAGCTCACCCATGGAGCAAGGTTTGACAGGCAGCACTGCTTAGACTTGCCTGTAGAGTTGTACTTTAGTCTGAAACCCTTCCTGCCTACTCAGCCTCCTGCCCTCCACGATTTTCTTTGCTGAGTATTTGAGTTTTGTGGGGTGGGGAGGGAGAGTGAGTTCTGTGCTGAGCTGCCTTTACCCGCTGGAGTCTGTTGTAAGGTCAGGTCTCCCAGGTTAAATTTTGTTAGCTTTGTCTGCTTGCAGCACGAGCTGTGATTTGACTGAGGCACGCCCGTGTCGCCAGTTCTTGCAAACATCCCAGATTTCTTGAATGCTTCGGCCCTCCTCAGAGGAATAATAAAATCTGGAAGATAGGTGCATCTGGTGAAGAGTTGTTCTGTGTCTGAAGGCCCTCCTTGTATTTATGTCTGTGAACCTCAGGCAGCAGCTTCCACCCCACGTGGGAAAAAAATTGCCTGCATGGCATAAGGCTGATGTTGGGATGACCAGGAGCTGCTGGGGCAGATACAGGGAGCAAAAGTTTGCCAAACCGGCATTGCTGCCGAAGAAATTACACAAAATATTTTACCCTGATTTATGGAAAGGTAGCAAACATTCGGGGCATCCATAAGTTAGAAAATCACCCTGATTTAGCTTCGTCTGCTTTTTGAGCAGTTCTTAGCTGTGATGAGTCTATAGTGCACAAACTCTTGTAAGAGATGTCCAACTCCTATTTAATGTGTTATCCATGCTTTGTGTCTGGTGTTCCCCTCAAATCCCATTAAATCACAGTCTATGCGCCAACATTCTTCTCAATTTTCTGACCTTTTCAAGCAAGTTAAAAAGGCACTCATAGACATCTCTTTAGCCGCATTTTTCTGTTGATAAGGATTTTTGAGTGCTCATCTAACATTTTTCAGCTTCAAAGCTCTTCAGAAGTGAGGGGCCTGATCCAAAGTCCATTGAAATGAATGAACAGTCTTCCTGCTAGCTTCACAGGGACTCAAGCTTTAAATTGTGCTCCTAGTCCTGTCATTTCCCCCCATCTGTTCTCTGAATCTCTGCTATCTTTTGCACCTACTTAAGTTTTAGGCTCTGGGTGGTCTGTCTCCTATTGTGCTCCTGTTTGCCAGTGGTGTAATGAGACCATTTCTGAGAGTAGCTTTCTGAGAGATGCTCAGATTTGGGGTATGTAATAAGCCCTTTGTAACTAAAATATATCTTTATATGTGAGCTTCCAGCCTGCCATTCACGGTAATTTCTTCAGATGAGGTGGCAATGAGGTCTCTATTTTGATAACAAAACCAGCTCTTTGATTTTCCAGGTGGTTCCATGATTCTTTCTAAGCCCTTCTCACTGTTCGAGAACTCCATTTCTCCTGTCAACAAACTGAACGGGTAATTCCACTTCTTTAAGGACTGTAGCAGGCTTTATCCTTGCAAAACTATTTCAAGGGTCCTGAAACCCTTTGCTGCTCACAGCTTGGTCAGCAAGGATCCTTTATGTCCTCTGTGCAAGGATGTAGGTAGATGTTCATTTAACAGCTCTGCTTTGGCTTTAACAGTTCCTCCACTTTAGTATCCTTTATAATTCTTGGTATTCTTGCTTTTGCACCATTGCTTCTTTCTGGCAGATTTTGCATTCTCTGTGCTGCAGAATGCTTCTGCATTACTTCTTCCCCCCGTTCATGTTTTCTCTTCCATGTCTGTTGCATGCATTTCCCCCCCCCCGCCCCCCACACTGTATTTTATCAGCTCTCCCTTCTGTTGGTTTATTTATTCATTCCCATTGTTTTTCCTCTTCTCCCTACAGGGTGCCCTGCTTGTGCTGAGGCGAGGGAATATTGTCAGCTGACAGCATGGGGGCAAGTGGTCAGTAGGGATTACTGGTGCCAAAACCAGTCCTCCTTCAGTCTATTACCAATTGCTGTTGCTGTTTTCATTGCTGGTTTTTTCTGCAAGTCAGCTGGAGCCGCTGGAGATCTCTGTGTGGCAGTCAGTGAGTTTGACTCACGAATCCAGGAGCTCTTTGGGCACCAGGGTTCTGATTTACCTTGTTGCTCTAGGTGATTTTGAGCACTCTGGAGCCCACATTTAACAGAGTACACAGAAGCGCTTTTACAGGCCTCTGTAACCTTCTGTTCTTACCATTTCCAGGCTCTTCATTACCCCCAATTATCTGCCTTTTCATTAAATTGGGGCTTGCATTAAATTAGCGCTCGGTTCTTATTCCTGCACTTGAATTCCTGGACCCTTCTCAATTCACATTTTCCTTCCTCCTTGAACAGCACGACCACTTAGATCTGCTACAACAGAAGTTAGAAAACTGTCCTCGTCTTGCTGTTGCAATTAGATAATTCGGCAGCTGAATTACCTCTAATTCTTTTTTTATATTATTCTGCCAAAGCAGCCAGATTGCCTTTGGCTTGTTTGCTTTCCTCACAAGTACCTTGGCACCTTCTCCCATTACCCTTTCTTTGAGCTGGTGTTGAGTCCAGATTTGTTACAAACAAGATGCAGGTTTTACTTAGCAGCCAGTAGTTAACCATTAGAGCGTGCTGCTGTAGAAGGTGATGGGAATCCTCATCCTGGAAAGTGGGTATGAGTCTGGGGGGTTAACAGTGCCTTCTCTGGGTGAAATCCAGTGTTGGTTGTTCTATGAAATGTCAGTGTAAGAGATGTGAGTGTCCCTCCTGAATCTTTGGTGCGCTGTGGGACCTGTTGTTCTGCGTCCAGTGGAAGTGCTGATGTGAGATCTGGGGCTCCTAACACTGTCAGAGCCACGTATTGATGGGCTCCACCAGCTCTGTGGGCTTCCCTAACACACAGTTTAATGATCACCATCTTCCATGTGGTACATAACAAAGCATTCTAGGAAAAAAAATACCTCAAGGAAATGATAAACTGTGAAAATTGTATGTTTGAATGCAGCGTTACAGACCCCAGTCAAAAGCAGCACAGAGTATCAAGTGCTTGACTCTGGGGTTGAAAAAGATAAGTATTTCACTCCACATTCTTGTTTTCAGCAATTCTTGCTCGTTTGTTAAATGAGGATTGTTCTATGGGCTGCTAATGTGTTCAGAAATAATTTAATATCGTATTTCGGTTGTAATTCATGTTTCTTGCAGCTGCCAGCAATTTAAGACCTGTGTATAGAGAGCTAGATATTATACATCAGTTCTTTTGGGGCCAAGTTTGGCAGGAAAAGAATCTACATAAAAATTTAGTGAAGATGGCAGTTACTGGTGCAATTATTGGGTAAGAAGTAGAGATAGACTATGGAGTTATTTTATAGCCTTCAGTTTTTCTCTCATTCATCCTAATGATCAATCTCAAAAGCTATACACCTCTTTCTTCCACCACTCCTCTCCTTGATACTCTAGTAAAGAAATAGGATTTTTCTAAAGGCAATTTTCTCCCAAGAAACAACGCAGACCATTTCCTTTTGGACTTCATTGCTCACAGAAAAATTTCACCTAGGTAATTTCTACAGCAAATTGAAGAGTTTATAGCAGAAAAAATGAAAGCAATTAGTTTTCTGATTAAATTCACCTTGGCATTGAGAAGCAGGTAAGCATTTTCTGTTTCCATGTGCATTCAGATGAAACAGACCTGGTAGAACAATGGGAAAGGCCTCAGTATAGAAAATAATAAAGAAGTAATTGGCTCCTCTGTGTTTTCAATAACTGTCCTGGGCTACTGTGTCCTTTGGGGAAACAAACACATCTGTCCAATGCACATGTCATTGTTACCACAGGGCTCTGTCAGTGTTATATATGATTAATTTGCTTTTGCTGACTCTGATTTGATAACCAGGGCTGCATTTACCAGCATCCCACAGCTGATGCTGTTGCTAACGTTGGTGTTGTAAGGCATTGGGGATGTGGGGTGTGGTTTTCTGCAGACCTGAGCAGGAATCATCTGTGTCGTTCTGGGAGGTAAATAGTGCTGGAGTGAACACTGGGAGTGAGATCATGCCTTGAGAAAGAGGAAACATCATCTTCTCCTTGAGCTCTAAGATACTCCTTTTACTGGCAGTTATTTGCTCTCCTTTCTCTCCAGGAGAAGGAGCAGGATGATGAATGTCCTGTCACAGCCCTAAATGTGGATGTGCCCCTTCACATCCAGTGAAAGGTTATATAAATAATCCAGGGTGTGCCTTTCCCCTGCCCCTGCCAACCTTTCCTCCTCAGCTGCTGACCCGTGGAAAGGATGTGAAGGAGGGAATTCAGGCTCTCAGTGCCTGTGCAGGTCTATTATTCATGTTAAAAATCTGGTCTTAAAATATGGTGCCTTAAAGATGGGAAACAGGATGAAGTTCCAAGTGGTTTGACCCTGTAACAGGTAATTGCTGGTGAGATGGAGCTTCCTCGTGGCTGCATCATCATGGTAGAGTGAAGGATGACAGAGAGAGGAGCACTGATTTAAACTTCAGTCCTTGTTCCTTCAGCGTTTTCTTAGGTTCAATTTGCTTTTCTCAGATGTTAGGTTTGTGCTTGCGTTCCCTTCGATGAAAACACAGTTTTGTCCAACTAAAAGAGTTTATTGTTTCCACTTGCACGGACATAATTAGCTGCTGGTTCACAGAACCAGAAGTGGGTATTGCCCTTATGTACTGAAATGGAGAGAGATGATGATTTTTAGAACAATAATTTAATTTGAGTGGCTTTGGCAGTTAAAGCAGCCCAGGTGTTGGTTATTAGGTTATCACCTGAAGGAAGCCCATAATTTCTTGCTCAATGTTTTAAATTTAAGGTTTTTGTGTGCCTCTGGACTTTACTGACTCAATCAGAAATGCACTTGGGAAGGCCCAATGCTCTAGGGCCTAAAAGGAGTAAAAGTTGGACAGAGTTCTGAATCTCTGATGAAGGCTTGTAGCCTGAAACTTGTACATTTTCTGCAAACTATATTTGTCTAATGAAAATGGACCCCATTCCTGCAAACTTTGTCCTATTCCTATTGCAGAGCTCACCTTTAGTGTAAGGGGAGCAGCCACAGGCAGTTCTAGATGTACAACTACCATCTACAGTGATTTAGTAATATTTAGACAAAACGTTCTTTGGTTTGAGGTTGTTGAGTCAGACTGAGGAAGAAGGACAGGCATTTTCTGTTTTGATGACTCTTCTGATTGCTCCTGTTATTTTGTATCATTTTTTTTTTCTACCATTTATCAAAATAGTGGCATGCTTGACTGAGGCGTGAAAAAGGTATCTGGTCCTGTCACGTATTTCTCACTTTGTGGAAGATGGCCCTTCACTTTAATCCTGGCTTTACCTGGAGCAGACTCCTTCCTGAGAACTGGCCTCATCCATCATTTGACATGTGATTTTGTAGGGTCAGATGTGAAACGACCCCACAAAATGCATCGTCTGACCTGTTTTGATGTGCTGTGACATAAGTCACGAAAATTGCTACTTTTTCTGCTGCAGGTACAGTCATTTTAAGGGTACTTTACCTGCATCACCCATGAAGCAGCAGTTTAGCCTGGTTGCTGACAATACACATTACTTTTGGGATTTTAAGCATACCCCTAGTTTCCACTCTACTTTAGGAAGTCTGAAGGATTCTTAGAGATATATTTGCAGTGTGATTTCCAGGGATTTGTTGCACACCTATTTCTGTCAAGGGAAGTTATTTTGTTGTCAGCGTGCTCATCTTGTGAAAGATGAGGCAGTATTCACCAGACAACGTTATATGTTGAAGTTTGACTTCAGACTCCTTAAAAATCATAAAGCAGAGAAGCAGAAGGGGAGATAAAAATCAGCCTTCACCGCTTTATTTGCAAAATTAATTCTACATACATATATACATCTTTTAAAAACTTCTTTTACATTGGGCAAATCATAAGAATGTCTAACAAAGCTTTGTAAGGAGAAAGGAGCAAAGAACACCAAGATATTGCTCACTCTGGAGGTTTTCCATTGCAAATTAAAAAGCCCCAAACACCCTCATGTATAAGACCCTGATCCATGCTGAACAGGTTTGCAACAGCAGTTTCTGACCTAATGGAGTTATTGAAATTCCTGCTTGTTCAACGTCACTTATTCTAAAAGATGCCCTGTTCTTATCAAGTTTAAATTCAAGATTACACGAGACAGGGATTCACATTGATGCTTTTGCAGTGCCTAACAAATTAGAATCTTGATCTGGGATCTCTTATCTGACACTGCAATAAAGATTAAAAAAAAATTACTTAGAAGGAAAATATGAAAAATAGTCATGGCAAGCAATTCATCCTTGTGTTACCAGCAATATCCACCTTTCAGGCTTTACAGCTCTATAGTTGTGACAATGATGTGCACCTCCACATACCAAGTAATTTCACTCCCATCTTTGAACAGATCAGACCATACTAATCTAAGTTTCACCAAAATTTAGACATAAATTCATCTGTCAGCTCAGGGTCCTATGAAAGTGGGTCCAAGCATTTCCAAATACATTTGGGCTCTCAGTGAGTCTTGTCTGAGTTATGAATCAGCAGCAAAACTGCAAACCCAGATGAGCTTTGAGGAGGCTTTGGTTCACTGTGAACGTTTTATTCAAGCCTGAAATCTGATGAGACGAAGCTTAGTGGGGAGGGTTTTTTCCTTCTAAAACTCCTGATGAAAGTTATTTACTTGATCTCTTGGCAAAACCCCCACAGGTTCCATGCTGTGACGTTCCTTTGTTATTGCTCATCTCTCACCTGTAGCACAACCACAGAGGCTGCAGATTGCCTGGAGACTCCTGGAGTCAGGGATGATGCCCCAGGCATTGTTACATGACCAGTGTGTTAAAGTCAGATGGTGGAGGGGAAAAAACAGAAAAGAAAAGCAAGTGTGGCTTTCTCTGTGGGCAGCAATTTTAGCAAGGTACTTCAGGGGAATTTGTAAGTGAGAAAGAAGAGTGTGTCTCTACGTTTCTGCAGTTTGATTGTGTCTGTGTTAATAAAGAATTTGAAGGGGAGTAGGAATGATTGTCACAGTTCAAGGATAGAGTGGATTGTAGTGCAGGGCAATGGGTGGCCATAAAACCTGCCCAGAGAATTTCACAGAGTGCTCAGAAAGGGCTCCCTGGAGCAAGGCAGTTTTGTCCTGCTCTGGCCCCTGGGTCAATGCCATGGGCAGGGTCTCTGTGTTGTGGGGAGGGTGGGTGTGTGCATGTGTGGGGAGGGTGTCTCTGCTTCAGCACCTTGATGGACGCTGCAATGTGTACACTCAAATGTGCTCTTCACAAATTCAGCCTTCGAAGCAGTGAACTCTGTGCAGGCAGGATTTATTCTGGTTCCACCTCTATTTCTACAGTCAGTCAGTCAGCTGCTGGGTACTCAGTATCCCATAATTTAAGATACCTATTTCACTGCATCTGCACAGGCAACTGCTGGAAAAGATTAAAATCCCTTTTTCTTTTAATTGCAAACCCTGTACAACGGCAGTTTTTGTTCTGTAGCACATTTGCTGGGTGCATTTCCTTTAGTAATGACTTCTGTATCAGAAATAGCCTACATATCACATAAAGGGATGCTGCCTTTGAACTTCACTCTGACTGAATAGCAGTGTCCTACAAAATTCAATGTGAGTGTCTGGAATTTGTATCAGAGGTGACCCTAGGCAATAGTCTTTGAAATACCCCTGCTTTGAAATTTACAATAATGTGGCCTCCTTTTGGGGTCAGTCTGTTCCTCTTTAGCTTTGTTGATATCAAGAAGGTGAACAAAAGGTGCTGTACGCAGTGAATAATGCAGATTTAATGAACAGGGGAAAAGCAGATGACACTTACACTGTGAGATGTTTCTCAACAAAGTCCTTGGAAAACATATGCAAATAAAAGAACTATTTTATTGAATGGATTTTGAGTCAGCTGCAAAAGTGGACAAAGCTCGTGTGTTTGTCATCAAGAGGGAATTTCTTTGAAACAGTTATCCTGTTCCTAGGGAAGTTGCACTAATCATGGATAATAGCTTGGGAGGCCATCTATTTTGCAATATGAAAATCAGTAGGGCTTTATTGGTGTAAACACTATTTTACACTAAAATTTCCAGCCTCAGCAACCGATTGCTATGGTGCTCTCAAATTGTGCTCTGTAATTGTCACCATTAATACTTTGATCTTTGGCTGTGTGCATGAAAAGCATTTTAAATTACCACCAACTCAAAATGTTATTGAACAAAACAACATTTTGTATTTTACATCCTTGCCAATGCGAGAGCATTTGGTTTCCTATGAAGTTTCTTTTTATGTAAACTTCCCAGCAGATTTTTTCTTGCTAGAGAAACCATACAAATTTAACCGTAGTTTGTACCTGATAAATTATTAATCTGGCAGCAGTTGCTTGCTAAACAACTCTCTGTCATACTAAAATTGCTGTTCTGCAGTATAGTGGAGAGTTATTTCGAGCTTCTGTCTGGAGACAAAGGAGTTCACACCAAATTCCAAGTTGATGCACGTGGCAATACTTACAGCGGTTTGAGTGCCACCTCTATCCACTGACTCCTTTCAGTCCACGGTTTTTTGGTGGCTGCTGAAACCAGAGGGGAGCACACCATGGTTTTTGCATCCTTGGCTTCTGTCTGTGGTCTTTCACTCTTCAAGCCTCACTGAAGAGTTTATACTTCTCAGTTAACTGCTCAAACAACCGACTGACATTCATTTGTCTTTGGAAGATTTAGCAGAAGACCTTTGTCATAAAGTGGGTTTTGGAGGCCTCTGAAGCTGTGGGGCTAAAGCCAAGCCAGCTCTTAATGCCACTGGACTGAAGTTGGCCCTGCAGATAACCAGCAGGACTTCAGTGCGCAGCAATAGCCCTGTGTTTTGCCTAAGGTCACTTTAATTACTTCAGCAACATTAATCCTAAATTAGCAAGGCTTCTGTGTGGCAAATGACTTATCTCTGTTAAAGAGGGCATACATTTTCACCCAGCAAAATGATGATGTTGGAAAGTGATATGCTGTCAATGGAAAGGGCAGAGAAAGAAAAGATCTTATTATACATTTCCTGCCGATGGACATCTGAAAGTCATCCTTCCCACTGTGAATATACAGCACATTACAGTATTCTCTTCTAAGCTCCAGTTTGTTTCTTGGCTCTTTGGGCTTTTTTCATGCTATTGGTACCACCTACCTCTGTACCCTAGGCCCAGTTAAACATGGTTATAGATAAATACAGACAATCCCAAGAGGGAAGGAGGAGAGCACATCCTGAAAGGGGAGTTTGTGCTCTCTAGTCCCTTCCTGGGCTGGGTGCTGAGCGCTGACAGGCGAGGACAGCACTGAGCAATGGATTTCAGCAGCAAGGACACAGTTCCCTTTATTCTATTTTGGGGAGAAGTGAGCAGAGACCTGGGACTGGTCACCCTCCCACTCTGTCCGTAGCACGCTGCAAGGTTTTTAACCTGGCTCCACAGCAGCTTAAGTCCAGAATTAGGTTATAATGATTTCATGGAAGATGGATTAGAGCTCCAAGCAGAGGTCCTCGTGGAGGCTTAACATGTGACTCAGAAGAGAGCTTGGCCAATTTCACTGAGTAAAATACAGGCCTGCAAGAGCTGTGATTTGTTTCTAAATAAAGCACACGAACACTAGAGGAGAAGACCTTGCTGGCCTAAGAGGGAAGGGTGAGAGCTGTCCTAGAGTGCGTTTGGGGTTGTGATTAGAAGAGTTTTTCTCAGACCAGTGGAGCAGTAGACTTCTGCAACAGCCTTCCAGGAGAAATCACCAGCGTGAAAACCTAAGCTTTTAAGTTCTATTGAAGCTGACAAGAGGTAAGAGCAGTTTCCCATTGCAAAGGAGAACATACACATGTGCTTTAATAAGTGATTGAAGCACTTCTGAGCCAGAACATTAGAAATGCAGGGCATCACTTGTAAATTGTTGTCATGGTTATAAGTTATTTCCATCGTAGCTGAGTGAGGTCAGCCCCTTTTTGGTGAGATTTGCTGAAAAGTGAAGAGCACTCCTGTTTCACATGTCTTTAATTGGGTGAGACAGACCGAAAGTAGCAGGGAAAATAGCAGCGAGGAGAAACAAAGAAGTGAAGTGACTTGCCCAAGGTCACTTGGCATTTCTCATTTCTGTCTCCTGGTGCACAGGTTTTCTCTTCCTGGAATAGAATGGGTGAATCCTGCAATAATCCTGCAATAACAGCTCATTGGTTATGAGTAGTCAGGTGGGAATTCTTATCCTGGAGTTTCAGGAGGTGCTGATATTGCTGCCACTTCAGTGGAAGGAACATTTTCCTTAACACACAACAAGAGTTGTAAAATAAAAGTAAGTGAAAAATGGTTAAGATAGTGTAACTTTCACAATTAGAATCCAGCACAGAACAACAATACGAAGTGGAGAACTTGCTGAAAATGGGGAAATTCCCCTTTTGTACTTTTGAAACTGAAGTTGGTCTTACTATTGCCAAAAAATTAACACAGACCAAAAAGTAAACAACAGAGTAGTTAAGTTAATGTCTCTAACTTTAGCTGAGAAAAATCCCAATCTACGTTTACTGTGAGGAAATTGGCTTCTCTTTCCTCTTCTTCCCATTGCTAGTGTCCTAAACTGACAAGACACCCTTCTTTCCTCTCAGTTCTGGACCCTCCCATATGTGAAGAAAACCCTATAGTCTTTCAAAAATCTTATTTTTAATTAACTGAAATTATATAAGCTTCCTACTATACAATCTTTTTCAAAGTTTATTCCCCTACATCAAGAATTTCTGTCAGAGGTGCTGAAATGTATGATGTAACACCTGCTGTTACAAAAAAGGGGGGGAAAAAAGGGAAAAAATCCCTTTCTTCTGTGCCTGTCCTCTTCCTGCCATAACCTTGAGCTCTGCCAACCTCCTGAACTTGCCCAGGGTAAAATTAAATGCCAGTGTTATGTTCCCAAATAATGTTACAGCAAATGATCTTCCACTCTGCATCCAGCGTCAATCTGTGTTACTGGAGTCAGTAAATGGGGCAGACAGAATGATAAAACTTGACAGGATTTCCTGATTGCCAGTTCTGCTCTCATGATAGCTGAGTTTCCTCCCCTCTGCTGCACAAGCAATGAATTGATCATAGGTGCTGACATATAATTTATCATCGTTGGACACCTCGCTGAGTGAAGCAGGACAGTTTGTCTCGGAGTGATATTCCAGACGTGTTCTTGACAGCTCTGAATTGTTGCACTCCGCTTTTGTTTATCATCATTGAAATTCCAAAATATAGAAATTCACCTTTGTTAAAATAATAATGAAAAAATAAACTTTGAAGAGCTTGGGGACCAGCTAAAAGAATTGTCCAGTTGGACTCATGCATTTTAATACCAAAGACAGACTTTGTAGAAGTGAGGTCAGAAGTTCCTTTTTTATCTCTGTATAGTTTTATGCATCTGGGCTCCTCTTATGTTCTCTTAGTTGGGTTTGCAGTTCAGAATTTATTTGAAAATCAGTGCTCTGATGTGCAACTTAATGAAATCAAATGCTTCATATTTGGCAATGGATATTTCAGGCATCCCTTGGCTTGGATAATTCACTAATGTAGGCCACTCTATTTGTTAGGCTGATATTGACTATAATGTATATAAGGATTAATCAGCAAACAGAGAAAAGTGCCTGGCTTCCTTCTTTTATTGCATTATGAGCATTTGCTCCTCACTTCGCTTGGAGGAAAAGCAAAGTATATCAGCCAAATAGAGGTTAAATTTTTGGTGGCTGGGTTTTGGGTTGTACTGGGATTCCTTGGTCTTTGCTTGCTATTACAGTGGGCCTTGAGCTAGAAAACCCATGAGCAAAGCCCCACTAAATTAAAAAAGAGACTCTTCTTTTATGCATAATCCACTCTGTGCAAGGTAACTCTTATCTGTGTGTAGGGGAGAGCCTCTGAGCAATCTGCTTATTGTGCACAAGTTCCTCTTCATTTAACAGGAAGAATCAATTAGAAAGTCAGCCTGAAGAACCACCGTGTGTCATATTAATTTAAACATTGTTTTCTGCTGTTGAAAACTTTATATTCAGTAACTTGTTAGATTTCTTCCCCTCCCCCATTCTCCTAGTCTCTGATGCACAAAATTATTAAACTTAATTGGGTTTCTGTGGACACTACTCATTTCTCAAAATTTACTGCAATTATACAATACCCATAGCTCATTTATTTTTTGTTTTCTAGTGATTAAAACTTAAGACACTGAAAAATGTTAGGTGTGTTTTCCTTTTCATCACTAATCCTTTTCTGTCCTCTACATCCAAGACACACTCTGTAGTCATGAATCATTAAAGTAGCAAAATTCACAGGCAGACTTAGTTTATAGCTAAGTATAGTAAAACAAAAAAGTAGGTCAGAAATCTTGAAACATTTTTTATAAGACATTTTTTGTTTCAGAGGATGTTTTTCTTAACAGTGGAAACATTCCTGTATCTCTTATTGAAGTAAAAAGTAGTTTTTCTAAGCTGAGGGCTACTAGCAAAATTTTTTTCAAATTGTAGTTATTAAACAAAAATATTGTGTGGGCAACACGGAGTGATGTGGTTCCACCCAAGCAAGGTAGAGGGAGATGAAAGGAGAGGAGGTAAAAGTGGCTGGGAGTCCTTGGGTTTCGTGAGCTGGTGCTGCTCCTGATCACTCCCACAATTTCCAGGGAGGGCTGGTTCTGCGTCTTCACCCGGGAGGGGGAAGCTCTGCTTCTCCCAGGGCTCATTCAGCTGCCTGTAGCTGCTGTGGCAGCATCCCAGTGATTGTGTTGTTTTCTGGGACAAGGAGCCCTCAGGGCCACCCCAGTAAGTGGCAATATTTTGGGGTGGGGTCCCAACTCAGTCACCAAAATCTCCAGCCTTGGCTCCAAGAGCTGCCTGAACCCAGCTGCCTTCTCTGCTGGGAGTGCTCTCCTGGCAGCTGTTCCTGAGGGCTCTGTGTCACCTTTCCCCCACGGGCTGGGCAGGGAACTGAGCTAGGAGGGTTTTTGGTGTGATCCGCGTTAGCTGTTCTGATGTTTTCGTGCCAGGAGGTCTTTGGAGGACCCTCGTGGATCCCGTTCTGGAGAGGCAAAATGTGTTCCACATGGGGATGCTGCTTTGTCATGCTGGTAGGTGAGTGATGGAAGTGAAGAGGGAATAATTAATACCATCATAACAACTAGGGGTGTTTTTAGCATTAGCTGAAGTAGGAGGCACGAATATTTCTTCAGGCAGAAGCACTCCCTGGATAACGCAGCAGAACAATGCATGTGCCAGGGCAGTGGTATCTGCTCAGGACAATGCAGAGTAGGTTAGTTTGGTGCAAACACAAATCATGTAGAGTCCTTCCCAGATGAAACAGCAGCAAAGTTATTCAAAGCAAATATATGCAGTGGCTGAACTTCCTCTAGCACTTTGTGAATGGAGTTCAAGTGATGAGAGCTTGGCCTGCTTCCAGAAAGCTGGGCTTCTGTTTCCAGTGCTGGCAGGATAATGTTTGGGAAATAAGCTTGCATCTGAAATGTAAACATGTCCTTTAGTGCACCAGACTTCTGAAATCAGCCAAAGGGAGTTGAAACAATTAAATACCGTGGGGTGGAAATATGGTGGTTGGAGATACTGCAGAGAGAAGTGATTTGAAGTGTTCATCTCTTTGGAGCCGAGGAGCTTCTTTTGTAGACAGAGATGAGCCTGCAGAGTGCTGTCTTTTTGAGGAGCCCACAAAATTCACTCCATAAAAGTACCAGTGGTTCTTGCTCTCAGTGTTAACAGAGCCCAGTAAGTTAGTATGCAAACATTTATGTCTGGACAGGTTCATCATCAGCTTCCTCTTCTTTTCTTCGTGATGAAGGATGGGTGAAAGCCAAGGCAAATAGCAGCCATCTATTTGTAAGTTTTTTTAGGGACCTTGTTTATGAGGAATTGTTATGGGCCTTTTAGTCCAAATCTTGCTCACGTGGCAGCCAGAGGAAAACACTTTTGACCTGAATGGAAAATGAATCAGGTTTCTGGTATTTTTATAAGTTATATAAAATATTGCCTTTCCTCTTAGATATTTCTTTGAGCGAGTGAGAAAAATAAAAAAGTGTTTCATTTCTGTCGTGCCTTCCAGCTGAAGTCCTCTAAGTGCTTTAGAACTTGTGTGGATTTGGCCTCACAACATCCCTTGAATTCTGGTAGCACTCATTTCAGCATTATGGATGGAGAGGTGAGAGAAGCTCCTTGACATTCTCAGGCCAGAGCTGTCTGAGCACCAATCTCCTCCTCTGGCACTGTTCCCACAATGCTGTTTTTTCTCCTTGGCTGTAACCTGTCTATACCAGCAAGCTGGATTTTCTCCTCCAGTATGAGCACTTGAAACAGCTGAATAAAGCATCTCAAAATCATAACTAGGCCTGAGTTGCACAGATTTCAGCACTATGTGACCTTTAAGTGCTGTCAAGGAGTCTTGCAGAGAAAGCTGATCTGCTCACCTGCGAGGCCAGTGTGCAGCAGGAAATAAAACAGGTGCATTGTGGTGGTTATTGGGCATGCCACACTCTCCCCAAATTCTAGGGAGCACCCTACTGCACATTCATATTCAATCTGTCATCTGCCTGGAAAATCCCTATTCAGATAAAAAATCCTTGCAGCTTAAAACATGAAACAATATCCTTTACTACTATAAAATGAAAATCAAGCCTCCCATAACCAACACCTCCTTGATTTCAAGCATTTCTTTATATATATCAGCAACCATTCAAGTCTCCCATATTTTCGTTGTCTTCTTGCTCTCCAGAGGGGCTTTTTCTTTATTTAAACATGTAAGAAATAACTTTTAAGTCAGGTTATTTGGTGTCATTAGATGATAGTCTGATAACAAACACTACAGTGGTCGAGCTGAATCACAGTCTTGCTTCAGTCACTGGAAACACAAAGAACAATTGTGATGGATTCGGTGGTACAGGAATATCTGGCTGAAAACTTGGGGTTTTAGGCTGTGAACCACTTATGGGTGTGATTACCCACAGTGGTGTCTAAAGCTGAATACTCACAAGTTGCTAATTGTCTTGTCTTACCCAAATTTAACCCATGAACTAATGAGGTTGATGGGCTCCAACTCCCCACCTTTCTCTTTCATTTGCCTGACAGGCTTCAGTAGCCTCAGATTTTTATTATCACTTCATCCTGATAGTAAAAGAGAAGTCCAGCCACATTTTTTATTAGAGTTAGCTGAAAAACTTCATGTGAAGTTGTCCCCACCTGGGACTCAGTTCCCTGTGAGATGGAGTTTCCAAACACTGGGTTTTCATCCAATGCCAAAATACCAAACACGCTCTGTGAAGTGACATCACCTTTTCCCTGTGTACTGCCGAGCAAACTCGCTGAAGCAACACATGGCATCTGCAGTTTGAGAGCAGAGGAGCCGAGATCACAGAGCAGAAAACAATAACCTTACAAAAGGACCGGTTTTATTAGGAGGTGAATGACATATGAAATGCATGATCATGGGCACTATAGCATTTAATTTCCTGAAAGGAGCTAGAACTTGATAACACATAATTGATGACAGCTTGTAAAAGACTGCTGGAATTTACACTGGCTTTTTATTTTCTTTGTAAAGCTGGTGGCTAACTTGTTCATCAGTCATTGCTTTGTGATTTAGCCTGGGTATTCCATAGTCATGGGATTCTTGTAGAAAAACATTTTGGATGCCTGTCATCAAGACATTCCACTTGTGTTTAGGTCATGGAGAAATCTATGCACTTTATGCACCTCCTTAAACATACAGGAGAAGTGGTGTTTCAGAGGGGATGAGAAACACCATTGTCAAGTTCTGGGAAAAATGCTGGCATCCTGAAAAATATGTTTTCTCTAAACAGGATAAAACCCCCGCAACCTGGAGATTTTGTTGTTGTTCTCGAACTGAAAATAGTGATGAAGCAATTGCTTCTGGTTAACTGAATGTTTTGCTTCCATTTCAAGGTTTTGTTGTTAAGTCTTGAGTTGTTTTTGTTTTGGGTTGGTTTTTTTTTTTTCTATAATGAACAATTTTCTAAATACACTTCATATCAAAAGAAAGAAACAAAGGAACACAAACTTTCAAATATGTCAGAATTACTACTGTCACATACTGAGCCTCTGGCAGCATGAGCCACCTTGAGCTGAAGTTTCTTCAGCTGGAAATGGGCACATCTGTAAGCAAACACTAAAGCCGCATGAAAAGGATCAAGGAGGAGGGAAAGAGAAGGAAGTTGTGACTTGGCTCATGCTTATGCAGTAGTGAAACACTGTGGAAAGTTTAAGTCCTCCAGCACAGACCTATAAAGTTGTACAATCAAACTGATTTCCATGCAGGGAGAACTGCCTTTTGCATTGAGGAGATGAGCACGTGCATCATAGCACAGAAGAAAGTGGGAGGATAACTGGAAAATTTAATTCCACTCCAAACCTGATCCTGCTGTGACACAGCGGGGGTGCCCAGTCCCTTGTCCTCCTGCTGAACAATGAGAAGTCACACAGATGGTGGGAGCAAAGCATCTGGAGCAGTGGATGGTGTAATTACATGTGCAAACGTGCCATGATTTAACCCAACAAACAGCTAAACACCCACAGCCTCTCACCCACTCCCCCTGCCCCCAGTGGGATGGGAGACAGAACTGGGGAAAAAACCTTAAAATTCATGGCTTGGGATACAGTTTGATAAGACCAAACCAGGAAGGAAAATAACGATAGAAATGATAAAAGAATTAGAACATACAAAACAAGTGATGCCTAACGCAGCTGTTGACCGATTCTGGCCAGCTTTCCCCCATTCTGGATGCTGGACTTGGTACTGTGTGCCATCCATGAGGTCCCTTCTAACACAAACCATCCATCCTTCTATGGCTCTGTGCTGCACCTTCCCAAGGCCACTGTGCCCGGCACATGGCACCAGCCCTGCTGTGACATCAGCCCAGGGCAGGGCTCGGCGGGCGCAGCGATGGCAACTGCACTGCAGGGGACAAACCCTCGCTCCTCACGGTGACAGGGGCCACTGGCAGCAGGGGTGGCTCTGCTGGGCCTCCTCCTCCTCCTTGGCACATGGGACACCTGTGGGTGAGTGGGAGCTCTGGGAACTCCTCACTGGTGAGGTGAGGTGGGGTGAGGAGCGGAGGTCTCGATGTGAGTGCTGCTCAGCAAGAATTAAATCGTCGGTGTGCTCTTTGCCTTTTGCTCATCCTAAATACGAGACACAGCACTACGCCTGATACTAGGAAGGAAAGTCATTCTAGCCCAGCTGAAACTAGGACAAAATGTCAGGCAAAGTTTTGAAAAAGAAAAGGAGGAGATATTGATTCAGTGCTGTGTACCTACAGTTCGCACAGTGAAATTTTTCCGTAAAAAATATAACACCCTGCTGGCCTGTGGCTGCTCTGCTTTGCTGCCACTGGTGAGGCAACGGGGTAAGGCAGAGAGACGGGTTTATATTTGTTTTCCTTCTGTTAAAATGAGATTTCTCCTTAAGAAAAGACCTCAATACTAGATTAAAAGAGCATTTTGAAAATGATGAAAGTGGAGCAACTTGTGAGACAGTCTTCAGCTCGCTCTCTCAGAGGTGCGTTGCCATTACAGTTAAATTCAATCCCTCGGGAAGTTGTGTCCTTGTAGCAGTGTGTTTTAACAACAGATTGCCCTGGGTTAGTAATGAAAATGTTTTCAGTACTACTGTGTTTGGGGAAAATTGTTTCAACAGTGCTACAGAAAATCCCCAGCAAGCCTCAGTGGTCTCCCATGGCTGAGGAGCACAGGTGTGATACATGATGTGTTAGCCTAAGTTTGGGCTCTGGTGTGTCCTTAAGGAAATGAGATTACAGCCACACTGAGTGTGTGAGAGGCTAACACCTTGCCTCATAGGTTTTGAACCTAGGGATTGATTTAAGCCATATTTGATGGAAAGTGGACATGTTCTAAGTATTTAAGTTCATCCATCATTCTGCATGAGAGTAGGTGCTGATGGGAGGGCAAGACCTTAGAAGTACCCTCTGCATGCTCCCCAGTGATAGGAAATGGTTTGCTTGCAGGTTATTAAACATGTTGAAAATCTCTACAGAAAAAGGTGATCTAGATCACCTCCTGCCACGCAGATCTTAGCATGTGATTTGTTAGAAGAAAAAAAAAAGAGTAGCTGTGATTTAAATGTTACTCCATAGAGCTAGATGAAAAATAGTGAGAATGTTATCCAAACCCATCAAAACTATTTATCTGGCCTTTTTTTCTTTGAATTTCAAAATAGTAATAGGATATTGCAAACCAGCCAGTTGTCGTTATTTAAGTGATTAATTCAACTTTCTTGGCCAAGTTAAATCAAACCCTTTTTCCTTTTTGAATCCATTTTTTGATTCTCCAGATTTATTGCTTGAAGATGATCTCATACCACTGTATGAATAAGACAAACATATCATTTATGCAGGGCTGATCCCTGCCTAACCCTTTGCTCTGACTATTGATTTCTCCAGGTATTTTATTTCTGTGTCAGGTGATAAGATGGTGATCTGATTAGGGGGTGATGAGAAAGTGAAATACTTTTATACACAGTAAGTTCAAGAAAACCTAATTGAGAAATAAAAGGAAAGTACAGAAGCCAGCTCTTCTCAACATTGACATATGAAGAGAAAAATACAGAAAATCTTTTAAATCCCTCCAAATCTTGTTAGCTAGCAGAGGTCAGATTAGTCACTTTGGATGTAAGGTTGTACCCACTTGACTTTTTTCCTGTTTCACTTTGAGGTTGCTAAAGGACCTGTTGGTAAGTGAAAGCAGTCGATTCATTGTTCTTTTTCAGTATTCTGTGTATTTCTGAAGGAGTTTTCTTTGAAAATTACAATACTTTTAAAATCTAGCTCTAAATATCTTTTAGAAAGCTACAGAATGTGCAATTCATTTTTGTGCCTGCGTAAAAGTGTTGCTGAAGTGACAAGCAGGGTGACTCTCGTGTACAGGCTTCCTTAAACCTATTGGCATCAGAAAGGTGCTGGTTAATAGCTCTGTCTTTAAAGCTTTAAATAATTAAATTCCTTGGGCTTCCAAATAACCTCCTTAAAACTTGGCAATGCTTGAACCTTTTAGCAAACCTGATATGAAAAGGACACTATCTAAATAGCTGAATATGAACTTAACTCCTCACGGCTTGATAGGCAGTTCTGGTTATAAAAATACGTCAAGCCAAAATATTTTCTCTGTTGTCAAGTGCTTGAATTTTTTGGATGTGCAATGGCATTGCCAAGAAATAAAGCACAAAAAATAGCCCTCAATCTTTGGGAAATGCTTAGAAAAACAAATCAGTTGCACACACTAACAAATGTATTGCTGCCAAATCCCTGAGAGAGCAAACAGACCCCACTGAACAAGTCAAGGCACTGGGAAACCAGTGCTTGTCCATGTGATATGAGGAGGTGTTTGGAGGAATATGAGGAGGTGTTTGAAGGAGTACAACAGAGCCCATTAAACTGAGAACGATGCCCCAAGTCACTGAGAACCTGCTTAGATTTTTTTAGCAATCAAGTAGGCAGTGAATCTTCTAAGCAGGGAGATGCTCCTAGTTAGCTTTGCAGGAGCAGTACATTTTCCTGTGTTTAATTATTTAAAGGAAGCTGTATAATGGGTCCTTGGAATTGTGTGACCCGCTAATCAATCCATCCACTTTTGCATAATGCATGTGGCATCAATGTTATTCCATTTCAAGATCACTTAGGAGAAGCTTTGCCAGTCTGCTCATTGCTCCTTTGCAGTGCAAACACCAACACACAGCTTGCAATGCCATTTGCCTGCTGTGCTTGTTTAGAGCCAGCTGCAAATGTTCCCAACAATTAGCATTTAGAGGAGAAGCAAGAAGCCTGTGAATTCCTACATTTGGATGAGATCACTCAAGGTGCCTGACCTTTGGACCTCGGGAGGTCCCTTCCCAGTGCCAAGGAACATCCTTGCTGTGAGATCTGAAATGTGGGGGAGAACTTGTGAGCCTTGCCCTGCAGGGTGGCACAGCTGCCCAGCTGGGGTTTGTCTCCCAAAACCTCTTCTTCATTATGTGTCTGAAAAACAGCCCTTTCAGACACCTGAGCTGGACCTGTTGGACTTATTCTTGCCTTTCAAGTCCCACACTGTAATCTTAAGGAAGGTGCTGCCAGTACTTACTCCCTGTAACAGCCTAGCAGAGCTCAAACCCTCTCCTTTCACCCTGGGGCAAGCACCTCATTGCACCTCCAGGAGGAGGAGGAAGCTTTGCTCTGGAAGGTGTGCACAGCATCTTGGACACGATGTTGCTTTCCATAGACTCCTGGAGATTGAATAGGGACTGAGAGGAGGATATGGAAAACATTAATTACAGTAATATCTTGATTAGATGCATTTTAATGCTTTAGTTTATTTCTGTTTCTCTTGACTTGTTTTTATTGCATGTAAAGGAAGGAGGAGGCTGCCTCAGTCCATGACAGTCCTGCCAGAGACGAAGGGCTGTAAATGTCCACTTCTGGGAGTATATGATTATTAAACATCATGTGGCCCAGCAAAGAGGGAGTCAAAAAGCTCTTTGTCCTATGGATTCTCTGGAACCCCAGTATTGTCCCCTGAAAATTAAAGAAAATTATTCCCTCTAGTTAGAGCAGTTTATAATTGGCTGATAAAATGTGCTGTATTTTAGCCAGACATACTTTCCATAGAAGTGTGTCTAGGATTAATCACTTAATCCATATAATTGGATCCTTTACCTACGATTGCTGATTCCTAAGTCTGGACTGGATAAATTGATTGAGACACCCTGCCCTGTGCTGTGGAGATGAACACAAGAAGGTTTTTCATGCCAAGATGCCTATGCTGTGCCATGGGTGGTCACACATCTGTTGGTCCTTTTTACAGCTGCAGTCACAATGATTATTAATGAGCTGCATCTCTTCAGAGCTTGAGGTATTTGAATGTATACTGTAATTTAAGATTATCTGTGCTGGGTAGGTTTTTTAGGTAAAATCTTGGTCCTCACTGAAGAAGAAGTGGAGTTTTGTCATTGACTTTATAAGGACTAAGACTTTACCCGTTGTATCTACTGGCAATGATAAGTAAGTGAACATGAGCTTTTTCACAAAAAATGCCCTGCAGTGCTTCTGAAACGCACAACACACAGAGAAATATATTGTAGATTTAATGATTTATTCAATGAATGTAAAAGCTGGTTGCATAAAGGAGATTTAAGTGATTATTACCATCTGTCACTAGGTTTCACTGTGCTACAATAAAAGTGTGTTTCAGATTATCAGCAGTTCAGTCATGTAAAAACCCAAAAGGAGCAGTTTCTTGTGATGGCGTTCCCCAGCTCTGCCCTTAGAATTGCCTCTGCAGATGGTGGATATCTGAGGGCAGAAATGCACAAAACATGGATGAAGCTCAGCTAAAAGCTTCCCGAGTGCAAACTGCAAAGCTGTTCAGGGTGAAAGGGCCGGCCTGGATTTCAGACAGTGGGTACATTCCATATCTAACTTCTACAGTTCCCTAATCCCCTTCCATCACGTAAAAACATAGGCACACGTTTCCCTGTGTCCACCTTTGTTTCTTCTTTCGTTTTTTTTTTGCGTTACTTTAACATTTTAGCTTGGTTAATTAGCAATACAGAAGGTTGGCATTTTGGTATAAGCAAGGGATGAGAACATCAGTCGTGTTCTGTGCTTGTGCCCTGGGAAAACCAAAGGGGGCGAGTCTGATTTTGAATCTTACTGAAGATTATTAATGAGTAACTAACCAGAGAAACATGAAAAAAGGAAAACAAAAAAATGCCATTACTGTTAAAGAGTTTTTATCTGACTTCTACTGAATTCTTTTCTTGGTACTTTTTGCCAATTTGCTAGAACTGAGCATTTGGTATTTTCTCATTTTAGTGATGCCTAATTATTGCTTTGTTCCGATGGCTGCTGCATTCCATGGATTTCTGTGTCTAGTGATTGTGAGGGACTTTAGGATTTTACAGGACGAAAGGATCAGTATTATACATATAAATAATATTTACTATTTTTATTGTTCAGCCAAAATATGGGCTGATTCTTTGGTGAGGTATTCAGCTCTACGTGTGCCTATCCCAGTCAATATTTTTTCCCTGTAGGGTGTTTTATTGAGCCACTTTTTTTCCTTGTGTTTGTGCTTTGCTCCTCTCACTGTCCCCACTCATCCCCCACTGTCCTTCCTGAAGACAAAGATGCAGGAGGGGTACACACAACATCTCTTCATCTGTCTACATAAATGGAAGTACTGAATAACTCTTTGATACTCCAAAACAAGATCCAGTTTGGATTCTGTTGTGAAAGCCTGGAACCCTGAGCAAAGCTGTCAGTCAGTCTCTGAACAAGGACCTGATTGTCTCTGGTTTCGGATCAGCTCTTTGTGGTTGGCACAGTGGATGTTGTTATTGAAAATCCTTCCCCTAGCTGTGGCTGTGAGTGCTGGGCTTGGGCTGTTGTCACTCATTTCCTTTGATCAGTGCTGCAAGTACCAAATAGCTCACACCCACATGGTTTGATAGCCTGATTGGAAGGTCTTGATCCTACAGGGCTCTGAGAGCATCTTTTTGCTAAAGGAAATTTTTACAGCTGTAGGATTGAAATGCTTCATGCTTTCCAAGGCTGCAGAGAGATGGTGTTTGCCTGAACTTAATGTCCAGGCTCCCTCTCTCAAAAAGCTGCAGCAAATTATTGACAGCAGAATCAAATGCAAACCTTCACACTCTTGAAACATATTTTCACTTATCCTTTTAGAAATATCAGTGCAATGATGGTACTATTTCCTTGAACCAGAGGGAAACCCTCAGAAAGTTTTGACAAGGGATGGGATATTTCTCACCAGCAGTGGTGCTGAGTAGTTATGTATTTGTGTTCATGAGAGGGTACTGGAAATGTGTTGATGAATGGATTTATCTGGACATACACTACCTAATGCTTGTGTAGTACTGTACAAATTTCTGTGCTTTCTCGTTAGTTTGAAATAGTTGAAATAAAATCTAGGGTGTCTGAAATATGGAACAGATTCCACAAGCTGAATTTCCTTGACTTGGAAATATTTTTTTGAAAGGATCTGAATGTCTTATAATCTCATGTTTCTGTGGATGGCTGTGTCCCTGCTGTACCCCAGAGGGTGCTTAGGAACACTCTGAGCTCCAGGCAGCTCCTCAGACCAGGGGTCTCAGCCCATTCTCACAATCCTTGCAGCCTGTGGTAGGAGTGCGTTGGCAACAGCATCTGAGGCTTCTGCTCCTGTGAGTGCCTTGTCACACAGGGAGTGTTTAAACCATCCCACAAAGCCATAGATAGCCAGGACTTTGTTGCTTTGTATGAGCCCTTGTGGGGATGGCCTGCCTCTGTTTGGGAGGACTGTATTTTGTCATTGAAGCCTTTTTGGTCTGAGTTACAGTACCTGCATAGTGTTGATAAAAATGTTATTCTCCCATGGTCTATTCAGACCCCAGGTGTCTGAAATATATATTAATTAAACATAATATATTCTTGATGTATGCTAAAAGCTTGTTGCTATCAAAGTTTGCTGTGGTGGTCCTATACTAATAACAGCTCCTTTTATCAGACTGCATTATTTTTTAATTGTTTGAGCAAATATGTGCTCAAGAGTGGAAGGAAAAGGTGAAGAGGGGTGTGGAAACCAGAATCATCACCAGTAGGTGAGTGCACGTGTGTGGGAACCTCACGTGGCACCTTGAATGTGCTATGGCAGAAAATCCACTGGTGAAGTGAAGGGTTTGATTGAGTTCTAGCAGAGACACAGCTGGGCTTGGTGTGCTTAGAAGCGACCATGAAGGTGTTCTGCTTCCAATTTTACAGTCTTGTCTGCAAGGGCCAGATCAACCTGCCCTCAGGCAAAAAAAGACCAGAATTACTGTTTCCCTATTGACATTCCATTACTGTATTGTATTTTGTATACCTTTGTTCTCGAAGAAGTTAGGCAACAGTCTAAAAATACACAGCAGGAGAAATGGTGAGCTGCATTTTTAACTATTTGTCACAATATTTGTGCTGCAGTTTAGTAACTTTTCTATTGTGCTGCAAAATTCCCTCATTGGTGAGAGAGCACACACTGCAAAGGCGACTTGTTAGGAATGTGCTTTGCTTATCCCCCACATGAACAGCATTATTCTTCCAGATATAAGCTTGAAATGGTCTCTCATTTTGGGATATCTATTTAGGATTGGGCCAGAGATAGTTTTCTGTCAGCTCTATGAAACTAATACTTCTTTATGACAGTGTTTTATTGCTTGCTGTATGTAATAGTTTCTTTCATTGGCACTTATGTCCTTTGCAGGGAAAGAAATTTGCCTCTATGACACTACACTTTGAGTGTCATTGGCTTTCATATTGTCTATTAAAAAAAGTAATTGTGAGGAGCAGATCAGACCTCAGTGAGGCCTTCTGAACTGAACCCATTTCAAGGGGGGAAGCCAGAACTGTCAAGACTTTGACTTCGTAATTCCTGAAGAGATGTTAATTCACTCGGCTGCCTGATCTACAGGGAGTAGAAATGAGACTCCACTTGCACGACCTCTGGTGTCAATCATTATGGGAGGCATCTGCATTTATATTGTCAATGCACAAACTTTCTTTACTTCCTGAAGCATGAAATCACCTTTCAGATGAAGAAAGAAATATAACCCTGCATTCTCGAGAGAGGTAGCAGTTCCATCCAAGGCTTCTGTTGCACAGAGAAATGTTTAAACACAATATTCTGACTTCAACCTCAACCAGTCTCTTGGAAGTTGTCGTTTTTCAAGTGAAAGTTACACTGTATTTTTTAAAGAGATCTATTATTACTTCATATTATTTTAGGACTTCTAGTGCTCCATCTCTAAGCCAACAGGAGGTTTATCACTAACTTTGATACTGTCAGCAAAACTTGGCCCAGAGTGTCTCACATTAAGTTGTCATTTAAGCCTGTGTTCCTCTGGCACAGGAAAAAAGGAGGAAGTACATATTTTAATGAAGTTTTACAAAAATGGAATGACAGGGCTAGTTGGTAACCTGCAGCAGCAGGATATACAGCCTGTGCCTGTGATATACAGTCCTTTAATGTCATTGAATTCACTGGGAGATTTTGTGGTGTTTGGTACCAGGTCTTTGTGATCTCTGCTGACATTCATTTAATTGGGGATTCACGCAGTCACTGGAGATGCAGCCAGCAAATTTGGGCCAGTGCATGCAGTAGATGCTGTAGGCTCAGCAAAAGGAAGGAGAGCAGAAAACTTAGCAAGACCTTCACTGCAAAAATGTTTCAGAACTTTCCCCTCAGAAGGGTGTGCTGAAGAACAAGACTGGGCAGAGTTGTTTCCAAACAAAGACCTCTCTTGAGCCTGTTTAATACAGCTGCCATCTAGATCAGTGATAGAGCTCTCAAAACAGGCATCAAATGAAAGGAAATGTATAAGCTTTAAAAATGAACCTGTGATTTCAAAACCTGAAGTTTCTGTCAGATCTCCCAGGTGAGATTGCTGTGCTTGTTGTTAAAATGTGGCTATGGAAAGAGAAATTATTTAAAAATGGTACCTCCTTTACTCAACAGAAATGCTGCTTCTTTGGGAATCAGTCAGGATTGTTTTAATGCCCAGACCATACTCCCTGATCTCAGTCCTTTGCTGCCGTTGGAGTTTATAACACTCTTGTTCCTTCTTTCCTGCTCCCCTCTTGCCAGATTTCCCATGGGACACTCACAGGCTTTTCCTGCAGGATGGCAATTGATGAAGCAGAGAAGGTCATGTTTCCATGACAGCAGCAGCAGCACAGCAGGGAGCACACAGCAAACAGCTGGACTGCAAACAGCTGTACCCAGCTGGGGTGTTTCCTTAATATCTGGAGTTTCCACAGTACCTGTGTCCAAAGAAAAGGATCCTGTGAGCATTCCTGCATAACAGCCTCCAGGGAATAGCCCAGTGTGGATGGCAGCCTGGTCTGAAGGGCTTTGGGAGGGTGCTGGAAGGGAATGACTTAGGATTTCCTGCCTGGATCATCCAAATAGATTCCATGGATTGTGTCTTGTGTCTCTGCGTCTTGACAAATCTTTCAGATGACAAGGTTGGCAATTAAACAGGGGGAAAAAAAAGAAAAGAAAAAACAGTGCAGAGGAGATTTTTGGAAGTAAGGAGAGTCAAATTTTCTTCCTCTCTTCTAGGTCATGATGCGCTGGGATCATGTGTCAGCCAGGAACTGGGAGGATGATGGGATCTGAAAGCAGGTTGTTTTGTCTCTGTCAGCAGGCTGCAAGTTTGTTTATGAAAGGCACAAGTTGAACTGAAGATTAAATCTGCCTGATTTTTTTGATCTCCATCTGTTGATAAGAACTGAAATGAGCCCAGCAGCATTATGGCATGAATCTCTTCAAAAGGCAAACATCTCGAAGAAGCCTGAATTTCTCTCCCTATCCCTAGAGCTTGTGTCTACTAGAACCTAGAAAGAATAGGTATATATTTTTAGAAGTTGAAACCTTAAAAAAAATTTGTTCCTTATTCTTCAAACCAGAAACCAGCTGGCATGACCTACTTTCCTATTTCTGATATCAATAGGATATGAACGCAGGCAAGCATGATCCTTTGTTTGCAAAGATAGCATGACAAAGCAGGAGAGAAAAAAAAGAATCTACATTGCAGGGTTAACTTCTTTTTTTCCCTATCAATGTGGTTTCTTTCTGTGCCAGTTTTGTAGAGGGTTTTTCATATTGCATTGCTGTTCAAGGACCAGTTTCATACCTGGTGTAAGACGTCCTGCATCTCACGTGACCCATGTTCTGGCAGCACTTGCCACATTTCTGTGTTATAAGCACAACTTGTGTTGTCCCCTTGGCACAATGAAGATGCACTCTACCCAACAGTCCTTAAGTAAGTCTGTATCTTGGCCTGATACCTGTCAAGTTTAGTGTGACTCCATGTTATACATCTTTTTACAAAAGACCTATTGTTCCTCGTCAAATAGTCTGGGTTCTCTGCTCATTAGCACATTAAATAACCTGCTTAAAATGTCACCTGAAGCGCTGCAGAAAATCATCAATTCCGACTGTGAATTTAGCCCAGATGCTTTGAACTTGTATCTGATACGCCTCATGTCTGATATGTGGCACGGAAAAATTCAGGAAAACATCAAAGTAGCGCTTTCCCATGAGCCTTCACATCCTGCAGAGCCAAGGCAATGGAAAGCAGCCAAGCAAGTTCACACTGCAAAGCCGTAACTCACTTTTCATTGAGTGATGAGTCCGTCATCTCTCGCTGCTCGCAGTTTTAAGAAGCAGGAATCCTTCAACCAGACCCCAGGAGTGCAAGCTAGTGACCCTGTTAATCTCTTCTCTACTTCAGTGGCATCTGTCCTTTTTTTTTATCTCTCTCTCTCTCTTTTTTTTTTTTTTTAACCCATCTGTACATCCTGGGCAGCAGAAAATCAAAAGAGCAAAAATAACCTGTCTTCTCAGTAAGTAGGGCACCTTCCATCATGTGAAACAAAGCAGTTTTTTTTAAAACTAGTGCCTGAGCTGGAAACTTGAACACATCATGAAGAACCTGTATGTGTGGAAAGCTCTGTGCACAGCCCTTCTGATCACCTCAAATGTTCACCAAACTGAGAGAAAAGCTGCCCTTTGTGATGGGGCTTGTTTTGGTGAAGGGGGCTGGGGTAGAGAGGAGGAATCGACTTGCACCTTCTGGGTTAGAAAAACTTAGAAATATATGTGCATAAATGAATATATGCCTGTAGCTTGCAGTCATGTGCCTCCTTGTCTGTGTGCACATTGGGAAAAATGGGTCTGGCCCTTCAAAACTCCTCTTTTGTCTGAGACCTTTTGGTGGAAGACAAGGAAAACTGTGAGCCGCCTCTGAGATGGTTCTGAATGGTCCCAGATCTGTCTGTGCTGCATCTCTCTTTTGTAGTGCTGCTCCATCTAGGAGAGGGAACAAAGGTAGCTCTGGGTCCACACCATGTTCAGCCCACTGTGATTTGTTTTTTTAAAGCTGGACCTCGGCTTGGGAGAGAAACCCTGCTCTGTAACCTGCTCCAGTGTGCTTACTACCCTGAGGAGTAACTCTGTGAGCACACACTGTGAGATGGACATGCATGGCTTTAGGAGGATCTGGATATGCAGAGAATCTAAGCAGTGAGAAAACCTCAAGTGCTTTCAGTAACACTGTGAATTTTCTAATGTAAAAAGAATATGTGGTCCCTTTTGCTACCATGATTATGTTTCTTCGTCTTCTATTGAGTTTAGGAAGTCTGTCTTCTGGCATTTGGAAGGGACAAGAAACAAAAGCCAGATTTTAAAGTTAGTGACTTCTAAACCCTGAATTTTCTGTAATAATCTCCCATATCAGTACAGAATACAGATTTGTGGTCTTCTGGTGCAGTCAGATTCAGGTTGGCTTCTTGTGCCTGTATTATCTTTCCAGGCTGGAGAACCTGCTGATTAAAGACAGATTAAATACGAATTTCTTTTTCAGGCCTTTTGAGTTCAGGTCATGGCTGAGCCAGTGACTGCCTTGGGGCATGGAAAAATGGTTGTTCCAGCACAGGTTGTTTTAAAAATCTTCAGCTGAAAAAATACAGAAGTTTTGAGGCTCTTGGAGGTACATATATTGTAGAGGCGAGTAGGAAGCTGAATGGAAAGTAAATATTAAAGGTTTTTTGGCTAAGAGAGGAAACATTTGTCTAGGGAAGTTATGATAAGAAGCTTGGCTGGAAGAGCATGAAAGGTACTCATAAGCTTAGCATCAGCCAGAAGAGCAAAGATTCTGGCCTGATTCTTTGTGTACATTTTTATGAAGATGATTGCTCATACTGAAAGCTCTAAATGCAACACACAAAGCATGTTTATGCAGGATTATGTAGTTCTTGAAAGTCTATTCCTGATCAGAAGTTAAACATAAAACTTCAACATTATCAGTAAAAACAGAAGCAAAACCTCCCACTCCGGTAAAAAACAAAAGTGTGCCACTTTTCTTCCCTTGTAAGTGAAAATGGAAAATAATTTGACAGTTTTTTAATTTTTAAATTTTTTTTACTTTTAAGTACCTTTCTCTCTGGGTATCCTTTATGCAGAAAACAAACTCCTTTTGCCCTTGCATTATTTAGAAATCGCAGGGATTGAGACTCTCAGAATGACATCAGAATTTCCAGTTGATTTTCTGTGGTTTTTGGTCTTCATAATGCCATGTAGAAGGTTCCTGAAACTGGCAATAAAACAAGAACTGGACAAGGACTGAATGCACACTTCTTAGTGCTTATTGGCTTGGGCTTGTTCTCAATACTGGATGTGAACAAGGGAAGTCAAAGTCCCTGTGGTCAGTCTCCTGCAGCCCCAGAGGTTTAAAGATGTGATTATGGAGATCACAATTATGAATGTTAAAGCATTTATGGGAAATAATCCCCGGAGAGAGGGAGAATGCTTGGCTGTGGCTTTTTTAATTAGCAGCCTATATTGTCTGTTTATAACAAAGTCTTACTGACAAAGCTAGAAACATTTCCTGAGCTCCAGATGGCTGCTTTTCTTTATGACTTGCTGTAGGGTACAGACTTTGATTTTATATATTTTGATAATCTATCCTGATTATTCAACTAATACTCGTTGTTCTCGCTGTGCTGCAACAATACCCTTTGAGAAACTGCCACATATGGCTTGGTGAGGGAAATCTCAAGGTTAAGAAAATCTTCCTTATCTATGTTTCTCCTTGCTTTGTTTCCTTTTTCTTAGAGCTAGGACCCGTAATTCTGACAATATCTCTTTGAATGTTTCCTAGAGACAAGATTCTCATTCCAGGAGGTTCCTGCAATGGATGGGGAGAGGTCTCAAAATATTTGCTCATCTTCAGAAGCCTTTTCTAAGGGCACACCATATGTGAGATAAAGCCCTAATCCAAACCGAGTTAACAGCAACAATAACAACAACAGATTCTGATTTCATAAACCAATGTTTGCTTGAGCTTTTTGTGTCCCAAACTGGGATGCAGCTTTCCTAACTGCTTCAAAATGCAGCTGCTTCCCAGTAAAAGTCTTTCATTCTGCAGTGGGTTACAATGTTCAGACTGTCCCTTGATTAAAAGCACTGATGTCACCCTTAGCAAGCTGGGAAAACCAGTGCCCTGTGGACAGAGATTCAGGAGAGAGCACTCAGTTTAAATTTTTCACTTATTTCTTTTTTTGAAAAATGAAATTGAGCCAAAAAGGAATGTGCAAAATATTTCTTTTCCTTAACCTCTGCAGTGTTGTTATCAAGTTTGCTGTCAAAGCAATCCAAAAATAATGATTATCATTAGCTGATGAAGTGGGTCTGTGAGTTATGTGCCAAAAAAAATCTTGGCATTGGTACTGTATTCATACCACGGAACAAACTTGTTGAACTTCTGCACTAGAACAAAAGTGAAAGGGAACATAAGGAAAGTTTTACACAGATATTGTTTTTCTTAGAGAAAAATACTTCATTTATATATTTATTTTAGATTTTCTACACGGTTCCTGGATAAATACAAGTGCTACTCCCTCCCAATTTAAAATACAGCATAAATAAAAAAGTACAACTGTTTAAGAAAAATATTTTACGTAACTAGACTCAAGGTATTGTCTTGGCCATGAGAAATCAATTGAGTTTTTTACCATGGAGAGAGACATTCTTTGTTGTATGGGCCCTTAAAAAGTTATTCTGCACGGCTGTGCTACCATTTTATTGTGTAAACTTTGGCCAGCTGTCTGCAAATAGGAGAATTCGATTATAGAAGATGTAATGTCACTGATCTGAGTACAATTTGGCCCAAAGAAACACTCAAGGTTAAATATTTGGGAAGCAATTCCATCCAAGAAAAGATGGACAAACGACAGGGCAAGCAAAGTTCAGTGGTGTAGGCACTGTGTATTTATTGAGAATGTCTGTGTTGCTCACAAGTGGGCCAACATGAGCTGTAGGACCCTTGAATGTTTGGCACTTGGGAGGATGTTAAATCCCGGCACAGGGGCTGCATTCCCTAGGTAGCTTTGCCCTCAAGGGGCTTGGCACTGCAGTGGTACCTTTAGAAGAGACAAAAAGCTCTCTGCCATCCATAATATTCATTGAGGGAACACAAAAGTGAATTTGATCAATCTTAACAGGTTCTGCTTAGTTCTTGAGCATTTTCTGCTGCACCCTGCAGTTGTGCCAACCATGAGAAAGCTGAACCCAAATATGCAGACTATGACTAAAATTGTCTTTTCATGTTGACCTTGCTGGTGCTGCTCTGTATTTACATTCCTGTGGGTGAAAGGACAAACTGTGTGTGATTCACAAACATGGAGCACTGAGTGTGGCCTCATCCCAAACAGCTTCTTCAGAGACATCCATATAGTTCTGACTTCAGGACAGAACTTATAAACCAAGTGTAAATGAGCATGCAGTTTACTTGACTGATCTATGTGTACAGCTTAATGCTGAGGTTTTTCAATTAGTATTCCCTTCACAAATGAGAGATGTAAAATGTTTAAATTAAATGAAGCAGAAAAAAAATTGATTCTCTCCTTTCCCTCCATCTTTCTTACTAAAAGTTTTTGGCTCTTTCACATTAGTGGCTGTGCTATATATTGGCATTTACGCTAATGAAGAGCCCATGATGTTTCCTAAATGTTCCACTACAAGGACCTTGTTAATAGCTTCCATTTATCCAGCAAAATAAAAGCTCCTTGCAATCTCCAACCCACGTTGCAATAAGCCAAGGACACAGAAGGGACATGAAACTGGACTCTCCTTAACTGCGCCATCCTTTATTCCAGCACGGCCGAGTAATCTGTTCAGGGAGCCAAAACCTGGCACTGCAGGTTAAAAGAAGCTTGCCCAGGGATCTGAACTTGTTCTTCTCCAGTGACAGAGAAACAAAAGTTGAAATCTGAGTGCGGCCCTGTGGTTGGTCTGACATTGGTTACTGGGAATCTCACTGATCCGTATGGTACTGATAACTTACAAGGGTGGGGCACTGAGGCTGACAATTCCTTCCTTGCCTTGCCGCGCATCTTCATTCCAGAAGCTGTGAACCATGGAATCTGTGGCTCATCTTGGAGGTTTTGATCCAGGTGATCTTGGGCAAATCCAGCCAGGTGACACCAGCATTGCCAAGGATATAATTCATGTGTGGTTCATCTCCCAGCCTGTCCTCTAATTGCTGTTAAACTGGAGAGTGAAGATTCTTTTCTTACTCTAAATGTGATGTTTAGTCACAAAGAATAAGAGTAATTATTTTATCTATCTTTTAACAATTAGTCTTGACACATCATAATGGGTTCTGTAGTCTTCATCTAATCGGCAACTTTAAAATGATCGTTTAAAGACTGTGAGTGATAAAGATTAATAATTACAAATACTAATAACTTCCTATGATTAAAAAAATCAATTGGATAGAAAACTAGTTTCATCTCAGTGAAATTGCATCGTGTATGAGAAGTCATAAAGATATACAAATGTAGAGTAATCGGTGCCAAAATTTAAAGCATCTTAAGGGGACATAATATTATTTGCATATATTTTGAATAATTTGCCTTTATTATGCTGCAGAACTCAGTCATTTAAGATCCTCCAAATAATTTAAAGGTTTTCACTGAGGCTACTGTTTTATAAATATTTGTGCTTTCTCTTTGAAAACAGAAGTACTTAGGAATTTGTGTTCTTCTTGGTTACTGTGTTAGCATCTATTTTCTTAAGAACAGGCAAAAATAATTAAACACTCTCTAGCCTGATTTTTTTTCATTTTCTCTTCCGAACAAAGCAAAGTTCAGAAAACAGATTCGGTTTTGGAGAGTGTTTTTGCTTGTTGTTTATTCCTCTCAACTTTATTAAAATAGTAGGACAAACCTCTGTGAGTTCAAATTAGTCCTTCACAGAAAAGGAAAAACTCAGATATTCCACTGTGACCTCCACATCCT
The DNA here is from genome assembly GCA_014706295.1 of Lycocorax pyrrhopterus obiensis. Lineage (NCBI taxonomy): Eukaryota > Metazoa > Chordata > Aves > Passeriformes > Paradisaeidae > Lycocorax > Lycocorax pyrrhopterus. The sequence continues at coordinate 2,859,447 of JACSVZ010000012.1, forward strand.
CTCTGGTTTTGATGGGCATCACTGTAAGGTGTGAAAGCCCAGCAAGAATGCACAACTTCATTGTTTTAAACTGGCCTGAGACAACCCTCTGGCTCTTTTTTATTAATCCACAGAAAATTCCATTTCCCTCTGCTTGGAAATTAAATGGAAGCCAGGGAGCTCCTTGTAGACAGGGCTGGACTTTCCTGTGCTCAGAAAGGAGAAAACTTTGGGAGTGAGGAAAGGGATACTGGTTGCAATGTATTCAAAAAGTTTATTCATAGTAGTAATTAGCATAGAACTCTTTTACAACGAATCAGTAATGGAAATAAATCCTACAGTGCACTTAATACAGGAGAAAATGAGAAAACTGCTATATCATACTTTAGAACAGCAGGAACAATTTCTGGAAGCACTGCCAGATACCCCCAAAGATTTCAGGTACCTTTGCTATATTCAAAGGCACTAATTTGAAAATGGAATTGATGCTTCCTGCATTCTAACTCTCAGTTTTGCAGAACTGTATTCTGTTTTGCTGTGTATTTCCTGTTTTGCTATGTATCAAACATAACACAGCTCTGTTGAGGCTGTGGCACTGCTTTCTCAAATCTACAGTCAGTGCTCCAGATAATTTAGATTAGTATAAGCTGAATGTTTGAACAGAGAATTCTCTGAAAGCAAACAGAACCCAAACAAAATGAAAGATGTTGTGTCCTTGGATGTTTTCAGTGATTGACAATCTGCTTTTCTTTGGTCAAAAATCTTGAAGAGCAAAAACCACAAAGACTTGCAGGGACAGCCTCTTCATTTTCTACCTGCAGGAACTCTTTAACATCAGCTTTGCTGGATTAGTTGTTCTTGAATGTTGCTGAAATCCTGCTGATGTAACAAATAGATTAAAAAAATATAAGGGTGATTGACTCAATTGAATGCTTTCAAAGGCTCATTCAGCATCATCTTGGTCTCTTAGTGGAAGCAAAGCTCCATAACCACTGCTGTCTATGAACACATTCCAGACCAGAGCTGTGTTAGGGAATTCACTCTAGAATGTTGGCATTTTTTTTCCAAAGGCCTGATTGCCAACAGTTGTCCAAAATTTTTCTTGAGATCCAAGGAGTGTCTTCCTGTCCTGTGTCTGTACAAGTGTAAGGAAACACTGTCCCTGTAGAGATATTTCCACACTTGAGCTTTGTTTCAAATGCTGGATAGAAGTATCAGTTATATTCAATGCAATATCTATAAAATTCCTTTCTTTGACCCGGTGAGACTCTGTGTTGGAATTAGGATACTTTTAAAAGTTGCTTTTCCAAAGTGTTTTCTTTGTGTTTCTGCTCTTTCTCTTCCACTCTCCTCAGATTTTCTGTTCACTGTTATTGTTGGCAGTTTGATTACACGAATAGGTCACAGGAAAATGGTTTTACAGCAGCACCCCCTGAAACTCACCAGATATATTTCCATAAAGAATCTGAATAACTCCCTTGCTTTTGGTTTCCAAACACACCTGCTGCGGGAAAGAATAGCTACATTTCCAAAAAAGGTGCTCTGCAAGAAGAGCTACAGACCAGTCAGATATGAACAACAGGCTTGAAAGTGAGTGGTGGCTGGGAGTCAGCACTAAACCAGAAAAACCCACCAAAGTGCATCAATTTCCTTCCTCGGGGTGACCTTGAGATTTTTGCTGTTCCAAGTGTAGGTGAAAATCAGCAAAAATGCAAGACAGGCTGGAGGTTCTGGGCTGTGCTGGCGCTGTATCTTTTGTACAGGCAACATTCTCCTGCTTTCAAGAAAATACTTTATTTGCACGTCCTGCTGGCAGAATGCAAATGTATTAATGCAAAATGAGCTGAAAGTAAATTCCGGCTGGAAGTAAATGAGCTGACTCCCCTTTTGACCAAGTTAAATCTAAATCAATCCTACATGAGCCCTAATGAGGTCAGACCTTGATCATCTCTCGAGGCCAATCCCACACGTGGTTTTATCTGCTGGCTTTGGAGTTGCTGCTGCTGTTGGTTTGGTGACCAGGGTCAGATGTGGTACCCGTGGTGTTTGTCAGCAGCTGCAAAGCCCAGTGTGAGCCTGGGGCCTGCTGTGGCTGATGCACACCCTGATTATCTCAAATGTTCCTTTGCTAAGCTGATGGACAAGGATTTGTTATCAATTTTGTTGGCTTTCCTACAGTCTTGCACTGCTTCTCAGATAGCCTTGAACCACAGCTCTCTGGAAGTAACAGATGATTTATTTTTGCTGCAGGTGGCTGCTGAAGTTGCTCATTAACTGTTATTGATACTATAACACTTTTGCTATAACACACTTTCTTTTGATTATTAGATCTCTGGTTTCAGGATTATTAGGGTTCTGAAGAGCTTACTCATTTTTTTTTGGTGGCTCTAACATTTCAGTTTTTTTTTAATAATTTGTCCCATTTTTCTTTATTTACTAAAATGTGTACTGGAATGAAAAGAACTACTATCTCATTTTATCCTTCTGGGGAAGATTGTTTCAGAAGTTCCAGAGGCTCCCTGCAATAACTAGATATATGAGGTTCTGTGTATGGTCTGCTTCTAGGATACCTACTTGAAATTCTCAAAATGAATGAAACTTATTGTATGTCTTGTCCTTAAGTAAATCATGTGCAAAAAACCTGTGGGGATGAACCGAACCTATTGTGATAGATAAAACTGACTTGGAAAACCAGGTTTTACTCCAAATCCTGAGATCTAAACCAAACTAATTTTAAAATGAAAACATGGCATTCAGCACAGCAGGTTTCCTCACCAAGCACTAAGCTCATCGGTAATAATTTTTATGTTGTTTTTATTTGTGTTTTATCTAACTTCTGATTTTATAAAAAGTCATCAGAATTTTTTGATTTGTTTAAATGGGAACAGGATTGGACTAATAGTGAGAGTTTTTTAGTGAGTTTGCATGTCACTGATCCAGAGGAGCTGTTAGTACTGCAACTTATTCCAATTGTTTGGCTTGCCTTGTTATTACAAAATTCATAATTAAATGTTTTCAACTTTTTTTGTCTTAGAGCTTTTTTCTTTTATAATTCTTAAAGTGCTTTTTTTTGTAGCAAGGCATTTCTCTTGGGTTTGTCATTGTAAAAAGAAATCCCAAGCGTGCCATTCTATCCCCAAGTTTTCTGGAATTTGTGTTACTTCTCTCTATGGTATGTGCAGTGTTCAGGTGGGCTCTTTTCTGTTCCTTCAGGCTTCTTGGGTGAGGGGGGAAGTTTTTATTTTCTGTTATTTAAAGAAGAGCAAAACAGACTTGAATTAGCTCTTTCCAGTCATGAAACTGCCCAAAGTTTACTTGGCTAAAACAGGAGTGAAGAACTGACATGCCAGGAAGGAATATTTTTCTCTACATCTGCCTAGATTTACCTCCACACTCATTTTAAGAATCAGTCTTTTCCCTTCAGTGCACATTAAAAGCAGGCACAGATTTTGTATCAGTAACAGAGAAATCTGATTAAATAAATCACATTGAGCAGTTTTATGCTTGGTCTGCTCAAATTCAAAGCACGCCCTGAGACCATAGCAAAATCTAAGAGAATGCCCCAGCATGAGCTTGAGCAGGTTAAAGTTCATGTGCTCATCAGCAACTTGAGCACACAGCATTGTCTTAAAACTCATTACTGTATTTTCTCCTTTTATATTTGATTATGGATACGTATCTGTACAAGTTATTCCAAAATTCTGTCTTCATAACACATGAGATAAGAATATATTTTTGAGGAATGAATGTCTATACTACAGCCTGGGAGACTTGACACTGAAGTTTCCCAGGCTAAAGATGAGAGATCTGTGTTCCAGGCTGCAGTATGGTAATGGCCATATGTCTATTTACACACACCACAATGTATACCTGTCCCATGGTATAACATCAACAGTCCCATATTTTTAGAAACTCTTTGACGGTGAACTTGGTTCTCCTTTGTTTTGTACTTTGTGAAATTCAGCTGATTTAATCCAGAAAAGTGCTGATGGATCTGTTTTTGGTGGAGTCTGACTGTGGATGATGGTTGGTAAGGGATTGCCAAGGTCCCATAATCTTTGGGGTTTTTGTTTGTTTGGATGATCCTCACAGTAGTGTGTAGTGGATGCATGGAGGGACACGGAGCAGTGCATTGTTTGCACCACTTTGCAGATGTCTGACCCAGGTTGCCATTTGTGCCCTTCCAATGGATAGAACAGAGACTGTTTTAAGGTGTGTTCACAAGTATTCCAACCTTATCCTAGCAGGAGAAGTCTGGTTTTTAGCCAGCCTGACAATGAGAAGACATAAAGATGGCTTAACAATACCTCTGCTCATCAGACTCACGGTTTTACTCTGTACTCTGTGAGTGGAGGTGAAAACTCAGCGCTTTTAATTCTATCAGACAACAAACCCCCTTTTATTAATCAGACATAGGTGCTCTACCAGAGCATAATGACGGTCTGGGATCAATATTTGAAATCCTAATAAGACTGAGTGATTTCAACATTATTGCTCGGTATTTGAACAAGAGATCATATTGTTTTTTTCCACGGAAAGATGAAAAACTCTGTAAAGAATCCAGTGAAACTTTGCCACTCTAAGATCCTCTTGGACAATATTTCCCATTGCAATATTCCCACTACTTTGTTTTCATTTTCTTTTCCTAAAAGAAAGATTATCTTTCTTTTGAGCAAAAGATTTTTCTAAATGGAATTAGTCCATTACAAGAGCAGAGGGAAAGTTGTTTTTGTTTTCAAAGTCTCTTAGAGGATTCAGTCTAATCCCTTAAATCTCTCAACTTGATAATAGGATGTTTTTCCCAGTCCACGGTGCTGTCTGCTTAAGTGTTTCTGGAGAATTACTCAAATAGGGTTTGAAACAGGTGGATATTCTCTTCAATCTACACATTATCTGAATGTACATCTTCTTTAGGATTTAGCTTTTTTTTTAGCAGCAGTGATGCTGATAGGAATTGAAAACCCAATGCACCTCAAGGACTGATGTATCTGTCTGGACTCTGAAAATTACACCTTTAATGGCAGGACAAGGCACGTCAGATGCAACTTTTGAGACAAGACTGGTTGTTTATCTCATGAAGGACCCCTTTTTATTATTTCTATTCATTTCTGCCACCAGGGAAAGCCACTGATCCTATGGTACTGTGCACACGGTTTGACTTTCTGAGAACTGAACTTGGTTTGTGTGTCAAGCTTGTGACATATTTCTCTGAAATTTTTAGTGGGAATGACTTGCTGGCTGACAACAAGTAGGTCTGTTGCAGGGAGAAGATTAGAACAGAATTGTTCTGCCTCATGGCCCGGGCTTTTAACTACCTCAGAAAGCAGCAGTCTTCCCCTTTCTCTAAAGCTGTTATAAAAGATTTTGGTGTTTCTTATTTTTTATTTTCCACAGCTGTCAAAATGGAACTTAGTATGTTTATCCAGCAGCCTGTGAACTGGAGGTGTAGTCACTGAGCCGATCCTGTTTCAATCATTGACCTTAAGTGGAAAGAAGGGAAAGATCAAGCAAATATTTTTTTTCTGATCTTTGAAAAGCTGCCCAAACTAACGAAGTTGAATTCATCTGGGACAAAGGAGATGCTTTTGTTTTTCTACCTCTTTCAGCTTAGTTGTGTTTTGGATGGCACTCAGTTGTTGCAGTTGGAATACAAAACCACTGCATCAAACCCCTCTGAAAGCCAGGTCTGTCTCGTGTAATTGCAGTGCCACCCAGGAAACACTTGTTTGTGTATCTTCAGTGTGTATTCTTCTTATCTTCTTGGTAAATAGCCCAAATTCACACAGCGGGCTTGTTTTTGGTTTGGTTTTGTTTTGTTTTTTTTTACATAAGGGAAACAATTGGAGAAATAATTTGGCTTTCCTGCACTTCTTTAGCTTTCCCACAAGAGATCAACCTAAATCAAGGGCTGACCCAAATACACTTAGTTTTTAAAATGACAGAGGTTAATTTTTAAGTATGAATCTCTTCTATTTTTGGTATCAGACAGACTGCTGATATGAAAACCCCTGGAACTGTTACTGGTGTCCTTGTCTCAGTGTTCTGAGGTACAAACACCTGTTCCCAGTTTAGCAACCTCACATCCATCCCCATGGCACAGCCTGTCCATTTCATGTGTTCTCCAGCTTCCACGTGCTGGGAATAAACCTTAAGGCAAAGCCATTTTTCTTAAGGTAGTTAAAGCTTTCCAGAGGCAGAAACTGTTCAGTAAGGTTCATGTAGAGAGTGAAGTGGTGCCATGCTGGCCATGAATGTAAATTAAATAACATGGGCTGATCTTATATGGACCAAGACAATCTCTGTTGGCCATGAATGTAAATTAAATAACGTGGGCCGATCTTATATGGACCAAGACAATCTCTGCTGGCCATGAATGTAAATTAAATAATGTGGGCTGATCTTATATGGACCAAGACAATCTCTGTTGGCCATGAATGTAAATCAATTAATGTGGGCTGATCTTACATGGACCAAGACAATCTCATCCCATACTGTCTGCTGTTGGGCTTTGCTGCACCTTTGGTCCTGGCTCTTCTTGAGCTAAGATGATGTGGTATGGAGGTCATTGCTAAGACTGGGGGTGGATTGTTCATTATTGGAGAGGTCATTAACCTATTGTTTGTGCATGAGCCAATATGGCCCAGAATATTTTATTCGCTGAATTACAACTGAAACAAACCCACAAGAGCAAAACCAAGCTTAGCTGGACCAGCCTTTTTTCCTTAGGTGTATTACTCCTGGCCCTGTGAAAGAATAATTTGCTTTCACAGGAGTGTAAGCATTTGCAGGATTAAATAAATAAAACCAATATTAACACTTGTACATGAAAAGCATGTAACTCCCTGAAAGTTTCATGGATGTTAAACCAAGTCATCCTATGGAGAACTTGGACTTTGGGACAGTTAATTTTATTATGGAAAGTTTATAGCAAGCTTTTTATTCCATTGAACCTCAGTACTGTGTTGAAGAGTAAGATTAATACAGTTTTGAAATCAGTCACATTCACCTTGAAATGTAAGGGTGTTAGCCAGTATTTGATGCAGGAAACAATTTTCACTCACCAAGGACGGAACTCATACATAAAAAAGAAAAATTTGAAAAGACAATACCTCAGAAATATGATAAAATATGTATTTTCAACTGGAATTTAGGAAACTATTAAGTGCTTGTAAAATTTTTCTGTTATGTAAGTTTTGCAAACAGACAGGGTTATTTTTCTTCTCTCTTCTGACCCCCTTCATTTTTTTTTTTATGTCTCTGCATTGCACTTGAAGTCCAGACAGGCTATTGCTGTAACAGGTTTTTTGAGAATTCAAAGGCCTTTAAGTTGTGTTGAAACCAACATGCCTGGTTTATGGATATGTCTGTTCCTTTCAGTCATATTTTATCATTTATTCATCAAAAACTGAAGCTTGGAGGAAAACAAAAAATATTTCAAAATGGTTTTGGCTGAGTTGTACGGGGGAAAAGATTTTTAAAAGCTTTAAGGCTTTTCATTAAAAGCAGAACTTCAGTTTTGTGAAGATATGAACTTTTTATTGAAACATGGCTAGAAGTTCCAGTATTTGTTGAAACAAAGGTCTAATTTTTACACACAGGTCTGTAATTGTTTTCCTCCAGCTGCTGATATTGGTTATTCTGAATCTTCTTTCTAGATACTCCTCTAATTTTCAGCCTAAATATTGCACTTTGTTCTCATAATTTCCCTACCTCTACCCAGAATTGATGTATTATTTCAGTTAGAACCAACAAAATAGATTAGGATGCAACAGACTTGAGTATAAAGCTCTTTGTAAGAACCTTGGCTCGTGTGAACTTGGCAAGACATTGCATTTCCCTTGAAATAATCTCTGTCTTGTCTCGTGTGCTCCCGAGCACCCTGTACAGCAGCAATCCAGCCCTGTCTGTCAAAGAGAGACAAAGATCTTGGGATCTGGCACAAGACAAAAAGGCTTCAGTTGCAGTGGATGCCAGTGTTCACTGTAAGGTTCCTTTGAAAATCCCAGCCATGGTCATCACTGTAATTTGAGATGAACACCGAAACGGAGCGGTGGGATCAGATCAAGGGCTTCACAGCAACTGAGGAAATTATTGAGGAAAAGGTTCTAAGAAATTTTAGTTTCCAATGTAGCCCTAGCTCTTTCATTTCCATTTCTTTGATAGCAGGTCCAAGCTCCTTCGAGTCTGAATTTCAGCTCAGTTTTGTCCCTCTATGGATTTATGGCAGATGTGCAACCTTTAACTATGTTAGGGTTGCAAAGTCTTGTGATTTTCAGATGAACTTCATCAGAATGAGTGGAAAATGATAGCCATTCATTAATGAGGATTTATGGCGTGTAAGTCCTCTGGGCAGGATTTTAGGTTAGAGATCCATTGTGTTTTTATTCAATTTGACATTTACTATGACTTCTACATGTTTTCCTGAAGGTTTTTCATAACATATTTTAGTATACATCCATATTGAAAAATCTTTGCTATAGGAAGGCAGGACAGCGTGGGCTGTTTCTCACACCAGGTATCCTTTTGCTGCACAAGTGGAATCTCCCACTTGCTGGGCTCTGGAGTGATGAAATGGTTCCACACCACAGCCAAACCAACCCCAGATAAGTCAGTGCTGTCTCGTTTCAAACTGACAAGCAAGGGGTTGTTTTTTTCCATATCAAGGTAGCAAATGAGCGGTGGGAAGGGGATGCAATGTTCTTAAAGTACAGTGGAAGCACTGCTTTGGTCTTAATGAGGGCTGTGATACGTTTGCCTCATTGCTATTGCTCTGTTACTGTTGAGAGGTCGTTCAATACTACAGGAAAATGGAGACCATCTGTTAGAAACAGATCACATCCATCCAGGCTTCCCTGGAGTGTGCCCTCTTTTCTGTGACATCACACACAGCACTTGTCTACCCCCCAGCAACTAATGCAGAGTTTGGATTCAACCTGACCTGCAGAGAGCTTGGAGAGCTTCTGTTCCTTCCACAGCACAGGTGCCCACTGACTTTACAGTGTCTGAGTGTGCTGCATCAGCTGGGCACAGAAGGCATGAGTGAGATGGTACCATTTGAAAAAGTGCTTTTTATGATTGATTTCTGAGGAATGCAGGGAAAATTTTCAGTGTTTCTAGATAGCGAATTTTGAAAAAAATATTGAAAACAATAAGTGCTGTGCTTTCCCCCTTTGTTTTCCCTTTAAAATGTTAGAATTTCATTGCAGTTTTGGTTTTTGTTTTCTGCTCTTTTCTGCAGCTGGTTAATATGCAGGATATCTGCACAGTACTTTGCTGGTCAAAGTCTCTGTATTGACAGCTTATTTCATGTTGCAGACTCCTCTGTTTGTACCAGTGGTGGTGTTTTCAACACTCTTCCACTTTAATTATGGAGATTTTTAGGACAAATAACCATGTCACAAGAAACAGATTCTATGTGAGTGCTGGTTTTTCGGTATAAACTTCACTACAAGAGTCAAAGGATGGAAGTTGCCTTTGGATGTATGTGTGTGTGTGCTCCAAAGGAATTGTGTTTGAATGAGGGCTTAATTCAAGGTTTGATAGAAATTCTCTCAGGGCAGTAGGAAAGCTTCTACTGATTTCAGTGGATTGACAAAACCTCAGTGCAACAGGTAATTAAGTCAGGAACTAGACCTAAATTTTATGGTATTTATTTGATGATGGTATTTGTAGTTTACTTGCTGTGCCTTCAGAAACACTCTGTTCGTTACTCTTCACTGAGTTTCCTTTCCTTGGGTCTATCTGGTTCTTTGCTTTTCAAAGTTGAAGGGCGAACAAGAAGATCAGGAGTTTCATCATGAAAGCTTCACAATGTAAAAGAACTGACACCTAGAAAAACAAGCCCAATTAAACAGGATTTGACAGGTTGCAGAAGAGAGAGAGTGAACAAGGTGGGAACAATGAGCAGCAACTAATTATTATTTCACTGGTCACCACAACACATTAAAAACTTCCAAAGGCTGTGAAATTAATTGCATGCAGAACAGCACTCAAGGTGCTTAATATTTTGTCTCTCTGGGACAATTTGCTAGAGACATCGTTTGAACTACAAATACAAAGCAGGGAAGATGGGCCTCTCCCTGGCTCTGTCATTCTTCATTTTAATGAGGAAAAAATGTCACACAGAGCAGTGTGAATTTGAAATATTATAATACGCTTCAGTTTTATGTCAGAGTAAGTATGTTTCCTAAAAGAGCCCTAATGATTCTAAATTCTAGACCTTGTTGACAAGACATCTGCTTACTTGGCCTGTGGTTTGTGTCTCATCTATAAGCTCATTAACATATATATTAAAAGAAACCTATTAAAATATTTGCATTTTAAAATGAATCATAACCCCCACTTTCCCTCCCCCCCTGTCCTTTGGAAGCTTGTTCTTTTGGTCTTGCAAAACATTCCACCAGGGAGACAGAAATATTTCAGTTATTTTCGAACCATTTAACATTTGGGTAATTCTTATAACTACTTTTCTCTTTAATTGTTAAAGCTGGAAGGCTTATATAATATTACTTTCAAAATTCATAATTCAATGTAAATAATCTTTTCTGTACTCACAGACCTCTCAGCTGGATGCTGACTCGAACCCTAGGGGTGCTCATTCTTCCCTTTGGTCTTATTTATTATTTTCTTCTCTCCTCATCAGTTTTCTCTTATTGTCTTTCCTGCCTCTTCATCTGTCTAGAGGCACATGTATTGGGTGAAATGGCACTTGAAGCCGTGCTGGTTGTTTATTTAAACAAATCATATTGAGATGAAAAGAGCAGATGATTGCAAAGATACGACAAACCTGATCGAGGAGCTCATCAGGCTCTTGAGAGGTCTCGTCATTTTAAGGAAATCTCCCACCTGGACTTGTGGCTCAGAGATCTTTTGTGTCAGCAGTGCTGGTCTAGCACGGAGTGCAGGAAGTTCCTTTCGTGTTGCCTGTGTGGGTCTGGGGTTCTGAGTCTCCTGCTGTGGCAGGGCTGGCAAACGTAAGGGAGGCAGTGGAATACTGCTGGGGTGCACCATGTGCTGGCAGAGAGAAAGGCCCTGAGGGCTGGAGAGAGAGCCTCTTTCCTGGACCCAGAGGTGACCCTGGGAGTGCATCCAGGTCACCGGGGATGGGCTGAGAGAGGATTGTGGGTTTCTGGACAGCGTTGGACCTATGGGAAGTGATAATTTTAGTTTGTGACCTTACAGGGTATTGTTCACCTGTTACCATAATAGGCAATGTCTGTGCACTACCCCAGGTGATTGGGGAACACTGAGGTGAACATCTTTCCTGTTTATATGATGTGATATCCCGTTAGGTGCTGGTATTTAGGGAATATTCACTGCGCAATAAACGCTTTGCACCTCTCCATCCTGTGTGCAGAGTCACGCCCTTGTGTGAATACTGCAGAATACAGCCACCAGCGAAGGGGCTGCCTGCTCTCCAGGCTGTGTCCTGTTTGCTAGGGAAGCTCTGCACAAAGGGTGCTACAAGTGCAACAGGCAAATCACAGCTGAGAAGGTTCAGCTGCTTTCTAGAGCCTTCCCAGCACAAAAAGGCTTCTGCAGAACAAGGTGTTTTTCCCAGCAAGCTCAGCTAGTGGAAACTAAAGAGACAGAAATATTGGCTTCATCTGCAAAACCACAAATGTGATCTCCTCTGAAGGTGAGCAGGAGCTCCTGTCACCTCTGCTGGAAGGGGTGCCTGGCTTGGATGGCATCGGTCTGTCATGTGCTCACGGCGAGTAACACCCGCTGTCACTATGCTGAGATTTTTATTTCAGGAAATAGGTTTCCCAGGAGGAAAATCTGTGTCAAAGCTGGGATATATCTACTGTGGAGTACCACAGGTTACACTGGGAAGAGTATTTCTTGTTGGTGACACTAGCAAAGGACAATTTTGGCAGCTGAAGTTCTCATCTTAACAAGGAGATATTTTTATTGCCAGATACTCCTCTTCCAGTTTCCTCTTCAAAATACTTTTACAGTATTAGTTTCTTAAAAGATTCTTAGTGCCTTCTGAGGCTTTTAAACCATTTTCTTGCATATTGAAAGCAGCTGTATGGGGAAAGGAAAGCTCCTGCTGCTTCTCAAAAGCAGTATGTGTAACATCACAGTGGGAAATAACATGTTTCATGAACTTGATTTATCCCCTCTGCTGTGCGGTATAAATCCTGCTTCCTCACTGCATGGCCTGCACAGGCATTTTTGAGGGCCTTATTCTGCCTGGTCCTGAAAAAAAGTGCAGAGGAAGGATTTAATTAAAAGCAAATATTTATTTATGGGGACCGCTACCTCCTACACATACTCTGCTCCCTAGCAGGGGGAAGCACTAAGTAAAATCACGGGAAACAGCAAAAATATTTCCTATCCACTGGAATTATTAAGTATTTGTAGTACCTAATAAATTATTTAAAAATCACAATTATAACCCATGCAAAGCAGTGCAAGATAATGCTTCACTTAAGACATCATGGTCTGTTTGTTCTGTTTCACAACGAGTGGAGGACAAGCTGCCATGGCTTCCACTTTATGTTGTTTTTTCCTCTTAGATGATGCCTTTTGATGCCAATTTTAATGAACTGCCAACTCTTTTTTTTTTTTTTTTAAATGGGCAGCTGCTCAATCTCTGTTCTTAGAATATCTGAGTCCCTTGCAGTCCTCAGCTTGCTTTTTGTCTCCAGTTTTTATGTTGGTAATTTTCATAGGTAACAGAGGCAGAAAAAAAGTCATAATATATGTGAGAACGTTAAATTATTAAAATCTGTGGGAGTTAAATGTTTTTAACTGAGTGAGTCACTTGCTGACATGCAGGACTAGAAGTAAGTAATCCCCAGATGTAGCAATGTTCCTACCTCCTGGTCCGGGCTGCACTTTCAGTCCTGCTGGTACTGCTGGTTGTCTTTGCATGTGATGTACTCCATTGAATATTAAAAGCCAGAGCAGCTGTTTGCTGTTCCTCACCTCAGAAAATCTGGTTGTTGATTTAGATGTATGAACATCTAGTGCTGCAATGGACATTAAATATTGAATTACCAAACTCTGGCTATCTCTCTGTCCTGGTTGTGTGCAGTCTGTGCAGTGTCATCGTGTTTATGGGGGCAGCACTCAGGCCACGATCAGAAGCCCGTCATGGTTGTTGCTGTACGAACCCAAAGTGAGATGCCTGTCCTGCAATTTGAAATCTCCTAGATATTAAAGAGGTGTAAAGCTTTGTTTGAACCTTGGGGAGCTGAAACACACTCGTTAAGTGTTCCAGCCATCACATGGGCAGTTTGTGGTGGGGCTGGGAAATGCTTCTGTCTGCAGTCTCAGGCCTGTGTCTGAACAGCAAAACTCCTGCCAGCCCCGTGTACAAACCTTACAGATTTATAGCCCAGTGACAGTCACTGTTTAAAAAAAAAGCTGCTATGCTTTATGAAGTGTTGGAGTATTTTATCTCTTTATGTCTGTTGTGGTGTCCTTCCCTCTCAGTGTGAGAGAGAAGAGGAGCAAGATCATCCAGATGACACTGTCCTTATTAATGAGAAGTTCAGCCAAGCATGGGCTGGTTTTTCTGTCACTGTGGTCTGGTTATCTGCAGAACAGGAATAGAAAATGAGTATCTAATCCTTAAAAAGGGCTTTGGAAGATTATTTCAGCCTTTACCCTGCCCCATCTGAGCTCCCCTTAAATCCTAAAGGGCTCTAAATATCTTGTGTTTCCAAGATGGATGTTACTGTAAGTGGGAACTAGTTGGTGAGAGAGATTTTCACACAAAAGCAGAACTGGACACAGTTGCCTTTTCAACTCTCTTTTTCTTTTTGTTTGTTTCTTTTTCCTGACAAAGAAAAGTGGAACGGTGCATGTGGGAGCTAGTGGAGGTCAGCCGAGGAGGATTATTCTTTGAATATTAACCAGAAATGCTAACTCCTAATTCATTGTGGGCTGAATTCTTTCTCTATGTCATTGTGACTTCATGGACTCCAAAACAATTACTTGGATCTTGATTTTCAGTGAAACTTTTAAGAAATTAAGAGTAAATAAACCTTTAGTGTCTGTGGGTATTCTGCCTAGATCAGCGTCAGCCTTAATTAATCCTGCTACTGGAACTTGTTCAATTCTGGTCTCCTAAGACAACCTTGTTCCTTCAAGAGTGTCCTGACAGTATGACCTGACTTTAGGGCTGATGAGGATGAGATTGTATAACTTTGTGGCAGTGGCTTGCACATATTTGCTGGCACTGCATTTGAAGTGTGGAAGCTGCCCTGTGGGAGAGAGAAGATGTAAAAGGCCATATCCCAGAAGAGTGAGTGCTTTCCTCTGCCACTGTGGGAAGAGAGCAGGCTAAGCTTGTGCAGTTGGAGGTTTATTCTTTAACCTCAATGTCTGCTAGGAAAGAAATGGTTGATTTATGGCCAAATTTATTAGATCTAATTTCATTACTAACTTCCCTGTATGTTTCCTTCGGTCTGGGCTGCGCTGTCACACAGAGCAGCTACACCTTCCAGAACACACTCTCTGCCCTCACACAGCTGGAAGAACAATCCTGGAGTGGACTGTGCAGTGCTGGCCACTTGTAATGTTTCAGGATATTTCAGTGAGATTTATCTCAAGTGAACACAAAGTGCCTCTGGCAGCTGCTCTTCACCAGGTCTCTACCCACAGTCTGGGTGCTATTCTGAATGGCTCAGGCTCGATGTAACTCAAACAGAGACTTGATTTGCTTTCGTGTCTGTACTTTTGGATTCAAAGTGCTGTCTTTCCTCTTCCCCAAACAAAGGCAGAGCAATGAAAATAACTGCAAGTTAGCAGGTGCACTGTGGAGATTGGGAATAGCTTTAGCAGCTCTCCCATCACACCCCTGCCCTTGGGACACGGGGGCTGGGGAGTGCCTGCCATCACTCACAGAGCCAGAACGCCCCTTAGCACCAGAGGAGTCAAAGGCACTCAATTCTTTACAGGAGGTGTTTATGGCATCAGTCTCTAGGGCAGTGCGTGAATTAGAAAAAGGATCATGTGGGTACCTGTCCTTGCTGTTAATTACCTTGCCATTGAATAAAACAAAGCAACACAAAATGGCCTTAGGAAATATTTAGACTGGCTAGAACATAAGGTTAAAGGTTTCTCATCTGCTTTGTGATGGATGGTCCCAGTAGTGCAGAGGGGTGGGAAGAAGTTCTTTCTCTTTTTGGTTATAATATGGCTAGAAAATTGTCTGAGTGCAAACTTCCAGCACCTCCCCACCTGCAGTGCAGCTCCAGTCCCTCTCCCTGCTGTTTGCACAACATTGCAGCAGTCTCCTGCTGCTGGAAGAGCAGAAGTGAGAATTCCTAGGGAAGCAGGACCATATATTGTCCCTCTGTATGTTTTCCTGAGAAGTATAAACTGGAGCTGCTTTTTGTCTTTGTCCATCCATAAAGTTTAGCTATTCACAACCAATTTCACTCTAAAGAGTTCTCATGTATGTTTCAAAAATAGAACATATTTAAATGAAAGTGAAATCATGTTTTTAATTTATACAAAGGTTAGTGTTTCTGCTCCTAAGAGTTGTCTTTGAATTGCTGTGAGAAGGTTACCTTGTACCTTCTAAAATGCACCTGTATCTGACACCTGGTCCCCCTCAAAGAAACTTTCCAGCTCAGTAATTTCAGTATATAAATGATATGCTATGAAAATGTTGTCTTTTTCAAGACCTTTTTTAAAAAAAAACTTGGGTCTTTTCTTTATGTGAAGAAATTTCTGTATGTGTAGACAAGAACTTCAGTAGTGGAATAATATTTCCCATCACATTTAACTTCTCCAGAGTCCTTGTAGATCATAAAAACATAATTCCAAATTCTAAACCAGATTAGACATAACTATGCAAAGAACCAGGGCTTTGACTTGGAAAAGGTCAAAGGGGAAGGGTCTTCTGAGTAATACAAGGCAGCATTTTGCTGCTCAGAGCTGCTTGAACATTCTCAGTGCAGAATGTCAGTCAACCCCTTTCCCTCCTCCACTCTTCCCTCTTTCTCTTTTTCCATCAGCAGCTTTTAACTAATAATCTTCAGAGCTCAGTGATTAAAAAGTCTCGTGAGCAGCACGAAGACACCACCATCCTTCACGTTACCCTGTGAACATCAGCAGTGATCATCTCTATAAAAATGTGAACATTTTGTTAAATGCTGTCATTTATTTCAGTGCATTTATTGCCACAAAACTTCAATGACAGTTTAATTAAGAGCTTAAATATTTTATACCATGAAGTAGAAATATTTATGAAGGAGCTTGTCAGAGGCAAAATATTGAAAGAAAACAGGTGCTTTTGCAGAAACACAAATAAAATATCTAACAGTAAACATTCAAAAGATCAATTATTAATCATGGTGCTTTTCATTACTGTTGAATTGCCTTACTAAGAATTCATGTCTGACAGAGTCAGTGGATCTGCAATATCATCTTATCCCACCCCTTCGCCTTCCTATTTGTGTCCTGTGGTGCAGCTGGACAGATTATTTTCTTCTTCAGGGAAACATCTTGGGGCAAAACTAGGGTGAAGGCTGTAAACTCTTGGGGTCGGGTGTCTGAATTCTGCCTTTGCTCTTTCGTTGGCATGTGCAAGTTTTCACTCCCGGTGTTAGTATTTCACCACTGTTGATGACACCAAGTGCAGGAACTTCATTACAAACCCTTTGGTGGCCTGTGAAACAGAACGATGTTCTCTGCCTTTGGCTCATGTTTCCATTGTTGAAACAAAACCAGAAGAACTTGTGTGTCATCCGAGATACCTCAGGTTTCTTGTCCAGTCCACGTAGGAGATGTCTGGGAGACTGGAGTGGGAGGTGGGGCTGCAGTGTCATCCCTTGGTCAGGTGGATTCTGCCTGGTGCCTCATCACTGCTGAAGCTGCCTTCTGTCTTTCTTCTTTTCCTTTTGGCTGGAGGCAGATTCTACAGTGGTCAGCACTATATCTTCATGTCAGCATCTAAGAGTTTCTAAGCCTTTGACTTCAGCCTGTAGGTTTCCTTCCCCTCAGTTCCTTTTTATACTATCTTAAAATTTGCACTCTCCTGCCTATTGGAACATTGGGGTTTTATTACAGCAAGCCATAAATTACATATCATTTATGGCTTGCTCACATATATTATGGAAAAATGTTGCTATTGGCTCTACTGAAAGAAAGACTGGCTCATTCATAACAGGAGTCATGTGAAAAAAAATCTCTGCTGTAGGTTTTGGAGAGAAAAGTTGTGTTTCTCACCCAGATTTCTGATTGTTTCCATGCTTTTGAGAACAGAGCCCACCTGTATGTAGCAGCACAGTGCCATCAGCTGTGCTGACACGGCCCCGTTCACAGCAGGTGGCAATAAGGGAGGAAGGTAATTAGCAGGAGTGATGGAGATGTTTTACTTTCTGTAGCTCTGAGAACACACTCGAGAGAAGTCCAAATTTTCCTTGGTGAAAAGAAAAGTGATGTATTGAGAAGAAACATATCGTTGAGACTTACGAACAGGGGTCATGCAGCGGCTTGTGCAGGGAGGGACTGAGAACCAGAAAGAGCCAACCAGACATTTGCAGGCACCTGTGAAAAGCTCTGAGGAGACACCTGAGTTGCCAGGAGGGTGTGGATCTGTGGATTTGGCAAGAGGTATTGAACTGCCATAAGACCAGATAGAACTGAAAAAGCCTTTCTGAGTAGGGGAATCTGCTTCACCTGGACATGATCAACAACTGATCACTGCCAGGTGGGAGAAGGTAAAGAGAAATGGTGCCACCCTGAGATCGTGCACATCTGTGATGGAGGCTAATCATCTGAGTGGATTATAAACACCTGCTGTACGAGAGGTGAGGGCAAGAAAGGCAACAGATTGCTTGGGAAGGAAGGGAGAAAGGACTCTGTCTTCTTGTAAAGCTCTTCTCTGTCTCTTTGGATCAGAGGAAGCGCGTTCATGCTGTTGCTGACAGTGGTCGGTCTACTAAAGGTAAGGGAATTGCTGCTGCCGTCGGATAACATCCTCACCCTGCAAAGAAAGGGGATGAGGGATGATAGTTTGGTGTTTTTAGGGACCGAGGCTGACCACTGGAGGAAGGGAAGTTTGCTCACACCTTGTTATGTGCTTGTGGAACGGTGCTTCCCTTGAGAATGATCCCTGATTTTATCTGGAGTTGTTTTTTTGCCTTCTGCCCTTTGTGTAAAGCTAAAAACACAGAGATGAAATGCTTATCTAAAGGCTTTACTCCCACAGTTAAGCTCTGATTTTTCCTACCAAATGTTTTCTGGAACAGTAAGACTATGAAGGTAAACTAACCTTTACTGTACCTTCACACTGGTGGCAGAGTTATTGTTCCAAGACTTCTCCTGCCAGGTAAACGTTCTCTGTCTCACTGATGTATCGTCCTGCTCCACTATAACCAGCTGCCAAGTGACTTTGTTTTCTCACTCCAAACCCCTAATGGAGCTATTAACATTTTTTCCAACAACCATTGTTGAACTCGGTGGGTGCACTTGGCTGGCAGAAATCCCATTGGCTGCAGCGGAGGCCAGATTCCACGTATGGCTGTTTCTCTGTTAATTAGTGGATTTATGTTTTTTCCCTTTCCAGCCCTCACAAACAATTGAAGGAGCTGCAGTGGGTGCTTCTCATGCTGCCTGCTGCTTAAGAGAGTGAGGGAAGGAATTAAACTGTTTAAAACACATTTATTCTTTGTGATGTAAATTCGATGACTTAATTCTGGGTACGAAACAGCCAGGGAGTTGGTCTGCCAGCCTTGCCAATGTCTTAGTACGTGGAATAATGAGTGCCTGAAACACAGAGGGTTCCAGTGACTGAAACAAGTTAGGTGTAGCTCATGATTAGGGCTCAAAACTCTGTATCCAGTGCTGGCTGTAATATTAATCCTGTCTTAATCTCAAATTAACAAAGAAATTGGTTAGGAATCTTGCTGCCTTGAGACTCAGAGCATATTCCCCTCTAAATTCTTCCCTCCAGGGAAGTTTTACACCAGAGCTGTAGATTTTTTTTTTCTTTTTGCTAAGCAGTCCTTAACTTTCAAAATACAGAAATACTAATCTTCCTCCTGCTTCAGTGTCCAAAATCTTTACTGCTGGAAGCCACAGGGAGTAAGTGGTGTGACTCAAAACAAAGGGCAAAGCTGTGGCTTCACTGGTGGGGGAAAGGAGGAGAAAAATAGCTCTTGTCAGAGCAGCCACTGGTTGGTTAGAAATAAAATGCTGCATAGTTTCACCTGAAGAGTTCCTTCTTATAACTATTTACTTTAGTCATCTACTCTAAGATAGCCAGTAAAATAAGGTGGGAGAGTCATGTGCCAGTTCAGAATCATTTATCCTGTGGATAACGTGCTCAAAACTCCCTCAGGGTGGCGTTAACCTTTGTATTGATTCAATCAAAGAGCCTCGTGTGATTCCCAAGCTGCTGTGTGCTCTAGGTGTGAAGGGAGTGCAGCTGAACATTATTCAGCTGGTAGCAGTGTAATTAATTAGGCAATGTTTTAGTTAAGAGTGGTATGGTGAAGATGCTCATTCACAGGTTATAGTTTTATAATTACAGTACATTAGATTTTTCTTTCATCTTGCCTCTACCTTTCAAGCTCAGAAGCCATTAAATGTATACTTCTTACTTCCCTCCCCAATTACCTGCTGTTTCAAATGTAGCTGTGCTTTTAATTACCCATCAGTGCTTGCTTGACCAGCCTGAAAACTATTCTTTCTTGTGTTGATGCGTTTTGAGTCATATCGTACTAAGCAACCAAAGAAAGGAAAATCCGTTGTGCCACGAAAAGGGGTGAAGTCGCTTCGCTGAACCCCACAACAAAATAGTGATGTAAGAGCGATGCTGGAGGGCGGGGTGCTCAAAACTCTGAACGGGAAGAGTGGGCTGACATCAGAAACTCGTCAGTGCCTACCTTTACAGCGCTGCTGCTGCTCTTTCACACCTTTGTTTCTAACGCAAAGAGCTTTTCTGGGTGCTTTAGGGTGCGGAGCGGAGCAGCTTCCTTTCAGGGCACTCCGTTAGGAGGGGCTCCCTTCAAGTCCCTGCTTTGCAGGGTGGGCTATGGCCCCGTGCTGTGCAGCAGCTGAGCAGCTACCAGCTCCTGGAAATCTGTCTCCTTGCTTCTGGCCGCCGGGATTTAGTTTTCGTTTCTTTTTTTCTTTTCAGTCCCTATTGGCCTGCCTGTGCTCTCCTAAAACTGAAGCGTGTTCATAGCCCTGGGAATATTTAGCTGTTGTCAGTAGAGTGTGTTCCTCATACTTGGTGGGTTTTTTTATGAGGACGTTCTAGAGAAAAAAACCAAAAACCCAAACCGCCCTTACTATTGTGTGTGATTTATGGTGTCAGAGGAGCTAATTAAAAGTAATAGAGAGGAAACTGCCCAGAGGAATATAATTGGAATTGTATCCAAATGGAAATCTGTTTTGGTCTCTCTTGTACTTTGTCTTGAATTTTAGAGCTCTTATTTGAGCATTATGGAATGAAATTTATTTTATAATGTGCCTAAACAAGAACAAAGAATCCAAAGTCATGTGAGTGTTGGTTAAATATAGAACTTTTGTGGCTTGTGCATCTGCATCATTGCAACCTTTCCAATGTGCTTTTTTAACTCTTTAAATATGTTTAATTACATACTTTAAGAATACAATTTTATAGCACTTTATGTACTTTATAAGAACAGTTTAGGTGTTACCTTAGGAAAACTTTCTATTCCTATCTCATTAGCTGCTCTTGACACTCCTTGTTGCAATTCCAGTATAATTTCACTGTTTGTTTTCATTGTAAGCCTCTTGTGTTCCTCCACATAAAGAGCAAACAAGTGCCTTGTGGGCTGGAAAGATAACAAAGTTCTACCGTCTTTACTTATATTTCTGAGAATCTATTTTTAGATGTTTTATGAACAGAGAAAACTATATTTAACAATGCCAGTAAAACAAACTGAGAAGCTCCCAGGCACGTAGACAGTGTGCCACAGGTTATAAATATCTGCCTAAGACTTATTGCAGAAGAGGGAACAGTGTGGACTCCTTTGCAGTTAAGCAAGAAAATTCTTGTGGCCAGTGGTAATTGATCCAGCTGGCATTTGGATTAGCTCTATATGAGAAAATTGCATTCAAGGTTTTTGTTGTCATTATACAAGCTGTCCGAGTGTTTATGTCACATCCCTGTGGAAAACAAAAGATGATGTATATGCAATTTGGTTCTGGTGTTTTTGCTGCTACAATGAATGCATGTGCTGGCTTAAAATGAGAAAAAAGCATCAAATGGTTAGGGCTTAAAAATGTTACTTAATAGAAATAACTTATTTTTATCAGTAGCCAATTTTATCAGGCTTTATCAGTGTAGTACAAGGTGATAGAGGGCTTTATAGTCTGTGTGCAGTGTTGTGACAGCCCAGAGCTAATCCCCAAAAGGAGGAGGTGTGCAGCTGAGTCCAGCTTGGGGCATGGCTGGGCTCACAGAGGGAACTCCCTCGTGCCTGCAGATGACGTGGATGAGTTGTTAGAAACCACAGTGCAGCGTTTGCACACCAGAATTATTCCTCTGCTCGATTAAAGGGCTTTTGGGCATAAGTATAGACTGGCCCACTTCCATGAGTCTCTGAGAGAGCCTGGAAAACCCTTGCAGGTTCTGGTTCTGAAGAACTCGCAGGTTTTCTGCTGGGCTGTCGGGCAGGGCTCTGTGTGTGAGGCTGCCGTGCGCAGCCACTGGTACGGAGCTGAATCCACTTCAGTGACAGCATTTGGAAACTGCTCCCTTTGACCTGATGTGGGGATGGCTCCAGGGGAACCCTCTCCTGTGCTGGAAGGTGAAGAAGAGGGTTCAATTCCTAGCTTGTGACAAGATGGTTCTTTATCAAGTGGTGCTATACAGTCTGTAGGTGTGTGCCAGAACCGTGTCAATCACCTGTGCTGACCCTCTTTCATATCGGTGGGTGGCTACCTTGTGGCAGTCAAATTATTGCACTTCTTTCCCCAAATATACAGAAACATGAGGTTAAATACTGTCTTGAAGTAGTTTTTTGTGTTTTTCAGAACTGTGTATGAGCTGGTATATAAAAACTACACTTTTTTGTTTGTTTTTAATAGCTCCGAAGTCTCCAGCAGTGTGTTCAGAATGTGAATTAATCAAGAGTCCTGAGGACAAAATATTGTGTGATCATGTAATTAGAACCATTCATATATACAGTGGGGCCAAATTGAAGTTGAATGGGCAGTTCTAATTCTGGCAATTCTTAATTTTGGAGTGCCTGGCTTAGCAATAAAACACTGTTTTATTGTAGTTCTTGGATGTAATTGAAAATATACTGGGAGATGAGCAAGTGAAGTAGGAAACAACACTGAAGATAATTACAGGCAGATCTTCATTTCAAGCAGAGAAGTTAATCTTCCTTTGGACTCTTGGGTCTGTTTTAACAGAGTAATTAGCCATGGACCCTGTGGCTTTTGAGTCCCAGTCCCAGCTCAAACCTCTGTGTCCTAATAAATGAGGACACGCAGTTCTGTGGCTGGGAGAAGCTGTCAGAGGCACATGTATTATGCATGTTTGAGCCATAGGGAGAGCAGGGGAATGAGCTGGACTCTGCTTGCTTCAGCAAGGATGTGTGTCCAACTGGTTTCAATGAAGAGAAGAACCATTGGAGCAGTTTGACTCATGTGTGTGGATTAATTATTTTAGCCCTCTTTCTTGTCCTTCACATTGTCTTTTATTTGCAAAAATACACAGTTATGGCTGAATTCAGCCTGGCAGAGCTGTAAACCAAATTAATTTGGTTTCTACTTTACCTTTTTCCACACTTTGTTTTTGGGTCCTCGTATCCAGCTTATCTCCTTTACTCTGCTTAGAGAGGCACTGCCAGAGGTGAGCCACACCTGAAAGTCCTTTTGTTACGAATCTGGTGCAAAGGATTATTTCTGTCTCCCTCTTGTTCAAAAGCAGCTCCTGTCTTCTAGATCAGGCCCTTGATGTTTTTTCATTTGTTCATTTCCTTTGCCTTTTCAGCCTCAAACACCCTTCCAGCAGATTTCTTTCAGGAGATGTTTGGGAGGAGATGGGCTCTGACCACCATTGCTGCTGTAGGAAGGGAGTCTGTGGGTTTGCAGTGAGGGAAGAGTCCTTGTCTCTGACTATATCTTGCTGGCCCATTTCAGGTGACCAGTCTGGCCCTTTTCAAAACCAAATGGGCTTAACACTGGGGGGAGATTTAAGTGTAGTGGTCTTCAGCTGAATTGAATGAATAGTGGGTTTGATGGCTGCAGTCCCTGCTGACAAGTGTGGCAGGATCATTCTGCAAAATCTATCAATCTCAGAGTCCTGGCTTTTTTTTTTTTTTTCCTCCTTTTTCTTTTCAATAATACTTACAACAGGAAGGGGTAAAGATGGGGGGGGGAGGTGAGGCTAATTTCTGACGTGTATTTCTCCCAGGGGACTGGAAAGGAAGGCTTTGGCCAAGTCAGAAAGATAAACAGTGAATACAAATTCTGAAAGTTGAAAGGGCAACCTAATAGGGTAGAAAAAATAAACATTACTCTCGGCTTCCTATGAATGTTAACATTTTTCTCAGGTTTACACAGTGATCAGTATTTAACACTGGCTGATCCTTATTTTAAAACTGTTGACATGAGCAAGCAGCGTGGGGCTTACCATGAACGTCAGCGGGAACCGGCTCAAACAGCCGCCACTGCTCCAGCTTTGCACTGCTTCTTGGAGGGGGGAGACGTCAATGTTAAAAGCCTCCCCATGGGGCTATTGAAGTGAAAACCAAAAGAGCTGCTAGTTCTATGGGAAGATTATTCCCTGTGGCAAAATGTGTGTGTTGAATAATCTACAATCCAGCCTTGTTCTGCTTCCGGTTTTCTACCATACTTGCAGAGAACTCGCTGAGCTTTAACACTTTCCCTTTTCTGTTCCATTCTGAGGGATGCTGGTCTCAGTCCTGCAGTCCTACAGCTAAACCAATGTGATACCAAAAGGTGATGAGCAGAAACACAGAAGCTGGTGCATCATCCTTCCCACTCTCTCCCTGGGGAATTTCTTCTGTTTCTTAGACATATCAAATGTTCTGTTCTGTAGGTAGCAAACTTCAGCACATTCTTTTCCTAAGGAATCTCTGTGGCACAGCTCTATGCTTGCTCTTTAAGGCTGCAGCAACACCAACTAATAGGCACAGTTTGCAGCTAAAGAAATGTTAAGCTGCTTGGTTTTTCTTGTGTGTGTGTGCTATAAATGGAGGAGGAAGGATTAAAACTTTACACAGGAGGTAGCTAAATCTACTAAATATTTTATGGCTGTCTTTGCCATCAATAATTCAAAGAACTTGAGTCCAGAATGGCAAAAATCTCCCTTAGACAGCTGTAGCTGCAGGCACAACAGAGAGGTTTGCAGCCAGTTGCGGACTTGGCGCTTTGTTGTGTATAAAGGTTGAAGAACACCTGAATGTCCCTGCAATCATTAAAAGAAGAGAGAAGGGTAAAGCACAATATTGCTGCAGAAAAGGCAAAATACACTTTGGCACTTGCTACAATTTTACTGTGAGATGCGAGGGTGCTGAATACCTGCTGCAGCACAAGGAATGCTACCCTCAAACACCAGATTGATTTAGGAATGTACTGAGCCCAGTTCTATCCTTCTTGTGCAGTGAGATCACCCAGTCCCTGCTCTCCTTCAATCACTGGGCTTGATGCAGAGGCAGGAAGGTAGAACATGGGTTTGTGTCCCCTGTAGGGTGCAGGTAATGATCCATGTGCATGCAGTGGCAGCAGGAGGAGGGAAGGAGCGAGAGCTGTGACGTTGTTCCAGCGCTGCAGGACGGGCTCGGTGCGTGCCGAGCTGTGCTGGGCTGTGCTCTCCTCCCCAGCCTTTGCTGGGGGATGGAGTGGTACAACACCCCTGTCCCAGCGCCTGCGGACAGCAGCCTCGGTGGCAAAGGTCTGCTGCACGTGTCACCAGAGATGCACCCCTTGTTTGTGTACTCCATCTCACTGAGCAAAACTACTGCTGAGAGCTGGACAAAACACCAGGGAAATTGAATGAGTGCTAGGAGGAGGAGGAAATTGCTAACAGGACATTACCAGCTAGGAAAAAAGATGTTTTTTTCTATTAAGAGCCTGATCAGGCTTCAGTCCTCCTTGGCTCAATGATTATTTAACTGACAAAGCCAACTCCATGTTCTGAAACTTGGTTATTGACAGACACAAATTTAACTTCCATCTGGAATGGGTTCATGAGGTGGCCCTAAAAAATCCTGAGGTGATAAATCCAAGAATATCTTCCTTCTAATTCCCCCTGTTTCTAGAATTTCAAATCCTTGTGCCCAAAAGAGCAGAACATTGAGATTGCAGCTCTAGTCTTCATCATCAGAAATTGTTCTTGCAATATTTCTGGCTAAAGTGAGCAGATCATAAAAGCCTCTTCTCATGAAATTTTCAGCCCAATTTTATGTTACTGCACAGCCTGGAGCAAAAATTTTTCTTTTCCAAAGTTCTTATCTGAACTTCATTGATAAAAGTTTGGATTTTTTTTTTTTACTGTCTACTAACTTGCAAACCTCCAATGTATATGTGAGCAATTCCATTAAATTTAAACATCAATGAAATTACTCAAGTGAATAACTTGAAAAGATCACTCCCTTTAAAGCGTGTAGATAAAATTCTGATCATTTCGCAGAGCTCTGTTTGAACTCAATGACACTCCTGAGAGCAGAGGATGAAATCTTGCCTGAACATGATTGACATTTTGATGCCATGTACTGTCTGACTTCCTCCAGTAGCTTCATAAAAAGCCCACAGAAATAATGGGATCAACTTTTAAGTGAGTAGAGCAAGTTCTCTCTCCACTTCAGGGTGAGAGTGGCTTCAAATTGTTCTCCTTCCTTGAGGTCCTGGCCCAAGTGCTGTGAAGTCCCCTGGACTTTAAGAAAGATGTGTTGTCCGTGAAAATCATAGAACATCCTGAGTTGGGAGGGACCCACAAAGATCATAGAGCCCAACTCCTGCCCCTGCACAGGCACCCCAACCATCCCACCCTGTGCCTGAGAGCTTTGTCCAAACATTCCTTGAGCTCTGTCAGGCTGGTGCTGTGGCCATTCCCTGGGGAGCCTGTTCCAGTGCCCAAACACCTCTGGGTGAAGAACCTTCTCCTGACAGCCAGGATGACCCTCCCCTGGCACAGCTCCTGCCCTTCCCTCGGGTCCTGTCACAGGGAGCAGAGATTGGAGCTGCAGCCCCCGGAGAGGTCTGACCTCGGTGTGCTCCAGGCTGAACAAACCAAGTGTCCTCAGCTGCTCCTTGCACGGGCTTCCCCTCAAGGGAAGGATTTTGCCAGGATGTCATCAAAAGTACTCTGAAGCCAGGGGCTGACTTCAGAACAGGCCCTTGAAGGTTTTCGTGTTAGATTGAAAAGTAATACGTTTAAAACTCAACTTGTCAAAACTTCCTCTTTAATATACTTTAGATTAAGGCCTTTACTACTGCTGACATATTGCTGGCTTTTAAGGAAATCTGTGTTGTGTGAGTAGCTGATGCAAAGAGCTGGTTTAATGTGAAGCATTTTCCTTTAAGCAACATGGCTAAGGATATAAGCAGTATATTTCCTTTAATGGGGCTGCCTTATATATTTCACTTACATTTTAATATAATTATAGGTACAAATTGTTCACATTTGGTTTTATGAAGCCCTGAAAAGTTATGTCTTATGAGTCAACATGTAATTTCCTTCTGCACAAATTGCAGAATTATGCATTGAAGCTAAGTACATTGAATAATGGTAATTTATGATTGAATTCCTATGGATTTACGTATTACAATCACATTAATGCTGAAGGAAACTGCAATATTGTCAAATAGGTTAATAATGGCTACTGTTAGCACTGAGAATACCAATGGAATTAATTATGATTAACCACTTACCTTAAATGTATGCAAAATTATGCAGCTACCTTGAAATTACAAAATGGCAAAAATGTCATGGAAAGTAAAAGCTGGAAAGTGGATTGAATGTGTGTTGTGAAGGGTTACCCAAACATAACTCCAGGCTTTCCTAGGCAGTTCTGTTCACATCTGAAAACTACCAAAAATGTGACTCTCTTGAAACTGTAGAATTTTTCCTTCTTTCCAATTCATTTCTTGTCATTTAGAGCTGCAGTTCTGCTGTCTGCTCCACTCATCTTTCTCCTGCCTTTCTTGCACTACCCAAAGCCAGGCTGACAGAATTATGCTACTTATCCATGAGTACCATCCTAAAAATCCCTTTCCACCATTTCTTCGCCGTTAAAACCGTAAAGTCCAGTAAGAGACTCCCAGTGGCTTGAACTGGTTCACAAATAACCCATCTGTCTTCATTCTAATCTTTCCCAAAACGGTTTGTCCACGGGAAGCTTTTGAGATAAGCAACCAAAAATAGATGTTGAGGAATTGGTGCTATTTGGACATGAAACCTTAAATCTGAACACAATACCCTTTGTGCACTGTGGTGTCAGACGGGAACTCTCTGTGCTGGGGAACTCTCTCTACAGGCTCCTGTCAGGCATTGATAGAAATAGAATTTCCTTCTGTGGACTGGGCTGAGGCTGCAAATGCCTTCAAGCAGGAGTGGTGGAGCCTCAGTTCCACAATTAAGGCTGTTAATCCAGCTGGTGCACGGATGTGTTCAGCCCTGTGCCGCCCCGGAGGACAGCGAGCATCCCTCCTTTGGGAGCTGTGTCCGGACAGAGCCCGAGTGAGGAGCAGGGGCTCCCACATCAGGGGAACTAACGCTGATGTGCGGATCTGCAGCTGTGTGCAGCCTCCTTTCGCGTGCCCTGATGCAGTGCTGGCACTCAGCCCCTCGTGCCTGAGTGTTCACGTGTATGTCAGCGTAGAGATGTGAAAAATGGGCTGGACTGACTCGTTTTCTGAGTTGGAGTGGAAAGTCTTTCTTAGGTCTCCTCTAAGAAGAAAGTGCAAATACATTCAGGAGAGCATGGAAGAGGGAGATAAATGGCCCTCCAAATGAATGAGGCCTGTTATTTGTGCAGGCATTAATATTTAACTGTCCTTTTTCACAGGCTATTACCACTTGAATTTGTCGCATGTCAAAGTTCTCCTGCTTTGGGTGAAGCATAAATTTGATCCTGGCAGACTTTGAAAGGTGCTCAGATTTTATTTTGTGGATCACGATACATCCAGTGTATTTGAGACGTGTTTAAAGCTGCAAAACATCCAGCCCTGGGCCTTGGCAGCCTCGGCTCTGCATTTCATCCTGTTTGATTCGCTGGGGAAAACAGCCTCGTACAAAAGACAGGAGGTTTTTTGGTGTGCTTTTGTTTTACCCTCCTGCTCAGCATGAGCCAATGGTATGTGAGGAGTATCTATTAATTCTTCAGTCAAAGCAGGAAGTGATTTTTGCTAATTGTTTCAGCCCTTTTGAAGTGGATAGCCACATCCATAAAAAAAGGAGGTTGAACAAAACATCGAGGCTTTCCCCCTGCTTTTAGAAAGAGACGGGGAAAGGATGAAATAAGAAATGGTTGTTTCTTCCTCCTTCATTTGGAGTGAATGATTGCTGTCAGTAAAAAAGGGGGATATTAAGAATGCCTTATTGTCAAAGGTTGGTCTTAAGAAAAAAAAAAAGTAAAATTATGATTCTGTGTAAAAGAATTAATCCGTGGCACCACCTGGTCTCTGTATAAGCAAATGGCCAATAAGCCACTTGCAGAAAGCAGCTGGTTTGCTTTCTTTAGCAGAAAAACAAAAGCATACTTAAGCTTTGATTTAGGACAACCTTTTGGTGAACAGGAACAGTATAAGGAAAAATATTCTTCTAGTCAATTTGCACATTTTATGTGGATCTGTCTAGAAGGTGGCTGTTACAGGAAGATAAGGATTCTAATTTTGTAATTGAGTGCACTCTGAAAAGACAATTAGGAGCTAACGTGATAAGTAATTGTAAATTATAACAGCAGAAGAAACCCGATTCACAGTTCTCTGTGGAAACTGTATTTGTGTATTCAAATGATGCATCTGTACTTTTATTTTCTTTGCGTGTACATTTTATTTAATAAAGCTAGAAAAAGATTTCTGTAGAGTTTGGTTTTAAAAAACCAGGAATTTAAAAAATGCAGATGCATCTCACTCAGCCTCATGCTAATCTCAGAGCAGAGCTGGAGCTGTGCTAGGTAGGATTTGGCAGCTCTGCCACTTATGAAGAATTATATGGGTATGGTGCCTGCTGTCTGTAGTCTTAGGGGTTTTACAGGATTTTGATCTATGTCTCTTTGTCTGGGATAAACGCCCGAGCCAGGGGACAGCAGGAGGAAGTTTTAGTGCCTTTGTTATGGCAAGAGAACCACCTGGGGCGTGTCTGTGTAAATCCTTGTGGCGCAGGTTCCAGGAACAGCTCCAGCACCGCGGAGCCGAGGCTGCCGGCTGAGGGAAGATGATGCTCTGGTTACGGTGCAGCCTTATTGCCTGGCACAAACACGCGGCTCTGGGCTTTTGCCTCGCAGTAGATTTCCCACGTGCTGTGGCCTCTCTTTCTGATCGTTAAAGTAGCGACAATAACTTCACGCCAGCAGGGAGCCACGGTGGATTTTAGGGAGATAGGTACTCCGTGGCCCTGGGCAAGGTGTCCCAGCTGCTCCAAAGCTGCTCTCCTCCACCCGGGTCTGCACTGGCACCCTGCAGGTGGTTCTGCTGTAAAAAGGTGTTGGTAACACCTACCTCGTTACACTTTCTGCTCCAGGCAGACTCAAAGACCTCCAGGACCCTCTGTCAAACACAGGTGGAGCCGGCACTATTCGACATAAATGTTTGTGAGATCTTTTCTGCGCTCTGGATGTTTTGTTTATTTATTTATTTTTTTAAAAATTCTACTTGATTCTATAAATGAACTACTTGAGCATCTTCTCCCAAGGGTTTTAGCATAAAGTAGTAACATGGTTTCAAGGGGCTGGAAGTTTGTTTTTAAAAAAAAGTGAGGGGGGGGTCCTGCTTTCTTATCCTCTTACGCCTTCTCACGAGTCTGCTCCAAAGGTCCTGTGCTCAGTGGCCGTCTAAGGAATTATCTCGGGATGTTTGGGTGGGAGCGAGGAGTCTGTAACACCCACCGAGCCCGATTTCCGCCGCTGCACGGGCTGAGCTGCGCTCCAGCAGCACCCGGGCCTTTCTGCAGCTGCACAACATCTGCCCCCGGCCAGGGCATCCGCGCTGCTCCTGCACACCCGGGGATTCCACGGGCAGCCCCCGGGGTGATAACCCTGCTGGATAGACCTTGAACTCTTCTGCTGAAGTAGCTGTGTGCCAGCTCTTGAAGCACTTTCCACCATCTTAGGGCTGTTTTTCTAGGGATAATTCCTGGGTCTTTGTTTATGGTGCTGCTAACCTCATTTAAGGGAAATTCAGCTTTTAAAAGGAATATTTCAGTGCTTTAGTATGCTGATTTAATCAGTTCAGTGTGGCTGCATTTTGCGATCATATCATTATTCAGGACTTTTTATTTTCTTGGAATTTATTCCAACTGAAGTGTTGATCTGATCTTCATGAAGTAAGGCTATTGGATTTTTTTTAAGTTTAGAAATAACCAATATTTTGAATTCTTGGTCCACAAGGACATTTTTGAAAACTTATACCCTGTTTTCCACAAGTTGCTGTGACTGCAGTTGATGGAGTTTTGTATACAATCTGGTTATATGTAGTTTGTTGAAATATCTTTTATTTTGTCCTTATGATAAAAACGTTTCTCTAAGAATCTGGTGGCAGCAATAACTATTAAATTAATGAAAGTGTAACTTTTTCTCTTCTCTTTGTAAATGTCATGGCCTTTTTCAGGGCATATTAATAAAAATGTTTTTTGAAGTGTCTGATTTATGAAACTGCCACAACAATTAATAAATTTACTGAAAGGGGAAAAAAAACCCCATGTAAACAAAATGAAATACTTGCATGAATGACCCGATGTTAGATTTAGGAAAGGGCCTGTAAGAAATGATGCTTTACCATTGAAAAGAAACAAAGAGTAAAATTGCTCCGGAGTTCTCACATTTGCAGCCAAGTTATAGCCTGAAAGTAACTTCAGAAAACAAAACCATTCTTGGGTAGGGAAGAGGGGAACTATGATCAGTTTATCACTGCTGAAATCAGCCTAGTGCTTAAATCAATCAAAGCTGTCATATTACTGCTCTGAATTTCCCCAGTCCATAGACTCAGATGTGCCTCAGATACGGCTGTGCCAATTTAGCAGGTGCTAAACCTACAGTAATTTTGTGTCTCAGCATTTTTTTCACTTCATAATAAAACTTCCACACTGGTGGAAGCTGCTGGTACACGGAGACTTTAGTGCCACCATAAAAACAGCATTGTAGGAAAACTGCCTTAAGGTGAGAATGGATGAGTGGTTTCAAAGTTGTTATACAGTACCTCTAAACAGAGCTGGGATGGGAGTTGTGAACAGAATCCCAAATGTTATCCTTCTCTCCAGTTTTGTTGATATAGTGTGAAGGACCACGGTGTGATTTAGTTGAAAATATGCTGCTGTGTTGCAATTTGTCATATAAAGTTTAACTTTCTGGGTATTGCATATAGTTCCCAGTTCAAAGCCCACTAACCTGGGATTTACTGGCAGTAACTGTCCTCACAGCAGGCAGTGTTCTCCAAACTTGCATGATTTGTCCCTGTGCCTATGGCGTCTCTTCTGCTGAATATTCACCACAAGGAAAATAAGGCGAAGCAAGACCAGGGGAGCTGCTTTTGCTAAAATTAATTTAAAATTACAGGCAGACTTGGCTACAAGAAATTGATACTTAGGAAGGCTTCTGAAACCTAAAAGTGATTTACCAGGCTGGGGGCTGTTAACCCTGATTTTGGTTATTTCTTGAGCTGACCTCAAAATATTTCGAAGGTGACTAGCTTATATTATTATGTAGTCTGGCAGTCTTGTTCCTGTAACTATTGATGGCCTATCCAGAGAAGAATTCAGTAGGAACACTTTGCAGGCTGTCCTGGGTGTCTGGAAAGGAAAAAATCATGTATTACAAATGTGCAGTTAGCAGGATTGATACATGCAAAGCAGATAAAAAGCCATTGTTGTCTTTCAAAGAGCGGTGATATTAAACAACATAAGTGCTGTATTGCTCTGGAAATCAGGTTTAAGTTTAGATTATTGAAATTGGGGTCTATTTTATTTCTGTACAAAAGCTCAGATTTTTCTGTTGAATGTCACTGATTCCATCAAATATAAATCCTGACCTCCAGCAAGGTCCAATCAGGCACTAAGTGGAGATGTGTTAACATACAGGAATCCATAGCAGCATTAGGGTTTTGCATCTCTCCTTTAAAAACTGGGGACAGATTTGTGCCTATTAACTGATTCCTATCGAGTTAGTGTAATGAAAATTCCATGAGTCTTTTGGTGACAATTACTGGGTATCAAAGTACAAGTCAGTAAGGCTCTTCTGCAGCTGAAGCCAGAATAAAAGAGGTTGCAAGGGTGCTGTTCACAAATACATGCAGTAATGTTAATCAGAAGATTTTTTAATATATATCAGTCTCATTTGAACTAGGCAGACAAAATAAATCCCAACAAAAACCAAATCTATCAAAATGTTGTTCATGAATATTATCCAAATTGCTGCTGATGAGGAAATTGCCGTGTGCACCTAAAAGCTGGGGCCATTGCTTTGCTCATGTGCTTTTCACTGACACTACTCTATGAAACTCATCAAGGAGCACTTTGCTATTAAAACCTGTGTTGATTGTAGTGATTTAATGACATTCAATTAAATATCACTTGCTTAAAAAGAAAAAAATTAATTGGGGAGAAGAATTGCAAATCTCATCTAAAAATGATGCTGAATCAGATTCCTCAGGGACCTTCAATTCATTCAGAGGAGCTGTCTGGGTACAGGTATATTGTTTATTAGACAATAATAGATCTATTAGTTCTTTTTCAAGCAGGTAAAATCCTTTTGGCAGTTTTACACTGCTGCAATTCCTGTCACGTTCAGAACCTCTCACAGGAAACTAAAATGTCAGTATGAAATTAACCATTAAAATTTAAAAGGTTTGTCAAGATACTGCACACTCAGATTCTTGTGAAAATAGATATATTATCACCCCTGCACTCACATATGTATGTGTATTCAAAAGGAATGCCTGAATTCTCTTGTGAAGAGATATGGATATAAATGTATACATAGATAATAAAATAACCATGATTGGGAGTTCATTGATTCCTGTACTTTTTTTTTTTATTCTCAAATTCCTAAACCTGGCTGCCTAACTCTTATGAAACATCTATTCTTTTCTACAAAAATATTTGCTGGAAACTTACACTGAGGATATGAAGCAGCACAAATTATCTTCAGTCTTTGATGTAGTGTTTGTTTGGAGCTGGTGCTCACTGGAGGGATGTGATGCTGTGGTAAGGCACAGATGAATTCCCCTCTGCAGAGCAGCTACCAGCTGCCTCTCTTACAACTTTAAAAAACAATCATTCACTGCCAAGCCGAGAAAACTCATTAATATGTTCATTACCTAAACCATGAGCTGATAAAGAAGGGGGTTGACTTCTGGCTATATAAAATTTCAACCCACTACCACCCTCCCCCTGAAAAAAAAACCCAAACCCAAAACACCCAACACCATCCAAACAAAAAACAACAACCAACAACAAACAACCCAGAACCCAGACAAGGCTTTTTCCCTTAGAATTTGAAAAAGGGGTTTACGTTTCTCATAGCTTTAATTAAAAAGTTTCTCAGTGTGTTTAACAGGTTCCATCAATCTCCCACCCAATAATTAGCTGTCTGCTATGCCTCAGACTTTTTCTTGCTGTTCACCTGTTTTTAGTGTCACTGCAATTAAAACCAAAAGCCCATTTCACCCAGCCAGGAGTCAGCTGTCACCAGATAAGAGCACCAGGCTACTGCTGAGGAGGTGGCATTGGGACTAACGAGTTGGGTGTGAGTGTGTGGTGCTTCGTCCTGGCTAAAAATATTAATTTGTGCATGTGTCGTGATCCTGCTGTGAGGATAGAAAGTATATGTGTTAAATAATCCTGGCCAGTTTGAAAGCTGCTTATGGAAATCAATAATAGACAGTTTGGATGGATCTTTGAAAATTAATCTCTTATGTCTGTCTTTTGTTTTGTATTTTAAATTTCACTTGGAGAAAGCTTCTCTGGCTTTTAGTGGATGTCTCTAAAGAGAAGTTTATTAAACCAGTTATATTTCCTTTATAAAAACCTATAAAACTTTTTTAAAAAATCAACGTTACATGGTATGGCACTGTAGTTGCTCATTCTGTGGTTGAATATGCTTTTGCTTTGATACATATGTAAGCTCCTGATGCTGTGGGCCTCTTTTATGCCTGAAAACGTAGGAATCCCATGAATAGAGCCCATTATCACAATTGTGATTCCCTTAAGGAGGGAATTATGAGTCCAGTCATTGCTGCCCTTGATTTATCTAAGCACAGTGCTCATCCCGAGAGTTGAAACAGCTTTAAAGGAGTGCAAACAAGTTTTCCTTAAACTATGAAAGGAAAAGTGGTAAGATTTTTTTTTGTCTATTCATTTCTTTTTAATAAAGGAAAAGAAACTAAATTTCTCTAGAAACTATCATGACAATACTCTATTGAGCATGGTGAGTGATGTAGGGAAGAGTTAAATGATGAGACCAGGGCTGGTAGCACTTTGTGGCCAGTGTAGGGGTTGGAAGCAGGGTGTGACAGGAAAGTCTCTAGCCTCTTTCTTTTTAGGCCACACAGATAAAGTTTCATGGAAAAATATTTTCAGTGCTGTGTGAATTTCAGTGCTGTGTGATTCCTGTGACCACTCTGAGGGTTTCTGTGTACCTTGGCTGGAGCTGTTGTTTGACATGTTTTTCTACTCACGCTGAGCAAGGAGGAGAGTCACCGAGGGTCAGAATGAGACTGGGACGCAGCAGCCGTGTCCTGGTGCCCCCTTGTCACTCACGAAATGACTACGTGGGTACTTCCAGGCAAAGGCTTTGTCTGAGCCATCACTTGGGTGATAAGGGTCAGACTGTGTCACTGAAAGTATGTCTGGGTAATGAAAGTATGAAACTGGTTGTGTTGGGGGGAAAAAGAATAAATCACTTCTAGAGGCGCCGACAATATGACAAGATTTTCCCAAAGAGTGACTCTGTTTGGTGCCTCAATTTTCAGAGCAGGGTAAAAAGCAGAGGGAAGTAGAAGAGGAGCAGTGTTCTAGGTGACAACTGGTTATTCCCTGCTAACAACAGGTTTATGTTAACATATTTTAGTTTAAGAGGGTTTTTAAATGCCAGCCAGTTACTCCTTGGTATTATTAGTGTTTTAGCACTCCAAGCATAAATTAGGGTGTATTAAAATCTGAAGCTCTTGTATGGCCATGCAGGTTATTTGTTCAGGGTTTCATGAGCATCAATTTGGTTCACACATCTAATTATAATCATCATATCAAGAGTGTATGGAACGTTCCAGCGCATGAATCTCTAATATTGAGTAATTCCTTATAAAAATGAGGCAGCCCATATGGGTGAACAGATGAAATGCTGATAAACACTGTGAAATAGAGCAGATGCATGAGTTACACCAAAGGTTCCTCACTCCTAATATTTACTGTCCGTGAGGAGAGAGAATTTAATTTATTGCACCTATTTTAAATTCTCGGTACTAAATGCAGCAATGGCATTACAAACCAGAGTTACCCAAGGTATTGCTGTAGATGAGGATACTGTTTGAAGGTTGTGTTTGTGGATGATGGTGTAGTGCTGCTTAGAACAGTCACAAAAGGGAGTGTTGGATTGCCTTTCTGGTGAATGCCATCTAAATAATGGAGCAGAATGTTACTCGGACAGTGCTCTCTGGAATGACTTTTTTTCTATTGTTCAAAGTAATTGATGTAAAATGAACAATTTTGTCTAATGTGTATTGCAGCTGGAGAAAGCCAGTTGCTTATTACAGCCTAAGAGTATGCATTTTGGTGTTCATGAATGAATTTATTCATTTGTAATGAGATGCTTAGGGCAAGTGTAGTGGATGGGTACATAGACTTCCTTGGCTTGTATGTAAAGAGTAAAAGGTTCGTGTGTTTGAAGTGTTCGTAAAACTTAGGGTTCGCACGAAGGCAAGGCCCAGTACCTTGCAAGATGATATGTAACTTTAAGAGATTTTTGGTGGCAGTAGCATGGTGTAGGAGCAGCTGTTGCTCCCTCTTCCCCTGCCCCTGACTTGGCTGGGCTTTGGGCTCTGCCACGCTGAGTGACTATTTCTGTTCACTTGCCACCTGTGCAGCCGGGGATGCGCTGAGGTGCACTTTAGGGCAAAGCAGAGCTGCATCTTTTGTTCTTTGCTTCAATGAGAAAAGACTCATTTAGTGAAGCCCAGTACCTTTGTTTGGACCTTAATTGTCACACACCAAAGTCCATAGATAACTGCTAACTGTTTTAAGGCTAGATTAAACTTCCATTTTTCCTTCTAAAAGCAAAACTGAAGTGTCTTATGGTTTGACACACATAGGTGTTAAGACCACAGGTAACAGAGATGGAATCTGTGGCTAATTCTGCTCTTTTAGTCAGAGGAAACTCAGGCTGCCTTCCACCAGCCAGACACAGACTTCTTACTGCAATAATCTGATTGACTGAGTTCGATATTGTTCATGAAGGCTTCTTTGCCACAAAATTGGAAAGGGTGTTTTGGGATGTAGATATTAAAAGTGTCTCACAGCACACCCAGATAGTGTTTCTATAAGCATTAGAGTCAGCAAGATTTATTTCAAAGATACAGCTTATTGGAGAAAGCCAGCCTATTAAATGTCTGTTACCAGTGATGGCATGCTGGAAATGGAATTGGTTTTGCTCAGCAAAGAAATGAAACCGAGATTGTTATATACAGGCTACAATAGGCACTGATTTCTGAGCATAAAGATTTCTTGGTTGCTCAGGATTTATTACTATTTAGTTAAAATATGTTGAGTGAAAAGGTTGATCTGTCCAAATGATTTGCAAGGGAAAGAGATGAAAGTGTGTTTTATCAAAGTTAATGAAACGCAATGGGGAGATAACTTGTGAATAATTTATTCATGAAACTTCATTTTTGTTCATAAATTTCTTGCAAACAGGTGGCAACAGTCTTATGCATTTGAATTTCTTTTTATAACTTACTTGACTAATCCTTCATCAGGGGCTCGCTGCTAAGTTGGATGAATTTAGAATAACGTGAGCAATGTTGATTGGCTCACCTGAGTCACCGCAGATCCTGCTCCCCGATGAGAGACATGGAATTCTTGGTGCAGAGCTCTCCCTTCAAACCCTGGCTCATTCCCTGCCGTATTTTCCCAACTCACTGTATGGAGATTACACTTTTATCTGAGGGCCAGGCAGGGATCAGCAGAGCAAAAGTAATTAAACTTGATGTGCAGAAGAGGGAACGTCTTTATTTCCAGGCTTTGCAGCTTTCCCTCAAGGTGGGAGCAGGTGAGTGGCACCAGGCTCGGGCTCTGCCTGCCCTGCTGCTGGGGTGGGGAGGCACCAAGGACCGTGTCAGTGCAGGAGAGATGGGGAGAGGCCCATGCAAAGGGTACTGCCCCATCAATTTGTCACGTTGCAGGGTCTCAGCGCCTTGCAAACCACAACGATCTGCGCATGCTGCTCCTAGGACACAGGTCTCAGCTTCTCATGGTGTAAATCAGGGAGAGGGCCAGAAAGCTGAAGGCTTTTCCTCACACTCTGAATAGCAGAGTGGCTCCCAGTGCTGGGCTGGGAGAGGCAGCTCTCAGCTCCTCTCCCCTACCCCATTCTGAAGGCAGTGGGACCTGGGAAGTGCTGCCTCACACAGAATGAAGGGCTGTAGACCAAACCACTGACATACTCGGATTTTTATTTTTAATAAGCATTTCCCGATGCCCATTGGTTTTCTGCCTAACCTATACCCTGCAAAATAAAAACATAATCGGGCACATCTTGCTGGGGGCATTGCTCCTCCTTGTGCCAATCAGTGCAAGGGGGAAAGATGGCAAAGTGCCTTTTGCAACCTGCCCAGGTGTGACAGCCCCCTGCTCCACCACGGTGTGCCTGGCAGCTGCTGAGCCCTGTGAGTGTGCTAGCCATGCTCTGGAGTGTGGGCTTAAATGCTTTGTAAGATCAATGAGGCCAATTTTTTCATTAAGGGGAGAAAAAAGAGCAGATGATGTCAGAATGCTCCTTCAATTGGTTTGGTTTTGGTTTTTTTTCCCCTCTAGTAATGCGTGCACAATCTTTTACATAGAGCACTCTCTGTCATACTAGGTTGTTTACAGCTACTTCCAAATAATATTTAATAATAACTTTGTCAATATTGCTGGAGAGATGTATGTTTTGTTTTCCTGGAGACATTTAGGAAGTGTTCAGGAGTAAGTAATATTTCCATAATCTAAATTCATGCTCTACCCAAGAGGGCCGTGTCTGAGGTGCACTGACTTATGTCTCACAAAATATGTTTATTGCTATAACTATCTTTTTTTATAGTTCAGTTGTTAAGCTAAGTAATGATGTATAGGTGCTTACACCAACATAATAACGATTCTTCCACATTCCTCATTCTTACAATCTCTTCTTCTCCCATGTAAATATAATCATTGAGGGCTTTGTTAAATGAATTCTCAGTGACATATTGGTAACAGTTTCTCTTTTAAAACAAACAAAATCAAACCTAGACAAAACAACTCTCTAGTTACTGTAACTACTGCCAAAAGAGATGAGACAGCATAAAACAAAAGCCTCTTCCTAAAGGATGTTTCTTTTAAAATTCAGACCTTTAGAAAACAATACTGACATAGGAAGAAATAGTTTGGACCCCAAAATAAACTGAGAATTAATTTCTACAGGAAACATCACCTTTGAAACGGGACTACGGTAGAAATTGCTCAGTAATATTTCACTTTTTATTTTAGTGACAAATGTAAAACCTTGAGACCAGGTCTTCAGCTATCATAAAAGGGAACAGCCAGTATTTGACTTATGCTTGTATAGCACTTGTGGATCATCCTGAGTGTAATAACTACTAAGTTTCAGAAGTCACATGGGGAAAATCTTTCCCTTTTAATCAAGGAAAGACAATTGAGTGGTAAAAAGAAAAGGAGTACTTTCTGTATTTTAAAAAAAGAGAGCCTTCCTTGTCTGACACTCAGTATCTTTGTCCCCAGTGGAGCTAAAGCAATTTTTAGATTATTTTTTCCCCTTTGATGAAGTCAGTGGCAATGGCACATATCAAGCAGCCTTGGTCATGATAGCCTAAGGGGCTGGTTACATTTTGATGCAATTGGGATCTTATGAGGTGTTTGTGTGAATTTCCCTGTGTGTCTCAGCAGGAGGGTATGGCTGGTTGAGGACAGCTGAATTTATACACATATTTCTGCCTTAGGTACAGTTTCCTGAAGATTTATTTGGCACGAATATCACCTTAAGCTTTGCCACAGCCATTGTGTGGCTGTGTGCTGGGCGGGGAGGAGGCAGAGTGGAGCTGTGGCACCCTACCTTAGGCATCCCAAGGTAGTAATTCAAATTTTTGTGGCTTTTTTTGCACAGGAGGGTTGAATCTGGGTTTGGAAGCGCTTGTGCTGCAGTGTGGTGCTCCTGTCTGCACTGGAGCTTGGGTGCCAAAGCGCAGACTGCAAACCACGACTGCCTCAGCAGCAATGCAGCTGCAGGTGCCTTCTCACGCCCCTCACTCACCGGAGAGCAGCCGCGATTTCCCCTTGTTTCAGTGCTGCTGCTGCCGGGGGTGACCTCGTGGCCTTCCAGGTGTCCCAAACCCAGTGGCACCGAGGAGAGGAGAGATCTGCACAGCTGATACTTTCAGAGCAGGGCGTGTGACAGCAGCGATAAATGCGCTCTCGCTGCCGAGGCAGCTCATGGAAATGGAAGAGCTTTGACTGACAGTGTTTTCAGCAGCACGGGCCCCAGGGAGCCTCAGGCAAAGGAAATATTCCACGAGACTTTAGGAAACAGAGTCCTGTTCAATTATTCATATTTTCACTCGGTTTTCGTTTCTTGAGAATTGCATAAATTGTTTGACACGGGCTTGGTGTAGTTTTGAGGATTTTTGTATGATTTCTTTTGTTTAAAGAATGTTGGAAACACTGTTTGAAATGGTAACTCTGCTGTGAATTTCAAAGGGGTTGGGGACTGCCTGGAAGTCAGATGGAGTTGGGAACTCAAACCCTCAGGCAAACTCTTAGTTCTCATGTCCATCATTAAAATTGACCTGTAAATAGCTTGAGGGCAAACAGAAGGCAAATTTTTTCTCTTATTTGGTGGAATATGCACATGTAATTCAGGAGAGTGATACACAGACTGAAAAGGAGAAGCCAGGTAGCAGAGGACACTAAAATCTTTTCGGGAAAAAGTAGTGAGGGGGGATGATGCTGTTATCAAATCAAAGTGCTCTGGTAGAGGTGTAAAGCACCCAGAGTATTGCATCACCAGCTATTTGTTTTGTAACTTCCTTGGTGGTTTTGACAAAACCATCGGTTTCATCCTGTTAAAATGACTTTTTCTTGGCTTTCTGGTGCTTGTTGTCTGTATTTAAAAAGCATCATCTGTAACACAGAGCCATCATGCTTTTCTGTTTTGTGTTCTCTTTGTCAAAAGGAGAAAGTTTTGGGGTTGACACATTTTAGCTTAGGCACCAGGAACAGGAATGGTTCTGGGATGACTGTGATGATGGTTGGTCACAACCAGGGAATACCTCGTTGGCCAGGGTAATGCTCCTTTACTGTAGGAACACTTGAGTTTACTTAAAGGGGGTTTCTTGAGAGACAGGATGGGAAAAGAGAGGAATGTTTGAGATGGCAAGTGCTTGTTGTGGAACAAAGAAAGGCCTCGAGTTTCCAGACTGACCTCCTGTTGAATTTATGCCACTCGTTTCCTTAAGAAGGAGAAAAACCTGAGCAGTCACAGCTGTGAAAGGGGTCAATCC
This sequence comes from Lycocorax pyrrhopterus obiensis, assembly GCA_014706295.1. Lineage (NCBI taxonomy): Eukaryota > Metazoa > Chordata > Aves > Passeriformes > Paradisaeidae > Lycocorax > Lycocorax pyrrhopterus. The sequence continues at coordinate 2,900,301 of JACSVZ010000012.1, forward strand.
CTCTTGTGTGGGATGTAACTAAGAGGATTTTCTTGCCCAACACAAGGGAGTCCTGGAGGGAGCTGTCCTAGTTGTGCGCACGCTTCCTAGGGTTGCCTGGAAAATGAAGGCTGCTTTGGCTATCCCCAGGAGACAGCAATCTCCAAGTAAGAGACATATGTTAACGCTGTCTATTTTAATATTCTCTTTCTGTTATGTCTTGTTCCTACTGGGACAATAAACTGTTTTGAGTATGAGCAGATTCTTTGTTTATGACACGCAGCGGGAAGAGCAGCCTGTGTCCAACAGACAGGGAATACACAGGGAGCTTGGAGGGCGTGGTGTGGGCTGGTGGAAGGATCAAATGTTGGCACAGCATAGTGGGAAGGGAGAGACAAGCACAGAGAAGGGCAAATAACTTTGAAAACAACAATTCCACCCCAAAATCGTTTGCACATCCCAGTTCTGAGGCCTCACAGAGGACTGCTCAGGTGAGATGGACTTTTTTATCCATGGAGGCAGCACAGAAACATGGGTCCCCTCTGCTCCCAACAGTTATGTAATTTTTGACTTGTTGATTTTGAAACTGGGTTTCTCTATTTTATGAAGGGTAAGTTTTAAAACAGAATGGGGCAAATGTATTATTGTAGAACAAATGCAAACATTGTGCCTTAATGTGCTGCTACTTGTGTTATGATCTAATTATTTAAGAAACTGCATCTAACTGTTATTGCAGTGTGCTGAGGCTTCCTAGTGGAAGCCATAAACATTCTTATGATTCCCCCCTACATTTTTTTAACGCAGAAATGTCTGTTCCTGAAGTAATTTGCAAGCTATTAGTTATTCCTGGAGTTTTTTACTTTGCTTTCTGGTGGGTGGGAGAGCTGTGCAAGAATCATTAGAGCTTGCCTTGCCTTTTTTGCTCTGGTAGATTAGAATCCTGGTGTTCCAGTCATGGCAGGACTAAAGATTTGAGATGGCTTAAGAAGTATTTTCACAACAATATGTCTTCATGTGTAATCTGATTACCTTGCAAAAGTTGTCCCATCCACTTTGGGCAAGAGCTATTTAGGTTAGGATTTGTTTAGCTCCTGTGGTCTGACATGAGTGCAGGATAAACCAGAAGACCCTTGGGTGTTGCAAACTGCACGCCGAGACTTGCACAATGTAAATTTTTCCTGGATGATTTGGATGTTTTTCATAGGCCAACACAGGAGAGATCTCCCACTTACCACATTGTTAAAGGAGGGGAATGAATAGCAATGAAAGAGGGGTTCCTGTAATTCATATAAAAGCATTTGAGAAACAGATCGCCTCGGGTTTTGGCTGAAATATTTGTGACTCATCACAATTTAAACAGCATTCTTTCATGGTATGAAACTCAAAATTTCCAGAAGATGTAAGTATATTCCAGGAAAAGGTGTGTTTGTATTCAGATTGGATTTGACTGTTGTGGAAACCATGGAAACAGGATATATGTTTGCTCCTGTGTTATGGCACTTTAAGTTGTGCTTCTTTGGGGTCTTAACACTGGAGAGAGATTAGTAAATTAAACATGAAATTTCTGTGTGAAGCAATGTGTAGATTTGTTACGTTTCCAAGTTAAGGTGGTCTAAGGAGTGAGAAATCAGCTTAGAGCAGCACAGAGGACCCTTAATGAAATTGCAAGGGTCAACCTCAACACACAGATTTCTAATGTCTGAACTGTTGTCGAAAGATTAGAGCAGGAAAAGAGGAAGGGAAGCCAAAGGAGAGGTGTAAAGGTGGCAGAAAATGGGGGAAAAGAGAAGGATGAGGCAAAATAGAAAAGGTTGAGTAGTAATAAAAATTTTCTAGGTGAACATCATAAGGTGTTGCTGAAAAAATAGTTCATCATTTATTGTGAAATGCCTTCCTGAGAAGAATGGAAGCTGAACAGTGCATGGTGTCCTGAATTAATGCTTGAGCATAGAGGCCATAATTAAATATGGACTCTGGCCCTCATCCAAACGAGTTTGATACCTGTGCCCTAAGCACCAACATCAGTGGAACTGATCAAATGTGGTGCCATTGTCGTCCTTCAGGCATTGATGAGAAATTATGCATTGTTTTTGCTTGGGGTACGTGGCACTCGCGTGACTGGTACTTACTTTTTACGTGCAGGCAGCATCATAATCAACTTTCATTAAGACTAATGCTGACTGTTGATTTACTACAAAGAGTATTTCGATTAAGTTTAGCATTTTGGATAGGACATGATAATTATCTCGTGTTGACATTCAATTTTGTGGGCCTGAAGTTTACAAACAGAACCCACATCTTTGTTAGGCATATTAGCAATTGAAATACCCTCCTAAATCACTGTCTGGATAAATGGTAAATCTCTGCAATCAATCCTTCTTTTCTTTGAAAATAATTTTTGGAGGAATTTGCATAATTGGCCATGCTTGATAAAAGTCTGATGTATAATGTTGTCTTTTAAATGCACTGCTACCTGAAATCATGATGAAGTATCAACATGCAGGAGGTAAATATAAAACAAGCATTTAGTAAAGGATGCAGCTGATCTCATTGGGTGAGAAATGGCATCTAGTGGTGTTATAATTTGAAGTGGCTTGATGTAGGCATTTTGCTGTGAAGGATGTGAGAGAAAAGGACAGAACTCAATCACATCGAGAAGCTTTGATTTGCACTGAACTTTGAAGTGAAATTCATGTTGAAAAGTGCTTTTAAAATACAGTGAGGGTGATGCAAATGAACTTCTTCACTTCTTTGATGCAAATGAAGAGCTCACTGTATAGAGGCTGGGCTGATGCCTGGGTACAGGCCTGGGTTTCTCTGGGTTGGTTTTTTTTTCTGTTGAGACCATAGGCAAAAACTTCTTGACTTGAATGCAGGCAGCTTATCTTCCTTTTCTTTTTCTCTTAAAATCAGCAGCTGAGTAGACTGGCAATGTCAACAGGTTTAGCTGTGAGAGAGGTGGAGGTCAGCAGCACTGCTCTGCACAGTCTTGTGCTCTCAGGTTCATTTTGCTGCTCTGTCACTTTGCCACCCGGGTGAGTAGGAGCAGAGTACAGAGAGGGGATGGGAGTTGGGGGACAGGCACTGTACAGTCTTATTGATCAGTAATTTCATTAGTGCTACAGATAGAAGCACTGATGGCTTCTCTAAGAATCCATTTCAGTCTCTGTGGCTGCTAACAAAATGGATTTGGGGGAAAGACTTATGGAAATGAGAAGTGGTTGGTAGTATTGACAGAGTTGCCAACTTTCACTATTTTTTTAACTCTCCTGTTGACTCTGACTGGTTATCCAGGCTAACCTCCCTGTTATTGTTCTGCTTTTCCTGACCACTTCCCTATTTCTCTAGGCAGGCTGCAGGAATCAGCCTTGTCCTCTGGTGAAGGCAGGGTGTGTAAAGGAAGGCACACGAATATCTCTGAAGCACTAATTGTGCTCTTCATGTTTTAAATGTGTGGGCTGGGTTATGTGATTTCATGCCAGAAATATATTTTCTGTCATCGTGTGTGCAGTCAAAGCTGCAGAGGGAATCCATTATCTCCTCACAAATAAAGTAGTGTTGAAAATTCCATAGGCTCTTACATGTCTATTCTATCCCTTGTTTACTTGGAAGCTTGAAATTTGTACAAGCAGAGACACGTGCAAATAAGGAGGTGGTTTTTCCCTTTGTATTTATTTATTTTGATAGCACAGCTGCTTTATCATCTGGGCTGGGGATAAACTGGACCAATAGAATCATGGAGTCCTTTAGGTTTGAAAAGACCATTAAGACCATCAAGTCCAATTTTTAACTCAGCACTACCAAGTCAGTCACCAAACCATGTCCCCAAGTGCCACAAATACACATTTCTGAAATACCTTCAGAGATGGTGACTCTGCTGCTGCCCTGGACAGGCTGTGCCAGTGCTTGATGACCCTCTCAGTGAAGAAACATTTCCTGTTATCCAAGTATCTCTCTGGGATAAACTGGCATTTCCTTGGCTGCACTGAAACTACCCTGATGCTTCTGAGCAGAAGCCCAAAAAGTTCCTTAAGCACTCTTGTGGATTTTGTGGAGTCTGAGCAGGGAAAGCAGCTATTGGTGTGCGTTAATTTGATGTGCTAAGACACGCTTTTCAGGAAAATACTCTTTTGGAAGACTGGAATTTTATTTCATTTAAGATAATTAAAACAAAGAAGTACAATCTTTGATGACCAGTGCTCCCAGGCAGGGCTGGGCCAGGTGATCCTTGTAGAGGTGACAATGACAGCATTTTCTAAAGAGGAGCAATATCCAGGAACTCCAGAGTTTTCCCTCACTAATTCTAGGGTCTAAAGGGTGTAAGAAAGGAACATAATCTCCATTGCTGCGCTTTGATTGATAAACTTGATTAGTGTGTAATATTCACGTGTTCCTAATTATAGTCAATCAGAAATACTTCAAGGGGCCTGTAAATAAGAGACACACAAGAGGCAAAGCCCCTTCTTAATGAGCTCTGTGCAGTGGTGAGCCCTGTGAGATCAATGCACAGCTGAGCTGAGAGTCAGAACGCCACTGCATTGATTCTGGATTACAGCTGAACCCTAAACAGTCTAATCTGGCTGCTCACTCTTCTTTGGTATCGTGAGCAAACAGCTTTTTAAGGAGATGTTTGCTGAACCTTTGAACTTTCCACACAAGGTTTTTTCCTGCCTTACCCATCCATTTATATGAGTGTGTGTATATGAAAGGTAGAAGGAGTTCCTTTCTAGTTAGTTGCAGTGTACATACACTATGAACACATTTACTTTTCAGATTTTATTTAAGTTTTTCTGCTTCCTGATAGCTCTGGGATTGAGTACTTTTTTGTTTTTATTATGAATGTACCCACAAGTATGTGTGCTGACTCCTACTGACTTCAAAGGAATTTAACCAGAACAGAGGAAACTTTCTGGACCAATCCCTTCTTAAGCTCAGTGATCCTTGCAACAGGTCAAAACAAGATGAAATGAAGCACATACTTTTGGGTGAATGACTTTGCATTCTCAGTCTCTTTAGAACCTGTACTAAATTCTGAGTTTAAGTGGCTAAAACCAATGTTCAAACCATATTTTGTGCAGAAAAATAATAGGCAATGTGTGCTGGGGTTTAAAAGCGGGAACAATGCCTTAAATTCCCATTAATTTTTAATATTCTTCATGAATCACAATATCCTTGACTCAATCTCCTGACAGATTGCTTATGCCTCAGACTGCTCAAGTCCTGCCAGGACTAGATGACTTCTTTGTACACCACATTGTGTTCAAAGAATTTAATCCTCTGACTATGAAGTGAAAAGTTTAAAACCATATTAAGCTTTTCACAGCCAGAGACAGAACACTTATTCTTTTAATAATTTTAAGTATTGACTGAAGATGGATATTCATGCTTGGGTTTTTTTTCACCACTTGTGTTTGCATGGAAAAATCTCTCCTTAATCAACAGTGGATTGATGATGTGAAGGCCAATCCCTTTCCGGTGTGCTCTGCCTGGGAATGAGCAGGGATGGGCAGCAGTTTTGGCCAGGGAATTATCTACTTAAGCTGCATAGGTCTCTACATTACACATTCTACCAGACTGCTCTTCAGAAACATCTAATGGGCATGAGAGAGATTATTTAAATAAAGTCTGCCTACCAGATTACTTCTTGCTGTCAGGGCAGGTGATAATGACTGCAGTGTGGTGACCATCACCCTGCTTAAGTTGTTTTCCTGTATTACCCTATGTATCATATATTATCCTGTGCCTTCATACTGAGCACACCACTTCTTCTGCTTAAACTCCTTGGGTTACCTTGAAATAATTCAGATTGAAAAGGCTGAATTGATCCCTGAATGCTGCTCTGGCAGGTGGCATCTTTGGAGGACAGGTAGTTCTGGCTCTGTTAGTGTGGAGGATGACTGCGGTTTGAGGTCTCAAAGTGGAATATCAGTATCCCATGTATTGGAGCAGCTACACAAGCCCATCAGGCTCCTGTTTGCTTTGCCCTCTGCAGGAACCCTCCCTGCTCCTCCTGCCCGTTTACTTCAGTGAGAGCCAGGGGAAATTAGAGCTGTGTCTCAGTCGTGTGGTGACTCCCCAAAACTACCTGTGAAAAGCAGTGCAGAGACCTAATTTGGCTTACAGGTGATTCACCTTAATGATCAATCTTACTGAATTCCAGCAGATGCTGTGATGCTCAGTTTCAGCCTTCTGTGTGGCAGCTAGGGGCTGGAGAAACAACCTTGTTTCGCCACTGACTGCTGTTTCAATGGCCTGCAGTGTGGCTGTTGAAGGGCTCCCGTGCTCAGGGCTGTGGAGCAGGGAGAAGTCAGGGGTGTGCTGCTGCCAGGCGTGTCTGGGTTGCACTGGAGGGTTGCTGATGTGCTGCACCAGTGCAGGAGCTGGTGCCACAGTGAGCTCTGGGGGGCTCCTGAAGGCGGCTTGGATGCTTTGGGGGTCCTGTGGGACACTCAGCAGAGATGCCCAGCTTCACCAGCACCAGAGACAGAAGCAGTAAACTGTTCACTAAAGTGGCTCTGCTGGCTGTGTGACAGAGCTGTAAAAGGGTAATAATTCACCCAGGTGTAGTTTGGGGGAAGTAAGAGGGGCCTCCAAGACTGGGACACTGCCTCAAACAGAATAATGAGTTCTGTTGTAGTTAAAATGATCTTAATTGCAAGCAGTGACATTTAATGCCAACCAGCTGATCCTTCTTCAAGGGGATTCAGCAGCAGGGAAGAAAATGTCACCAAGTATTTTTCTCGAGCAAAGGGCACACTTCCAGCTCTGCTCTCAGTGGCCACACCTAATGATTACCCTGAGGAGCCTTGTCTGTCAAAAACATGCCACTCATCACTGGTCTCATTTAGGCTTTAATAAAGCATATGACCCAAAGTCTTTCAATCCAGTTATGCAGATATGATGCCCTATGCATTTAATTAGGGAGCTGAAAGCCACAGTGTTTAATTCTCTAACCTAGCTTGTCCTGTCTCCTGTCCTTTTAAAGATGGAACTGCAGTTGGGTTGTGGGGAAAGCAGACGAGCAAGATAATTGAAGGGCTGAGATGGGTGGTCCAATGTATGTGTCTATTATTTATATTTATATATGGGGGTTTTTTTAAATGCAGCAGAGGAGGCTGAGCTAATAAGGTTCAGCCTAATCTGTAAGTGAGACATGGCAGATGTCTGGAAGTGGCACAGAAGAGTTGTGGAGCACTTGAAAACTAAAGTCATTGAGGGGAATTTTAGTGGAGGATTCTGTGGATTTTTGCATGTCGATGATCCCACCTTTTTCACTGTCTAAGAAAAGATTATTTTAAATTGAAGTACAAAGTATAATTTGTTGAAACTGGAAAGTGTCAGAGTCTTGGAGACAATCAGTAACCAACAATGAGTTGAAGTGGTTGAGGTTAGAAACAGCAATCTTTTCACAAGAAATGGAAAATATGTGATTCTTTTTCAGAAGATTATGGGTAGTAAAAATTTCAGGAGTCTTATGTTTACCAGCCAGGTAGAATTTTGAACTGTATTTTTCCATATGTCTGGGGAAGATAAAATTATATGCATTAAAAGAGCTATAATAATCCTTTTTTTTTTTTTTTCCCTTTTTTGACCACTGGAAAATTGCTCCCTGCAGTTTTTCTCTAATGCTTTTTACCTGGTCCACTTTTAAATGATGCAATTGATAGGTTCCCCAAGACTGATTCAATGCCTGAACTGTAGGTACTAAATCTCCTTGAACTTCTGGCTGAGCAGCAGAATTGAGTCATGATTCTCATATATTAAAAATTAAAGGCCAGATTTCCTTTGCAATTTGCACCTCCAGAACTCCTATCGAACTTATGCCTTCTTCTTTTTCTTTTTATTCTTTTCAGTATGAGACTGAGGTTATTAATGGGTTTTGTATCAAGTTAATCGTATTTTTAGCAAAAACTTTGCCTAAATCTGAAAGCCCAGCATCCAAATCCTGACAGAATCTGTAGTGGGCAAGAGGAATGTGAAGCAGCTGCTGGTAGCAGCAGCACCAGCAAGCTGGCAAACATGAAGCACCTCAGTTACTGCCTGTCAGACCTCATACAGTGAACTGCTCATGGAGGTTTTGTCTTGAATAAAAATGCTGCTTGGCCGTTTTTTGGTTTTAGGGGCTTTTTTTTGGTTTGGATTTGTTTTGCTTATTTGTTTGTTTTTCTACAGAACTTGTCCTTTTAGTGGAGTTAGATATTTCTGAGTGAGTTGCATGCAAGTGCAGCTTCAGAATCAGTCTTTTGGCTTTTGCTGAGGTGCTGGGAGGAAAGCTCCTGTTTAACTCTGGTTCTTCCTGTAAAGCAGATTATGAAGCTGTGCTACATGAGAGGGGAAATTTCTGTATAACTCAGGGAATGTTGACAAGGGCAAATGCTCTCAAGATAAGCAAATAAGTTAGTTCCAGCCACGTCAAATATAAAATCCCCCTTCTGTTTTCATTTTTAAAAACAAGAGGCTACATTCCACAGAAAAGTATTGGTGCTGTCTCCCAGGAGCTAGGGTTGCCACAGCTAAAAGGAGCCCAATTTCCTTCCCATGATGTGACTGGCGCTTCTGAGGCAGAGCTCCTCTGCCACTGGATGATCAAAACACGATAAAGTACACAGTCACAGTCAGTAAATCTTACTGCCTTTTATCTGTATGATGATCCTTGCTAGTGGAAATGAAAAAGGGATCGGGCAGGAGATGTTCCACGCTATGCCTGAGGTGCTCAAAGACTTTTTGCCTCCTGAGGGAGTCTCACCTCCTGCAGCTGCCGTGTTATTGTGCTGACTTTCATTGTGGGGTTTGGAACTGATCCAAAATTCATTCCCATTATGGGAGGCTTTCTGTCACCTCAAGGTTGCTGCTTGTTGCCAGCCGCTGCAACAAGATGAGTGATAGTTCACAGGTGTGGAAAACCCACTATATTCTTGGATTTTTCATTTGATTACCTAATTGTATGGTTTTAATTTCACTCACCAGAACTATCACTTGCAACCTAGAATTTTAAAAAATAACATGGGAGCTGAACATTAGGAATTTTGATATTTCATATTTTTCATGATGAGACCTATTTCCTGCAGTTAAAATATGTTTTTGATTCAGTATCCTATGCATATGTAATGTAGAGATTGCTTTTTTATCACGTGTTATTTGAGGGGGGTACATTTTAATGTAAAATACAAAATCAAAGGAATGAAATTTTTATTTTAAACATTGTCATTACTTATTTGCAACAATGTAGTTATCAGAGGCGTTATTTTCACTTTCAGTAATAAGATTGGTGGCATTTTGCACCACAGAGATATGAGAAGTAAGTTGCTTGTATTGGAGACATCTACAGAGCCCAGTGTGGCCATGAAATATGATAGAATAAGTGCAAAATTACCTTCACAGCCATTCCCAGCACTGGGAGAATAGAGAACTGGCATGGATCCACCTCTTGTGAAGAGGAATGCATCTTGAGAGTTGGTTGTTGGGAATCCCTTTGAGATTCTCCATTCACAAAGCAAAACACCAAATTGAGCCTTTGCTTGTGGGAGAGAAGAGAACCTTCCGTGTGGTTAAATAGATATGAACTTCAGGGAACTGAAAAAGCACTCGTTTAGTAACCAAGGGGTGGGGGAGGAAAAGCAGCATGAATATTGTAGTCAAAGGAATGTTCTTCACCCAGGAGGGTCAAAGGGACTTGCAAAATTCAGGGCACGTGAAGATGAGAGCTCTGGCCTGGAGGTCATTGTGTGTACCAGGACAAAGGATGGACGGAGGCCACAGGAATGCTTAATTAGTCTGAAGATGCCAAGAAACACACTGAAAAGACAAGGAAAAACCAAGGGTATAATCACAACTTTCCAGGCAGTATTAGAAACTTAATAAGGAGTCAGGTACCAGGATGAAATTTCACCCCAGGTGTGAATCACTAGTTTTAAACTATCTCGATTTCCGGCCTCCCAGTATTTCTGGGGAGAGTGCAAACCAAAGTTAAACTGACTGGAGAACTGCTTTTGTTAATTTTCTGTTCTGGAGCACTTAAGAAGTAATTTGCAGTGACCTGCAGTCTGACAGGCCCACGAGCTCCGGAATCTGGGGCCTGCTGTGATCTCTGGGGTTGATGATCTTATCAGAATTGGAGAGAATGTTGACTGAAGTGCAAGAAGCTGGAGGTACTTGACCTCTTCAAAGTATACAGCAGAACTGTGAAGTTCTCCTTTCCCCTCAAGGACAGAAAATATGATCCTTTGGAAAATGGATGCTCTTTTACAGCTGCTGCACCTGGTTGGTCTCTGCTGTACAAAGGCCAGAGCAATAACAGTGAGCGAAAGGCCAGGGATCAAATAGCTCATTATATTTTCCTCCTCCATCTCTCATCAATCAACGTACCAGGGGTGTAGATTGATGACTTTGCTCTTCCCAAAGTTCAGGGTTGGTTGGATGGAGCACAGAGGACAAGGTACTGATCTCTGGCACTTCTGAAGTAATCCTGTCGAGGGAATTTATCTACCTGCAGCACCAGACTGCTGCTGCATCAGGTGCTCTGGAAATAATCACCCTGTGCTGGCCAGTTGCTGGTGAGCAGGGTCAGTGCATCCAAAATCAGCCTCTGGTAAAGACAGGTTCATAAAGGAGATCAGAAGTGGGGCCGTGGATTTGGAAATGCACTGGTATTTTATGCTTTATGGATAATCTGTACCCATTAGCCTATCAAAGTAAATAAGATGTGTGCTGCATTTTTGCTTTGAGAACAGCCTAAATAGAAGAAAATATTCCAGGAGCAAACAGAAAAAGCTCATGCTGCGTTATGCTGAGTTTTCCCCTCACTTTATTGCCTTTATTCTGCTGCAGCTACAGAAAACTCGTTTAAACTATGAAACTTCTTTGGCATGGATTCTTTATATTGATGAAACAGAGCTGACTTTCTCTGGAGAGCCAGAATGTTATTAAAGCACTTAACCTAGCACTGCTGTGGCTATCAATTATGCCCTTCATTTACACTATACAAGGCTGACGGCTTATTTGAAGTTCAAGAGGTTTTTTTAATGAGATGTTAATTGAGTACACCTGCAGTTGGCTAAAATTTTCATGGACGATTAAGTGTGATCTTTTGCCTTCCCAAATTCTTTGTTTTTCCTGGGTTTCAATACTGTATTTCAGCAAGCGTGTTTGGTGCAGAAGTACGGACTTTTAATATACAGCAACAACAACAACGATCAATGTTTGTGATTTATGATTAACCCTTTAAGCTTATTGCCTAAGCCATGGTGAGTGGTGGATTGACCCTGGCTGGACACCAGGTGCCCACCAAAGCTGCTCTCTCACTCCCCTCCTCAGCTGGACAGGGAGAGAAAACATAACTCAAGGCTCATGGGTCAGGATAAGGTCAAGGAGAGATCCCTCACCCATTGCTGTCATGGGCAACAGACTCAGCTCGGGAGAAATTAACTGAATTTATTCCCCATCAAATCAGAGTAGGATAATGAGAAATAAACCCAAATCTTACAACATCTTCCACCTACCCTTTTCTTCAATCTGTGAGAAATTTTTGTTTCTGGACTTCTTCTGCAGTTCAGCATATCTGACCTAGTTTGTGCTAAATTAAAGGGTAAATTTAGGACAGACTGTCTGAGGATAGGAGGGATTTTGGAGACAAGAAAATTGATCTATCAGACCAAAACAAAATTCAAAACGCCACTTTTTAAAATACCAGCTTCAAACAGATGCTTTCATACTAAACAGTAACAAAATAGAAGTTTGTTAGTATTTTAGCCTTGCATGAAGGAAATGTGAAGAATGCTTAAGCCTGCAACGTTATATGCTCCTGCAAACTCTTCATGTCTGCTTTCATTACCAACTCAGATGGAAAAAGTTTAGAAATATTATTGGCTTTATCATTATTGCCCCACAGATCCAGTTTTCTAGCTCTAAGTATTAAGTGACTGTATGCAGTGCAAAGGATTATTAGCAATGTACCCACTAGATTAATATTAAAAACATGTAAACAATGAACTACAGGATGATGGAGGGTGGAAGACACCTGCAGAGGTCACTGGGTCCAGCTCTGGTTCAAGCAGGCCCATATGATGCAGCAGCTGACCACAGTGAATTTGTAGTTTTGGAGGCTGAGGATTAAATTGTTTTCAAGATACTGTTAAGGAGATAACTGCGTGGTTATAACAACTGCATTGTCTGAGAGCCTGTGGGACCAGGGGATAAAACATTTGTTGATTTGGCTGATGGGCTCTGGGTGCCTCTACAGTGTCTTACTGCTCATCAAGGCCGTGGGTGCTGTTTACAAATAAGGTCTTGGTGTCCATCACTGTTGAGCTTCAGATAAACTAAAGCTGCAGACCAGACTCTCCCTCTTCTTGTCTCTAAAAAGCTATCAATTTCTGCATTAGGATACCATGTTTCAGAAATGTGTATGCTCCTTATCAGAGAGTAACATGAAATAGCATGTAATTTAGAAAGGCGAAGAACAGGTCAAAATGTGGGGAGGACATGACAGGACTAGGACCTCAAAGTAAAAAAGAGTGAAATTAAAGACATTCGAATAATGAAGAAGATGCAGAAAGAGTGTATTAAGCACTAGATCTTAAAGCCATGGAGAATAATTTTTGATCCCTAAAAATCTTTAAGTAGAGACTAGATGGTTTTTTGGCCGGATGTTGAGTGAGGAGAAATGTGATTTAGTCAGTACTTTTTCACCCTGAAAAGTGCTCAGTGGATGTCCCGGTTACAAAAAAAAAAAAAAAATTAAGCATATGTATTAAGGATGTTCTTAATTACTTCTGATTTTGGCTTCAAAGCGTTGTCATGATCAGCATTATTTCCCTGAATTATGTTTGTAGGTCAAACAGGTTGTCGCTGCAGTATTCCAGCATAGGGTTTTAGCAGTTGTCGTAAAAGGGGTCAGGCAGGGTTGTTGGTCATAGCAATTCCTGCTAAGCTCAAATTGTAGTAATTGACACAGAGAATTTCTGGCACTTTGCAGTGATTAATCTGTAGCAGGGGAATAGCATCTGTTAAAGAAAAAGTCAAGTGATCTAGAAAGGGGAAAAAGGAGACTTTTAAATTATTTTTATGAATACTATGGTTTTGCATAGCAAATGAGGTTGTTTTACATTCATTTACCACTTTGTACTGAGGAGTCTGAGACCACTTTGGTACGTGTGATACTTAAAACACAACTGTATTGGGGAATAAGAAGTTGGTAATGGCGTTGAGTGAGCTGTATGAGAGAGAACTGGAAATAAAGCTGAGCACTTGTTTTTGACCAGCATTGTTGGACGTTTTGACTTGAAGTTGCAAATATGAAGAGGAGAAAGATGTCACGATGGGAAAACAGCAAACATTTCAGACACTAAACGTGGTAGTTTGATATGTACGTTCCCTCAGCTCAAAGAAGGCCAAACCTGTGTAATTTCCTTCTGGGTACCTCAGCCACCCCACAGAACAATGGGTAAAGTGAGGGGAGAAGGGATGGACATGGACACAGATTTTTTGCAAGTGATAATTCTTTATATTCTATATAAAGCAATTGAGTATTGACTGGCCAAAAAGCAGAGGGCAGTGAGTTTCTAACGAGGCATTTGGGCTGCTTAGCTGGACTGCAGTCGTGATGAATCCTCACCTCTCTGGTGGCAGGGTCCAGGTGGTCTTGGCAAAATACAGATATCCATTCCTGGGTTAATGTTTTGGCTCCTGAGAACTGGGTGATGCAGGAAGGGCACTGCTGGTTATGCTTTGCCAGCCCTTTTTTTTACATTCACATTTTTCATTTGAGTGAAAAAATTTATTTGAGCCGTAAAAACATGAAAATATTTTTAATGTTTGGTCTGGATGCCAACTGAAACTTGAGTAATTTGTGGAGTCCTGTTTTCTGTATCATTAACTCTGGTCAGTGAGTGTGAACACTTGAGTGTAGTAAAAAGGAGAAAAAGTAGTAAATTATCTGGGATGAGATTTTTTTTTTATCTTTTGCTTTATGCAAGTAATTTTTGATCTGTGATCTATGGACTGTCTGAGGTTTCTCTGTTACTTTGAAAGGGGTTCAGGAAAAGCAAGTTTTCCCATTCTACAGAATGTGAATCTCCTATGCTTTCATCAGAACATTTTTTAGGGCCCATAACTCAAAAGATTGAAACCCCTTCCTTAAAACACGCTAAGTATACAGTAATTTTCCACAAGAGAACACTAAATTGCTTTGATACAATGCAAACTAATTTTAGCACCAAATTCTGTGGCGTATTTCCTGCAGGCCCCCTGTGCCCCCGGAACCGCGGGCTCGCGGAGCAGAAACGCGCGCGGGGCTCCGGAGCAGAGTCTGCTCGTTGATATCCACACGCCTCTGAAACCACAGGGCATCACTTGACTGGGCTCCAGCCAGCGCTGCACCTCGCTGGTGTGCGGGCCAGCAAGCTCAGAGCCTGCCAGGAGGGAGCATTTCAAGCTCTGGCAGGAATTATCTGCTAATAAATTGAAGGGAGGCTTGGAAAAGCCTCCAAAGGGGCAGGTGTTCAAACTAAAGCGTTTGCGGTGTTTTCACCTGAATGACTGCTCACCCTGACATCTTATCTGCAGAGGAACAGGGGGCTGGGTTCTGTGCTGGTGCAGTAATGTGCCTCCACTGTGGTGATCCCTGTGTCTGAGCAGACACCAGGATCAAATAGAGACAATGACTTTATTAATTTTTTTTTTTTTTTTTTTGCCTCTAGGAGAGAACAATTGCCTGTCTGTTGATAAGTGCATTTAAAATTAATTAACAAACATTTAACTCATTCCACAAAGCTGCATGAAAATGCAGAATTGCATTTTATGTTAAAGAGGATTTTTTTGAGAAGGGGGACATTAATGAAAAAAAAAATCCAAACCAAAAAAGTCACACACAAAAAAAACCCCTAAAAACCAAACCAACTGAACAAAAACCAAATCAAACCAAAACACCCCGTACATGTAAAACATATTTATTTTGTGGTTTTTGAAGGCATACTGCTACAGCCACTATGACCGAGTGTAAGGGAAACAATCATTTCAGATGTCTTTGCAGAACAGGAGAGGGTAAATGCAAGCTCCATTTGAGGCCTGAGCTGAAGTCTGCAGAAGTAAACGGGAAGGTTTCCCTAAGCCCAGTGGCCTTTAGATTGTGATTTTTGAGGTCAGTGGTTCTGTGATTTGGGAGGTGCTCTCAGTGTACCCAAAGCCATGGGTAGCGTCTTCTTCCTCCGCTTTTTGCCAATAGCAAGATTTTATGGATTTTAGCTAAGCTATTATATTCTTTGTGCATAGTGAATTGCTTATTAACATTTATAGCTATCTCTGACAATTAGAAGGTGACATTTTTGTTGTCTATCAGCTTTAAACAATTTTCAGGTTTTTTTCTGTAAAGTATATTGGGTGTTGCCTAGATCCTACTGCTTGTATGCTCATTTTTCCTGCTCTGTTGAGGGTCAGTATTGTGCTCTACCCTGCAGTCAGTGAGCCCTGTCACATCAAAAGGAAGCTAACTACTGGAACCAGCAAAAATTATGTGGAAGAATGACTCTCCTGACAAAGCCTGTTTTTTTTTTCCTGGGCTTATAACAACCTCCAGGATATTCAGATTGTTACGTTTCCTTTCTTTCACTTAATTTCTAGCTATGAATGTGACAGAACAAGTCATCACAAGGATGCTTCACTCTCGTCCCTGCCATTCTTGCAGTTTTACTAAATTCAGTCATTTGCAGAGTGAAGAGAAAAAAAATTGAAGTCAGAACTCTGCAAAAATTTCACCAAGGAGAACAACTTAATAACTCAGTGTGGGTTCAGTGGAGGATGTTTGTGCCCTTTAATTGGAGAAACATAGTTATCTTAATGTAGCCATTCTTCTAAATTAACTTTAAATTGCATTTGTATTAATGATGATCATTATGTATTAATGAGAAATCATTTGTTCCTTCAATATTTCCTAATTGTAGCACGACTTCCATAACCGCCAAAATGTTCTTGGCGGTGGTGATTACCAGTTTGAAAAAATTTTTTTGTAAGAGCAGATCGTTTATTTAGTATGACACAAAGGATAAAAGGAGAAATAGATCTTGCTCATTTGCTTGGCTGTAATCAGAATGGTTGCACATTGAGATCCGAGTGCCTTGTGCCGTGTCAGTCTTTATTTCACATGCGAGAGCCCGTTTCGTGTTGTCTTGGTCCATCACACACACTGAGGGGCATAGCAGGGACACGAGCCTCCGTGGTTGTGTTGCTAACTGCTTCTAAACAAAACTTTTATGGCACTGAAGGCAAGAAACATGCCAAGATGACTTAGCCTTAAAGCTATCTGGCTTCAACTCCAGACAAGCATTTGCTGGTGTCATAAAAAACCAAGGGGAGGATTTGCAACATGCCCAGGCTTTTCCTAAGTGATGCCACCTGAGCTGGATATCTGGAGAATGGATGATCAAAGCTAGCCAGTGTGGGTTTGAGCCAAAGGAAGCCAACTTTAAAGCAAAGCTCCTGCTAGCTCCACTCAGCTCTGACTGAGACCCAGGAGGAGATTATGGAAGCTTCATTTTCAATTTCTTCTGAATGCAAAACCACATCTGCTGGTCAAATTTGGATTGTTTTGGAGAACAGAGCTGTTCCTCACTCCCTGGTTAATTCTGTGACCTTGTACACTGTTAAGGTTGAGACTGACATCTAAAATTATTTATTAAATTGTAGAGAGATATCTGTGAAATTCTTGGAGGTGCTTGCTTTCAAAAGGGTGATGAAATTTTCTTTTTCCTTGCATGAAAAGGCCCCTAGAGGGCTTGAGTACAAATGGGATAAGTACATTGTGTGGGGTGGGGTCGGGTCAGATCCTTGTCACTGGCCACAGCCTTGGACAGGACAGCAATTTAGCTCTTATAGGTAACATCTAGCAGTAAAATATCAGTAGGGGAACTTGTGCTTTTCTCAACAGCCTAATTTTCCAGACACTTCAAACCTCTGCTGGAATCCTCTGGAGACTAAGTTTTGCAGGCAGGGCTTCAGCTCTTCTTTTCTCCTGGGAACAGTTTCATCTTGTAAAAATGGGTTGCTTCAAGGTTTTCTTCTGGTTTTCCAGATAGGTTAATATTAAAAAATTTGGGGTTTTTTGTATCACTGTTGAGTTCCTAAGACAGTTACCTATGGCTGAGTCTTTAAACATGTTAGCTTTAAACTTTTCCATTAACTGTGCCTTGTAGTTTTTCAAATCTCAGCCGTTCACTGTGCTAAATAATATTGCCTGTACCCAAACTACCCAAATTCCTGTGTTCTGGATGGGCACTGCCCTGCAGGCACCAGGAAAGCTGCACAATCCCTTGCTGTGGATTGTTTAAAACTGTTCCTTTAGGGGTTTTCTGGACGCTGTGCCCGAGCTGCACAATCAGATTGATGCGTGGAAAGGGAGCAAGTGACTCCACTGACCCTGCTCCAGACCTTTTTCTGATTTTCCCAGTCTTACCCAGGTCAGTCTGAGTGCCCTGGCACATATGGAAATAAATCCAGCTGCCCTCTGGAGACTCCAGGTGCCAGCAGGGACTGTCCCAAGTGTGCTTTAGCTTCCATGCCACAGAATGAAAGGCCAAGAGTTTTGGTGATATGTAAAGAAATGGGGCAAACCAACTTAGCAAGGTCAGCGAAGTAAAAACCTGATGTATTTGTGGAAGAACAGCACAACTCTTGTGCCTACTGGGAGAATTTGCTGAAGGCAGTCCTCTTGCCAGCCATGCTGAGTTTATATCATAATAGCAGTAAGAGGCTTGTGCCCCTCGCCTCTGGTGAAAAGTGCTTTAACTTGACTCGAGGCTTCAACCCTCTTTTATTTTTTTTTTCTTTAGAAAATTTCTGAGCCCGTATGGCAGTTGCTTTTTCTGGTCTCAGCTATTAAAAATGTATCATTTTTATTGGTTGCATGGCAACATATAATCCCTTTGTTCTGTTTTTGTTTAAACAGATGCTGGGAACTCTGCCTGTCATAATAAGTAAAAGCACTGCCCTCAGGCTTCCTTTAAAACTGAAAAAGAGGGGAGCATACGGGGCTTGAATTAATGTTCCTTCCAAGAGTAAAACTTTGGGTTGTAGCAAGCAACAGACCTAAAATCCACTTAAATATTTATGCTTCAAACGTGCTGTGGTGCCATAACCTGATTGACTTTGGAAGGTTAACTCATAGAGACCAGGATGGGGGCTTCAAGTCAAAGGCCATGGCTCCTCTGACCAGAACAGAGGAACTGTTCTGCAGAGAAGCAGTAAATTGAGACCAAAAATCTGTTGGAAAATTGAAGCATTTTTTCATTGACTTTCATAGGCTCACTGATGTTTGAACTCACTGAGGTTTAGTGAGCCTGTTGGAGAGCAAAAAAACTGTAAGTTGCACGATGAGGCCGCAGTTCTGATTTGATTTCTCTTGGATTGATATGGTTTTATGGATGCCTGGGAAGTTTCTCCTGAATTCCTTCAGCTGCGGTTGAATAAGAAGCAGATTGTAGGAGTCTCACAACACAAATGCTTCAGTGGCCAATATTACCTGTTATAAAAGGATGAGGGTGTCATTGTATCAGAGCCTTTCCTGACAAATGGGAGTGGAATGCAGCCCTCAAGACAAAAGTTAGAGCTTTGCAGTGTATCTGTCACAACAGAGCTGTTATAAACACTTAAGAAGTTTATTTTGCCATCTTCAAACATTACCAGAAGCAATAAACCCCAGTACTTCCTTTTTTTTTTAAATAAAATGAACACTGACGCGGTGCAGCCGGGTGTCTAGGTTTGCTAAAGAAGGTAAATGAACCTGTAGAAAGTGATTTAGACTTTATTGCTGCCCTATATGATGTGTAGACTTGGAAACCCATGAAGCCACTGTAACGTGTGTGTGTTAGTCACAGACCCAAATTGGACTAACAACATCCCAAGGGTTATTTTCAGGAGGACTTGGGTTGCTGGGATGTTAGCATGTCTTCAGTAAAAATTCCCCCTAGCAACTTCTATGGGGCTGCTGAATTTGAGCTGAATCCTCAAAGAGGGAGAGTCTTTTCTAGTTTACTTAGATCACAACATTGTCAAGAAGTTTTGGCAGGTGAGAAAAATCTCACCTCCTCTGGGTTTTCTCTTGACTCTGGGAGATTTCTAGGGCAAATGGAAGAAATTAACAGGTCATGAGAAGGTTGGTTCAGGCAGTGACTCGTTGACAGGCGTGGCACAACATGGATTTTTTTTTAAAATTATCTAGTAAATAGCTCTTTAGGGAGGAGCAAGGTGTTCTGAGCAGCCCCTGCTGCTGAGGGACACGAAGGGAGAAGATAAGGATGGCTCTCAGTGTATTTTTGAAGCTGCACAGAGATCTGTGATCTCAGGCTTATTGGACAGATATCTGTACGCTCTCTCTGGCTTAAATCTTGGTCCTTTTCAATGTGAGATGAAAGTGTGGATGACTGAGACAAGGGCTCCAACACTGTAGTATTTGTTTTTCCAATGTTGCTTTTACCAGTCAGCTGTTTGGACAATGTCCCTGCAGCTCTAATGCTGCTTAGCACTGGATCTAATCTTCAACTTGCCTTTTTGCTTCTGTATACTTCATCTACCATTGAGAAATTATGAAATAACTTCCATTTTCTTGTGAATAATAAGAAATCCTGCTGTGACTACTTGTTAACACTGTCTGGATTGCGCCTGAGGAATAATGCTTTTCTCCTGTAGCAGCTCCTACCTGGGTGTTTTACTGGTACTCAGATTTCATTCTGTCACACCTCGAGTTGCTCTGCAATTAGTTGCCTTTTGGTTATCTGTTCTGTTGTCTAGAGCCACTGGTTAAGCTGTGTTTTGAAATGAGAATCTGGGTAGCAAATGTCACAGTGCCTGTCCCAGCTGGTATCACCACTGTGTGGAGAGAGGGAAAAGGCTCTGCCTCGTGGCATTGCCCTTTTTGCTGGGGGAAGGTAACACAGCCCAGGAGTGGATCTTGCATCCAGGAGCACAAAGCTGGAATGATTTTATGAACATCCCACAAGTGATTCTGGGCTTGCATGGGCATGGATGAGATCATTGTCTGACTAAAGTGCTTTGCAGAGGAAAATCTGCTGTTCCCTTTCTGGTGGGAGCAGAAAGGAGCACAGAAGTGTGGTTTCTTGTTTTTGCTCTGCTTTCTACCTCAGGTATCCTCAGTTGTTGTAAGTGGAAGTTCTGCTGGAGGGAAGCTTTATCCAGTTCCTCTGAGTGTAATTTTAAGGGAACATATTTCATTGTCCATTCAGTTCAAAAAAGTACAACAGTTTGTCGTAAGGAGATGGTTCATGCATCGTCTTGGTTCTTTGTATGCCCCCAATGTTATTACGTTATCTAATTTACCAGGTTTTACTTTCTTTCTCTGCGCTGTGGCACTTCTAATAAGTTGCTTTCTAATTCCTTTGTTACATAAGCCGTATCTCTGAAGCTTCCCTAAACTCAGGCTGCCTCTAACACCATCTGCACTTCCATTCCTCTGCCTATCAGCAGGGATTTGGGGGTCTCACTCTCAAACCGAGTCCATCCCTCGCACCTACCTAATGCTCTGGAAGAAATTATAAAGGAGCCCCCATGTCACAGCCATGAAATTGCCTGGAGACATCAGGTAAATAAAAAAAGAGCTGATTTATTCTGATGTGAAGGCATTGTTAATTAAGTCATACATGGTGATGAACACTAAGCAAAGAATGCTACCTGACATCAGCAATTATTTTATTGATGCCTCCGCATCTCAATCAAATGCAGCTCCTGACAGGTAGTAGTTAGCAATGATGGAAAAATGGTAGCTTTGAGAGGAGGGGAAGTGGGGGTCTCCAGAGAATGATGGATTAATTCCATTAGAATCAGATTTTCTGGGTATGGTTTTAGTTGCGAAACTGAGTTAACTCCGCCTGGGTAGCTGTACTGGTTTATTGCAGAGGATGAGCTCTGAGCTGATGCAATCCCAGGTATTGATCAAACCCTCAGTAGGTTTCCTGCTCTATAATCATCACAGCAGCAGCTGCTCAGGCCACCAGGTTCTTCAGAACCCTTCAGCAGGAAAAGTGCTTATTTCAAAAACCAGTCTTTGATGAGCAGACAGGAAAAGCTCAAATCCTCTATTCATGCATTTATCCATCTTCAGTATGAAAGGATTCCCAAAAACCTCACTGGTAACTTGAGAAAGAAGCTGAGAAAGGCTGATAACTTTCTGCTCTGGTCCCAACTATTGACTGCTCACTCTTACTGGAAGTTCTCACAGCACTAGTTCATAAAGCCTTGGTTAGAAGGATGAGTAGAAAGAGAGGGAGGATGTTTTCCAAGGTATCCTGTGACGTTGAGAACAGAAAGACGTTCCCTTGTGCGCTAGTCTGGTGCTTCCTCATGTGTCTGTGTTTATTTCTGAAAGCAGCGAGAGACAACCCTTGCCAAATTAGGCAGCTGGGTGTACCAGAAATATGCAAGTATTTGCTGAGTTAGAGAGGAAATAAACTCTATTTAGATGATGTGAAAGCTCTTTTGGTTTCATAACCAAATATCTCTGGTGGATAGTCAAAAAAAGGCCAAGAGCAAGGAGGTGCTGTTTTACACTTCTTTGAGGATGTCTAGAAAGTCTTCCCTGTGTAATGTAAACTTTCAAAGAGACCTTTTCCCAACAATTCCCAAAACCTCTGAGGCTGCTGTTGTGGCTGGTAGCTGCTGACACTCGCTCATTCATGTCACTGTATTGAGCTAATTTTCTTCACATACAGGCAATGTGTTTACTGGAAACATTCTCCTTTTCTGTGTTACTTTTGACCATTTGATACTTCGGTCTTTGGAGGAAGAGTATCACTTTTCAGTTCCATTTTATTCTTGTTATATCCAAATATTTCCTTCCATTGTCTCTTTTTTTCTTTTTCTTTTTTTTAACACAGATAAAAGGCGAAATCTATGGTTTTTCTGTATATTTTTGGCATTTTCTGTATGCTGACTTGCATTAAAACTAAGAACTTTGCCTTTCATGCATTTGTTACATGTATGGCTTATACCTGCTTCTGCTTCCCCATGAGCCAGCTTGGTTTTTAGTAGTTACAGCTTTCTTTGACTCAGACTGTGGTTTTTCCGGACATCCAGAAAAATGTTCTTAAGCTGTTCCCCATTATTGTAACATTTTTCTTATAAAATTTTTTTCCCAACTAGTTTGGCTCTTTTGTTCCCTTTTCCCCTTTCCTAGCTTCATGAAATTGATCCTTTTAAAGCAGCAAGCCTGTATATTAGTAGTCTTGGCAAAGGAAAAAGTTTTTTGTTTGCACTTGAAAAATGCAATCAAGTAGTGATCACTTCTTCCTTGGATAATACCTTTTTTGTGATCAATTTACTCCTTATCACACAGATGAGCTCTAATACAGAATTATCTGTGTTGGATGCATCTTTTCTGAGTTAAGATTTTTGTCATCCGTAGATCCTTAGCAATAGCAAGGGCAATTTAACTCTGGCAGCACGAGTTCTCTCTGCATAAATCACAAATTGGGGCCTTATTTTTTTTTGTTTTTTTTCCATTATATATATTCTCATATTGATTTGTGCTATGATTTGCTCTCCTTTTTGGGGAGAGCACCTTTTTAGCAATTACTTGTAAAGGGGCTGACCTGACATGTTTTTACAATAAGACCATTTTTATTTTTAGCCCTGTGTTCAAATCATAGACTTTATTACATTTGCATAGTATTTAGCACATTAAACCTAACTCCTGGCTACTGTAGTCCTTGCACCTTTCCCAAAACACATCCCCCTCCCTCCACCACTCCCCAAACCAGCTATTGTTGACCTCCTGACTGCTGATACTTTGCAGAAATCAGATAAAATGACCCTGCAAACGGCATCTCTTCTTCCTTATGTGGGGAGTTGGCCATCCCTGATGAATTCCTGTGCTGATCCTGAAACAATGAGATCCTTGTTCTTTAGATACTTAGAGATTTTTAATTAAGTTGCTCTGAGAGTGGAGAAATCTAACTCTGCCCAGGCTGAGTATTTTGCTTGGTGGAATAGTACTCCTGCCTATCTGGAAGAAGCTGTAGCCATGTCTGTGAGCACCTCTGGCCAACCCTTTGTGATTAGAAGCAGACTGGATCCTTCAGCATTTCTGCTTGGATCAGGATGCCTCACTAATCCATGTTTATTCTCAAACACGTTCTCCCCCTCAATAATTAGTTTTCTCTGCTCTTTAGAACATATCTCTTGGCAGTTATTAACATCGACATACACAGTAACATGAAGATTTGCATCCGAAAAGAGTGACTTGGGGTCAGATCCTAGACTAGAATTACTGCTTTGGTTATCATTTAGTGCATGTGTTAAAGTCATTCTTGCAGTCACCCAGGAGGCACACAATGCACTTCATGCATATGCCTGCCTTGGAGAATACGGAACCCACACCAGAATTAAAATGCTTATTAAAATAAGGGTAGTTTGCATTAAATTTCTAAAGGGATTTATGAGAAGCTGTAACAAACTGTCTGAAAAATATGGATTGGGCTGTGAAAGAAGGAAGACCTGGAATTGACACGAAGGCTTTTATTCTTAGAAATGCTCTTATGTAATGGAGATCTGTGGTATTAACATGGGTTTTTTCTTTCCTCAGGAAATAATTAAGCACTCCCTTCTGATCATTTTATGGAATCAATACTCTTTCAGCAGCATTAGCATTATTTGTCTTTGGGAAGTGCACTGTTATGGATGGTAATAATTTTTAAATAGCTGACATTAACTCCTTTCCCTTGGCAGAGAGTGGCGTGAATGAAGGGTGTTAGTGTCTTAGCACAAGCTGCCTCTGCTGGGCATGACAGGGACAGAGGTGCAGGTCCCTGGTCAGTCTGGCTTTGATTTTAATTCAGGCAGGCACTTGTTGTTCTTCTTCCTCCAAAAGAGCAGGAGGTGTCAACCCTCAGCATCTTAAAAGAGTAACTTTTAACCTCTACAGTCTGAGCTTGAGGTCTGAAATGTCCTGGGAGAGTTGGGTGGGACCTGAACAAAAGTGGGCATGAATGTGGAGTGGAATAAACTGCTGGGAGCAAGGGGGATGCACACAAGTACCAGGGGGATTGCAGCAGGGGAAACAGTGAGTTGGCTGCCTGGAAACCTGGGCAGGAACGAACAAACAGAACAGTTCTTCCCTTGTCTCGTGTCTGTTCCCTCCAAATTGCACAGGCAGATATACAAGGGACAAATCAGTTTCTTCCCACAGCTCTTTGCTTTGCCAGCTTTCCCCAGAATGCAAACAAATCAGCTGGGTAGAGCTGGAGAAAGATGGGATGACCGTGGTGCATATGGGGGGATTTGTTTGAACCCCACTGGCTGCTTCTGCAGCTGCTCAGGAACATCATCTGCTGCTGGCTGAGGGCAGGAGGCTGGGAGGAGCCCAGGGAAAGGGGCAGGATGTGGGTGAGAATAACTGATGGGATCCGGTGAGCAGTTACCCCCTCGTTCTGCCACAGTTAAACCTTGTCTTTTCCTTGTGGTGGTGAGCTGGAGCACTTTCAGTCTGCAGCTTGTCAACCTTCCAGATATCCAGCCCTAGGTGCAGAAGCCAGCACAGCAGTGGCTTCTGCCTTCCTCTGGTGCACCTGCATGCAGCGAGATAAAGTGAGACAAAGCAAGAGTTTTGTTGCCATATCTACTGTCCTTTCCCTTTTGTGGGGTTTCATTCTCTTCAAAGCTTATTAAAAGGGACCCCTAGAACTGTAACACAGATAACACTGATAATTATCTCAGTGTTTTGTAATATTTGTAAATGAAACTTAAGTACCAGCCAGTTGTTGGAATCTAATTATAGGAATTCACTTGTGATGCAGGTTTCTTTGAATTTAAAGTTGGAAGTGTAATAAAAAAAATAATCACTAACAAAGAATGATTTCTGCTGAGAAGAAAGTCTGAGTGCTTCCCTCACTGCCATGTCTCCCATGCCTAGCATAAAGCCAATATGTCACTGGGATCTCAGATATTTTGCCAAACTCTTTGGAAGATCAAAAAGGGTACTGGAAATACCGTGTTGTTCTGGCTTGATTCACTCCTCTGCACAGAGACTGCTTTAGGAGTCTGCTCAGAGTAGAAGGTCTTTAACTCCCACGGCGTTAGAGTTCCCATTAATCATGAAAGCTGTTTTGTGCAGCTCTCTGTTGTGTGTGGAACACCCAGAGCTTCTCCTCAGAGCATTAACTCTGTGTCACACCACAGAGAACACGCCCTGGGAGCCTGATGGGCCCCTGCTCACCTGTGCCAGGGCAGCTGCTGCAGCAGGGACTTGGGGAGGTGGAGTGAGAGCAGTGAATTCCTCTCACTTTCATGTTTATGGGAGCCGAGCTGGGCAAGCAGATTGTGGCTATTTTCTGTTCTCATTATATGGCGTAAACCATGCTTTTTGTGTGCCCGTGTCCGTGTGACTGTGGAGAACAGCAGGGATTTTTAGAGCTTGGCTCTGAACAAGAAGGAAATAGCAAGATATGGAAAGGTATTTAAGTGCAGTAATGTGGAGACAAACCCGAGGAGGGAGAAATTATGCCAGGAATTACAGCATTGAGCATGTTTAAGAGCTGGTGTGAAGGGGAGGGAAGCTGAGCTTCATGATGCTCTTTAAGCTGCTCACCTGTAGCTGTACTGGAGATGTAACAGGGATACTGAGGTTGTATTACACCAGCAGCAGGAAGAGTAGAATGGAAGGGTGCATGTCCATGAGTGCTGCATAAACTAGTGATGCTGTTTAAGAAAGGTTTCTGCCTCTGTTTTCCTGGGCTGTGCTGTCAGCCTGGCACTGGCTGCATGCCTCAGAGCCCCCCTGTGTGTGCTCAGCCACCTCAGAAGCATGCCACGTGGGGATTTCTGCATCCATGGAAGCTGCAGTGCCAAGCATGGCTGCCTCTGTCTCCCAGCGACCCGTTTCTTTTAGCATATATTGCTCTGCCAGTTCCCCACACTGTGCATGGTGGAGTTGCTTTGTGTGGCTTTTCCACGCACTGTGGACCGACCCTGGGCTTTCTGGGCATGCATTTGTTCCCCACCAGTGCACTTAAACAGTCCCTCAGGCTTAGCACAGATATGACATTCTCACCTGCCAGAAGTAAAGTCTCTGCTGGGGGATGTGATTTCCCTAATCCCCTCAAATTGCAATAAAATAAAATATTAGCAGTTACTATGATCTCAGGAACCCTTTCTCAGTCAGAATAGCCAGGCTCCACTGCAAGACACAATTCCTCTGCTGGCTGCTGCTGGATGCATTGCAGTGTTACGAGGTGCCCTGTCCACAGCAGCAACCTCCCCAGACAGGAGATTCATGCATATTTGATGGCATGCACAATGGAAGTGATACTGCAGTTAGCGTGTTTAGATAGCAGGTTTTTGATTATCAGTGAAACCTAAATGGCATCCAGGCTAGCTCTGTAATTCCTCTGAGGCCCCCAAACAGAACTGGCTGCTAAGATGTGGCATGACTTGCAGGGAAGATCTGTGGTGCCCATGAAGATATTTTTCAAACAGTCATTTATTATTATGACTCAATATTATGAATACACTGGCACATAATCTTTCCATTTGCAAGACAGTACAAATTTACCTCCCTGCTGAAAAAAACCCCTTCCAACTCAGAAAGTGTGTTGGCAGAAAGAGAGAAAAAGGCTGGTAAGTGAATTAATGGCTTAATGATGATTGTTTATTATCTGCCTTACAGTAGTGTTTAAATTGAGACTGGATCTTTTATGTGTTCAGTGTTACACAAAGGCTGATTGCACAAGTGGCTTCCCCAAAGAGCTAAATGGAGAACAGATAAAAGACAGAAGAAAAATGGCTTTTCCTGGATCTAAGGAGTAGAGAAAGGAGCTGCCTTGCCTGGGGTTATGTAGCTAGTCTATGGCAGAGCTTGGATGTGAACCCAGATATATCAGTACAACTCTTTTCACACAAATTGATGTGGCAGCTTGATTTTTATCTAGTATTGCATTAACTACTTAGTGTCACCCTGGTGAAAGTGTCTGTGCTTCTCTGCCTAAAAAAGTAAAGGTTTTGTCTGTCTGTACATAGGTATAAAAAGCTAATATTTATGTCTGAGAACATCTTCAATCCTTTATTCTTGCATATGCATGTTTGCTAAGACAATGCAAGCGAGTGCAAATCTGGTTAGTAATGCTTGTTAGATGCAAAATTCCCCTGTATCTGGAGCACTGGCCTGGAATTCAGGCCATCCGTGTGCTAGCCTGGCTCCTGCCAGGTAGCCTTTGCTCTGGTGGCGTGCTGCAGGGTGTTTTTTGGTTTATTTTTTTCCCCTTTTTTATTGCATCTTTCAGCCTCACAGTGCTTATCAGTGCCGTGACCATCTCCCACAGTCAAACTGGGTCATCAGCATCCTTCAGTCTTGACCTCAGCTGAGCTGCAAGAGCCTGAATATCTCCTATCTTGCTTGGTTCCTTGGAAACCACTTAACAGGGAGCTCGAAGGGCATGGCAACACCCTCCTGTGATGAAGTGTGCCCCAAGCAAGCCCTGAGCTTGCTGCTAAAAGCTGCAGTGATAGTGTGGGGTCCTGCTGGGGGCACATCTTGAGGCAGGCAGCAGTGGGGATGTGGGAGAAAACTGAGGGAGGGTTTGGGTACAGCGTGGCCCCGAGGCAGCTCCTGGCAGTTTTGGCACTATCCTGGTTGTGAGTGAGGAGCTGAGGCACTTGCACAAGGCTGAGTTTTGCCCCACAGTTTCCAGCATCTGGAAAAGAGCAACCTTCGCCCCCCCATCACTGGCTCCCCAAAGCCTCTGCTCCAACCCTCTGCCAAAGTCCAGAAAGTGAACTGTTTTTCGGTTTTGTGTTGTTTCTTTCACGGTATCTGGGGCTTTCAGTTGGGCTGGGCAGTAAGAGGGAATGAAGAGATCCTTTCATTAAGTGTTTCCTGGTGTTTGCTGCCACTTTGGCTCTGCACAGTTGGCACAGCAGTAATATCTGCTCCATGGTGTTCTCAGGCTCCCTTGCTGAAACAGGCATTTCGCTGACACTCCAGGGCTTGTGTTTTTGTTTTTTTAAAAAGAACTGGCTCATTTCCCAAGGCAGAAGTTGCTTTTAAGAAGGAGCTTCCTGCTGTGTACAGTATTTATTTTTTAATTAGTTGAGCTAATGTGCAATTAATGTTTATAATGCAAACCTGTCTGGGGCCATCTATTCACTTAATCAGGACTCTTTTAATAGTTTAATTTTCTTCTGGATTTTTTCTTTGAGAACAAAATACTGTGGCTGCATGGCAGCATTTTTCTGAACCGTGCTGTATGCTTGGCTGTCCCTACAGCATCTTTTCCTCCAGAGGCCAGCCTTGATGAACTTTTTGTTCTTTGCTGTCTAGCAGGTTTGTAGCTCTTTCCCAAAGAGCACCAAAATGAACCAGCATCAAAACATCTCGCACTGACAGGAAAATTTTTAGTCTGTTTGATGCTCATTTTTATTTCCAGTCTAGAAGCAAAGTTGTGTTGTGGATTCGTAAACCTTACTTCAGATTCTAACTGGTTTGAAACAGGATTTCCTCTGGTAAATGTATTTGCACAGATACATAAAGGGTTTTTCTGTGTTTTCAGTTGTGTATTGCCATGTGTCACCCCAGTATTTTGCAATGTGTTGATGCAACAGACTTAGGCTGGGGACAATTGCACAAGCTTGGACAAAACCACATGAAACTGTTTCATCCTAGTTACCACTCAAGTGTAGACATTTAGAAATGCAAGTGTCACATTCACTTGGTGTGACAGATGATCAGGGGCTGGAGAAATAGCAAAGAATTTGGAATTCTCCATCCCTTGTGTGTACGTGCTGATGGCTGTATGTGCAGATCTGGTTAATGGTGTGTTAGAATGACCAAAAGGACGTTTTTCTGCCAAAGATGCACCACGTGTGCGCGTGGCAATTGCAACTAAGAAATGGTATCCAAGCGTAACAGGGCCAGTGCGTGTTTCAGATTGGCTGCACTCTCACAGGTTACTTTATACCTGCCCTGACTGGCAAAGGGAACTCCTGTTTCAGCAGCACCAAGGACGGAAAAGCACCTGCTCCTTTTCCTGGCAGCGTGGTACTAAACTAATTCACTGCCTTTTCCAAATGCACCGCTGCAAGGCAGTGCTGCTGGTGTGTTTGGCAGCTGTTGGAGTGCATCAGTAACCCCACACAGAGCAGAAGTGACCTTAATAACTGTGCAGGTTGGTTTGTTTCTGTTTGTTGGGTTTTTTTTTGAAGTAGCATCTGTCATCTCCAGGTGGGAGAGGAAGTTACTACTGCCAGATATTTGCAGAGCCTCAGCTGTGACAGAGGCTGTGTACCCTGCCCTGGAATGCTGGTCCCCTCAGCTCTCTCAGCTGCAAGAAGGGGAACTTGAAGGTGCAATTACAGTGCAGACTCTTCCTTTGAGTTATCCTCTGGAGAGTCTGGCTTTTCTCTGAGTGTCTGGGGAGCCGATGGAGTATAGAGACTGTGCTGTAATGATGCCTAAAGCTGTCTGCTGTGAACTACACGATCTCTACCTGAGCAAAGTTATCCCTGCTTTAAAGATCAGGGAGACAGAAGTCATATGGTGAAGGCAGACTCAGCATTCGTGTTTTGTGACTCCCAACCCAGTGTCCTGAGCACCCTGAGGTGGGGCCCTATCCACTACAGAGGATCCTTTTATGTGCTTCCAATTAAAAACACGCAGCAGCATCTCCCATACTTACCACCTGTTGTTATGTCCAGCGAGCAGTGCCCAGGTGTGCTGGAGGAGTCTGTGCTTGTGTGAACAGTGCCAGGATCCCTCTGGCCCAGCACACTGAAGATTAACAATGTGTGTTTAATTGCACATTGCTCCTGGAAGCTGCCCCGAGCCATCCACCCCTGCAGCAGGACGGCTCCAGTGAACGCTGCAATCACCTTGTGCTGCAGAGGTGCCTCTGCTGCCCCGTGGCTTCACAGCACCACTGCAGCACTCTGCTCTCCACTGCTCCAAAACAGGCTTGTCAGGGGGATTATAGGGAACCTGGTTTCGGGGATTTATATTATTTAAATTATAAACGTCGTGCAAGAATAGGATTTGTCATGGAAGTCGGAGTTTTAATATGTTTATACAGATAACACAATTTAAAATAATTAGTTTGTGGAGAGTGAGGTAACAAAAATTTAGGGGAATTAGCACGTTTTACTGCTTAGTGCTGTAGCTAAAAGGGTGAACTTGTCTCTGCCAGTCTGTAGGAACCGGGATGGTTAATTTAGGGTAACAGAGTGGCAGCTGTGTGCCTCACCCTGCTCTGGCTGCACAGGTTTGTTTTCAGCATGTCAGAGCTTTCAGAAGCACAAATAGCTGGGGAAAGCAGCATCTCCTACTGTGACTCCTCTGATGATCCTCCTCTCTGGGTGTTGCCCCGGATTAGGTGGCCTGAGTTGTGGACTGGCAGTGGTGAGTGGGGAAAACCTTGTTTAAAGCCTGTTCTGTGAGGTAATTAAAGACTATCAAACAGTTCTTGAGAGTCCAGGAGGAAAACTTGGTGCTGTTATAACTGTTCTGGGACCTCCCACATGTGCTACAGCGAGTGTACCCCTGGTCTTCTCATTTCCCAGGTGATCTGTAGCTCTTACCTTCTAATTTTGCTCACCTTCATATCCCTCTGATCTCTTCAGTGGCAATGCAATACTTTTTTGCCTTCAGGATCTTTTCTTGGCCAAAAGTCTGTTAATATTGGGATTTAACTGGTATGAATGCAGTGCCCTCAAAATACCATCAAATTAAGGGAAAATCCCCTCAGTACCCAGAATATTTATTCCCCTTCAGTACAGGGAGTGAGATAAATGGTTATTTGTCCCTTGATGCCCCCCAGTTCTGTAATTCTAAAAAAGCCTCTCGAAGCACTGGGGGACACACACTGCAGCTAGCACTGAGTGGGGAAACAGTGGAGGTGTTTGAGGATATAATCATAAAAAAGACAGAAAATGAGAAGAATGCAGTGTGGCTGTAGCAGTCAGAAAGGTGACAGATATTAGGGATTTGAAACTTTCAAGACATGTTATTTGGTAATGTCACTTCCTATTTCAGACTTAATCCTGTTCAGTGCTGGGGTTTGGTGCTGTGTGAATCCTGCTGTGCATTAATAAGACTCTTGTGTGGGACCAAATTCCTCTGCACAAGCCCCAGCTTCCAGGGCTTTCTTAATGTACCGTGATCATGTCCCCTCTGTCTTGCTCTTACTACTGAAAACACTGAGAAAAATGAGGGAGTAGGAAAACTTGCTGTGGTTGTGTGGGTCTGGGTGCACATAGCAGCAACTGCAGCATCAAGGAGCCTCCACGTGAGATTTTGGAGCTCTGGAGAATCACTGCTGGTTCACCTCTGTATGAAGGAGGTTGTGGCTCATTTTGAGGTTGTGTTACTGCCACGAAGTGAGGGCAGGTTTACAAAATAGGGATTTGATTGTACAGCAACGAATCATGCTCATACTGTCAGTTTCTGGGCTGTTAATTACAGTGAAGAGGTTCATGGTAGGAACTAAAGTAAAAACCAGTATGATGTTGATCAGCATGGAAGTAATTATAACCTTTTGATTGGGTCTGTGGTGAAAAAAGGGCTCAGTAAAGATTGTGATTCTTCTTCCTTCTGAAATAAGAATGTTTCAAAATAATTAAAACTGTCATCGTCAATGCTGTAATGGAGGAGAATCAAGAAAGAGACAAAGACCACGGGATAGGTCAATTTGTAGGGCATTGAAATCAATACCCAATTATCAGACAGTGCTTTAAAAACACCAGTAAAAAATTCAGAAGCAGTGACCTTAATGTGAAGTTAATTTACTCTTATTAATTTGAGAAACATTTCTTCTGAATGCACACACCGAAACTCAGCTGAGGGCATCTATTTCAGGGAAGGTTGTGAGCTTTTTGAGCATGCAGGTGAGGAGAAACCATTTATGTTTTGTTGGAAGGCATGACAGCCCTTGGTGTGGAGTTTATATGTGTTGTTCAGGGATAGACTGGACTGGTGCCTTGGAGAGATATTTCAATGTGGAGCAGGTGGCTCCCCAGGATGATCCAACCAGAGACAAGTCAAAAACAATTTTGAGGAAAGAACAGAGAAAGTGTAGATGTGCAGTGCTCCTTTCAATATATTCCGCTCCTGATGTACATTCTTTCAGGAATGGCATCCAAAACGACTTAAAAGGACTTGCTACGCTTCAGAGAGAAGTGGAAAACCAAACAGGGGATGATATATCCAAGTGAAGGCTGTAGAGCATCGGATGGGTGCTGCCCGTAGGGAGGAAAGGAGTGGAGCGCTGAGGAGCCAGCAGGGTCTGTGACAGTATCAACAAGCTCGGGGCAGCACGGTTCCGTGGTGGGAAAACGGCTGCGTGTTTCCTTCCAACAACGCCTGTGGGATCGATGCAGAAAAAGGGAGAGGATGGTGAAAGTGCAGCATTGGTGGGAGTCCATGCTAGGAGAGACCCTGACACCTGTGGCAGCTGCTTTGGTCACCTGGAATGCTGTGATGAGTCTGTAAAGCTCCTGCACTGGGGGTATTCAGGGACATCCCTGTCCAGAAGGCTTCCTGTAGATACTCCAAGGATGGGTCTTACCTCTTTGTGGTGAAAGATATGACCACAAATGTTCTTGTTTTCCAGCATTTCTAGGAATCTGACTACCAATCACTGTTTCATTCCTCCCAGCAGCAGTCTCTGGGATTCTTTATGGGCTTTGATGTATCAAATGAGCGGAGTAAAGTGAAGCTCTAATGTGCGTTACGTGGGAGACGCTAAGAGACAAAGGGAGGAAGGAATTACAGTAATACAAAATAGGAAAACAAAATCTGTTCCATGTGCCAAAGCAACAAGGAGAGAGTACAAACACTCCTGCCTACAGGCACGGAGCAGAGCCTGCTGTGAGATCCACCGTGAGCTGGGTGACACATCTGTGTCACAGCCGCTTAGCTTGCGGTTTGTGCTCTCAGCACAAACGCACACTTCATTTCTTTTCTGGGTTTCTTCTAATGCTGTTTCCTGAATTTCCAGGGAACAACTGTAGCAGGGGAAATACAGTGATTGCTCCCATATTATCACTGCTTTAAAATTATCCCCAGATGTCTGTCAGCTTTAAGTGGTATATCTGAAATAAGTGTGGGCTGAAGAGCTGGGTACAAATCAGGGCCAGATCCTGAGCTGCTGTGGGGTGGAACTGGTGCCCTCAGATCAGAAATCTTCTGTTTCCTTATATTGGGATGTGGCAGGAGTAGATATTTTGTATTGGTCAAATTTGGAAGCTATGCAAATTTTTTAGTGTTTTTTTTTTTAAATTAATTAGCTTATGACTAAATGCTTTCTTTTTTTTGCACACTTGTTCCAAAATTCCTTTTAGTGCTCAAATGAGTAATTTTTTTTGCAGGCTTTCTATGGTGTTTAATTAAAAAGACAAGTTTTGGAGCTTGAACTTGCTGATTAAATTAAACGTCGTTGTTTTAAACAGGTGTCATAATCAGAAAAAAACCCCAAAAATCATTAACCACTGAAAGAAAGCTTATGTAAAAATTCTTGCATTAAACAATGATGACTAGGGTCCTGTCTAATTTTAATGCCAGGAGCATCTTTTCAAAGCAATCATGCTTTCCCAAGACATTACCAATGAGGAAGGATTAGTAGAACAAAATATTACACCTTGTTTAGATTTCCATAGGGGCAAAATGCTTGTTTGCTGTAAGAATTGCTCACTTTTTATTGGTAACAGTGGCACTAAATCACAGCTGTCAGACTGAGAATAAACTCCCAGCTCTGACCTCTTGTTCTGACTCCTTTCTTCCAAATCATGACCCCAAATCTGTTGGGGACAGCAACGAGATTAGAAGGACACTGCAGCTCTTCTCCCAGTGAAGAGTATTGGTTGTAACCCAGTTTTGGAGTAAAAGCATTCAGACAAAACCCTGGCAGTGCTATGTACTCGAGGCAGAGCTCTTTATCTTGTTTGCATCCAGTGTGGAGGGCCAGAGCTGTGAGACCGATGGGGTTGTCACCCTTTACCTGGTGGCAAACCCTTTACCTGGTGGCAAGCTGTGGGAACACAAACCAGCAAGGAGCCTTGCAAGCTTTTTGCTGCCACTCTGTTACAGTTCAAGCAATTTCACTCTTTGCAGCTCAGTTCAGGACAAATTCCCCCGTGCTGAGCGCTCACAACTTCGACTGGCAGCGCTGCTGAGGGGTGGCAGATCAGTAATTCCGTGACACGCAGGCGAATCAATTGAACCCTTGCAACATCTAATTAATTTGGAGTTGTTGGGAAGAATCTACAAGTGATCATTATTGGTAATGAAGCTATTGATCCAAAGTGTACAAACTAGGCAAAAAGAGAAGTGAGATGTGAAGGCTCCACCTCAGATCCTCCGATAGCCACCAGCAGCACTTTAATGACCTCAGCGGGGCTTTGTTGAGCAACATCAGCTGAGAACGTGGCACATAAAATTTAATGTTCCTTGAACTGTTTTAGGATTCAGTAGTAATGTAGCTTATGTACACACCTACCCTGAAATTTTCAAAGCTACCCGGGGGAACTCAATGCTAATTGTAATGGAAATGGGCACTCAAAGCCCTTAAATGGCCTTCCAGATCTCAGTATGGAGTCATTCCTTGTGCAGGTCCTTTGCTCAGCTCCTCACTGCTTTTTATGTGTCCGCGGGCTTTGCTTTCAACCAGAAATCAGCACCTTTTTCCTTCTTTTAAAGAGTGTGATTTGTAATCCTCACTATGCAAATTTTGGATGTTTTGCTGGCAAACCTGTAGATTGCTATGAAAGGGCAGTGTAATATAAATTTTCCAGTTTTCAGTTTTATCGTGACTTTGAAATTTAAAAGATGATTCAGGAGAGACACTTTGGGAAACTCATTGCTGTTTGTGGCTCCACTGCTGTTTCTTTTTGACTGTTCAAAATACAACCACCATATGAGAAAGAGAATGATATAATTTAGTTGTTGCCATGAATTAATCCATGGCACAATTCCATTAAAACTAATGCAATTATATCAGGATTAGTTTTGGCCCACTTTAACATTTTTAGACAGTGGGAAAAAACCATTATGCTTGTCATGAGGTAAAACAAGTCTGACACTGCGTTCTCTGCATTTGTGCTTCATCCTTTATTAATGTTAGGGGGTAATGATGTGCTGTATTACTTTTCTAGCAGCTCACATATTGTGCTGTTTTAAGTGATTTTATTCAGTCCTCCAGGGACATTTGCTGCTGCCTGCAGCAAAACTGGATGAGATGTGCGTGTGTAAGTGTGTGCTTGCACATGTGTAAACACACGGATGTAGTTGTGTGTGAACACACAAAAGCCAAGGAAAGATCTGCATAAGGAGGGTTTTTAAATTGCTTTGAAGGTAGGGATAAGCCTTGGTGGTTTTCAGCCTGCTTCTATTTATTAAATAAGTCTTACAATTAAGAGCAAAATAATATCTAAACAAGTTAAATCTTACTATTCATCAAGAGAGATGAATTCCTAATGTTTAGGCACCTAGCAGTGCTGCTACTTTTTTGGATCTTGAGAGAATTTTTATTAAAATGCAAATAGTGTAGCTTCAACACTGTTCCCTGATTAAATGGAAAAAGCATCACTTAGTACTCATTGAAGTCAAATGTAATCAAGATGGAATTGATTTTATATTCTGTTCATGTAAACACTGCTTATTCTAGCTCTTAGAAAATCCATAAAATAACAAAAATGCCAGGTTTATTTTTCAAATGGATACAAGGTAAAGAGAGAACTGCTTATATGCATTATGCATTTATAATGGAAATGATGCTAGCCTAAGGTAAGTGCAAGAGTGGTGCTCCTCCACTACTATAAACTTATATTGAAACTGTGGTTATGTGATGAAATTTTCACAGCCTGAGTAGAGTTGAGACTTTTCAGCATATTTTTACAGCTTGAATTGAGTTCTCTCAGTATGTTACTTACCTGGGATTACCTCTTCTTACTTCATTCACAGCTATCTTGAATTACCTTGCAGGTATTGTGTGGTGGGGACACAAACATTAACTGCAGCTTAAGCATTGCCTGTTGGCTTAGTCTTTCATTCTATACCCATTTATTACACGCAAATAACAGTATAGACCCAGAAAATACCTGGCTGCAGGTATAAGTCTGGCTGGGCTGTCACACCCCTCGATCCAGACGTTGTCAGGGTCTGGCTGTCAGGGGGCACTGGAGTTCTGCAAGGAAACAAAGCCATTTGGCAGGTGCAATTCAGTCTAGAGAGTTTTGGGCTCAGTTAAACGAGCTTGCAGTTGTGCCCATGGAGGAGCACAGCTGTGGGAGGGGAGCTGTATGTTGGCCAGTCTGAAGGTGTGCAGATGTGCAGGGACAATTGTGCCTGCAAACACAGGACAGCACAGGAGGCACAGAGGTGCTGCATTATAAATGATGGGCTCTGGGTACCCATCAAAGCCTCCCCCATGTGACTCCTGAAGTGCCCTGCTGTCTGCAACCAGCGCAGCACCCACTGCTCGGGGAGCTGGGGTGTGTCATTGTGGGGACTTGCTATTCCACATACCCTCTCAGTGGCATGGCAAGAGAAATCCTGGCTGATTTTTCTGTCTGAGAAAGTGTTGGTGTTTCTCTGCACAGGCACCGTCATGCAAGCCCAAAGGAAATCTCTCAGTGTGTACTAAAAAAAATAGTCACTAGACATTTCTGTCTCTGCCTCTCCAGCTCTGGCTTTTAGGAGTCACTTTGTATTAAGAAAAATAGCAGTGTGCTTGCTAAGCAATGTGGGTGTTTTGCTTACAAAGATGTAACTGCTGAAATCTCCCTTAAGTCATAATATCTGATGAGCACGTGAATGGAAGATAAAAGCTGCTATTGACATTGTGTTAATGCAAATCCAGGGAAATGTTTCTGAAGTTTTGAGTTCTCTGAAGTGTTACTCTGGGTTTGTGGAGTTTGCTGTGTCACGAGCAATCTTTCAGCTCCCTGAACTGCTGAGGAGGAGCCGTGGTGGAAGGACACGGGTGGAGGGTTTGTGTGTTCCCAGCTGACTGTCACATCACCAGGGTGTGTGGGACATGTGGACGCTGCAGGGGGTGAGAAACAGATGGGAAAATCTTCACAGCTGGTGTAGGTGGGTGCTCTGAAGCCCATCTTTCAGGTGAATAACCCCCCATGAGCTCAATTTGCAGGCAGAACCTGCGGCAAGCTGTACCTCCCCCCTGCTTTCTCTCCTCCTAGATTTCACTCTTGTTCCATATCGATCTAAGGACAGCAATTGAGCTTTTTAGTCGTTGCCCGGGGTTTTTCTAAGCTACAGTTTAGGTCATGTAAAATACAAACATTAGTATTAGTGCTATGATGGCCTTTTAGTAGCTAAAATTAGATTATCCAGGAAGAAAATAATATTTTCAATTACTGTGAATTCTTGTGGATTTATGTATTTAGTGTTTTTCCCTAGATGACAACTCCTAATAACAACCATTATGCACATTTCACAGACATTACACTGAATGATTTAGACTTGAAGAATTTTCTTTTTTAGAAGCCAGCCTTTAAAAAGAGAGTTAGACTGTTGGCCTATTTTAGCATAAATGGTAAAGTGCAAATGAAAATTAATTCAGTTTGCAGAGTGTGTTTCAGGATGTGTTTAAGCAAGCGAAAATCAACAAATCAAAGGTCAGTCTTAGAAGGTGCAGAAACAGGGAGTGAGTGCCTTGGAGAACATCTCCTAATTAAATCCCAGTAGAGGAAATCATGGTGAATTTAAAGACCAGAGTCATTGCTTCTAGGACAGGTCTGCACATCTGTTATCAGGATGGTTTGATGGTTTTATTGGAAATGACTGTAGCAAAAGGTAAGGCAGCGTATTTGGGATAACAAAAGGTAATCAATTCATAATATCTACTACTAATAACCTGTTTCACTCCAAATTCTGTATGCTTCCATTTAATACGGCACCCTATTTCCAAAGATAATATGTCTGCATCATAAATGTTATAAAAGAAGTGTCATTATAAAAGAAGTGTCATTAGAAAGGAAGGTGGGATCTCAGCTAATCCCATTAATTTCAGTTTTTACATGTTTCCTATTTCCTAAGGCAGCTTTTGTACCATGAACAGGTCTTCTCAAACCTCTTTCCCTCTAAGGAAGTCACCAAGTTAATGGTGCTCAAATACTTCTGAAATGATGCCCCTCATTTTCAGGCTGGAAACCCTCATCTTAATCTTTTTTTGGTTACTCAGTATTTGACTTGTGCTGTCTCCTTAGCTGAACAGGTTAAATAATATATTAATTTTTAAAATAAAAAAAAAACCTCCAAAAAACTAAACCATGGAAACAATAATCTCTGTTCATCTTTGAATTTCAAACTTGAAACATTGACCTTGGGGAATGCAAAAAGCCTAGACTGTTTTTATAATTTGGGTCAGGGTTTGTTTTGTTTCAAATCTCGTCAGGCTGACAAGAACCTGTCACCACCTTATGTTTTTGGTGCTTTTTTGTAAACAGGTCTGTAGTACAGGTAACCTAAAATCCATGAAGTGACTGAAAATAAGAGAAGAGCATCAGCTGCTTCACAGGCTGAACAGGGACAGTGAAATCATTCCAGAGGCAGAGAGGAAATGTGATTTTCATGATATTTTATGATTTATACTTTCCGAGCTGCGCTACAAAGGACAGCAAAGAAAAGAAAGTGAAATATCCTGTGGTGTGATACCTCAGTAATGCCACAGATTATGGAGGGAGGGAGCTGAAGGCTGCCAGGCTCTTCCAGGCGGGTCTGTGCAAAGGAGGTGCTGATGCTCCCTCCGGTCCAGCTCTGGCAGAGCTGCTGTGCTCCATTCGGGTCTGTGCGCGCCGTGTGGCACCTCTGTCCCAGGCTTCTCCTGGCCTCCCAGCCCTGCTGATAATTTCAAGAGTCAGGAGCACGATTGTGGTGAACTGGAAGCCCCACAGCCCTTCGCCTGTGTTTTGGTGCTGTCTGCTGGCCCAGGAGGGTTGAGCGCTGTGCGTTAGAGCTCAGCATGAAAAGAGTTTCACTAAAACCCGTGATTCCTTAGCAATGCTTCCTGCGTGTGTTGGACCAGTGCACTTATTCTGGGGCTTGAAAAAACTGCAAGACTGAAAAAACACAGGATTTCAGACTCCTCTGAATTGGTCCTGCGTTTCTTCTTTCTCTTGCGCTTGTGAATTTTTGCACTCCTCCTCCTACAACCTCAAGCCAATGAGGTATCTTCCATTTGCTGTTTATTGTAAGTTGTTGAATGCAGCTGTAAAATTTAGCAAGCAGAACTCTGCCATTTCCTGTAGCTATAGGGCAATATGATTGGAGAAATCTATTTAAAAGTGCCACATTCAATTTCGTTGGGCTTTTAGAACAAGTTCTTACAGTACAACCTCTGTGGGCTCCATACATGTTTTGTTCAAAGGAACTTTTCCACAATTATGGGAGTTTTACTTTCAGTATTCATTTCAGTCGAGTATGTCTAAATCCATTCAGTCTTATGGAACTTGTGACTAGTTTAATGAGAGTTAAATGCAAGCTGAATTGGAGCATTAAGGCTATTTCTGCAGTGATGTGTCTAAGACCAGAAGTTTGAGGAAGGAGGTCGTATTTTTAGTGGACCTTTGGAAGTCTTGGGTACACAAATTTGACAGGATTGTCTATTATCGCCTGCTTTGCATAGGATATTCCTCAGGTCTGGGCAAGGAGCCTTAAAATGTGAATTCTCTGATCCACTGAGAAGTCAAAAGGGAATTTTTACTGTCAAGACTGAGTTCACCAGCAAAATTCAGATCTTCAGGGATAAAACCCTCTCATACATTTTCAATAATTTTGTTTTTCAGTCTTAGTACACTCAGGGTCACTGACAGATAGAATCACGATAAAACTCTTACTCAGGTCATCTTTTCCAAGATTTT
Organism: Lycocorax pyrrhopterus obiensis; assembly: GCA_014706295.1. Lineage (NCBI taxonomy): Eukaryota > Metazoa > Chordata > Aves > Passeriformes > Paradisaeidae > Lycocorax > Lycocorax pyrrhopterus. The sequence continues at coordinate 2,940,135 of JACSVZ010000012.1, forward strand.
CCAACTGTATTTGTTTTTTAGACTTAGCAAGTTTTCAATTCTTTCTGTCTTGCCTCAGGGGGCAAAATTTCCACACTCGTGTTCATCCTGGCTGTTCTGTGCTGGCATCCTTCCAAGCTGGTCTGCACCTCTGCCGAAGTGTGATGCTGCAAACTGGGCACAGGGCTGTCCCTGAAGCCGTGAGGAGTGAACAACTTCACGTCTCACACATCCCTGCTTAAATGTCTCCTTATGATGCTCACTGAGCTGCAGAAATTTTATTCTATCTAATCCCTTGTCCACAGCCTAACCAACACATTAAAACCCAAAATCATTCCCTAATGTGATTGCTCAACTTGTTTCCTTGAAAAGGTATCAGATGTTTTCCCCCTTCTTTCTGCTCTTGGAGGAAAAACCAATTTGAACCATCCCAGCTTGTTGTTGTTGTTGTAAGTGGAGGTCTCACGTTTGTTGTGTTGCTAGGGAATGTGTGCAGCTTTTGTTGCTTTTGAATTATAGCTGCTAGCACTTATCTTCTCCTCCAGCAAAAAGCATTTACAGCGAGTTCTTTGAAAGCAATGCAGTCATTTGTACTCAAGACAGAATTATGGCAGCAACAAAGAGTTACAGGGAGGAATTTAGCCTGATGTTGCTTCTACACACAGGTAACTCTGCTTGCATTGGTTATTCATTTTTATAAGAACAGTTTCCTTAACCTTCTGGAAGAGCAGGACAAGAGGTTTTTACTAGTGCTGTTTAAACCAGAGAGCTTCCCTTTGTCAGATGTGCTTTCTGCTGAGCTGCAGTGTTTTGTGAAGACAGGTACCTCAATAATCCACTGAGGTGAGGATCTAAGGAGTAAAAGAAGGCTTGGGGAAGTTGTTTTACTGCCACACTGGTCTGAGATGAGAAACAGACTTGAATTTTCCGTATTGCTTCATAACAGCTAAAACACCCTTGGATCCTCTTTCCATATGGAAAGGCATCTTTATTAAGAAAGTGGACATTTTTCCCGCCCCTTTTTTTGTTTTTTGGTGGCAATATTTTAAAACTGATTTATTTTTGCTCCGAAGCTAAGCAGAAAACATTTGGAAAATATTCTCCACGTTTTGTTGTGGTTACACTGAAAGTTCTTACGAAATGGAATTGTTGTTGTCTGGTTAACTGTAATTAGCTGGAATTCAGAAATTATACCAGGCAATTGCACGTCCTTGTTTCTGTTTTATGCACATCTTGTTTCATATTCTAGCAACATGTGTTTTATTCTGTAATCAAGACAAGAATGGATTGAATGGGAAGAGAGATTTTTTGTTCAAAGTTCCAAATGTCTGGTTATCCACTGGCTAGAGAGAAGTTGGTGCTAAAAATTTTCCTAGTGAGGAATAGATTAAGTTCTCATCTCTTCCTCCCTGTTAATATTTAAAGATTATGGGACACAGGGAATATACCCAGCTTCACCCTGATGAAGAAGAGCTTTGTGACAAAACAGCCCATGTGAAGCTGTGTATTAAGTGAAAGGTTTATTGTTTGGGCTTCATATTCTTTCCAGCCTTTTTTAATTTGAAATTCCAATCACTGACTTTGCCTGTCAAAGTTGAAAAAATTAATGTTCTTTTCAGAGAACCATTCCAGCAAAGGTTGCTTCAAATATTTAACCCATGTGGTGGGAATCAAGTGACAATGTAGGATTCTTTTTATTCTCTCTCCAAATTATAACAAAACCACGATATCATCTCCCCCTATTTAGCCTAATAAGTTAAAGGCCTGTAAAAACAGACTGATGTCTCTGTGTTTTGGGGCTTGTTTTCTGTTGGACTTTTTCTCTTTTCCCCTCCCCCCAAACCATCAGGACTTTATGATGGGTCTTTAGAAAAGCAATCTCCCTCTATGGACCTGATCCATTTGGACGTGCATTCCAGAGGCATATATCTCCACTCATATTTACCTCATTCAGATCTAAATGGTGATGGTCATGGTGTAATTTTGGAACTGGGAACCTTAAGAGGGTGAAGATGAGGGTTCTCCATGTGTTTCTAAGCTTTAAAAGGACTTAAAAAGAAAACAGAGCAAAGAAAACCCATCTGAAGTGGAGGTGGGTTGGGTATTTTGGGACAAGGAGCAGTTCTGTGGCCAGTGGAATGATTTCTTTTGCAAGAGAGCAAAAACAAACTGCAGGCAGTCAATGTATCTGGTATGCATTTTTCTCCTTTACTTATGTCCTTAGGGAAATGGAGTAGAAAGTTCCTCATATAAATTAACTGATGTGCCAGAGGGGGGAAAAAAGCAGGGAGGACTTGGGCAGTATGATATGTGATCAGAAAAATTAATCACGTCATCATCTTCCTGGTTTAATGACTCCTGATGCCACTTACGTGGTACTGAAAGGAATTGCTCCACCCCCTGACTCTGGAGGTAAATGATGCCCTTGAGCTTATCTGCCTTGCAGCAGGCCCTGGGTGCATCACCCAGAGCTGCTGAAGCCTCTGCTCTTATTGCCAGGGAATTGGCTTGGGGTTTGCTGGAGCTCTGCCACTCCCCCCCAGTCCAGGCTCCCGGACCTCTGGTGGCAGAGAACAGCCTGAGATTGCCGTAGGGAAATATTTCCAGAGTCACACCTCGCTGTGAAAAGCACAATTCTTGCTCTGGCAAAACGCACTGATAAAACTTTTTGTCGTTTTATGCGTAACTCCTGCTGTAATATGAGATTGGAAAATGAAAGCAGCTTGAAGCCAGCGTGTAGTTCTCTGAATACGCGGGAAGTGAAATAAGCTTTCTAATTAAAGGTGTCTGCGGCTGCAGAAACTTTGGGTATCAGTTCTTCTCTTTGAAATAAACTTTTCACCATTAAGTGTGGCTTATTCTGAATATCTGTGCCTGTATTTTTCCTCTGTGCTGGTTAGAATTTACAGTAAGCTGGGGCAGATCCACATGGAGTCTGCACAGCACATCTGTAGTTGATCCCCATTACCTCCATAATATTTTTACATCAGTTGCAAGTCTTGCTCTAGAATTTTTCCCCCATTTCCAGAGCTGCATGATGCTCTGGAGGAGAATGTGAACTTCCAGAGAAACTTGAGTTCTCCGGAGCAGCAGTGCTGAAAAGCTATTTTCATTTTCATGCTGAAGTGCTTATTTTTAGGCTCTGCTTGGTGAAAATATCTTTGGGAGTATCTTAGATCTAGAGACACTGAAATATCAGTTTTCATATATTTTTAACAATCTCTGAAATCTCTGTGGGGCATTTAGCACATGCAGTGTGTTACCTACAGCCACTGCTTTTCCCAGAGCTGTTCCATGCAGCACAGTGACTGCTTGGCTGATATTTCTATTCACTGCTTCCATTCTGGTTCATATCATACACTATTTGTACATCCCTGTGCTAAACTAGAGCTGCTGGTACATGCTCTGAGCATCATTCTGATTGTGGCCCTTATTGTGGCTCTCTGCTTAAAAACACGGGAGGAGCTTTTGCAACAAGAAGTGACTCTAGGAGAGAAAACTGCTGACGTGAGGATTAAACGCCCATTTAAATGGAAGTGAATATTTGGCTAGACAAAGGAGCACAAACCATTCCTCATCTCACTTGATTTTCAGGAGTACAGAGGCTGCTAAAGGTGGGGATCAGGAAGGGTGGACTTGAAGTCTGTAAAGCAGAGGTCTCCTCAGCTGCTTTCAGAAGCTGCAGAGCCATAAGCCCTGTGCAGGAGAGGGAGGAAAATGCCCTAAATGCTTTCCTTTTCTCCCCTTGGTATGGGAGTGGATTTAAGGGAATGGGCAGAGCCTTTCCTCCCCTCTGTCTGTGAGCAGGATGGGGTGTCCCAGTCTGCAGAGGGGCAAGGGTGGGTAGAAGAGGAACAGTGAGCCAGCAGAACTCCCCTCACCACAATAAACGCAGGGTCAGGAAGGGTGAGCTGGGGCATTTGCCCTTTGCTGCCTTCAGGGCTGTTCCTGGGGCACCTCATCGCTTATGACAGCAAGAAAAGGAGTTCAGGCTCAGTCATACATTAATCCCTAGAGCTGTCTCAGCCTCTGGAGAAGGCAGCAGAGGACTTTGTGGCTGAGGTGTGAGCCTGTGGCATCACTCATCGATGAGGGTGTGGAGGCTGGTTGAAGCGGACTGATATTGTCATCTTATGTCATCATCATCACATGTTCTGGCATCTCAATTACTGATCTAAAATAATGAAAGGAGTTGTCAGGTCGGGTAGGTTAGATGAATTACCCAGCTCAGTTACTCCTATCTAAAATAATCTGTGTCACTTACTGGGCGTCAGCATGTTGCTTACTTGAAAAATTGCACTTTAACACTAGTTTCTCTGAGACATAAACAGCCATTAAAGAATTCTTTGGGGTATAGGTACATACCAAAGAAAATGTCAAACCATTTCTCTAGAAAATATTTTAACATTGGAAAAAGATTTAGGGAAATAGCAGGGAAAAAAACCTACTATAGAGAAAATAAACCTGCTCACAAAATAAGAATTTTAATGAGTGAGTATTCTGATTTCTAAATTTACCTTTATTAATAAAAATGGATGACTATGCAGTTGCAAAAAAATGCAATGCAGCTCCTGCACCAGGGAATCGAATAGCAGTAATACCATTACAGTTCATTTTCACACTTTATTGTGTTGGTAACTATCTAAACCTCTCCCAACAATGCTAAGCTTTGTATGGACAGGTAAGAAGACAACGGCCTCACAGGTCTGCCAAGCAGATATTCAGTAGTGCAAGGAGTGTTCATGTTATGTCATTTGTAAGGTGAGGAACTAGGGTAAAAACAAAGAAAGTAAATTGAAGAATTAAAAAAAAAAGGGCAGAACAAATGGAGAAAGTACAGATGAATGTTTACTATATTAGGTGAATGCTTCCTTTGCGTTTACTATTTCTTTTTTAGTTATGTTAATGAGAGTAGGGGCACCACTTTGGGTTGGTGCTATACAGACCCAGCACGTCCTTAGTGTGTCCTACTGATATAACACCTGAAGAACTCTCTTCACCTTCAGCTGCAGCTTGATTTGCCTGGAGATTGGTGCTGCAGAGAGCTGTATGAGGTTAAACATCAGTTAGAGTTAGATGGGAATTTTTATTCATAATGGAGAAAGCAAGGAAAACAGTTTTTTTTTTTCTAAACCCATATTTTTAGGAAAAAAAGAACCTACAGAGATATTTAGATTAAAAACTAATGCCATCTAGATTACTGTTGAACTCTTAATTAAAAAGAGTATAACATGAATATATTACTTTAAAAATAAAAATGTTTCTTAAAGGAAAAATCAGTTTTTCAAAGACCTCTCCCTAAATAAGAATTTCACCATACTTTATACTTCCCTAACAATGATGCAGATAATAATCTGATCTGTAACAATGGGCTGACATTTATTGATAAAGAAACGTTCCCCTAGAAGCTGGCTGTTCTTCTGTGGTCTGGGGCGTTTTTATTCTCCCCTGCTCCAGAGATAACAGAGTTCAAACTCTGCACAAGCAGTGTGTGGGGGCTGGAGGATGGATTTAATCCCAGCTTCCTTTCTAATAGGATGGAAGATGGATGTGTGGAAACCAGCAGTCCCTTCCCTGCTGAGCCATGTGGCTTTTGTGCTAGAGCAGAGGGTTGGTTCAGTGACCCCACCTTCTCTTTTCTCCCACATGGAAGTCTAATGGAATTAAAAAAACCAAACAAACTTCTTTTTCTTTTCTCCCATATATTGTAATCAATGAGTCAATTGCTTGAGTTTCTCCACTGCCTCTGATAATCTCGCCTGCTTTGTGTATTCACATATTTGCTTCTGTACGATGCCCCATCAGAAAGGTTCCTAGGATGATTCTCCACTGCATCCTCATTGTTGCTGTTTGGAAAAAAATAATTGCTCTTGTTTAGTTCAGGTCTTGGTGGCTGCACTGACAGAAAACCCTGCCTGGGAATGGTGTGGTTTATCTCAGTCACCAACTAGTACAAACACAACAGCTGCTAATTATTGTGGTTTTTCTGTCTCTGCTTGGGATTTGTGCTTTTGTTGGTGAGACTCAAGCGTGCCCAGGTCTTAGTCTGGGGTATCCAACATACAGAATAGCTCAACATGGCTTTGGGGAGAGAGGGAGAGGAATTAATACAATCTAACAAAGTAGTAGTTTTCTATTTCCAATTAGTGGTTTTCTACAATAGAGTTGCCTTTGTCTGCAGTCATAGTTAGGAGAAACTCAAATTACAACAGATGACTCCTGAATATCAATAATGTTCTGAACTCTGTGGGATACCTAGAAAATGAAAAACAGAGTAGATTAGTATTGGTCAAAGCATGGATGAGAGAAGAGCAATAAATTCCAAGAGCAAATGTAACCAGGCAAAATGAAACTTAAAATGAATCAATGTCAGTTGTTGACAAAAACAGTTTAGCATAGATAAATGAAGAATAATGGAGACTTTGTGACTTTATTCCATGAGTCTTTAAACCTCTTAAATAACTGAAGTAAAAGGGGCTAAGAGTCAACAAGGCAAGTTGGCATTTCATATTATTGAGTGATTCGAAATAGAAAACCCAGAAGACAGGTTTTCATCTCCAGAATAATGACAGTTTTTTAGTTCACAGAGATTACTGCTTTGGTGGCCTTCAGGAAATATGAAAATGTAAAATGTCAAAAGGTAACTAATTTGACAAAGCAGAAGGAAAACTCGTGTGTCAGGGACATCTAATGTGAGGGAAATGAACAGTAATGTGTGAAATGAGGAAAGCTGATTGAAACAAGATGCAGATACACGAAAATAAGAAACCAATGTCAGTAACTACCCCATCCTTGATTCCATTTTCAAACCTGGATGCTAAAAGATACTTGCTTGTTCTTTGTGACACAGTTGTCTTCAGTAAAATTCAAAATGAGGAAAAATGGACTGGCCCAAGGACACCCAAAAATCATGCCAGCAGCAGAATTCAGGCCCCCCAAGTCTGTTGCTGGGCAGCCACATAAGTACGAAGGGGCTGTTTAAAGCACTGCTGATAAAGAGGTTTGCTCACACTCTGAGGTTTCAGGGTGGTTTTTCTGAAAAGCAGCAATAAATAGGGGAAGGGATTGTGAACCTTGGGGATGTGTGGTGTGCTCGTGGGCATTTCACTGGGCTAATGGGGGTGGCACAATCACAACAAGCTCAGGAGAGCTCTTCTCATCCTGGGCTGGGTCTGAGGAAGATAATTGGAGTGATGCCTGCCTGAACTTCAAGACCACAAAACAAGGACAATCAGTGTCTTGCTGTTCCCACTCTGACAGCGGCATTATGCGGTGAAACATGAAAATATCCAATAATCCCAGTTTCTTCTCTCTGGCTGGGTGCAAACATGATTGCATGCTAGATTGTGGGGAAAAACATATAGATTGCTGCTTCAAAATGAGCATAACGCTTGGCTGCACTGGTTGACAATCTCCCAAAGTGCTTTACCGATATTCCTTACTCAGCCTCAACACAGGCGTGAGACAAAGATGCTCAGTGTGCACATTTCACAGCGGGGTGCACACAGACTGAAAGGGATGGCTCTGGGAATGGCCTCTGGTACAGTCACACTGAGGTTTGCCGTGTTGTGTATTTATGTCTGTTGCAACTATTGGTCTGATTGAGATATATTTTTATATATATATATATATATAAAAATATATGTGTACACACACAGCCTACCCCACATTAGCACGTGGCCGAGGAGGTTTTGTGTGAATCCAGTTCATCTGTAAGTGGAGCCAAGTCTCAGGACTACGCCCTGATGTGGGGGAGGACTGGCTGCACACTTCCCCTGGGCATCTCCAGTGTGGAGGTGAAAACCTTATGTAGGGAAGCAAAAAACGTGTCTGGAAACGAGAGGTGGCTCGCTGGTGGCACAGCTGAAGCTGTGGCCTGATCTTGCCTGTCAGCACCTATAGGATGAGTCTGGAAGAACTGTCAGCAAAATTAATTTGGGCAGCCATATGAATCCTGTCCCATAATAGCATGATGCCTCAAACCCTGCAATCCATGCTGGTCGGTGAACAACATTTCAGCTGGTGTGGGAGGCAGCTCTCTGCTGGAGTTAAGTTGGTAGAAATGCTGCTTTCAGACATTTTCTGGGGAAAACCTGATTTCTCAAGCACTAATTCAATCCAAAAGACTTTGTCAATTAGCCCCATCATCTTATTTTTATCTCCAAATACGAAGGACACACACGTGTGTCTGGCCGCCTGACAGCTGCAGACCACTAGGGAAAATCAGAAGACAAAAAACAGAGCTGGAATTTTGTTTGTCTGAGCAGATGAGAATAATTTATATGTACAAGCTATTTATAGAAAGGCTGCAGCAAGCTAATTAATTGTTTATAGGGAGAAATTTAAAGAGCATAACCTGAGATCTGATATTCTGTGTGATAATTATAATTAGAGATTAGCTGGATTCAAAAATCAGGATGTGAAAAGAGATACATTTTGGGAAAGTTTTGAATCTGATCCAGATCTCAACTGTGCAGCTTTTTGTTGCCGTTAGGGTAGGCCAGAACAAAATCCTGGGTTGGAATTTGGCCTTTTGTGCTTTGGTGAAGTGCAAAGCTGGATCCCAATTATGTGACGAGGGCCAGGTCCTAATTAGCATCTGGCATACATAGGGAATAGAATTAAATGGGGTTGCTGTGCCTTTATTGCTACGTGTTTGTTTGATCATTTTTGTGGGTTTATTTTGTTTGTTTGTTTTTTAAAGTAACTCAGAAGAGCTCAGTGAGTTACACATCAGGGTCTTGGAAAGCTGGCATGGACATTTATAAGGTCACTGTTGGACAAACCACCCCACCTTTGCTGGACTGGTCCCTGAGCTGCATGACCTCCTCCAGGAGCTACAGCCTTAGGCAGGATCTTCCCTCGTAAGGAGCCTGCTCCATTCACATTCAGCACCAAAACCTGCTAGTTTGGACTATAAAAGATGTTGTTTTCCCTCACGCTTGTCACAGTCGACGTTCCGTGTCTTGGGGCAGCTTCTCCAACACGCAAACGTGTTTCTATGAAAACATTCTTCCACCACAGAGATTTAAAAGGGTGGTGGCTGTTTTTTGCAATGCCAGCTGAACTGCAGATGTGAGCCACATCTCTGCAGAGCACTGCTGCTGTTGGAGGAACAATCCATCAGCCTTGTCTTCTTCAGTGAGCTTACGAGTCTGTCAGATGACCCCACACACAATATTTATTTATGCAATGCTGTGTTTATCAATGGGAGGTGAGACTTTGACCTTATTATACAAACCTCAGTATTCCCAAGACGTGTCAAGATCCGGTTTCCTCTTGCAGCTCAGCCCTTCCAAACCCTTTTGCATTTTCATTGCACTTTTCATTATGTAGCTAATTAAGCCATGCCCATATATAAACACCATGATGCAGTTTACCAGCTAATGAAAAGTTCTCTGATATATATATGTGTGTGTGTGTGTGTATACACACTGATGTAGAATGTATGCAGCATGGGAGTTTCTCCCTCAAGTGGGTCACAGTAGGTTCAAATCAAAATGACATTTTACTAATGGCATTGTAGGAAGACAGATTAATGCAGTCTAACTGTGAGATTTCTTCTCCCTCTGGTAACAAAATGAGAATAAATTAAAGCACACAGTATATTTGCTCTTTCTTGAGACCTTCTGCGCCTAAATCAAAATTTCAGAAAATACAAACCAGCCAATATTGAACAAGAACATAAAATTGCAGCTAATGGATTTAGCTAGGAAAGTCAAATCAGCCCTGGCTTGGGATGACACTATAAGATCTTGTTCTCCCTGTGCAGGTGTGCCCTTTGCAGAACCTTTGAGGGCAGGTAGGAAATCTGTGCCCGAGGTGACTTGACATGCAAACTTGCATCTTTCAGTTAAACCCGGGCTGTTTGCATCTGCTCTGTCCTGGATCACAGCACAGCAGCCTTCTCTTGTCTTTCCTCTGAAATTTGAATTCAGAGATTTTAAATTAATCTAACTTGACTCTTCAGGCAAGAGTCCAAACCGTGCAAACAGAAGACCAGAATTTGGTTTAGGAGCACTCTGTGAGCTGAAGCATGCAGGGTTTGTCTGGCTTTAGTTACCTGTTTCCAGGGATACTTGAATCTGCTTAAGTAAACCTCCATGTTTTGAATTCTCACTCTTCTTACCAAGAGAATTGTGCACGATAGGTTTCTTCTGCTGGCTACGAATACTGCCTGGGGGATGAATGACATTGAAGTTCAGTTTCTGTTAAAGAATATGCCTTGCTAAAGTCTGTTTTGCATGTTTAATTGATTCCAAGTCGTTTACCTAATTCATGAGGGTGCAAGGTAGAAGGCACACATAGCTAACAGCTTCATTCCAAGGCCAAAATGCAGAGAATAGTCTGTTGGATTTGATGTACTGTAAATAAGGGTCACTAGATTTATCCAGTATGGGAAGAAAAAGCGTTGTAGATAATTCCCAGTACAGAAATACTACCTTAGGATATTGTGTTGAACCATGGGCTGTGTGCTCACAGGCACAGAGTACAAGTAACAGACTGCAGGGCTGGGACATGTGCTACTGTGTGTTCTTACACTGGCTGTGTAGTAGAATAATTCTTTCTCATCACTTCATTCTCATGGGTATTAATAAAATAAGCCTGCTAATTTAACAATATTCTATGACTTTGCCTCAAGTACAGTTCTTGTTCTGCCATGTGAAAAAATAAATAAAACACGCAGAACAATTTCTCATCACCACTGGGACTATATGCCAAGATGGTTTGTCAGAACTCCTACATCTTCAGTGCTTTTCCACCTGTTTCTTACACTTTCCCCCTTTCTTCTATCTTGCACTTCCAATTTATTGTTTTTAAATTCAATGAGATAACACGCCTACCTCAGGGGAGGAATTTTGCACCATTCCACGGTGAAAATGGAATTCTTAAAGCTATGCTGTTACTTCTCAGCTCTTAAGGAGCATAGGTACAAAATCAGTGCAATGAAAGCCTGTAACCAGACTGAAGTTTCTAAACAGCCACGGGGCAAAGTGCTGGCTCAGACTTCTGTCACCTCCCCACCTCCCAAATGTATTTCATTAGGAAATAAAGGGTTACACTGCAATAGTTTGGCTTTAGACAGAAGTACCAGGGAGCTGTGAGAGATCTTCATCCCTGATTCTGAGTTTTACTTTCCTACATCTGTAGAAGGTTGTGTCAGTCCCTGTTATTAAAGCTTTTGGCACGGGAATCAACTTTGGTAAATGTTACCTTTTCATATGGGTGGATGTTTTCTGTAGAAGATAAAGGAAGAGCCAAAGAAGAAATTAATGTCATATGGAGAATTTATTTCTGGCAATTGTTCATAAATATGGAGAATTTAGGATTTCAGGAAAAATGGCAGGATTATGCTTGTTATCCTTCCTTCAAAAATCAGATGAGGTAATACTTGGGGCAGTGGATTTTAGGACAGTTTTTTGTTTCAGAGTGTAACAAGGACTGGAGAACCAAGAGAGGTTGTCTTCAATGTGGAAGTAAGATATTCCTCACTAGGGAGGGTAAAAATAATGGACCAAAAGCTGAGGTTCCTTTGAGATATTTACAACAAAAACAAAGAAAAAGAAATAATTGTCAGTATTTTGGTTATTTTTAGATTTTGAGGGTAAATGCCTTGAATGAAATACCAATATTTCACAGAAAAACCCCAATGGTTAGGATAATTGTTGCAGCAGAACTTCCTGAAATTTTTCTTTTTGTTTAATTTTGTTTGTTTGTTTGTTTTTTTTGGTAGTGATCACATTCTGAACTTTTGTTTGGCCTGAAGCTTTGTACAGTTGATCTCTATCAGAAGAAACCGAGTGTTTTTCGGTTTGCTATAATTTGATTATTTGTACAAAATTCCTTCAACCCCTTATAAATTGTGTGAATATGGAAAACAAACATAAGCTCTTTGTTATAATCCTAATTGAGTTGTAATACTCTCCCACCGGGTACTCCTCTGTCCCTGAAGGAAATTAAATCCCTTAAAAAAATCTAACCCATAATCCACTTAATTTTCTTTTGAAAATCAAATTAGGCAGCCCAGGCTGCACTTTTGGATACATAAGTACCTTTGTAATCCAAACCCAGGTCATGTTCTGAAGGAAAGCTGCAATTGTGTGTCCTGCTCAGCCCAGGTCTGAGCTGTTTCCTGCTTTGGGGCTGCCTCCTTCCTTCCCTCCTCCTGAATGCTCCCTGTGCTGGTCAGAGCTACTGGAGGAAGAAAAGAGAGTTGTTTTTTTTGTGAATGATCTGACCCCAGATCCCTGCTTTTCTTGTGATGTCACAACAATAATAGGGATTGAGGGAGAGTGATGGGCTAAGAGATGGAGAAAAATTGAGTTTTATAGCTGTTGGTAACATCTTTAATTAGACAAAGTGCCCCAGCTGGAGCCTGTTGTGTGTTTGCAAACTTGCCTGCTTTTGTTTATCAAGCTACAGAAAGTTATTGCCTCTCCATGTTAACCTGGTCTTACTTTCCCTAGAGCCAAACCAGCAGGGACAGTGGCGCTTGGAGCTGATGTTTGAGCTCAGTTCCTGCCGTTTGAGGGTGTCCTTCTCTCCCTGCAGAGCAGCCAACCCCCTGAGCTGCTGTAGGTGGGCAGTAACTCACCAACTCCCTGTTTTAGGTGGAGGAATTAAAGATTCAACATTGGGAAGGAAGGAGGAAAATTGTCTGGGGATGGGGTGACCTTGGCTGCCAGCCTGCAAGAGAGTCTTTGGAGTGAATACAACGTTGAGTGCTCTTGGATATTTTTCTTTAGCTTTTACCGTTTTGCATCTCTAATTGGGCATGGAGCTAAATCTTGAAGAAATTTGGAAGGCTGCAGCGGGAGAGAGTTATGCTACAGTGGGAATGGGGTGGCTTTCAGTCTTGCTGGCTTCTGTTCTGCCACATCTCAATTAGAGACACCCTCCCCAAACGTGAGCTCAAGTGGAGAGAGGAGAGCACGCTTCCACCCACGTGTGATGCTCTCTTGCTGTGAAACCCCAGCCAGCCCCTTTCCAGCCAGGACTGCACGGATGGGTAGCTCTGTGGGCTGCTGAGGTGTCACTGCAGAGGGTCAGTTATGTGAAAACAAATGAACAAAGCATTTCTCCTGGAGTTCTTGGATCAGTGCAAAGCGTGTGTGGAGCAGTTGCTAACTGCTCTGCATCTGTAGCAACGTCAGGGTATGAACCTGCCTGGGCTCCTTAGCAAGAGCAGACCTTGTCTGATAGAAAGGTCAGAGTTGTATTTCCTTGTAAGAGCTCAAATCCCCGAGTGAAAGAGGCCAAGGGACATCTGTGTTTGGGCAGAGGAGGTCTGGTGCTGGTTCTGGCACACATGCAGGTAGAGGGGCTTGCTGTGGCTGTGCCACTGGCACATGCAAGTCCTTTCCCAACTTACCGGCCGGTGTGCTGGTAACCTGACTGCAGATCTTTCTAATGGTACCAAGGCTGAGCAAGCCCCTTCAGGACAAAAGGCAGATGTTTCCCTTCTATCACAAATCTCTGCCCTGTGATCTCTTTCCACAGCCTTGTGATATTTGAGGTATTTGTCATTACACTGGTGTTCTGAGGCACGAAGTGCTCTTTCACAGTTGGGCTGGGACTTGCCTGTAGCTGACATGTCGAGTTGTTTGGCAGAAAGGTTTGCTGTAAGAAATGCTCTTCCAGAAAAAAAAAACCCCAAACAAACCCTTCTGTCTGAAGGCAGAAGGGACAATCACCTTTTGGAAGTACCTGCCTGTCTCGGTATGGACTGTAGGAGAAGTTTGTGCAATAAGATTAGATAAATGCCTTACACCTACTGTCTCAGGCCCTCTTGAAAATTAAAAGCGTGAAGGTATCTTTAGAAACCTGGTCCTGTGTTATGTTCACAATGCCCCAAATGAAGCACACGGGAGAACAAGGAGTTGTGCTGTTCTGTGTAGGAAGCACTGCAATGCTGAGCAGCCTGCACCCCACTTTGCCTGCAGCTCACTTTGGCTTTTAACCCACTTGAATCATTTCAGTATTGTGACACTGCTTTAGGGAGCCTTATTTATTTTCTTTACCTCTTAACTCTTTATAGGGGAAAGGAAAAAAAATCATAAAATACGGAGTTGTGCCCATGCAGTAATGAGGCCATTTGTGTCCCATCAAAGTGCTGTTTTCATCTTTGTGTTGAAAAGATGTTTATTCTATCACTGGTTGTGGTCTTATAGGCTTCTGTTCTTCTAACCACATGTTTAACATAAATTACCAGCCTCAGAAGGGATCTGATGGCCCGTTTCCAACTGCGCTAAGCAGTGTTTCATGTTTAATGGAAAAAAAATGTGAATTTTGGCAGATTTAAACAAAAAAAGGACCTTAAAAAAATTGCATTTCAATATAAAAGTACTCTTATCGGCCCTGAGTCATCCTGGTGTTTACATGTGCATTTGCAGCTCCAAGAGCAGTGGTTCCAGTCGTGACAGAGGTAGGTAGCATCGAGAGCTATGGTTTAGCTGAGTTAGAATTAGAATTTCCAGCCATTAGAATTTCAGTGGTCAAAACTCAGACTTGAGCTCAGTGTAGAATCTTCAGGCAGGATTTCACGCACTCAGGAATTCAGGGTTTAGGCAGTACCCTGTGTACTCTGGAAAATGTTATGCCAGTGGTGGAAGTCCAGTCCTGATGGACAAAGGGCAGTTCCTCCCTATTCACCCACCTCGTGCACCAGGGTGTGTCCTGGCTTCATGCCACCTGCAGGACCCCTGCTTTGGAGAAACCAGCCCATAAACAGTGGGATAATATTTCTGCAAAGCTTTTCTGCACCTGGCCTGCTTCCCTTCATCCCCAGCAATGTTTCCATCACGCCCTGCGTGCGACAGCTCAGCTGATAAAGTGCCAGGGAACCTGGATCATTTACTCACACAAGCTTTCATCACTTTCTCCTGATTATGATTGTAATCTATTTTTTTTAATCTGCAGAGATTATTACAATTGTATTGAGAATCTTTATCTCCTCTGTGCATACTTATCCTTTGATGATCTATGTATAGTATGAGCTGCCTCTCCTCTAATTACATCTGCCCGATTCTTCAGCAAATCTTTTAAGGCAACATTAATCAAGAATATTTGGAGCAGAGAGTACCTGAGGTGTCTCATGCAAACCCTCAGACTGAATTTAAATTGTGCTCTTAGAAATGAAAGGCAATATCCAAAAGATTTTTTTAAATATATTTAACTTCAAAGCCTCCCAAGTATATTTTATTTTGGTAGATCTCAAAAAAAAAAAAATCCACTCTTTTTATTGCCAATATATTCTGCTCTTAGATTATTCAGTTTACACCAGTAAGGCAGAAAAGAATTGCTACTCCATCAAACAACATTTAAGGAGTTTTCAGTAGCCACTTGGGAACAATAAATAAGCTTCAAGCTTGTTGCAAGAGCATGTATTTTATAAATCCATAAAGAAAAGATCTTTCCTGGCTAAAGGGTTGTGTGTTTCAGTACATATTGCTGAGCTGTGTTTTTTTGTTTTGGTGGCATTTTTTGGGGCCAAGTTAGGCACTTTTCTTGCAAAACTCAAGTTATTTTACACTGGAAAAGAGGCAGCATAGAGATTCACTTTACCTTTTGACAGCTGTTTCTCAGAAAGGTTGCAACAAAAGCCTCGTGTGAGAATTCATTACAAATTCCAAACTCAGTAAAAAATTGCAGTCAGGTGTTTCTGAACCATCACGAAATTCAAGTGAAGGTGCCCTTTAAGTGTAATGTTGAAGCTGGCATATATCTTAGGGTTTTTTTTTTACTTCTTAGAAATGTTGAGTTCATGACTCTTGTGCATTAGGTTCACATAAACTGTATAAGTGAAGCATTAATTCTTCTGCACTTCTATCATCTGTGTGCCAATGGATCTAGAAACGAGTGGCAGAGGAAACCCATGTAAATCTGTCTGACACAGCTTCCCCCCGCTCTTCTTTCTCTATTTTCTTCGGTTTATTTTCTTCACTCAAGAATGCATTAGAGCTCTCAAAATAAATAAACCCAAACACTTTTATAATGACTTCCTGGGCTTTGGTGTTTACTTTTCACTATATACGTTTCTAAGGAGTGCTCACCCCGTGCTTTCAGCACCCTTGGTAGTTTTTTGAAAGCGTAGCAGTAAAATTGCAATTTCGGGGCTGTGTGGGCTATGTCTGCTCCAGTGACTTGCATCCACTAAGTGAAATGGAAAAAAGAGGGTGTTAGGGAGCTGAGCTGGGACCTAGGCTCAGGGAGTGTGCACTCAAAGATTAGGAGAATTGTGCCCAGGGTATTAGAAATGTATTGACGTTTTCAGAAATAATTCATAGTGCTGTTTGTGCTATTTAATGGCCCATGAAGCCAATGGATATTTTAGAGCTGGCACGGCTTCTGTGTGCTTCAGTAGCTTTAGATTAGAGTATGTTCTATCTGGTTTTGGAAAAATAGAGATTTTCACATTTTGATAGCACTATTGCAATAATTTGTGTTTGTTATGCCTTTACTGCTTTGCCTCAAGATGACGTGGATTGTGCTGAGAATGTGGCATGGGTGAGCTATGCTAAATACTGAAGTCTTGAAACCACAGCTTCTTGTTAGACATCACATGAGGGGGTAAAAATATTCTCAGCACTCTCTGTGCACCTTTTCATCGAAGGAAATCGTGAGAAACGCAGGTTAAATTTCCCTCACGTTCACATCAGCACTTGGCAAACCCCGCTCGAACTGCTGTGTGACTCAGGCTTGTGGGCAGTCGTGTTTGGTTCGAGGGTAACACCCAGTTATCTGTGAGCTCCTGGAACACAGGATGGATGTCCAATTCCCACCCTGCAAACAGAATGCCCTTGTACGCCTGCACGGTGGAAGCCAGCAGTCTTGTTTGTAAGGATGCTTTCCTAAGCCCTGAGTAGGATCTTGACCCGAGAAGAAAAGACTTTAAGAAAAACTGAAGGGTTTCAGTGCACTGACTGCTACCAGCTGACACCACGAGGTGTTAGCATAAAAAAGAATCCCACAGCGGCAGATGCGTGCATGTTTTTGTATGTAGCAAAACAATGACTTTTTCACTGTAAACTCTCTGCCCTTTGGGACTGGGGAGCTCATGTAAGAGCCTTGACTTGAGTAGTCCCAGATGTGGGGCAGGAGCTGAGCCCCGGGGCGTACACGCTGAAGTGCAGCCTGCTCTCCCTTCAGTGCTGCACTTTGTCAGCTTGAAATGTGTTTACTCCAAATTCACATGTTTATGCAGAGATGTTTCATGAATTCTGCGTGCCAGGTCACACCATCTCTGCCCATCCCCATTGTAAAATGCAGTTATGTGAGTTGGTGAGGGGAATAAGGTTTTTTAGGACTGTGTCCAAGATTTGTTTATTTCCTTATTTTTCTTTATTGTTTTCTTCCATTCCTTTTGTAAAAGCCAGGAAAAAAGCCAATTTAAGCTATGCTTGTATTGTGTCTGGCACCAGAGAAATAAATCAGCAGCATTTTACTGAGACAATATGTAAATACAGCTCAACCTTCCTCACACTGATCACTTGATTGCCAATTTGGCCTCCGTGCAAATACAGTGCGGCTGAAATGATACTTCTTTAAAACTCACATGCTTCCGTCATTCAGCTCTCCATATATAGAGCATTTTTCTGTTTTTAATTAACAGCTTTGATATTAAGCCAACTGGCAAATATTTATTTGATGGAGATTCTCCATTCATTAGCAAAATGAGAAAAAATGAATCTATAATAACATATAACTGCCCCATTAGGCAGCATTAGCTATCCATTTGAGAGATAATAATGTAAAATACAATTTTCCGACCACCAGATGTTGATGAATAAACTGGTGATAAATTGGTGGCACTAAACCAATAAATGGGTCAAAGGTCAATTAGTTCCACCAGAAAGAAGCAGCCCACTGGGAGAGTGGCAGACACGCCCTGATGGATGCTTAGGGGGTGACTGGCTGGTGTTTTATTCAGAATTATGAGCAGGCAGCTGAGAGAGACTGAGATTCAGGACAAATTGATGTTTACCTTTATGGATTACTGTTTTTATTGCAGCAAAGCCAGGAGATCCCAGCCAGGCCTGGGGGCTGTGGCAGTGCTGTCCCCTCCCCAGGCAGCTGATGATACTGGGTGATAATTTCGGCCCCACTGGAAACAGTGGCTGAAAAAATTCCCCTCAGCCTCGCTGAGACTGAGAGTCTCACTGAACACCTTGTTCTGTGCAGATATCTGGGTGCTGTTCAGCCTTCACATGCCCAAGTGAAAGCCACTGTGCCTCTCCTTGGGGGCCAGTTTAAAAAAAAAATAATATTCTAACGCGTAATCCCATCCTTCAAGAGGAAAACACCTCAGAGCATGCTGAGCTTTGCTTTTGGGTGGCTGGAACAAAGGAAGGTGAGGGCTCCAAGATGAGACAGCTGAGCTGAGGGACCCAGCACGGGTGTGTAGGACAAGACCTGAGTTGGAGGACCCAGCACGGGCGTGTAGGATGAGAGCTGAGTTGAGGGACCCAGCACGGGTGTGTAGGATGAGAGCTGAGCTGGAGGACCCAGCACGGGTGTGTAGGACAGGAGCTGAGTTGGAGGACCCAGCACAGGTGTGTAGGATGAGAGCTGAGCTGGGGGACCCAGCACGGGTGTGTAGGATGAGAGCTGAGTTGAGGGACCCAGCACGGGTGTGTAGGACGAGAGCTGAGTTGGGGGACCCAGCACGGGTGTGTAGGACAGGAGCTGAGTTGGGGGACCCAGCACGGGTGTGTAGGACAAGAGCTGAATTGGAGGACCCAGCACGGGTGTGTAGGACAAGAGCTGAATTGGAGGACCCAGCACGGGTGTGTAGGATGAGAGCTGAGTTGGAGGACCCAGCATGGGTGTGTAGGATGAGAGCTGAGCTGGAGGACCCAGCATGGGTGTGTAGGACGAGAGCTGAGTTGGGGGACCGAGCACGGGTGTTTAGGACAAGAGCTGAGATGTAGCCCCACATTGCAAGGATCGCTGGCTGTTCCCCAGCTCTGCAGGAGTAAGGCAGGGTGGAGCAGGGAGGATCACAGCCCCAGTGCTGTTCCTCTCGCCGTGCGTAATTAAGATGTTCGTGAGGAGCGAGTCGAGTCTTCTGTTCCAATAGATCTTTTCGAAGTAGTGCCACAGAAATTAATCAACTTTTTTTTAATCATCCTTTTTATTCTGACCTATCACCTCCTCTTACGGCACTGGCATGTGAATCTTATGCACGCTGTGTTAAACTATGTTAATATATTCCACAAATCACTCCCAAGGTTTGCTGCATTATGTTGAGCAAAAATGTGATGTGACAGATAATAGAGAGGAGAGAACACATGCACATTTTTAGAGACACTCTCCAGCTCTAATTAAGAGCAAGTCTTGGGAAATAGTCTCTACAAAAAGTGCTCTAGTCCTTATGTTGGTCATTATCTCAATTTTTGACTGTCCCCTACAAAGTCCTGTCGTCTTGGAACAGTGCTGGAAAACAGACTTGAGAGACAAGAAGGAGTAAATATCCATCACAGACTGCAAACTGGAATTGGTGGTGAGCTGGAAGGGTTCTGTGCGTGTGACCTGGCAGAGGGGAAATATCAATGGTCCACTGTGCTTTTTGTGCTGCAGATCATCTTCCTTATATTCAGAGGTTCCATTCTCTGGAGTAATAGATCACTGTTGTTCTGTGTGAATAGCTATTTCCTCCTCCTTGTACACAACACAAAAGCAATCGCTTAAATATAAAAGCTTCTCATCAAATCTCTGCAGGATGTTCTTTGCCCAAATCTGCACTTTAAAGACACTTTTTGGAGTGCAGTATCTGAATTACATCAGATATATGGCATCTCTTTTTTTTTTCCTCCTGAAATTAGCAGCTCTGAGCAGAATTTAGGGTTGGAGTGGACAAAAATCTGCTGGAAGTAGCTAAGTAGAAAATGTTGTGGAGTTTTCTAAGTAAAATTATGTGGGGTTTTTTTTTCCTTGATTTGTTTTTTTTTTTTTTTAAATTCAAGTGTGTAAAAAGGTCTGTGTAATGTATTTTTTTCTCTCCTTGAAATTAAAGCTGTACTTCCAGAAAATTCCACTGGGTGCAATTAGTAGAGATAGTAGAAATGCTCATAGTGAAAGCTGAATCTGTTTAAAATCCAGAGGGGTTTAGTTCTGAATTATTGCCACGATCCTTCACACTCTTACACCTCTACTTAGCATTAAATGCATGGAAATCAATCAACCCAACTGAAAAACCCCAAACTGTTTATGATTGCAGTGGTATAAACGAGACATTTGTAAGATACTGGGGGATGCCAACAAGCTTCCCTCCAGCTGTGCCCTGAGCTTGGGGACACCCCAGGGACCCTGAGCTGATGTTTGCACCTGCCCAGCACTGCCCTGACCTGCCTTGGCTCCCCTGGGGCTGAGCTGGAGCCGTTGTCCCCAGCACAGGAGCTCTGAGCTGAGCTGGAGCCCTTGTCCCCAGCACAGGAGCTCCAGGGCTGAGCTGGAGCCCTTGTCCCCAGCACAGGAGCTCCAGGGCTGAGCTGGAGCCCTTGTCCCCAGCACAGGAGCTCCGAGCTGAGCTGGAGCCCTTGTCCCCAGCACAGGAGCTCCGAGCTGAGCTGGAGCCCTTGTCCCCAGCACAGGAGCTCTGAGCTGAGCTGGAGCCCTTGTCCCCAGCACAAGAAATCCAGGGCTGAGCTGGAGCCCTTGTCCCCAGCACAGGAAATCCAGGGCTGAGCTGGAGCCCTTGTCCCCAGCACAGGAGCTCCAGGGCTGAGCTGGAGCCCTTGTCCCCAGCACAAGAAATCCAGGGCTGAGCTGGAGCCCTTGTCCCCAGCACAGGAGCTCTGAGCTGAGCTGGAGCCCTTGTCCCCAGCACAGGAGCTCCAGGGCTGAGCTGGAGCCCTTGTCCCCAGCACAGGAGCTCTGAGCTGAGCTGGAGCCCTTGTCCTCAGCACAGCAGAGGTCACACAGCTCATGAGTGAGGAGGGAGGTTGCTGTGCTGTTTTGTCGCTATGTGAGGATGATACAGGACATGCTGGGTTGTGTGGCAGGAGGAGGAGGCTGCTGCTGATGTAGCCGTGGTTTAGCTCCTGATTTAGTGCTGTCTGTGCTGGAGGTGAGGGGTTTCTCCCAGCAGGTGCTCAGGGAGCCCCAGGACTGGGCTCTGCCTGCGTGTGCCCAGGGCTGCGCTTCCCCCTGAGCTCCTCTGCACAGCAGGGTGAGACCCAGCCCAGGGCTGTGTCAGCACCGGGCCAGGGGGTGTTCAGGGCTCTGGGAAGCTGGGCTGGAAGGGGCTGTCCCTCTGGAGATGCCTGATGGCAGGGCCGTAGGGCTGGGTGTGCAGGGAGCGCTCGTTAACGTGTGTGGGACACAACGCTCTCAAATGGTGCCTGGAGTCTCACTCTTTCTTTCTTTTTTTTTTTTTTTTCCTTTCTTTCTGACTTTACTGAAGAAAATAATTTTCAGAATCTTTGTTTGAACATCATTTTCCTTTTCTGTCCTATTATTTTCTCTCTACTGTGATTTACAGAAAAACCCATGTAAATATTTTATGATAGACCAAATTTTATTCTCTCCTCTCTCCCCTTAAAGAAAGCACCAATAAATGTTGCTTTGTTTTTGATTCATCCTCTGTAATAGCTTTCTCCCAAGCCCAGAAAAAACCTATACAGAGACAGATGCACACTTTATTTCTTTCACAGAAGAGATATACTGACTTCTTAGTGTAGAGAATAGTCTTTTTATTCGTAATAACGTGGTCTTGGATTGTTGTCCTGATATTAGCATCTGGATACATCTTCTTCAGACAGATGGGCTTGTTACTCTGAGTCAAACCCATTGTGAATGATCAAAAAATTAATTTAAAACAAAGAATTAAGATAGAGTTATTAATTTACAGTTCAATTTTCTTCCTTTCCATTTTAAATCTGTGTGCTAATGCATACATGTACACACATGTATGTGCACATACACAGAAGGTGTGCCCACTGTAATTTTAGTCATTATGTCTCAGCAGATGCACACACAGAAAAAAATAAATGAATAATTTGCTGATGCAGAGTTAGAAGTCGATGTTTGTTTCTGAGAGCTGAGGAACTTGTAAATGTCAGCCCAGATCCCGTGGCTTCGTCTCCTGTCAGCTTTCACACTCAGCTTAGCTGGGACACGCAGCAAGCAAAGCTTTTAGAAAATCCAGCCTTCAGCTGGGGTGCAGGTTTGAGATGAGTTGTAAGAATTGCTGTGCCCTGTTTTGCATGGGGAGTGCACTGACAGAGAGCCAGCAGCGCTGGGCTGTCTCCTGGCATGTGCCCTCAGAGCCTGGAGCATCAGCAAGGACCCAAGTGTCCTGGCAGCTCACGTGTGTCACAGGAGCTCTCCTGAAGGAATGGCTGGTGAGAGCTACCTCTTGGTCCTGACATCTTTTGCAGTCTCCTTGAACTCTGATGCTGAAAATTCAGGCTGTTCACCTGCCCCTCGCTCCATTATTGATGTGGTAGAAGCAGAGGGAAGGGGGAGAAGTCATAAAAAGTATGTGCTTATTCTTCTCTGTCATTTTTTTTTTCGTTGTTTCAAATTTCTGAAATGCAAGTTCAAAGAAAGGGTAATTACTTTCTGCAAGGGGCATTCATCTAATGGGAGAGTCATTTGCAATGAAAATATTTTAAGACCTAGGTGAAATGCTGCTAATGATTTGCTTTGTCAGGTCGTTAGGTAGCTTTCAGGCTTCACTGGAGGTAGCAGAAGTTTGTTCTCAGCATGACCACTGAGGAAGCATTGCTTTAATTTCTGATCATATCACACTTGCTTTTTATAGTACCGATTTATAACCATAATCTCATCTCTTTGTGGGGGACAGGGATGGGGAGAAGGGGCTGGACTGCTGGCACTGGAGGCAGGCATGGGCAGTGTCACTGCAAGTGCACCTGGAGCAGGCGCTCTCACTGCCTGGAGCTGCCCAAGCCTTCTCCTTCTTACATTAATGGGCTGACTTCATAGTCCAGAGATCTTTTTTTGCCTGTTCCTTTTTCTTTCTCAGTGTTGTTGTTGTTGCACTGTTGAAGCTCGGCAGGCTCGGGCTGTTTTTCTGCCGGGGGGCTGATCACACCGGAGCTGCTTCCCACGGGGGCAGCTCTGTGTCAGGCTGCCGTCCTCACTGAGCACTGCCGGGGCCTCCGACAGACAAGTGATTGCAAGGAACACGTTTCAGTATAAGAATCTCGGATTTGGAACGTCTGCAAGGCACAAGGGTCTCTGTGCCTTTGTGAAAGTGTTGGTTACAAGGAGAAAGGATCTGGGCACTTGGAAGTGACCCTTCACCTGTACCTCTGCAGTTCCACAAACAGCCCCAAACCACTGGCAGTGTAAGAAATCATTCTTTCATTTCTTTTTTTAAACATATATCTTCCTAAAGCACAGTGAAACCAGGTTTCCAAACTACCCAAACATGACTTAGAATATAATAATCGTTTTTCACTCAACAGCTTTGGCCAAGCTTCCTGAGAGGGACCTGTGAGAGGGTGCTCAGTGTCACCTGGATATTTGTCTTGTGACACTGGACTTGCACAAGCAGAAATTAAAAACAATTAACACAGGCACATTTTGATGATAGACTTGCTATTTTGACTTGAGAACTTGAAAGATCTCAATTTTTTCATGGGAGGAAAATCTTTCTTCCACTCCACCTCCCTCAAACTTTCTCACTCCTCCCCGCTGCCTCCCCCTTTTGTTTGTTATTCAGGTATTTAAGTCTGCCTAGGATAAGGGACTAAAGAAATAATAGAGTTGAGAAATATTGCAGGTAAAATACAGTATTAATGTAAGTAGAGTATGCCACTAATATTTTACAATTATTTTCTATAGGAACATCCATTAGGCTGTTCCCAAACAACTGCATTTAGGTGTTTCAGACACTAAGTACAAAACTATTCTTAGAAGTATCAGAAAATGTCACTTTATCTTATTTAATCTAGTTAGACACCTTGTCCTATCATCATTATAGTCTGCTTCTCTATGGTTGGATCAGGTTTCACTAGGAAGAAATGAGTGCGTTTTTACAAGAGAAAATTCACACAGTAAAAAAGCATTTGGGGCAATGCAAGGAAGAACCAGATTTCTTGGCCTGTTTTCTTTTACTTCCTTCTGTTTCCAAATGAACTTGCAGATCAGGTTGGGTACAATGTAATTTAACTCCTAGACTCACTTATTTAATCTCTTGTCAAAGTTGTACTTTAATGTCTATCCCCAGCCCTGGTAGAATTAAAAATAAAGAGTGTTGTCAGGTCCGGAAATGTAGTTATTTCACTTGTCATTTCTTGTTAGTCCTTTCCTTCACCCATGATCACTGAGTGGATAAAATATTTAAAAGAATGTGCTGTGTTCTATCAAAAGCGGTTGAGATGAGCAACAGGGGCTGTCAGCAGAAGAGGTCATCAGGCAATTTCACTCCCTGCTGTCTGTTGAGGCCTTTGTAAGCCAAGTGTTATGAAAATAGGCCAGTGACACTGAAGGATCTGTGGTTTAATACATAATATGTGTTTTCAATAAGAGAATTTGGCTTGGATCCCAGGGACGAGGAGGATTTATGTCATATGTGCGGTACTTCAGGTCTCTGGGAAATTGGAAGAGCATAAAAGATCATTTCTTTGTGACCCAAGTGGCAATTTAAGAATGGATTCAGATCTTTTGTGATGCAGGGGGGTAGTGGGTAGTGCACCTACACTCACTGGGGCATCTGTACCCACAAATGGGTGACAGTGGGAGCCAATGCTCTGAAAGGCTCTGGGTAGGTACAGCCAGTTTAGGATGGCTCAGGTCTGATTCACAGAGATCCTGAAAACTTGTTATTTCAGTGTTCAAAGATGTTCTGAGCTGAGTGCCTCAGAATGAAAAGCCATCAATAACCAGGTTCCTAGGGTAATGTTACATTCTTCACCAGGTGCTGTAGGTTGGTGGACCTTTGCAGTGCCAAGCCAGCAGTTCATGCACCTCTCCTTGACCTTCCTTTGAGCAAAATTGTGGCCCTCCTTAGTGAGCTGCAAAGATTTCTGCATATCTGACTAAACCTGCACGTGTCATCTGTGTAAAGAAGTCACATATGCCGTAGAGTCTGCTGCTCATCACAGGCACAAAGGGTGAAGTGAGCCTGGTGTGACCTGTTCTGCAAAAGAGGCATGGGTGAGTTCTCTGCCTTAAGAACCTTTGACAGGAATCCCACTGAGGTCAAGCCCAGTGATCCTGGCTTGTGTCAGGATTGACACAACTCCACAGTGCTAATAGCAGGTCAGGATGCCAAGTTGCATTTTATCTCAGCCCGTCTCCCTCTGCCTCATAAATAAATGTTTTCACGGGCATCAGCGTTATTTTAATACTGCGTTGTAACCTGAATGTTTTTGGTTTTTGAACAGTGTTCTGAGAGCTCCCAGCAGTACCACAGTTGTTGGCAGCATCATTTCCATTCACTCTTTTCTAATGCCTTGGGATGTTTTTAGGGTTTTTTTCTTTCTCTTTTTATTTTTTTTTTCAATCAACGGGAAATTTATCCCAGCTGAATTCTCTCATTTTTCAGAGACAAACATAAATCCCTTTTTCCTCTCTTCTCTTCCCACCCACCCTGAAGGTCATGCCTACCTTTACGAAACAAACCCCAGCTTTTGTTTGTAATGCTGTGTGAACGAAACTCACAACAGCACTGGGACACCCAGGTGACTGCAGCATCCCAGTCTGTTGGCTGGTGTTCAGATGCACGATGACAGATGTCAATCTAAGTGCAGAGGCAGTAAGAGAAATAAAGTTTGTGAAGTAATTAATATTGTAATCAAGTAATCAATTCCTTGGCAGAAATGAAACTTGCACCTTTTCTTAGGTTTCTTTGCCCGTTTCTTCCTCCAAGAAAACAAAGCAGCGTAATGTGAAGAATTTTCTGTCCCTTTCTCTCCCTCTGAGTACTTAAGTACAATCTTTGTTTCATTTTTCCTTATAGATCTCCCCCGCAAAGCAAAGTAATTATTGATAATATTCTGCATTTTCAATCAGTCTGCTGCAGATTTCAGAAGTTTAGTAAGCAGACTCAGTTTAACCTTTGAGTTGTCCTGCTTCCAGCACACAGATACCCCTGGACAGAGCTATTCTGCAGTTATTACAGGTACCTTTAAACATCCATTCTCATGGCAGCAGGGATCACTGTCCAGACTTCGAATGGAAGGGTCACCTGGATGCCAGATAAATTATATTTATCTCTAAATATTAATGATGGGAAATCAGGGGAGTGGTTCTAGTTGTGTTATACCTATCAGCATGTGTCCTGCCTGCCCTAAGAACTTTCTCTGTTCTTCAGGATTTACTTGAATGTTGCAATTATACAATTAGCATATTTACCCTACGCACATAATTATACATAGTTACTGTAATCATGACAGGAAAAGAAAAAGCCTGTGTTTAATAAGTCCCAGTGAAATTCAGATGAGAAACTCAGCATTAAAAGAACATTAGGTACTTGGTACAACACCGAAATGATTCATATTCAAATGCCACGGAAGAATATGGGATTGCCAGAGAGCTGCTGGATTTAAGTATTCAGATATTCATTTTCCAGTGTGAATTTCCTTGGCTGAGTGCAGTTCATGGCAAATTTCTTTTGGGAAATAAACTCACGCGCAGTGACTAACAAATTCGTATGCGTGTTACACAGATTGTACAGAAGAGAGTGAATTCAGGTGCTCTGAAAGTGGCATTCTTTAACTCTGACGAGGCCTCAGCATGGCTGGGGGAAACTGCAGCAACTCAGAGCTGGTGCTTTACAATGAAGCGAAAGAAAACAAACTTACTTAGTTAACATTGTACCCTCAAAATGGTGTAAATAAGTAGCCTAGGATGCGTCTTAATAGGAAAATTATCTTTCCTAAGCTAGAAGCTGTCATCGACATTGAATTCTTCTTCCGAGTTTCTGATAGTAGGAATGGTTCTTCCAAACTTTGGCATATGAGGAAAAGCACTGTTGCAGCAAAGGTCACATAAAATTACTCCAAGGTACAGCAGGGACAGAATCATTTAACTGGAAAAGCTGGGTGAGTCTCTGGGAATTCGTGGGAACAAAAACGAGCAGGGAAGGTTTTGCCAACATTCACCATTCCTTTATTTTTTTTTTTGTTTGAGGATTAGCTGGTGTGGTTTGGAGTCTTCCCATTGCCTGAGGAGCCCTCAGTGGACTGCTGGCAAGACCGTAGATACAACACAGGTGTTCTGGAAAGAACATCTGTGAGAAAGAATTTATGCTAAACTTGTGGTTTGGAGCTGAAATGCTTTATTTCGCGGTCATGGTTGAGCTTCTTTTCCAGGAGATAATAACAGGGCAGCAGGGAGCACTGAGAGGTCCCATAGCCTGGGCCTGCCCCAGGGCAGACTCAACTAGAGCTGAATAGGGCATGACACGAAGTGTACAGCCTGTTCTTGAGAACCTTCAGTGGCACAGATCCAGCAGCTTCTGTAAATAATCCGTTTCTGGGCTTCATTAAACTTGGTATTAGAAAGATATCCTTATGATCCAACAAAAGCACGCCATTGCTATTTAAACTTGGCATTTCTTGTCCTATATTTTTGTAACTACCTCAAAGACATTTGTCACGTCTCCCCTAAGGCTGGAAGGTGGAAAGCAAGCAGCAGCTTGGAAGGAGCTGTATTGGTAGTGCTGAAAGAACTAATTACAGGTAGTGGTTAGGATTAGGCTTGGGAGAGTCAAAGAGCTCCAGGAGCACTGGGGCTGGAAAAGGCATGCCAGCATGGTCCTGTGAAAGCCCCAGCCTTGCTGCTCATACATCTTTCTAACCAGGATCACCCCGGGTGATTCGTGCCGTCTCCTTTTTCTTTCTTTTTTTCTTCCTCTTTTCCTTTATTGCCTTAATTTATCTCAAATTTCTGCTTCTATACAGTACTGTGAGTGAACAGGCTTTATGCAGAGGTGAGAAGGGTCTTCTTTTGGCACTTACGCCACTTTTTACAACTCTGAATTAGTGGAAATACTTGTAGCAATTCAAAATACTGGTTCTTCAATATATCAGTTTGGAGATAGGCAAGGCATGCTTCTCTCTCGCTGAAGAAATTCAGTGAGAAGAGGAAAGTGCTCCATGAATCACTCCTTGCAGAGGGACTGAATCTCAACGGTGTAGCCAGATTACTGTCACTCAGATTTATGGGAATATATCTAAGGTGAAGATGGATACGAGAATTTCCCTTAGAAATGCTTCCCAGAGGTGACTTGCATCAACATGCACATGCCAAGCGGACTTTAATCTCCCAGAATTCACATATGACTACAGGTTTCAGACTCCCCTCAAATGTAGGGCATAGCTGTAACTAACTTTTACAAGATTTACGTGATTTACATCATATTCTGCATGGCAGATACCTGACACAAGCTGTTGACAGATCTCCTGGGTGTTGAGAGCAGCGTATGGGATGCTCTAGGCAGATCATGGGAGTTTTATGGTGACTGCTTTTTGTTGATGCACTGATGAGCAGAAAGCGGCCAGCTCTTCCAAAATCTTGCTTTAGGGATTTGTATTCTTACTGCAGAAGTGTTGAACTGAATTCTGTGCTGTGTGTCCCAAACAAGCTGGCTCAGATGTAAATCCACACCGTGCCAGCGTTTCGGTTTTTTATTACAGATCAATCTCCCATCAGGAGAGATGATTCTGAGATAATGCAAAGTCCTGACTACCACTTTTTAGCAGCTTATGACTTGTCTCCAAAGCACTGTAGCATCTCGAGGCTATTCCCAAACAAAATGTGACAAGCTGGTAGCAGCCCCAGTTCAGAAAACAGAAACACAGGTATTTAACAAAAAGCCGTAGCTTTGTACATTTAATTGGTATTTAAAAATATATTTTGTGTTCTGTGACCTCGAGGCCAAGCATTCAAGCACTAAAATGTGACTTCTATTTGGCCAATACCGTTCTGATGTCACCTATGTTTCAGAGGTATGGTTTTAATTGGTCACTAGCACTTGCAGCAGCATAAAGTAAATATTTCATGATTCTCATTCACTGACTAATGTCTGTTACATTATTAATTTGTGTGTAAATGTGTTGTCTTGTTTGTGTTGGAGAGATTTAGGTGCCCAGAATGGCAGTTTGCCTATTATCTCACTGCACAGCACTTTTCCCAACTATGTCTATGTTCCATTGTTTCACCACTGTGAAAAATGCTGCCCATTTTAAGTGATGTATAAGGGATTCTGTGTTTTCAGAGAGGAACTCAGCACTTTAGAGAAGAGAGTGTTGTGTGACAGGTCGTATGATCAGCCCTAATTTGGACTAGAGTTTAAAACAGTAAGAGGTGCAATCCCAGAATCTCAGTGAAAGTATGAAAAAGTGGGAGCAACATCTTCAGCTCTCACAAATTTGTACAACTCTATAATTGATTCCAGTGCTCACTTATGTTAGCTAAAGGTCTGAACATTGACTGGTGAGGAGGAAGAGAAGGAGTTCTCAAGGAATTGCGGAGGAGGAGCAGGTGGATATTTTTCGCCAGGCTGCCCAGCACTCTGAGCAATCGCTTGGGGAAGAGCTCTAAAAATGTACTCCTGCAAGTCTCCAGGAAGACTTTAAGCAGAGAGAGAGTGCATGTGGTTCAGCAGCCAAGCAGAAAAATATATTTAAAAATCACTATTCTGTTTACTGATCACCTCTGGGGACTCAGGAGAAGTGATGCTTTTACAGAGCAATCAGCAAAAAAGTTCTGTGGTCTCAGGCAGTTTTGCTGAGTTGATACACTCCTAGAGAAGGTGTTTTTCAGTGCAGGTTTCTTAGATTCCCTGTAGGAAGAGAAAGAAAAAAGTCTGAAATCCCTCCTGACCTGATTTTCTGATTTTTAGTATTTCCCCACCACACCTAGGTTTGGGACCTGACGAGTCAGCTTCTTGCTGCAGCAGCTTTCTTGTCAGGAGCGACACTGTGCTTGGAGCGTGGCATAACTGTGTGTTTCTGTAGCAGCCTTGGAAAGAAAATAAAAAATGCTTTAGATGAAATTTTTACTTTGCTTGAATTTAAAGGAGCAAAGCTCACAACAGAGTCAAATGCAGAGTGTTTTCAGCCAGAGCCAGGTAGCTTCAGTTTCTGAGCAATAGTTTCTGTGATTGTGAGATGAAAGGTCAAAATGAGCAAAAAAAGTCAATTTGTTAAGAAGTGGCTTCTTGAAAAGATAAGCCTGTCTGCCTCCCTATATGCTTATCATGTAGTTTTGTGTCTACATAAAGTGTCCTTAGCATATTCCCTTTCACTTCTCTGTTTCCAGGGAAGGTTATAGAAAACCAGACCAGGATTTGGGATTTCTCAGTAAAAGGGGAGGAATCATCCTCCTCTCTGCAGCTCGCTTTTCCCCACATGTAAAGGCAGGTTAACAATGTTTATTTGACAAAGAGCCTCAGGGCTAAGTTATTCTCTCAAATGTTTTGTAACTGGAAACATCTTACCTAGTTATATTTTCACTTTTACTGCTAGTAATGCCAAAAAAAGAGAAAAGGAGCAGTAATAAGGCAGCTGGCATTCACCTTCAGCTGTGCTTCACGCCTGACTCTTTGAACCTTCTCATTTACAAGCACGAGAAATGAGGATCCTATATCCAGTGATTCCTCATCTTTGTGGCTTTGGACTCCAGCTGCCAATGGGGCTCAATGGTTCTGCAACACAGGCAACAAGAGATGAGAATTGACCTGTTGACTTTAAAGAAAGGCAAAAAAAAAAGTGTGTTCTAGAAAGGGAGAAAACTGTTTTCTTTCTCACCACTCTAAGTCAGTGATTTGTGGGAGGCTGAAACAGGAGAGAAAGCAGCAGCTGACCTGTGTTGTGGCCAGATTAAACTTGAGTTTGAAGAACGGTTGAAATATTTCTATTCCAGGAACGCATTCCGGGTGTTTCACGTCATAATTATTCTGAAATATCATCCAAGACTCCCATGTGCACAAGGAAAGCTCTCCTGATCAGTGTCGATAGGTTGCTTGTCCCTTTCGTCCAGGGGCTGAATTCACTGGGCAGAAAAGTCTCTGTAGCCTGTTTTTCTACTGAAGAGCCAGGGTGTGCTCTGAGCTGGCAAGGGCCGTGGATTTACATGAGTTAAAAGTCCAGCATGAGAGCCAGAAAAGTACTTTCAAAAACTACAGTTGTGAAAACACTGGTCCTCTGAATATTTGTTTCTGCCTTGTTATTGTTTATAAACTTTTCTATTCCATGTGAGAGAGAGCATGGGGAAAAAAAAAAAAAGACGTTTGGAACTGCTCAGAATAATTTTGTCAAAAAGACTTTTTCAATTACAAAACAGTTTTCCCCAATATTTGGAAAATCAATTTTGATGACATTTCTTTTTGTTAAAAAAGCTCAAGGGATTTAAGTGCTTTGATTGTGTCAGAAGCCTATTTCAATTTCTGTTGTAGGAGCACTTCTAAAAACCCCAAATGAACACTTTAGCAATGAAGTACAAACATAAATACATTCTTATGAGCTTAAAAAGCTGAAAACCATCCCCCAACATACTGACAGATCTCAAGCCAAAGTGAAAAAAAATAAAAAAAAAAAAAATCCCAGAAAATGAATTACTGACATTGTCATTAGTGCCACGGGTAAATATATGGTGCTGGTTTTCAAGGACTAAACATCTTTCGTTTTGAACTTGTTGTCATTGACTGATCAGCTCAAATCCTGAGCACACAGAAGGTTTCTGTGTCAGACAGAGCCTGAGGCTGCTGCGTGGCTTGGAAGCACGAGGGATGTGTCGGACAGACTCTGTGAGCGCGGCTCCTGCTGCGTTTCTTTCCCCAGATTCATTTTAGATGTGCACCAAGAGCAAACCCCATAACTGGCCATGCTAAACCCTGCAGCCAGGGGTTCCTCTGTGACATCCGTCTCATTAAGGTTACCAGGAGGAGAAACCAAACCTCTGTGGCCCATGGCATGGAGAAAAGAGAGAGAGTGCTTTGTTTCTGACCGTCTCTCACGCTGCCCTGCTGCTGCCTGCCCACTCCCCGGGTCCCACGCACCCCAGGGCTGCAGGTCTGTGCCCCAGCCCGAGGCTCCTGCTGTGTCCAGCTGCCTTCCTGCCTTTGCTGGCACTGTCCCTTGGCAGGTTGTGGGTGGTGGAACAGATTGGTGCAGTAGCACACAAATGCGATCGGGGTTTGTGGAGCAGATGCTGCCTGGCACGGGCTGGCAGAATTTCGGTGAAGTCCTGCATAAGGGGGATCTCCCCTGTGGTTTTTTCCTCTTGCAGTCAGTCTTTCCTGTGCTGCAGAATTCTGAGACTTCCTTCCAGTGCTGCAGACCTGCTGATTGTTGCAAATTACTTATTTTTAGTATAGACTATGTCTCACTCTTCATCCTTCCCCTCCCCATGGCACTTTTCCCTTGGGAAGCTGTCCCAGCTGGGGCCCACAGTCTGGTTTTGTCCATTCCTCCATGTACTGGGAGGTTTCCCAGTGTGAAGCCCTTCTTGCCTCCGCTGGCAGCTGTGACAATTTTTCTTTGCAGTTTGTTTTGTGGATACAGCCTTTCTGCCACTCCTTCATCGGAGAAAGAGAACCCGCAACTTTCACATGATAAAAGTCTTGTTGCTGCAAAGTCTTACCAAAAGCAGAGAGAGGTTGTGTAGCAGTCGCACCTGGATGCAGAGAAGACAAATTCCTGCCCATGGGACCACCAACAACTCCATGTGTCTCCCAGCCATGTCCTTGGCTTCCACAAATGAGGTTGGCATGCCATGGAATGCAGCAATTTATGGCTGAGTGTTTCAGTAACGAGTGGTCTTGTCTGCAGTGGCTGCTTAAGCAGTTAGGGCTCTGATAATTATCTCAGAGCCCTGGTGGTGGATCCTAGGACATTTGTAAGAACTGGCCAGAAGTGCCTGAGGAGTTTAAGGCTCATCTCTACAACCTGCATCAGGAAACAAGCCTTTTCCAAGCTACCCCAATGTTTGTGGCCATGCTGCTCCAGAGCACCACCTTTTCCCTTTCAGTGTCCTCATGAACAAAGGCCTCTACTCCCCAAAAGAGAAATTTTATTTCTCCATGGATTTATTCTGGAACAATCGTGTCAGTTAATATCCCAAATGAGAGCCTGATTTTTATAGAAAGCCCAGATATTGCTGAATGTGAATATTTGTAAATGCTTTGGAAAATTCTCACCCTTTATTGTCTGGATCTCACTGACTTGGCTAGAATGTTGTGTATCAGTAAACAGCTGAGGACAGAGTTGGGAAGTAGCCTGAGCTTGTACTTTTCTGCCCTTCAGAGGTTGTACTTAAAAGGCAGAAAAATCAGACCCACTTCTCAGTCTAACCTGACCTGTACTAAATCATTAACCACGTGTCTTGGGGTGACTCTATCATGTGTATCCCCTAGTCTCATCCCCTCGGTTTCAATGTGAGTGGTGCTTACTCATTTCTTAATATAGTTTTGCTCTTAAATGATTCATATTCTGTTTTATCGTTTTCCTAGCACTTTATAGAGACTTGGCAGAGGCCTGGGGGACCTTTACTCTCTCCAGCTTGTCACTCCAGATGGCTTTGCATTTCTACAGCAGATGAGATGCTCTGGTCATGGCAGTGCAGTTGCCTGCGTTTGCTAATCCGCTTTGCCAACCTCCCAGACCCTTGCAGGATGCCTCTGTGCACCACTTTTGAAGAGTTTGCATTTAAATTGGCTGTTGAAATTCATGTTTCATTTTCCTATTTTAATTACTGTCTCTGCTGCACTCCTAGATAGTTACGTACTCTGCTGGAATACTTGGGGACTATAGAGGTTTCTTGTGATTTTGGTAATAAATTTAGACCTGACGTTGTGGCTGCTGTACCAGGATCTGAATAACTTGTGACTCCATATTTTTTTGAGTAGCGCAAAATATCTATAGTAAAAATAGGCAAAAGAATAGAGTCTTCGTTTTGCTCTTGGTGAACTGAATCTCTGAACGATAAACTGATTTTCTTCAAGATGCTCAAGGGACTGCCCCAGAATCTGGGGCCTCCATTCTTTGGGGCTCGTATGACTTCTGGCTTAGAAATTCATGAAACCTTGTGGGGCCAGATGCACAGCAGCAGCTTGAGGAGCTAATCTTATGCTTGAGAGGCAGTAAAACAAGATTCCTCCCAAGTGCAGTTTCACTTACACAGTGGATAAATGTTTCTGATTATTAATTTACTTTTCGTCTCCATGAATGTATTTGAGTCAAAAGTGGTATGAAATATTGGGTCATTTGCAACTGAATTGGAGTTTGTGCAGGGTCTGGGTCAGCCAGGAAAGCTGTACTCAGCACATTGAGCCAGTGTATTTCAGAAACCCCCCTCAAGGCTGTTACTGGGTGGTAAACAGTCTTCATATTCAAAAAGTGTTGTTTTTCTGAAAAACAGTCCTATTATGTTACTCTGAAATCTACTCACTTTATGCTAGGGTCCTACAGTGTTTCTGTGAGTCTGTCTTTGAGTAATCCTCCAGCTTTTGCCTCAGGCCTTGGTGTATGACGAGTGAAACCTTGCTGTGACACTGGCGGTGTCAATGTACTGCTCCTGTTTTGTACTCAAAGTAAGGACAGCAAATGGATCCATGCTCTGTTTAGTGGCTTTACCACTTCTGAAGTGCTCCTGTAGCTCAGCAGAGTGCATCTCATTCCATTTTCAGGACTAGATGCCTTTTCCCCTTTTTCTGGTCCGTAAAATGGGTTTAACAGCACATGCAGGGGTGTGTGCATTGCTCTGCTTTGACCTCCTTGCACCATCAATGCTGAGAGCTGGTGAAGGCAGCAGAGCCCTGGTGAGTGGTGTAAGCAGATCGAGTCAGCTCTGTGTCTGTCTGTCTGTCTGAGCTCCACAGCTCCGGGCAGCAGCCTGGGAGGCAGAGCTGAGGGAGTGGACATTGCTGAGAAGCTGTAATAAAGAAGAGACTTTGGTGGCTGAAGTTTTCAGTTATCCTGAAGGCTGGGTTTAGGCTGTTGTGGTGTTCAGAAAGGGGAAATGTGGGGTGTTGGGTTTTACAGTGCTTGTGCAAAACTCTGTGGGGCCAGTTGGGACCAGCTGTTGTGATCCGCAGTGATTCACATTGTAAAAAATGAATATTTAGAAATTGGATGTGAGTAAGGCTTCTGCAGGGCTGAGCTACTGCTTGGCCACTTGGCTCTGTCTTTTTGTAGGTGCTTGCTGATGTGTTTTTTGAGTTTAAATTTAGTGCTAGAATGAATTATTCACCATTGAAGTCAAAAGAAGAATTTTCAGCTCAAAGTTTCAGGCTGTTTTCCGTAGCCCTCTCCCAGTTAGAGGGAGCACTAGTTAGATAGATATTTAGAAGTGCTCTGGTCTTGGTTGAATTAATTTATAATTAACCTGGGAACAAAAAAAAAGAAAAGGAAATCTGAATATCTCTGAGAAAGAATAGACTTGGTGGGCATCTCAGCCCACTTTTTCAATCCTTTACTTGGGTACTATGGAACTTCTAGGAGGATTTCAACCTTTATTTTGCGTATCAGGTGATTCCAAGCAGACATCATTTATTTGGCAAGCTCCAAAATCCTCATTCCTCATCCCTCCCTTCCTGTGACCTGTGACCCTGCCAGGAGATGATGGGTGTATTAAGTGAAGTGCCTGTGGAAAGGAGAAGAGCTGTAGCCAACATTGTAGTTCCATATTTCTGTGGCTGTGATCTCCAGCAGTGCCGCCACTGTCGGCTCTGAGATCGTGGCTTAGCCTAACCCTGCAGTTTTGCACTTAGTCACAGCCTGTCAGAATAGTACTGGTGTCAATCCCAGCACCTCGCCCACCCTCTGCCACCTCGGATCATGCCTGAAATATTAACTCGTGTGCTCCCTTGTAGTGGTGAAGGGAGGATGAGCAGCCCCTCGTCAATCAGCCTCTCAGTCTGAGCTTCCACCTTGCTCATGAATTATACCACCGTTAGCTAAAACAAAGTGGGTGTTTTTCTCGTGTTTCTCATCTGTTTTCCCATTGGAGAGAAATCCAAGGTGACACACCCATGCTCCAAGCTGAGGTGCTGCAGAGTGGAGTGCAGGAGGCCTCTGGGTTTGGGGGGTGGCTGCTCACCACTCTGTGCCGTGGCTCTTGACCTTGTGCCTATTCAGGGATGACATCCACAGTGCTGCCACTCTTAGAAGAGGATGCATCTCCGTGCAGCTCAGCTCTGGGTATTTCTCAGCAGTCCTGCTAATTGCTAATGACAGGGACCTTGGAAGTCTCTGAAAGATCACAGTATTTTAATTTGCTTTTTTTCTCTAAGGAGCGAAGCTGACAGTGAGCGAGCACTCCGCTCTCTCCAGACACCTCCACGGGGAAGAGCGAGTTTTTGCCACTCCAGTAAAACATCCAAAGCACTCAAATTTCAGTCAGGATATTGTTTGTTGTATGCTTTATGTCTCAGATAAAAGAAAGCAAGCTAATTTTAAAATTATATCCCTGGGGGAAGATAAGGACACCAGGAGTATTGGTTACGAGGAAATCCTTCAGCTACTTGAGCAGTTAGAGGAGCCTGAGAGTAATTGTAAAGCCAAGTCTCTGTCAGGTGCCCGTGTACAAGTTTTCAGCTAAAAAAAGACTTGTAAGGGAAACCTTCTAAGCAGCACAGTCAATAAATAAGACACCATTACAGCCTGGGAAAGTGTGGATGTGTGGCTGTGTCAGGGCTTGTGCCTCTGTAGGTATTTTCTGAATTAAATCAAAATGTGCACCTCAGCATCCCACAGGGAGCCAGGATGTCAGGGCACTGCTCTGTCTTGTGGCAGCAGGTAGCTCAGGGCTGGAGCACCTCTAAAGTGTGCTGGGGCTCTGGGGAGTGGTAGTGGTGGTTCATAAGCTGGTTTTACTGTTCTTGATTAGTGTGGTGTCAATTACCCAGTGATTCTTTTCTATACAAATCTAGATTATCGCCTATTTGGAGAAAGTTTATACAGCTTTGCTTTAATTTCCATGGTCTGTTAGCAAAATACAGAACAAAATTCTTTTGGTCAAGTTTCATCAGACCAATCAGTGTTTCTGTTTAATTTGAGACCACGGTGGTAGTTGGTACCATCTCAGATCCTAGCCTACTTAGAAATAAAAAAAAAGGAAAAATAAAATCTTACCTTTTATCACAAATGTGAATCCCTAGTTCCAGCAGCATTTGTGTGAAAGAAAAAAAAGTAGTCTGCTCTGACACAGCCAGCCAAGAGATTTCTGATGAAACTGGAGCTGTTTCACCCTCATCACTTCTGTCTTCGTGATACTAAACTTTTTCAAACCACTTTATTCTTTATTTTGACTTAACTTCCTTTGCTTTAGAAATTTTCACCTAAGTGAAAATGGTACTCCTGATTGTTCCAGACTAATTTGCAGTGTGATTATAGAATCAATTAAAGGGTATTAATGAGAGATATCTCCTGTACTATCTGCTTCATTTTATGGCTGTTAGGAAGCAACTTATGGAACAGTTACCATAGTCACAACCTAAAAAGATAGGGGCAGTCACAAAGCTTGTGAGCTAAAATCCTGTATTGCTACATGCATGAAATCATAGATAAGTGTGACAGGAGTTGACATCTCAGATACAGCTTGACTTACCAGTGAGGGACAAAGCTATGATAAGACACACTGCCTCTGGAGGCAAAAAAAGATTCACTGTGGGAATCGTTTTGGTTTTTGAAAGAAATCACAGCGCTTCAGCATGATTGTGCTAAAACGGTTGTAACATCAAAAGCAGGGATAAACTCCTGGAAAACCACATTGCAGTATTTCCATTTAACCATTTAACATAGTCAGGGAACGAGTGAGTGGATAAAATACAGGAACTGGCCCCAGCAATGACCCCTCTTTCAACACACACTCTTTACTCCTGCTCTCCGTGTGGTTTATAGGGCTGGGGGGATTTCATCCACAGCTTCCCCCCTCTGAGACCTGCTGTCTCCCAGTAACCCCAACTCTTATAATTGTTGATATTTTCCCTTCTTCTCAAGCCCATTGCAGTAAATGTCACATACAAAACCTGCTGTGCAGAGCAGGCAGGGAAATATGTGCCTGAGAGGGAGTGAGGCTGTCGGGCTCTTTGTGCAATGGCAGCAGTGTTGGTGCTGTCCCTTGTGTCTGTGTCCCCTCTGCACGACCACTGAGAGCAGGGTGTCCGTGATCTGGCCCCTTCGCCTTTCTGATTTGGGGCACCAAGTCCTCATTGTAAAAGTGCTAAAGGTTGCAATACCATAGTCACGTGTATAGGCTACTGAGCAAAAAAAAAAAATCCGAAGAAAAGGCAACTTGTGAGATTATCGAAATTTTGGCATTCAAACTGGTGGGTGACTGATGCACACAGGAAGATTTGACCCAATGACCTTGCTGCAGCCTCTGGAGCAGGGTCAGTCTGAGCACAGGCAGGCTGATTCCTGTGAATACTGCTCAGAAAGCCAAATTAGCATGCGCTTTTGCATGATCTGTCTTCTGCTGCCTGGGCATTTTCCCACAGTGCTTGGAGCTCTGATTAAGGCAGCCAACCATAAATCACTAAGGCACATGTCAATGAAGCCCTTACGATGCCACTGGGGATAGAGGAATCATATCCTCTTATTGCTTTAATGGTGAGGCTGGAGTCCATTAAAAATCCATTTAAATCTATGAACTGGTGCTAGTTTTAAACTGGTAATTTATGTCCAGTAGATATTAGCAGTATTTTTTTCCCCCGTGTCTGAACTGTTGCCAATGGCTGCTCTAACTAACCAATGCTATTCATGTTCAGGCTCATACAATATAATCTTCCCTCTCTGGGTCTGTATCAGCAGGCAGCAGTAATGGGTATTGTCTGAACCAAAGCCTCTTACAGAAGTGTTGCAAACCAGAATGAAAAGACTGGAATTGCACGCCATCAGCATGTGGAAAGTGTCCCAAACTGGGAATTGATCGGTGGATTTTCTGCCATCATCTTTCAAACTGCATTTTGGAAGGACTCAGAACAAGCTCAGTGGAACGTACCTGATACCCAACATCCACCTGCCAGCATGGGCTGTACAGTAATAATTAAATTATTAGATGCATTTAGCAAACAAGAGTACATTCAGTCTAGTTCATTACTTTGTTGATTTTGGAGCCTGAGTATTTCAGAGGCTCTCTGTCTTTGTACTCATCTGATTTGCAAAATAAGATGTTCTGCAGGGGAAGAAACACACGCAGTATGAGCTCTTCCCCTCCAGTGCTGTTGCCTGGTGGCCTTTGAAGATAGGCAGGAATTCTCCCACTTCTAACTGACCAAAATCAGATCTACTGAAGGAGTCCAGCTGAAACAGTGCAGGATCCTTGTGTAATGTACTGTTCATATAATAAGAAACACTATAGACCAAAAGCAGCAGCAATGGCACAGCTGGCACCTACATTATTGTGTGCACAACTTAACAGTGTAGAAGCAAAGACTGCTTGGGCAGGTGTATCCTGAGGCTGGGATGGTTCTGGCAGCATTTGGACAGGGTCATGACACATTGAAAGTAATCTAACTTCTCTCCTCTACACTGTTAAAAACCGCAAACTGTTCTATGGCAGTTCCCATTTTGGTTTTCTTGCAGAAGTGAACTCTGGATCACAGAGGTCAGTGTTTTCTCATCTACTCATGGTATTAAACATTTTTGGAATTAAAACAAAGCAATGCAAAATCCTTTGTTCTGCTCTTAAAGGACGTTCCCCAGCCCTGAGGACTGTGGATAGCTCAGGTATCAGTCAGCACAGGGCCTTTTCCACCCCCCACCCCAGGTCACTGCGCCTCCCTTGCCTTGCTCTGAGGTCCACTGCCCACCTCCCTGTGGTCCAAGCCTCTGAGCTGCCAGCAAAGCACAGATGTCCTCCCAGGCAGTGCCAGAGGGGCACGGTGGGGCAGAGGGGAGGGTGACGTATGAACAGGGCGTCTGTGTCCAGCTATGCTGTCCATCTGTCACAGCTCCTGCTCTTAGCAGGTGAGCACCTACTCCAGGAGCACTGCAAGAGCAGGAAGGAGCTGGCACCCGAAGGGTGATGAGATCAGCAGAATGTTGGATGTAAATGTGTGGATCGCAGTTGGAGATCCGTAAAGGGATGTAGGAGCAAATGTCGGAAGTTGTGGCGAGAGATTTGTGCTCTGTGTGTGGAAATGATCATCAGAGTGCAGTGGGACTGGCCTGATCAGCCAAAGACAGGCAGAAAGTAGCCAAAACAAAATAGGTAAAGGCTCAAATATTTCTAAGCCAAAGTGCTGGTCCTTTTTTTTCAAATGAAATTAATTAATTTCTTCTGGAACTCTACCAAGTTATTTACTCTTACTTCTGGTAGCAGCAGCCACAGAGGTAACCAGAAATCGCTAGGTAGTGCAGGTGTTTGCTAGCAAGAGCAGCTGTTACTGTTAGAAAAAACCCAAAAGGTTTCCTTCAGTTTCAGCTTCATAACCCAGATGACAAGTTCTGAAATGAATTAAAAAAAAAAATCTCCAACAGACGCTTCATCAAAACCTGGCTCCTTGCTTGGCTTTGCTTGCAGCTGTTGTGCTCCTTCTGGGGCTTGGCATGGGATAGCTGTTGTGGGAGCTGTGTTCACCCTTCTGCATGTCCTTTTTTTGACTCACCTTCCATTCAGAAGCCAGTTTCTTCTTTTCTTCATTTTTTTTTTGTTCATTAGTGCAAAAGAAGCAACTGTGCTGCTGCCTCAGCCAGACAAAAATCAGCTTCCTTAGGCAGGGGGAAGGTGTTTGTTTTGTATTGGGAGCTCACCTGGGATACAGAGCAAACAACAAAAGTAACTTGTTCCCCCCCAAAACCATCTTTGTTAATTTTCTCGTGCAAAGGTTCTCCTTTGAAGGGACACGGCTCATCGGCTGGACCTGGAGCCGTCCACATAATGCCTCAAAAGACAAAGTTATACTGATGTCAGCAGCATTAGGGAAAGTTAAACTTGTGGATATAGGCAATCCAAACGAAGCCAGGAAGCTTCTGTTTGATTCAGACAGCTTAGAGCTGGCTATCACTGATGTTTGCATTTGACAGCTGCAGAGCTATTTCCTTTTGATTTTTCATGTACAAAGTCCCACAGCAGTTCAGAAGAGAGGAGCAGGGTTTCATGCAGATGACTGAGTGGAGAAAGCCAGAAGCATTTGGAAATTATTCAGTGCAAGTTATGATTTGTTCTTACTGCTTTTCTTTTTAGCACCAGAAATCGGTGCTGATGTCATTCCCTTGTTAGTTGCTCAGTTTAGTGAGAATAAAGGACAGCTAAATTGGGACCCTGCAAAATGCAACACCCAGATGGCTGAAAAGGCAAGTGAACAAGGTGCTGAAATGAGAGGCTTTTGTCTTGGGTCTGAAAAAAGAAATAAAAAAAATCAAGCCGCATACAAGTAATACACATGACCACAAATGGAAGGGAGGTTCATTTGGAGCCTGAATTTTGCATTCCTTCGCATCAAATCAGGCAGTTCTGCTGTACTTGTGTGTTAAAAACAGAAACAAAACCAACAGCAAAGCAAGGCAGAGAGAATCAGACCAAACCCAAGCCTCTTTGGCAGTATTTTGGTACTCAGGGCTGGTAAAGTGCATTTCCCAGACTCTTTGTTGTCAGGGACATCCATCCTTTGTGTGATCCCGTGTAATGACCTGTAATAAACATTCCAAGTTTATTTCTATCCCAGATTCTGGATGTTCCCTCGAATACATTTCAACCCTGTGGCATCACAAGGTTATCACTGCAGGATGGCAGCAGCCTTGCCCAGTTAACCGGGGTCTTACTGCTGATGTCACAACAGAGGCCAGAGCAGCACCTACAAATTGGAGGGCCACTAATCTAATAATTATCAGGCAATTACACAGCCCCATGAGCAGGTGTGGCTGCTTCAGAAATGCCCCAGGAGGAAACAAAGCGGAGAGGGAATTATTCTAACATGTGGCAATTTATCAGTTGCTAACACCGGTGAGATTTTTGTCAAAAGATTCCCTCAGGGTTCCCTGCCACAACATCATGGATTTATGATTGGGGATGAACATCTCTCTGAGTAGTGCAAAACAACGCAAAGGATTACAGGCTTCTGGGCATTTTCTGATCTGGGGTACAGGTGGAACAATTTCCACCATAGTGGGTACCTTGTGACAGACAGCAAAACCCTTGCTGATGGTCTGTGTGATTGGTAAAGCATAATATTATTTGCTTAGATTGTTTCACACATGAGCTCGAGAGAGAGTTGGTAGCCAAAGAACTCAGAAGAAATTTGCTTAGTTTGCCTTAAAAGATACTTTTTTTGTCTGATTTTTCCAGCAGCACTGGTTATATCAGACATAGCAGCATAAC
Organism: Lycocorax pyrrhopterus obiensis; assembly: GCA_014706295.1. NCBI lineage: Eukaryota > Metazoa > Chordata > Aves > Passeriformes > Paradisaeidae > Lycocorax > Lycocorax pyrrhopterus. The sequence goes on from JACSVZ010000012.1 coordinate 2,982,354, forward strand.
ACGTAGGTGCTAAAATTAACAATGCTGTGCTGTAAAATCCTCTTTTAAAAAATGGTGACTGGTGGGAACTGCTCATGAATAAAACTGAGAAAGAAGAAGGAGCGAAGCATCGTGGAAACGTTGGCAGAACTGTGCTTTCAGAACTTCAAATGTGAAAATTCGTTGACAAGCAATATAGATTGCTTTAGGTAGGGCAGGGCTCATGCACAGATTATGTGGTTCTTGAGAAAAGAACAAGATACGAGGTACTACAGGTGCTCTCAGCCTGGGTTAACGTGAGAAGGGGTGGCTTCTTGATGGTTTTGGTCAGGGGTTACACTGCAGGACGGGGAAGGAGGAGGCCCCCAGGCTCATCCTGCCTCTGTTCTGGGAAGAAACCTGCCTTTCCTTCCAAAGGATCGTGGCAAGGAAGGAGAGTGGTGCTCTCTGGTGCTCACCTGTGCTGGGAGAGCACGGTCGCTGCCCACTCTGTAGCTGTGGTGATCTTCCTTGCCCGCTGCACAATTTCATTTCTCTTTTTCTCACCACTTTGGAGAAGAGTTTCTTTGTTGGGTTTCTCTTTGCGTGCGCTGGAGCCGGTGAACTGATGGGATGTGACAGAATAGTTACAATTGCAGAAAAAACAGGAAGAATGGCACATTTTTTTCAGGATACTCTATCCTGTTGTATGATTTATTTGGCATGTTGAAGTATTAATGCTTCATGTGCTGCAGTAACTGACTTTTTGATATAAAGGTTTTGCTAGGAAGAGCATTATAGGGTGTAGGGTGCCAGCAGGAATTCAGAAAAGGAGAAATTGTCTTTTTAACAAAAACCAGTAAATCCCATCAGTGGGACCTAAACACCAGCTGGGCCAACAGAGTAAAGGGCAGAATTAATTTCCAGATACCATCTGATGGTGATGGAAACACTGAGAGTGTGACATTCACTTGTGTCCTGAGCAGCCACCTTGCAGAAGAACAGAAGCTCATCCAAGCCGGGGTTGGGGAACCATTTTCCAGCAGGTTTCTCAGTACCACGCACGTGACACTTCACACACTTTTTGCAAGGGTGGATTTTTCCAGCCTTTCAGAGTGTGTTACCTTCAGGGGGTCAAAATGATCTTTGATCTCTGGCTGCCCGTGTGCAAACAAGCAAAGGAAAAAGGGTAGGGGAAATTAACACAGCCAAGTGTTTCTAAGCCTTTGGTTGTGCTCTGCGTTGTTGATCAGACTTTTCTTGTGTTTGTATTTAAACTTCACAATGAGTGAAGCTAATTAGGCTTGGTTAAGCTGATAACACCACTGCAAGGACCCAAAAGCTGAGCCCTCCTTGTCTCTGTCAAAGAAAATCAATATTTTCATTCTTCCATAACCTCATTGCTCTGTTAAGCAACACCAAGCTTGCATTATGCTGGAACTTATGCACATAATTAGAGCTTTGGGAATTTGGAGGTATTTTATCTGTAATTAAAGTGAAAGTGTTCGAGAGTAGGGATTTACTTTCTACGGTTTTTTGCATTCTTAATTAAAAAAAAAACAACAAACCTAAAACAACCCCAAAAACATAAGAGAAAAAAATGACTCAATCTAGAAAGACTCCCCTGGGAGCTGTTCCTGCCCCACGTCAATCAGGCCCTCGTGCCTTCATTTCTGAGCTTTCTTTGCATGGAAGGCCACGCAAATGCTTCAGTTTCACTGACAAAAAGGAGGCACCAAAAGGGAAAGATTCTTTCCAGGATAGCACTTCCAGTAAACACCTCACCCCACAAACACTCTTAGTGGAATCAGGGCCACTTCTCCTGGAGAAGAGCAGGGAAACACCCCCTTTAGAAGGGAATGATAAGCTGCATCATGCACACTGAGCTGGGTTTAATTGCTGGCCCACTTGAGGGAGCTGCTTTTGGGGGTAGCAGCTCTGTGATGTTCCCTGATGTGTGATAAGGGAATGTTGGGAAAGGTGTTTTTCTCACACAGTGCAGCATCTCCCACTGTATTTTGGGACAGCAACTGGCTGAAGTTTTTTAGGGCTTCGGCAGCTGTAGAAATCCTGTCCTGGTTTTGGGTAATTCCTATGGAAGATGGCAAAACACATCCCTTCCTGGACAGCCAGCCCTCTCCTATCCCTGCCTTTCATTGCAGCAGCAGGGAAGAGAGGTCAGAGCAGCACAGAACCATACCTGGAGCTGTGTTTTCAGTAAAAATGCTGGCAAGAGGCAGAACTAAGCAATTTGACTTGGCCAAATCAAATATTTCTAGTGCCGTTCAGAGCTACGCACAATCTCCAGTAATGTTTGCGTTGTAAACCCCAATCTCTTGATTTTTACTAAAAGCGATGTTGCCTGAATGTTGCTAGAATACTGACAGTGAAGAAGTTATTTGGAAAAACAGTAAGAAAACCTGGTGTACCTTTACAGCTTTTACTACAGGTGTGCATAGTGCAGGGAATGGAATAATGAACACATTCCCCAGTTTAAGCAGCCGCCTTCTGAGCTGCAAGTGTGAGCAAACAAGTCAGGAAGAATTGTAGGGAGCTGCATCCTTGGAAGGAAAGCACCAAAGACAAAACTCCCATCAACAGCAGCAGTAGGTAAAAGTATTCCTGAGTGCTTGGGAACAAAGGAGTTTTTAGGGAAAACTTCAAGCAAAGAGGGTTTACATCTTATCTATATTCATCCTTGGTTCCGTTTGCTTGCAGTGTTCTCTGTCTTACAAAGGAGATCAGCTTTTGTGGGGACAGCTGGGACTGGGATGGCTCATTTTCAAGTCTCAAATGTCAATGACTAATGCTGATTTACATGCAGATTGCCTCTCAGCTTTATTTTATTTGGTTATTTATTTATTTCTCAGAAATTCAGTCGTTTGCCTCTGAGGAAGAAATCAATGAGAGGGCAATAAGGATGTAATCTCATTGCCGATTCAGGAAAAAAATAAAAATACAGAAATAAAAAAGAGGACGAGAGGAGCATTTCAGCAAATGCATAGCTGCTGGTAGGTTTTCCATTCAGGTGTTTGCCAGGTGTCAGACTGTGTGGGAAGAAGGCACGTTGCTCTAGGTCCAGAGCTGCTGTTGAGCCCAGGCTCCGTGTTTAGTCTCTGCTGTTTGAGCTAGCCTTTGAGTTCTTCACTGATGGTATGAGACAAATCCCGTACCATTAGCTCTGTTTTCTGACAGCCAAAAATGTGAAATCCTGTAGCTCTCACCATCTGGCTATGAGCTGGAAAGGTGTGGTTTTTTTCCAATTGAAATCTCATCTTTCCAGGGTGTTCCAAATTACAGCTCCATGCCTTATTGACAAAATTAATCTCTTGTAGCCTGCACATCCCCTGGATTCAGTGCTGCAATTTGGTTTTTTATTTTCCTCTTCTCTCCAGTCTGTCCCCATCACCTGCTCTCTGGTGCTGGATGCTCTGAGGGGGAGGAATCAGCTTTGCTCTGTATCTTTGCAGTGACTTTGCAATCCTTTCTTCCACCCTGAAAAATGTTTATTGCTGGTGATTATTTACAATCAGAAAGAAATAGGCCTAATATTTTCACAGATTTCTTGTTGAACTTGGCAAGTTAGCATTTGGGAAGATTCAGACCTACTAGCTGTGAGAAAGCTGGAGGCACGGCCGTTGGAATTGAAATGTCACGCACTACCAGATTTATTTTGCTCGGTAGTTTCCAAAATCCAATTGCAATGTCATCAGTCCGTGTTCATGTTCAGCTTCCACCGACTTCAACGAGAATTTGGTCCCCAAACCGTTCAGACGTGGAAAACTGCGGGCCAGAAGTGAGTGGGTTTGCATAAATGAGGCGCAGGAGGTTTGAGGTTGGGAGAGCTGGGCTCAGCTTTGGGCGTGCTGGCCAGCTCCAGCTCTGGATCCAGCTGCACCTCAGCCAGGAAGGACAATCAGACATAAGGTACAAGCCTTAGGTCCACCTTGTTGAGCTCAGCCCTGGGAGGGCGTGTGCACCTGTGGAATGGTGCTGGGAATGAGATAGTCACACTTGGAGTTATCCCAGCATGAAGAGCCTGGTTAGGCTGGGGTAAATGCTTCTCTCTCAGGATTTATTGTAGCCACTTGCTCTATGCACAGCCCTCGTGAGGACTCAGGAGATTTATAAATAAGGAGTTGGGAGCAGCAGATAAAGCCACTATGACACAGCCCAGCTCTTGGGGATTTATAGCTAAACTGCATTGATTTTTATTACTTTTATTTTTTTTCAATTTGAGTGTCTAAGGACATGGGAAATGATCACAAATTGATGGTGACCCTGGAAATCACTTTCTGATTGTGATGAAAATATCTTATTAAAGATTTATGTGGAGAAAGGAACCAGGTGACAACTGTTTCTGGTGCTGAGTAAATGTGCTTCAGAATACGTAAACATTACTGATGGGGTGAATGTTCTTTCTTGAAAATTTTTAATGATTAGAGAATTTTCTTAATTATAGTCAGATATCTAACCACTAATTACTCTGCTAAAGTGTGTTCTGGTAGCAGGAGAAATGCAAAACAAATTTACTTACCTATTAAAATCTTTATGTGTCTATTACTGCCACCAGTCTGTGGCTCCTCAGAAATATAGACTCTTATTGATGGGATCCCAGATGCTAACTAGAATTTAATTTAGTTAAATGGTTTGCAATACAGCTTGTATTTCTCCATGGATACACACCAACAGAACAAGATAAAACTGTTACCAATTACTCAGCCTTTTTTTATTTTTTAACCTACTTGCACCCTTCCTTCTTGAATTGTAAATATAAAATATTTACAATGATTTATGTAAAATACTATTTTTTTGAGTCAGAAAATCTGCTGCCTATGCTATAAAGTTGCTTTCAACGCTGTCATTCCAGTTGCAACTGTCCAGCAGTTTGTAAGACACTACATCTGTCTCTACTTATCTTTTTAGTAGATTACACTAAAGTGAATCCTTAAGGCTAAACCCTCTAATTTACTAAAACACATGCACATAAAATTACAGCTGTCTCACCAAGACTTTCATTGATTTGAACAGAACTGGGATTCATTTAAATGGTTCTAAAACTTAGATAAGCAAACTTCTTTCCAATCCCTAGCAAAAAAAACCCCACAAGTAAAGTACCAAAACACTCCCAACCTGCCAAACAACCCTAATTACTAGTTTATTGATTGGCTCATCAGTGCTTTATTCTTTGTGTCTGCTGACACAATGTCTCCCAGATCCCTTGGCTCCAGTGGCAGCTAGGTGTGCTTCCCACACGGAGGGACCATCTTGTCAGGAAAAAGGGTGTTTCCTATGGTTAAAGCACAGTACCACTCTTAGAAGTAACTGTATTGTACATGGTGAAAGATTGACCCCTCTGAAACTTGGCAGTCTGAAAATGAAACATTTAACTTAAGCTGAAGGCGGGGCAATCGCTGACTGTGAAGTACAAAGAGAACATAGATGGAGACTTTAAGACATATTAAACAGTTTCAATGCATCTAAAGTTAAGGTTAAGGAGGTTGCTGCCTCCCTGGCAGTTTTTCTGCTATTAAAAGACCCCACTCTGACTTTCTGCACACGGTTTGGAGTATTTTCCCTGAAAAGCAGATGGGAATATCTTGCAGGAGATGTAGGAGCACCTCCTGTGGGGACTGGTGTACATCTACTCAGCTCCACACGCCCTTGCTGCGTGGAAGTGCCAGCAGTTTCACACCAGATGTGGAGCCTCCTCAGCATCCTGGATCGTAGCTCACAGAGGCTTGGGGCTCAAGAGGAAACATGGAAAACACTCTGTAAGTGGAGCAGAGGGGAAGTGAGTTTTCTCTGAAGGCTCAGGCAGAGGCTGCTCAATTACCTTCCCAGGATCTGATGCCCCCATTTTGCGTTGTAATTCTCATTACCCAGTTCTGTCACCCAGCTCAGTGCTGCAAAGTGTTCAGGCACTGCTGCTGCTGAATGCTGGGGAAAACACCAGAATCCAATTAAAAATCCCCTCAGCGTTATTAGAAACCAAGAATTGGCTTTGAGGAGTAGTTACAGCAGTTTGCCTGGAAATGTGCTGTGTTTCCCACTGCCAGCCTTCTCCCTGCTGACAGGCCCTGTTTGCATTTCCAAACGATATCTGCCTGTGCAGTGGGCAGTTACAAATATGATGCAAGAATTCATAGGAAAAAAACTTTCCAGCTCATGTGATAAACAACCCCAGATGATCAAAACCCATAACCGAGCCCTCTCTACTCTCACTTTTCCCTTGGGAGAGTGGAGAGGAGAGCAGCACATGGCAGATGTTACTTTGCTTAATGCAGTGCTTCCCATCTCTCAGTACGCTCATCAGCACGGGTGGCTGCTGCAGGAGCCTGCCTGCTGCTGATTCTCTCCTGTGTTTCCACTGATAGCACTGGGAAGAGTTGATTATTTCAGTGAGAGTGGTTGAGAAGATGTTTTACACTGGGTGGTTGTGGCATTATGTGCTGCTGAGATGTCACAAGGCAGAGTTTGTCCAAGGCTTCCCAGCAGCGCTGTTTGTTACCCAAAGCTGAATTCTCCATCACCAGCATGGTCAGGTGTGCTTGCCATTCCTGTCAGGGAAAGTGAAATCAGAGGAAAATGAAGGGACAGGAAGATGTATTGCCACTGTTCTTGCTCTCTGGACAGGAGGGCTTGAGGAAACAACTGCTGGGTTTGAGACAGGTCACCCTACAGTCTTTCTTCAGCATTACCCACTGCCCATCCACCCTCTCTTTGCCTCAGCCAGGGCCTTATCATGCTCCCAGAAGGAATTTCCTTCTAATACCTAATCTAAACCTTCCCTCCTTCAGCTTAAAGCCATTCTCTCTTGTCCTCTCACCCCACGCCCTTGTCAGCAGCTCCCTCTTGGTGTGTGTGGACCTGTGGGCTGCTGGCAGCAGCTCTTTGAGCAAACACGCCTGGTGTGTGCCACAGGAACACAGATCTGGGCACACAGGCTCTCACCTGCAGCCTGAGACCTTCTCCTCTACCCCTCCAGGGGTCCAGGGGGAAAAGCTGAACACCCACCTGGGCAGGAGAGACCTGTCCCTTTCATACCTCTTATTGGGAGCTCCATTTTTCTCTCCTGTTGCTTCTGTCATTTCTCCTTTGACACAGGATGAAAGCTAAAATAGGAACCAAATGTTACTTTCAGACTAAGCCAGGTGCTGTGGTCCTGCCTGGCTTCCTAAATCTTGTTGAAAATGCCATGGAAATGTTCAGGAATAGGACTGGTAATCTTGCAATGGTACTTCAAGCCCTGCTTCAGCAAAAAAAAACGTTTGAGGATTTATTTAGGTGCTGTGCAGTTAAGCATGTATTTAAGTGTTTTGCTGAACCAGACCATTTTTAGCTTTAGAACATTTAGTTTTATTGTATTTTTGTAAGTAAATTTCAATAATTTCGTCTATGTCTCTTCTGGACAGCTTGAGGTGTTTTAAAATAGCCTGAAGGATTTTGGTGCAAAGTTTGCTGTCTGTATCAGAAACGTTTGAGAAAGCTACTGAAATCAGAGAGAGAAAATGGACCTAATAATTTGCTAAAGAGATGGTAACTTGTTGGCAGAAGGTGGTGCTGTTACCTGATATTGAAGCAGATAACTGACTCCCACGTCAGCGAACTTCTGCTAAACCCAGCCCCTGAGCAGCAAAGAGATTTTCTCTCCCCCTTCCCCAGCCACAGACGTGACAGTGAATAGATACAGATGAGGTTCCCTGGTCTCTGAGCTACAATAATCTTCTTAATTAGAAGGCAGATGGCCATGCCGTCGTTTCTCCCACCATAAAGTAGAATATCAGGTGAACTTTGTTCTCTAGAGAAATAAACGCAGCCACACTGAGCTCTTCACATGCAGTGGCTGATTTCACTGGCACAGACATGTGGCCTGAACTTAACAGAAGCAAAAAATGATTGATATAAGGGACAGCTGAAAGATTTTGAAGTGGGGTGGTTTCTTTTTCACGAGCAGCATGCTGTCACACTTGATAATATCAGGTGCCAGGAGAGAAAATCTGAAAAATCCAAAGGGAGGATTTGGTTGGGAAAAGCTCTTTTAAGCCCTGCCTGGTGCATTGATGAAATGGTTGGTGCATGAGCTGGCAGGTGATGCATTGCAGCGTGCTGGGTGCACGGAGCAATGCACAGGTGCAACACATAAATCACTCCTGGCTCTTCAGAATGATTTCGAGCCTCCAAAAATACCTAACATCTTTTAGAAAAGAAAAGGATGAAATGTAGGAAATTATATAATAGATAACAAGTCTCATTTCTGAAGCTTCAGAATACATAGATATCATATTTTCAAGCTTTACATCATAATCTTAAGAGTTTGAAACTTTTTTTGTATTTAATAAAATATGATTTGTTTTCCCCCTAACCCTATGCCTGTGGGACTTATGGCAATGGAGCAAGACAGAGGAGGAAATAAAAATTGTTGTTGCATGTTTTCTCAAAAAAGATATTAGTTAAGGGGCTAAAAATTGTGAAAATTGAATGTTTTAGTTACTTCTGGATTGGAATAGTGAGAAATTATTGTATTTTTACTCCAAGTACAGTTCCTAATTTAGAAAATATTAGGACGTGAGAAAGGCTGTTCCTGAAATAGCTCACTGGAAACTGGTGGCAGAATTTTCTATCTGTGTTCTAAATTATTTTGATAAATTTTCACATTCAAGAGAATTTAGACATGGATCCAACTTTTTCTCCTGAAGGAAGACCAAATTTTAAACCTTTGAAAATCTCTTTGCTCATCCTTCAATGATTTAAGATAATTTTAAATATAAGCCTGCATAAAAGAGAAAAAAACTTCACGCGTGCCTGGAGAGAAAATTGAACAGTGAAAAAGAAAGTCCAACTCATGCAATAAATCTTTCAGGACTCATGCTATCAGCTAATCTGAATCAACAAGGAAAGCACTGGTGGATTAGGAAGGGTGAGAAATATTTTTGCTCCTATGGAATGTGGAATAAAGCCCCTTTTGGGCTGGCAGCTGTAGACAGGGGCTTGTGATGCCATCAGTGGCCAGAGCTCAGCAGCAGCCCTGAGGGGCTGCATGGACTCAACATTCCAGAGATGAATTTGTACACTTGCCATGTGCATTTTGGGATGTATTTTCAAAATTACGAAAGCTTGTCTCTGATCCCTTTGTTAGAAGAGCTCCATGGATGTGGAAGTATCCAATAAATATCTGGAATTTCAGGGTGTGGGTGCTGGGCTTTGAAAGTGTGGCTCTTTGGAGCCAAGACACTCTGCCTCACCTTTGGAGAAGAGAAACACAACTGGTCAGGTGCCACTTAAGATACAGCTGAGCCTGAGACTGGAAGGCCCTTGCAGGATTTTCAGACTTTGAGCATGAGGCTGATTTTTTTTGGGTTGTTTTTTTTTTTTTCCCCCAATTGGATTTCACGGTTGAAACCGGGTGTAAGAATCCTGACACCAGGGAGCAAATAGCTTTTTATGGAGATCTGAATTACATTTTACACTTGAAAAATCAGCCCGAGCAGAGAGTGCAATGGCCTGGGGCTGTGTCTCCGTGCCAGCGCCCTGCTGCTCTGTCCCTGGCCACAGCAGGTCACACTCCCAAGGCACCTGGAGCGTGCGGCGGGGCAGGGTAGGGTGCTAAATGGAAAGAAAGCATTTAGAGCTGGTGCTGGCTCCTCCTTTGAAGGCCTCCTTTAAATCAGTTTTAAAAGCCTGCGTGGATTTCAGTGCTCTTTTGCCCTGCCTTGGTCAGGTGACCCAGCAGAGATGTGGGTTTGCTCACAGGTTTCTTCTGCTGCCAGGTTCTCAGCGTGGCATCACCCTGCACCTTTCCCTGCAGCTGCAGCCTCCTCTGCTCACAAACATCCTCGCTCTGCTGGACTGTTTGGAGTCTGGGTCATGGACCCTGTCCCTTCTGTGTGTGAACATCCAGCAGTTTTCCATGGAAACAAGTGGGGAGGATTTCAGGTGGTCTTGAATTTGCCTGCAGTGCCCAGTGCTTACGCTGGAATAAATCGCTCTGAATTCACTGCGGTGTCCCCCAGTGTCTGCTGAGAGATGCAACTTTGTTTGATTTCACTTTTGGGGATTTTTATCTACTGCAGACATTGGCAAACTTATCTACCAGTCTGTTTATAAGCATTCATAAGGCTGATAGACATTTCCTATTTTTCTGTGAATTTCGATGCATCTCTGGACAAACGGGTGTCTTTGCTGTTATTTTCCCTGGGAGCACAACTCCAGTTAGGGGCCCCAAATGAAAATCTGTAAACACAGAAGTCCAAAACCTCAATTCTCACTTGTCAATGGGGGAGAAAAAGTATCAGCCTAATGGTGGCACAATCCAGCCCTGTAGGTAACACCTACTCAGGTCCTGCTCCTGTGGAACACAGTTATATATCAGCTATGATCATCTGTTTTCCCATTTTTTTTTGTGTGTGTGAGTTGCTGAAAAGCAAACCTTTCCCACAACTAATTGTATTTGCTAATTACCTGTGAAAAAGCAATTATCTGCAAGTGATACAACTCTTTGGAAAGGCTCTTTTAATTGGCGAAGATGGGGAAAGATGCTCTTCTGTGGATTCTGTTTTCAGAAGAATCTTCCCCAATATTGTACCTGATGTATCACATTAGACACATCAGATTGGGTTGCATCAGCAGTGTTGCATTACATCACATCACCGAGGTAATGTGCTGTGACAGACTTGCAATGCAATGTGTCAGCTGGAAAATGGGGAAAGATGTGATTTCCTGAGCAAAATGCTGCTTAAGCTTTATGGTATTTTCGCCTCCTCTAAGTGAACAAGTGGGTGTTTGTGTGTTGGGGTAGCTCCTAAAGGACTCAGTTGCCTGTTGAAGAATTCTGGGCATTTTCTGTGTTTCCTGCCTCTCCATTGACTATTAACAGGTCTAAAAAGAAAGGTGTTTTTTACAGTTTACACTTCCATACCCAGATTATAATATATTTGTTCCCCCAAAGTTTCAGTACGCTGAGAAAGGCCCTTCTAGGAGGAATGTTGCCATTTGCACAGCTCTGCCCAGGGCCTGAGCTTTTACCTTGGCTGGTGGAACGTGCCTCTGCTGGGGAATGCTGAAGGGGGTGAGTTCTGCACAAGTGAGGCCCAGAATCACAGCCCTGAGGGAGAAAGTGTGGCTGCAATTCATGTGCACTCAGAGGTGCCGTGAGAAGGGGATTTTCTAATGCATGAGTTATTTATGGTGCACAGCTCCTGCAAGGACAGCACTGAAGCACCTTGCTTTGCCTCCCCTCGTGGCTGACCTTCTCCCCGGGGGTGGCAGCAGGAAGACACTGCAGCCTGTCACCCCTCAGGGATGTGTAGGAAAAATTTGCACTGGCCAAGGTATTTTTCCAGGCCTGAGTAAAGATGATTTGGCTTGCCCAGAGGAGAGGACAGAGCAGTGGTCACTGTGGTCACCTGGAGCGGCTTGTGCCCAGCCAACCTCACCAAACTCACGCTGGCCACCTGCACCTGCTCTTCAGATGAGGTTCTAGTCAAATTTAGTTGCTGGCAGTTGGGTGTCTTTGACAGGAGACTTGGTTATGTCTCAGAACAGAGCAGAGAAGCTGGAAATAGGTGCACTTCAGGTGGAGCTGTGGAGGTGGGGGATGCAGACATGAAAATGGAGTGCAGATGAAGGAGAAAAAGTCATAAATGTTAAGCTCTTTAGAAAAGGAGGAGCTACGAAATCCATGTGAAAGCAAAAATCAAAATATTTTTAGTGTGCTGTTATAATCTGCGCTGTCAGCAATAATGTAACAATTTGCTTCCTTTTCTAGTCACTTTTAAAAAAATTGTCCACTTTTTCATGAGCTACTCAGCATTGTCTGACACTGAGCATCCTCTCAGGTATACATTACGCTCCAGTGCAACACCGAAACCAATCAGCAGAGAATTTCTGAAGAGGGAGCTGCCATACAATAATGATGAACATATTGTCCTCAAGCTGTGGAGGTTAACAGCCCCAAATTGCTTTGCTATTTGTACATATTGAAATAAGAAGGATTTATATGTTTGCTCTCATTTCAGTGGGCTCTTGTGATTCATTACGTTGGCACTTCAGAGTTCAGAGTAGTCACTCGTCTCCTGCAAAGCAGCACCCTTAACTCTGTTACTGTTTGGTTGCTCATTATTGGCCCAATTCTTTCATTTTTATTGCTAAGCAAATACACTTTGGTTTCACAGGAACTTGTCTAATGCTGATTTCTGTAGCGCTCATTGTCAGAAAGATCAGGGTCCTGGTGCACTCAGAAAGAAATCAGCGAAGTAGATCTATAATAGCTTTGCTGTTTAAACAATGCCTTGGGTCATTAAAACTGAAACAAACAAAAAATAATTTAAAAAAATTGGTTTTGTGCCTATGGATACCTTTCATTTTTGTTCAATAGGGTTCTTAATGAAATGGCAACAGTCATGTAGTTACCTTTTTGCTTACGTGATTTAGTCTTTCAGGACAATACAGTCATTTTACAGTCTGTCCTGGGTTAGGGAAAGAGCGTAATTGCTGAGAAATGAATTGTGAGTCGAAAGTCTCTAACCTTTGCCTGCCAGCCCACACTCCTGCTTGCTCTAAGCAGGTACTGAGGAAAGATATTCAGGTGCCCAAAGATGAAAATAGCTTCACAAGGCTTTTTGCTTTGTTTTTGTTGCTTGTTTTGGTGTGTTTTTGGTGTGCTTCTTTTTTGTTGTTTTCTCCTCAGAAATGAACAGTAGACCCCTCCAGCCCTCTGCAAAACTGCTATAAACCTTATTGTACCCATAAATTCCTCCAGTACTTGTACAGACCTGGATGCTACTGTTTCACTCAAACCCTGGCTCCGTACCCAGGCAGCGCCCAGGTGTGTGGGGCCATCCCACATCACCCAGATGAGTGTTTGGGTGTGGATGCCCATGCTGGAGCCAGGCCCCCAGGTCTGCCCTGTAGGAGGTGAGATGCATCCTGAGGGGTCTGTTTGGTCTCTGAACTGTATGAGAATTCCTTTGGGACAAGCACAGAAATGGATATTTCCAGTCTGATAGCCATATTTGCTCAGGAGAACCGTACTTTGCACAAAGGGCCAGCCTTGGTGTTTCTGTCGTGCCTTTTCATCAAAATGTTTATTTTCTATCTGTCATGGGTATAAGCCATTCAGATCAGTAGCAAACACTCTTAATCTTATCTTTTAACCAAATATTAGCCAGGCTTTCTATTTACAAGCTGACATTAACTCACACTAACCCTTTTTCTGCATACAGAACTCCTACTCTAAGCCTCTCCTTTAACCCTATTATTAATTCTGCCTTTTATGTCTGAACCCGGTGCAGCAGCACAATTAACTGCTTTACTTAACATGCAAGTTTATAAGTGATCTCCATGATACCACTGACATGAAGAAAGTAAGTGGGGTTGAACTGACTCTCATTACAGGCTGATCTTTGTACAGTCTTTGGTTGGTAGAGCTGGCAGCAGACGTGTACTGCAGAATTAAAATTAAGAGTTATGAGAACCATCACTACATAACGGTGAGATCAGACGAGAATGGGAGAATCCACACAAGTCTTTGATCTCCATCAAGCCGAGATACTGTTTGTGCTCTGTTCTGCAGTTTAAAACGAATCCTTAATGACACTGTCATCATCTCGTTTTGTGGTCTTCATTTCCTCCTGATCATAAAAAAGGATCAGGTTTCCCTTTAGCAGGCCTGGGAAGCAGGGCAGTTCAAGCTCTTCTCCTCACAGTGAGCAAGAGCTGCTTTTCCCACTGCAGTGTTTCAGATCTTCAGCTCCCTGGACTGAGACGGCTTTGATGGTGAGTTCATGAAGACACAGAGTGTTCAGGAGTTGTGTCACATCAGGCAGAAGTGCTCCGTGATGAGGCCGAGGGAGAAGTCCTGCCATGGCTCTGCAACCAGAGAACAGGCTGGGCACACGTGTTGGTGAGTGCCTGGAATGGTGACTTTCCCCTGCCCAGCAAAACACATCTTTGTCAAAAGGGAGCAGGTAAACAGGTAAGTGAGCTAATCCTGTGCTTCACTCTGTGAAGAGCAGGAATTTAACACGATTTTAAAAGTAGTAGCGGTGGCTGAGACCGCAAGTGACTAATGCATGACTAAGGTTTCTCCAGAAGCTGTAAGGTGAAGGTAATGCTCGGTTCTGCTCAGATTTGTGAAGGCTGTGATCAGCAGGTAAGCCAAAATGGAGCCATGAGTTTCAAAAAGCTTGAGAGTAAGGCTGAATTCCAGGGCTGCAGGGCAGATACCATATCTGAGTGAGATTTGTAACAGCAATGCCAAGGACGTGACAGGAAAAAAACCACTTGAACCACCCACTCCCCTTCAGGAAGATTCCTGCTTTTGAAACTCTATGTAAAAGGCACCCAGGCAAGTACTGAAAGAATTCAGCACATGGAATGGCTGCTGAGGAAGCTGCAAGAAATCACCTTTAAAGAAGCAAGACTGAAACTAGCAGTGAGATCTCTGCGTGGGGAAAGCAGGATGAAGAGATTAGAGGAAAATGAAAAGTTTCCACCTGGTTTGTAAATATTAATGTGAAGAACTCAGCACAGCAGTGTCTTGTGAGCACCTTCCTTAGCACCCTCTTTTCAGTAGGTTGCTGGAGATTTGCATTGCTAATGTGCTTGCATGAAAGTTCTCCCGGGCTCCCAGGGAAAAGAGGCAGATGTAATCTTTCAGGGCAAGGCAATAAGGCGCTTGAGTAATTTTACCCCTGCATCCTAAACTGTGGATGTACTGGATGTGAAGCCTTGGGGTTTCTGGATGGAAAACACCTGAACTTAGCATTCATTAAAGAGAGCTGGTTTCTAACCACTGTGTCCTCGATAAGCAGCACGTCGGTAGGAGGGCAAAATAACAATTGCTCTAGGCTTGGAGACGCTTTTGCGTTACTGCTACTCCAATTATTTCCTTTTTCACACGTGTTCAGCAGTCTCTCGCCTCTGTAATTACCACACTGAACACTTTAGCTGTTAGATACAGCTACTAGACTTTTAACAAGGCATCATTACTTGCACTTTCCATCTTACAATTTAACAACATCTTTGAGACCAGTGTAACAGACTCACAGACCTGTGTATGGACTCATGCCTATAAAAGCTGGTTGCAGCCATAGATTTTGCTAAGAAACAGAAAAGAAGCCGAGGGTAGGGCTGCAGAACGTGGAAGCTGATGCACGCTACGGCCCTGGTTTGAATATTCCAGTTAAAAGTTGTTTTTAATATCTGTACGGGGCTAATTTTTCCTTTCATTGAGAAATGGTGGCTGAGGATGAGAATGCCAAATTAGAAAGCATGTGGAAAGCCTGAAGGCCTCTGAGGTTTTATGGGATGTCAGATGTGAGGGCAGCTGTGTATCATCTGCCCTTAAACACCTAAGGAGAGAGGGACAGCAGGTTGAGAAGGTTTTCCTTTACCCAGCTTTCCTTCTGTTTGGCAATTTCTTTCCTGTGCTTTATGCTCTTGTGGTGGTGCAGAATTCTAAAAAGAGGTAATTTTTTGTATACCCAGGCAAGCAGCAGCGTGGTGGGCCAGGTTACCTGAGTAGCTGGTGGATTTTGTGTGCTAACCCCAGGTGGCCAGGCAGAGCAGGCATTTAAAACCTCATCCATCTCTTGTCTTACTGTCTTTGAATTTGCATAATTAAAAGTGAATTACTTGCTCTATTTTTAATATATGCAGTGAAAATGCATGAAAAGCTGAAAAATTACAGCAATCCAGTAATTCATGTCATGTCCCATTCGGAATTACAGCTTTCCAGTCCCAGCTCAAACACCGAGGATTTCCTGCCACCATAAAGCTGTAATTGCTGAATTAATAACAGCGGGTTTTGAAGAGTGACTGCACAGACTCTCTGACCCAGGTAATAGAAATACTCATGTTAAAGTGAATTTGATACATGTGACTTAATCTATTTCATATTAGGCTCAAGTGGTGAAAATCATTGCTCTCCTTGCCACAGGATGTTGGGAGAACCACAGCGAGGTGTTTAGCTTAAGGCAGCCGTGTTGCTAAGCCAGTGGGGACCAGAAATCAAATTTCAGGGACAAGCCAGGCTGGCTGTCCTTCTACCAGGGAACTTGTACCCCAAATCTGTTAGTCTGCTCAGCACTCCTGGGAGGTGGAATTCTCCACCTAGCTGCAAAAGCATGGAGAACAGGATGCAAAGGTAGATGGTGAAAGCCTTCTGCTAATGTTTCATTACTCCAGGATTTTATTATCAACTACTAAAAAAACCCAACTTCCTCCTCACCTTCCAGTTTGGAAACAAGTTCTGCAGCTGCTGCTCTTTGCAAAATGTGGTGTCTCCTGTCTCCCACAGCTATGACACTCACAAGGACTGGGATGAAGGGATTGATGTATCTAAACAGAATGATCAGAAGTTAACCAAAATGGCATGATCTGAATGAAAGGTTCCTTTTTTCCCCTTCTTGTCAGTGTTGCTGTGGTTTGGTTTTTTTTAAGGGTTACTTAGGTGTCAGAGGAAGCTGGTGATCAATCTGCTGTGAATTCCTCAGGCTGAGACCCTGATGCAGCAGTCATTTGAACCTAAGTGACTTTACATTTATTTCAGTAGGTTCTGTGATTCTTGGTCACTGCTATAATCTGATTTAAGCTGTTAGAGATCAATTGGCCCATGTCAAAGGATCTGCCTGTACCACGGGATTGATTTATTGAACAGCTATTCATGCTGCAACGTCCAGCTGCAGCGAAAGACGAGATGTATGAGCAATCAGACACTGGACTTCTCAGCTCAGGATGATGTCCTGGGCTGGGGATCTCTGAAATAGTCTCACTGAGATTGTATTGACATCGTGGATAAAATGAACTGGCAGTTTCCAGGGCTGGCAATCTGGTTCCTTTCGTAAGAATTACCATCATTAATTAAAATCTCTTTTTTCTGTCTAATTATTTCAGCTCTAATTCTTTTGCAGGTTCATAAATAGTAACATTCCATTGTCCTGGAAAAAAGTTCATTTTTCTCCTTTTCATTCTCTTTGTCACTGCCCTCAATTCTCTGCCCTCTCATGGCTTAAGGTAATTAAACTTCCAAAGTCTGGCCACCTCTCTGAAATATTTAAATATAATCAAAGACGTGTTCACCTTTCTTTTGTGGGCAAAATCCCATGAGAGTTTTGAACAAAAACCTTCTGCAAATAGCAGGAGGTGAGGGGCCAGGGACCCCAGGTTCTTTCCACTCTGGTTTGCCATCACCCCGACCCTGTGCTACCAATTTACAATTCTAAGGGCAAACATTTCAAGCCTTATGGTTTGTAGGGATTGCACAAGGTATTTAACCTGATCTTTGTAATTGCCTCCTTGCTGTTAACACTGAGATTACAGCATTTACTGATGGATGTTGAGAATTCTCTCAGCTGAACTCTTGCATCCAGCAAATGATTTTTGCAGAACATTCCTGGGGAAGATGCTTACTGAAATTTGCACATGCATGAATGCATACACGCAGAGTAGCTAGGGCTCACTGGTGTTAATGGAGAGGAGAAAAATCTCCCCAAAGGCAGGTATGTACAGCACTATTACCCTAAAGACCTGAGGGTTTTGAGAGGGAATCAGCACAAACAGTGGTGCTAAGGGAGAAGATCCTGCTTTGGGCAGCTTGAGGTTGAATTAGGGAGGATCTTTCCAGGCTGTCAGCACAGGGATGGTTTTTATCAGTTCATTATGAGATCTGCCCTTCCTGTGGATATTTATCTTGCTGGCTGATGTTTTCTTGAATTTTTCTTTTTGAAGTGTCGAGTTTTGGTATAAGAAAATATCAAGCACAGCTAAAGGTCAAAGTAAATCATGAATGAAATTCCACAAACTGATATCCAGCAAAGGACAAAAAGTAATGTCAGAGGCTGGTTCTAGTTTACATAAATGCTCTCCCTAGGTCAGAGACCATCCATGCCCTCCAGAGGAGCCCCTGTGCTTCCCTCTTGCAGTTGCAGATCTACCAGCCAAGACAAGAAGTTTAGAACATGACTGGGATGCCCACTAGTTTCACCACTAAAGCAGAAGATGGTACCCGAATCACTGCAAGGATTTGGAAAGCTTCTCTGAATGCTTTTATTTTAAGAAAAAAAAATAAAATCCAGCTTCTTCCTCCAAAAATGCAGAGATGCCAGTGATACCAGGTATCTGGGGAGGTTTCTGTTCAGCAGCAGCTTGGCTGAGACCAGAGAACAAGAAGTACACAAAGACTGGTGCTCCAGCTGGTTGTTTTTTGTTTGTTGGATTACACGATGAGGGAACAAAAATCGGGGTCTGTTGCCTGTTTTAAGCACAGAGGAGAAGTTCCATCTGTGGAACAGCTCAGAGGTTGGGAGGGTCTGTCAGACCTGCCCTTCTGACCAGCAGTTTGTGCCAGTATTGAATTCCTGCTTGGTCCAGAGTGGAAAGTCTTCGTGGTTTCACAGTCGATGCAGTTTTGGCTGTTTGTGGTCCGTTTACAAGCAGGACTTTCAGTAGCAACACTTCTGATGGCTGTGAGGCCCTGAATCAGTGGTGCCTACCAAAGCAGCTGAATTCTGCTTAGAAGAAATTAGTCCTGTGAGCTGCAAAGACAACAGGATTTCCACAGCCCGTGTCCTGCATTTATCTCGGGGTAAATGGAGAGCTCATTCGTCTGCTTACCAAGGTGCCTAGTTCACAAAATTTGTAGGAATGTTAATACTTTGACTACACACGGTTGTACTCCTTCAGAGAGGCTTTGTGATCACATAAAACTTAAGAAAGCATAAAAGGAATCCTTTTTCTTGGATATTTGCAGTGCTGTCTGTATCAGAAAGGAGGGGCAGAGCTGGAGCGAAGGAAAAATGCCTGTCCACAGATCACAGACAGAAAAGTAGGTGTTTTGAAATACTTTGATGGTAACAAGAATGTTGTCTCCTCTCCAGTGTCGGGGTTTTTGAGCTCACTAGGCAGCAAAATGAAATGTTTTACGGCTTTATCAAGCGCAGCACAGCCACTGATATTATACTTGCAATTTCATGACCTGGTAAGCAGATACCTTTGTGCTTAAGGGTCTAAATGTCAGCGGTGTAGAAAACTGACGATTATTCTGCTTTGTGGAATAGGAGCTCCTTCGTGAGACGTGTATCGTACCTGAAGCAGCACCACTTGATGTTTGTCCTTGTAAAGCGTGACCTTGTGACCAGTGCTCTCAGTGAGATAAGGAGAGAAGGGAACTGGTGGGACAGCTGAGCTGGAGATACGTTTATCTCCTGCAGCGTGGGCTGTATGGAATATGTGTTGCCTCTGAATGCAGTGGTTCAGCCTCACACGCCAGTACTGGGTTCTTGTCTTGGTCCAGTGTACAAACTTTCTGGGTCTCAATACAATTTCAGCCAAAGCCTGCCATTTTTCTGTAAGAAAGACTTTCAGGAACAACTCTCTTTGTGGTTGTTGGCTCTGAAGTGATCGTGTCAATCAAACCAAGTGATGAGGTTTCTTGATGGCTGCATCAAACCATCTGCAAGTCCTGTAGACCTGGTGTAGCTAATTATAGATATTAATCAGGGATAGGAGAACGTGGCTGTGGGAGAAGGGAGCCCCTGGATGAGTTTCCACAGAAATCCTTTTGCTTTCAGCAGGGAGTGGTGGCTTTATGCTTTATTCTCACTGTGTCTTATCTAATGTGTTATTGATGCCATTGCATTTGCTTTCAAACACAGTCATTAGAACATTTAATTTGCAGCAGCTGTAATTTATATTTGTAATTTTGTCTAAGATCAATAAAGGAAACTGAAGAGATTTATAGTCCTAGTTTCAACTAAGATAAATTGGAACAGACTCTATTTCCCTGAAAAGCTTTATTTAACCAGCATTTTAAAAGAACAAAATGAATTAGATGAGATATTTGCATGCAAGTGTAGGTAAATAATCCCTTGTGTCTGGAAGAAATATTGGAAAGAGTGAACATGGTCAGTGTGTTCTTCTCTGAAATACAAATAAACTCCTGGGAAATGTTACCTTAGTGTAGGATCTAATGGGAGTCAAGGAAGCATTTCAAAATGCTGCTTAGCAGCAGCAGTCAATAAATATCCTTGAGATCTGTTGTATTAATACTGCATAATAAGCCTGTAGCTGCATGTTTTAAATACTGTCAGGATCAGTCTGAGAGCGGAAAGCGAGACCCTGAAAGCACAGCTCTGCCTTATTTTACAGCAATCCTTGAACATGGATTGCAGAAATGTGTTAATAATTTTTGAAAAGTCTGTATTCATTTATGAAATATTCATGTTCCAAGCACAGCCTCATGCCTGGGAAGAGGTGCCTCTCCCATACAGCAATTAGCTGAAGGATTATGCTGAGCAGAAGCGACGTGAGCAGTGTCAGGCCAGCTCAGGGCTGTAGTAGTTTCAAGAAGAGTCTGACAGAGGGAAGGCAGAAATTCCTAATGAGCCCTTCTCCTTCTGCACAGCAGCAGGACAGGATACTGGAGCTGTGCCCGAGAGATCTGGAGGCTGGGACTGGGGGATATCTCTGCATCTGGCCCAGGACAGGGCACAGTTTAGCAGCTGGTGGCTGTGCTCATCCCGTTTGCGCTGAAGCCTTTCAGACGTGCCCTGGGGGAAGGCAGTATATTCTTTCTCCACCCTCTGTTAATTTGGTTTATGCCTAATCCAGCTGCCTGTTGCCAATGGACTGCTGTTAGTGCAGTGCCAGGGCACATGTTCCTCTGCTCTGCCGGGCAGCCAGGCTTGAAATTTCTGTTGTTTTGCAGAAAGCTTCGCTTCATAGTGTCTCCTGATCATGTCACACTGAAGGAAAAGATAATCTGTGGCATGAAGGAGAAAGTTCCAGGATAAGACCTTGACTTCCTCCACTGGGAAGTTGGTTTTTTTTTTTTTTTTTGCATAGGTTTTTCAATATTATGGTGTTTTGACTTGGAGTTTTGCCAAACTGCTGCTTCCTGGGTTTCATTTGTATGCCCCAAGTCCTCACATATCTCAGAGCTCCTGGATGCATGGTGTTCATGGACGTAGCTCACTTTCCCCTGTCAGTCGAGAAAGATGTGTTTCCAGCTGACACATTCTGCAGACATTTATCCCTGAGGGGAGCAATCCAGGCTGGAAAGTGGTGAAATTAATCCGTGCTATCCTTAGATTGCTGAAGTGGGTGAGGGTAGGGGAGGAAAAGTCCCCATTTTCTACGCTTCCACTTGTCTCCTCCCATAAAGGTTACAGAGAACATCAGGGAAGGACCTGCCCCATCTGTGTGTGTGTGCTGCACTTCACGAGGAGGATTTGTCTCTAAATGCTAACTGTAAAGGCAGCTCCACACTGTTCTCCTTCCTGTTCTTGTGGCTGGTTGTTTGAATCCAATTAATTTAATATGTTTTTAATAGTGCAGTGCTGCCATCTCTACAGTATCTTGTAAACAACAATTTTTGCTGTAAGCAGACAACCAGCACCCTGTGTCTACTCATCACGGGGGCTGAATGCCACCATTATGATCTTGGGCTTAATGTCACTGATGTCTGAAGTGCACAAAAGTGTTATATGGGCCACGAGATTGTAAAATGCAAACTGATTTCTATTCTTATAACTGCTATTAGTAATAGCTGTATGCATGTAAAGAGAATTGCTAGGTATGCCATCAAGGGATTGGGGTGCTAGGGCCAGAGCAGGGACAGAGAATCTGTGCAGGAAGACAGACTTTCTTCTGAGGTCCTTCTCTTGCAAATGAATTACACAGAACCAAATGTGTCAAGGGAAAAAGAAGCTGGGAGTCAAGGCTCAGCATCACATGGTGAATTTAATAGAAGAACTGAGTAGTAGCCTGCAATCTTGGACCACTGCTAGGCTTACATCTTTATCCTGTCCACCCAAACAAAGCTGTGGCACACTGAAGCCCCAGGTGCTTTGTTTATTGTGTGCAATCAGTCCAACTTGTCATTTCACCTACGCTTTCTATTACCCAGTGTTTTCCTTAGAAGCTTCTAACAAATGATTCAGGCGAAAGATTTCTTGAAATGAATAGCTGTTTGCGAGTCAGAGCATGGTATTGGATTTCACCTGCTGTGGGTTTTGGGAGAGAGGAATTTAGAAGGAGCAGTGGATAGATTTACATGACTGGTGGGTGAGTTTGAGGACTTGCCAGTCCCAGGTAATGGCCGGGTATCTTGTTGGCAGCCTGCTCTGTGCTCCAGCTCGCAGGGCTGCAGCCCACGTGGAGGCAGGAGGGCCTGTACTCCTGTCACCACTAATGAGACTGGGGGAGTGGATCTCCTTCCAGTGTTTCGTGGCTGTCTATCCTTAGTATCTGTGCTCTCCTGTGTGGGAGTGCAAGGAGGGGTCTTCTGCTAAGGAGGGTTTGTTTCTACGAGGAGGTCCTTCTACCAAGCTTCAGAAGAGAAGCTCTTAGCCCACACTGCAGCACAGCCAAAGCCTCTGTAGTGTCTTCTCCACTGCACTGCACCTCTGAATTTGGGGGCTGTGGGATGAGCACGACCGAGGAAAACGTCCCCAAATGTAACACCTCGCTAAGATGGGCTGGTTTTTTCCTAAGGGCTTTCACTGGTGGGCGAACACGAGGCTGACCTGAGGCTTGCAACCCACCAGTTCGACCCTCCAAACACCAGTGCTGCAGCCCCCCAGACTTTCATACACCTCTCCAGTGGGCAGGGTGGGATGGGGAGAGTGGAGATCCATCTCCATGCCTGGGGTCCCTGGGGTGAACAAATGAGAGAAAGGGATGTTTAAGAGACGTGTGCTGTTAAGCCAGCGTTTCAAGTTGCTACATAATAGGCAGCATTGTGAAGCTCCTCCAGGGAGAAAGCTTCTGGTGGTGGCTCTCTCTGTGCCTCCCTGCTGTGAGTCATTGTGAACTCAAGTTCACAGGAATTGGTGACGAGGAAAAAGCATTGAGATAATAACCTTGAAAAATCAGAGGAGAGAAGGAGGGGGGAAGGAAAAATGTATTCACTGAAAGGAGCAGAACTGCCCCACCCTAAAAGCATTCTGTAAATCACGGAATCAGGCTTCCCAGCTATCTGCCTTTATCAAAGGCGTCGTCCTCTCAGGGTGGAGGGACGAGTGCTTTGGGATTTAAGGACTGTCCACATGGTGTCACACAGCCTAAGCCAGTGGTTGGTGTGCTGCCAGTTTGCAAACTAACTCATCAAGGCAATGAAAAGGTTTTTAAATCTTATACCTGCAATTATAAGGAACAATAGCTTGTAGGGCCTCGGGAGAAACAGTGTGCTGTGATTGCCTTCCTCTAAGCATGCAGGTCTCTGGTGTTAAGAACACCAACATCTATTGAAGCATGTTTTACCTAAGAGCCATAGACAATGCCATGTTGTGTGGGAATTTCGTGGTGTTTGCTGGCTGCTGGGCCTTCTTTTCCTGGAGATAAACATGAATTGTGTTATTAAGAAAGAACCTTCAAGTTGCTGTTCTGATTTATATTCTCTTCTACACTGGTGCATGCATTTATTGTTTGTTAAGGGCTGACAGCCCTGGAAACCTAAGCTCTCTATTTATCCACAGAGTGAAATTCCTCTCTCTGTGGAGGGGATGCCAAAGGCACTAATTGTCAATGATGCTGTTGTGCACACAAAAAAGTCCTTTCTCTATTTTCCAGCCAGAATAATTTCACCATGTGAAGGAGAACTCCTGAAATGGAAGCTGATTTGGAGAATATGCCTGACAAAGACAGTGGGGCTTCAGCTTGGGAACTTAGACAAGCCCAAGAGAAGGTGAGGAAAAGCATGGTGTGCTGTCAGATAGATTAGTTCACATGACTCATAGTTCGTATCCTTGCACAGTCAAAAGTGATGTTAGCCTATTGCTATTGTTCCAGGGACACAAAGAAAGAGGGAGAGGGAGATTTTTGTAGCAGTAAAAGATGCTTTTCTCACCTTGCATGTTGATTTTAAATGTGGTCTTGACGTATGAGCATCACAACTTTCAAGAATGAGAATTCAGAGGAGCGACCGACTGCCAGCCTATAAAGAATAAATAGTGCTGAAAGGCCTTCTTATTTACTCCTTTCCTTCTGTAAAAAGCAGGTGATTCTAGGGAGAAAAATGAACTTTAACAAAAAGCTGAATTTTTGTCTCTTCTGTTGCATCCCTTTAACAAAGTAGGCTGCATCTTCCAGCCTTAGAAATCTCTGAAATCCCAGCGAGAAGGAAGCTCCCATTTAATCCGAGGAAAGATAGCTTTGGCCCAGCGTTTGTTTTGCAAGGCATCTACTTCAGGAACATAAGAGCAAATTTATTTTAATTATATCAATTTATGTGCATTAGAAAGTCTTCTCCATAACTAACCCTGGTATTGAATTGTTTTGTATCTCTTCCTAATTCACTCACACAATGTTTATTCACTTTAATTGACAGTAAGGGTGAATTTATAGGACTATAATTCACATTTCTGGTGAAAGGAAAAAACAACGTGGAACTATATTATTTGTTGCAAAAATGAAGTAGGGAGATTCATCAGAGCAAACTGTATATTCAATTTTAATAGTTTTCCCTCATCAGGGTCTCTTAATATGGTTTCTTTTGCAATTACTTTAGGGCATTTGAAACTGCTTATTGTGAGAAGTTGCCGAACAACACTGAAATAAATCCAAATATTAGAGGAGTTTTTAAGAGCGTAACCTGTTCACGTCTTTCTTTTTT
This sequence comes from Lycocorax pyrrhopterus obiensis, assembly GCA_014706295.1. Classification (NCBI taxonomy): domain Eukaryota; kingdom Metazoa; phylum Chordata; class Aves; order Passeriformes; family Paradisaeidae; genus Lycocorax; species Lycocorax pyrrhopterus. The sequence goes on from JACSVZ010000012.1 coordinate 3,006,925, forward strand.
TTGATACTGCTTCCTCTGGAATAAAAAATACTGAGTTTCCACAAGACCTCCATTTGCTGGAGAGCCTGTCTGGGTCACAAGGAAGGAAGGTGCCTCCAGCTAAGCTGTTGATAATTCTTGCTTAGCTTTTCTAGGCATGGGTCTGTGGAAAAAATCTTCAGATAACTGAAAATCAAAGGGCAAAACCCCACCACCCTTCCTGTCTGAGGAGCGTTTGGTGTGTGAAGGTGACACAGCCCAGCCATGAGGGGAGGCTGGTTTTGCCAGACCCACATCACAGAGCTCCTCTGAGAAGCCCCATGAGGCTGAAATCAGAGTTTCAAAGTGGGTCTGAGCTTTCCAAGGGGTGAGCAACCCACTGCAGCCACGTCCTGGCAGTTCGTGGGCTACTGGGCAGAAGGGGTTTCTGTGGGAAGGGAATTCCAGTGAGGAGTAAAGTGGGATCTGACCACACGACCTGTGCTCGAGGGGAAGCAGTCAGTGTTCAAGGTCTGGGGTTTTAAGAAATTGCTGTGTTGCCAGCTGGGTGTAGTACCTTTGAAATGACAACATTTTTTTTCTTGTGCTGTAGTAAATAAAGGTAATATGATGGTAAGAATTAATAAGTGGGGTTTATTTGTTCAGGCAATCACCCATCAGAATAAAAATCAAAGGCACTGATGAACTACGGCCCCACTGTGTGAAGATTTTACAATATCATGATTACTATCAGATCTCAATAACCCCCAGTAACGTGTAAGTAGCATCAACAATTGCTATCACACAATTTCATTGGGCTTTCAGATAAGTATCTAGAAGTAGAACCAGGTTTTAGAGGTATAAAGAATGCAATTACCATTTTAATATCTCTGCACAGGGAACAGGAAGATTAATTTTTGTAGGTCTATTTTTGTGATTTTTTTTTCACCAGTTGGTAGAGATATGTATAAAGCCGGCAACAATACACTAGAAATAAATTAAGTGCTGCTGATAGCTAATTAAAGCAGCACAACTAGATAGCAGAATTACTGGAAAAATCAAAATCTCTCGTGCCTTAAAATCATGCTGTACTTGTGATTGGGTTTTCAAGAAGAAAGAGGAGAAATTTTGATATTGTTGGCTCTTGTTTCTTAATGAATTCTAAACCAACATTTTCAAAGCAAGGCTGTGTCTCAGAAGTCTAGTGAAAAGAAAAAAAACAAAAAATCTTTCTTCCCCTTTAGGCTATACTTATTGTTATAACACATGTGAGGGTATTTATTGCTACCTGTCAATTCCTGTACTGTAGTATGTAGATGTAGTGTGTTTCATAGCTTAATTTTGGGCTCATTCACTGCTTCCTGACAGAGCTTTTAGAGTTGGTCCAACAGCAAATGCACTGAGTTTCTAAACAGTGTGGATACGTGGCTACTTTACTGAGCTCCAGTTTAAGAAAAGAGGTGTAAGCTGGCAAATCTACCAGAGAGCTGGACTTCTTCTGTGGAGATGCAGTAGTGTTTTGGCACAGAACCAGCAGGAGATTTGCTGTAAGCCACCGGTGACCTGTTTTCCTTCACAACTCGATCTGAGCTGAGCAGTAGTGGCTGAGCTACGTCTGGGGGTACCGGGGGGACGATGGATGGTCCCCAGCCTGCACAGTGGTGTGCAGCACCGTGTCCAAATCCTGATGGATTTGATAACTCTAATTAGGATGATGTCCCTGCAGTGAGCTGCCGGTGCTGAGATGCTGTGTGGGGCAGTGAGGTGGTGAAACAACGAACGGGATCGGCAGGAGGAGTGCACGCAAACCCCGTATGGGGCACGTTCCGCCTTTATTCCCTGCCTCTGGAGCTTTAAAGTTATTGAGCTGGTATTTTAGACTGGAGATAAGGTATGGAAAATCCATGACTTTTAGATCTTGCTACAAATTAATCCGTTCACCAGGCAGAAGGTTTTAAAGTGGGTTCAGTCTCGGGGCGACACACGGATCTGTGCAAGCGAGAGCGGAGCCGCAGCACGCCGTGCCTCTGACAGCTCCCTGCAACAGCGACAGGCAGGTGGCGAATTTTAATGGCTCATTAACGTACCTGGCCACATTTCTGTAAGTGCAAGGAGCATTGGTGTCTCCTGCAGCATGTTTCTGAGGGGTTTAGTGCCAGAGGTGTTGAGGTTGTTATGAGGATTGCTTAGAATTTTCTGGTTTTGGTGATGTGGGGTGGGAGGGAAGAAGTTTGCAAAGTACATATACTTGGGAACTCTAGAATGTGTAGCTGTGTTGGCCTATCCTGGGCTTGTCTAGGGGTAATATGAAGGGCATCAACTTTTTGCCACAGTAACCTTAAAACCAAAATCACACAGCTGAATGAAGTCTTTTATTAGATTTGCATGCAAAAAACCCTCTGTGATTTTAAACCAGTCTTACTCAACTGTCTGTCTTCAAGGAGTTAGATTTATGGTCACTCCATTGACTTCTGCTTTAAAGTATAATTTAATGAAGTAAAATTAGTTTTTAGCTAGTGAAAGAAAGTAAGGAACTTTTTCCCTCTGTTTTCCTGTTAGTGAAGAGGATAGCACCAGCTTCCCGTTGTGATTGTGACCCATGACTAGAAATGGTATTTCTTGGCACCCTTTCCCTGCTGCTGCGTTTCCCCTAAGCATCAATATTAGATGCTCAAGAAGAAAACCATTTCAACAACACAAAATTTTCTAGAATTGGGAAAAGACGTGCTTTTTTTCTCCCAAGTACTGCTGATGACACTTCAGAAACACTTCAGATTTATGTTAAATGCACGTATCTGAGCTTTGCAGTTTCTTCCAGAGCAGGTGCACCCAGGGGGGTTGAGAGACACCATGAGAGAGCCACAGAGTCCAGAATTGCAGCACACATCCTTTCTGGGCAGCACCTGGGTGCTCACCCACCCACCCACCCCTGCATCACCACGGGGATCGCCCCAGCTCCTCTGGTGTAAGACCTGCCGGGATCCCAGGCCCTGCCTCGGCTGTGCCAGTGAGAGGAGCGTGTTTGCAGCCAAACCACCAGGATAACCGTGCGGGATGTGCTCTCCACGAAGCGTCCTGACTCCACAGAGGTAACTCTGCCTGTGGGTTGTCATCTTGCCTTGACATTTTGAAGTGTTTTAGCTCTGCACTCTCATAGTGAATTCTCCTCTCTGCCGGCGCTGTTGATGAGCTGCTTTCTGCACAGCTCTGCACCTCCGTGAATCTTCTTGGGAGCTGGATTTTAGTGATCAGTAAGTGCTCCCTGCAGTATTGACAGTCACTGGCTCCTTGCAGAGCCCACATTTACCTGTGCACTGGGGTGAGGAGCTGCCCCAACCCTGCGAGGCAAGGAGGGGCTGGCTGGAACCACAGACTTTGGCTTGACTTTGGGTAAGTCCCTTGCCAGCCCTTCCTGTCACATGGAAAACAGAAATAATTCCATCCTCCAGCCCTACAGAGGGCTGCTGATAAATGTCTCTTCCTTTTGCAGAGAGTTTGGATTTCACTTAGTCTTATTAACACGATTAGCTAAAGTTCCCAGTCAAAAGCTGATGGGTACCCCTTGCTCTAGTAGAATTATGTGGTTCGGTGGTGCTGAGCGCTCTGCAGCCCTCTCCAGTCACTCGCACAGAATAAAAAGAGCTGATTTTAACTGCTTAAACCAAAGCCAGAGAAACAGATACTGGGTATACTCAGAAAGTCTTTATTTTTTTTTAAAAATGGCACAAGGAAAACTACAAATGCAAGAGAAGTATGTCTCTACTTCCTATTTAATTTCAACAGACCTTCGAATCCCAATACCCATCACTGGTTTGGGGGTTTTTAATCATGACACGGATCAGCATTGTCACTGGGGATTTCCAGCTGGCACATTGGAGATACAAATGAAAAGTTCTCTTGCCAACTGTGTTTTACTTTTTAGCTTCATAGGAGGTTGTGCTTTAAAGAGAACTTTGACTTTTTACCGTACCAGAAATTTTTTTAATTAAAAGCAAAACCAAAGAAAAAAGGGAGAGGGAGACAAAATGCTTAAAAACCGCTTTCAAAATGAAAAATTACTTTCTCTGTGACTGTTTCTGTGGGCCTCTTTCATGTCCATGTTCTCTGGATGTCTCAGCAGAGCATGAGGCTGGCAAGGAGGATGGGAGAGCATTTCATGGCTCTGCCCCACCTTGCACTGAGCTGTGCTGGAACCACGTGTGAGTGAGGCTGGCCAGGTCCATCTCTGGGCTAATCAGAAGGGAGAAATGCCACACATCTGAGGTGAATCAGCAGGGAAGAGCAAATTTTGACAGCTATGCCAAAGTAATTTGAATTAGACAAAGCTTTGATGACTACAAAGCTGGACTTGATATCCCAGTGGGAGCAGATTTTCGTGTTATATGTTCATTTAACAATTTTTTTTACTCTGGGTAGAAATAAGGAAAAAATGGCTTTTTGACAGACTCATATGCTCGATTCTGAACTCCCAAGGAATGCAGAGAACTGGCCAGGCAAAATCCTGAAGTAGCACCAAACTGGGACTTTTATTCTTTGATTACTTCTTTATTACTTAGGTGTCTGTTTGTGTGGAAAAGGTTAATTTTTGAAAAGTAATTCCAAGTCCTTAGTCATGTTGCAATCTGTAATAAACAGGACTTATAAAATGAGGGGCAAACCTTCAAATGATGCAGGGGATTTGTTGCATATTTGTGCACACATCTGTTGCACTGAATGTGTGGAGGTTCTGCCTCAGGTAGATGTAAGTGCAGTAACAATCTGTGAGGAAGGTCAACACAGAGGAGGCAAAGAACATTTTTAATTCACACACCTGTGTGCTCGTGGCAGGTGTTAAAACTGGCAGCACCGGTTTCAGAAGGGAAAACACAAAAGATATGGGAAGATGTCTGGCATGATCAGCTCTAATTCTTGCACTTGAAAATGATACAATGTGAAGTGCAGAGTTTTAATGCCGAGAATTTTATACTTGAGCAAGGATGCCCCAGCCCTGCTGATGAGCTGACATTTGCGGTCAGTTATTTCCCAGAGGTACTGGCAGGTTTATAATTAGGCCCTCAGTTAGCAAAGCCTTTCTGCTCCTGCCTCACCCCACACAGATCTGCAGCAGTGAGGTTTCCAGGTGTGGGTGTGATGTTTGACTCGCGCTGACCAGAAGAAACCCGAGGAGAGGAAGAGCTGGGCTTGGTGCGAGCCTGTTTGTTTAGCGCTGAGGAGTTTTGAATCATGCTTCCACTTCAGCGAGTTCCTCAGGCTCACGAAGCGTTCATTAGATGAGTGGGAAGATGTATATTTGCAAGAAGTCTTTTGTCACCCTGGGATGAAGCAGGGCCCTGTTGCCTGGGGACACAACAGGAATGGCCTCCCTGACTCCCACTGCGCCAAGAGCGCTCAGGGGAGCAGCCAAGAAACTGCTGGCCAAGGAATGTTCTCATCACCTAACATTTTCATTATTTCAGATATTTCCCTGAAAGCAAACGACTTGTATGGAGTGAAAGCTTCCATTCCAGTGTCACAAGACAGGACAGTGGTGGGAGACCCAAACTGCAGATTTGTTGGCACTGTGCTGCTTCTCTCCAACACAGAAAGTAAGTAATGACCATATAACCTGGAGGTGACCTCATCAAGGTGACTTTTCCCTCTGCTCACCCTTAAAGATGCTGTTTCCTGCCAGAATCCCATTCTCAGCATCCTCTTCAGTGAAAATATGAAGTGAAGTTTTCTCACAGATATTTCTTACTCTGCTCTAATAAGAATTTCACCTCAGTGAGATATGGGAGACCTGGGCTTTACTGCCACCATCAGAGATCAGTTCTTATATACAGGATCAGAAAGTGCCACCTTGGTAAAGCTTATGATAAGCAGAAAGAAGGAGGAAAAAAAAAGGGAATTGTGAATTATTTCCATTGCTTTCATACCATAGTAGTTTTTCAGAAATACTCAAACAAAACATGTGGCTTGGTTTTTTTTTTATCAAATGGCTTGTCAAGTTATGGCAAATTGTGAGCATGCAGAGATAAATTATTGGAACATTTTGTCTGCATTTGCATGCATAGATACACACACACATTTATAAACGTGTGAATAAGTGTGTGTATGCACGTGTAAGCGGATAAATAATGCATGTGTGTGTGTTTATGTGGATATATATATAAATATGTTCATGCCTACACCCAAGAAAGTAATTTTCCATAGCCTTTCTGTTGTTTAACAATACTGAAATGCTGGCATTCAACAATCTAAATCCTCAAACGTGTTGGAGAAACGTAGATTTTAATGGTGTTAAATGAACCATTTAGCACAGAGGGCCTCTCACCTTCAGTGGCACACTCTCAAAATGAAATCCAGTGTTCAGATACAACAATAAAAAGAAGAAAAACAATATTACCTGTTTAAAGAGAATATAAAAATCCAATTAAGTTCTGAATTTTAATTTGCTTGCAAGCATGGGTTTGTTGCTCTGTGAAAAGAATGAAAATGTAAATGACATTTCTGTGTGTTATCTACGTAATCCAGAGGCTAAAATGTCCTGTCACGCTTATTTTGTCTAGTGATGATAAAACTAAACAGTTTTAACTGAATTTCCTGTAAATGGGCAACTAATCAAAAACGAACATCTTTATATTCTGATCTTTCATTAATTTATGCATAAACGCTGCTGTGAAGAGATTAGCTTCTGCAAAAGAGATTGAGTTGTGCGTGGCAGCTGACAGCAGTGACGGGCCGTGGCGCCCCGAGTGCTGTGGGTGGGAGAAGCTGTGGAGTCACCACTGTGGCTTCACCACTCCTTCGCTGAGTTCACAGCTCAGCCAAAGACCCAGGGGCAGCTCTGAGTCCTGGGCCCGCGTGGCATCAGCCACGGCCACACAGAGCACTGTGCCCGAGTGTCACCACCCTCTCCCCACCCCTCTCGGCCCTGGGGGCCGTGGATCACCCGTGGCCATTTGCTAAGTCATGTCTGACAGGGCTTGGTGGCACATGTTGAGGGTGGCAGGATGAAAAGGTGGTGACCTGGGGATGCAGGAGAGACTCAGTGTGGCAGGAGTGAATCTGTTCCAGCCATGCCTGGGGCAATAATCTCAGTGCAGTAAACTCTGCTTCCCACCGCATCCGAATATTCCTGCCTTTCCTTCTTCCTTTAGATTTGCTTTATTTGGACTAAACAACATCGAAAGAAGCATCTGTGCCTGGACTGTAACTATCCAAATCAGCAATTAAATTTGTGCCTACATAAGGCTGTCACCCACTAGCCTTTCCCAGCAAAGAGACTGTCCTAGGGGGGAAAAAATTACCAAAATATACCTTAATGCCACCATGACTCTGCAGGCTGGGGTCATCCAGCCATGCCACACCCTGTGTCCATGCTCTTGCTCTCCAAGGAGCATTGCCTCCTCCGGAATAAATCAGCACAGCTTCAGATACTGAGAACGCAGAGAAGCGAGATAGTTTGTGTTCTTCATATTGATATTTAATATATTGTTAGGGAAGGGGATTTGACAAATTGTTAACTGAGTAGCACAGAACAAACCTGTGCAAGTGGTACCTGCGGAGGGGCAGGTGCTACATCCAGGCTGGTGTTAGTCAGGTTCCTCTCAGACAGTAACTCTTTGGGTGATTTATAAAGATAATTTAAAACAGGCAAAAGGTGGAACGTTCAAACCCATGTTATTTGAACAGACTTTTGTGCCTAATGGTGGAATTAAAGGTTCAAACAAAGGAGTCTGTTGGGTGTTGGTCAAGACTGAAGATTCTTGGTGCCTGATTTTTTTAAACACCAGCCTCTGTAATGATGGGTGCTAAGTCTGAAGGGTATCCAGCCCTCCAGCACTGGGAAATCTGCTCCTTCTGAAACAGTCAGAGAGGCTGTTTATAGGATCTCTCGTTTGGATATCAGGTCCAGAACAGATTATTAAATTGCTCTTGTGAGCTAAAATTGTACAGCAAATAGGGCTGTAAAGCTACCAGAACCAACAGGTGATAAGAAGCAGCTTTGTCTGTTTTTTCTCTTTTTTAGAAGCTGTATGTGCTGCTCCTGGCCTTTAATCTCACTACAGATTCTGACACCTTTGAACTGTTCATTATATTGCAGCTCCACGGCAGAGATGGGAACAGCATCACCTGAACCCAGATCCTTTTGTGCTTCACAAAGTTATGCACCCGTTCTGCATTTCTCCCCAGTTCAGAAAGGTGGCAACTTTAATGGCTCTTCATGTCCTGTAAAGTGATTAAAGGACAGCCAGGTAAGTTTTAGATGGAAGTAAAAACTAATCTTGCCTTTATTTTTCTGTATAGAGAATTTTACTTGTATTATTTATATTGTCTCTACTGTGCTCCTAGAGCATGTCTGTAGGTCAAAGTTGTGTTTGTGAAAACGAAAAGAAGAATTATAAGTGTATGCAGAGACAGAAAGCACATTTAACATGACAAAGCTAACACCGCACGGTTTTAACCTTGCTTCATTTAAAGTCTCAGAACCATCTCAGAGCCTCATTCAGTTTCTTACAGGCGATTTATTATGCAAGAAACGTCACTTTCAGCATCTTGTATGAAACCACCAGGTGTTGTTCAGCCCTTCCATGCTAAACTCCTTCATCCCTCTTCAAAGGCAGCACGTGAAAATTACCCACACGTGTTTGTAAACATACTATAAATGTGTTTTCATATTCATAAAAATAAAATTACAAAAATCTGAAAAGCTGTTGTGATGCAGACAGAATTTTACCCAGCACTTGGGTGTTTTTGCTCCTGCACACGCTCCCCAGGAGTGGTGCACAGCAGCAAACCCCAGCAGGTGCAGTCAGCAAAGCTGCTTTGCAAGCACTTCGCTTGCTGTTCGTGCTCCTGGAATTTAAGAACTTGAGCGTGGTCTTATTTTAAAACCCAAACACCAAATTCAATCAGCAAAAGATAAAGCGGTGCTAGTGCATTCTGATACAGCTAAAAAAAAAGAAAAAAAAAATTCATCTCAAATGAGTTATTTGTGTTTGAATATTGAGTCCCAGAGCAGGGTGGTAGCTATTTGTTGTAGTTCTGTGGAGATGCAGCACATGGTTCTGAACAGCACAGTGGTAAAATAGGACTGATTACTAAGCTCCATTCCATTCAAAGCAACTCAGTTTGCCAAAAAGTCATGCAGTGGGACTTGTCCATGTACCCAAGTACTTTTAAACACTTGCACAGGAACCAGCAGGGCTGGAAGGATTTCAGAAGAGCCGATCTCCGTGTGCTGCCCACACGCTGCTTTCACCACAGACTGCAAGTCCCTCTGCGCTGTTGGTGGCACAGTTTGTACAAATGGCATCTCACCCTGCTTGCTGGCTCTGCAGTCCTGGTGCTCCTTTCCAAGAAGGAGCTCTAACAGCTCGCTGGGATTGTGTTTGGTCTGCAGGGCCCCTGGAGCCGTTCCGAGCGCAGCTGGCGGCCAGGGTCGGCACAGAAACGCTGAGGACTCTGTGCTCTGTGGACTCAATAGATCACAATGGCTCTGTCTGGGCTGGGCTGTTACTCCTCCAGGAGGTTTGGAGCACGCCACAGTTGCACAGCACAGCTTTTGGCACGATTTGAGGTCCTGCAGGAAGGACAGGCCATCAATGTGTCTGCTGGAACAAAACCCAGGAGACCAGCCCCAGCAAACAGCGCTGGAAGCTGGGGCTCCACTGGGAACGGTGTGGGTAAGGGGTTTTAAAAGCCACAGGGGAGCTCTGTGGCCAAAACCAGCTCATGGCACTGTGTTGGCTCTGGTCATTTGCTGGTTCTGGCTGGTCCATTCCTTGATGGCTCCTGGACCCACGTCTCTGCCCACACGGACAGAGGTTGCTCTTGTCTCTGTATGTGCTTGTAGAGGCAAAGCCCTGGGGGTGACACAGACCTACTGCCACCTCAGCCCTCCTGTTAGAACAGGCCTGAGGGAGCTACCTGGGATGTCTCTGTAATAATCTCTGTTTTATCCTGACCTCAGACCCTCAACCCCTGCAGCTGGAGTGTGAGCTCGCTGCTGAGGGAGAAGACGTCGATGTCCTGCATTTTGGTGTCATGCTGGGAAGTGCATGCAGGGCACTTGACAAACTGTGAGTATTCTCAGCCAGTAAAGCCTGATTTCAATCCCGGATTTCCTGATAATACACAATAAACTCTAAAGCAAATAGATATGAAAATCTATGTTTGATCTTACAGAACCTCTCAAGTGCCTGGGACAGTTTCAGGCCCAGTGGCTGAAGTTAAGCTAAATTAAGCACTGTTGAAATGTAGAGTAGGCAGGGAACAGCTTTCCTTTTGCAGTCCTGGCAGTGCAACTGCCTGTGCAAGGGGAAATCCTTTTCAATGTCAGAGAAATCGTTGGCTTTGAAATCTCCATCATCTGTGTTATCCCCTTTTAATCTATCCATCCATTCCTGTAGCAGTGGAGTTTCAGTGTCACAGTACACCATCCCAGCCAGTTCAGGTGTCAAATTTTCAATATCACTTTCTGAGTTCTGGTATGTTTTTAGCTGCATTTTTTTTTTTTTTTTTAATGAAGCTGAGGTTAGAGTCATGTATACTGCAATGCATTCATATATAGATCACAAATGACCTGTCTCTAACCATGGTACTGCTTTTGATATGAAAACATAGAGGTAGCTGCAATATTGATACAGCTGAAGAGATCTGAGGTTTTTGGTGCTCTTCAGATTTGCACCATTTCAGGATTAATTGCTGTGAGCATCTGTTTATATGAACACAGAGGGTGATTACAGAAAAAGTCTTTTCCACATAAGTACATATGTTTTTATGCCACTCCAATCTATTTTCAGCTTAACTATATCATTTTACTATAGAAGCAGAACTTCTGGAGTTTATTTTAAGAGTCTTGTAACTACCTGATCCAAAATGTGTTTGCAACTTCCAGCTTAACACTGTGTGACTTCAATCCTAGAATTAAGCTCACCTGTCTCAGAGCTCAGCATCTCCCGAGGTGAGTGCAAGCTGACACAGTTTTATCTTTTGTGAAGAACCCTTATTTTTTCTTTCCAAATAGAGAGCGAGAGGCAGGCTGCCCACAGAAGCTGTGATCAGAAATGGATGTGTCAGCTGTTATCACCAAACTCGCACGGTTGTAATCATAGCTGCTTCTGTGTGCCAGAAGAAATTGGAATGTTTACAGCTTTCCAGTGCAGCAGGAAGGAAACAACGGCAAGTGAAATACAAACATACAGTCACGTGTGAAAATGCACGGCAAGAGCACAGAAGTGTGCGCAGACGTGTGTGTTCACACTCAGACAAAGAGGATGTCAAAGGGAGCAAGCAGAAAATGTGTTTGCAGGTAGGAAACGTGACTGAAGAGGTGGGATATGAAACCATACGGAAGCAGAGCACAAGGTGAGTGCGTGCAGAGCAGAAGGGACGGCAGCAGCCTTTCTGTTCCAGGGCTGAGCACGAGGATGTGAGGGTGAGTCCACCCCAACACTCCTGGGTCTGGGCTGGGGGAAGCTGCACATGCCCTGTGTGCTGTGCACTCGTATTATCGAGGCACATAAAGCCAGGAGGAAGGTTTTGTGCTGATGGAGAAACACCCCACAGTATTTGCAAAGTCTAACAGGAGCAAGCTACTCAGGAACACTGCTCTGTTCAGTGAAATTGATGCTGCAAGCAGGATGAAAGGCCCTAAATGGAGATGAAAATTTTCTAAGGGGTAATACCAGGTGTGGGGGTGATCTCTAGGGTTTGTGTCTCCCTGCTGCTACCCTTTGAGCCAGTTCACTTATCCCCTTCTCTCTTTTTATTCCTGAAATTGTGCAACCTCCTGTGCAACGTCACGTGGTCTGACCAAGTCCTATCCACTCATGTGCACAGTAAGTTCCTGCATTTCTTCTGACAATGAGGGTAGTCTGAATTGTTTAGTTTTATTCCTGCTAGGGGCTTTTTTTGTCTATATGCTTCTTGGGAAATCAATGCTCAAAGGAGCAACCTGTCTATCTCTGGCTTACACACAGTTCCAGCTGAACAGCACTGGGCTTCCAGCAAAAGGATTGAAAGAACAAAGAAAAAGGTTCATTTAATTTACCTTGAGGGACAGTTCATTTTTCAAATAGAGACAATTTGAAAAACACAAAGCACTATGCCAATGTCCTTAGTCACTCTCAAAAACAAAATTGAGTCTTTCTTGGTAGGAAAATAAATGTCAATGCTATGTACATTTGCATCCAGCAGCAATTCTGAAACTAATTTCATATCATTGATATGCTGCTATATTGCTTTATTATGAGCATTGAAGCTTTAAATATTCCTGTCCAGGCCAGACTTGGCCTGACACCAAAGTGGTCATTGGCCATGTACCCTGCAGGCTGTACCCAGCAGGCTGACCAGTACACAACAGTAATCAGAGCTGGCACGGAGCTTAAGCATTGATGTTCACTGGTGGCTGAATATTATTCAGACTATATTCAGAATATTATGGGCCAAAAATCCTCCCTTACCCAGGGCTGCTTAATGAAACCAAGAACTCACCTGGACGATATGAAACCATCCATCAGATTAGAAAAGAAGCTGCCCTTCAAGCAAGAGGTCATTAAGTAGCTGATAAATGGATGTTTCTATGAGTGGGATTTCAGGATGCTAAATTTAAACCAGTATCTTCTTTTTTGAGTGATGCTGCTAAGTATCTTTATTATGTATGAAAGTGACTGAGAATAGCCTTCTGAGAAAGGTGCATAGTGGTTTATCTGTCTGTTAGAAGGCTGTGTCTAGGTAGGTTTCATTCAGGCACATGTGATAACTTATTTTTAAATGCAGAACCCCCGCCAGCTGGGGTGTAGTGGCTTATTTTCATTGTCTGCTCTCCCAGGACACAGCCACTGACCGTGGCTGGCGCTGCAGGGATGCACAGCAGGCTCTGTGTGCTCAGTGCCTGACTGTGCAATTCAATCTGTGCCTGCAGTGCTGCTCTGCCCACCTAGGGCTCCTGCGAGGCAATTCACCTGGTTACTCCTGCTCCTTCTGCTGCGAATTTCTACCAGGGGCTAATTTCTACCAGAGGCTCTCGCTATTCTTTCTATATTCCATCAGCTGGACATCCCAGACTCCACACCAGTGGAGCCTCCTGCTGATGAACTCATCCTTTTATGTTAACGAGGTGGCTTCAGAGTGACAGTCCCACTGCAGTTACTGTGACAGCCTTGGCACGCTTAGGGCTGGGATGGAAACAGCCCTGGGCCACTTGCTGCAGTCCTTGCTTGAGAAAGCCCAAAGAGAAGGACAGAGAGAGTTTTTCCTTGCAGGACACAGAAGGACACTGTGCTTTGGGCACTGCTGGGCTCCACCCGGGCTCTGCCAAAGGGCTTTGCCAGATGCCACTCGAAGCACTTCCACTTGGCTCCTGCTCTGAACTGACACAAGGAGGACGCTCTTTCTCCCCGTGGACTCCAGGTGAGGCTTTGGGAACCCTCCTGGTTGTATCTGACTTCAGCAACAGGGACTTTGTAGCTAAAAAATTACATCCATGGAGCCCTGCCTGCAACCTGGACCAGCAGAAGGGTGGCCCACGGGATTTTGTCGCATTAGCAAAGCACTCTTCACCAATTCACGCAGTTTCCCTTTGACTTAGCAGATCCTCTTCAGCTTTCTGCAGCAAGCAGGTGTTTCTCCGTATTTACAGTCTGTGAACTTCAAGAAATCCTAAAATAATTTGTCATTTTATAAATAAGTTATGCAAGCTGTCACCACAAATCTGTCACCACACAGACAGATGCGAACATGCGCAGTATGCACTGATACTGAGATCAGAATAAAGGCCACCTAAAAGCAATTACACTTCCAGGTATTAGGCAAACACAATTATTTAAATTGCTAGTCAAAACCAGTTGATAAAATAGATAATTAAAAAAGATTGACCTTAAGCTGATTTTAAATTATTCTGCAATGTGCACATAACTTACATAATTGCTCTCTTATGACCCAGCCTCCATTAAAAGGAAATTTCACCTAGGAAAAAAAAGTTACGTGTGCAGCACATGGTGATTAAAATAAATACTTATTCTCTTGAATGTTGGAAATTATGTGAGGAACTGTATAAAAAGTAGGAACAAATTAGCCCTGCATTGAAGACTGTAGTGTGGTCTGTCATTTTAATAAATCACGCTCAGGTGTTACTGAAATAGAACATATGACAATGCATTAGCCCACAGAAATAGCAGATGACCTAACGTATGTAGATATATAAAAATTAAGCTGGAAAAAGACTGAATAAGGTCATGGAATGTTTTAGTAAAAGACCCTTAAGATTATGGAGCCCAACCACTACGCCAGCACTGCCAAGTAGATGCTGAGATAATGGGGGACTTTGTTTTTCTTATTCAGAGCAAAGGGGCTCCTGAATGATCCTCCTGAACAGGGGGTCCTGTCCTGCCACGAGCACAGAGCTCGGGGGGGCAGCAGCTGCTGTGGAGGGATTGCATTTACACTGCGCTGGATAGAAGAGAGGCAAAGAGGAGCAAGAACTGCAGCACAGGCAGGTTAAAGGCCAGATTTCCAAACATATTCAGTGCATCTTGATGAGGGAGATGGAAACGTTGGAGGAGCCTCAGATGCCCTTTGTGACCTGCTGGGGTCACACAAAGATGGCATGAAGATGAAAAGCAAGTGTGTAGGCCTGAGGCCAAATTCGTGTCCTTAGTGCTGGGAGGGTGGTGGACGCGTGGCCACCTGACTGAGCTGGACACAGCTGGGGTCAGCAGTAATTGCTGGAGAAGAAAAGCAGCTCTTTGGCTCACTTTGCACTTAGCACCCCTCTCTGCCTCCTGTGCCAGGGGAGTGGCTCACAAACACGGTTGGTTTGTGCAACGATCTCGTAAAAGAAGAAAACCTTACACTGCCTGTGTCGCAAGATGATGCTTCTGGGTTAGCTTTTAATGTCTGGATGCCCAGCTGGAGCAAAGAAACTGTTGAGACAGTGAAACCACAGCACTTTATACCGATTTCTAATGCTTTTGATCTTCATCTTGGTTCATGCTTTTGGCGCCTATGACTGAATATAAGCATTGACAACAGTACCACCAAATGAAAAAAAAGTGAATTTTGACCTATGTCTACAATTTGCAGAACCTATTTGAAGACAGGACCAGCACCAAAGAACATTTCTTGAGGAAAATCCTTTAAGACTCCAGTTTTAATAGCATGTAGCTCTGCCAGTCTCATTGCAGAAACACGAGAGCTTTCAATTTAAAATGCTCTCCTGCACATGAAGTACTTCTCCAAACCTGTCACTGCTCAGGAGGCTCCTTCTCAGGCAGTCTGCATTTTAAATTGAGCAGTTATGACAGTTTTCACTGCAAAAGGGGACAAATTAGTGAAAGAAGAATATCTAGAAATTCAGTTATGGTAAAAGCTAAACAACAGCAACCAGCTCCTGCGAAATAACTGGCTTGGATTTTTGCAGTGACCATCCATAGGAAGAAAAGAAAGTCATGTAGGACTAAACAAGCTCACCAGCTTTGTGCCTAAAGTAACGAGTTACAAAATGGCACAAGCAGAGATCATTAATCCTGAATTTATTGACAAGTTTGAAAGCCCTGGGTAGACATTTGTTAGAAATTCAGCTGACAGTGCAGCCTGCTCCTTTGTCTGTGGTATTTTGAAGCCCTCTGCAATTTTAGATATGTTTGTTTTCCCGTGATGTCTTTGAGACAGGGTGATGTGGATCCCATTTTTGGGGATGGGATATGGAATCTCACAGGCAGGGATGCTGAAAAATGACTTGAAGGCAAATTTTCAGCAGCTCACCTCCATGCCCCTTCTTCCCCCTTTGCAGACAACTGCACTTGCAGAGTGGACACAGCAAATTTCATACTGCAGGTTTTTTACATGAATTCAAGGCTCAGTCTATGACTTACTGAGCATCATTAGAATGGAATGGTTAGGAAGGAGCTTTTTTACTAATCTGCTTTTAGAGTCAAATTTTCACATCTGAGTCTTATGATAGAAGATCAAAGTCCCTCATTTGGGGACTGAATCCAATATTTAATACATTTAATGCCACTTTATATAGTCACAAGATAGTCTGATTTCCGCATAAAACAACATCCCAGCTCCTTGTGACACTTAATGAAGGGACAGAAGGAGTGTTTTTAAGCCCTCATTTTCCATGCTGTTACATGGTGGTGGAGCAGGACCGACTTCAGTAGTTAGACTGTTGTACAAGCAGCCTGTCAAAAGCAGGATCAGTCTCCTCTGCTTTCCATGAGGGGATACAGAAGTATCCTCATTAATGCATTTGTCTTTCAAAAACTTTGCTGTGATATCCTGCACTAACATCTTTGAAACGTCCTGGACTTGGGGAATGTCAAAACTTAGGGTTTGAGTGCACACTGTTGCCCTGTAAGTTGTATTGGAACTGATTAACCTATCAAGCTCTATTATTCAGCTACTGGAAACAAGACACATACTTCTCCTGGGGATTTACCTGGAGTGAGATCAAAAGGAAACTGCTTTCTCCCTTCCCTGCATAAAGGTTCAAAATTTGTTTTGACTGGTGATGTAGAAAATAAATAAATATATCGAGTGACCTGAATAACTCGAGCGATTCCCTGGTGATTAAGGCGGGAAGCGTTTGAAACATGAAAAGTTGCACCCGTGTTCAAATGAGAGAGGTCCTGGTTAATTATTTAGAGCAGCCGAAAGCTCATCAAAAATTTAACCAAGATATATTTCTCTATGATTGTGCAGGCACCACAATGTGCAGAAATGGAGGCTTTAACTCTGTTAAATGAAACCCTTGAGTTTTCACCTCCCAGCTTTCCATTGCTGGCTCGGGGCACGGGGGGGAAATGCATCCTTTTCTCCCATCTCCCCTCTTCCCCAAGCTCCTACAGAAAACTGCCTTTGGCAGCAGCGATGCTCATTAGTAAGGTGGATTTAAATATCATATCCTGGCAAATAAATATCTTAAAGCATTGGAACTGCTGCTGGAGGGCGTTGCCTTGGCCCATAGCAGAATGTAGCTGCAGCTTTCCAAGGCTAGGACCATTTCCCCCTGGTAGACGATGTCAAATACAAGCCAGGCTGCAGCAGAGCCACATTCCTCTCCCATCTGTGGTGTGGCTGCTAGTTCTGAACTTGGCAGAGCCTGAGGAAGGGAGGGAAGGCATGGACTGCCTTCCCAGGGCCCTGTATAGCACTTAGTGTCCATATTCCCTCCCCCTATAGCACTGGCAGGAATATAAATGTTCTTGGGGAAGGTGAGGAGGGGATTTTACAGGCTCAGAATAAGCCCCAGGGGTGATAGTTCCTTGGTTTCCCACCCACCATAGTGGGATAGGTGCTGCACTGAATGGCACCTCCTCTTCTGTTTCTCTTCTTTGGACTGTATTTTTTGTTTGATTGGTTTTTGTTTCTCCTATTGACTCCCAGTTCGCACACCTGAGAAGTCAAAGCTTTGCAGCTCGCAGAATGTTTAAAATTCCCTCCTGCTGAAGCTTCCCTGTCCAGAGGTGAGTGCAGCTGCAGGAGCAGCTCTGCAGAAGGGTCTCTGCCACTCCAGGGAGCAGCAGGTACCCACAGACCTCGAGCCTGTGCTCCCTTAAATAGCCAGTGCTGCAAACTGGAAGCTGTTTTTAAGCAATTTAGTTCAGATCTCGCCAATTTCGTGTACACTGCCTCAGAGCTAGGCCTGGGCCATTGCCCTTTTCTTTGAAGTCCATTGCATTTGTGATTTTCTTTGATCATTGCTGTGGAAATGATGGAAATGTTTTCTCACAGGTTTCTATGCACACAGGCATAAGAGGGCTGAGAACTGCAGTGAAGGTGAAATATCTGACCTTATCTTGACTTGGTTAAGATTAAAGTAACATTAAATAGGCCAAAATTGTGTACTAAGTGCCGTGAGAGACTGATGAGGAGGGAGCAACAGTATTTTACTTCTATCAATACACTCAATACTTTACAGAGCTTTGCCACTAAGGTTAGTGAGTGTCAGGGATTTAAAAATGCCAGACAGTACCTTAGGATTTCTAGGGCATCTTGTTACACTGAGCTCCCAGTGATGGCTCTCGATACCTGATATCCACAAAGGGACAAAAGGTCCCTGAAAAAGAAAGAAAGAAAAAAAATTAAAAATCTATTCTTCTACTTTTCACGCTATCTCTGATCAGAAAGGTCACAAAAAACAGCAAATGGGGTTTCCTGGAGAAGTCCTGGTCTTGCTCTATTCTCCCAGGTTTCTGGAGCTTCCCAGAAGTGCTCCATGCACTGAGCCACGGGAGACAAAGAAACAACTCTGCCCCACCTGCCTTTTCTGATTTGGTTGATTTCTTAGTCCACACAGCCTTGTTACCAAAACTCATTTAGGAGAAAGATCTCTGAGTCCTTGTGTATGGTTCCTGCAAAAGCCAGTCAAAGATGAGAGGTGATCAGCCAAGGGAACAGTGACGGGAATAATGTGGAAAATGCTGGAGAAGAGAATAATGGTATTTCTTGTTACAGTTTTATCAGTCTGTGGTGGACCAGCTCACAAACCCCACTCGTGATCATCTGCTCTGGAAAAGATGAGAAAGGATCAAAAAAGGATGGAGAGCAAGAAAATAAGGTGGGTCTGGAAGGAAGAAATGATCCTTACAAGAATGAACATCAGGCCCTCTGGACTTTCAAATCGTGACAGGTATTGAGAACATTAACAAGGAATAATTGTTCATCCTTTCTCACAATACGTGAAATACCTTTTACAAGGAAAAGATTTTTGGTGAATAGCTAAAACAAACCCCCAAAATCAAGAGGGATATTTTGATGCTCTGCAAGTGGTAAGCAGGGAAAGAATCTGTACAAGAGCCGAATTTTCATTTGAAGTATTACCGTATATTTTGATTCCTTTGTCTCAGTTCATGATATAATGGAGCATAACTGATGTAACTTGGCTTGATGTGTCTCCTTGTCACACACACTGGAGCAGTATCTGCAGCAACCTTTGAAATTACACATTTTTACAGACATCTATTTTAAGGATCAGTAGCTTCAAACAAGCAGAGCACTTAGGCACACTTTAAAGGCTTATTTCCTGCAATCATGCGTGGGTCATGGCTTAATCCTCATCAGAAAGCACACTTTGGGATCCTGATTACAGGAGGGGGCAGTGAAGGAAGGACATAGAAAAGCAAAATTAGCATAGTTTTCAAAAAGAGCTGAGATATCTTGTACCCAACCAGTAAATCTCTGATGCTAATTTAGAAGAGAGCTGATTTTTTAGAATTCTGAAGGGAGGGAACCCAAGAGGCAAAACAAAGTTGATGATTCAAAGTATCTGTTAGGAGAATTAATGTCAGTGCTCAGCACTGTGTGACCATATGTGACACAAAGGACAGGCTCTGGAAGAATCAGCTGTCCTGGCAGGGAGCAGACAGTCTAACAGGAGAAGCTGCAAAATCCAGTGTTTCTTGCTAAATGACTGAATTCCTCCAGTGCTTTTTAATATGGTTTTTAAGAAAAAGGCAGGTCTATGAATTATTTTTGAGTCAAAAATTGTAGGGTGGCTTTGCTTGACCTTGTTCTTTTGTCAAATGAGATGGGGCATGGAAGGATCCTGGTGTTTTACCTGAGAGAGGTGGGAATCCAACAGTGTTCTGCAGCAGGTAACAGCTTGGTTCTGTGCCACTTTAAATAAGTTAAACAAGTAATTACCTGTGAATAAACTACTCAGGGAGAAAAATGCTAAATATAATAATACATACATATGTTCTTTGCACTTTTTAACAGAAGGTTCATTGTGGTACACAGCTATATTTGAGAACTCCCCAGTCTGCATATACTCTGTGCAGTCACCACTTAATAGAATACTCACTTAGTGGATATTTTAAAAACTTGCTACCATTCCTTCAAGGTCTGTGAATAGATAGCAGAAATCTGTTTATTCCTTTCGAATGCACCTAGCTGAAGCATCAAACATCCAAATTTCTTAAGTAATTTAGGTCATGAATAATGGGTATTTGACAGCCCTGAACTACTCTGGCGGCTCCTCCAGACTACCCAAACTGTCCCTGATTAATTCCTGGTGCAAGGTTTTGTGTCCCACGATGCCACAGCTATGGCAGGGGCATTTCTGCTGCAAACCCCGCAGGAAATGCTTGAGATCATTTGTCTCAGAGCATCACTCTTGGATTTGCCTGCATTAGGCAGCGTGCAAGGCTGTGCCTGGGTGCTGCTAAGGTGCTGTGTTCTGAACTCCAGGAGTGTTGATCGAGTCTTGTCTCACTGAGCAGCTGGCAATTGTCAAGGGTGCTTACAAGCATTTCACAAGTGGAGAAAAAACCAAAAAAGGTGCACATTTTATAGTACTGGTTTGTAAATTCGGGATTCAAATATTTTGATTTTTGAGATGGAGTTTAATCTCACTCCTGTGAAAAGCCTATTTCTCCCTACCTGTTACACTCAGGAGCACTTCTGCAGATGAAAACCAGCTTTCCATCCTGCAGCCTCCCACAGACATATGCGCACACATTATGTCCCACGTTTAATTGCCATTCAAAACTGTCTTATCTTGGCACAAACTTGTCCTCGGTTTATCTCTGCTCAGGATAAATGCATGCCTAATCTTATTACTGGATGCACTCAGGGCAGACAATCTCATTAATAGCCACCCTTAAGGGATTTTTATCCATGGATCAATTTCATAATTGGAACACAGCTACATAAAATATAAATATATCCCTTCAGTGGCACAGCCGTTCTCAGGCTGTTCAGTCTTGCACATATCATGAGAAGAGGAAAAAAAAAAAAAGAATCCAGGAAGAAAGAATGTATTTTTAAAATGGAGATTCTTCTTGGAAGCTTGTTAGGTTTTCAGATCACACCACAGGCTTACAAGCTTGATTTGTCAGGTTCACGATTGTTAGTGGATATGGGAGTTCTATCATTTTTAGCCTGGATAGTCACTAAGAACGGTTTTCCTTATTCTTAGTGGCATTGCATTGCATTCTGTGTGCTGTTTGCTGCAGTGCATAGAATTCTATAATGGGAAAAACCTATCGTGTTAGCTACATATCATTTCCAAAAGCAGCAGGAGCTATACAGCTTTTGAGAATTAAATTATGTTCATTTATTCAGTGACTGCAAAATACCCTACTAAGAGTGTAATAGCTTAAAGGCTTCCTAATCAACTTTACTTCATCATTAAATAATTATGCTTTGTGTATCTGAGCTACACTTTTGTCACATCTCATATGCAGGCTAGTTAGTGAGTATGAGTCATTACCAGGGCTGAGTGAACCATTCATAATTAAACCTGAACCAAGCAAAACTGCCTGGTTTCGAGTTGTGTGAAGCTTTCAGCATGTCTGGGCTAATTTTCCAACAAACTTCGATTCAATTATATCCAAGCCCCAGCAAGCTAAAACATATATTTACTGCACAGACCCAAGCCACAGCAAGAACTATTGTTTGGTGGATTTTGCCCTCACCCCTGTCCTTCTGTCAGGATCATTACAGCTCTGGTCCAGAGGGATTTATTTTCTTTCTCTCTCCCACTCTGTAGGCACACGGTGAGGATGGGCATCACTGAGGCTCTTGGAATGCAAACACAAGGAATTAGTGAGTAAGTGTTACAAAGTTTTACCTTTTTGTAGCCACAAGTCATGCAACTGTACACAAGGTTTTCCACAATGACACCACTGGGCATTGCGAGCCAGCTGGCCAAAGTGGGAGAGAAATTACTGCTATAATTCAAACAGGGAGTAGTGATATCAGTGATAAAGATGAAAATTCAAAAAAATATAGCAAGAAGTGTACATTCACATGTGTGATTATGAGCAGATCTCAGATCACCCAGAAAATCAAACGTCCTCATCTTTTGGTGCTGTCAGCAGCAAATCATCCTGTCTCTGCTGGTGTGGTGGGAAGCAGGCTGTGGTGAAGGCAGAGGCATTAGTGGATGTGTTTTCTTGTTGCAGTCATTGTGGGGCTTTGCTGCTGCAGGGGTGAGGACGGGCTGGGCTGTGCTGTGCTCACTCGAGAGGCAGCGCTCTGAATCCAGATCTCAGGAGATAAAACGGCCCCATGCCAGCAGAAAGACACCCAGTTTAAATTGTGATGACACCTCACCATCAGACTGACGTCCTCAGGGACAGGATGGAATATCTGCTGCTTGCTGTCTGCAAATCAAATCAAAACAAGAGCCACATTTCAAATAAAATCACTACCTGAAGCACACAGGAAAGATGAAATTGTTGGGAGGACAGTTGATTGATAGGGAGATATCTTTGGAGTGCACCATTCAATTGCATCATTTATATTTCATTAAGCATGAAATTATGTTTATAATTGTATTAGACAACTCTGTGAGAGATATTAGCTCATAAGCCCAGACTGAATTAAAACAATTATTAATTATTTCTCTGTTTTTTCATTTTTAATGAAATTATGCTTCTGAATTCAGAGCACTAGTGAAGGTGTCTTTCTTTAATTCTTAAAAAGATCACTTTGACTGGCTATTGTGTAACTGAGAAAATAGGAATGGGTGTTATTTAATACAAGCACTACTTCATCTAAGGATGCACTTTGTGTAATCTATATGGGGAATGGAGATTCCCCGCTCCAAAATGGACAAATGGTCAATGGCAGGGAGATCGTGCAGCCTCGATAATGGGGTGGCCACGCAGTGTGCAGAGAAACCTGTGATGAGGGACCAAAAACACAGGAAGAGTTTATAAAAAAAATAGTAATATAAAATATAAAAAAACCCCAAACACTGCAAAAAATGATGGGAAGCAGAAAACAATCAGCAGCCACAGGAGGTGTGAGAAATTAGCAGGAAGCACCATGCAGGGAGGCAGAGGGCAGGTATCACCTGGTAGCTGGAATCTGTGTGTCTCTGCTGGGGGAGTGCCCATTGCAGCACCTCCCTGA
Organism: Lycocorax pyrrhopterus obiensis; assembly: GCA_014706295.1. Classification (NCBI taxonomy): domain Eukaryota; kingdom Metazoa; phylum Chordata; class Aves; order Passeriformes; family Paradisaeidae; genus Lycocorax; species Lycocorax pyrrhopterus. The sequence goes on from JACSVZ010000012.1 coordinate 3,029,737, forward strand.
TCCGCTGTGCCTTCAGCCAGCACCACCAGACCTTGTGATGATGTGTCACGGTGCCAAAAGTGACAAAAATGGCCAGCTGGCAGCCAGCCCTTCTTGCTGGGATCATCCACAAACCCCTGTGTGATGGAGAGGGAGTGAGGGCTTGCAGCAAAATGGGACCTTCTCTGTAGTTTGTCCAGAAATCAGAGCTGAGAGGTTTCATTTCATCTAAAATCTACCAAGGCTATGGCTCCCTGTTACACTTCTCTACTTCATCTAGTGATATTAATATATATGCAAAAAAATCCCTGGGACTTCAAAAGGCCAAACTCACCTGGTGTAAGAGAGGCAGGTTGTTTCCTAAGGTGTTGCAGATGTGGATGACTTACACAAAAAAATACTCAAATCTTTACGCCAGTGTTGTGGCACACAAAAAGTTCTTCAGTTCACCTTCGTGTATTTTTCTGTAGCTTTCCAGCTCTCACATTTATTCTGCTAATGATTAAGCATCTCAAGCACTTTAAAACAAAGCTTTCCACCTTCAGATATTTTTTCCCTCTATATGAGAAGGACAGATTCTTTGCTGGCATTTATCTTCCAACATGCTCCCTGGCACCCTGACCAAAACTATATTGAAACACGTTCCTTTTCATCTCGGAGCTTTGAGTTTGCCAGGCAACCCACTTTTTTTTTTTATTTAAAGGCTGATTTTTTTTTTTTTTTTTTGCTTCTCCTTTTCTACTTTCTCCTCTTTGTGCAGCTGACCACATGGTTTCATCCACTGGAAGAGCCGACTGCAGAATTAGAAAAACACTTTGACTTTGCCGCTGGCTTGCGTGGTTGCTGTTCCTCCGAAGGCTCCATTCACCTCTAATTACATGTCCATCGAAATCCTGCCGAGAAGGAACAGCGTAAGTCATTAGCCCTCCTAAATGAATGTGCAGCTGAGTAGCTAACGAAGGGATCAGCACTCAACAGGGGAAGCCTTGCACGCTGAAGGGGAGGGTCAGGGGTGGCTGCCTCTTACACAGAAATAATTGCCACCCAGTGCTGGGGGAAGCGGGGTGCGCAGGCTGCGTTCACTGCAGAGGAGCATTTTCTCTCTGCTCTTGCCCCTCTGCCTGATCTGCCTTTGCACAAGCCAAGGAGAGGAGTTGTTAAGTGGGCAAGGGAGCTGAGAGCTGGGGCGTGGACTGGCCGGGGAGCGTGCAAATGGGTGGGGGAAATGCAAGGTGGTTTGGAGTCCAAGAACCTTCCTGCTGGACAGAGGGCTTCCACCCCTAAATAAAACCTGTGCTTAGTTTTTAGTAATACTGCTTTGCTTAATCCTCCATTGCCTTAATATGGCAATGTTTTTGGTTTGTTTGTTTTGAGGTTGGGAGTTTTTTTAGATCTTTAACAAAAAGAGTACAATGACATAGTGCAGAAATGACTTCTTGCTCTACCTACCCTTTTCTTAATTAAAAGAACGGTATGATTCAGGACAATATTCCCACTGCAACGAGCCCTCCATAGATTAACCTGTCCCCAGACAACTAATAGCTTACCTTTTTAAGAGTACAATTCTTATTCCTGGAGTTTAACAGATCTGCTAATTCTGTGGCCACTGAGGAGGAACACCTATGGAGGGTTTCAAAATGCAGTAACGATTATCAGGTGCAATGGGTGGCTGAGTTGGAGGATCGTGGTCATCGGTGTCACTGTGGTGCTGTGGACAAATTGTGCTTACTGGAAACATGCCAGTGCATTAGCATAATGTGGCATGGAATATCCTGCTTAGCAGTAAGAGGGATCTTGCAGTTAGGGAAGATTCTGGGCAAGACTTTCTGCTGGAATAAATGCTCATCGCTCGTCATTGCCTCTGCCGGGATTCAAACGCGCTGAGATTCACCCCCTTGTCTTGAAGCAGCCAAGGGAAAAATCACAGCTAAAATGATTGGGGAGCGTTCAGCACATGTTTGGAGTTGAGCAGAAAGGGCCTTTATGTTCCATTTCTGAGTAGGGTGACTTTTTCTTTTGTGCTCTACCTTGAATTGCCTGCTGAGGTCACACAGAGGATTTCCAGGTGAGCAGGTGCTTGTTTGGTTGTTTTAACCTCACCAACAATACATAGTGGAAAACCTTTTGGCCTACTTTGGAATAAAAGACGCCATTTTATAGAAGTTAGCTCAGTCAAAGTAATTTAACTGGACTATGCATAACTAAACTTTGATGTCTTTAGCCCAATTTAAAGACAGTGAATTTTAGTGCAGGCATTTTAAGTTATCAAATCAGCCCCAAGAAGAAAATACCTTAAAGATACATAGGTAAGTCTGAGAAAAGGCACAATAGCAGTAGAGTGATATTGTTCAATGTGAAAATGTTGTTTATATCCAAACATCACATGCACAGTTGAGCATGAATTCACATTAAATCAACTTGAGCCTCAAACATATATTTATTAGATATGGGTAGAAAGAACTATTTTTCACTCATGGAGTCATCACAAAGGTTTTAGTCTGGTGAAATATAACACTTCTGAAAACCTGAACATGACTAATATTTCCAAAGGCTTGTTGAACAAAACCATCTGAGCACAGGGCTGATACCTGGTTGCTGTTATTGTGAATCCCCTTTGTGGCTTCATTTCTTCCTGTACCTTCAGTGGCTTGTCAGTTTTGCCATGACAAGCCCCACAGAGGTTTGGAATGACTGAAGCTGAAGACACGAATCCACATTTTTGCCTCCTGACATTTTAATGCTTCGCTGTGGTGCACCAGCAGAGCAGGTGAGGTGAGGCATCACCTGTACACAGCCATCACCTCCTCAGGGCACGTGGCCACTGGCCCAGCTGAGCCACAAATAGACAGACAGGAGCCCTTTCATCTATTCATGCTGCTCATGAGCAAAGGCTGGGGAAAAACCACAGAAAAAGCGATTACAGGAATAAAAGGAAATTTTTGCATGAGCCAATGGGCATCCCACAGACTGTCTTCCATCCACCACAGAATGCTCCTTCCTCTTGTCTGATAAAGTGACATCTGGTTAGTGTATTTGCCTGATTATTCAGTTCTCTGCATCACTGGGAGCAAAGTAATCTCTCTAATTGGTACAGAGAATTTTTTCCAGTATGGTTAAAACAGCAGATTCTGTGTTGAGATTCCTTCATGGCTGTTGTTGCTATGAGCTTCAGAAATCATGGAAAAGGAACCTAATTTTGTGTTTATTTGTTCACAGAGTTAACAGATTTGCAGCCTTAGAAACAGTGTATAAGTCTACTTATGAAGGAAATAAAAATGCCCTAATTAATTTTCTGCATCACTGAAATGGATCTTCAGTCAAGTGGGGAAAGCACACATTGTGGATGTCAGAGAGCTGTCCTAGGACCAAGCCTCCAGCACTATTTGGGAGCAAAAGGTAAAATGAGACAGTAGATGAGATGAAAATGCTAATTAGGAGAGGGTTTTGGATGAGATAGGCAAATCTCCTTGTAATCTCAAAAAATCTGAAGTTTTCTTGCTGTGTTCTCATCCCATCCCAAGTTTGTTGTGCATTTTGTTCCTGAAAACAGCCCCCAGTCTCTTTGGATCCTTCAGGCAGCTACAGTCTGGTTGAAAAGACTATTCCTTTTCCTTATTTGTTAAAACCCTAAAGGTTACTTCCTAGAGATAGATAAGAGGGTGGTTGCTGTCTTTAGAGCAGCACAGGTTTTCTTTAATATAAACAGGCCTGATGTATTTGGTCTGGAGTAATTTTCAAAGGCCAGGCAGTAATCATCCCCTCAAAGGTGTCTGTGTCTTTCAGAGCTGGGTTACAAATCCATCCCTTGGCTGGAAAACCTCTTGGTCAGGAACACACTCCCAAAAGGAAGACCTGGAGACAGAGCAATAGTGCAAATCTGCTGGAGGTAAAATGAGCAGGATTGTGGGTTTTGGGCTGTTTTCCTTTTTGCTACGAGCAGCTGTGTTGAAGCATGGAAACTACTGGTAAAAGTGGTATTTCTCAACAGACTGTATTTGCAGAGTTAGAGTTCTTTGTACTCTGACTGCTTAAAATTCCCTCAGGAGGCTTTTATCCCAGCATGTCTGAACTTTTCAGCAACATTCATTAGGCAGGATGACGTCCCAGTAACTGACTAAGAGTTTGTGATGCTCCCTTCCCAGAAGTGGCCATCCAGAAATACATTTAGTTGGTGAGAAAGGGACAGAAAGGGCTAAAGCACCCCTGGTTCCAGGAGAGCAACAGGCATTATAAAGAAGTTTTAAAAAAAGTTCCTTTTCATAAGGATAAAGCCGAAAATGGTGAATTTGTAGTGCTTTGAAATAAAAAGACGTGATAATGGTCTTATAATTCTCAAAAAGTCTGCAAAGAAGGTGCCTCTGAAATGCTGCCTTGGTCACCAAAGGGGCAAAAAAGGCTCCTGGCTCCACATAGAGCAAAATTTTAAATTAGAGATTTGGAAAAGCTTCCTAATGAAGGATATTTAAACAGTGAACCTGGCTGCTAAGGGAAGCTGTAAAATCTAAGTTAGAAAAGACCAATTAGACTAACACCTGTCTGGAATGGGCACAGCAGGGTCCTGCCTCTGTACAGTGAAAATGGACTTAAAGCCACTATCATGCTGTGGTGCTGTTTTTTATCCTCCAGAACCCCACTCAGGTCCTGTGATTCCATTTTTGCTACACACATACATCTCCCTAGACTGTCTGTAAGTCCTCCAAGCTCAGCTGTGAGGGCTTTCAGTCTGTCTCACTTCTGTAGCTCTAGCCTGTCTGGGAAAAAAAAATCCTAAAGCTGAAGTATGTGAGATTAAAGCCTTCTCACCAAGTCACGAGGATTAAAATCAATTTCATTACTGTGGGTAGAGCAGCTTTCCCTAGGGAAAAAGGTGTCTTTTTGGCTCTGTTGAGTTGGTGCCTCAGCTGACCTCAGCCAGGGAAAGATTCCACCCCATAACCGCCTTTTGGAGGGGCTGGGGGTGAAGGGTGAGGATCTTCGAGGAGAGAGGATATTTCCTGACAGTCCTCAGTGAGGTAGGGAATGTCCTTTTGCAAAGATTCTCCTGGTTTCCCACAGACACTGTGAATACATTAACTCTGAACTGTTCCCTTCCTGGCACGCTGCACAAGAAGGGTGGACATGTCATCCACAGCTCCGGATTCCCCTCTGGAACCCGGGATCCTTCATGCCACAGCCAGCGCTGCTTCCTAGGGCTCTAAATTCTTGGATTTAATCTTAGCTACGAGATGCAAGGATGATGCCCAGCACTGTAAGTCAGCAGTATCCCCCAAATAAGTTGATAAAGCAGCTGTGTTGGCTCTAGAGCAGCTTAACTTCAGGCTTCTGAGTATGATGAATTATTGTTTGAGGAGATGTATTCATAATGCTGTTCCTTCCAAGCAGGTGGTTGATATTTTGAGATCCCTGCTGTATCAGCACTATGTATATTTGGCACAGAAACTGCATGAATATTATAAATTCTATATTTAATTGACTCTCATAAAGAAATCCTGTAAATCATAGTCATCCCATCAAACAAAGCAGGAAACTGATGTTGTGAGGTATTCAATAACACAGCTTCTTTTTGTCCCTAAGGGATAGACAAAACCTTGTTGTTTCCCTTAGAAGAAAGAGAATGATGATAGTCAGGTATCTTTGATGTAGTTCTGTTTATCTGAAAATAACATAAAATCCTAATTCTTAGAATAGAAATCAAGTAACATGGGAAAATACTTTTAAACCCAACACAAAGCCTCCATGAGCCAGCACTCAGCCAAAAATAATGATTTCTGTTTAGGCTTTAGGCAGGACCACAATGCCACTATTTAGTCAGGTTGTGTCCTAAACTTTCTTGCTTCTTTATATCTTCCTTGAAATATTTCTTTGTGTTTCTCTGTCTCACATATTGTGGCAGGAAACTCCACGGCATCCTTTGCTATGCAGTAGATGGTGAAACTCCGTTGTTGGCACCTGTGGATGCTTGGTGATATTGTGTATGCTGGGGGGGGGGGAGGGTGAGAATTAACGTTGTGTCAACTTACTGGGACTGCTACAATCCAAAAATCCAGCCACGTCCTGCTTTGCCTGAATGAGAAAGAGTCTAATAGATCTTTCCATAAGATAGACTCTGGGGCTTTGGTAAAGGATCTAAATCACAGTAAATCAAAGAGGGACAGTTGAAACAAGCATGGGTCTTACCTAATAACAAGGGTAAAATACACACAGCAATGCAAGCTAAAGGAGATTTATATCCAGTTTCCTCTGGTGGGTTTGAATCTGATCGGAGCTAAAATTGCCTTCATTGTAGTGCGTTGTTTCAAGTTCTCCATGCCATTGACTCACAATGAAGCACTATTTGCACCTGTTTTATCTATAGTACATCTATTACATCAAACCCACGGGAGGTGAGGGAGGTTGGAACTAAATGAATGCGGTTCATTATTTAGCTGTGTCTGGCAGAGTGAACAAAGGCAGCAGGGGTTGATTTTGGCACCTGACCTGCTCTGGCATTTTTTCCCGGCAGAGCCCTCATGGTGGGAGAGACCAGTTTGGTCCAAGGAGCAGCAGACAGGCCAGCGAGCCCTCGGAACACGCTCTGGAACGCATGCACAGCCACGATTTCCTGACAGGCTGCTTCAAGGGCTCTCCAGAGCTATTTGATCAGGTCCTCCAAACCCTCTTCACAGTGCTTCTCTTCGCCGCTCTTGCCGTGGCGTTCATCACAGGCTATTTTATCTGGGCGAGAGCTGAGCACACGCTTGGGTTCGAGTCCACGCAGTGCATCCACAAATAGGCTGCTAGACAGGGCCCTGGCCTCGCTTATCAGTGATAAGCTGTCCTTGATAGGCCAAGGTGATCCTGGGCCATCACACCCCAGGCAAGTGCGAGCCCTGGCAGGCAGCAGGGGATGTGTGGCCTCGCTTGTCACAGGGCAGGGACAGGCCCAGCCCGAGATTGTTTGCAGGTCTGTGCTGAAAAGCCTTTGTGACAGGAGTGGATTGTCCAGGGACGGCAGGAAGGGTCCTTGGGATAACATTTGGACGCGGCAGCCGCGTGGCACAGCACAGCAGCCGTGGTGAGGAAAAGCCTCTCACGTCCACAGCTCCTGTGCTGGGTGTGAGGGAGCATCAGAGCGAAGGGCGATCCTCACCGCGCCTGCCGAGGCCAACGCGTGTCACTGCCCCGCTTCCCATCGTCCACCACAAACCAAAGCCAGTGACAAGCTGCAGTTCTGTCTTCTTGAGGTATCTATTTTGGCCTTGCTCAGCAGCAAAGTGCACCCTCTACCCATAAATTTGCAGAAGTTTTAGAGAGGAAGAAAGCAATTATGGAAGATCAAAAGGAAGGTGGTGAGAGAATGAGCACGGGAAATGGTGCCTGCTGCTGGTTTCCAGTTTGCTCAGGGAAGTGGAATGGGTAGCACAGTCCAAGAAATTAACATGGTTCTATTAAGTAATAGACATGATTTACTGTATTTTCCCTCCTATCCAAAATCATCCCCAAAAATTGGCCAACAGCTCCCTTTGCAGGAGCAGGAGTGTTGTCATATGTACCGTGGGGTTCACTGAAAGTAAAAATAACTCTAGAATTAAGTAACTGTGAATAAGGTCCTTTGAGCAACCAGCATTTCATGAATGTGGCTGAAGGAGGCCTGAAATGCTTTGGAAAGTTACTGTGTTCAAATGCAATTTTCACATTTTCCTATTACACAAAGTAAAAAAATACTTTGCCCACCAGTAAAAAGGCCTGAGCTTTGCTGTAATAGAAGTTGAGAAGTGACTCTGCTGCAGTCATTGGTGTGAGCTAATGAGCTGTGAATATACTTTAATATGTGAAACAATACCTGGCCAAGGTTTCCTGTTGATTTCAGAGGGACTATTTGTACAGCCAGTTACTGCTCTGTACAAGCCTATGAGCATGTGAGTTTCTGCTAAAATAAGATTACATGTCTATTAGACTGTCTAGAAGCTACAACACTGCAATATATGGTATTACCATGCACTGAAGACAGGTCCTTGGGAAATTATTCAATAGAAATATGTAGGAGACCAATTTCCTCAGTAACAGCAAATCTTTCAAGCACTGCAGTTTAGGTGACGATTCAGCTCTTGGAGTAGAATCCATTTAACTTTGGATTTGGAAAGGACAGTGCTGGAAGTTAGGGAGCAGCAGATTTATGTGTCACTGGATTATAGTGGTGAGGCTATTTTGCAAACAAGCTGCCCTCTGAAACTGCTGCCTGCAAGATGCTTTAGGAATATCGACATTTTGCCACAAGTACAGAAAGCTCACACTCAACACATATCATCACATGACTTAACAACACACTTCCCTTGCATAAATAAAACAATCCCAGTGTCCTTATAACAATTATGAAAACATCTTTCAGTTATTATGCTGCCCTGCAGCAAGGAGAAGGGTATTGATCCAAGCCTATGCGTCATTTACAAAAATGGGGAGAAAACAGAGGATATGAAATACTCTAAAACATAAAGCAAATGGCTTCATCTCAAAGAAGAAACAGCCTTTGAACAAAAGTGAAGTGCTCAAAGTACCTTAAGAACAAAGAAACACAAGCACCTGGGTCTATGCACTGCTCTGGGGTAAACTATTTCTTACCGCAGTCATAACAGGGGCTCAAGCAAGGGGAAATCTTCCTTAACAAAACAAAATCATGGGAGGTCACTGCAGAGGGTTTTATCTGGTTTATGCACGGGGAACTGAATAGAGACAGGCTGCATTTTTTTCCCTGTGAATCACAGGGCCCTCGCTGGCACTGTGGACTGAGTCAAGAATTCCACAGCCTCTATCCAGTCCTGCCATCCCTGCTTCAAAACCTGGGCCTGGCAGGGGACCTGTGATGACAGCACAGTTTCCATAAGAGTGCTTTGGTAACTTTTCCAGTGCTCCACAGCATTCACTCCTGAATTTGCCTCGTTGAAGGCAAGAGGACAGCAAACAGGCAGTGCATGTGCCCTGAGACACCGTCCTCTTGATTCTCTTGTCAGCCTTGCTCCTCCTCATAGCCAATTCTTTTGGTATTGGATGAGAAAAGCTGCCTATAAGCAGGGACAACGCTGCTGCAGGTGCATTTAAAGCCGGAAAAAGTTGAGTTTCACAGCTGAAAGCGCTGCTGAGAAACCTGAGATCTGCCACTACTTAGGCAGAAGGCCTGACACCAGTGTCCTTTTGAAATACTGCAAATTGTGCCCTGCCTGCAGCACCAGTTCCAGCCACGGCACGTGGGCAGCCACGAGAGCACGAGGAAGTGCTGCCTGCCTCTTCTCACGGGGGGATTTGTTCCCCCAATCCAGAACGTTTCAGTATTTTTGTACCTGCTTTCTGTGCTGTCGTTTCAGGTGGGCAGCTCTCGAGGAGCAATCTGGGCTCCGACTCCTCAGAGATGTGGCAGTGCCGTTCTCTGTATCCCTGAATTCTAAAATCGCATTTTCAGTTGCTACAGCTTTTATTGCATTCAGCTTTCCTCTTTTTCTGAGGTTGAGTTGTTTAATTTCCTGAAACTCAGTAACAAAATCAACACAGAAGGCCGGAGCTGTTCCTTGTGTTCCAAATACATATGCAAAAACTCTCAGCTAATTAGCGCTAAATTAAAATTCAAGAGGAATATCCTTTATTTTTAGGTTATATGGATAAATCACGTACTTCCTTTACTGCTTCTGGAGAAAGATCAGCCACTGCATGCTGTTAGTGCCACTGAGAATAATAAAAAAGTCATCACAAAATGATAACTTGATAAAACACAACGACCTTTAAAGCCGAAGCTGTGGGAGCAAACCAGATAAAAAATGTTTTCAGAACGCACACAAAAAGGTCTGCAATGAAAGGAAAACTGATTACTCTCACATTCTTAATTATTTTTAAAGACTGATGCAATTAAATTAGGTATTATTTTAAAACAGTGGGATTTCATACCGTGCTGGCTACATTATTCATTTTTGAATGAACTTTCATTTTTTCTATTTACGAAGCAATGCTGATTTTTACACGCACGCTTTTCATTTCTCCACACATGCTGTAAAACAAGGACAAAAATTTTCACAGCAGGAATTTGTTCCTAACTGGTCACTTTAAGCCATGTGGTCTTCCTCCCTTGTAATTACTGACTATGGCCTTACCCATTTGAAAGGTTTCTAGCAGCATACAACAGCTGGGGTCATTCTTATTGCTCCTGAGTTATCTTGTTTGGTACAAATACCTGAATTCACAAAGGAGCCAGCCACTGTCTCAAGGTTTCTGTGTACAGAAGCTGTCATGCAGGGGAAAAAAAATAAATTAAACCCCAAAGATCTTTGCTAGCATTATTTCATTTTCTTCTCTTCAGACTCTTGTCCTGATTTTTAAATTACACACAAGTGGTCTCAGAGTGCTTGAGCCAAGGTCAAATTTTTTCTATGTTTTTGCATAATGCCTTAAAAAATGAATTTCTAATCTCTTATTCTGCCTGGGTAGGTCATCTGCCCTAAATATAACAAATAATATTAAATTCAGGCTTTAGTGATGTTGAAATGAAATGAGAGACTGTGAGGATGAGCAGGGCTGAGAGGGTGCATGTGTGACCTTTTTCAGTAATCCCAGTTTGGATCTATAGATTAAATCTATTCTCTTCGAAGAAATACATTACCACGAAACCCCCAAAATCAGCCAGAAAATACACAGCATCAGCATCACGGGGTTAAAACCTGAATTAGGTTGTGGAACCAAGTCAGTGGGAGGGGGTCTATTCTTAATTGGACTGAAATCCTGCTCACAGCGAGGAGGAAGCGTGTGAAACACCCAGCTAGGTTTTGAATGTTAGTCACATTCCACAAGGCTTTGCTGGCTCTTGTGGATTGAGAAGGCAGGGGAAGGGTAATGAGGACTGAAGTGTGAAGTTAAGACCCACATCTGTGGAAAACTGCAGAATTCCTGTGGCCAAGGAGCTGAAGGACAAAAAGCTCGCCCCGTGTGTGTCATGGCAGGAAAAAAACACGGTTTCATGTGCACCCCACATTGATTACTTTTGAAAGAATCTGGAACTGAGTCACAAGTAAATAGCCAGTAATATATATTGGTGTATCCTACCTTGAAGTTCCATGCTGCTGGCATGAAGATTTTCCTGGAAAAAATTTCATTTTTATGTCCTTCAGATGAGCTGCTGCAGAACTCAATCACCATCTGTTTTCTGGATTCAGGGAATCCTTGGATGAAGTCCCGTTGCTGGCTTTCTGTTTCCTGGAAGGATTTCTTGCACTTTTCCTCTCTCTGAGCCCCATGGTACACCTTGAACTCCTGCTTGGCCAAATGAAGCTCACCAAAGGGATTGCAGGAGGGAGAAAGATGGGTTATCTATTAAAAAATACCTGTGGAAAGAGTAGGAAATTCTCCATTACAGGGCAATAAGGAGAGAAAATGAGATTTTTTTTTTCCCCCCCATAAAACTGAACAGAAGTTTCCTTCTTGCCTGGATGGGAGGAGAATCCTGGTCTTTGTAGTCTCTGTTCCTGCTGGGCTTTCCCAGGGCCACATGCAAAATCCTTTCCTTGCCTGTCCCAGGAAAATGAAGGCTAAAGCAAACTTCTCATGCAAGGGATCTGCATATGATGCCATCTATTTTCCTGGTAAGGGGAATTTGAGCTTTCTAGCCCCAAAGTCTCAGTGATTTCCACAGACCTTTGAATGTGGAACAGCTGGCAGGCTTGCAGGTAAACAAAATTTAATCTTCCTTGAAAGGCCAAACTTCCAACTTGGATTGCTTTCTTTGCCCCTACTCTGCTTCTGACTGTGTTTAATAGCAAAGTGAAAACAAAGAGAAGTTGTCTGAAGAATTTGAAATTGAGGCATTTTTACTGTCTTCAGCTTATTCCTGATAAAGATGCCAATGTTAAAACAGGGGAAAATCTTTGATGAGGGATTTCCAAAGCAAATGTCTGAAGTGCAATTGCAGATTTTTACTCAGGGTCAGATTTTGAGAGGTTTGGCAAGTGCTCAATATCCCTTTCCAATTCCAGTTTAAAGTGAAGGAGTCTAAGGAACGACACTGAGGCAAGTTAACTTTTTGATGTTAAAACCCTGATTAGCTCTTCCTGTCCACAAAAGTGGAAGCTGAGAGCAGCTGAAAGGGAAAAGGCTTCTTCTGGAACTTGCAGCAGCTCCATGGAGAGACTGATGGATGATGATTTGCATTAGTTTTGGAGGAATTCCCTTGGGATTTGGTTGTATGGGACCAGTTTAAAGGGTCCCCGTTTGCTTCCCTCTCTTTCCTATCCCTTTGTACAATTTCCTAAGGAAAGGACCAGTCTCAGCTGATCCTGGTTTGTGCAGCAGGACCTCAAATCCCAGAGCAGTTTGTCACAAACCCCAAGGCACTGCAGACACCTGCAGAAAAGACACTTGTTCCATCCAGCCAAAGGCAGATTCTGTAGATTATCTTGCTGGAAGCAAAACTCTTGTTAATTCTCCTATTTCACTCCACATGTTATTAAACATAAAATATCAGTGCAGTACAAAGCTCACAAGAGAACAACACAGAGACATTTCTAAGATGCTGGGAAAAACAGGCTTTAGGTTCACTTAAGTAATTACTGAATTCCTGAAGGAGAGGCAGCATGTTTTCTGTCTTTCTTCATATTTATTATTTCTTTCTCCTCTGCTCTTGTTGAGCTATTCAAACAACGTCGGAAAAGGTTCATCTGAAAAGACAGAAGTTTTTTATCCAAATTTTTCTTCAATATAAATTTGTGAGAAAGAGTCTTTGAACACACACAGTTGCTTGGTTTTCTTTTTTTTTTTTCTTTAAACGTTGAGGTCTTCCTTTCTTCTTCATCTTCTCTGCAACAGCTGGCACTACTACTGCCAGATGCCACCAAAGTCTACAGAGTATTAAAAGCAGGCCAGCCCTAACCCTGGGCTTGAAAGAGTGATGATGTCTCAGCAGCCAGAGGACACAGAGGAGATGAGTGAGACAGAAGGAGCTTGTCAGAGAGCTACAACGTCAAACTAACAAAATAACAGACCCAAAATTCAAAATGCAGCTTGGTAGCTCCAACAACAGGCAGATGTACTCACACATTTACTTATTTTTTTTTTCCTTTGGTGGAAATTAGTTTTCTTAAGCAATTGTTGGACTTCACACATGACTTCAGACTATGTCTGAATTGTACAGGTAAGAAAAAAATTGGGTCTGGAGTCGCCATGAACAGAAAAATCCAAGCACAGCCTTCTTCCCTGCTGAAGGCCAAGGCAAAGGTATGATATGTAGATGAGGAATGCAGTCTGGCAGACGGCCATTCCCACTCTCTCACCTGTCTGGTGAGGTTAAACCATCCCAGTCCTGCAGCCAATGACACCCGACGTGATCCAGATCCACAGGTTTGTCCTCTCTTGGTGGAATCAGTGGAATGACAGCCTTTAGCACAAGTTCAGAGTGCTACACCCCCTCCACACCTGTGCATCCTGATGTCTTCTCTGCCCCATCAGGAACCGCTGTGCTTACACCTATCAGTGGCCATACAATAGGGCAATGTGGTTTTCCAGCAGCTGATTTGCATTGAAGATCCATTTTCACTTCCAGAGGACTCTGGAAGCTTCCAAAGGGGCAGAGTTGCCCCTTTTAACCCTCTCTCTCTATGAGTTGCATCTCGTGGTGCACTGTTGAAGCCAAGTAGCCTGAAATTTAGCAGGGGATGATTTCCAGGGTGTTGGCCATTCACTGAGAGTTAGAGCTGAGGCAGTGGCTACTGAGGAGCCAACTGGAATTGCTGATGGTAAGGAGCTGAAGCCAAAGCAATCCAAGCCAACAGAATCATTGGAAGCCAGCGAGACCTGTCTCTGGGGTCTGTCCTACTGAACATATGTTTGGAACTTGAGAAAGGAAAGGAGCATCTCAAGGGACGTGAATCAGACTAGTTGAGCAACACTGGAAACTTGAACGTTACTACAAAGCCAAAACGTCTTCGTTTTAGCGTTTCCAAAATGTATTAAAGCAAAATACTGCAAAATAGCAGAGAAACAAAACCTGATCCAAATCAATATTTGGAAGACAACGTTGACAAAGAGCATAATCTATATGCAAGTGTTCCCTCAGGAGCAGGCTGATTTTGTGCAGACATTCCTGAATGGGAGATACATTCATAAAAACATCTTGTCACTGGGTTTCAGCACAGCATGGGAACTCCTCACTGAATTAGTTTCCAGCCACGACTCCGTCCCCTGCTTTCTCTCCCTCTCCTGCTATGACCAGTTAGGAGCAGCCACTCCCTCTCGGTCTCTCCACAGGGTTTAATTCATTCTTCTGTGTTATGCAGCCACTGGGACTGCCCAGAGAGTTTCCAAGGTAGAAAGAGAAAGTAGAAATAAAAAGCAGCTCCCTGCATGATTTGTGAAACATGCACAATACAATAGTAGTAAAAATAGTAATGAGCTCATTACAATAGAAATGGTCTCATTAGCAGTGCAAATGCCAGTCATATACGTGGCCAGGTTCCTGATGGTGCAGGGAGTCCTTTAAACACTGTCCTTCCCTGCTCCAGAAGCATCAATCCTATTTAAAAACCTCCAATTTGTCCGATTCTTGGGCTGCTCTCTCTCGCTTTGCCCCCTAAGAGGTCACTGCAGTGTATAATGCCTGGACATGTGGGATGTGGGGGGTGAGATGCACATTCCTGTGCCCTGCCAGGGCCTGCCCTTCCCTCCAGGCTTCCACTGCCACAAGAGCAGGGAGAAGATAACTCCATTTGCTGGCAAGAAACGTCTTGAGCATACAATGGGAAAATGTATTTGGAAATATTTTAGTTAGGAGGAAAACGATATCCATCACCATGCTGGTAATGAATTTAGGGCATTTGCAGATGCACAGTAAGAATGGGGATAAAAACACGGCTTCAGATATTTTGGGCCAGTTGGAGTGCAGTACTCATGGCTGTGCACGTCCTGCTGCTCCAGACATTCCTCCCAGGAAGCTGCAGTGCAGGATGATGGCATCTGCTGTGGCTGGAGCATGGTTCATCCCTCTCCTCCACTCCAGACAGGTGGTGTGGCTTCTTCCCTTCCAAAGTTTCAGGCAGAAATGTCACCTTGGCTGAGAACATGTTGGCCATTGGTCATTCTGGGGGAAGAAATTGCCAACCAGCACACCCTGCAGACAAAACTCTTGTTTTCATTTTGTAATCTAGGCTACCAGAAATGCAGAACTGCATCATGATCTGCCAGGTAATAATGAGCCACACTCTTCAAAAATGTACTTAAAATTGAAAGTGATTAAAGATGCTCCAGCCTGCAATTGCCTATTACTCACTTGTGCTCTAAACGGTTCGTTTTTCACATCATTCCAGGAAGCTGTAACTCCTTAAAGCAATGTTCCTGGTAATTAGGGGAGAGCATTCCCTGTGCTGCAGCAGTGTCAGGGGTGCTGCCTTCTGCAGCTGATAGCACAAGTGTGGCAATGTGGCAGAGAGAGGCAACATCTGGTCCCTCTGCTCAGCATCTCATTGCCCAGGAAGTGACCACTCACCAGGACTTCAGCTTCATCAGAGAAATGCTGGACTTGGGGAGGCTTAACCTGGCTTGGTCTGAGCTTCTGAGATCAGTTTTGGACTCAGAACAAGGGAGCTCCTGGTACAGTTCAGCAACACAGCACTGCTTGTAGTCTGAGCAAAATTCCTGCCTCTCTGGAGTTGGCCTAGGATTAAGAAAAGGCTTTTAGTAATTTATTTTTAGGCTCTCTACTTTTTAATTTTGAAGTGTAGTTAAAGTAGCTACAACAGACAGACACATCCTGCCACTAAACCTCAACACTTTGCCTTCGTGGCCTTTATTCTGCACACATTTTTGATTTACCCATTTTACTTTTCAGACAAAGTTAAATGAGACCTGGGTTTTTTTTTCTGTTGCAAAAGTAATGCTGCTTTGGTCAATAAACATATCAGAGCGATACCACAATGCTTAAATAAAGTAGAAATATAAATAAATAAATAAATTTAAAAATCCCAGGCACTTGAGGCAACCATTCCATACCAGACACAGTAATTGCAGGACCAGGTGCTGTGGTTGTCCTGGCTGCCTCCATGCACAACCCAGGGCACTGAATGAACCCTAATAATGGCTCAAAGAGTTTTTGACAGTGAAGAACAAAACTGTGATGTGTATGGGCTCCTCTGGCTGGAAGCTGCCTCCCTGCAGAGATGCACCTACAATACACAAAGAGCATTATTTCACATGTGTTGTGGGCTGTTCTCAGCTCTCTTTCCCATTTTGCTGCTCAGGTTGCCACCAGGACATCCTCACCCCACCTCTCCTCAGGTTGCTGTCACCTATGGCATTGCCGGACAGTGCCAAACCTCCTGGAAAGAGCTGTGAATTTTACTGTAATAAAATAAGAGCAATAATTTTTACCTATTTGGAAAGAACTGTGCACACACAACAGTGTATAAATAGCAAGTGGCAATATTACTAATAACTACCTTTGTTACTAATGACAGGGACTTATCTCAATACTAATAAGAATAATAAGCTCTTTCAGGATGACTTAATCTCATTTAATCTCAAGAATTTATCTCAATAATAAGGAAAAATAGAAGTATAAACAGGAAGATGTATGTAAAGACTACAGAGAAACTGTGTCATAGCTGTGGTGAACAAAATAAATGTGCCTTCTTGCTCTGGTATGTGTGATCGAAAACACCCCAAACCTGAAGTTATACAGGATGTATTTATGCAAGGAAAAAAGCTAGGAAGGTGAGGATATTCCTGGGCTTTACAGGATCACTGAGCTCCCCAGCAGGAGGCTGCAACACAGCACAGCAGCAAAGGGGACATGTCTGTGAGCTTGGGACAACTTCTCAGCTCTGAAATGTCATCCCTCAGCAGGAGCTGCTTTCCTGGTGAGGAGTTTGTGATGGCTGGAGCTGCCCCACATCCCAGGCACAGCTAAACCCCCCCAGGACCAGCAGGTCTCCCTTCCCACACAGAGCCTGGAGCTGCCTCTCGCTGCTGCCCGTGCAGGTCAGGCAGAGAGATGTGTGCCTCAGAGCAGAGGAGGACAGCTGAGAACACGAGTTAGCAAAAGGAAATGAAGGAACAGCAACTACCAGATGATTAATGGCACTGATATGAACCCTGCTGACAGCGCAGAGCCTGGGCACCTCTGCTGAGACAGATTAACTTTGTCTCTTGAAACATGGGAACTAAAGGAAGAGAAGCTACCCACTGGGAAATGTCTGAATCCATAGAAGAGTAATGAGAATGTTTGGGCTGAAAGAATTGGCTGGAGAAAATTTTTGGCAACATCTGCCCCTCTTTATCCGAGTGCTTAACATCCACTCAGCTCAGCATGCAGATTTTGGGTTACCAGTACCACGTCTCCTGGCTGCAAAGTCAAAAGGCAGTAGCACAGGAATTGATCTTCATTTTTTCTGAAGCAGTTTGAAAACCTTCCTGAGTTGTTTTTTTCCACCCTGACCTATATTCCTGTGATGATTCATTTTTCTGTTCTTTTTTTCCCAAAGGAGGGCAGAGAGCACAAGCTTTGCCTCAGCTGAGTGTTCCCACCTTCATTGCCCATCTCTGCATGGAAAAACCAGGGCCACACTTGGGGGCAAATCCCTCCTGGACCACCAGCCTCCCATCTCCCTCACAGGATCAGGGGATGCTCTGGAAACTTCAAAGGCAGAAAGAGAAGCCGAATACACATTGAAATACTTGGTGCCTGAGCACATCTCTGTGTGAGACATGACGAGTTTTCCATCAGGGATTTACGGCGTATTTATTCATGTCATAAAAAGAGCTGCTCAGTGGCAAGCAGAAGTCACTTGTGGGTTAGTCCTGGCATGAAATTTCCACAAAGAGTAAACAAGAGCTTTTCCCAGGCCTTGGGGTTATGACAGGGATCTGCATCCTCCTCTTCCTGAGAGTGCTGGACCTGCATTTTCAAGGGATGTGAAACACAGATCTGCACTCTGGAGCCACATAGAATGACCTGTCTGGGCCATAGCACAACGTGCACTTCATAAACAAGGGCCTGCCTTTGCTTTATGTGGCTGGGGCGCTTGCACCCAAGCAAAGAAACAGAACATAAATTTTATTACTTACCACATTTCCTTCCCTCGTTACCCTCCGGCTTCGCTCTGCTGAAGAAGTTACAAAACTTCAGTATTGTGTCAAAACACTGGAGAGCAGCAGGATTTTAAGGCCTGATTCATAACTCACAGAACATCAAAGCAAAAGTCCCAGTTTCCCGAGTTTCTTTTTCTCATCTCTGCATTTGGGGTCTGGCCACAGCTGATTTTTTGATATGCAGAATAAGCACAGCCCAAGCTGTCCGACTTTGGTGGCATCCTATTGGGCTGAGGCAGGAAAAGCCTTGCACAACATCTTCTAATGATTCACATTTTGGGGAGGAGGAACATCACCTCTAGGAATTCAGCTTTATTGGATGCTGTAATCCAGAAGAGATAAAAGCGCTTACTAATTACTGCTGGGTTTTGTTTCTTTGAAGAATTGGGTTAAATCTCTTTTGAAAGAAGATGTCTGTTTGTGCTTGTTAGATGTATAATTTAATTTGTTTAGGATTTTCTCCTTTTCTAAGGTTTTGTTCTAATGATATCTGTGCTTTTCC
The DNA here is from genome assembly GCA_014706295.1 of Lycocorax pyrrhopterus obiensis. NCBI lineage: Eukaryota > Metazoa > Chordata > Aves > Passeriformes > Paradisaeidae > Lycocorax > Lycocorax pyrrhopterus. The sequence goes on from JACSVZ010000012.1 coordinate 3,048,305, forward strand.
TTCTCTTCTTTCCTGCCCTTTTCTCCCCAAAGGTATGAACTTTTGATACACTCTAGATTTATTTTCTTAATATAACAATCATCATCCCCGAGCTGATGCATCTTCTTTGGGGCCTCATTTTTTCCCTCTTTTTTCCCTTTTGAAAATTCCTTACCTTAGAAAAAAGAAAGGATGCCGCTCCTGCTTGCCTGTTCAGTAATTCTGAGATTTGTTTGCTTATGGACCTTTCCTGGCTGAAACCTGTATTTGTGCTGCACTGAAGAGAGAACTCAAAATATGTACTTTAGAAAAGAAAAAAAAAATTGCAATATTGTAATTTATCTGTCAACCACTACTATGCAATACTGCAGAAGCAGAGAAAATTGGGCTGAAAGGGAACTTGGGGCTTTGTTTAATTCATAATTCTTCCCCCAGCCAGGACCAACTCTGCCTACATCATTCCTGACAGATGTTTTTCTAACCTGTTCTTAACAGCCTCCAGTGGCACTGGGTACACAACCTCCCACGGCAATTTCTATTAATATGCAACTGTTCTCACTGTTGGGAAGTTTTTCCTAATGTTTAACCTGAATCTCCTGAGCAGCAGTTTAAACCTGCGAGTCCTCATCCTGTCCACATGTATTTGATCTCGCTAAATCAATCCAGCTGAGGGAAGTGGTTTAGCACAGCTCCCAGGAGCTTTCTGCACTTGTGTTCCTTTGCAATTTTAGACACATTTTGAAAAACCCACCCACGGAGAGCTACACCCAAACTGCAAATAGAGATCAGCTGTTTGCCCTGCCCATATCTGACATCTCCTGGGATTTTGTTGTGTCCTGGAGGGAAGAAAAAAAAAGAAAAACCCTGCACTAGGTTACAAACTCTGAGTGTTGACCAGGTTTGAGGTTCTGCACTGACCACATTAGGACTTGCATGATTTATTATAAATGAACTCTTTCCCCTTCCCCCCCACCCTGAAAACAACACCCAAAAATAAGTAACACTCAAAAATAGGTAATAATTCTAGCTTGCTGTACAAATAAAGAAACACTCTGATGGGCTATCCTATTTCTTATCTATAGGATGGGAATACGGACACTGCTATCGACTCCTGGATGCTCTCACAGCTCTATAAATGAAGACTAATGTCACAGTCAGCTTTGCCTGGTAGAATCATTTGGGTCAGACAAATAACCCTTCCTTTACCCAGCTTCCTATGTTAAAGGGAATTATTAAAAACCTCCAGCTTATTTGCAAAATGCTCCGAGATGTAAGTCTGAGGCATGCCCTGTTTTATTGTTCTCAGATTTAGGGATTATCAGGGGAGTTGATAAAACTCCTGGGTGTAAAACACTGCAGGAGGGGAAGCAGCTCAAAGGCTTCACACAAGAGTTTCTGAGACCCCCCTAAGGCAAGAGGGGTCTTATTTCTGGCAGCCAGTGGTGCCCCCCAGCCTTTTCTCTTTCTCTCTGAAGCAGCAGCATGAGCTTTCCAGGGCTTTTCCCCAGGCAAAGGAGACATCTGCTCACCAGGACACAAACCAGCTGGGTCACAGCTCTTTTGCTGCTCCCAGCACTGGCAGTGATTTTTGCCTGCCCCTGGCACTGGCCCTGTCTGGCTATTAGTATTTGTTTTCATCGTTATTATTTTTACTACTCCAATTCTGGATAACAATGGAATAAATTCCTTCTCAGAAGTGATTTTCTTTTTTTTTTTTTTTTTAAAATTACTGCAGCCTGCAGCAATGGAAAGTGAAATATTCTTATTGTATTGGGGTGTGATTCCTTTGTGCTGGATGAGGGGGAAGGGGAACTATGGTCAGAACAAAGAGGGTGTTGGGATCAGACAGGACAGGAAGGGGTGCCTCAGGCGTTTGGAAAAGCTGGCTTCTCCAGTTCTAGAGCAGTTGTAGCCTCGGAGGCACAAACCCTGAAAATGTCGAGGTCCCACAGAGTGACAGACCAAACTGGTAGGAAAGCAGGGAGGATCTATCAGACCACAAATGAGCAAAGAATTGAAAGCATTTTTTTTTTGATTGATGCCAAATGATTGTGTTGCTGGCCTCGGGAAAATGGAATACTGAACAACAAAACACCATCATTTGGGGCTAATCAAAGATTTCTTGCTTAGCCTCAAGCTGAAACACTTTTGGTTTGTTTGATCCAGAAAAAAATGATAAAAGTATCATGGACACATTTAAAAATGAGATATTTTGGACTGGAAAAAAAAAAAAAAGGACTAAATGACTTTGTTTTCTTTTCCAAGTTTTGACCAGCTTTCCTGTGTGAAACTGTTTCACAAATTTGCCTCAAATAGTTTTTGTCCAAGAAAAAAAAAAAAAACAATCACAACATCTCATGTTTCAACTCAAGCTTTTTTCCCTTTGGCAGGGCACCATAAATGCATCACAAGGACTGCATTTCCACTGCCCTGAGATCCCTTGGATACCCCAAGGTGGTGTGTCAGGTCCCCCTGTGAGACCGAGGTCCTGCCGTGCCCAGAGTCACGGACAAGTAACAAAATAAATCCCAAACCTACGGAGCTCACACTTTGTTTTCACTGCCTGCTGAAAAGAGCTACGAGGTTTGGCCTGGGAACCCCGAGACTCTTCTCCAAAAAGACATTTGACTTTCACCTCTCTGCAGAAAATGGGAGAGCAGCAGACGCCGTGCTGGGGCTACAGACACAGAGACCTCGGCCAGCAAGAAGGATGGCTTATCACTTCCCTCCTCAGTGACAAATCAATAAAGCCTCTTCAAAAGCAAGCCCCGTGGGTCACGGTGCAGAGCAAGTCTGTAAGCACGGGCACGGCTCAGTCTCACACGTGGGAGCAGACGCCCAGCGCTGCAATGTAAAAACCACAGAAGCACGGGGTCGAGAGAAAGCAGCACAAAACCAAGAGATGCACTCTAATTTCCAGAGAAACTGCCCTGTTTGCAGCACACCCCCGGAGCGGGAAGGTGCCAGGCGGAAAATGGTTTCTAGAAGGTACCGGGTGCTGGCCTGCGCTGCCCAGCTGCCCACAGCATGGGCAGGACACAGTGACTGGCTAAAGGGCAGGTTCAGAAACAAGATGCTGCTGCAAATGGACGACCTTAGGCTGGGCCTGAACTTTGAGCAGTCAGAACAACATTTGAGAGGCTGATTTACTGCCCTCGAGCAGACTGAGAAAGCCCCAGGTACAGCCCTGAGCCAGGCTCTTCGCTCTCATCCACAGGGCAACATGCCACTCGTGGCATCACCCCAAATGAGGTGGCTCTCCTGGCTTTCTTGAAGTTATAGTGTTTAGCAGTCTCCTGTAAATACTGAAATAGATCTAATTATTCATTTAATCAGGGGAAAGGAATCTCCTGCTGTTTTCCAAAACCAGGCAAAACGGCCAATTGCAGCAATGCAGGCGAGAAAGACATGTGGCAGCCCAATCCCATCTGGAGCACGTGCAGGAAGGCTCTCCCTCACTCTGCAGGCATCTGCCAGCCCTGCACTTCTCATCACAAATGTTTGTACAGCACAGGAGAAAAATCAAGGATTTTTTTTTTTTTTTTTGCTACTCAATAAAACACACGAGCCCCAAACAGTGAATTCTCCAAATCCAAATGGTACCGATGCAGAGCAACCCAGCCATAACCTCTTCCATCAGCTGCCTAAGGGGAGGGTAGATCTCAGCTGTGATGAAGTGCCCAGACAGCCTGGTTCCCGTGTCCTCCTCTTGCATTGCTTTGCTCCTCTGTGGCTCGTGGAGCAGAGAACAGGAGCGACAGCAGCGTGAGTGGCTTCGCTTTGTGCTCCGTGGCTTCCCGGCAGCTCACCGAGGCAGTGATGAATGGGAAGTGAAAGCTCCTTGGGCTGACAGCCCCAAACAGCAGCTGAGCAGTTGCAGGTTCCTCATACACCTATCAGAGGACACAGGACAGAGTGCAAAGACGATGCTTTTAATCACCTTGTGTGTTATCAGATCCCCTCCTTCTCGCACAGATAAGACAGATGTCTTTGGGTTGCTGGCTCCCGACAGCACTGCCATCATTCCTCCTCTTTGAGCTTCCTTTCTCAGTTTTGGGTTTTCATGTGTCACTTTCTTTCTCTTTTCTTCCTGCAGCTGTTTTGCCCCAGTGTGCTGTACCCCCCAGCATGCAGGGACAAGCTCTTAGCTCCACAGAGCCCTTTCCTGAGGGAGCAGCATGTCTGTAGAGAAAGCACAAAGACCAAAACCTGCCATCCACCAGGATCAGGAGGCAGAAGGAAATTCCCTGAGCAGCTCACAGGAGCGAAACTGAGGTGGGAGGCAACATAGATGGGAAACTCTCCTTTTCCAGACAGAGCAGGAGTCGGCTCTGTCCCATCAAGGGACAGGGGAATGGTTCCAGCAGCAGAAAGCACAGACAGTGGAGTTGCCTCTGTAGTAACTGCATTAACTCCTTTACGGCCTGTTTTCCAGCCCAGAAATAATCAATAGAAGCTACAGAACATACTAAATTATACTTGGCTTATATTTCTAAAATTATGAACCACTGTATGAGCTGGCTGTCAACACCTACTGCCAGAAAGGCAAACTAGCAGACTCTGTAATCTCTGCTTTAAGAGTCTGACCATTCCCAAATTTCATTCAGTCATGAATATTTTAAAACTAACATAGCCTGTGGTTCCTTTAATTTGATTTTTTCTTATTATTTCTCAATTTCTCAGCCATCCATATACCCCTGCATCAGGATTTCAAACTTTTCTCTGCAACCACAAGCTGTTTTATAATTACAGCTTTTATTGTGTTCCAGAAATGGGTGCTGTCAGTCAATATCTGAAAGTTCACAGTAGGTTTGTGACAGAGCAATCCTGAATCATCTCAGTTTATGCAGGCATTCAGGCTGTGTTTGTTTTACTCCCATCCAGCAGAGCGGATATTGTTAAGAGCGTGGCCAGCTGAAGTCACAGCTGACAGGTCAGCTCAGCTCTTGAGTCAGGGCTCGGTGTCTTGCTGCTTACCAGCCTAGGCTGGTATTTCATGGCCAGCCTCTGTGCTGTTGCAATTCACAAATGCACAAATATTTGTTTTGGTTTGGATCAGAGTCAAGTCTCGGCCAGCATCAGTTGCAGGGCAGCAAAAGCCTTTTCCTTTTGCACAAGGGAACACGCATGGGAAGAGAAGTTGGTGCTGTGGCCCAGCATAACTCAGCTCTTGAAATTAAGACTTTGCTCCAGCGATGACTAATCTCTTTGCATAATTCCCCTCTGGATGTTTTGGATACAAACATGTTGTTTCCCCTGTAGCGCCAGATTTCGGAGGGTCTTTCTTACTATTCATGTCAAATCTTGTTGGGCTGCAAGTCTGTCTCAATAAAATCAAAAAATTGCTCATATTTGGAGACTTAGACATATAAATGTTTTCAGAAGAACAAGTCTCCCATTTTAAAACATATGTTTCCTCCTTTGTATCTGTTTTGTCTTCGGGTTTTTTTGCAGGCTTCTTAGGAAATGTGTTGGCATGAACAATATGTTTCAACCGAAGACAGCAAATACTTTCAGAAAAGAAAGTTTTTAAAAGTCATAATGCTTGATTCATCATGGTAAACATCTGACTTATTTACTGTCCCTCCAGGAAGGGCATCACAGTATTGCCCACGACTGAAAGGCCCAATAAAAACAGTTACAGTCTTGTACAGCAAACACTGTAAATTGTCTGCATCATATGCTACAGCCCAAAAGCTGTTCACAGAAGGGTTTGCTAGGATGACTCATTTCCAGGGAAGCTGTCTTCTGCTCAGTAGAATTTTAGGTGGCCAAAGGGAAGAAAAGATGCAAAATGAATCAAAAATTCCTAAGTATTCACCCTCTTCTGACATCCAACACCTCCTTGGGCAACCCATGCCAGGGCTCAGTCACCCTCACTGTTGTGCTACCCACAGCTCAGATTTGCATCAGCCATGAAAAGCCTGAGACAGAGACAGGATTGCCAGAGAAATTAAACTCACACCTTCAGCCCCACCTTCCCAGGCTAAAGCAGGAGCTGACACAGCCCACGGGCTTTGGTCAATAAGTAAGCAGCCATGAATTTACTGGGTTTGGTGGATTCCTCTTCTGCAGATTAAAGCCCGCTTGAGAGATTTGTTGTTATCCAGGAAATGCCTCTAGGAATCTTTCCTTTTAAATACTTACAGATTATATATGACACAGTTCAACAAGCCAGAACACGGTCTCTGCTCTCAAAATTCACCAAAAACTTTGAAAAATTAGCTTCATGTTATGTTCCAGCCTAAACTAATCTTTTGCATGGGACAAAGTTTCCCTCTAAAGTAATTTGTGCCAGGTCCAACCCAACATGTGTGACCTTTTCCAGTTTATATCCCTGCTCTCTGTGCTCTGGATCACACAGCTGCTGGTGGGCTCAGTGAGCTGCAGAGGTGTTCTCTGTACACCATTCCCTTGTGAGGAACACCTCAGCCCTGACAGGAACAACTCTGCCATCATTTGTTTTATTTCCACTGTCTGCTCCCGAGCACCTTCATCAGAGGCTTCGAGTTAGGAGTTAATTAAACTGACAGAGCTGCTTCGCTGCAATTCAGTGCAAAACAATTGAACTTTTATCTGATCCAATTTCTCAGAAGTGAAACCAGGCAGTGGCTGGTGAGAGAGGGAGATCTGGAAAACACAGTCACGGGTCAGTGGGGTTGTGCTCCCTTTGTATCACTGCGCCCAAGACACCGAGCACATCAATAGCAGGAGCGTGGCTGTGCTGGGTGATGGGCAGTGTGACGTGGAGGTGGTGATGGCAAAGGGTCAGGGAGACTGAGGAGGTATAAATGGGGGAATTCACTTGAGGCTTGACCTGGGAAAATCCTGTTCAAGAGAGTTATTTGAGCTCTTAACTAGAATCAGGGAGAAATGCCAGTTCGAATGTTTGTGAGGTGTCGGGTTTTTTTAGCGAACTGTTTAAAATCACAGAACCCAACATCCCTGGTTAATATTTTTTGCTTATGAAAAAAAAAAAAAAAGGAATCCTTAAATTACATCTTAGAGGCACATGTCAGCTACTCAGGAATTATCTGTTGCCAGCTAACACGGGCATGTCATTGCAGTTGTAAAATGACAGCTTGACTGAGCGTGGTGGGGTCACTGTGCTTCGCTCACAGCCTCCGTGTCTGGGGCTCTGGCAGGTTGCCTTTGAAGTGAACTTGTATTTTGACTCAGTGGTGAGTCAAAGTGAGCTGACACTTATTTCTCAAAGAACGGAGTGACACGAAAACCTTATCATCATATTGAGATAATAGCCAGGCTGGGGCAGGAAACTGTTTTTCTGTCAAAGTGAAGATGCAATTTTATAATGTCAACTCACTTTATCTGAAAAACAACAAAAGAAATCTTGTGCCATCTCTATCGAGACATTTCATTTTGTACATAAAATGTGCTTCACTTGAAGTTAAACTTCTTAAAAAACCCAAATAAATCACTGTCCCCTTTTCCTTGCATTTTCTTACATGCATCTGAAATTTTACTTAAAAAACTTAAAAAGAGAGGAGAGCTTTTCAGGTCAAGAGATCTAGCAGAGAACAGCCTTCTTTGTCAACAAATTGTGTGAGGCAAGAGAAGTTTTTCAAACAGTGCCAGCAACTATGAGTAATTGTTAATACCAATGGTTGTTAAAGCACCAGCAATCAGTGTGATCAAACACAGCTCTAACACAGTCTTGGGAAACAATTCTCTGTAATTTTCGCTGAACAAAGCAGTAACAACAATCACAGATTTTAACTCTGTTGAGCAAACAACCTCTCTCCTTCTCACACGCCTGGCCACGAACAATGCAAACTCGCAGCAGCAAGAGGTCAGGTTTTATGGGCACCTGATAAGACCAGAAGTGCCACAGTTGTGCTCATTTAGCTCTCGGGTTGTGACCTACCCACGGAGACACCTCAGCCACCACTGCCCTGGGTTCTTTACCACGTCTGTGTGGGATGCACGCTCTCATACCCGAAACTCAGAGAGGAAACCCACACTGTGCTAATGTGTGAACACTCTTTTATGTTGCTTAACCATTGTCCAACCTGCCTCAATCGATCTATTCTTCCACCCTTTCTGCAGCTGTAAAAACAATTTAAAGGGTGCTTAAGGCTTCCAACTTTTTATTTTATTTTTTGCTTTATTAAGGTCACATTTTTTCCATAGTTCACTCATAAGGACTTTCCGCTGTGCTATTCACTAAGCCTTCTGACTAATTATCATTTTTCCATGGTTAAAGATGAGTGGGGAGGAGAAAAAAATGATGCCTTAGCCTATTGATATAAGATAGTATGAATAGATAAAACTCTATTTTAACGCTGTGCTGGACCCACGCTGAACAGTCCATAAAGGTAAAGGTACCTTTTCCACTACAGTTACTAATATACAGTTACTAAACAGATAACTGCAGACTAAGATAACAGGTGCACAAATAATGTCTGTGAAGGAAATAGCGTAAAAGAACTGCAGATTTCTACATTTCCATTACCATTTTTACATGACTAGCTTATCCAACACTATAAATGCTAAGCTATTTTCTTACTACACAAGGATTTTCCACCACATTGCTCTACAAACTGTATGATTTTTTCCCTAATATACCATTCAAGTTGTATTAACTATCTGTACAATCAAGTAACAAATCACTGCAATGGCAAACCACTGATAAAATACTTTGTTATTGGGTTATAAGCAAGGATTCGAGATGCAAATCAGGATTTTCAACCTGACCTCTAGAACATTACAATAAAGGCTTTACCAAGATCACAATGCAGCAAACACAGCCACTCCTCTGAGACGAGACTCTTAAAACACTTTGCTGTCTGGTTGTAGTGTTTCCCCACAAGACATTCTCCATATAAAAACCCCTTTGAAGTTATTTTAAGAAGCAGTCAAAGGGATCAGGGTGTTTTCTCTAATTGTGCTAGCAAGGGAAGGCATGGGTTAGAGCTGTGCTGTGGCTGGGCTGGTGAGACTTGCTGGGAGGGAGCGACTTCAGCTGCCTTGCTTTGCTGAATCAGGGCCTCAGGACTGGTGAAAATGAGTAATTTGAGAAGTACAAGCTCAGTCTGCACTTCTGCTAATTATCACAACACTCTTCTTGCTTAATATGGAAAGTCATGAGCTAGGAGATCTCTTCTCTTCTCCATCTTAAACCCAACAGGGATGGCTACTCCTGTGTGGCCTCCGTGGACCAGTTACACGGATTTAGATAATAATTTCCAGACCTTTTCTTGTACTCCTCACACAGACTTTCCTACAGATGACCTTTGGGAGCTGGAAACTCTGAGTGTTGTGGAGAGAACATGATTTCCTGGCTGCTACTGTAAGCAAACCTTAAAACAGCAGTCCTGCACCATAGCCCAGCAAATGAAAAACGTGAATAGCAAGAATGAACAAGGAAATATGGTAAAACAAATAAAGTAACTATCATCAAGGGAAGCTGAGGAGTGGATCCTTTAAGACAGGAGGAACTGGTGCTCTTTTTCAGACTCCACTTTTGTTTTTGAAAGCAGAATTTCAAGCACCTTCAAATCAAGATTAGTAAAAATGGGGAGACACTCTCTCAGGCAAGGGGAAAAAAAGCAAAACTGCAGAAGTCTTTCCCACTGCAATAGATCAGATAATTTTCGAGTTTTGAGATATCTTTTAACACTCATCACAAAGCACTTGGGTCCAGATGAGGGAGATCCCAGCATTTCAAACAGCATTTATGCAGGAAATGGGAGAAATAGGAAGGCCTATGGGGAAAATCTTTACTATTTCAGTTGAAAGAAGTATTAAAAACTGGAAGGCAGTGTGTGCCACTCCCCGTAACAGTGACACAGCTGCAAACACGCTGGCAGAAAGCTCAGGGAGGGGAAGGGACTCCCATGAAGGAGAGAATTAAGTGTGCTGAGGACAGGATGATTTCAATTAAGGTACAGAGCTGATCCAGGCGTGCATGAAAATATCTGTAGCAGAGAGGAAGTCTCGGAAATTTCCCAGCACATCTTCTCCTGCCCAGGCACAGGTTCTGGTGTCCAGCCTCACTGCTGGGCACGTGGGCTGGAGCAAAACCCTGAGCAGAAAAACTGATGCTTTGTCAGTGCTGCACAGCCCAAGTTGTCCTTCTCTTGGTCTTTGGGAGTGGTGATGACACAAAGAAGAGAGGAGGCTGAGCTAAAACCTCTGAAAGACACAGGAGGCAAACGGGTGAAGAAAAATCAGCCTCTGTACTAATGGGTTTTTGCCACTGAACTAAACGAGAAGCACAGTCAGCCTTCAGAAGTGTGATCAGCATAGCAGGGCAGCAACAGGCAAGCACAAAGGAGGGAGAGATGCTCATGTCTGCTGAGGTGTCTGACTGCACGGGGAGGGCTTTCACTCCCTCTCCTTGAAGTCTCCGTCTTTGAGCACCACAATGGGAATTTCTGCCCCTTTGAAAGGCTGCTTTGAAGAGCTGTACTTGAATAAAGATATCTGACATGTAGCACAGATAACTTGCTACAAGTACATCGTCCCAAAACCTCCAGCGTGCTCTCCTAATGAAACAAATGCATTTTTTCCACACGTGTATTTCCAGAGATGCGCGTCAGTATTTAGACACACAGAATCCTGAGCACACGAGTCAGCCGGGAGACCTGACACAGGGCAGCAGGGGTTCTGTTCTGCTCCTCAGCACTGGCACCAGCAGCTTTTCTGCTTAACCCAAGGCAGCTCTGCGTGCTTCAGGGAGAAGAGGAAAAAAGGGTGACCAAAAAAACCCACAAATCTCTTTGTCACCATCAGCGGAAAACAATGGCAGGCAAATTCATCCCTCTCACAAGATTCCTGTCATCATCTTCTCTACAGCTTTGTGTTTTTCCCCTTCTCCACAACAAGAGTGTAGAGAACAGCAGAATGATGAAAGATGAAATAAGAATGGCTTGATTGACAAATTCAGTGGATATTATATAGCGAACACGTTCTCCAGAATTGTTTAGCAACAAGATTTATCTTGTATAAATAGGATGGAGGGTTTCAGCATGCCATGGAACCATTTCTGTCCATCTGGCTTTGCAAGGAAATTATGTGGGGAAAGCAGAATTACACTTCAAGCCATAAAAAAAGAACCACTGAAATGATATCGGTAAGATTAAAACAAACAAACAAAAGAGAATCCTGACTAACGCTATTTAAAAATATGGAGCTGTTCTAGGAAATAGAAAAAGAAGTGAGAACTGATGGAAATGAAGAACTAAGCTTTGGATTTAGTAAACGATGCTTACTTGATTACACCCATATGCAGTCACTGATGAGCTCTTCAGCAGAACTGATGAAAAATTGGATTGTTTACGTGCATCAAACCAAGCAAATGGGAATCTGAACTCAATGTGCCAAAAAACCTTGAGAATAAAAATGCTAGCAATAATTGCTACATTTTATGTGTCAATGGCATGCCAGCAAGGATTCTGCATCAAACTGTGGCCAATGGAAAAAGGTTGGGTATGTGAAACTGTAATATCACTTATCTACCAAGCAGGCCACCTGATGACTGACAACTTTAATTTCAGCGTGAAATTGGCTGACTGGCTGTTGAAACATCCATCCCTTCTGGCAGGGACGGCAGTCTCTGGATATTTGCTACTAGAGCCTTCCAACAGTCGTCCTCCTGCTCTACTCATCCTCATTTCAAGCAACAAAGAGAGCGGCCTTGACCCAAATCACAGCTCTCCATCGAGGAGTGGGGCAGCGATGGCTTCTCACGGTCTCGATGTCACACTGTCCCCACCTCTGTGGAAAGGTCCTTGTGCTCACGAGAAAATAAAAGTGCTGGGGGGTTGTGTACCCTGAGAACAAAGTGAGGTCTTTGAGGTAGGTGTGGGACTAAAAATCAAAGAGATTTTATTTTATATGGAACAAATACGTGGATCAGGAGTGCAGATTTTGGACCAGAGTCCTTTTTGTTTTCTTCGTAGGCAAAGAACAGGCCCATCAGAAGAAAAAAGCTTGACAGCCTGAATGTGCATGACCTTGCATGAGAGAGAGATGAATGGGATCTTGTATTGGGTTACTAGTGCACATTACCCCACAGCAACTGCACAGAATGCTATGATCTGTTTTTTCAAAATAAATACTGATTGGAAGAGAGAATAGTCAAAATAACCATGACCACTGTACACTTGCTGTATTACTACATACTGAGTAGTAATGTAGTAATATTACTACTTCTGCCTAGACAGAAGAGATGTTTAAATATCTGTTTATTATCTACGATTTGGGGAGCTGGAAGAAAAGTATATCTCATTCTTAAGCTGCAGTCTCATAGATAGAAAGACTTGACGTGGTCTCAAAGCCAACTGCTTCGAATGTCTTTTGCTTATTTAGGATCTTCATTAGTACTTGCAATCGTTTAACTATTCTGATTTTGATATTTGCCATCCACTCTGGGTTGAGGGAATGTTTACAGCTAAACAACAATTAAAACAGAAGCCAGAGAGCAGATTCCGAACCCTTCCAAATCAGCCTTGAATTGTGAGTTCCTTCCTCCAGGGCAGATTTCTACCAGAGGAACCACCAACAATTCCAGGGGCTTTGCCACAGTACCACGTGCATACTTTGCTTGCCCTCCAATGCTGTATTTAATCATACTGAGAGTTCTCCAGAGCAGTCCAGGCTCTTCTAAAATATTTGGTTTCACAGTGAAGAAGGTCCATAGAAGATATTCCTCCATTAACTGCAACGAGGGATATTCCATCAGCCTATGCCTGAGAGTCCAAGACAGCCATTCCTTGGAAAGAGGTGATTAAATAAACCCCAAACTAGAAAACATATCTGCCTAAATAAAAGCCTTTCTTACGATTTTCTGGCTATTAGGATCCTCTTTGCCACTGTGCTTCTGCTGTTTTGGCTGCCTGGTGCCCCAGAGTAGCTGTAAACCTTACCCACAGCAGCTCTGGAGTGACTTTGCTGTGCCAGAGCAGGACACAGGACACTGATGGTGTTTAACTCTCCTAAAAACACCATCTCAGAGAGGGCCTGAGGGAATGGTAACTTGCAAATGAAGCCTGGATGCTGCATTGACTCTTGGACTGCAGCAGAAGGCTTCCACAGAATTGAAGGATTACTGCTAATTTTTTTTCAAAGAGGAAGAACTAGAACTGATGAGGATAACTCGTGCACACGGAGCATGCTGAACGCTGCACCAGCCCAGAGACTATTAGCACATAATTAACTGAAATGGCTTGGCACTTGGGCTTGTGCTACTGACACCGTGAGAGTTAATGCTGGCCCACTTTCCATGCTCGTTACAATCCATGTCAGTAGCATGGACACATTTGAAACCATTTCCTTCTCTTTGTTGCAGCATTTGCCAATAGCAGGAGAAATTGATGCTGTAGAAGTGAGAAAACATCTCCAGCATTTCAATGGAGGAATAAATTATTCTCTGGTGCACATTATAATTGCAGCATAACCTGGTCAGAAAAAATTAACTCCCTCTTCTGGTATGGTCCAGGGAATTGTTTTGTGATGCTGTGAAAGGATGCTTTGATTTGTGGTGCTAAGTAATCACAAACAGCCTTGGCTCTCAGAAACACATGCTTGGGGGAGCTTGAAGGGCTGTCTCTCCCTAAGCCTATAAGTTTGTAAATTTGTGGAATCATCTCTCAGCAAGAATTTTTCCCCATTTTCCCGAATCAGATCTGCAGAGCAAAACTTTCATTTCATCTTTCAATTTTTTCATTTTTTTTAATTTCATTTTTTCTTAAGGAAAATGGGTCCTTTCTTAAGGATGGGTCTTAAAATTCTTGAAAATCTATACGTGAAAAAAACCCCAAACAAACCAAAAAACCCAGATGTGCAGTCAGCCCTCAGTGCATGGTTAATAGCAGAGAGTGGTGATGAGTACACCAGAGAACTGCCAGAACTTCTTGGCAGAACATCCCACCAAGATCAGCCTGGCACAGAGCTGAGTGTCTCCTGCTATGGAAAACGAAGCAGGAAAGGTAGATGTGTATAAAAATGAAGCCAGGAATTAAATAAATACAGTCAGGTTTTTGTAAGCTCCACGAGATAAAATTTCAACTTCTATTCTGGGGTGAAAATTTAGCCCCTTTCAATATTAGGCTTTCTTTGCCAAAAAATATTTTCTTCCCCACTACTGTAGTCAAAGACTGTGGGAAAACCCAAAGGGCTGTTGCTTCTCAGGTTTGAGGACAAGGACATTGCAGGCAAGGGCAGATTGTCAGTGTGGCTCCTCCGAAGCCAGAGGGGCTGTGCTGCTGCCCCAGCTCAGGTCCCATCCACAGCAGCACCATCCCTACAGCACTGAGGCCTGTGTGCCTGCACATCACATTAAATGCAGCTCCTGAGGGTTTGTTAATGCTGCAGTGGCACCGAGAGCTGCTTAATTATCGAGGATTTCTGCGTAGAACCTAGAGGGAGAGGAGCTTTGAAGAACAGCACCGTCCACGCCAGCCGTGCAGCAGACACTAATTATTTCTGCCTGTGTCATCGTCGCTGCCATCAGAGGGGACAGCTGGCACTTCTCCAGCTCCTCGTACCCCTGCTAGTAATGAAGAGTGGCTCAGCACGCTGCACGTTAGAAGGAGATTTAATGTGCTGGCTGAATATTGCATTGAGTTCCTGATTTGTGTCAGCAAGGCCTGCTAATTCATAAGAAGTGTCACCAGAACTTATTTCCCACGCATTTAGACACAGGTAAATTACTCTGGAGAAAGCCTGGCTGTAGCCATCAGTACTTGCTGCAGATCCTGGCTGACTTGAAAGGTTGCCAAGGGATCCACTGAGGTACAGACAGACCTCAGAGTGCAGCAGTCTGCTCAAACACACCCATCTAGGATACCTGAAGGAAAGCTCATGAATCTTATTCTTGCTGTGCTTCCTTGCAGAGAAACCTCCTATGATTCTATCCCTACCAGCCTGTGCTTCCCACTCCTGTGGTCTCTGCACAGTCTCCTGCTTCTCCAGCATCCCTGGACCTCCCAGCAGCTTTGCTGATGCCATGGTGCTGATGGCAGCAGCCTCAAATGGCTTTTGCATCTCCCCTCATCTCTCCTGTTGGGTGTTGTAAAACAAACCCCACATTCCTCACCCAAAAATCATTCACAGAATATGGAGGAACTCCACTGATACAAAATACTGTGTTCCTGTTTACCACCAAAAAGGAAAACTACTGAAACCTGATGTGAGGTGGTGCAGCTGGGTTCCCTCGTGCCCTGGGGGGTGGAGGGACCCCTCTGCTCCGTGCTGCAGCTGTGATGGGCACTGAGGGTCAGACAGAGGGGAGCGAGTGCTCCTGTGGCTCCGTGCTGGAGTCTCCAAGGCTGCAACGTGTATTTTGATACCACAAAATCCCAGAACCCCTCATAAAATATTCATCGCTTTTTTAATGCCACGTCTTCTAATTTTAAAATTCAGCCCCTAAATAATTTAGCAGACTCATGGAAAAAAAAAAAAAAGAAAAAATAAACAAGTCTCCAACAAACAAAACCGCCATCTAGGCTGTGGTACAGTTACTAAACTTGTCAAATGTTCCCAACATGTTACCTATTTCTTGTGAGGGGTTTTTGGCTGTGCCCACTATCTCCAGGTACCGAGACTTTGTGCTGCCTGAAATCCAGGAGTTAATACCCATGGTCTGATCCTGCCAAAGGCAGGGCTGTGCTTAGGGGATGTGCAACATCACATTTGCAGGTTTGGGGAAAAAGCAGCTGGTGAGACCCTGCCGTCAGCTTTGCTTCACATCCCACCTTCTCCAGCTGCTACAAACTGTAGTTTGTGCCATAAATCTTAAAATATTCCTCACTGGATGCCCCACATCCCTCCCATCCCACACATCCTGGCCACAGTCCCTCAGGGCCATCTGGTCACCCGGTCTGGGCTCTGTGTTACAGACCTGAGGACACTGAGAGATGGGGAGTCCAGACCTTTCCTCAGCACTCGGTTGCATAATTAAAGCACCTAATTTGGTCTGAATCTGTTTCTCTGTGCTAAACTGAAAGGCCACTGCACCCCAAACTTTCTCTTTTTCCTTGTACAGGAAGTGCTGTCCCACAGAAACAACCCCAAGTGGCCTTCTCATATCTGTTTATCAATACACACAGAGAGACTCAGTAGTCTCACAGATGACACAAAGCTAGAAACCTCACTAGCCACGTAGCTCTTTTTCAACAACCAGATTTTGCCCCTGTGGTTTGTTGCTGTTGAGGGCTGACTTTGGACAGGTTACTCTTCTGAATGCAAACCCAACTCACCTCTCACTGCAAAAATACAGCATGGCCCCTGAAATGGTAAATATGCCAGCTAGCTTTCCCAATTTAATTAACTTTTCCCCAATGGCCTTGCTTAAATAGACTTCAAAGTTCAAAGGAAAAAAAGAAGAAGAATTACATTTTAATAATACTCTTGACAAAAATGGGGAGAAAGTTTTCATTATTCAGTGTTGAAGTCATGGAAACTCCTGTGCCTAGCGGCTGTTTTGCCTTTTATAACATCAATAATTTAACACTTAATTGTTGTGCACTATTTGGTTAAAGCAGATTATGACTCTAACATTTGCATTTATTTTTCAGTAATGGTGAGATAGCTCTTCCTCAGTAAGAATATATTTGGACATTCATTTACCCTGCAAACAAAATCACAGAGTGGCTCATCTCTAATGCCGCTATTTACCCGCTGAGAAATGAAGCCTCTCTCTTCTGGTGTGTGATGAGAGATGCCTGTTTATTACCAAGCCATTTTGATGACTTTTGTGCAGTGCACTTTCAAACCATTTAAACCCCATATTTTTAGGGTAAACTCCAGGATTAACAACCCCATTATATCGTGTTTAAGCCAAGAGAAATTTCTCGGTGTATCTTCAAAGGGCAGGAGACGTTTCTTAATGCCTTTCATTTATCAGAAGAAATTAAACCCCTTGGAGCAGTCTGGATGCAAAGGACAGCCCTGTCATCCCTCAGGACAGCAGTGGCACCCTGGCACTTGTCACATCTCAGAGGACTGTACAGACTGCAAGGCTTGGCTCTGCTTTCCCTTTGCATCAAGGACCGCACAGAGCCCACAGGCTTCATCTGAGACTGGTGAAGGGCAGGGTAAAAAGCTATTGAGTACCTTGAGACTTTTCCACGGCTGAGAGAATATCCACCACGAACCTGCAAACCCCAGGGGAGACTCCCTTGTGCTCCCCAGCTGCCCTGCTCTGGGTGGTTTGCTCTGGGACCTTCTGCCCATCGCACTGAACTGCTGTGATGGACAGCCCTGCACCAGGACAGTCCCCCCTGATCCTCTCAGCTCTTAAGATTATAGGTGAAAATCCCATCCACCATTAATTATGGGGGATTTCAGCGTATTCACCTCAGAAGAATGAAGGTTTGACTTTTCAAAAAATACCACCTGCAGTCCTGCAGAGTCCTGCAAAGGTGGGAACTACTGAATGCTCACTCGATGCTTAGATCACCGTCACAGCGGCAGGAATGATAGCAGAGATCCAAGAGGGAGAAAGGGTCTTTCAGGATTAGAAAGCAAAGTGTGAACTCTGCTGGGATTAAGTGGCACAGAAAATTCACCTGCTGTTTTAAACCCAACAATCTTGTAACTTAGAGCAAAGTTGAGAGCCTGATCAGAGCAAGTCACTTTCAACTGTTGATTTTAAAAAAAAAGAAAATGGACTGTTATACACATATGCTTCTTTTACCAAGATGTAAAAAAAAGAAAATCCCAGAGAAGGTTGGAGGCAGAGATTTCAAAGAAAGCAATTTTGGTGCTCAAATCTTATGGACCCTTTCTGTATTCTACCCTTTTGAACACACCCTGATGCAGAGAGGCAAGAACTTGGGACCACGACCCCGGTGTACAGATATGTAAACTAGAAAAAGTTAATAGCTTTGAAAAGTTTACAGGTTCAAGAGGAGCACTGGTTCTGTGACACATTTGGTAAGGTTTGAATCTGCGAGAGTCTGCACACGGAGCATAACATTTCCACAGCCACACTAACACAAACCTGTGCTTTGCAGAACCCCAGTGAATTCAGCTCCGACAGCAATTAGTCTCACCACCTTATCATACACCACAAAAAGTCAAGTCACAGCGAATACAAAACTAAAGGTTGGGTTTTCTGAGGTTCCTAATGCCTGCTCAGGCATCTGTGCAGATTTTAAAAATGTGCATTAATGAGACTCCACGGAACACTGAAGCTACTGCAGAAAAATTGACTCCCCGAACTGCAGGTTATGATCCTACTGGGAATGAATTTGTTTGTGTGTCTTGGGTGGTAGGTACACCGCCTGCTCCCTGGAAATAAGCAGCCTGAGCAAACTGTGCTACTCGCTGAGCTAGAAGATAACATTGCAGGTTGATTACCAGCATCCGTAATAAAGAACTAGAAATCCTCAGGAACAATAAATACCCATAATACAACCTGAATCCCCTTCAGCGATAAGAATAAGCAATGACCTTCTGAACACCTCACGTTAGAAATGTGTGCAAGGTGGCAATCTGTCTGCATGCAGCTGGCTGAGATGTGATTAACGGGGACTCCGTGTCAGCCTGCGAGCCCCATTTTGGATGGGGACCTCTCCTGCTGTCTTTTTACCTCTGCAGAGTGATGATACCTGCAGAAGTGTCAGGAGACAATCTTCCCCCTGGCACAGAGCTAACAAGGATCATTAAACTCTGATGAACATCCATTTAAATTGATCTTTTTTTTAGTCAAAAACTTGGCTTCTGTCCAAGGCAGCCACTTCTGAATGAGTGGCTACACTGGTCGGAGGGGGCTGGGAAGGCAGGGTGAGACAGGCTAAAACCACACAGGATGCCTGTGTCCAGGAGATATTCCATGGAAAAGGCAGTGCCATGGCCACTGCAGCCAAGGCAGGAGCGGTGCTCCCCAGACAGAGCACGGCAGGACCACAGCTCAGCCTCTCCAAGGAAAAGGCTGCTGCTCTCCAGCCCTCAGAGGGGGTGGGCTGGTGACAGAGAGACACAGGCTACTAACAGGAGTTGCTGTGTTAGAGATGGGGAGCTGGCAGGAATCCATGGCTCTGGCCTCAGAACAGTGCAGAAGCCCACACAGAAAGAGGGATTCCATCTGTGTAAGCCCGTGGAAGGTGTTGCTGAGGGCCTCATGGAGAGCAAACCCACATTTCGCTCACTGCTTGCTGTGCTTTTCCTGTGTCTGCTTGGTAGTGAGGCCGTGGTTCCTGAGCATTGGCATTCAACAGATCTCAGGGAAGTGCTACAAAGCAGCTCTGTTCAGATGCTTCAGCCCCGAAAACAGGAAATGCTAAATAAGAATCCAGTAAGCCAGTTGGCATTCCCCTGCATATTGGGTGTCTATAAAAGCACTTGCATGTGTTTAGCAAAGCATTTAATTAAGTGGAGATGGGTGGTAATATTTACTCAGCTAATGCCTCTTTATTGGCAATTGCTTTCGCTTGTACAGTGGTCCTGTCCCTTGTTTTTAAAGGCCTGTGTTTTTGTCACCCCAACTTGCTCTTAGAAAGAATCCAAAAGCTTTTGAAAATGACTGGTATTCCAAAACCTAGGGAAAAATTACCTGCTTCCTAGATAACCTGTGCTATTTTCCTGGTTGCAAAGAATACAGACTGCCCTAGAATCATAGACAGTCTACAATCTGCTGTACTTTATCTTATATTTAAATGCTGAATTTTCAACATCACTCTCACCCGGTCATTCATGGAGGAACATTTTACCATTCATTGTTGCCAGCACAAATTACAGCTGCAAGTGGAACATTATCTAATTATTGTTTTAGGGAAAGCAAACCAGTAAAAAAAACCCCTTGAAATCCAAAAAGGTGACTTGTGGGCAGATTTAAAGGGAGAGAATGCTTCAAGCTATCTATTATTAATGCTCAGCTATGCTGACCTTTGACAAATAATCTTAAGTCACACACAAAGAGCACAGAAAGACCTGAAAGACCTGACCCAAATGTCATTGGAAAAGCTTACACTGGGTTTTGGTAGGATCTAGATCAAGCTCAGCACTAAATTAATTTCTGGGTTGTTATAATCTTTATACTTGACTATCTTTCATGTTGTACCATACGGTTATCAAAACGTATTGCATTTCCATCTGGGTGCATGCATGAGCTGTACATTAACTCTCAGAACTGAATCTTCATTATGAGAAGAAAGAGGGTGATTTAATGGCTCAGAAGGTCTAAAGGTACAGATTCACCACGCAGTGAAATGTTCGCCCTGGTCTGTTTTACAAATGGCTGTGTTCCTTGATTTTTCTCCTCATTTTATTCCATGCCCCGTACTACAGGATAATGTTTACTCTGTGCCACTTTGCACCCCGTAAAATGGAAGGATAGCTCTCCTGAGAGAAAAAGAAAAGAAAAAACCCCAAACCACGAAACTCCCCATCAAGCCAAGGCAGCCTCGTGCCCCTGTCACACACGCAGGGTTTGGCTGGAGGCTGCAGAGCTTGTGGAGGGGACTGGCACGTCCTCCTCCACAGGTACTCATTTGGGAAACTCTCATTTTCCTCTGGCAGAGTTTCCTGTTCAAATGGCACGCTCCTTTGAGAGGGAGGATCTAAGCTCACAAGCAAGATTTTGTTACGCTCTGGCTTCACAAACAGGAGCCTAAAACATCAACGGAGCCTAAAACATCAACGGAGCCTTTTTATATACGGAGTAAACAGAAGGGCCGTGAAGGAGCTCCCTGTCTGCTGTAGATCCATGAAGTGAGAATGGGCACGGTTTTCCAGCAGATAGGAAGTAATTCACTGCCTTCAAAGCTTCTGGCTCCACAAAGATCGGAGGTCCAGATGCCCAGTGCCATTTTCTGCAAACACAAACTGGGAGTTGTGGAAATGCAAGAAATCCTTCTATGCAGAAGGCGAGTCCTACTCTGACAAACTCTGGAGCACACGATCCTCAGTGTTTTGGGTTTTTCTGACCGAGGGTTGGAAGGGAAGAGAGAAAGTGTAAGATGTGCAATAAATTTCATTTATTTATAATCCTGCTTTAGTTTAGAACCCACTCAATTTATACCAAAAGCCCTTGGCTCAGAAACACCGTGTCTTTTGCATAATACACAAGCACTCACAGAAAAATGTAGTATACGAAAAAGTGGCCAACATTTTTTAAAGTGACTAATGATTTTTGAGTGTTTAAATATAAATAACTTTAAAGGGAACAAAATTTTCATAACCCTTGAATAAACCATTTCAGCTTTTCCTAAACTAGGTACTACACTGCACTGTGGAAATATCCTTAGAAATTTGGGACAGCTTCTCCTTTTAAAATTAATTCTTTTAAAATTATGAATTTTTTCTCCTCCATGAGGACTGTCAAGATGCTGTCCATATGCAATATAAATCCCTTTGAGGTTTCTTCAAATAGCTTACAAAGGCATGGCATTTTCTTAACATAATGTCCCAAAAACTCTGTTAAACAGCCAGGACATTTAAAAGCTTTTTTTTTTTTCCATTTTGCTTTGTTGTTTTTCTTAAAAAATAAAACCAAGTGGATATGAAAAAAGTGTTCTGTAGAGAGCT
Source organism: Lycocorax pyrrhopterus obiensis (assembly GCA_014706295.1). NCBI lineage: Eukaryota > Metazoa > Chordata > Aves > Passeriformes > Paradisaeidae > Lycocorax > Lycocorax pyrrhopterus. The sequence continues at coordinate 3,069,779 of JACSVZ010000012.1, forward strand.
GTTTGTGTCATTTTCCAAGTGCATCTTCTTTTGATAAAATGCCCTATTATATCTTCTAATCTTCAGCCTCCATTTTCTACATTCCACATTTTCACGCCAATTCATGCATTTACCATTTTTCCTTCTTCCATCTTCAGTTATTCTGCCCACTACTGATTTTGCCCCCAAATATTCTATTTCTGTTGGTCACCTGACTGTGCTGTTCCCATGTCTCTGATACCCCCTCTTACCCCATGTCCTTCCAGCTGTTCTCCTTTCCAATCCTACTAATTTAATTTCTACTTCTACTGCTCAGGTGAGTTCTGACTTTCAGCATCTTCCACTGCAACTCTTCCTCTTCTCCAGCCCCATCTAATCAATCATCTTCCCAAATCATCTTCCCTCACAACTGCTCAAAATAATCATTAATTGATAATGATTTCCATGCTCTAGTGTTTGTGACAATCCCAAAACAAGCCACCTTGCTCAGCCATTAGTCCAGTTCCCCAGTGCTGTTCCATTATCACCTCACCCCGTGCCATTCTCTTTGCTGTCAATCAGCTTTTCTGGGTGTGAACTGCCTGAATTTGGGGTTTTTTTGGGGGGGAGTGAGGTGTGTTCTAGTTTGCTACTTTTTTTTTCCTTGAAAAAAAAGATTGATAAGCACATAACCTTGGGGACAGCAACATAAATTCTGTGTCTTGGCTCAACAACTGCTGTGCCAGGAGACAGGGAAGTCAGTGGGAGACCTGAGCACGGTCTGAGGGCACTATATAGCCCATGGATATTTTTTGACCTCCCTTTCCTTCTCCCTGCCTGCATGACTGCTGTTGAAATGAAAAGTGAAACCAGCCCGAAATACAATCCTTACATTTACATTTTTTGAGAACGTTCCAGCACTTGGTTCCATCTGTGCAAATCAAAAGCTGTGGCTGAATAACACACAAAGCCTTATTAAAAAATACTGAGCGGAATTATATGCAAATTAGGATTTCATTGTCTTTCATCTCATAAAGGCTAATAACACCACAGAGGACAACCTTCTTATCAAAAATAGTTTCTAATACAAATTGCCTTTGACTGTATTTACAATGTCACTTTTAATCAAGTAAATTGTCAGGCTACTGCACTTGTGCCATCTACATGACACAAGAATATAATGAAGAGGGAAGCGGGTACAAGTGCTTTCAGCTTTAACTGGCTGCCCACTTCATACCAATTACTACCTATTTAGTGAGCTTGCGCTTCTGTTCTTAGAAAAACACTAGAAATAAATGTATGAGTCCCTCTGAAGGAGACACCGTGCAGAAAAAAGGCTTATTCCACTTACCAAGAACATTTGTCTTTGTAATTACACCTACTTTTCTTACTCCTATGCAATTAGTAAATACAAGCTAAAAATAGCCACTTGAATGCCAATATGGTCCCTGGCTGTTTCTCTATTATGTCACTTTTAGGTTAGTTCAATATTCCATTTGTTTGCAAGTTAACAGCTCTATTCAGATGGGTTTACTCCTGCAGGTGCATTTTCACTCAGAGCACATACTCCTGTCTCCACATGCAATTCCCACAAAGGCTCAGGTACAACCAGCTGTGCTGTGCCCTGCTCTCAGCATTCAGCTGCCATCCTGCAGCTCAGCCACACTCCGCCACGTTCCCTGGGATTTCTCCCTGGGCATAATATGACACATTTTTAAATACAGATGGAACTATTTCCACATTTTGCGGGGTTTTTTTGGTGGTGATGCTGTTTTCTCTTTTAAGCTCTGCACAGGAGCAACAAGGATTTAAAAGCAGAGACTGAGTTTTCCCAGGGCAGATGATGCCCATCAGCTCACCTCAGCTGCCTGCTCTGGCTCAGGATGCCTTTCAGAGACTGCACTGCCCAAACCTTCTCTCTGCAGGTGTTCCTGACACCACCTTGCACAGCACAGCGAGGGCAGGAGCTCCCTGCAAAGCCAGGATGGGAAGAGTTCCCCTCCCAGCCAAAAGGGGAAAGCACTGACCATGTTGCATCCCTACGTAGCCACTGGAGCTACTCCAGTGTTTTCCCTCATGGCTGTTTTGGGTAGAAGTAGAGGGAAATCACTGGATAATATTTGCTGCCCACCACAACGTGTCGGGATCCTCAGCTGGTGAACAACTGTGTATTTTCACTGGGAGGAAAGGAGGTGGGTTGATTTACACAATTGTGGAATAGAAAATTCAGGAATAATGAGTCCAGACCTCCACTGGCATTATTTAAAAGAAGAAATAGTTCTGAGAGCAATGGAATTAAAGTTCTAGTTGCCATACGTGGATCTTCTGATATCTAGAAAAAGTGGACTTATTAACCATTTCCTCTCTTGTAAATGAATAGAGGTTCTTCACTGAGGCCAGCTGTCTATTTTCACAAAAGGTACAAGAACTTAACACAATTCCATTGCCGAATGCAGGTGAAATATTGGGTTTAAATGTATTACTGAAGAGCTGACAGACAATGTGGATAGGCACATCTGAGAAGCTGGTCTGAAAAAAAGCCTAAGTACTAAAACGTTTCAAGTCATAAAAAGCATTTTTCTTTCCTCTTTGTTCATTCTTCTTTGCTCAAAAGACAGGCTTCTGCCCTCAGAACAAAATTATTTCAGCTGGAGAACAAATACTCTCAAATTTAAGCTTGTGCATAAAAAGCTTAAACTCTCCTGGCTGAAGGTTTTCTGTCTAATTCAGCACACGTCTGAGTATAATTTCTGTCCACTCAGAACCTGTGTTTGGGGGGTGAAAACTGGTCTGCTTGGCTGTAGTTTCGAATCATGTGTGACTTTAGCCCGACACAAAGAAGCAACACAAATCTGCAGGAAACCGAACCCCTCTAAGTGCCAGAGGCAGTGATCAGAGGACTGGGGACAGCCCTGCTCGTGCCACCAAGGGGTGCCAGTCCCTCCATTCGGTCCCTCAGTGCCCACCCACTCCTGCTGTCCTGTGCTGAGACAGGCTGGAGAAAAACAAGGTGCTGCATACTAGCCTGGCACTAAGGAAGAGAACCTCATTACAAAACATTACTGGTCAGAGAGCATCCTCCCTCCTTCCAAGGAGTGGAAAAGGGGAATTTCTTCCATACCTTCCGAAGGCAAACTTTCAAAGCCAGGCTTGCAAAGGTCACTTCATGTGCAGAGCTGCCATCCTCCACCTGACAGCTCTGGTCATAAATCCAGAGCTCCAAAACGAGGAAATAAAAGGTTTGATTATATGCACTAAATTTCTATGATACTTTTCATCTCTTTCCTATCACTGGGAACTGTTTCCTGAAAACTGCCTCGTAAAAACAGTGGTCCTATCAAGTCTGGTGTATTATCTCCAGGACATGCTGATTGGGCTCAATAACTTTTTGGGTGCCAGGGCCTGCAGCAGCCCCCGAGCCCAGTGCCCTGGCTCTGTCCTGCCTCAGGCCACCCCGCTGTCATTCCAGCCAGCCAAGCTCTTCTCTAGCAGGTCATACCCTTTATATTTAGCGCCAGTTCTCCTCCAGTAACAGCCCCTCTGTCACTGGACGTGCCCACAGTCACTCTCATCTCCTTCAGCACTCAGAATGCTGAAGGCATCCACAAGAGGCTTTTAGAGTGTGGCTGTGGGACTTGTCACCATCTTTGTGCTCACTCTGAAGAGGTTTTTGCTGCTTTGTTAAGGTCAATAATTCTCCTGGCCCTCTTAACCTCTCTACCAAGGGCTGATGCAGCTGCTTAACTGCCCTTCCTCACCTTCCAAGATCTCAGCCCAAGAAATTAAAGCACATTGAGGTACTTGGGGAGAAAGGTTCCTCCAGCTCCTGCCGTCTGAGGAAGCGAACACAAGGATTGCTTACACACTGTGCTGCTTCTGATGGTTGCTGCTCAGCCCTGCAGCACAGACATCAGTTCTGGCCCCAGGAAAACCTGCTCTGGGCTTCAGCTTTAGGGCAAGCCCTTTAATTTGCCTGTGTCTCTGCTTGTTGACAGCTGAGTGAGGGTAAAAATTGCTTTCTACGCTCTCTTTCCATGCAGGTTTAGCTCCCCAGGACCACTGCACACAGAGATGCCTCAGCCCAGAAGCTCCAGGAGCACTTGCATCCCACTCCTGGCAATATTCTCTATATAATATTCTGTATATTATAAACATATTCTCTATATAATAAACAACAAAAGCCACCTGAATGAAAGAGCTAAAAAACACACAATGGAGAGGAATGACATTTTCAAAACTCACAGTCCTCAAATTCCCTCTTATGTTTAACCACCCCAACTCTCAGGGATCTGAACCTTTACCCTTTTTAGGGAATAGTTTTATCAGACAACAAATCTGAAAAAAAAGTTTGCAGGTACTAATACTAAGCAATAACTTCACTAGAACGTTAAAACATATCTCCTACAGAAAAATATGCACACGTGCACACCTCCACCTGTCACACATATGAAGGTTTTTCACACAAGTCAGTTCTGTGTTAGTTCTGTTGCTTTTTATACAGCAATTAATTTTATCTATAAGTAACCAGCTTTGCTAATTGAGAAAATAGTCTGCAGAACAAAGAATATGCATTAAAATTCTATAAAATGAGAAATAAAGTATCAGTTTAATGGTTGGATTGCAGCATTTCTTTTCCTAAATACAAAGAATTTAGAACGCTGAAAGGAAAGGACAAAAGAATGAAGTTAATATATCTAATATTCCTTTTCTTCAGGAAAAAAAAATACTGCAGGACTAATTTTCTCAAATCCCAAAAGAGTGAAAGCTCCTTTCCCCCCCACTCCCCTTTCCCAATGCAATTTTCATTCTTTTGTTAAATTAGAAAGGCTTTAATTTACTTTTTCATTATAGTTTGAGTTATAAACACAAGCAGAAGCTTCTGGGGATTACATGTTAAACAGAAAGGCACACAAACCACACATGCCAACTCCAAAGTGTCCCTGCCCAGCGAGAGGGGACAGCAGGGCAGCTGCAGAGCTTGGCCAGTGGTCCCAACGTGGCCACTGCCTCCTCCTGCCCAGGGCTCAGCATCCTTCACGTGTGATTTCTCAGACTGGATAGCAAGTGACACTGTCTCCCTTCAGTGCTGCCATCCTTTGTGAGCTCTGCCTGTGTGATCCTCCCCGTGCTCCTGCGCTCCTCCAGCCCTGCAGGCTGGAATTCTGCCCGGGCACTGCTCTGCCTTCTGCTGCTGCACCGAGTTCACAGCCCTGGTCCTGTGCAGTGGGAAAGTTTCCCCTTCCTGAGCACATTGAATTAGACCTTTTCACCCTCAAAAGTTCCTAAAGTCTCGAAGCCAGGTCTGGAACTACCACGCTGCAGGGTTTTCTTTTTGCCAAATCGTAACTGCTGGCTGTAATAGTGGGCCTGACCCTCATCAGATCAAAACTCTCATTAATTTTGTATTACATCACAAAAAACCCAGTAGGAGTAACAGCCGAAATGCGCTGGCTTCTTCAGGGTGAAGCCATCAGCTTTCTCTTGAGTTAGGTTTCTGCCTTCAGGTCAAACCCTCAGGATTTGTCTTGTGGGCACTTTGAGCAAAGGAGAGGTCTCCAGGCTGCTCTGAGCCCTGTCCAGCCTGGTCCTGAGCACTGCCAGGGGTGGGGCAGCCACAGCTTCTGTGGGCTCACAGGAGGGTGGAGGAAAGCTCCCCAAGCATCTTCACTGACACCCATCCCTGCCCTCCCTAAGAGGCCCTGCACTTCACATCACACTTTTATAAACACTGCCAAGAGAAAACCACCTTTTTTAGCACCACAACAGTCATGCTTTCCAATATTCCTTCCCTATTTGCAAGCAAAGAGATCAATTTGTGCTTTTCCTGTCTCCATTCAGCTGCCAGAAAGGTCACCTTAGGATGAATTGTGCCAAACAACAGAGAATATTTCGGGGGAGAAAAGCAATGTGGCTATAGAAATAGTCACGTGTGCTTGCCCTCCTTGAGCCTTTTAACTCACAAAAATCTAATTAGGGAAGACTTAATGTACAGCATGCATAAGGATGCCAAAACTTCTAACAAAATATACCCAGTACCATTTTCTTCACGCTTCATTAATAAGGAACACAACGTCTCTAGACTTTCTGTAACATATGCACAGAGTGATTTCAAACCAGACTGAGATTCTTCTCAAATGAGGGTTATAATATACTCAAGCAATAACAATGCTTTTTTTTTTTTTTTATTGCTTTGCTTGTAAAGTTGTTTCCATGTTCTGTGAGGACAAAGTTATTTGTCATTTTTGCAAAATATAACTTGTTACTTTGATGGTTTTTAGGACCTTTCTATTTCAGCTATCGATTCAAGGTTGGGTGTAGCCTACAGCAGAGCTGAGCTTGGGGAATCAGAGTGCAAGAGCAAGACTTGGATTTTTCTACAGGAATTATATCTTTTCATACAAATTAGAGACACAGGAAAACAAAGTTTCGATTCATCTTCTAAATCATATATAAAGCATAAGGCTTTGTGCCATCAGATCACAGGGCAGCAAAAGGGATTTCTAGCTCTTCCCCATTTGCTTATCTTGCTCAGACTGCAAACAGAAGAATTTACTCATTGGATAGATTCTGGAACAAGGAACCTCCAAGAAACAAATGCAACCTTTAAGATTTCTGCCAAGGACTGTAGCAAAAAACCCAACACTGAGTCCTGTTTTGTCTTCTGAGGCAAAAATGCCACTTTCTTCCTCAGCTCTCTGCATTGGAGGCAGGGCTGCAGCAGTCTGGGCAAAAGACAAGTCTGCCCTGATACTGCTAAATGGGGCAAGTGTATCTGCACTACCAAGGAATTCCCCTGTTTTATATCCACTTCCAGAAGGAATCAGGTATAGGCAGCTCCCTGTGTGACCTTCCCCTGAACAGGATCCTTCCCTGTGTAGGCAAAGGGAATCAAAGTGATCTCACAGGTATAAAATTGATAGTAAGACAACGTGGGGGAGAATAGCTGCCCAGGAGACTTAAAAACAACATTCAACTATCTTTGAACACGTGTGTGCTCCTACAGTGAGGTGTTAAATTGCATTATAACTATGGAGACATCAATATTGACCAACGTTTGCAATTCAAATATAAGCACAGAGTGCAAAATTGTGAAACTGTTTAGAGTTGTCAGGGTAGGGATACGTAAGCAGAGGTTTGTACATCATTTGATAGCTATTTATTTCCTGTTAATGTTTATGTAATGTTATGATGTTTATGATGGCCTGACTTTCCATGTGATGGGGATCATTTCTGGTGGGTAACCGGCATCAAATCACTGTTTTGCAAATACAGAATATTTTCATATTTGGCTGGTGAAACAAAAAGACTTCCTAGTGTGAGTAAGCTATTAAAATGCTAATAGACCCTATTTGAGAAAGCTTACTCAGACCTCAGCAGGAAACATATACAACATTTACAAAGATTTAGATACGTGTTTTTAACATAAAAGGGTCTCCCTTCCCATGGAACTGTGAGAACCTTTAGACAAGAGTGAGGATAAAGTGATAAGCCCCAGGCAAATGAAGAAGAAAGGAAAATATATGGAGGGCCAGTGAACTTAATTACGGTGAAATACAGATATAATTGTGAGCATGAGGTACGGGCATATATTGCAATAGCGACCTTTTATATTTAATGTCCTAAACCAAAATCTAAAGGTGAAGATCGCTGACTTTAACTATTTTTCTTTTTCCCCAAAGTTACTTTTGGCTGTTTCTGCAGATCAGCCCTCTGAATTATTCCATGCCAAGGAACTGCTCAGGTGCTGGTGGGGATTTTCCCCATGACCTGCCACAGTCTGCACTAGAGCAGGGAAAGGCACAAAGGGATGTGCTCGCTCTACATTGCACTTTGAGTGATGAGTAGCACCTTCCAGACACCAGGATGTGTGTGTCAGAGCTGCTGGGAGCTGTCACACAAAGCCCAGAATGTGAAAATAAAGAGGAAAATCTTGTTTAACCACTGAGTCCCTGGTGAATTGAGGAGCAGAGCTGGCACTGGCTTCAGCGGGGCTGACTGGGTTTGTTCTGTATCGAATTATTGAACTGAATCGAAGCTGCAGGGTCAAAGCAAGCAGAGAATTCGAGAAGCCTATGAAAGCAGAGCCCAGATTTGCTGGAGAGCTGTAACCTTCCAGAAATGTAATTAAACAAACAGGCAAAGAGTGTTTGGGATTGAAATCTCTGTTTAAACATCCGCTGTTGCTTTATTTGAATATCAGAGTGGAAGATAGAGTTCACATGTTGAAAAGGCCAGGAGACTCTTATTTTTTTGTATAGTCCCCCACTGAAACAGAATGTGGAGTAAACACAAAATTAATGTCTGATGGTCAGTAGGGTGACACGATTTGAATTCTTGCATTAGGAAACAAATTCCTCATCAAAACCAAATTCTTTTAGTCTGGCTCAATGCAAATAAAATACACAAACTGAACTCACTGACAAATGGCCTGGATATTCAAAGTTATCTATGTTTCAGAAACATCTAATAAGCAATTTGGATTACTTTTTTTAAGTTTTGGCTCCACTTTTACCCTGAAATGAATGTACATAAATTAGTTTATGCAAATGTCATTACATTTCATTGCCATCAGCTTAACATATTTCCTCCAAATGGTTGAACTCCCTTCCATTGCAGGGAAAGCACAAGGCTTAAGACTTCTCCCAGGCACTTAAAAAAAACCAATAAATGGAAGAGAAAATGAGAGATTATTTATCTCATGGATTTGTTTTGCTTTCCTAAAACAAAATAATTCTGGATTCTATTTACTGGAAATCTGCTTGGTTAAGAAATATTTAAATGAAAGCAGCACAGGACTGTTTTGTTTTGTTTTGTTGGCCTTTTGTTGTTTAGGATTTTTGGAAAGGTTAACAGTGGAATTATAAAACCAAAATGGAACAGGAGGTTAGCATTTTGCAGAGTCACACAGAAGAGAAGGCATCCTGATTAAGAAGGTTAATCCCAAACCCAAAGTGTATCAGGAACTTTACTATGAGCAGTTGACTACTAGAAAATGCCAGCTGGCCATTAAAAGCTCTTTTTCTAGGTACAGATTGGTAACGAGCAATTTTTATGGGAAATGTCCTCCCACATAACCACCCTCTGGAGGACTCTCAGGACTGGTGGCTGCAGACCACACTTAGACCAAGGGGAAAAAAGCGTTCCAGAGACCTCATCAAACATCCACACGACCCTTGGAGATACCAGGCTCCTTCTGGGAGCCCACCAAGTCAGGTCTCAGCTATTGAATTTGGGAAAGGGGGGGAGCAGCTGTGCGATTCCAAAGTGGAGGTCAGGAACGGGAAAGCCTAAATCTCATTTAGTGCTGGCTCAGAGCAGAGCCCCAGATGATTTCCCTGGTGCAGATCTGCGAGCCAAGCCCAGCTTGGCCACACTCACAAAAACTTCCCCAGCTCTTACGGTCATCACAACCCTGTGCTGAACTGGTGGCCAAGCGTCCATCCCATAATCTCCATCTCTTATCCTGGCACCATCTCCGCAGGATGTTTTTTCCATCTCCATATATTCTTTATTTTTCCTGCCCTTTTGGTGTGATTATTTATCTTTAGGGAGAAAGATAATAATAGTAGTAATAGTAATAATAGTAATAGCAATAATAACAACAATAATAATAATAATAACAATAATAGTTGTAGTAGTATATTTCTCTTATGTGGCCCCTGCAGAGACGAACATAATGGAGCCCTGATCTTGTCTGAGGCCTTCAGGCAGATGCTCCTTTAATGCCACTATCTCTTAGAAAATACACAACAAATAGACCAGAGAAAAACTAATTTTCTGCCCTCTTTCTGTTTAAATATCCTGCCAATTCGACAGACAGGATCCTTTCATCACCTAAATGTCTCTCCCCTGTACCGCGTTCCAGCGATTAAAGGCAGGAAAAAGCTGAAGGTGGGCAGTGGTTTCAGCAGCTGCAGTTCATGCTCTCAGTGAGCCAGTCAGTGGTTCTGGAAATCAAAGCAAATGGCTACAAAACTTTCCCAGAAGCTGGAAATCACACAGTTTCCTAGATTCAGATGTGTGTGCTGTTGGCTGGCACGGTTAGCTCACACACGTGTGTGTTATGCAAAATTTGGCAGTGTGAATGACAGTAAATAGAATTATTTCCCCATTCTGCAGTATTAGTTTATCTAATAAATTGAATAGCCTAGAAACCTTGACTGGTAAAAGCCACACGCTGATCTGAGTAGGATCAACAGGTTTGGTGATTTTTTTTTAAAAGGCCCATATTATATTGCACAATGAGGGTTCCCATTTCACTTCTATCAGTACCACAGTGCCTTGAATATGATGTTTTTAATTATAGCAGCACTGAACACAGAAAATACAAAGCACATCGTATTAACCAGGAGGCATTCCTCTAATTCAGATATTTGTTCTAGAGAGAGAATCACTTAAGAAATAGATCCAATTAATTGTGTTGCTAAGGTGTCAGTACAATCTGCTACGCACACCTAGCAAATGTAAGTCTCAGTTTAAACCTTCTGGGCTTCTCTGGAATGTGTAGAATCACAGCAATTAATTGCTGCTGTTTAAAGAACATGTTGAAAACCTATTTTGACACATACTCTGGGTGGTTGGGAGTTAAACACACAGAAGAGAATAAGCAGTGGGTGGGAGTTTCAGATGAGTGGTAAATAACAGAAGTGCAGTGATTTGCAGTCTTTTAACAATCAGAGGACAGATTATTGACTTGCATGAGAGATGGCAAGGGAAAAGGAGGAGAATGAACCTAATGCTGCACGACACAATCAGTTAAGAGCTGATTTAGTAAAATAATGCTGACTTCTTGTAGATAAGCTACCCTCCTCATTGCATCCAAATGACAATTAAAAAAAAAAAAGCTAATTCCCATGCTGCCTTTGTGTAAATGCAACCCTTGTACATGCCTTTTTTTTCCCCCTCTTTATAACACAGGCTACCAGATAAGTTGAAAAGGAGAAAAGCTTCCAGTGGGATGCAGATGCTGCCTAGAAGATGCCACAATTGTGAGCAGCACACAACCAGCCATCACTGGGTGCTGCTGAGACCCAGATGGCTCTGTTATCCTTGCGCTCATCCTGAGGAAAGTCTGAGATAAACTGGCCCTTACCCCTGCTCAGAAATGTGGGAAAACAAAGTGCACAGCCTGAGTTCTCTCAGTGTAATAATACCTCACTAGCTACTCTAAATTCACTGTTCTGAAAATAGCTTGGTCTGAGGGTTTTTTTGGGGGGTTTTTTTGAGTTTCCACTTTGTAATGGCATTACCCTTTAGAAAGAATTTGCTTTTTGTGTCCTTTTACACATTCCTCATTCAAGAAACACATAGTCCAAGAAAACAAATATTTCATCTCAGTCGGAACTGGCCCCAGTTTACCTGAATCAGTACTTTATGTGTCACCAGTAGGTACTGCATGGGTCAGAGAAAAAGCCATTTGCTAGCACGGTACAACTTAATCCTCATTTTATAAAGGAGTACAGAGGCGTCTTCAAACCACACCAGATAAATTATGTACTTGAGACAAGAACTGTGTAATTTTTCTCTTGTGTTAAAAGCAATTTTAGTGTGGCCTGTTCTTTCTAGTAGGGTCCAGATGTCTTCAGCCCTTTCCTAAGCAGGCATAAAACAAAACCACTGATTTCAGTAAATTATTTTAATTTTTTTCAGGCAGTTCACTGGTGACCTGCCCTGTTGTCACATCGAGTGGCCTGACAGCATCCCTCTGCCAGGCTCAAATCTCACATCCCCTACACATATTCCAGGATCTATGCATGCACACACATACATTTATATTTATTTATAAAGGACAATTTCAGTTAGAGCTGCAAAAGAGACGTGCTAACTTTAAACAATTACTGGTTTTGTTAACATAGTTTGCTCTATGTGAATTTATTACCTTCTTTTTTTTTAACTGCAGCTAGTGTTTCTAGATGAAATCATAACAACCACTAATCACTGCCAACCAGGTTGTGTTCACAAAGGAAAATAAAAGCTTCAGAATACATATGAGCTTCTGGGCTACAATGTTTACAGATCCTCCAGGATTTTGATCTGTGCACGTCCCTAACGTACCAAATGTTGAAAATCCAAAACAACTGCCAAAACTCACATTTGGCCCTGATTATTTCCTTGTTTATCATGGTTAGCATTCCCCAGATAAGAGATAATGTTGCAAGTTCAATAACAGGAGAAAGTTGTGAAGACATACTTAAAGAGGAACATAACTATCATTTTTTAGTGTAAAACTTGGTAGACTTTAATTGAACAATGCACTGCAATGTTCAGGTCTCCCTTGTGAAAAATTCTAGGTAACAAGATAGATGAAAAACTGGAATGATTCTGTCAAATACGCATTTGTCTTTCATCTACTAAAACTGCTTTTTTTTCATCAGCTTTTTCAGCTGCTATTTTATGTATTGCTGTAAAACAATCCCTGAAATCCCACCAGAAGGTCATTCTGCCATGGAGTCACCAAGATCTCAGTAATGGAAGTTTTCTGTCCATTTGCTCCTAAATCTAGGTTATGGATATAAAAATAGCAATTATCGTATTGCTGTTTCGAGTTACCCCGTGACGGCACAAACATGGAACTTGCTGTCACGAGCCCTCATAAGGCTGAACAGCACCTTCTAACAGATCACTCTTTGGTTTGCTCAACAGGAATTTGCAGAGATAAGCACAAAGTTTATAGTTTTTTGAGGAAAAGAGCCAGCATCCTTCACACCAAGACAGCACCACACGGCTGGGACTCAGAAGGAAATGACGAAGGAAAGACAGAGTAATAAGGGTCCATTGCAAGGTTTTTTCTCCTTTAAAACATTTTTCCCCAAGCCCTTGCTAGCTCTTGGATGGATTAGATGGTTGATTGCTCTGCACAAAGGGAGCAATCTCCAGATTTGTGGAGAGCCTCACTGTTCCCCATCACTCTTGGCAGGGTGCTGCTGGCACGTCTGCTCTTGGGTAGCACTCAATAAACAGGTGAACCAGGCATGCGAAAAGCTAATATTCTGCTGTTTTGACAGTATAATTGTCTCTAATAATAAAGGAAAACAGCTGCCTCAAAAAGTCTTTCACTTAGAAATTGTTTGGATCCTTATACTTTGACTTTTACGTGGTTTATGGTTCTGCGAAATGGTAACATCTCATTTTATGAATGACAGACAGATGGAGTTTGCTGCAAGGTTTATTGATAGTAAAGCACATAATATCATTCGAGATACTTAACTGCAAGAAATACTGGAGATAACAAAATACTGCTTTCTCTCACTTTTTAAGACTCCTGTTATTTATTTTCAGCGGCTCCAAGTTTTCTCTTTTTTTGGTGAGTTTTCAGTGCTATCACCTGGTAAGTCTAAAACTTCGTGATCTTTTGTCTGAGTGCACAGGGAGAGAGGAGCAGCTGTTTTACAATTAATTGAAAGCCAGCAGAGATGTTGTCCAGATTTCAGAATAAGGTCTGTTTGCAGCAGAGCCGTGTGCCATCCATCTCTTTCTCTTCCCGTCTCCCTCCCACCCCCTGCATTCATCTAATTGGATTTTCATGTCCAAATCCCATTCTCTTAATCAAAAGGCAAAGAAAATCAATCTTTTGGTTTCCCAAAATCTGAGTAAAGCGTTTAGTCTAAAAGCACTGAGAGACTGACTCTGAAAAGCTGTCAGACCCAGATTACTAAATTAGTTAACCCTTGTCACTAAAACCATGGTAATCGTCCACGAAATCTGCTGTTCTAAGGTTACTCTTTGTTATTTTAGGAAAGGTTTTATTTTTCCAAACCTTTGCAAAAATCCATAAAATTTATAAGGGACAAACTGATGGTTTTTTTTTAGTTGTTTTTTTTTAAACTATTTGTTATCAAATCATAACATTTTGGAAGCAGTTACTTCAAACACGTGGTGATATTATGCAACATTTGACCTGGAAAGAAAAGGATCTGCAATGCATTTTTATGAATTGCTACATATTTACTCTGACACACTAAATCCTGGAAAACAGAAATCCAGCTCTGCTGCCTGTCTTTCTCTGTAGAGATTTATGTCTCAGAACACAGAGATGCTGGATGCTCCATGCATTGCTTTTTCTGGGCTGCATCCTTCCAGCAGTGCAGAGATGCTGCACCTCTGCTCCAGGACCCTCCAGGGTGAGGCAGAAGACATGCACAGCTGAGCCCTGTGACTTCCGGACAAGAAAGCCTGGGATGATGACTGAAACCCCAAATCTCATCTGCCAGCCCAGCTTTCTGAGTCTGGGAGCCTGGAAGATGGAGGGTCCCCAAATCCACAAATCAGCCACAAGAAAAGACACAAAGCTTCCCCTTGCCCCGTGCCCTCTGTATGCTGAGGTGGCCTGAGAGAATAAATTTGTAAAGCAAAGCTTTGGGCTGGTGGACACACTTTTTCATGGGAATGCATCCCTATGCCTCCTATTTGCCATAACAAACAAGAGCTGGCACAGGGCAGGCCTTTAAAAAAGACAGGGAGAAAATAAAGTGGCTATAAGACACAATTCACCAGGCCTGCTAAATTCTGTGATAGCTGAAAAATAGCTCCATTTCCCAATTCCATTGCTGCATTAAAAATCTGCATATCCATGCTGTGAGCTACTTCTGTGCTGAAAAGGAAATAATGAGAGATTGTGCTATCCCTAGTGATGCTTAGTCAAAACAGTATATTGAATTTTAATATCAACGATTTCATGAGAATTATTCCACAGGAAAGTAATCAGGCGTATATACCATTGATGTTTTACTGAAATGTGTACCAGCAGCACGGAAAGTATGTTCTAATTTCCCCTTTCATTTATATGTGGAAAGAAACAAGCTTCTTTCCTGCTCATCCAAACCTATGAATATTCAAGCTGCCTAACTGAAAGCGCATGGAAGGAACAGAGAGCAAAGAAAATTACATTGTATAGGTCTTTTAACAGGAGGGCTTGGAAGAACGCAAAGTTAAATTTTCAGCACCTTACCAGCACCTAATTTAGAGAGAAACGTTTGTCTGCAGCAATGTCAGTGCTTCTGTTCTTCTCAAAAGGGACAAACTCAGCCAGGAGCACAAACAGTGAAAGCTACAATTTCCCCTGTCTCCTGCCATCAACATGCAGCACGAGCTCTGTCCCACGCTCTCCCATTACTATGCAGGTAAGAATTTGAAAATTGCACAATTCAAGGAATATAGCCAAAGTGGGCACAGAAACAATCCAACTCGGGGACTGCAGCTAGCTGCAGATTGCAAATCTTTATTGAAACCTCTACAGTGAGAGCTCTCTGCAGCCCTACAACGTCTCACAGCTGCCCAAACAGGGGCCTCCAGCAGAAAAGAGAAAAAAAACCCCGAAATCACACCTTTATATGGTTATCTTACAAGAGGATCCCCTTGTAATTGAGAGCCACTGGTATTGCTGATCCTAGAACCTCTGCTTTCCTTGGGATGTCTCTATCTGACTCATCCTGAGGCTCCATTGCCATCTGAGCAATGAAGAAAATGATCTCTTTGCACACATTTTTGGTTGCTTTCCCACAGCAGCTGCCCCCATGGTGCCTTTCTCAGCTTTCTCACTGCAAGGATCCCCAAAAGGAAGATCCCTCTGATACTCGCTCCCTCTCTAAGGAGGGGCCACCTGACGTTCAACCTCCCCAGCGCTCAGCCCAAATCAGGGCACTGCTGCACTGAACTGGCCTGGAGATCCCTTCTTGTATTCACCACCTAGATCCAGCTCCAGACACCCTAACCAGGAACCTCAGAGTCATGAAAAGCACTTTTATCCTCATCTGTCTCACAAGAAAGAGTTTTTAAAGACACCACAGTGGTCCCTGATTGTGCTCTCCAGTTGTGGTGAGGTCCCTACTCCCTGCCAGGACCCAGAGGAGACCTCTGGTCCTGGAGAGAAACCTCCAACCAAGACCCATCCAGGCAATTTAGAGCTCCCTGTCTCAGGTTTTTCAGCGGGTCATGGGACAGTCTGCTGGAGGAAAAGCGAAGAAAACGACTTTTAGAAAGAAAGAGAGGAAAGATGTGGATTGCTTATGTCTCATGATAGACACATAAAGCAGCTGTATCAGGTGTCAGTGCTGACTGCTGGTTGCAGTTCAACATTAAAAGATAAATTCCCACCAGACAAAACACAACTCGATCCCCAAACAATTGTTTCACAATAATATTTGCTGGAAAGTCGCTGCACAGCTTTGGGAACCCTGCAAAAATTCCTCCAGGGAAGAATTTCCCAAATGCTGCAGCGAAGCCAGTGTTTCTACCAGCATTTATCACACACCTAGCAGCTTTATAACCTTTTAAAATGTGCAATAGCTGGGCTTGTGACAAACTTCCTGATCTTTTACAGGAGACACGCAATGTCCCCCGTCTGTTATGCAAATCCAGATTTCAAGAGAGGTTCTCCAGGAACTGCTTGAATAAATCCAGCAAAGCAAGTCGGGAAGCACTTAAAGCCAACAGACCGGGTCAATAGGGACAGGGTTGGCCGAATCCGTGAGGTAATTGAAGACATAAGTAAGAGATTTGAACGTTTATTTATACAGCTAAGTTATGAATTCCTCAGTGGGGAGGTGTGGGGTTGGACCTGAAGAAGGAAAAACGAGCAGAGATGCAAAATCTCTGGTGTATTTGATTGCCTCAGATCATTTCTATTAAATGATGGCAGACGGGTCAACAGATTGTCCTCTTGTTTTTGCAACCTGCATGTGGCAAACCTGGGGGGCTCCTGTGCTCAGGGCAGAGACAACACTTGTGGGAGCAGAGCTGGAACAGCTGCTGGAAATATTTAAGCTCAGAAGCGAGGGAGGCAGGACATGCAACAACTTGCAGCACTGGAAAATGCAGCTTAGCATAAAGAGCAACAGAAATTGAAAAGCCTCATCTGAATGGGAGCCAGCAGCTCATGGATCTTCCTCTTTGCCAACTCCTCTGCATACATCAGAGTGGGAAAACATTAATTATACCACAGCAATCCATGTCTTCCAGAAGACAAAGTCTGTGCTGTTTTCCCATGCCACCGTCAGGCATCGCCCCTGTCCTGCAGGCATTGCTATACCCAAAAACACATCCTGCATCCCAGCTGCAGCTGAGGGAAACACCACCCTCACACGGAACACGGCCCAGCAGCCCACTGAGAAAGGAAAGGAGACAACTGCAGACCTCTGCTTAATCTTCTGACTCCCACCAGGTCCTCAGCACCTCCAGCCTCCCACCCCAACCCCAAGATGAAACAAGGTGATATCATCTCCCAGGTTTGTACCAGACTCTTGTGAGCCTTGTGGCTTTGCAAGATGAATTGGGCACTTCAGACTCTGAAGATGTGAAAACAAACCATACTGCAAATATTATTCGGAGTTTCAGTGATCCATGTCCTCCTAAGGGCAATCATCAGCTTTCTGCTCCTGCCAGCATCGCCCCTGACAATTTCCCAATAAAAATTTCCTCCAAGCAGTTGTTCAAATGGGAAAAATGCAGGTAAAATAGAAATCTTAAAAACCACCATATAGACTGCTCATGAACTTTATCATCTAACCTTGAGCCATTGGAAAAGAAGTAGGAGGGGAAAAGGCAAGTTCAAATGGTCTGAGTTAGAAGCGGAGCTAGTTATCCACATCCTGGCTGAAATACATTCATAGGACTGGAGAAGATGTATTTTTAAAATGTAATATGCAAAAGCAAATGTAAAATGTTGGTGGCTTGAAAGCATGTCTAAAGTGTGAAAGATGAAAGACTCAGAGACACATCCATTCAGCTGTCCAACAATTTCAGGGGCTGCTGTCTACAGAACAAGCCCTGATGTACCCAGGCATAAATGAGATTCAAAAACTGACAGCTGTGAATAAGTCTTCTCTTAAAATAAAAATACACGGAGTAACCTGCATTCAAAACTGAGCACCTCTTGCTGGCTCTCCCCTCAAAACACATCCAGTTTTATTTATGTTCAGTAGGAAGATTTGTGTCAATTTCTCATTTTACATAAACAACACCTGCCTGGTGATAAGATGCACTGGCACTCGTGATCTCGAATGTTTACGTCCACAAACTGTTCTATAAGAACTTAATATATTGGCCTTGTTTTTCACCAGCCTTGACCCATTTTACAGGGGCATAAATCAGAACAAATTACATTTAGTGGCAGTAAAACCAGAACAGTTTCAGTGGACATTAACTTTTAAGGCTTTTGCAGCTGACAATGGGGAAGAGGGCACAGGAACAGCTCTACCTCTTGGCCACCTCATACAACACTGTGAAAACTGCTGCAGCTTTAAATAGCTGCACAAGCACAGAAAAAATAAATAAGAGGGACATTGCAATTCCACATGAGCTCACTTGCTGTTTCAGATGCAGCTTAAACATCTCTGTGTAAAAACAGACCTCGCTAAAGACATTCCCCAGATGAAGACACATATTTGCAGCTTTCATTGACAAGTTGTGAGATTTTTTGTTCTCATTTTGGTCCCACATTCGAATGGTTTTAGAAGGTTGCCTCATTATCAGGGTTGAGCATCCCCTATCCTACAAATACAGCATTTGCTGCTGTAAAAATTTCAATTTGCAAAAAAATTGGATTAATTCAAAAGAAATAGAGAAAAAAATAACAATGGAGCTGATGAAAACTATAAAGGAAATTGTTATTAGCTGCTTTTGGAAAAAAAATGCAATGCAATGTTATTCTGATACTTGTTTCTAGGAACCAAAAATCCTTTCAGTAAATTGTATCAACCAAGTGTCAAACTATGGAGTGAGCTCTCTGCCTCAGCATTCCCAGTCTTGACAATTTGCTGATGCCTTTTCACCCCGTCTTTGCTTACATTCCCAACGCTATTTTTGAGGTATGTTGTACAAGAGTTCCTGAACACACACTGATGCCGAAATTCCCACAAAGTTACAGTAGGGCCTTAGAAGATTCAATGATGTCTGCAGTGTTCTAAAATATACATGGCCAAAACCAATCCTTTACATGAAACAGATAACATAGCACATGGTGGAAATATAGAGATTAATTATTGAAAAAATTAAGTGGTTTGTCCAAGGTCACACATAAAATTGTTTGCTTGAGAGCTACTCCTACACCTTGGGAAAAGTCCAAGGGAAGAAATCAGCCAGTGTTTATGTACCCAAAGATGTGATGTAGTGACAACTCACTACAAACCACTATTTCCCTCCATCTCCCAGTTCTTTACAAAGACACGTGGCAGAGCAGGGCAGAGATTCGTGTGCTGGACCCTGCACACTCAGCTGCGTCCCCGGCTGCAAGGGCAGGGGAGGAACTCAGGTCACCGCCGGCTGGAGAGCAGAGGGCAAAATGGGCACAAATAGGGGACAAAATTGCTTTTAGAGCTTTGCAAGAGGCTTGGGAACAAGGTTTAAAATTGCCAAGAGAGAGGGTGGTGTAGCATGGGCTGAAGGAAGAGACCAGCCTGATAGAGACATTTAAATAATCAGGGTGCAGGGTTAGAGACTGAGAGGAACACGCAGACATTTTATGATAGTAAAATCACGTACAGCATGGAGGAGGACTAATGCTGAAGCGCACAGCAATATTTTATACACTTTGTTTATTAAAAATCCTCTCTCAGAAATAACTATCTGCCTTCACAGCAACTGCTCTTCTCCAGAGAACAAATGTGGTCTATTAGTTTCCTTTATATATCCTGCATTGTTGCAATATTGAGCAATGTTTGAATCTAATTCTTCTGACACAGTTATGAAAAATGTAATTTTTAAATCTTAAAATATTTACACAGCTAGTGAGACTTACACAATTAGAGCCTGAATCAAATTGTCATTTATATGTGGTATACAATGAAACATTTGTTAAATTCAATCAGTTAAAATAAAAGCAGCAATAAAGCATCACCAGACAGGAGGAACCCATTTTTGCCTGCTGTTTGTTTATTTATGTATTCATCTGCTTAATAAATTTTCACCAGCCTTGTAAATACGCACATTTTAATGACAATTTTGGAGAGGCAAGGGATGGGATTGGGGTGAGGAGGACACAAGTTTTCTTTTCAGCCAGGAACATGGAATATCAACACCTGCCCTTGTACAGTGCCATTCATGAGTGGATTCTGTCCCATGAGTGAAGCTCATGAGAATTTGGGATCAATATTAGGAACACTATTATTTATCACTAGTAATGGTTTGCCAAACTAATTGATTTCGCTTTTCTCGCTCTGATTGGTGTTTGTTGCTTGTAAGAGCTCCTGCTGGACACGATCATGCAAAGAGGTTTGAGTGCCTGTGTGCACCTAAACTTGTCCAGCAATTTCTTTTCATCAGTGGGATAAAGGCACTCTGCTGCATTCAGAACTCCACTTTGTGCTCTTGGAGTATGTGGCTTAACCCTTTTAACATGATTAAAACAAACAAAGATCAACACAGCCAGCACTCCTCAGAATGGCACAGACAAGCCTAATTGCTATTGAAACTTCATAAAGGAAACAAAAAAGCTAAAACTTTTTCCCTTTTTACTTTCAGTAGGGTGGAAAAAATCTAATTGATTGTGATCAGTAAAGCCAATACTTTGAGATGCTGTCAGGGTTACTGGATTTATTGTCTTTTTTCAGCAGTCTTCGCCATTACTTAACTATTGGATTAATTGTATGCAGAACAAATCATCTGCCATTTCATTTTATGACTCATTAAGCAAGTACAGCAGATAACCATTACTGCTTTTTGGTGTAAGAAGATTTCAAAACTTATGCACTGCTAATGATGCTAGAATTAGGAAAAGTAAATACCTTGCTGTGTGCAAAGGTCAGAGTAAGCGCTAATGGAATACTTATCTGCCCCAAAAGTAAAATAAATCAATTTCCTGAGCCTTGGGAGAGGTACAAAGCTGAGACAGGAGGCTGCAGGGTGAAGAAATTGCAGGTGGCTCTCAGTGGCGCTGTAATGTAGAGCACTGCTACCCCCAGAACCCTGAATATCTGCGGGAGACTTCCCCTGGAAGGAGGGATCTGCCTTGGACAGAGCTGGGGCCAGCCAGGAACGTGCCTGGATTTTGGGGAGCCTGATGTATAATGAAAGAGGCTTTACAGAGGGTCACACTCGTGACACACTTTGGAAGGACAAAAAAAGAGGGGAAGGGGCTGATCTCGCCAGGATGGGAAGAGTACAAGCCCAAGCTGTGATGAGTTTTCCGGAGGTGTCTCAAGCTCTTTCGCTCTCAGCCTGTGCTCTCCCCCAAAGCCCATCACCATCTGTAAAATCTCCTGGGGTACAACACCTCCCTCTGCTCCTCTGACAGGGGAGAGCTTTGCAATCTGTTTACGAAGCATCACACAGGACGCTGATCACACACTGCAGTGCCTCCTGCAGCCCCAGAGGGAACGGGGGGAAAAAGCAGGACATGGAGTGAAAAAAGTGGAAAATGATTGTTTGTGCACTAATAAAACTCTTGTTTCTTTGTAAGCAGAGTATGAATTTGTGCACTTTCGGGTGCAGAGCACAAGACCAATTAAACTAAATTGCAGATGTGTCTTCTCTCTGTTCGGGATTTCTCTCTCTTTTTTTTTTTTACCCTGGAGATTAAGTGCTTATACTGTTCTTCTTCAGGGAACTAATAATAAGAAGAACAGCAGTAATCTCTCACCAGTGCCATTAAAAGTATCTTTTATTTTAATACTCATCCCATATATTTGTTGCAATCTGACCTTTAAAGCTGTGAATAATGTCAATCAAAGCATAGTGATTTATCCTCAACATTTTAATTACTGTTCTCCATATTGATCCCATTTTACCCATTTTCTACACTTATTGTATTAAAAATATAAAATTTGCTTCCCCTCTCAATCTTAAAATATTAAAAACATGGGAAGTCAGATCCTGGTGAAACCTGCTGTCAGAGATAAAATGTTTTTAGGAGATGGAAAGAGACAAGCAAGAGATGTAAGAAGTCAGCACAAAGCCCTCTAAGTCTTGCTGAGTTAGGAAAAGTCTGTGCATGTGGGGCGATTTCCCCCAGGTTGAAATCTGGAAAAGCGGAGAGGACACCTAAAGAGTTCACTGAGAAAAATCAAAGTGCCCCTGTGGAACCTGCAGTGGGTGGCCTGTGGCAAGAAAACCCACACTAAAAAGGCAGTAAAAATTGGCAGGAGAACGGAAGGGACTCTTTTGGGCTGGGAATAGGAAGGAGGAATGCAGAAAGTGGCACTCAGTTCTTCGGTGACTGGGTTGCTGCCCCACCTCTCTGCTGCCCAGGTTCAAAGTCTGGATGCCGACTGAGAGACCCACAGCATCAGAGCAGAAGGGGAGCTGAAAACACTGTGATCCTCTTCTTTTAAACAAATCTCGTTTCTTATCTCCTCCCTGCCTGGAGTTGTCATTTCTGATGGAAAATCCTGGTGATCAAACAGCAGGGAGGCACCGGGCTCGTGTGGCATCAAGGTAACCCCAGGACTGAACAGATGAAGTCTTTGAAATGACTTACTGGCAGTGGTTACAGCACGTTCTAAAGCGCTTGCATGATGCTTGGGAGTCGTTTGGCTTAATCCTCTCCCTGATGAATGAGTTTTCATAGATCCAGGACAAACTCCTCATTTTTCTTTCCCTTTTAATAGAACTCCACTGTGCAGCTCCTCTGGAGCTGGCACCTCGTAGGGTTGTTTTGTCATTACCGAAGTCGCTGCAATGTTCTCCTTTGAGTGAATGCTAAATTTTTTTTCCCCCCCTCCAATTTGCTTTTCTCCCATCGTTCTGTGTAACTGCATTAGATAGGAAAGATGTCTCAGACGTTTAGCAAGAGAAAGGTTTGCTTTGTTGTGCTTAGGAATAGAAACATTTCCTTGTTCCAGCTTTCCTCACTTACAACTAAAAGAAAAGAAATAACTGTGGGCAGTCTGAAGGTCTCAGAGCAAGTTGTCCCCACAGCACAGCAGTCCAAACCTTTACAGCTTCATCAGCTACTGCTTGCAAAATGCAACTGAAAAAAAATCCCCAACATTGCTATTATTATTATTAATTTAATATTACATGTATATTTGTCCATAAAATGCATTTCTCTGCCTTAATACCACAGACTCATTCATCACATCAGAGCTTCTCACCCTTCCTTTGTTTGATACTGTCCAAGGAGTACCATGGAGAGCACTATTATTTCATCTGATAACTTTTTCTATTTCCCCTTTTCTATTTCACCTCATTTAACATACTAAGTACATGCAAGGAGTGCAAAAAGAGGAATTGCCATACATTACCATCTGAATGCAATGAGAACCCATTTTATGCTGCCTTAACTTTGGATTTCTAGTGCTTTGAATGCAACTGGGGTAAGCATTTTGCTTAACAATGGGGTGCTATTATTAAGAAAATAACAGTTAATGGCCATGTCTTCCTGCTCTAAGAACTCTCAGCTGCATTGAAACATGAGGCAAATCCACTATTTTGCTGTTCTAAATGAAAGCACCACTATAGGTGAGATGTTTAGATTCTGCTGCCAAGCACTTTCCTTCGAGCAAAATTTAAGCTTCTCTAGTAATTTAACTGATCATAAAAATATCTAAAATAATATTATGCATTGTTTGCAGACAATTATAGCTAATCATCTCATGCACTTGCTAAACCTCCTATTTAACTCCCCTAGCGTTGCGGGTCATTTTAATTGACCTCATGCACATCTCAGGTGCCCAGCGACACATCTGTTCCTGAAATTACAGCATCCCAGGGGCTAACCAGGGGCTGGAATTCAGGCAGAGCAGTTGCAAGTGGACAGGACTGGCTGTGACAGGCGGTGGGGACTCGGGGAGGGTGGCAGGAGCCCTGTGCAGGTGAGCGAGCGTGAGGTGCCAATCACGGCTGCTGGTAACAAGCGACGGGGGAGCAGCACCGCCACAGCCCCAGCCCTGGATTTCCATCATAATGATCCTGTGACAACTGAAAAATCTCCCAGGTGGCCAGAGTTGTTATAAAACACGCAGGCATTCATAAAGGCATGAGAGCTTGTGCCTTGCTTGCTGAATTCATCGACTCTGGCGGTTCCACGGGCGGGGAAAGGCACACCGAGTTAGCACTCAGCAGAGCGGGGCAAAGGACTCCCAGTGCTCACCCTAAAAAGATCTGGCATTAAACAGGCCAAATGAGGCTTCTCAGCAGGGAATGAACATGGATTGTCTATCAATCTGTCATGGCAAAAACGAGCTCCAAGCAGAGGCATTATTGCTCTTCTGGACAAGGATGCACGGAGCTGCCTGGGAAGTGGGCTGTGAGAAATGTGTTAAATAAAATGACATGGGAGCAGCAAGAGCAGGGAGAGATGGAAATGAGAGCAGAGATGTTATTAAGGCAGACAACCGAGATAGCCTTGGAGCTACCAGCATATGTGTCAAATAGCTGGTTGGTCAAAGAGTTTTAGTCACTGTTCTCACAGTTCCTCATCAGCAGACCCTGACGACAGTCGCTGAATTAATTCCTTTCAACATCTCCATGAGTTACTTTTAGAAACGCAACTTTCGTTCCTTTCCCTGTCTCCACTTTACCAGCAGAGTTTAAAACACTCCACAGAAGTTTTCAAGGGGTTAAAATATATGGCCCCTCTAATCTATTTCTAATCATGTGGGGTAAAGTTTCACATTCCTGACATATTAAGTGAAAATAATTCTTTTGTATTTTGAACTACTTCCAATGCCATCTGGAGTATTTTAACACAAGACAAGTTGCTAGCAACCAGTATAAAATCCAAAGTGCTTATAAGAAAGATACATGGCTACAAGTTCCCCTATTAGTATTCAGTGGTTTATTTTATAACTTTTGAAGATACCAGGCTCTGATCTGCACGCAACTCCAATTAATGTTAATGGGAATTATGTGTACATCCAGAGTAGCTATATGGCCCTTAAACTCCTGGTACAACAACTCTCATTGTCTGCTACTCTAAATTTGCATAAGCAATTAATGTCTCATTAATGTCTCATTAGGAACTCATATGGTGTGAGGGAGGAAAGAGCATAAGTGCCTCTATGGAAACTGCATTAGGTCACACATGAAGATGACTTTACTGGTTCAATCTTGTTTTGTATCTGTACACGCAAAAAAAAGACAAAATTGCAGAGAGGAACAGTTTGGCAGAGATCGGTGTGGCTGCTCTGGGGTAAGGCAGACCTGCAATTGCAGGAGATGTTTCCAGCTGGACACAAGACATTTAGGCAGGAACCAAAAAAAGGCCACTGGACTCCTCTGACAGCAGAGCAAGCTCAAACCGTGTGCTGTAGTGTCTGGGATTTGGTAGTTCCCATACTTCAAACAATGGGGTAGCCCCACTGAAGTCAAGTAAAGACCTTTACTTTGCTGCCCTGTAGCTGTCACCCCTACATCCTTAGAGAAATCCAAACCATTTTGGTTTGAGGTTGCTTTGTTATATTCCATGAATGCAAAAACTGAACCCAGGATTTGAGGCATGGCCTCACCAGTGCCCAGTACAGGAGGTGGTCACTGCCCTTGTCCTGCTGGCCACACTGTGGATAACATAAGCCAAGACACTATGAAAAGCCCAAGTCATCTGCAATATTCCATGATGTTGAGAAGCTTTGGTGCAGCAGCTACAGGGAGGGTTTTAAGGACTAGCATCGGAAGGAGCGTGTGAATGACTGATCTATTCAAGAGGGTCCACTCAAAAACCAGCCGGGAGCTGGATGGAGACTCCACACCAAGCACACACTGAAAAAGTTGATGTTGCATGAGAGAGCCCATTCCTTTCCGAAGGCAATCTAATGGGATTCATACTCTGAAGTCAAAGAACATCCTGACTATTAACTGAAAATATAACTAAATGTTCTTGGTGTGTTCATAAACCCTGAGAGAGCCCATCAGCACTCAGCTCCCGTTAGCTGTTACTCCTGCCTTCAGCATCCTTTTGGGCTGCTCCAGCCAGTACAGCTGTAAAGAGCAGCACGTTTATTTGGGAGAATCCCAAAGGGGCTGAGGAGTTCTAACAGGGCTGTGCTCTCATACTTGCAGTGCTGTTTCTCACTACGATATTCCAGCTGAAGAGGGAGGAATTTCAGCGATGTGCCATTAGTTCAGTGGGGTTAGACAGCTCATCTGAGCGCCCGCTCCTGTCAGCCACAGAGCCTTGGGCCAAAGCTGGCACACAAAAGAGAGCTGCACCAAGTGCTCTAATTTCCAGTGGAAAGGGAGATGGAAGAATTTAAACAAGGACAGTGCAGACAGGAATGGAGAGACACGAGCAGTTAATCAGGAGAGCAAGCACAGTGCTCAGATGCACATGCAGTAATTTATGAAGAGAGTATTTTTTCTGGATGAGCTGTTTGTTATGCAAGTACATGGAGCTAATCCAGTGCTGATTTGTCAGGATATGGACCATAGCACCTGAAGAATACTCCTGGCTAATATTTCAGATCCAGCTACCCTGAACTGTACCTCTGATACCTCTCAAAGCTGCTAGAACTGATGTTATCTGGACTGAAGGAACACATGAAATGAAAAAGACTTCAACCTGGGAAATGGTGAAGATCTGGGAAACTGAACTGGCTGGAAATGGTTGGATCTGGTTCTAGCTGCTTTGAACCAGTTTGAGCCAGTTAGATCTGGTTTGAACTGGTCGGATCCAAACAGAAGGAACACAGTGGAAAAATTAATACTTCTAAGCTGTGTTTTCAAAAACATTTGAATCTTTGAGTTTGACCCATTTTCACCTGCTGAAAACAGGGGCAGTTCCTCACATGGCTGGAAGTCAAAGCTAGTGTAACATTTTTCTCTTCAGATGGTCCCCAACTCAGAGCATGGTGCTTTCCATAAACGTGTGAAGCACTGCTTTCCTAGTAAATTGGGGCAGATTTAACATATTTTCACTCCATATTCGGGGTCAGAGTACCAGCATGCTTAGCCTTAACTGTCTGTAAATACACTGCCAGGGGAAGGAAAACAGCACCACCCCAGAAATTACAGAGTCACCTCCTATAATTCAAAGCCCTGGCTTCAGTGGGGCTCAGCTTCTCTGGCTGTGAGTAATGTGAGTGTTCCCACCAGCCTGCTGCCTGCCAAGCTCATGGTTTGCATACTTCAGTAGAAATAACAGACGAAACATTAACAGTGTTTATCTCCACATTTCTGTTCTGCCCTTTTGTAAGAATTGAGGCTCTAATCAATATTTCCAGAAGTGAACGTGGTGTTAAAAAATACTTTTGATTAAACAGTTGTACTGCTAGTGGAGTTTTTTTTCAACAGAGATTTAAATGTTACGGACAATCTGTTAAGTTTTAGTAGTGAGTGTGCTTTATTAGGCTGTAGGAGTCACTTTGGAGTTCACAAGTAAAATTTTCCATCACCTTTTAATTAAAAGTCTTTCTGCAAGAATATAATTTATCTCCAGTTGAGGCAACAGCCTATGTGAATAGAGCCTGCCTCCATTTCAATAGATCAGCCCAAAGCACCAGATGTTTTCTGTGAGGAATAAAAGCCTTTTGGGTGGAGGATTTTTTTCCTGTTCTTAGTTGCAGTCCCCAGGCTAACATACACAGCCATGTTGGCATTGAACAGAAAAATCAATTGGATGGTTAATAATGATGATTTCTTTGTGCTTTGATTTGCTCAAGTGAATGATCAGAAAAACATTTGCAAAATGGGGGTGAGTAATTATATTCTCCAGCACGGTGTTAATAAGAAAACTAAGGGAAGAGAAATAAGCACAATACTGAGATGCCGACGAACAGGACTGTGTGAAAACGTTAAACATAAGAAAAATTGATTGGTCTACATGCTCTGCAGGCAGAGCACCAAACTTTTCCTTGTAAACCCCTTGACACTGTGCTCAGCTCGGGCTGTGAATCCCAGGCTCTCAGCAAGGCTCAGTCACCACAACTGCACCTCAGCACTGTGATCACGGGCTGCTGGGCCAGAGCAGCTTCGTGCTGGACAAACCCAGGCAACCCCAGGCCCAGCAGGTTTAGCCCTGTCTTTGCTAGCCCTGCAGTGGCAGCTGGGCTGTGACACCCATCACTGATCACACCTGAGAGCTGGCTGCCAGCCCTCCTGGAGGCAGCAGTGGCGGCCACAAAGAGCTTTCCTTACAGGAGCTGGAAAACTGGCAGCACATCTGCTTCTCGGGCTCAGCACTCCCACTGCCAGCATGAGCTGAAAGCAGCAATAATTTAATTCAACAGGAGGGGCTGGACAAAAGTGCCTGGCAGGGGATGCCCTGCTCCCTTTGCCACTTGTGCAGCTGAAGCGGTGTCACCCCGCAGTCCAGTGCCAAAGGACAGAGGTACAAGGCTACAAAGGCAGAGCCCTCAGTCTTCTCCTTGTATCCTTAACTGTCCTCAGACTGAAATCTCAGTCCCACAACTGCCTCACTTGTTCCCAGTCGGACACTCGACCATAAAGCAAACACGAGCGCTGCTCGTGCTGACAGACTTGGCTCTCAGGGTTCAACAGTTCACCTTAAAATAGGAAAACTTTCTTTCGCCAAAGATTTAGACCATCTGCATAAGCAAACTTACTGGCAGGAGTTTTCCCCCACATTCTTTCTCCCCTTTCTGCTTAAAAAATTATCTTATTAGCAGTAGACTGCGTAAAAAAGATTCAGCATTCAGATCCTTGAGTATAAAACACCGTAAGTAAGCAACAAAAAAAGAAAAGGAGAATGCTGCTGTGTCCCCAGGTATGCTGAGGCTCATAGAAACGGTACAAATTTCTAACATCCTGTTTGTTTTCCTGGTATTATGGAAAAGCGTGTGTGCAATACAATTTTCAGTGTTTCACTTCTCAATGCCTTGTTAGCAACAATTGCAGCTCCCGGGAGGACTGAACAGTGGAGTCTCTCGTACTAACTCCATATAGAGTGAATCTTTGGGGAATTTCATACTTCACAGTACAAGCTATCAATACAAAAAATCATAACTGCCTCTGGTTGAACAAATATTGCTGCAGTTACTGTAGAGGCAGGGCTGTTAACTCTTTAAAACCCCTTTATCTGATGTGCTCATTTCAAACCACATTTATCTCCCAGTGTCTGAGGTTTAGCCAGTCTTGTCTGTCAGACTGTAATTACTTTCCTTCCGCCCCTCTCCCCAGTACATATAAATAAAGGCTTTTACATCTTACCTCCCAAGCTACTATGAAATGCCTTTGTTTTTGAACACAGTAGAACAAAAACAATGTTGTATTATTCAGTAGCCGTGGGAAATAGTTCTTTATTTGGATGCAATTAAACTTAAATGGTTAGTTCTGCTTTTTATCAAAAGCCTCTATGAAATATGTATAAACACAGCAATCTTTGCCTGCTCATTTATTCACTTTGAATAAACTATGCAGAATTAAATTGAGCTTTATTTCATTCTTGCTCTTAATAAGGTGGATAACTAGCTAGTAAGTTCTCAGGACATGGTACTTGCTGTATTGATCTTGTTTCTTTAATCTACTTCCAGGAAAAACAGGGGCAGCATCCTTGATGCTTCAGCTGCCAGTATTTCCCCCTTACTGAAAGTGTAGCTCTGTGCACCAGCTGAAACTGGTGGATTTGGGCCCATTTATTTCTCATTAAGTCAATGGGCATCTTCTCATTGATGGTGACACCTGAGAGCCTGCGGCTGAGTCTCATGGCATAAAGCCACAGAGCTTTGGAAATTACCATTTAATCTATGTTTCTTAAGCTTTCTGCCCAAGTTTTTGGAAGCGGAAGGAGCTCTAGCTGGAGTTTTCTGAGAATTGTTACTGCAAGGAAGTTTGAGGGGAAACAGAGGGCAGCTTCCATAAGAGACAGCCAGTTTGCTCCAAAACCAACATCCACGGGTGCAAAATGCTCAGGCTGCTCTGAGGCAGAAGCAGAGCTTGCACAGTCCAGCCATGTGGCTCCAAATATTTGGGGCTCCCCCTCGCACAGAAGAAAATTCTGAACTGCCCCATCCAGTTAAAGATCACTTCCACCAACATTTTGCTTTCTTAACCTCTAAAATTTGATCATTTTCCCCCCCAAAGGAAGAACAGGTTCATTTCCATCATAACTGTGAATGAAAACTTGTTCACAACAAGGGGAGTTCCTGCAGGATGGAAATGTAGAAGATTTCACAGGTTTCCCTACTGGAACCATCAGATGGCTGAAGCCACAAAGTTATGGAAAAGATCAGGTTGCCTGGGCAACAATTTTTCCAGAGTCAGCAGATCAGTCTTGCAACTTATTTTTAGCTTTTCTCAAGGAGAGAAATACCATTGCAGAGGAATGCTGGCGACAAAAAAACAAACACACTGATCTAGAAGTAGTAAAAATATTAGTTTGGTTACACTGGTATGAGAGAAAATACCACCTAGTCTTCTTCAAAACAGCCAAAATCACAAGCTTTTAACGTGAGAAGTCAGGTTATACATGGCAAACACTCTGATTTTGTACCTGATTTGCATGAGCACAAAGCCAGCTACTCACACACATAAAGGTCTAGTTATACACCTAAGAGATAAACACCTTTCCTTGCACAGAGCCCAAAATCTGTTGCTACATCCTACAAAGCAGCTATAATCTTTTATTTAGCAAGCCCCTGAAATTTATATTCACATTACGTGCATTTCAACGTTTGAGTAGTGTAAATATATTTCGGAATTTGCCACACTTCTCAGCTGTCGTGAATTTTATTTTTGAGCTTGCTTATGTAAAGTGACATTATAAAAGAAGTGAAACAAAGGAGATAAAAGCATGTACAATTAGTTCTGGTGTTCTGAGAGAGCTTTTATTACCATTTATGCTTGTGAGCAGCAACATGTGCTCAGGAATTCAAGAGTCACGGGCTCTAGCATCGCGTTTTGCTCACCAACATGACACCGTCTCTACGGAAACAGTTCAGATATTTCAGGGGCAAGCAACGGCCAGAAAGCATTTGCTGAAGAACCTGAATCTCTTGTTGAAGAGGTGTGATTTCTACCTCCATGATAGTGAAACTTCCCAAAGATCAGTGAACCAAGTCTACAGACACTCTGGAAGCAGCACTCATCCCACTTTCCTGGATTATGCTGTATTTAGAAGTACACTTGAAACTCATTTTTAAAGAAGAAATTCTCTCTGACAGCCACTTTCCAATCAGCTGCAACTGCTACCTCTCCAACCAGCAGAAGTTTAATTTCCTAGCTCAGTGCAAACTTCTACTCAGGGTTACATGTGGAGAGGATACTCAGGTACGTATTTTATTCCTTGTTAAGCTACTAAGTACAGTTCTAAAGAGTTTTCTTGTAAATGCAAGTCCAAGCGTTCTCTCAGACATGCATGAGTGCTTTACACAATTAAACAGTCTTGTTCTTCCCAGGCAGCTGCCAAAGGCCTCTGTCTTTCTGGACCTGTTCTCACTTGCTCGTGCTCAGGCCCTGCAGAAGAAGGATGCAGGAGGCCAACAGAAATAGAATTTCAACTGAAATTCCCTGTTTGGAGAATTCCCTGTCTTTGGAGCTGCTGAGACAGAATGCTCTGGGTTCGGGTGGGTGCCAGTCACTAGTTGTGTCCCTCTGTTTTTCAGCTGTGTTGAAAATGAGGGTAACACATCTCCTGTACAACAGATGCATCCAAGATAAGCAGATAAATGGGAGGAGGGGGAAAGAAACACCAATTCAAGTATCAAGCAGCTGCCCTTGGCCAAAACACATGACGTCACTCGTAGCATCTGTGCAAATTGCCCCACTTTGGGAACCTTCTGCAGCTCCCTTGCATAATTTGAGTACAACATTAATTAATAACATGCACTAATGTGCAGTTAAACTCCCTTTGTACCCAGATGTTGATATGACCCCTAGCTAGTCACTCCTGTCTAGGTCGATACATCATCTGTACACTTGGACAGCTCGCCTCTGCTCGGAAACTCAGAATCTCAGGAGCGCAGAGCATCTACTCTCTCCAATCATGAATCCCTGGGTATTTTTTGCATCCAGCTCCTATCTGCTATTTCTCCATAACTGGGACACACAGTGACTTATACCCCCTTACCTGTCACCCTTAATTTGGATCTGAATGTATGAGATTCAGCTGTGTATTTCAGATGCTACCAGCGTCTCAAAACCTGGTGCAATATGAAGGTTTCCTTAGCAACCGTCACCATAGGAAGTCCTTTAGAGATGCCTTTCCTGACTCTTGTAATTCTGCTTTTCAGAGATTTATACAGGTAAATCAAATACAAAGTTTTGATGTGAACTTACAAAATAGTGGCAGAAAAATAAGTGTATTGAGTTTGAATGCAAATAACTTATTCCTGAATATGCTTTGGAAACATATCTCCCACTCAAGCTCATGGTATTACACCCAGCAACTTGCACAAAGGCAAGCAGAAGGGATAACTTTTTTAGAAAAAGTAGTCAAAAAATACTCCTCTCTACCCAGGAAGCTTGCTTGTGTGATCACCTTTGATAGGAATGAGCCACACTGTATATTTATTATCTGTCATGTTAGGATAATTACACAGCTGGTTTATGAACCATTGAACTAGTGTGTTAGCTGATGATGCTGTAGGTTCAGTTGCAATTCGTATCCAGTCCATCTTTCATAATGATCTAATAATGAGACATCAATTAATTATCACAGGTTTGAAAGGAGAGTGTGGAAAATGCCATCGCTTCAGTAATGTCTAGAGTAATATTTTATTTTCCCTTTAATTATATCCCAAAAGCAAATCCAGCCAATATAGCAGCAGTGAAGTTACCACTTGTAAATGGCAGCCTAGCAGACCATTAATCAACAGGCTCTCTGCAAGGAGATGCCTCTCCTGTGCTGAGCAAAACATGAGTCTGATTTTACAGGAGGCATAAGCAATAAAATACCCACTGCTAAAGTCTAATGTGATGATTCCCTTTTACTTGTGCACCTGACACTATGAAATATTACCGAAATAAGCTGTTTTCAACAAGGATGCTTTCAGCATCAGTAAATCAGCATTTCACTGGCAAGGAAAAAAAAAAATCCTTATTTTTGCAAGACCCTTTGCAGAAATGTGCTATTTCTGGAAGAGGCAGACATCATAAAATGTTTTCTCAGAAAACATAGCTGTTGTCCATGATAAAGAATTATTCATATCTCAAAGCAAGGCAGAAGCATGGAGGGTGAAGAATTTGAAGAGAAGCCTTCAAAGCTTTGTTAAGGCAGGGATCTCGTTATAACTCTGCTCTCTTTGCTTGGGAGGCTGGCAAGCTGTTCCTGCTGCTGTGAAGAAAGGTTTCTATTCCCCAGCAGCCCATGGTTAGTGCTCCCTCCCAGCCCTTCTCTTGGCACATTTGCACGTGAGCCATTTAATAAATAAAAATTTATTGTTGATGAGACTGTACCAGTGGTAAAGCCAAGGCTGCAGACCAGAGCAGGCATAAACTGAAAGCCTTTTTATGGGAACAGGGGCAGTGGAATGCTGGTGCAGAAGGAAGACAGTCCAGGAGACACTGGGGGAATTGGGAAGCACGATCAGAAATGTTGTTAATATTTTTTGCTCTGGGCAGTGCCAATCCTTTGTGCTTGCTGCCCATTTGCCCAGCAGAAATGAAATTTGGTGCTGTAAAGCTTGTGTCCCTAACTGGAGCCAAAACACTGGTTAAGAGCCAGAGGCCTGGAAGAAGCTATCCTTTTGGAAGAGTTTGTTTTTCTGCATCTTGTAGAAAAACCAGAGGCACACAGGCAAAAAAGTCTGTCCCTGTCTGCAGACCTGTCCCACTTCCAGGGGCAGCACCTCCTTCCCCTCCTTCCACAGCTCCTGAGCTCTGCTCTCCCTCTCCAACATCTCCTCACATCCATTTCTGGGGGTCGGGGGAGCATCCAGACAGGGCTGCCACTAGGACCAGGTGACCTGAAGAAGGTCAACCTAGGCATTTATTCCCCTCCCTACAGCTGCTGTGGGGCACCAACAACTGCCTGGATAAATGGAAATGTTTAAACCCTCCCCCCCAAAAGCCTTTAAGAAAGCCTTCAGGTATGACCAAAGCAGATGATTCAGAATTTTTTTCAAAACTTCTTAGCAAATTTAGTTTTCAAGAAAAGGTGTTGTTTGGGACAGGGAGCAGTGGTCTGGGAGCAGGAGGAGCAGGGCTTTGCCATGCTTTCATCACCCGTGCCAATGAATGCCAGCTTCTGCACAGGACAGCCACGCTACGCCCCAGGGAAACCTGCCCATTGATAAAGGGGCTCTGCCAAAGGCCAGCTCTCTGCTGCTGTTTACACACCCTTTTTAAAGCCCACTTATCAAGAAACACAAGTGGATTATACAGATTCACTTTTTCGAAGTGGCTGCAGTAAAGGCCTGCGAGTTTTGAAAGGTCAGTCATGGTTATTGACTGCTTCATAACAGAACTAAAATCCTTTTCATAGCAGAAGCACTTGATCACTGAAAAAATATCAAATCAGGCACCAGAAAATACCACTATGTGGGACATGAAGAATATTGCAGAGCAGAAGCACTTAAACACACAGAAAAACAATTCAGAAAAGCTGTTCACAGTTGGCTTTCAAGGATTATTAGGATGCTTATTTTTTTTTAACTGCTACCTGGAAAAACCAGCTCCATTATGTTGATTTTAAGGAGAAATTTAAAAATATTCTATATATGCTCTCCCCTCATTGACTTTTCCTGTCTTGTGGCACTTGTGGCACTCATGCCCAGAGAGGTGACTTCTCTCCTAAATGACACCTGATTTCTTAGCCTTTTGCATCACCTCCAAGGCATTTGGGCACACAACGGGATGAACTGGAAAAAATGGGACAGCACCTTTCAGCAGAACATGTCCTGTTGTGCCAGGTCATTGTTTGTTCCAAGAAGTATTTCATTAATACATTTCAGGTGATCGTACTTGGGACCAAGGGGATGAAGGCAAACCCCACAAAATATACTGCAACTGCAGAAAACTCTGCAAGCCCCAGATGTCAGGGGGTTTCTTGAGTCTGCCAACAGACACGAGGTTGCTTCAAAAGGGGACATTTAAATGTAGTTTTGGACAACTGCATGGACAGACAGTGCCAAGTTGTCCCTCGAGGGAAAGATCACAGAGCTCACGACTGCAATGTTAACGGGGGATGTCATCCTAGAGATACATAGGATGTTTAATCCAGGATTAAGGGATTACAGCTCCTTCTCCCAGGTTTCCAACATGTGGTACAGACAGGTTTCTAAAGCTCAGATGGCAAGCAAGGACAATTGAAGTCATGCCTCCTTTAATTCTGTGCCATAAGCAGAACATAACTTGTCCCAGTATCGTGAGGCATTTTCTGGGGTTAAATCTTAGAAGAGGGAATTAGTTTGCCTCAAACAACATCACAATCAAACAAATCACACAGCTATGCACAGCAACACGTATCTACCTCAGCCTGGATTTTTTTTCTGGTTTTGGAATAAAGGCATAGATTGACTGATCCAAGCCTTTAAGCACTTCTTGTTACAAAGTCATGAATGGAATATAAACTGTGCGCATTCAGGGCTCTCAAGGTAGATGGGCTGGGACAAGGGGGACCAAGGGGCATTGCAAATTCAGTATTGTTCTCTTGGAAAAATCTATGAGAAACACAAAAAAAAAAGGTGGAAGCAGCAAAAAGGTGAATTAGCTGATGTCTACAGAAACTGAATTCACCTCCTCTTGGCTCACACACATTAACACCTAGAGAACAACCCTGCAGGGAATGTGTTAAGTAAAGGATAACATACAGGGTTTCTACTGCATTACAGAGAAATTTCCATTAACCTGAGAGTAAATGTGGACAACATGCTTTATGAATTTCTTAGTGGGCACTTTAACTGAGCTGTAAAACACAGCAGTGTGAGATCGCCTCAGATCATGCCATTACCAGGATGCAGATCATCACAGTAGAACTGAGCTGTGGTGACAGCTGTGGGTACCTGGAGTCAGCTCCTTCCAAAGCTCCAGCGCAAGAAATACCACAAGAAACATAATTAGGACTTTGAAAAATGTAGCTTATGATGCTGAATAAAGCATGAACTTGGCTGGTGTTTGCTTTGAAGCTTGAATAACACCTTATGTTTCAGTATTTGCTACACAAGATGTACCTTGATCAATATCAAACTGAGATGTCTTTCCCCATGCAACGCTATTCCTGCACGTGCTGCCGGTGTCCATCAACAAATGCTACTCAAACGCTTCTTTACTAATCAAAACACATGAATTTAGGAATGCATGTTGCATTGGTGTTCAGAATTCAGGTGTATTTGCCAGACAAACTCTTGGTTTCGTTCCCTAATCAAAACAACACTTCCCAGGGTCTGACAGGCAGTAGAACTGTTTACTACCAATGAAACATTCACTCAGTGTTGTTGAAAAACAATCTCTGGGAGTGCAGCTCAGCTGATTACTGTCACACACACCCTCCTTACACTGCTGCAAGAGGCCGTTCAGGTTTTGGCCACCAGGGCCACGATCCACCAAAGCCAGAGGCAGCCCCTGCAGCCCACTCCTCTGACCCCCACTGGAATGACACAAAATCCCCTCTTACAGAGCAGCAAAGTCCCTTTTCCCAGCCACAATTGTATCTATTGGGGTTGGGTGCTTCTGCAAATACTCAAACACACTCTCAGAGCATCACTACAAAGGACACGTCTGTTACTGATGGCAACATGAGGAAAAGGAATTTTAAATGCCAAGTTATCATCAGACCATTCAGGAATCAAAAGACCCCTTAAATCAACACCTAAATCCCAAGGCACTCAGTGCTATAGTAGCACATAAGTTAGTGCAGTCTTTGAGACCAGACAATCTAGGCGGGTTTATTTTAATGCACTTGTTTTGCTATTCTACTTCTTCCATTACCGCTGTTCCCTGTTTGTCCTTTCTCTACTCAGCCTCACAAACTGGGACAATAAAGACCGAGAAAAATGTCTTTATGCTGCCAGAGTTTCATTTCTTGAAGTGATGATCTTGTACTTAATACACTTCAGGAAAGGCAGTTTCTCTGTCAGGTTTCACCCTGGCTGGGGAAGGAGAAAGACATGTCTGGTGCTATTTACCTCTGGCCAAAACTCCCTTGCTGTGCATGTGGGAACTGAACCTTGCCTTTTCCTTCCAGAGGCAGGTAACCCACCTGGCACACATGCTTCTAGATGTTATCTACTCACATGAATGTAATGAAGATGTTTTATTCCAAGCCTTTGGGTAAAAAGGAAAATAAAGGGAACCACTTTAGAGGGAGTTTGGAGAGGACTGAAATCATGGCTTCACAGATATCCTTGCCAATTATTCCCACTTATGGAAAGAGGTAAAATTTTAAATCCCAGCAAACAAGCTTTTCACCACCAAAACAAGACAACTTTTCATTTCACATCTCGCACACACAGAAATAATTTGAGGACCGCTTGCATATGGAAAACGCATTTTTCACACGAGATAGCAAATATGTTCTCCTGAAAACTCAAACCATACTCTGTGGCAATGTTTGCTCTATGTCCATTAGAGGAAAATTAATCATAAGGGAGTAACTTTTGAAGACGAGCTGCACAGCACTTGGTTTGCACACCATTGTACTGAGCATATGTTTTCTGCTACAGCTGACAGGTGGTACATTTTTTTATTCAAAACAATTAACATCAGGGTTAAAATGGTTGGATATTTTGCTTTTCTGTTCCAGGTCTGGAAAAATGTAATTAAAAATAATAGACAGGTGCTCGCTTTTATTTTTAACTGTGTGCATAAATGGCAGTTAAACAGGAAGCAAGTTACAGTGTTGATGCCTCAAAAGGCAAATCTGCACACGGGAGCTGGAAAGCACTTTTCCCTCTCAAGTGGCACAAGATAATATACATCATGCCTGGAAGTGTTAAAAAAACCCCAAACATCCCCCAGGCAGATGCAGGTCTTCACAAGAGGGTTTAGTTGCCATGGTGGCACTCAGTCAGAAGTTGGACTTCAAGATCTTGGAGGTCTTTTCCAACCTTAATGGTTCTGTGACTCTGTGATTTATAGAAATTCATTAGTATCTTCTAGCAGCATGGGGGGAACCAGCTTGTGTTATGGACAGAAGAGGCTCATTTCCCAGGGGTGCCTTAGCAAAAGCTTCCCTCTGGTAACTCCTGCATTTCCGTGGTTAGTGTTTACTTGACCACTTACAGAGCAATAAAGGAGATTATAACCCCTACTTAACTTTGTTTCTTGTTTTTCTTCTCCAGCAAATACTTAAGAAGTAAGCACAGAATTACATTTTTCTTTCCTGTTCTAAATACTCCTCGAGAACTCCGTGGCTTCTAAAATCCTAGGTGACATTCCCTTTGAAAATCTTCCCGATTCTACCCAGTCCCAGTGCCCTTACAGAGATCAGAGCACAACCCCTGTCAGCAGGTGCCCCCACTTTGCCTGTTACTTACTTGTATAAATAAATAAATAAATAAATAAATAAATAAATAAATAATGTGTATAAATAAATATCTTTCAAAATTCCAAATCATAGGAAGTTTGAAAAGATGCAAGGTCTGCTCTTTCAAAAAAAAAGGGGTTTTGCCTACTTGCTCCTAAAAGAGTCTGTATTTTTGTCATTTTTTTTTATTTTCTGCAGTCAACAAGGACGAAAAGAAGAGATGAAAAGGAAAAAATGCTCAAACAAAGCCGTTGTGGAAATGAGTAATAAGGGTAGTCCTAGAAGTATATTTTAAGTGGATTTTTATTTACAAGGATACTTACATTCTTCAGTTTACTAAAATGAACCTTTTAAACTAATGGCTAAGTAGAAAGTTAGTAAAATACTGAGTTAATTACAGATTATTCTCCAGTCTAAAGCACTTGTGGACTAAATTGAACCAGTGTTTTAAGTGCACTTCTGTCATCTAGTGCAGACAGAAATGAGATTAAAGTCCCCATCAAACTAAAACCCACCCAGTTCATTCAAGCTTATTTACTTCATTGGGAAAAATTTGTAGCCACTACAGAGAAATCTCTAACACAAAACTAATCTAAGAGAATAAATCTCTAAGCAAAGCTGGTCATTGAACTGCCATATTATGATCATTCCAACCAAAATGAATTTTAAAAGTTGTGCTGATTTATGCATTGAACTACCTAAAACCAGAATAAAGCCTAGTGCCTTAATAACGCACATTGCTAGAGACGTGAGGAAATAAACACCAGTGTAATATTTAGCACAAAACCTCTATTAATGCAGCTATTAGAACTATTAATTATGTCCACAGCTATGTGATTTCTTAACCAGCTTCAATACAGTTTGGCTATTACCATTGTTCAGATTTATTTCCTGGCTTAATGTCCTATTTTAAATTTTAATTTCAAGCCATTCTGAACTCAGCATATAAACTGTCAGTTCAGAAAGCATGTTCATTACATTATAGAAACGATCAGAAATTTTGTCATTATCTGAGCTACAATCCAGCTTTTCAACCACACACCCTGATTTTCCCATTATATAAGAAAAACACGTAAATTAAAAAAAATTAGAAAAAGCCTCTAAAGTTTACTTAAAGGTAATTTTTTTCACAGGGATTGTTTGCCCTATTTAAGTTGATATTATTTAATTTTGGCTATTACAAGCTCCAAGTTATTCTCCATAGATGAACATTAAATATATGTGTCTGGCTTTCTCAGTCACTGATGGCTGAGCATGACTTGGCTGATGCCTCAGGGAAAAGCAGACTCAGAATACCCTGAGCTGGAAGGGACCCACAAGGACCATCCAAGTCCAACTCTTGGCCGTTCACAGGACACCCCAACAACCCCACCAGGACTGAGGACACTGTCACAGACCCTCACAGACACCCTCCCCTGCTCATACTTCAAACTAAGCAACGTCACTTGCAGTTGTACCCAGGCTGAAATTACCCCCAGTGTAGGGCAGGAGACTTCAGGACCCGTTCCCCCCATTTCAAATTCGCAATTTAACCCAACACCTCAAAAGAATTCCTACTTCTGGCTGTGAGAGGCCAATGTGGCAACGAGGAGAAAACCCACCTCGATGGGCTGTTTTGGAATGGCCAATTCCTTCTGCTCCCAGCAGCCAATTCCACGCACAGAGCACTTTGTCTCTGCTGATTTACAGCACCCAAACCGCCCTGATCTTTTTCCAAACTCAAATGCGTGCGGCAACAGATACTTTTTAAGAATCCCCAAAACAAAGCCAAACATTTTGCTTCAAGTAAGGCATAGGACTTAGAGCAGAGATAAAGTCTTTCATTTTTGTGGGAGCTCAGAGCTCACCAGCACACTGCAGTGTGAGGGAACTGCGAGAACACGAGTCTTTGGATAAATCACTGTGATCTGTCTCTCACCAGACAGCTCTCTCTCACCCTGCACAAAACAACACAGCAGACATTTCCTTTGTATTGCCCAGGACATTCTGAAGCCAAACAACCTGTTGCACAGACTAATGAGAGATGAAGGAACGTCCTGACACGTAGAAAACCTGAAACAATGATTTTGCTGTATCTTTGTATTTTAAATGCAAGGAGTGAAAATAGAGTGCTGACAAAAATTTTATTGATAAAAGCAAAATTTTAGATGAATAATGACTGAATCCAGAAGCCCCAGTGTGATGGCACATTGCTTTGGAGCATGCACAGCTAAAATGCACTCCTGCTAATAGGACTCTCAAAAGTGAAGTTTCTCTCAGCCACTCACACTGTGCTTGCAAAAATCTGATTGTTTCATGATACCACCTCTGTTGATGGGACCTCAGCAGCTTGTGGTAGCTCACACATTATGATTTAAGCAGTAACACATCAGATTAGGGATCTAATCAACTGTTCTTGCTTTGGAACACTCCCCAGCAGGAGGAAGGACATCTCAGACCCATTGATCTCAATGGACTTGATGCATTTTATGTGTTTGAATGAGTGTTTTTACAGACCATAGGATGGTGTCCAAGATGCTCTTTGCTGGTGCTCACTGAAATGAAGTGCTCTCTTAGTTTTGCAATTGCTTTGGGGCCCCAGGAAAACAGTTTGGAGTAATTTTCTTTCAAATGGGGGTTTGTGTGTGTGTACACGTGTGTAGGTGTGTGGGTGTGCAAAAACTTCATTTTCCACCTCTTATATAACAGAAGGCCACAATCTAGCCCAAAAGAGACAGGAAACCTCAACGTTTCCTGTAAAACTAGGAAAAGTAATTCTCCTACCACTCAGCAGCTCATAGGAGCCTTAAATTCCATTTTTGGACCTTTTACAGAGTGGGTGAGAGTTTTCTCTGAAGTGGTCAAGCTGGCTGTAGGGACAGCAAACTCCACCTCCAAAGCCTGTCACCCACCAGACTCCTAATTCACAGAAATAAAAGGAAGAGCCATGTTAAAAAATACATTGCTTGAATACTTTCACTTGGTGCAGAAGAACCGCCATTATTTTTCCCAAATTTAAATCCTGATTTGTCTCTTGCCAACTATTTCAAAGCAAGCTCCTTATTGCAAAAAATCAGGAACTGTGAAGAAGATTTCATAGTAACTTATCCTGCCTATCCAAAACAGCTCAAGTAATTGAACTATTTTCTCCCTAGAATCTGCCAAGGCAAATAGTCTGTACCATAGGATAATGATCCACATCTCAGACTAGAATGAAACTGAGATGAGAGCAGAAAAGAGAGAAAATGGATACAGTGCCATTATTATAGCTCTAAAGAAGAGGAACAAATAAGCACGATATTATATTTACATCATTAAATATGCTTTAATGTAGAAAACCGTGTTTTAAAAGGATCCTCTGGTCAGACCTATGTAACATAAGCCATCAAACTTCACTTTGAATTCTTGCTTATGATTCTAATGAAGTGCTCTGACTTAAGGACACAACCTGTGCTAGGATAAAACCTTTTTGGCTCTGTTTTGACTGGAAACCACAGAATTCTATTGCTTCACTTGAAAGCTTGTTATCGGGGGTATTCCAACTCAGATTAAAAGCGTGCTTCCTTCATAGCATTTGCCTGATTCCAGCTTTCAGCTACTGCCTCCTGCAAACCCCCCTGCTTAGTTTTGGCACAGAATAAAATAGAAACAGAAAAAAAGAAAGAATTCTGTAATTTATGAACCCTTGTGTACAAAATGCACATCCCCTGACCACGTCAGGAAAAGCTTTGCTCAGTGACTCTCTCCCAGGCTGAAAACTCCTTCTGGAGCCTTTGATGCTGTCCACAGCGAAACCCCAGCCTTTTTCTCCCCAGCAGAGCAGGCAAGGCTGTCAGTCCCTGGGAAGCAGCACCCTGACAGAGGTTGTTTTATCCACACAGAAGCACACAATGCAGCCCCAGCAAAGAGCAGCATTATGTAAGAAGGAGACTACAAGAGTCTTGACGAGAGCACGCACCCCTCTGAGCAGAGGGCAGGGAAAACAGCGAGGCCTGAAGGGTAGTCTGGGCTCAAAAGCACAGCTTTCCACGCAAAACGCAGCTCAAAGACCACAGCTCTACACGGAACAAGGGACTCAAAGCCTTCTGCAATCACTGCACCCCGGGCTAGCGGGGAGCAAAAGGCCAGCTCCCCAAAATGCAGGCTCTGGCGAGGAGGATCGCGGCTGGGCCGCTCTGCTGCCCTTCCTCCTGCGAGGGAGAAAGCACTCGGGGCTTTCTGCAGGCAGAGAGGGGCTCTCCTGCCCTGTTCCAGCCCCAATCCCACTGGGACACAGCTGCTATGGGCTGCCCCCCGTGCCCCCCTGCCCTGCCCATCTCCTCTGACAGCCCTGGCCAGGCTCGCAGGCTGCGGCCATGAACAGCCCCTCTCCTGCCCTCCCCTCGCCTCTCCACAACAATCTTTCCTCTTCTGCCACGCTCTGCAAGTGTTACTGCAAATAAAATTCACACAAAGACGCTCCCCAACCCCATCAAGCCCCCTTAAACTCTCGTTCTAGCGCTGTACACAAAAAATGCTCTTTGGCCCAAGAACGCCACAAATCAATAAGCACTGTTTGAGCTGGGTATCTGTAGTGTTTCATGTAGGCTGCAGCAACTTAAAACTGTAAAGAATGAGCTGGGGCTGTTTTGTCACCATTTATTATGTTGATTGTGTATTTATTCCTTGAAGCGGGATTCTGCTTAATGTTCTGTGCTTTGAAAAAGCCTGGCAGCTGGCGTAAATGAGTTATAGACCCATTTGCCACCAAATCAAAGCCCAGAGCCAGATCAAAGCCAGATAAAAAAAAAAAAAAATCATTTTTCTGTCACAGACTGGATGGCTTCTTCTCTGCCCTGTAAATAAAATTGATATTATTTCATCCAACTTCTATTTTCTCCTGATCAAAATATGATTATGTCTAATGCTATCCTGTCCAGGGCACTGAAGTTATACGAGATGTGAAAGCTTATTGATGTATTCAATTACTGGATGCTGCTCCATTGTCTGCTGAGCAGAGATGCTCAGTTATCGGTTCTTTAGAGCTGTACATTTCTGCCTAACAAAGTCATAACTCCCACAATTACCTGCCTGATGGATGGAAAACAGAAATATCTCATGAGTCCAATGCTGTTATCAGCTCTTCTCCACCTCTAAAATTGCTTTATATTAATGAGATTAGGGCTGTGAAAGAGGTGGCACAGGATTTAATTATTTATATTTTTCCTCCCATGATAGAAACACGCTCATGTTTCTTGATCTGCACAATGATTTTTCTATAGTGCAGCATTGCCCCAGTAAGAACGAGATGAAATGTGAAAAGCAGTGAAACATAACCTTTCTAAAGGCTTACGTAACTAAAGCTTGCATCTGTATTTCCCCACCATGACCCTTACACCACAATAGTTGTCACAAGACTCCTTAGCAGAACCTGCACTGAAAATATAAAAAAGACAGCGTTGCATTTAATTAGGCTGAAACACACAGAGCAATTCTCAGGAGCTGGGTGCATCAACTGCAGGTAGTCACGCTGTTTATAAACATCCTGAATATCAGTGATGTTTTTCTCCCTGTAGCTTTCCAGCCACAACTGCCCATGCTTCATAACAGTACTGAGTAATGAGTTGGCATATGCAAAATCCTGCTCTCCAAATGCCAGTGCACTCTCACCTATACATTTTCCCCAGGAAATCTAGTTGAAGTCTGTACAACTGCTGGTAGGGTATTTTTACCTCTTCCTTAGGCTTGCAAGATATTTTTTCATCAAATACAGACACATTCTCTTACTACAATTTACTGTGACGAGAGACGAGGAGAGGTATTTTCCACAGGGCTGTTCTGGGATGTTATCCCTGCAGTAAGCACTCAGATTTTAATATAAACAATATAGCTGTGATACAGTACAACTGCCCTAAAGGCTGTTGAGGCTGCTTCTGTGTTTATTATTTCTGCTGCACAAAAAAGCATTTCAGCTTCATCATTGCTAAACACAGCAAGTTTCAATCCCACAAGGAAGAAGATACTGTGAGAGTCAAGCACGTGAAGATGACTCTGTATGTACAGCAACCAGAAATAATTCTGGTCCAAACTAGGCTGTTTAGAAATACTGATGCTCCCTGAAGCACGCAGCAAGATATCTGACCAAGTAAGAGATTAAATTTTCCCTCCTACACACTTAGCAAGAGGTGATCTCGACATGGTGCAGCCCGGGGTGCAGTTTGATGCGCAGGCTCCCTTGGCACCTTGGGAGTGATTAGCTCATCCAGCAGCTCTTTGTGGCACTCCTGACTGCCTATTCATGCAACTGGTGACATTTAATTCGTCATCCTCAGCTCCCAGGAGGTGGAATTATGGAGCTCTTCAGAAGTGACCGCACAGCCCCGCGTCCCTCCCACCCTCTCGTCTCCCTCTCCAGTGGGGCATCTCTCACACAAAAAGGGTTAAAGTGTCACTGCCACACAGATGATTTCCAGCAGTATCTCTCCCTCCCAGCTCATCATTCTGTAGCAGTCTGACTGCTGTCACCCTCCTTTATTATATCTAGCAGATGACAGGAGTAG
Organism: Lycocorax pyrrhopterus obiensis; assembly: GCA_014706295.1. Taxonomy (NCBI): domain Eukaryota; kingdom Metazoa; phylum Chordata; class Aves; order Passeriformes; family Paradisaeidae; genus Lycocorax; species Lycocorax pyrrhopterus. The sequence goes on from JACSVZ010000012.1 coordinate 3,114,482, forward strand.
TCTTTAGTCCAGAGATGACAGTTTGTTTTATAAAAATCTGAGAATGATGTAAGCACTATTACTTGACATCACTAGCACACAGCTTGAGGTAACTCATACCACTGCCAGCGAGAACCACACCTTCCCTTCAGACCCTACATTTATTTGGGCTATCATTTATTGTAATACAGCATTTTTGCCAGTGTTCAGTCTGTTGAACATTTAAAGAGGGAGATCTGTTATGCTTAAAAATCTATACTGCATTTCATGCTGAAAGGCAAATAGACATTTTTCACATCAGTTTAAGCAGTATAGATAAAACCGTGGGACAACAGCTTTGAACACCAGACATCTGCATTTATTTACTGATTAATCTCTTTACATTTACACTTTTCTCTGTATCTTAAATATTATTTCCTTCTTTACTCAGGAACCTGTAACTCTACTGTAAGAAACTGAGAACCAAGATAACTCATCAGTATTTGTTTAGAAAGCATATGTTGGCATGTGAAGTGGAACTACTTATGACATTTTCAAAAAGCTATGAATAATCACGTATCATTAGAAGTGTTGATTGAGATAGTGCTTTGCCATGACATTTTTAATCTGTGCCATAAGTAAATGCTGAATCTCCCTAGCAAAAGGAAAAAAAATTCAGAGTATCATACCCCAAAGTTTTCTGTCTACTGTGTCCTAGATGTAAAATAAAGAAAAGGAAGGAGTTGCTGGCCAATCTAATAGCAAAACTTCCACTGATTTCAGTGGGATCAGGTTTACTGCAGCTGTGGTAATTTCCTAAAATAAAAAAGGAGTATGTGTTGCCCTTGGAAGGGAGATCAGGGCTTCCTGTCCATTCACACATGGAATCTTTGGGTAGCTCTACACTCTTCACATTAAAAAGCTGCTTTATTTGCTAAATTCAGAACATCGGCCTGCTCTTCGTTGAGAAAGCAAAACAGTAGTTTCATGTATTGTACGTGCTGGGAAGAAGTCCACTTGTTTAGAGAAATTGTTAAGACCCAAGAGTGTGAGAAATAGAAAGAATAAAATTTAGCCAGCACAACGCAGGGGAGAACGGGAGCACCAGAAGATGGAGCAAGCTCCTCATACCCCATTTGGTGGGAGCCGATGGATTTATCACCTCTGCAGACAGCACATGCCACGGCTGAACTCAGCATTCTGAGCTGCCATTTCAAACAGACCTGATGGACACCAAGATCATGCCTATTTCCAAATAGGTCTGCTCCAAATAGGAAATCACTGCCTGGGAAGAGGCAGTGATTTCTGAGCCGTTTCCTTAGTGACCAACAGGAATGAAATAAAATACATTGTACAGAGCAGTGTTTCATATCCTGAACGCCAGGCAGCAGTACTTTAAGAGAGCTTAATTCCTGTGAAGCTAAACTATTTCAAAATGAATAACTGCTAACAGGGATGCTGCATGTGCTGCTAACGCTTCTGAAAGTAATAATATGCTAAAGCATATTCCACCAGATTGTAATCAAGTTGGAAGTGCTTTAGGCTGGATTTTATTGCTGAAGCTCATGTGCTCCACCACCACACTCAAAGAAATGGCCAGAAATCCCTGCCCTATCCTCCTAGGCCCGAAAATATTTATGGTAGAACCACATTCCCTTGTTCTCCATGAGACAACAGCATCACTGGAATGAGGACACAATGCTGGACAAAGGAAAGGGCTCCACCAGACCTTCACAGGAGCGTTCAGTTTGAACTTTAAGAAAAAACAATGCTTCTCACTGGGACTTCTGGGTAACTTTCACAGGAAACTTTAGTCCAGGAAGACAACTAATTAACTTTCTCCAGCTAGAAAAGTCTGCCCAAATCTCAAGCAACTGAAAACAGGGTGCACAGTACTCCTTGTGGCTGACCAATGTTTCCCAGGTCACTCTTCTCATCCTGCCTAGGACACTAATTTATGTATTTTAAGAACCGCCCTCTAAATATTTCTCAGTATTATGCATTTACCCATCTGATGATTCAGGCAAAAGTGCCCCTGAACAGGCATTGCTATTAAGAAGCAGCCTCTCCTCGTTAAATTCTGTACTCTAAATTTTTGAGTCATTTGACTTCTTGGTTATATTTCAAAGCCAGTAGCACAGTTACAGATGTGCCTGGTTCTGAGAAGGTGCAAGATATCACAATAACTTGAGGTGAATAAGAAATGAGAAATGTACACACTGAAATAGACTTTTGCCAGTGCTTTCTATGCGCCATTTATTTCACCTAATGCAAAACTCACTGAATTCAGAAGAATTGTATTCATTATATTTGGATAGAGCCATTATTCATGAAACATACTTCTGCTTCTGAGCATGCTCTGATTAAACACAAAAATACATCCACATCTCACAAGGAACAAAGAGTCAAAGCAAACAATTTACAAGCTTTATTTACAAGATCTACGCAGTCAACGCCTAGGAATATATAATCCCTTTGCTGCAAACAGGGTCAACTCACACATCAGAGGGACAGAAAACTAAGACAAATATTGGGAGTGAATAAATTTTCATTGCATGGTTTAGTCAGAAACTGGCTGGACAGAAGTTCGTTTGCTTAGGTTTATTTTATGGCACTGCAGGAAATTGGTAGGTTTTGGACGGGGGAATCTGAGCTTTAAAAAGCTGTTCCATCTCCCTTTCTTCCCTTCTCGCAAAAACTCCTTTTTTTTTTTTTTTTCCCCATAACATTGTTAAAAAACAAACACAGCAGAGCTTCCACTTTGACACCTGGAAGCACAGGAAGAACATAAACCCTAAATAAACAACCATGTTATATAAAACAGCATCCAGAGCGCTGCAAGCAGCTAGTGCCCAGTGCTGGTGGCAAAGAATCACACTGCCTTGCCCTGCCATGTCCAAAATGACTGATAATTGCCTCCCACAAAAGCATTTTAATACCACAGAAATGCTCTCCAAGCCGCTGAGGGGATGTGGGTGTGTGGCTGCCTGGAGCTGGAACCCCCCCCACGGACCCTCTCCTTTCCTCACACACTTTATGGGGTCATTCTCCACTGGCAACTGCTTTTCAGAGCTTCTGGCTTTTGTGAGTTTTGAGCACAGTCAGTGAAACCTTGGACTGAAGCTACTGCCCTTCTGCCAAGCAGGTCTGTGTGTGAGGGTAGGGTCGCTGGTGCAGGTGGTTGTTTTGAAAAAGCAACCTTTCAAGCTTTTACTGCACAGCGAATTATTCAAACATCAGATATCAAATAGTTCAACAGAATACAGGTAGAACTTTATTCCTATTTACACTGGTGCTACTCCTCTTGTAGCTTAAGCCAGAGGTGAAATCTGAGACTTCTGGATTTGTTTACTGGCTGAAATGAACATTTAGATGTTGGTTTTATCCCTAGAAAATAGTCAGATAAAATGGTTGAGTAACCATTTACATGAATAACCATCTTTATAACTCCACTCTTACATAACTCCAGAAAGCAGCATGAATACCTGGCTTATTCAGTTTAATTTTTGAAGTGTAAAGTTTTATTTCTGCAATAGCATGCAATGTAATATTGTTTAATGTTGTAAAATAGCATTACTAAGATGCTGAATTATTATCAACTAGACCTTTTGCAAATTTAACCTAACTTGCTCTAGAAATTTCACTGAGAGGCAAAACTCATTAGCAATTAAATACTGTCCCAGAAGTAATTAACAATATTAATGGTAACAAAAAAGAGTGCAATTATACTTTCTGGATGTCCAGTCTGCAGCAATAAAAATATGCCATAGAAATAGAATATGGCAAATTGCTGGTTTTCAGAAATAGCTGAAGAGATTTGTTAACACAATAATAACACTTAACACCTTTAAAATAAAATAAAAGCTGCAGCATTTTTCAAAAACAGAGTTCAGCAGCAGCACCTGCCAATGCACTTCACTTCTGTATGCCAAATTCAAAGGCAGGAAATCTTTAAGCTCATTTAACATCACAGTTTTAACAAAATAAGGGCTGAACTCCTGCCAGATCTGAAAAAACCATCTAAATCTGGTTCAAGTTCAGAGAAACAATCACATTTGATTTGTTTGCACTGAAATATTGCCTTTGACTCAACTCTCTTGTGGCGTGGATGGTCATAAATTTTAAGCCTCAGGAGGTTTTTACGGTGTCATCCTTTTTAAACACTGATATTCTGCTTTGCAATACTTTACCCCAAAATCTCACAAGCCGTAATATCCCTGACTGCAGAGTCAGTTTGAGGGGATGCAGTTCTTAAAATGAGCCTCTATTAAAACTCCTTGCAACTGGATCACAGTATTTGGAGTATCAGCAATAACCATTAAACCCAGCCAAAAACATTCTGACAGAAACCTGGGGTTTTGGCCAGAGCGAATATTTATGAGACGTGTGCAGTTTTCTTTTAAAGGAGCTTTCCTTGCAGAGAGAACTTCTCCTGATTGCTTTTGGTTTACAAAAACAAGAAGTTGACATTTTCTGCAGGAAGTACAGCATTTTCTGATTAGCTCTAATAGCCACTTTTGGGAGCTGCTGCAATTTATCCCAGCATTTGAAGTAGCTGAGTGTCATTAATTGCTATTCACCAGGGTATTCAAGGCACTTGGTACCTGGTAAAGATGGGAGCTGGAAATCAAACTGCAGGCCAGGGCTGAGCAAAACACTTCAGCACACGAATGAGGGCTGAGCTGAACACAAATTCTGCAAACTGTTGACCTGGAATTGTGTTTTATAAACTCTGGAAGATGTGTCAGACCAAGCGCTAGTTTAAGCGTCTGGTAGCAAAATGTGTGCCCATTATTTGATTTTCTAGTTTCAAAAGCAAGGAAACTTTTTCATACATGATGTTTCCTGCTGTAAAGTTTTCCTTTTTTTCACCTGTATCACTGTCTTTTCCCTCTTCATGTTCTCAAAACTGCTCCCTCTGAACTAAATATGTCTCAGGCTTATATTAAAAACACATGGTCTTGTTATACTGATAAACCAGATCTTGATAATGCCAAAGCTACAGTAATGTGTAATTCTTGTCAAAAGAGTCACTTACTTCATTTCCCTTCCTCAGAGGTGTGCTCTCTAAGTCAGTTTCTGATGGAAACAAATGAAGGCAATGATTTGTCTTGAATAATAAAGCACCTGCAGCTGTTTGCAGTGTTTAGAATGACGGCTTATCATTAGCAGAAACCCTTAGATATTCTGAGCACCCTACATGCCTTGCAGGTCTGTGTCATTTACCTCACTTTCTCATCATTTTCCAATAACATCAAGGATCCAATATCCATCAAGGATGCAGCACATACATCACCTGCCTAGGAGTCTGGATTTGCTTTAGATAGTGACCTCTGAGTAGGTCCCCTCTGCCCCCCAAACATCAATAAGAAAGATTTTATTAGACTTGAATCATGTAGAATCTACAGAGCAGGTCCTCCTTCTGGCTCTGTGGTGGGAGCTGCTCTGTGGCTGGGCAGAGGTAAATGGTAAATGCTAAACCCAGCAAGGACTTTAAAGGCAATTGTACACTCAGGTACTCCCCAGGCTGGCACAGCTTTGAAGATCAACTGTCAGGTTTGTCTTTGTTGTTAACAATCCCAGGGAGGCAAAACCTACACACAAATTCCTGGGCAGCCTGAGCACGAAGCAGCAATAACGCTGTGGAAACGGCTGTGGGGCTGTGCCAGCCAGCTGATATGGGACCTGGAAGCAGCTTTTACAGCACAGTCATACAGCAAGCAACCCAAGTTCATTCAAAATAGATTAACTCATTACAGAGAGCAGGAGAATAAATTGCACAGGAATGAGTGAGGGATTTTCGAGGGAGTTAATGCACTCTAAACCACCATGACACAAAACTCCTGTATAACTAGAAAGGATGAATTTGTAGCAGTATAACTTGCAATTTAGGAAGTTCAAATAATTACACATGAATCGCTAAAATATTCATTAAGGGAAAATCCCTTTGCTTTATAGAGTAGCTTTAGTTTTTCAGCTGTTCCACAAACACAGCCAGGTGAAACAGTTACTTGTCACCACCATTCAAATCACTTGTGATCTGTTAAGAAATAAAAACTGCATCCAGTTATTAGTGTTTCACATGGTTGTGACTTTGAGTCAGCATTTTCTCTAGCTGCAAGCTCGCAAGTTACATCTCCAATGCAAAGTTAATACTAGATCAGTTACTATAATTAACAAGATCAATAATAGGCTAACAATAATGCATTTTTCCTCCTGGGATAAACTGTGCTGCATTCACATAGCCCTAGACTTGAACTGAGCCACAGCTGGACACAGCAACACTAACATTGAGATGATTCGGGGCACCTGGGCAAGAACAGAAGAGCTTTTCTGCCAATACTTTCAGGATTTCCTTTCCCATCCCAGTCTGACATCCAGTTGTGCTTAGGATGGACAGCTATCAAAGCATGGCTCCTCTCCTTAGCACAGTGATTGGAAACAGCCACAGTCATACAAGGAGGTGAGAGAAACCTATTTACACCACCCACACCACTGTCCTTCCTTTGTTCCCCTCTGAAGGAACAAGAAATCCTGGAACACTAGTGCTTGAGAAGTCACCTAATACGTGTCCTCAATGCCCAAATCAACATCAAATCTATTCCTAGCAGACATTTCTCCAACCCAGCCTTTAAAAGCTCTGAGGATGGAGGCATTTATCATCCTTCTTGGTTAGGCTATACATAAAAGTTTAGAGACTTTAGGTAGCAGCGTGTAAGCTGCTACAGCAAGCTTTGCAAGCCTGTGCACAGGGCTATTACCATATTCCAGTAATATTGGCCTTTACTTTTGCTCTGGGTTGCTGAACCAATACGAAATTCTGATTGAATATGTGCTGCCAAGTGGAAAAGCTGGAAATCAGTAAACATATTAAGAGCAGGCTGTCTCTGCAAAGAGCACCAGGCAAAGGACTGCCACGGGGAAAGAGAGAAAAGCTTGAGGAAAAGCGCCAGGGTTAACAAGCTCTGCTAAGCCCTCTGGAATTGCTGTGGGAAGGTCTGCCCTTCCTCACGGGGATCCCTGCAGTAGTTTGAAGCCAGTGGCTAACATATCATCTAATGGCTATTGAAATGAGAGCAGAAAGGAGAAGAAAGGCAGAGAGGAAGAGATTATTTCAGAAGCTTTGCTCTCACTAACAAGGATTTTCTCCTTGATGGAAAGTATCACATCATCTCGGGTTTCTTACACAACTGGAGCTTTCTACACAACCTTTCAGACTGCAGTTTGGGTTTATTCCCATGCAGTTTCACATCTCTTTGACATGACCTTGAGGGCTGTCATTCTGCAGCAGCCTGGTTTTGGGAATTGGCTTGGCTGAAGTTCACCATCTGCAAGGCATTTCTCAATTTCCTTCCACAAGCCTCCCTCAGACTGCGTGCTGAAGTTAGTTACCAAACACACACAAGTTTTACTGTCCTCACATAGTTGCCTTGGCACCCCCAAAGGCCTTTTCTCCTGCATTAGAGCTCTTTCTGAGAGTGTTTTCCATGGTCTGAGATGCAAAAGCACCACTTTGATGAGGAAAAACAAGAGCTCATGGGTCATTCCCGGAGGCTGTGCTACCCCATCCCTGAGCAGCCACACAGGCTGTGCCAAGGGAATCAGCACTAATTACCAGACAACAGCAATGGCTCTGCTCTCATCCAGGGCAGGACACCCCAACCTGTGTCCAGCTTATCCTGACAAAGAGCACCCTCCAAAGCAGTGCTGCAGACATGAATTGTGCATCTCTTTCCAGTCCTTCCCCAGTGCCTTTAAATGGATGTTTCATCCAAGCACAGACTCACCCCATAGGATTGTCTGCTAAAAAACCCCTAACTTTTCTGAACCAATGTAACAACAACCAGACAGAAGTAGCAGGGTGGAGAACAGTCCTGTACCCGTCTCACTGCAGCCACAGCACAGCGGGGCAGAATTCCATCCTTTAAAGACAATGCAACCATTATGTGGGCAGGAGTTCAGGATATACTGGAAAATAACCACATGGGGAAAACACAGTTCAAGGGCTACATTTGTAAACATTTTCTGGCATCTAGAACCCAGTCAAACCTCATCACAATTCATGCAGTCACGGCAGAAGCTAATCATCACCCTCACTATTATTTTTAGTGGTTCCCAAGTGATGACCGTGCATGAGCAACATAGAAATAAAGTTCTGAATTATTTATGGTGCTCAAAACACCTCAACAAAAATGCTGGCCCTTTTTGTGTTCATGCAGACTCCTAGATTAAGAGCAGAGAGAGGAAATTAGGACTAGGAACAGCAAGTGGAAAAAGTCAGGACAGAGGTTACAATCCAATTTTCTTTCTTAGCAGCCCCCTTGGCTTTGAATTATGTTTTATTTTTCACACATCAAGATTCACACACCAGGCTTCAGGAGATCTGCACTCAATTTCCAGTTCTTCTGCAAATCTGATACAGCTGTGACCAGGACATTTTATTTCTCTATGACTCAGTTTGCCACATATGAGAAGGAAGATAATTTTCAAAATACATCACTAAAAATAAATGAATAATGTTTTAATTGCCTGGATATTACTGTGCTGGTCTATGTGAGCAGAAAAATAGCTCAAGACAGTGTTCATGTAGAAAAGGGTGTAAGACAAACCAGCTTTCTAGATCAAAACAAGCAAATCTAATTTCAAATCAGAAATGGTTTTTATATTTATTTAATTATCTTGCCATCAATGCTTTAACAATTTTTTTTCCTCAGAGGGAGGATGTTCAGTTTCCTGGAGTGATTCTACAGATGCCTCTTTTAAGCCTTAATTTCTCTGAATGAACCAGCCAATTTCAGGATTAAATAACATGGTTACAATTGTCATTCATTCAGAAAAGCAATTTAATTTTGATCAGGGCCTACCCCTCAGCTTTGAATTCAAATTAAGACAGGCCACAGATTCTGAATGTAGTTACTGCTAAAATGGAAGAGATCTTGCTGCCCATAAGAGACATGTGGACTCTTACCATGCCAAAAATTCGTGTCAGATAGACAGTACTTGAAACACAATTCTCATTAAAATGGATTGTAGCATTCATGTTCTGGAAACACGAAGAATAGAGACTAATGGATTAATCCATGGAGAGTGCCACAATGATCTTTACCTTGTCCTTGGTAGAACAGCCTTCCCACAATCCTCCTTCCTTCATTCAACTTCTAACAAACAAGATGCTCTAGCTGAAAAGAATTCACTGAAACCAAAGCATCCAAAAATCCTAAACATGTTTCCATCCAGCAGCATGGTGTGACATAGGTAATGATGCCTTTGACTTTGCTCCAGTAAATCCAAAACTGTCTCATCTTTTAATACCTTCCTGTAAGAAAATCTACATCTGAAAAACACATTTCCAATATCTATATTAGGTATATTTTAATAAAAGTACACTATAAAAATAAAAAGCCTGCACCAATGAAAAGCCTCACTTGCATAATATTAAACGTCTGTGATTAGGTGGAATCAAATTTCATTCTTTCCAACTGTAGTGATTTTTAAAAAAATTATTTCAAGTGATGGCATTTATCATCATGTACCTTTCTGAAAGGAGAATACACTGACTGGTTCACTGTATTTTAAAGCTCCTGTGATAAAGCCAGGAATTAGACATTTGCATGTGAAAAGTTCTGCAGAGGAATGCTCTTACTTATGCCAGTAATTCTGTGATTGTCAGCACAGTGACCTCTGAATAGGCGTTATACACATCTCTACTACCTCAACAACCATCTGTCTTAAACATATCCATCACAGACACTAATTACATTTAGAGATCAACTCTATAAAGATCACAAAAGGGATTAAATACCCCAGCGTTCCAACAGCAGGTGACTTGACACATCGATGTAGGGGATCACTTTTGGTCCAGTGCTCCATATTTCATTGCCCCTGACCTTGGAGGTAAAAGTCAATATTTGAGCTGCTCTAAAACTGGCATTTCATCCACGTTTCTGCTTCACTGCTAGAACACAGAATTATGGGACCATAAGGAAGGTGGAGAGGGCACAGGGGTCGTACACACACAGCAATCAATCACAGGTGTCATCTGTGATCTAATGTTAACCATTTGCAGGAGAGAGGCTCCACAACTTCACTCAGGACCTCCCCTGGCAAACCATCCCTGCAAGGGATGCTTTTCTTCTGCCTAACTTGAACTTGCCCTAATCACTTGTAATAGCTCCATGTTCATTCATTCCTTTCTCCTTAATAACAACTCCATGCAACTAAAGGTCTGCTGGGGCAAAGCAGTACCTTTATTGTAACAAAAATTGCAGTTTTCAAACAAATATTCTGATTTCTTTTGCCCAGAAAAATAGCGAGCTACAGTAATTCATTTTCAAAACACTGAGGGCAACGAAGAACTGTTCAAAGATTGCAGCACTACAAAGGAACGGTGCCTTCCAGTGCTTTGCCTGGCAGGAGGAATACAGAATTTATCTGAGCAAATGCAGCTTCAAAAGAAGAAATAAGCCCATAAATTCCTGTTGACTTTTCTGTAGAGGTGGAATTAATTAATTGCATCAAAAGGGATTGGAGTCCCTGCCCCTCTTTCCTTGCCATTCATGACTTTTGAGAAGAAGCCAGGCAGGAATGGTCAGCTGGGTGTAACACCACCCAAATCCTCCCAACCTTTGCATCGTTGCTACCACCAGTGACCAGTGCTCAGTTGGGTGATGATACAGCACTTGGATTTGGGGGTGTAGTTATGGGAGAGGAGGGCTCTGCCCCACCATAGCATGAAGTCCAAAGGAATCTCAGTTCCTGAAGATTCAAGGTCCATCCAAACGACCTAACAAGATTTTTCCAGGAGGTTTTTTATTACACTATTCACACCTTTCCATATAGATGATAAACAGGATTTTACCATGTGAGGCACCTACCATTACACCATTGCTCAAAAGCAGACACTGGTTTGAAAAGAGATATTCTAGCCCACCCTCTTGTATTTATTTCTGAGAGAGTGAATTTTAGTTGAAGATACTTCTGTGTGCAGCACAAGACAAGGAATCACAGCCCCAATTAGGGGTTTTATAATTTAGAACTGTTCCACATGGCTGCCCCTTCAATACATATAATTCATTATCAAATCCCAGCCCCGCTTGCTCACTGTCTTTTCCCTTGTATGGGGTGGATTTAATTTGAAATTGTATTTAAATGTTCACTAGCAGCATTTAAATATGAATCTATGGAAGTTTGGTTATGCAAAGTTCAATTAATAGTCCACATGTCTGTGTAATCTGAAGGCCCAATTCCATCCCAACACCTGTTTTGTATTTAACAGCAGGTCACAGCCACAAAGGTTGATGTAATACCAGCATAAAACAAAATACTGTGTGAGTATTCTCCCTCCACTGAACTACTAGCAGATGAACTATTAATCCCATAATGAAATTAATGGGGCAGTTCTATAATTTTACAAAAAAAACTCAACTCCAAATGGCCTCTTCTTCATGTTCATAAGTTGCTTTCTTTTACATTTCATTAACAGTGCAGAATTATTATGTGTCTTGACTTAATCTGATACTACTCAACCCCCAAACAACCTTTTTAACATCTGGACCATTTTTTCCCTTAATAGTGAATTTTCCTGACAAAAGTTTCCACTAGAGTTTTATAGATCTCATAGAAATTGCCACATAAACTTGGAGAGCCAACACCAGAGCACGTTAAAGAATAGGTAAAACGAATTTGGTTTCTGGTTAGTTTAGTCACTCATTAACTCAAGGACAGGAGGATGGTTTAGTCTTGACTAACCCTCCCCAGTGAGTGTTCCTGGTGTGTGAGGGAAGGACACTGTAGAGTTTTCTGTCCTGGCAGGTACTGGAGCCCAAAGGATCAACCTAACCTTGAGATTTGACACATCTTGCAGCCCTCACTCCTCTGAGAAACGCTGAATCCAAGTGATTGGAAATAATCACCTCCTCAATGAAACTATAAATTCACAGAGAAAATGACCCATTGTATTTAGAAATTGTTATTGTATTTGTCTGTATACGTACAAATGAAATTATAACCCAACACCCCAGAGGAAGAACATCTAAAAAAAAACCTAATGACATTTCCCCAACTTTTGTCCCTGTTAGTTTCTGTTACTTCCGCTGGAGCTGACACACTGAATGTTTGTCCATACTTAGATATGTACCAGCACTTATCTTAAAAAACAATGCAAGAAGTGGGTGAAACTTAACCTCAACAAAGCACCTAATCAAAACGGTGAATTTCAATGTGAATTGAAATAGCCAATCCAGCTAAAATACACAAGAAGATTGAATTGTCATGCAAACACAATTCCTGTAAAGACTGTAGATAGATATGTATGAGGCAAAGTCAGAAAGAATAAAGCCAAGGTTCTTCTGAAATGAAAATTGAGAGAACTGGTGTAAGTCTGAGGCAAGTTCTTGCCAATTTCTGTCCATCTGTGGAATTCATTATGGACAAAAACGCCTGTGTGATGGGATGAGGAAGGTACTCTGGACCAGCAGCTCCTTAACATGTCTGCATCACTGAACAAGTGAAGGCTGTTTAGATTCAAGGCATCTTACTTATTTTGGGGTACACCTGGAAACACAGGAATCACCTGACAAAAGCCCCACGTATTTCCATCTACTGAAATGAAGTTCCAGCATCACATTTCTAAAATATCTGAGGAGCAGAGCAGGAGGCAGCGTTGTCTTCAGAGACGTAAAACATCAGAGTAACAGGAACTCAGGCTGACAACTAGCTGGATTTGCTCAGTGCTCAGAACAATGTGGTGGAAACAAAAGGAATTAAGAGCCTGGAATTGCCTTTGATTGTTATTTTCCAAATAGAGCATGAAAAAATAACACAAAAGAGAAAAATCTTTCTGGGAGAGATGCAATGTTATCAGTTTTGGATCAAAGTCGTAGTATGGCTAAAACTAAATATATTATTTCAAACTGATGGCCAATGAAAAGAGCTCAAACATGCTTTTTGTTGTAGGTGCTCTGCTCAGGTTTTTGTTCAGTAAAATTGTACAGGTTCAGTGAGAATTTTCTAATAACCTTATTGAGGGGTTTTGCAAAAGTAACATCAAAGGGGTAACCTGACATCTAAATCTGAAAGATTTTAGAATATGGAAAAATAAAAGTTTTTTTGACAGCTTCTGTTCTGACAGACAAAAAGAAGTCAAATATCACATATCATTCACGCCCTGCAGTCTGAAGTTTAAGGCTTGAGCTTCAGCCTTCACCCTGCCTTGCTCACACAGCCAGGTGTGTACCAGAAGCTCCCTTTGAATTCAGCCAGGCTCAGCCTGGAGGTTTGGGGTTTAGTGCGTGCACAGCCCGTTCTGGCTCATCCCAGCACAGCAGATGCCAGTGGATCATGGCAGCCAGAACTGGAGTCTTTACAGCAAGTTTTTAACTGTTCCTTTTAATTCTATTTTTAACTTTTTTTTTTTTTTTAATTCTTTCCACTGCAGATGGGAAGCAATTGGCACTTTTCATCAGACATCCTGGATTACCAGCTGCTTTGGTGCTCATCCCACACCCCAATCCCTCCCGTCCAGCCACACACACAATCCCAGCACTCGCTGGGGCAGTTGTGTGAAATTCGGGTGCTCAGCCTTTTTCCTCTCTCTGCTAGAAACCCTCTTTTCTGCTGTAATGACACCATAATGCATCTAGACTGGGGAAAAAACATTGGGAAAGCAGGAGCTGCAGGGCTGCTCAGACATTGCTCCTGCCTTCTTTCACTTTTCAAGTGGAAGCACTTCCTTTGTGGGGATGCGCAGCCCACTGCAAAATTATCCCAGTCCCAAAGACTCTTTACCAGTCACAGCCAGCTTGCTCGCATGGGAATGCACAATGCTCCCAGTACTCCTCAAGATCAGGAAAAAAACCCTCCTTTCCCCCTCAAAAAATACCAAAAAACTAACCAAACCAGGCAAAAAAAAAAAGTATATATACACCAAGAAAAGGACACAGAGTCTCACATAGGAACACAGGAGATAAACTTCTATTTACAGCCTGAGCTGGCAAAGAGAAATCGCAGCTCTAGAGCAGAATGGGAGAGGTGAACACGAGAGTTACTGTCTCAACTCCACAAGGTTATAAAAGGCAACTGGCCTTTCCATTCCTTCATAAATAATACCAGCAAATATTTAGTCTTTTTAGAAAACTTACTTGGTGCCCAGCAGGAAAGCAAAAGGTGGCAGCACACTGGTTAAGGTGCTGATTTAGAGCTGATACAGCTGCACCACTTCAGTATCTATTGCTGTCCACTCCATGCAAACTTCTCAGGCCACACTGGCCATCATCACACACAGATAGGAAGATAAACCCTTTATTCCACAAGATGAGCTCTTTATTCCACTCAGCTAACTTCGATTTCAGACACCAAAATGCAAGGCAATGAAAGCATTCCCAAAGGAAAGGAAGACATCAAGTATTTGAACTGCAGTGGTCTTGTATCATTGAGAAAGGGGTTTTTTTTTTAAGTGATAGAATAATATGACAACAGCAGAGCCAATCTGAATCTTTGCAGATCTGTAAGTAGGCAGCTATAAATTGCAATATATCCTGACATTCTTTACCAAGTACAACATTAAGGTGACAAATTATACTAATACAGTATGATTTCAAGGTGTATCCACATTTGCAGCATGTGTAAATTTCTCAAATAGAATCCGATGTTTGCTAATACGGTACGATCTAAGTTAATAAGATCAAATTATATCTGATCATACTACATTAGTAAATGTCACATCAAATTAGTCATTTTCAGAATTATAATGAAGCGCAGAAAGCAACCAAAAATAACTTTTTCAACACAAGTAAGCAGTGCTGAAATTGAAAACTGAGCTAAATATCAAGCCCTCAGAGAATGCTTTTTGAATGCAAGATTTGCAATTTTTCTTCTCAGTCTTATCCCAGAGAGCTCTAACACCAGACGTAAATCACGGTCACAGTAGAATCCTGTCCTGAGGTCACTAATAGGAACTGGAGATAAGGTCATGAACTAGGAAAAGATGGCACCGCCACTGAAAGGCTTTTAGTTCAGGGGTAGTCAACTTCCAGTGGTCCCAAGTAGGAAAATCCATGAAAATCCACTGAACAGAAAATTTGAAAGGGAAAGCACCTTGAACAAGAAGTTGCTTAAACAGTTATTAAACTTCCCTCTTTTGAAGTGTATTATCTGAACTACCATAATTAACCAGACCTTGTAAGCTTTTCTTTTTCTTTCTCGTTACCGAAACCTGTCAGGTGCACCTGTGGTACAACCCCATTTACTTGCAAACATACAGAGTTTGGTTTCTCTGAACACAGCCAGAAAAAACAAACAACTTCTTGGCTCAGGAAACCCAGAGCCTGCCCTCAGCACGTTCTTCAGCCCAAGGTCCCTGGCCATATGCTGGATTCCAGAGCCACAGTCATTTTTTTTCCATGTTCTTCCACCAGCTTGGAAAGCTTCCCACAGATTTCCTCCCCGACCCTTCATCTAAAGGTAGGGAATATTTCTTGAAATGCCCACATTAAAGCTGACCTGTCCTGTGGCAAAGGCTACCCAAGTAGGGTGCCCAAAGTCTCGAAGCCTGCCCTAAAAACAGAAGGCTGAAGTCAGTCCTGTTGAGTCTCAGGAACATCTCACACACAACTTTTCCCAGAACCTTTAACAGGGATGAAAAATCTGGCAAGTGGCAGAAGCAGAAAGACCAGAAATTTTAAGTAACATCCAGTGGTCCCATATTCACTGGGAACACGTGGAACATCAGTCTCACCATAGGCCCCCATCATCTGTTTAAGTGTGAGAGTGCAAGAAAAAGAGGAAAAAAACCAAAAAAACCCACTCCACTACAAAAATCCACAAACAAACAGCCCCTCCAAATCCAAACAAAAAACCCGATGGAGAAGGAATTTTCTCCCTATGTCAGCAGTTAAAGCAGAGTCCAAGATTTCCCCAGGTCATTGTGCCAACTCCAAGACACAACATTTTTGTCCCTTTTGATGAACTAAAAGACACTGGAAGGGAAAAAATACTTGAGAAATTTCATTTCTATCCTGAGTTAAAATACAACCCATGTAACCACAGCTATCTAAATATTCTAGATAAGCCACCTTTATTCCCAGCTGAACAAATCAGTGCCAGCTGCAAGCTCCAAGCCAAAACCATTATTCTGCACAGTGCTACAAAAAGTCAAGGCCAAAGTAGTGGTGAACACCTAAGTTATCAGTCCAGGGACAGGTTTTTTTAAGACTAAAAAGCACACTAAAAAAGATGCCCACTGTTGGAAGGAGGGTTTCGAGATACTTTATCAGAAGGTGGAACATATGTTCAATATTATGACCTGTAGTGTTTAATATTAAATTTTCTTGATTTAGTATACACTGGCATATGCTTCAAAGAGCACTTTTTCCCACAATGACTTTACCAGCCCCTGTTGCTCATGACTTTTGTTTATTTGCTTGATATTTGTTTCTTTTTAAGCTGAGCTGTCTGCATGAATTTTAACAGAATTATGGGTGTTTACATAAGGCAGTCTGTTCAGGGACAAAGTTGTTGATCCCTAGAGAAAGCATTGTTCCTATCCTGTCTGCATTTCAGCAGATTAGGTTTAAACCAGACCTATCATCAAAATACACTCACCAGCACACAAGCTTTACATGTGTTTTAGTTTGAATGGAATAGTCATAATAGAGAAGCCTTTTGTTATTAGTAATTATGAATACTTCTGTTGGATTCTGGTGTGTCAGTGGCCTAGGAACCCTTTGTTGTCTTTAAACTAATTTCTACATTATTCTGCATTTTCTTCTTCTAATCCTTCCTCTATCCTAAAGGATTTTAGCAACGTTTTACTGTCATTCTGTTATGAAACTTGTTTTCCCTTGAGCATGTGGCAATTTCATTAGGTACCTGAGGATTGTGTAAAAATCAAATAACAACAGAAGCTAAGCCAAAGTAAAAAAAAAAACAAACCAACATTTCTACTTAGCTCAAGACAAAAATAAAAGCACATGGGAGGAGGAGGGGAAAGAAGGAGAAAATAAGGGAGGCATTATTTTTTGCATTGTGTTTAACTCTTTGCTGGCTATTTTGCAGTGCATCTCAGAGAGTGATGCGCAGCAGCAGCAGCCAGGCAGCTCAGCCCTGTGGTGGTTCCTGAGCCCTTCTCCAGCCCAGGAGCAGCCCCTGGCCACTTACCCTGCTCTAGAACTGGCAACAAGGAGTGTAACTTTCAGGGGAAAACTGGTATTTTTGTATGGAGACCAACAATATCCTACAGTGATGTCTTTAACCCAACCTGCTCTACCTTTCTCACCCCCTCCTCTCAAAAATCTTCCTTCAGGCTCAACTCAGCTTTAAAGGAGAGTATTGCAGAAAGTCAAGTGAAATCGCACTGGACTGGACCTGATGACCCAGAAGACTCTCTAGGATTTTCTTCCAGGGTCATCATCTCAGCTACTCCCAGGAAAAAGCACGTCAGAGCTGCATGTGACACACCGTCCTATAAACTTCTCTCTCTGACCAAATCAGGCCACCTAGGACAGCCGAGACACTTTGATGGGACAGAAAGACTGTTCACCATTTTAGCAGGACAAATAACTCTCCTGCTCATTATATCAGGTCAAACAAGCCGTTCCTTCTCCTTGGGACCTGTTAACTACCTGCCTGAGCATTTTCTGCACAATTATTTGGTCACTCATGAATATGACTGCTGAGTGTTGTCCTATTGACCACGGAGCCACTCCTGTTACAAACCCGTTGACATTTGAATTTGTCACTCAGAAACCCAAGGGCTTGGACGTGCAGTGCTTGCACTTCCCAGAGAAGTGATCTGAATGCAGCTGCCATCATCTAAAAAAGGGTACAAATTCAGGAGCAGGCTCGAGCTGTTCCGTGGAACGTCGCCGTGCAATCAGAAGTTTGCACGTATGTAGGAGCTCAGCTAATTAAGCACAGCTCAGTGACACCAGCACAGCGAGCAGCACTGCAAAGCTGGCAGCAAGAAGTGGCTTGGCAGAGGAGCCATGTGTGCTAACGCTGCACAAACGGCATTTTAATCAAAGCCACGTTTCCACAAGTCACAGGCTCCAGTCTCTTGGCTTTGGCTTAAATCTTGGGTCATTTTCTCGTTACACCCAAACCCATCTCGTAGGATATAATACTGCTGTGATTTTACATACAAACACACACACCCCCTGGAGAAGAGTAACATTAGTAAACAGCAACAAAACAAGCTTTTCATACAGTAATTTATGCCCACAATGCACAGAAAGCACCACACTGGCCTTTGCTAGGCACGGAAAGATGGGACATAAATTGGTCATGAAGTGTGTCAGTACAACAGCTGTGATAGATCAAAAAGGAGACTTTGGAGATGAAAATGACTTATATAAAATTGGCTGAAAATTAATTAGTGCCAAATTAAACAAAATATTTTCTAATTTTTTTTAAATAGGGTGAAAAGACAGAGGTAACAGTTTTCCTTTGTGTTTAAAGAATCAGATTTTCAAAGCAAAAGGGATTTAATTGGTCAGTGCTTGTTATCCCTAACTGAGTGCTGGCCAAGTCCTTGAATTGCCTTTGCTAATTGCACTTTAAGACTTAGAAGTAGAAATAAGACTTCTCCTCTTGTTTATAAAAATGAGTCATGTTTATGAGCAAGAAAATTAAAACAGGTCTTTGTTCATGGCTGGAGAGTTCAGATATATTTGAAAAGGGAAACATTCCAAAACTTTGCTTTTAATTCCTCCAGGGTTATCCACCCTGAGTGCTTGTCCTGCCTAACCTTTCCGAGAAGAAAATCTCCCCTAAAGTTTTTTACACCCCCTTGGACACGAGAGGTGTCTGCATGCAGATAGACACTGAGGAACAGAGCAGCACTCAGAGGCCAGCTGGACTTGCTGAAGCTCCCAGGGAATTACAGAGTTTTCTTCCCTGTGAGCACAGTTACAGCTCTGCACTGCTCCGTGTCCCCCGACCAGTCTGGGCAGACACTATGAAATCTCAGCTTTATTATCTCCAGCACTATTGAACAATCGATTCCAGTCTCATCTACTGCCCTTGAATTAAGGGATGCAGCAGCACTTTCATCTTTGCTGCCTAATGAGCAGCCCTCAGCGACCTTCATGAACCGAGGCTGGCCGAGTGTATAATTCTTTGTCTGAGCACATTACACAGCCCACCAGGACAGAGCAGACCGGTTCTACTGCTGCCCTGACAGTTCCAGGGTCCCCAGCAGCACCCCAGTGCTTGCCTGATGATAGGCTGCTGATTTTAAAACACTGCAGCCACCAAAGTATCTCCCCATTTTAGCATTGAACGAAATGCCAGGCAAGGGTGGTCTTGGAACTAAAAGGCCGTCCAAAGCCCAATTATCCTTCTGTTTCTTTGGCAAGGCTAATCCACAGCTGGCCTGTGCCTGCAGCACACCAGACAGACAGACAGACACGAGGCTCAGCCCATTCCTTGGGCATCTGCCCCAGGGCGTGATTAAACAGACACATCCAGCATCTGTTTCCTTCTGCAGAGCTGTTCTGCACAGGGCGAGGAATCTCCCCATTTCCCTCTTACATGTGTGCATCAATAATAAATGAGCCCTATACAGTCAATTGCTCCTTCCACGAGACAGAAAACCCAAGATCACTCACTTCATTTACACTGTGCAGCGTTTTCAAGGCAGAGCCCATACCTGGCCAGAGGAGTTAAAATAAAGCCCTTCTCCCAGCAATTCTGAGGATTTATCCATACCTTATAAAGCTCTGGGATTCCAGGATACTGTTGAAAATCCGCTCTCTGCTTGCAGAAACAAACAGCCAGGTGACATCAGCCTCACTCCCTGCAGGACAGACAAAGCACAGAAGGGTTGCAGTGGATTCCCACTACCAGGACTAAGTCTGTTCTGAGGAAAGTAACTCTGTGCTTCAAGGTCTAGATTCCAACAAGGACCACTTGCTCAAATACAGAAATGTGGGGACATTTTTGTAGAAATCTTTCTATTAAGATATCTTAATTTATCTCAGATCTATTGTGCTGTTTCATCAGTATTTGTTTCTTTCCTTCCTATTCCCTTCTTTGGTTTAATCTCCTGAGACATCTTCTCTCCATTTGATATTTTTCTTCCATGGAAAAGGCGCAGACAGAGTAAGAAAACAGCTTCACAGAATCAGCATCCAAACAGTACCCTCCCCCCCCCCCAAAAAAAATCCTAGGTTTAGAGCACTGCAGAAAAGCCAGCTTCCAAAAAACTCTGCTATTCAACCCAACAACAACAGCCCTCATAAGATAAAAATAAACAGGAGAGGAAGAAAGCACAATTTTCACCCTACCCCAAACCTGCACAAACTCCAACCTCCACACAGACCCAATTCAGCCAAGCAAGTTTGCTGGAGCAAATTAATTTCATATGTGAGGGAATCCCTTCACTGGGGACAGCTGTCCCTGCCTTGGCACTCCGGGCACGCAGCTGAGGCCTCTCTTCTGCTGAAGAGCGGCACTTAACCCCCTCCCTGCCAACCCCAAAGGAAGGCTGCAGAGCAGACAGAAGGGGAACACGACTGATGGCTCTTGATGAAGCCTAGTGCAGGTGATAACTATCAACTTTACAGCTGAAACAAATCAATTTCCCAAACAGAAACAGTTGCCTGACTTTGCTCCTCCCCTGCACCGTGACCACACCACATGCCATTCTGGTTTCCCCTTTTGATTTCTAATTTCTTCTTTTCTGGGATTTCATCACCTGGCAATAAAGCAGTCTCCAGAGGTTCCTGGATGACTCTGAGCTCAGTGGATCTGCACCACGCAGAACAGAGACAGCAGATGGTGATTTTGTGTTCATGTGATAGTTCAAATTACAGAGACACTTTAAGGACAATGTCCCAAAGGTCCCCAGATTTGGTTCACCCCACAGGGAGGAGCAGGGGCTTGTGAATTGGATTGCTTGGGTAACTTTAGAAGTATTACTCCGTGTGCCAGAGGAAAACATCACCCTAACAGCAGCAGTGTTGCCAGAAATCACCGGAACCAGGCGGTAGAGGAAGAGGGGGTAGGTATGGATGTGGAATGGACCATGCTCTTTGATCAGATTAACGTGCAGGCTGGAAGATGGAAAGGAGATTTGTCCATGAACATGTATTCCTCATCTTATGTGAAAGCCTTTTGCTCCCTCAGCCTCAATATTTCCCACACACATGTTCACTTCTAAGCCTCCTGGCCTGAATCTCCTTTAAGCACCATGTCTCATTCTGCACCACACCCCTGGACATGGGAGGAATTCACTGATTTGCAGTGGTTACACTGAAAGGACAAAGAGGCCCATGTGGAATTACAGAAAAAGGATACTGTAAAAAAAAACCCATTCTCACAAAAACGTGGGGCCCAGCCTGCTGCTTACTGCAGCCTCTGTGAATCGGGGCAGCTTGGTCAACAGGCAAAGTTCAATGTACAGTCAGAGCAGAGAAGAAATCAGACATTCTATCCTCAAAAACCAGTATGTGCTTGTGGATTTATCCAAAGGCATTAAGGAGGGGCTCTAGTGCCCCATCAGTGCCACCAGCTGCCACACACTCACTCCATGTGGCCTCAGGACTCCTTCACTCTCCCACCAAGACAGAGCTGCTCCTGCCATTAGCACATTCCAGACCTGAGCCTGGACTCTGATTTGCCCTGCAAGCTCCTGCACGCCCTTTGACAAGGCTTTATGTCATTACACACAATTAATCCGTGGCCTTCTCCCTTTGGACTGGGAAGAACAAGCTACGACTCTACTCAGCACACGCCCTCCCTGGGCTGCAGCTTTTACCCTACATCTGGATCTGCTCATTAAGGAAGCCAAGAGCTGTAAATATATTTTAAAAAACACCAAGACTTGTAAACGCTGCAAGAAATGATTACTGTCTCTCAATGATGAAGGAGAAATATGTCCTTTCATAAATGTGAACCATCTGACCCCCCAAAAAAAGAAAAAAAATAGAAGAAACGAGGGCAAGAAACTGCTGTTGCTTAGAGTTGGCTTGATCCTGGCTGTGCTACAGAGACCTGGCCCATCAGGGTCCTGTTGAGGGTCACAGCCTGCTGACCCCACTTAGAGATGTAAGACTTGGGAGATCCCTTCAAATTTTCAGCACCTGGAATTGCATTAAATACTGTAGCCAGGTGGGTGACAGTCCTAGAGACTCCCTGGTACATGACTGCATGAGAATGATTACTTTAATTAATTTCTGGGTCATTATAGGGATCAATTCTGGTGTTGTGGCCCATTAAGCAATTTGGTTTGTCCCAAAGCACTTGGTCATTATTAGCTCAGAGCCAATAAGCCACATCACACAACCATAATCAATAGATGAAAAAGAATTTTGAAGGAAAAGAAAGAAAAAGCATGGATTTTGATCTCGCTTAGATCAATAATCTCCCAGAAATTGGTGGAATTCCCTGATGTAAAATCAATGTGAGCAAGTTCAAAATTGAGTTGTTTTGCTTTGTCAAGAAGATAAAATGGAGAGCTTGGGCTGTGCCTTTAAAGAGAGACATTTATAGATTAGATTTTATTTGCAATATCTTCCTCTCCAGAGATTTTCTCCCCATTTGTAACCTTGAAATATCTGTTTGGAGCCATGGGAGGGGGGCAGAGAATAGAGAGATTTTGCACATCTGCCTGAAAGGAACCTTTGATAGCACTTCAGGCCACTCATCATTCACAAACATATCTATCCTCTGTCCTCAGCTAAGACAGGGAAACTGATGCTCCATTTAAACCCAGTATTTTCGTTGGGACACACCACTGAAGGTGTCTGACCTTTATTCCCCGTGGTTCCAGCATTAACCTAATGCGTAGCCTGGCCCAAACATCACCCACGGGGATGTGAATACCTTCAAGTGGGCAGCCCCATTGCCTCTTTGCCCCATGCATTTTGTGCAATTATCAGTGCAGGGGCACTTCTGAGTGCCATTAGCATCACACCATCCCACTCTGGGTTATGATAATCCACAGGGATAAATCCCAGCGTGACAGAGCTGCTGGCAGACTTTAGGGACCCCTTGAGAGAAAAGCTGTTTAAGGATATCTAGATGGATCAAATCCATGAAGCAGGCATTTCCAAATCCCAGGCTAACATATGCACATAGATAAAACAAGCTTTTTTGCTAGTGATCCTTTGAAAGAGTTCCAAGATGGTTTTCGATTACTCAGTGGCAAATACTGAAGCACATTTCACACGGGACTCCTTACACAGCAGGTAAATGCATGATCTGCTCAGGCTATGCACAAGCAGAAATGGATTCCCTTGCACCTGCAAGTTAGTGAGTTATAGAAAGCTCTTCTCTCTAGTCCAAGCACAACAGAAGACTGGAGAAACCAGGTTTCACCGCCAGAGTTTGAACTTGTGTTTCTCCACCCATCCAAGGAAGGCGTGAGTGACTCATTTGGTCTCACACTCGTGAATGCAATAAAACCCCTGGATGCCACAAAGTGGTGATGCACACACTGATGTCACCATCTGCCTCTGCTTAAAATTTCAGAGGAAGCTTCTGGTGAAAGAATAAGGTGTTGTGCTGACTACAGGCTCTGGGAGCTCTGTGTGCTGCTGAGCCCCTGTGCCTGCGCAGCAGTCGGAGCCCGGGATCTTCAAAGGGTGTGGGCAGGGGTTACTGAGCGATTACCCTCAGCATGAACCTCTGGGCACTCCATTATTTGACAGCAATTGCCTGTTTCTAGCTGCTACAGCATTCCCTGCATACAAGAAACCTCACTTCTTAACTGAGGCTTTGCTCATTTACTGGGTAGCTGGGAAGGAGCAGCTCTTAGGATCACTCAAAGAGCTGCAACTTCAACGCTTCGTTCCCCCTGCAGTGACTTGTTAAACTCCTCCTTGCTCTGTGGGAAAGTTACAGCTCCAACAGAATTTGTCATCACTGATAACTGCTAATGGTGCTCCTCTGAGTCTCTCTGAAAATCCCAGCCAAAAAAAGTCATCTCCTTTGGCTATCAGCTACTCCACGTATTTACAATGTAAGCTCAGAAGATGGAAACACTAAAAAATGGGTTTTTGGGGGGTTTTTTTGCTGTAAAATATTACATCCGTGCCTGCAGCAGTTCACTTTAGAAGCCCTCAGAAGCCCCAAGTGTTCACTAACAGCGCAAGCCAAATGCTCAGCAAGGGAATTGACAGTGTGACTCTGAACCCACCTCTTCAGCTAAATCTTGGCTTAGAGGGGAAAAATGTGATAGCTTAGAAAAGATGCAGATAGAAACTTCACACCCATCCTGCCCACCCAGCTGAATACGTGCCCCTGTCCCTGTTTCAACTCTTCTCCAGCTAATGGTTGCTTTTTAATGAATGCTGACTGTTAGGATGGGAAGCACTGTCAGCATGGAATAAGGGGCATGATTAAGAGCACAGATTTCTTTCCAAATTATCTGTAAAAAACACTGGAGCATCATCACAAGCCCCCAAGGGCTTTGGGCAATTCAATCCCCAACACCATTTACAGGCTGTTTTGCTGCAGCTACGCAGAGGACGACAGTGGCAGCAAGACGTGATGGCAAATTCTGCTCTGTGGGCACTCGGGTGGGATTCTTTGCCTCCACCTTCCCCATCTGAGGAGGGCGAGATTATCACAGTCAAGGCTGCAACAGAAAGGTGGAGTGAGTCCTGCTTTGAAGGAGGAGACAAAGTCGAGGCCTGGGCACGTTCAGGACTTTTTCTCAGGTATTTCAAAGTGCCAAGCAACGCACGAAACCAAACTGTGCCGTGAAGCAGGGCAGCAGGTCTGTGGCCTTGCAGGTACATCTGTGACTGATGTAACACACACCTGCACCTCCCAATAGTCCTGTGAATTGGTGTTGTGTGCGTTTAAATGTTTTGCTTGTTCTCCTTCCCTCCAAGAGAATAATTACGGCCTTACCTTCTCTCGTTCATTAAATCAAACCTTGTTCTCCACAGTGAAGAGCATTCCCCACTAGATACGCTCGCTCTTGTGCTGAGACCTTGTCAGCTCAGTTACAGCCTAAAGCAAAATTTTCTGGCTGGGTTTATGAGCTCTTCTTTACAATGGGATTATAATGGAAATTGCAATTTTTTCCACTGCTCTGACAACCTGCCTACCCTGCGACGGGACTCTCAGTACCCACCAGCCTCTCACACATGCCCTGGGGCACTGTGAAGTGACCACTTCCCTGCCTGACAGCCAAACCTCATGACTCAGTACAGCTGTGTGCTGTGTTGCTCCACTGATCTGTTTTTATAGAAGAATAATTAATTCACAGTGACTGACATTGTTTTATTTCCAGCCCATCACTGGCATCTTGTCTGAGTTACATCATATCCCTCAAATTGCCTATCTTTTTTGGCTGTTAGTGCTCTTTATTCCCTCTTCTTTAGTATGATACTCATTATAATCTGCTCTCTTATACTAAGGCCAAGACTCCTGCTGTGTTTCCAGGTAATGTATTCTCTTACTGAGTGATTCATTGGGGAGGAGAGGGGAAAGAGAGAAGGAAAAGCCTTGAGATGAAAAATATCCAAGTTTCATGATTTCTGAGTCTCTGAAACAGTTCCAAAATTCCTTGGCATTCTGGAGGCCTTTCCCTGCACGATGAAAGCGCTGAGCTTTTGTATTGTTTGCTTTATTTTGCAATATTTTATGATTCTCATATATTCTGAATTGTGTTGATTTGTGACTAGTTTTTCATCATTACCCCAGGAGGAAATTTCTCTGGAAACACAAGCAAGAAACAACGCCCTGAAGTGAGACAGTGCAAATGAGCATCTGCCATCAGACGATGGATTCTGTTATTTACCCCGTTCCTGCAGAATGCTGCAGCATCTGATCACCTCCAAAAATGATGAAGGGAAAACAAAGACATCCTTCTCCCCCTCCTTCTCCTTTGCCTCCTGCAGGCTATCACACAGTGAGCAAGAGCCACAGTCTTCCCCAGCTGAGGAAGTGGGTTCTGTGATTAAAGAGGTAACCACAAATGCAAAACATATCAGCTCAGTTCCATCCTCCAACATATATTTTCTGGGAAAAAACCTGCCTGCTACAGAGCATCTAAAGTCCCCTGATTTGTAGTGAAACCAATAGAAATTATATATTTAAATCTTGTTAGGGAACCAGGCTGCAGTCTCTCTCTGGCTCAATGCAGTCTGTGCAATGAGGATATTAGCATCTCCCCAGCTCACAGGCAGTAATTGATCCACGTAGATATAGAAACACTCAGATTCTGAGGCCATGGGAGCTGTCGAAATATCTAAGAATGATGGCTCCATCTCCTCGCTCTGCGGTTACCCTTGATTTACAGAAATATAAATGAGACCAATTTCTCACCATTCACATTTGAGAGCACCTCCACAAAAACAGTGATTTCGTTGAGCACTAGAATTCAGGGACCTAATTTCCTGTGGATTTGCATCTGCATGCTGGGAGTCCCTCTGGATCCTCTAATAAGCACTGAATTCATGATACAGCCATTCTCTTAACTGGGCACTAATAGGATTTCTCCTCTTTACCCAGACACCTGCAATCACAAAATGTGCTGAGCTTATTCTCCCTACCTGTCTGTCCAAGCAGCCACCAAGGCTCATTGCCACTAAGAAACTGCCTTCACTAATTTCAAACATTCATATCCTCAGCTGCTCTAGCAGAAAGGGTATAAAGCCTAATACAATTAGTTTCAAGCCAGCTTTACTTACATTGGAAAAAAACCTACACTGCTTTCAGTTCTGATCTCCCAAAGGGCTTTCATCATTTCAAATTCTGTTTGTATATCCCTGGAAGTACACTGACATCAAATCAGCATAAGTTAAGTGAGAATCAGTTAATGGAAATTTAATCTATATCATTTAAATTTTGTTTATCAAAATCTTGGCTTCGCTCCAGCATCAGGGGTAGATGCTGAGTGTTCTCCCTACAGCTGGTAGAACTACTCCCTGTGTGCTCATGGGACTAAAAGCAAACCTGCAAATGCTTCCATACCTAGGGAAAGTGGGTAAAAGCCTGGTGTCAACACCGTTGAAGGCACAGGGCAAAAATCCCACCTTGACTTTTCTCTGGAGCAAGAAAGAAGGATTCCACCAGCTTAGAGGGGTTTTCTCATGACCCCCCATTGTTCCACAAAGGGAAATGAAACCAGAAAAAGCTAATTTTCATGGAACTGGCTTGACTGGGTTCATAAAGGCTTTTAATAAAGAAGCACCAACTTCCAAACCTATTTACAAGCCCACTCCTGAAAAACAAGTTTCTGGCGCACTCTGCATTTTTTTACCCATTCTTTTGCTTCAAAAGCAAATGGGCTTTTTTTGGAATATATATGGAGTAATGTCTTTTGGACAGCTTTCACATTAGGTGTCATTTTATGAAGCTGAGTTTCTTATTCTTGGCTACTTACACTGAAGCTGCCGTTCTTATGAGCACATTTTAATGCAGCAATTTATATTCAGAACAAAGAACCTACAGTTATCCCATCATCAGAAATCCTTATGAGCTTGATTTTTTACTGTTTCCATTGTGTGGGAATATGGCTTCTGCAGAAAAATAAAACAAAGTTTTCCTTCCTTTTCTTTTTTTTTTTTCTATTCTTTCCTCATGCAATTTATTTTTGCAATAGCAGATCTTTGTGTTTTGGTCTGTGGGGTTTTTTTTTAAACCAACAAGCATTTGTTGTGGATTATAAGTTGGAATGGAACACGCCTTTTCCCACAAACGTGTTAACCTGCTGGCCAGATGTGTACTTTGGCACACTGAGTGCTGGTTCTCTCATGTAAAGACCCACAGATCAGACACTTTGGGTCTGATCCCTGTTATCTAGTAGGGCAAAAATCTTGCAATATCAACAAGTACCAGATAAGGGTTCCTTTCCTCTATGCTTTCTTTCAAAGCTTTGAGAAAAACCTTTAAACTCTAAATGATTTATGTGAAAGCATTGAAGTGCCTATTAAAGATGCTCTAGTAGGGAAATTTTCTCTAGTGCGAGGTAGCCAAAAAAGAATAATCTGATTCTTCTCACCAATACTCAGAGATCTGCTACTTACTCACAAGGAAACAACACGTCAGTGTTGTTCCATTTGCCAGGATATATTTGTGTTTATCAAGGCAGCATGAGCCTCTAACTCCCAAGGCAAATTTTTTTTTCCCAATTAAAACCGCAACAAGGCACCATCTCCCCCGCCTTCAGAAATCGTATTTTCTTTAGAAAAAAGCATCTTGATGGAAAATTCCAACTCAGCTCTTCTTAGCTCATAGGAGCAGAAAGAGCAGCGTGAGTTCTGTCATGGTGGGTGATAACATCCCTCGAGGGCAGAACCTCTTCCTGCAGCATCTCTTGCACAGAGCTGCACCAGCCCCTGGGGACTGCACACCAGCAGACAGCTCCACGTGTGTCGTCTCTTTGCAGAATCAAGGCCTCACCTGGTATTTCTGAGTTTTCATCTACCTGAGCGTCTGTGAAAGAACATGATCTAAGCATTTTGCTCCATTGAGGCCCATAACCTCAACGGAGGAAAGAGGAGCAGAGAGAATTTATGCCAAGATAGAAAGGAGGTGGTTTTACAAATGTCTCTTGTCCATCAACTTCAATCTGTTTGTCTTTTTGTTGCCTTCTATTCTATAATTCCTTTGCACAGCAAACTCCTTAGGCAATACCTTCAGATTTTAAGTGTTTGGGTGTAGTGAGCACTCTGAATTTTTACAGGGTGTTCCACCTCTTTCCTGGATTCTTGCCATGGCTTTGCAAGTCAAAAGAGTGGAGAATGGACCTGGGAGTCAATCCAGATGCATATTTGACATCAGATAATGCAGGAGAGATTTTACCCTGAGCCTATACTCCTCACTGACTCTGCTCAGGAAAGAGAGTATTTGCTGTACCTATGGGGAGAAAATGCATGATACAGAAAGCTGGAGGGCAGAGAAAGATTCCTGAGACCCACCCATAACCCATTTCAGGAGAAATAGCACTCCGGCTCTTAAAAAAAACCCCAAACTACTCAAAGGTATCAAAGATCCTCAGGTCTATTTTCCAGAGTGTGTTTGCTTTGGCTGCTTTCAAATCCCAGGGCTTGCTTTCCTCGCTGTGTCTCACTCTGTTAATCCTTTAGTCACTTCAACTGAGACAGAGTTTGCAAGAAGCTTCTCGAATGATGCCACCTAGAAAAATCCACATGCTGCCTAGAAGCAGTTCTTGGGGAATTTACCCATCACTGATAGCAGAAATAGACATTCACAGCATTCAATCCAAGCATGTGACACTGCAGGAGAGAGCAATGGATGTCGAGTGTTTGTATTTATGAGGAAATGAAAATGGAGAAAAGCTGGGCTTTTGGCTTCTGTCCACTGCTTTCCTTCTCTTTAAATGTCTGCCCAGGCTTTGCTGTACCTCTGCATATTGTATTACCCTGGACTTGCAGAGCTCTGTTTTCAGTATTAACCTACAGAGGAATTATTGGAAGGCTCTGCTGCGCTGTGTATCACATAAACCCTCACAGGGCTGCCATGGCAATAGGCTGGACACCAGCACTCATTTCTAAATGCTCTGGGGGATGGACTGGTACTTTCACAGAGACTAAATAAGTTGTCCCAAACAAAGTTACTTAGAGCTCAACATAATTACATTTTTCCCTGCAGAGGTGGCAGCAAGAGACTAAACTGTGTTCTCGGCTTCACATTCAGTAACATCCACTTTTCTGCAAAAAACAAATTCAACTTCATTGTTTATCCTCACTTAGGATTATGAAAGATGTTCAGGGTCCTGTGCAAGATGATTAATGTCTTCAGCTGCCCGTGAGGCAAATGGGAGTCGGAGATGCTCAGGTTCTCACTTTAGTTAAATGGATTTCTGCCTGGACGCAGCCTCTGGGCTGTAATATCCATTCCTGGGGGACAGCAGTGGCTGAGGTTGCTGTGCAATTAAGGAAAAGCTCCTGAAAAGAGCCGGACTGCACCAGAACAGCAACCAGGAGTACCTATTCCCAGTAATGCTCATGAAAAGATGCTCAGGAAAAAAGCTAAAATTGAGGACCTGTGCAGACCCAGCCCTCTCAGACACACATTCACTGCCATCCAGAGCTCTACTTCCGCTTTGTGAAGGTGATGCTGTGCCCCCAAATTTCCAGCCATGGGACAATGGCAGCTCCCCACAGACAAAGGATAACACTGACCTTTGTTAGAGTTGCCCCTCTAACCTGCACTGCCATTTGGACCTGGTCCCACACACTCCAAAACCTGTCCCTAGCACCAGCAGCACAGACAAATCGCATTTCCAGCCTTCCGAGAGAAAGGGAATGAAGGACAAAAATGTCCCTTCATTTTTCTTTTGCATGCTGGGCCTTACTGCAGATTTATTAATGTCTGGGCAAAATCATTAGCATTCTTTAAAAAGTCTAACTCTCCAGCCAAAACTAAAATTAATTTGATAAATTCTCCTTGACTGTCAAGTTATTAGGTGAGCGCAGAAAATGTTCATAAACATGAAGGACCTTGACACTGCATTCTGAAAATTGCCCTCATAATAAATTAAAGATTACTAATATAATTTCTCATTGCATATTTTGCCCTGCTCCTTCTACCAAAGAAGGTTTTTGTGTATATTTCAAGCTCCCTCACTTTGCCACAGTTGCAAGAACTTTTATGTGACTGAGCTGTGTATTTTGAAATCTTATCTTTGCCAAATAGTTCTAACAGCAAATGTGAAATAACAATGTGAGCAGTACTGCTCAGCATCACTTCAAGACTTCACAGTGTGCTACAGTTTGGTTCAGATGTTCACAAAGATATTCTAATTAAAAATCCCAGTGGATTTGCTTTCTAAGGAAACTACCATTTACATGATAATGTTTTATGTCTCAGCAAGAAACTGCAAATAGGCACTGAAAAGAGAAAGAAAGAAAAAATGCCAGGGCTGCAAGGACATTAGTATATGAAAACTGGGTCAGAAATGATTTACAAAGATTACAACTATTATAAATACTGTGTTTTCAGCTGGAAAATTGGGTTTATCAAACTGCTTTTTAATTCTGATGATCTGATTGGAAATCTGACATTGTGACCTGGGAACAACATCCTTCAGTCCTTCCATTTCCATGCAAATGAGAAGAGAACTTAGCACCATGAGAGTGATGAGAGTTTGTCTTAACAAGAAATGGAAGTTGTGGTCCAACACGAGAGAGATCTGAGGGGGGGGAAAGCAGCACCTTGCTGGGCACAGGTATGAGATGTTGTCACTAATGTCATCCTGAGAGGTATTTTCCTGAATTTAAAACTGCAGAGCCAAACTGTGCTGTGCAGCCACGTGCATTTTACTAGATTATGCCAAAATCCCTGTAAGTGGCATTTATTTTTTTGTCTCCCTCTCTTTATATTATCCTTAGTGATGGCATCCATATGTCTCAATTGTAAGACAATTTTACATACGTTATTTTGACTTTTCATAAATATTTACATTCTCTCATTGTGCTGGTTCTTTTCCATAAGTCACACGGGCTCTGTCTCACTGTTGATCACACTTCTACTGCTTGTCAAACCATACAACATTTTCACACACAGGGTGAAAGTGATAAAATCCCCCTTTTGCCGGTGTGGAGCATATTAATTCAAGATTTTTTTTTGTTTTAGATTTTAACAGCTAATACATATCCATTTTTCTTTAGAGGGACTAAACATTTTGCTTTCTCTGACAGAGTGCTGAGGCTTAATTCCACCCTTAATTACCACAAACCATCTGAGATCTACTGACTTAGGTGGAGCTACACCGTTCTAACAGCAGAAGACCTGCTCTCTAATGTGCTGTGAAAATCAAGTTTTCCTGGAAATGCAACACAAAGAACTTAAAAGCTAAATAGGGCAAATGTGATCTTTCACTGCCCTTTTCACTGCACAGGCCATGCACAGGGCTCCCAACATCGTGGTGACCCTCAGTCTTCACGTGGCTGACTCAGCAGCTGACAGAGACACTCCAGGAAAAAGGCTTAAACTTTCAACTTGGACATCTATCATACAGTTTCACTACATTTTCAATATTTTTTCCACAGTGAGGGCTCATCCTACGATGTGTTTGTCTCGTGGCATTTTAGCACAACCACTCTAAAACAAAATTGAAAAACCGACAGAGACAGAAGTTCAATGCGTGTGTGTGTATATATATAAATATACATATGAGAAAATTATTCTTTCTCCAGACTCTGCAGTCTTCAAAGGGCCTGAATTAGTTTAGCTCAAGTGGCCAGAAATACCTTTCCAGACACACAGAGAGCCTGTACAACAGTAGGTGGAGTTTTGAGCATTGGCAGAAGGGGATTGGGACAAAAGTTGTTAAAACCACCTCTGTAGGAGCTGGTGCTCTCATCCCACTGGGATGAGACCCCAAACCCCACATCTCTCTTGCTCCAGCAGTTCCTTCAAATCCGCAAAAGAACTTAGAAACCAAATAGACCAAACGAGTCTGGTGACCTCCAGTGGGATTAATTGTCTCAGGATGGCAGCCATGATCACAGGGCTTTCATCTCAGGTGACAGCAACTGGGATTTTCATCTTCTGCACAAATTTGTGATACCAGAGCAAATTCACTGCAATAGCACTGGAGAGGCCACATGTAAAGCCCCTCTCTATCATCACCGACCAAGCCTTAAAATCTATTAATCAAATACATGGTTTATTGGAATTAGGCACTGCCACAGGTTAGGCACTGTCTAAAGCCCAAGGCGGCTGCAGAGAAGCCCTAATGAGACTGGGATGGTCCTAATGATCCAGAGGTCTGGAGAGCACAGGGAGTCAAACTGGTTACCCCAGTCATGTGTATCAGGCTACTAATGCAGGAAAACAAGAAGGAAGGAGGGAGAAGCAAAGCATGGGAAAGCACAGGGGAGAAAATAAAAAATAAACCGGACTATAACTGCTTAGTAAACATAATTTTTTCTCACCCTGGGAAAAAACTGGTTTTCTGAATGTATTCTACATCATGATGGCACATGGAACAAATTAACTTGCAGCCATGACCTACATTAGGATCAGAAAAAGACTGTTCTAAAACAAAGCTGTGAGTTGGTGTTGTCAAAATACTGAGCTGTTGTTTTCTTACAGCCTTTAGGAAGATCCCCTGCAGCAAAGGGCTTCAATGTATTCAACAGCAAAGCATGTCTCCTAATAGCTTTCAACCATTTGAGTCCTCAAATCCCTGGGAAGCATGGTTATCCCTCAGTCATTAGCCTCATTTGATCTAAGGACAAGCACAAACAAGAGCAAAAACCAGGAACTGCAGGAGTGGAAACAACATTTCCCAGAAACATTCAGTAGGTGTGAAATATTTGGAGTCCCCAGCACAACCACATCAAGCCAGTGAGATGTATATGTACTTGGCACACCCGTGCTAGCTTTGAAATTGCTTTAGCCCTTTTGGATCATACCCAAAGTGAGGGAGAGCCAGCAGAGCCTACTCTCCTGCAGAAGAGGCAAAGCAGTGTTTGTTTGTTCAAGCAGCCCGTGCTCATAAGGAGCGGAGCACACGGAATTTGCTGGCACAAGGGCTGGATCCTGGCTTTGGAGCCATACTTTTTGTGACCTAAAGAAGGCAGAGATGGGTTTCAACCGGGGCACTGAGTTCCAAGCCCACACGCAAGCACAGGGTCTTCCCCTTCCCTCTGGCTTTAGTCTGTTTCCAGCAGTCTGGTTCCTGCCTTCGCTCACATTCCCCGCGTCCCAAATTCAGGCTACACCCTGCATGTGGAAACGAGTCCCTTGTGAAGGGCTCTGCAGAGCTCTCCCCTGGCAAAAAGCTCCAGTGAGCTCTCCGTGTCACTCCACTCTCCCAGGCTTTGGAAGCACAGACTGACCCATGAGCAACCCTTGCCAATGAACTTAAATATCAAGCTGCAATTAGGAGTCTGCAGCTGATGGTGCATGAGAGAGGGAAGGATGACAAGGCTGACGAGGCTGAAGGAGTGCCACAAAATGTCACGAGACATTGTCAACCACTGTGGGGCCTGGAGCTTTCCTGGGGAAGGCTGCCAAGGAGGCAAGAGAGCACCGTGGCTGCAACTCGGTGGCAAGTGGCCTCAGACAGTGTAAGAGACCCAGAGTTGTCATGAATAAATCTCTGAAGGGTGGTGGAAAACAGCTCATGAAAGCAAGGGAAGCAGCAGGGAGAGAACTCTGAAGGCAAATGCTGGAGCGTCACCGAACCATATGCAACCCTACAAAGATAATGGCCCTAAATTACCCCTCACTAGCCTTGGTTCATTAAGAATTTGATAGAGCTCTACTGGTGGCACTGGAAGCCTGCTCAGGGAGCCAAGTGGACTCTGGATCAGGCCCTAGGATGGGAAAATATATTAGGTCATAAAGTACTGTTGCATATTTTATAAGAGAACAGCTATCAATGTCTGCTCCACCCGGAGAATGTACAAAACCCAGCTGGAAGCACAAACAGCTGTGCATATCCCAGCCTCTCTTCAGCTGCAGCTTCTTTCAGATGCTCCTAAACTCATGTTAGGAAGACATTTCCACATCCTCCTATCTCTAAAAAGGACTCTTAAAACACTGAGAAAACCATTATGTTTGGTGACATATGTGAATAAAGATAATTATAGCATAAATAAGAAATGCTTGACATTATTGTCAGTTATTTGAGCTAACCTCTGGGTATGCAGAATGGGGATGATGAGAGATATGTTTGCAGGCAGCTTTAACAAGTGCTTCTCATATCACAACTTTTCAGTCAAGATTTTGGCATTTGTTAGCCAGATTTAAAACGATTCTGTGAACACAGCCCAAATCAGAGCATCCATTGCTTGTGCATGAGATTCTTCCCAGAACAACGGGCAACAGGGATGTGGAGCGGTTGGAAGTACTGCTAATGAGACTACTACTTATTGCTGAGACAGAGATTTTTAAACCTGTACCAAATTACCAGATTCTTTGGCAAAAGTTTCCACTCTCTCTCACGAATTTGGTTTTGATCACACATTCTGTGCTATAGATCCATTTGCAATTCTACCACAATTTCACCGGCACTTCCAGGAAGGAAGAGAATCTGTAGATGGGTGGTTCCATGGTGAATCTGGACAATTCTGCATTTAATTTCTTTTCCATCATGTCCAGGGTTTGGACCCAAATGGTTCTTCTCTCATGATTTTCCTTCTCCTTTAGTCATATGAACTAGAATACGTGTTTAATTGAACTGTGTTCCTGATCACTGAATCTAAATACCCAACAACTGATGAAAAGATTGGTTTACTTTTCTGGCATTATACCCCTGGCTTCCTGAGAGTAACAGATGGGTATTTAATTGTTATAAGGACTTCTATTTATTTTCCTGGAGATAAATGATAAAAAAAGAACGCTGTACTTCACAGAGTGCCCTTAAAATATAATGCCTCTGAGTGGAAAACTTGCCCAGAGTTTTCCATAACACACCAAATTAAATAGAAGCTCTGTTTGAAAGACTCACAGAGTGCCTGAGGCTGTTTTTAGTGCTGCTCACATGGAAACGTCACAGCACAAATCTCCACTGCAGCCCACGCAAGGCCGATATTGCTCCCCAGGAACAAAGCCGTGGCCTGTGCTGGTGGAGAAATGGATGCAAGCCTGCATGGATCATTGGGAGATTCCTGGTGGCTGAGCTCTCTGGGGTAATGCTAGCTTTGGTATGGGACAGATTGGAGTGATTCACTGCCTCCGACTGCGGCAGAACTACAGAAATCTATACACAAGAGGAGACTTCTGGAGACTGGTGGCTGCTAAAGCTCGTATATCTCACATATCTGTCCTGAAGTTTTAGGTGAAATGCTTCCACCATCTGATTTTATCCACACAATAGGAAGCAGAACTAAAACAATTGCTCAGTAATAACAGAAAAGCCCGAAGGTGATAACACCTGCCAATTTAACGCGAAAGTTGCCACGACGTAGAGCAATTCCTGGGTGACAGTGCTGTGATGAGAGCTCCCCCTCCCAACACTGATTAGGAAAGCTATTGCCTCTGGAGAGGAAGGGCATAGAGAACACCAGTGACATTGAGTGCCTGAGCCACAAAGATCGAGCCTGCTGAAACTGGTTTTTAATAAATATGCTAACGCAGAGGGAACTCCTGAAAAGTGGACGACAGCTCGCGTGGTGCCAAGAGTCAAGTGGAGCTCAAGTTAGAGCCAGCTGGCCAGCATCAATGCCAGCCGAGGCAAAGCTGATAAAAACACCAATTAATAAAGATAATTAATTAAAATAATCAAGTATAGAAATATAATTAACGCTAGTAATTACGGTTTTATGGTAAACAGGCCTCATCATGTAAATCTGATGTCACTCTCTGATGAGATTACAAATTTGCTTGATAAAGACGACCACAGAGATGCAACACACGGAGTTTGGTGAGTCACAGGACTCAGCAGAGCACAACATGCTGGTAATAAAAACATTATGAAACATCTGTGGAAGAGAGGTTGTTTGTAGCTTGATATGGCTGCAAGGCAACCACAGCCAATGGCTGCAAAACCTCAGCAATCTGACCTGCAGGACCAACTTCAGAACATAAGGGGTTAATCACGGAGCTCAATACGCATTATTTAGCAATTCTGGGCACTGAAAGCAAGGTGTGTTTAATTCAACCAAATCCAAAGTTCCACAGCTGTCAGTGAGGAATGTAGGTCACACAGGCAGCAAGGAGGACTACACAAAGCAGAGGGTTGGGAAAGAGTTAAGCAGCTGAATATGAGCCCTCATTCTAGGAAAGAATAAAAAAAAAAAGGCAAATAAGCAAATTTGACCTTTGGATATTCTAAAAGAAGAGAATTGGGGGTGGATTCTTACCTCTGCACACAGCACCAGCAAAACTGTCCTGTTTTAGCACTTGCATTATTTTTTTTAAGGCTCCTGAAAACTTGAATAAGGAACAAGTCTAAAATAATTTAGTAAAATCTCTTATATATTTTTTAGGGAATTCAATCAATCTGGTCAAGCAGCAAAACAGTGGAAAGGTGATTGCAGTGTGTTTATACACACAAGAGGACCAAACATTGGAGGACCCTTTCATCTAAAGCAGCAAAGCATGACAAGAAGCAAGGTCTGAAATGTGAGGACACAGTGTAAGGGAGCAACCAAGAACACATTTTAATTGGGAAAGTTATAAATTGCTTGCAGAAGATACAGAGGAAATGGTGGGTTCTGCAGTTCTCAGTGTATACAAGTCAAAACTGGATGCTATTTGCATTTCTGGAAAAAAGTTAGCCAAATATAAGTTTTCAGGCTAAATATAGGGGTAACTGGCCTTCATTAAAAAAAATGCCAGAGTAAATGATCTAAAGGTCCTTTCTGGCCTTGAGCCAAATGAATCTGAAGAAACAGAGACTGCTTTTTCTTAAAAAAATCACATGGTGACTTCTGGTTTTCAGCCAGTTGAAAACATGCTCTAAATTTTTCAGAGTTTTGACTGTTTCTTCCATTCTGCCTTTAGTATTTCAAGCAGAGCAGCATAAATATTGATAAAACATTTCCCACCAAAAAGGAGATTGTTCAGTCAATAATTTCCATTGGCATTCATATACTGTTATATGTTTACGGCTGGCTTTACAAAGTGCTGGATTCCTCTCAGCATTTCTTGGTGCAAAACAGAACATTTTGTCATTTAAACACGCACATAATTTTTTGGTGCTATTTTTCTTTCCTACTAGCCATTATTCTTCCAACTATTCTCTTTATCTTTCTAGCACTACAGTTACAAAGTAAAAAAAAAAAAATTAATATTTTGTGAGTAATCAACGAAGTGAATGAACTTGACATGTGAAGTTGTTGTTTATTCCTGTCTTTGCAGCTGAGTTACATCAGTGCCATCTGCTAGAGTTTTTAATTTCTGTAGCACATGATAGGACCATGGTGAAGTGGAGCAGCTTCTCACTGCAGTCCTGTGTGTGGTGGGACATGATCTGCACTCCTCCATTGCTCCATGATACATTGGATTCACAGACATTAACAAATCCATTGCTCATGGATTTGTGCAAACTTTGGATCCAAAAATAACAGAAAATACAGAAGTTTAATTGACCTAATGGGATGTGACCTCCAGGCCCAGCTTTTCCCAGAATTTCTCATGGTGTGTCCTAGCCTTCCCCACTGTTTCCCCACCATGCTGGACCTCGTGCTGCTGATTCACTTGGTCCAAAAGGCTCAGCATAGCTCACACCCACGCATCAAAAAGCCGAAGAAACAACATCCTTTTGTCCCACCAGCAAGATCAAGGCTGGTTATTTATTTTTTTTTTAAGTGACGCAGCCAAATACGGGTTGGCTTATCTCATTGGGGAATTCCACTTTGGGAAAACAAAGGATGAAGTGGCGTGTTCTAATGAAAAGCATACACTGCTGCAACCTACAGGCCACAGCCGGAATGCATCTGCCAAGAAACACCTTCTTTTGGGTGGGAAGACATTTTTCACTCTGTTTTCCTCTCAGTGTTGTACTGACTGTTGTGGAGTTATCCCTAAATCGTACAATACCAATGAAAGGAGAACTAGAACTCTGTTTCCAAAACCAGTCTCTAACAAGTACCAACATGTCTTCCATCCATCTCCAACCCATGCCAGGGGTTTACAGCTATTCCCTTTCTCTTTCTAGCACTATAGTCACAAAGTAAAAAAATTAAATCCTGCTCCACACATTTGTTTAAGGTATATTTGAGGCAAGCACATGGCAGTCTCAGTCAGAGCTGCACAGTGCATACCAGCCTTCCTCCAGGTGAAGTGGAGGACTCAGGGGGACTCAGTTTGGAGCAAACTTGGGCACCTTCCGCAGATTTTCCCCACCTACCAACTGTGAGACCACAGTTTGTCAAACAGCTACGTCTAATTCAACCTCTTTGCTACAGACATGTGAAGAAGCACTGAAAACACCTGGAAACATCTCCTCCTCCACCCACAGGGAGCTCACAGCCCCTTGGTCCTGCTGATGACAGTCAAAACTCCTTCCACATTCCTGACCAAAGCATCAGTTGTAATTATGGGGAAAATCGATCTGGGATCCCAAGGAGCAAGATGCAGGCTTTGCCTGGCTGGTGGTGGTCGGACTCGCCATCTGCTCTTCCCTTCACATCATTTTCCTGCTGTAACCATCAAATAACAAAGTCAAAAATGAGGTGGCTGATTACACTCCACAAATAGTAAATAACCAAGTCCCCTAAAAGGTTTTACATTTAGGACATGGAAGCCGAGCTTTTCCAGTCTTTCAGGGCTTGTTTGTCACTCGTGTGGCACCTCTGTGCTTTAGAACATCTCCCTTTGTACGGGAACACTTCGTGTGCTGTCAATGATTTGCTTGAATTATACACATTTCCAAATAACTACATGGTCCAGAAACTAATGGTAAGCTCAGAAACCAGCAGCAGTTTGTAAATCATTCACAGATCAACCAGGGAACAGAGCCTTGAAATTACTATTCAAACAGCTATAATGTACTTAATAATATTGCAATGAAATTTTGACACTTGGAAATCAATAGGGTCTGACAGACTAAGTACAACTCTGCGGTCACAAACAGGAGTTTAACTAACTTCAGAAATATGGCCTAGGCTGGAGGAAGATGAAAATTGGCCTTTCCCTTTACTGAGGGAAGAAAACAAGGCTTTTCCGTGCCGCGGTCATGTAGAGATTTCAGCTCCCTGCTGCCGTGCCGCTCTCCTGATAAGAAGCTGTTTAATCTCCCTGACCCAGGGAACACCAATTCTGCTGATTCTCCAAAGGACGTCAAGATGTACAATGTGCCTTCATCTCATCTCAGACGTGTCTGGGGCCCTGAATGAGCAGCATGACAGGACATGCACCAGAGCTGCAGCGAGCCATGAGTCAGCCTCCTCCGGCCATAAACCCGAGCCATTGCAAAACTCCCTCCCATTTATCCCATCTGATCCTCTCCCCTGATTAATTTGGCAATGCTGCAGTTTTAAAAGCACAGCTATGCTCCGTGAAGAAGGTACAGAGTCTCTGGGGAGTCTTGGAGAGCAGTGTTGCCAACTCACATGATTTTTATCTTGAGTCTTATGATTTCTGAGTGTTCTCCAGCCTTGGCTGCCAGAAGCGTGCAATGACATGAGAAACTCCGCGAGCTCCTCTCTTAATTTTTATTAACAGTAATTTTCTAGACTTTATGGTTATACCCTAAAGACCCAGAAATCAGAACACAAAATGAAAAAGGGACCAATTTAGTCATTTTAACTGTGATTTTTAAGATTACTGTGTAATTCATGAAAACCTGACTCAATATATTTTTCTATTGAAGTTGGCAGCACTATTTGCTTTTCATCCTTGCTAAACTGCCCTTTAGTATTATTCTAATTTAACTGTCTAGATTATTAAAGAAATTGGGAATACAAACTCTCTGTATCTGGAGGCAGAACAGCAACCTGAGTAATTTTTTTCAGGTGGAAAGGACTCGTTGGCACTGGGTGAGAAACAGCCATGGGGATGGTGGGGAGGAGAAGGGAAGGAGATAGGTCCTAACTGGAAAGGCAGAGAAGAGAAAGAGGAGTTTTCTTCCCTTAAGGAAATGCCCCTCCATGGAGCCTCACAGAGGAAGAACAACCTCTTTGGCTGCTCTTGTCAGGATGAGATAGGCTGGCAAGAAGCAAGGACATCTTCTGCAAAGCAGGTCCCCAAGCACACAGCTCATCTGCTTCTCCTCTGGTTTCCACAGGACTGCGACCAGAGCCGGCTCTGAGCCAAGGAAATGTTGTTTTGGGGCAAAGAGCAGCCTGCATTTAACCAGCTTTGAACCCAGAGGGGCAAATTAAACACACACATGATGCAATTCTTGCAGTTACCCAGCTCCCAAGCTGGGCTTCTCCTCTGCCTGCCCAGGTGCTGTGCACGCAGTGGGTGCATCCACAGCATCGCTGCTCTCCAAAGCATCCAGGCTTGACAATGAAGGGAGGGTTCCCATTCCCTCCTCAAGCATTCAGAAAGGGTTTGCTGGAGTCTGCTGTGGCCAAGTGATGCTGCTGACAGTGCCAAGATCCCTCTGCTGCTCATGCAGCAGCCAAGCTCCCATAAAGGGGCGCTTTGTCAGGGACAACTGTTGTGACGCTGAGGAGGCACATGACCGCCAGCGCCGCTGTGATCCAGGGGGCAGGCAGGAGGTTGTGCACG
Organism: Lycocorax pyrrhopterus obiensis; assembly: GCA_014706295.1. Classification (NCBI taxonomy): domain Eukaryota; kingdom Metazoa; phylum Chordata; class Aves; order Passeriformes; family Paradisaeidae; genus Lycocorax; species Lycocorax pyrrhopterus. Next base: position 3,155,498 of record JACSVZ010000012.1, read on the forward strand.
AGTTGTCTCTGCCTCTCTAAGAGGAGCTGCTTTGTCAGACAATGGCTATCACTGCTCACGGGGGAAGCGCCTCTGCCCAAAAACATCGTGGCAGGTACTCTGTGGGTGCGTGTTCCCTCGCTGAGCCGTGGCGTGGTCACTCACTGGCGGCCACAACGTGACTCCTGTGATGCTTGGCATCTTTATAGAAGTGTTACATCTTTATAAAAGTGTTACCTACTGGAAGCATTTAATTAACCGATAATTTTAACCACCAAAACAAACAGAACACAACTGTTTAGCTCTGATGACTTTGGAGGAAACCTCAAAAACATAACCCGGGCATTCCCTGTAGGCACCAAAGGCAAGTGGAAAGGTTGCCAGACTTTGTATTTTGCTCTCAGATACTGTGGTTGTAAAGTCAGCCTGGCCTACTTTTAGAGAACCTGACATAAGTTTTGCATGGGAGGAGGCATTAACAGCTTCTCTGGGCATTATCTTTGAGAGAAAAATCATTTAGCAGATATTAACTATCTCTGGATAGTAATGGGCCCGTGAAGAAAAATGTGTTTTGCTTAAGTGTTCATTACCACTGCAAGTTTCACTTGCTTTGGAACAACTTGCATATTAAGTAGCAGTAATGTAAGCCTCATTAGGGGCTTCCCATATGTCTGGCAGTGAAAGGATACATAGCCCTGGTACTGTGAAAAAATCAAAGCTATTCCCAGCCTCTGGCAATCCCACCCTGCCGCACTCCAGCTCCTGGGCTGACCTGCAGCCATTCCTCCTCCTCTTTATGAATAGCTGCTCACACCTCTTCCCATCTGTTAAGAACTGCATTACTCTGTGAGTGCAAAATAGATGACTGGAATGTCCATTACTCGACTGGGCTGCTGGTGAAATAAAGTGATATTCAAGGAAGATGAGTAAATGTATCAAAATGCAGCACTAAGGAAGAATTCATGCCACCACAAATGGAGAATTGTGCTCAGCTGTGCTGAGCTTTGCCCCAGAGAGAGAAGGAAAGGGACCCGAAGCACTGAGCCTGATAATATATATGTTAATATAAATGGGAGAAGGGTTTTGACAAATTGAACGTTTAAATATGCAAATACGCATTTGTAAATTTGCAAATGTAAATTTGCACACAAAGACGTAGATTTCCAAGTGTACTGAATAGTTTGGAAATGTGAACATTTGACTCTGAGTAAAAAAAAAAAACAATTAAAAAAAAATCAAGATTTGGTGTACTAATAGCCAAACCTAAACCAATAACGGAAGAATTTCACCCAAAACTGTTAGATGTCTTGTATTTTCAATCTATAACACAAAATAACTTCAATTTCCTTGAAGCATGCTTTTTTATGGAGTTAGAGGAATAAAAATTCTGACCTTGAAATGCAATCATATTTATAGCAACAAACAACAAAATACGTACAAGTCAGTTTATCACGGAACCTCGGCTAGATGAGATTAGCTAATCAGGCAGTTTATTTTCCAAACACCTATATGCTGCTATTGTTTGTTTGTTTGTTTGTAGTTCTGGCAGACAGGCTTTACAAGGATGCACAACATGATTAAGGATTTATTTACATTTTCTTTAACTACCAGCAGCATTATTTTATAAATGACACTTCTAACCACCCGCCCCATTCTGTGTTGATAATGCCCATAAATTCAGAGCACCGATTTGGGTTCTTTTTGACAAAACTTTGCTGCTTTTATGTACAGACCTCTGGAGCCTGATCTAACCCTCATTAAAGAATCAATGGCTCTCACAGACATCTGGGCATTCAACCAGGTCCCATCAGTACTTTTTCAATCACTGGCAAGAACACAAGAGCAACAGAGAACTTGCAGCTTCGCCTCAAAATACAAAGTCTGTGGTTTTAAAGGCAGTCCTTGGAGAGGCAGAGGTAAATGCACTCGCTTTTACAAAGAGCAGATCTCCTCTTGAGGGTGGCTTTTTAGCAGTAGCTCTGAAATCCACGCACATTTTATCCCTAAATTTCAGATGGGCAAACACAGTGTGCAGTTACATGGTGGACCTGAGCAGATCCACTGGCTGCCACTGGAAAATGTGGGGACTCTGCTCCCTCCTCCCCTCAGCCCCTGCTCCTGCCTGCACTACTCCCACCTCCTCCCTGCACAGCCTGGCCCTTGTGGGACATCCCACTGGGCCAGTTCAACCCTCTAATCCAGCAGAAAACTGCCCACGTTTTCCACCCAGGTGGCAAGTTTGCCACAGTTACCTTAAACCCTCACTTCTGCACCCCCAAAGCCAACTTACTGCCAAGGACTGCCACGCTATTACCACAACATTATGTAAAATTATCAGCGCCAAATGCCTTGAGCCTGATCTTAACCCAACAGAAATCAAGAGGAACCACACTGGAGCATGAAAGAGCCACAGGTGAGGGGAGATTCAAGGCTTCAGCACCCCTGGGCACCCCAAATTTCTCCTCCCTGTGTGGGCCGCACCCAGGCTGTCCACTCAGCACCTTGGGTGCTGCCTCTCAGAGGGGAGGGAAAAAGATCAAAGGCTGAGAACAAGGAAGGTCATTCAGCAGCTGTTTCAATCCTATATTTTAACCACACCCCCAGAAATTAAGAGCTGGAAAGACTGAATAGGTCACCCTAGTCAACTCTCTGTAGTATTTTCTTGAGGGCTTTTATCCAGTTTATATTTAAATTTTTCAAGAAATGGGGATTCCACAATCAACCAGACTTTGCTGTTTGGAAAAACACTCAGACAGCCAGCTTACACTTCCTTCTGCTCATTTTTCCTGCCATTCCTACTCCTTCTACCAACCAACACAAATGTTTCCTGTGCTTGCCCTGTCCCTGCCATGCTGCACTCAGGATGGGATGAAGTGAAGGGAAGGGCTGACTCGTGTGAAACGCAGCTTTAGGCACAAATTTATCCTCAAGATCTTGGGAATATTTGCTCCTTGGCTGCTGGCATAAAGCACAGCTGTCCTGGGAACGTCCTGACAGACTTAAAGCACAAACTGGTGATGTTAAACTAGATATCCTGCACTGCTGGGTGTCTCCAGTGTCACTATTGATATCTGAATTACACCCCTCCCCTGAGCTTTCATTTAAGCCGTTCAGGGCTCTTTTGAGCATCCCTCCATGCAAAGCCCTCCCGCCCTCACTGACATCCTTTCAATCTGTCCAAGGGAGCCTTTGTTCTCCCGACCCACTCCAGAGAAACAAGGCCCTTTACAAATTGCAGACCATCCTTTCAATTACATTTCTGTAGTAATGCTGGCACATTAGTTCCACTTATCCTTGGTTAATAGTTCAGCTTATATTCAAAAAGCCATTAACATAAAATCAACACAGCAATTTTGTATGAATTCTCATATCATTAATCCATTTAAAGTGGATACACAGTTCACACTCCAAATTCACTTAATTATTGACTTAATAACATTTAAAGAGACCGTGGTCTTTGGCTCCACTGGAATGCAATATAGTTTTTATTCCTCTCTCCCTATTTTTATAGGTTTCCTGCAGAAGTTAGTTCTGCAAGGTTTGGGAAATGCTTGGAGGTGTGTCACCTCACCTCACCTTTCTGTGAGAGCTCCCCCTGCAACCAGATTGAAACTATCTCACGAGGAAGAGCCTGCTGGCTGCTTTGCTGGGGGAAAGAGGGAAAATCTCCATGATGGGCTGCACAAAATGGGCCCCCCATTTGCTGAAACCCCTCTCAGATGGCAGCCCTGGGCACCCCAGCCTAGAGCATCCTGGGGGAATTCCTTTCAACCTTCTCCATTGGCGTGGACTGCAGGAAGCCCTCATGTTTCCCTGCTCCAGTGGCAGCCACGAGCCCTGCTGAGGAAGGGAATTCCTCCTTCCTCTGCAATTGTTATAAGGAGCTTTCTATAGCTCTGGCGTGGGCAGTGGATATATCACGATAATTTTTAAGCATACACACAAAATTAATAGCTTCATCAAAACTGTCCATGAAGAAACTGGTTTTCCTCCATAATTTGATTCAATACTACTTTTTTTCTCACTTCTTCCCCATTCCTCTCTTTTCTCTCCTTGTTATCATCCATGGCAAATGATGATGTTTGCGCTTCAGCTGCTGTTACAGGCCAGAAGCAATCAGCGAGCGGCGGGTCCTGCATTTCACTTTGAAAAATGTCAGGTTAGGACTTGTTTGAATCCTCACATAATTTGTGTCACTGTTGGAGGCCTTTCCCTGAGACTTGTTTTCCTCCAGTGTCTCCTGCAGGATTTTGGAACATGAACAATGATCTGGGGAGGATCAGGAAAACATCTGAGAGTTGTGGGGAAAGCATGTTCATGGCTGACACGGACCATTGACCCTTCCAGCCTATCCGTGTGCTCTGGGCACTTCCCTGGGTGCCTCTGGTGCAGAGGAAGGCCCCAGCACCACACCGTGCCCCAGCTGGATTTCACCTTGCTGTCACACAAAGCCATAGGTAAAGAAGTCCATACTGGACATGCTGTTTGCCAAAAGTCCTTGAAAACTACTTTGAGCCATCCCTGTGAGTACAGCAACCCATTTCATTACCTTAAAGCCACTTCTGTTTGCCCTGGCCATGTGGGAAGCTGCATTCCACAGCACAGACACATCCTGAGCACCCTTTTGTCCTCTCCAAGTCAGCAGGGAAAGCCAGGCATCCCCACTGCCCATAGTACATTCCCAGCACAATATTGGCAGGAGAATTCCACTATAATAGACTCAAGCAGAACCTAATTGCATCAGGTTTTGTGCTGGAAATGGTCATTGGAGCCTATGAGGCTACTCTGCTTCTCCCTGCCTTTCACAGAGAAGTGAATGCTTGGAAGATCACACCAGTGGAAAGGAGCCAAACTTTACTAATGTACTCTTGCCACAGACATCATCAAGAGCAGAATCAGATGCAGAGTGCTGCAGGTCATAAGCAAACATTTTAATCTGGATAGTGTAGCAAAAAAAGAGCAGAACCTCTCTGCACAGACAATAACCATAGCGTGTGGTTTCTCCTTCTCAAATGGGCCTTAGGCTGTTTCCCACATCTTCACCATACTTAACACTGTTTCCTCTTAATTGAGGCACATGGGAATTCCCAGGTAGCATTTGCTTGGGATAGCCTTTAAAAGACTGCATTGGTACTTGATAAAAATAAGTGCAACTTTGCACCCATAGTGCTTGCTTGGTTATAGCTCTGAGAAGGAATATTGTTTCCTGTTTGAGATCCAAGACATATCTGCACCAGTAAAATCAGTCTGTCCTTTGTTTAATATCTGCTGATGCATCTATTTATTTCATCAACTAACACTGCAACCCTGCTTTTACTATAAAACGAAATAAAAACATTGAAAGGAGCTGTAAAACTGCCCCTGAAACTCTGTGACATTTCACAAACCCTGGCAGACCTCTCCATGATGCTCTGCCTAAATTTGCCACGGATTTTCTAAGCACTGTGCTCAGCAAACACAGCCCTGGAAAACGTCTCTGAACAAGATCCAGAGCCTGGTTCTGGGCGTTGTGCAGATCAGTGCTCTCACTGCAGGCACCGACGTGTTCCTTGGGATCACGGCTGCCCCGGGATTGCTGCGGAGATGAAGCAACGCAGCCCTTGCCTGTCCCTACCTGCGCGCCCAGCAGCGATCACCGCTCCCGGGCAGTTTGAGGGATATGACAGGACAGGAGGAATCTCCTAACACAGCTCCTGAACAGCTGGATTGGAGTTGGAATGTCCATTACATCAGCCAGGTGGTGCAGAGCAGTGTGTGACCACAGCAGGGGCTGGACCTGCAGTGGCCCCACAGCTCAGCTGAGCCGCCTGCCCGTGGCACACCTGGGAGGGCCACAATGGCCCTACTGCCACACAGCATTTCTAAGAGAAATAAAACCCCCTAACTCACTCATGGTGTTTGGGTACAGCACATGAACGGGTCAGGGTGCAGAGGGCACCCACAACCCGCACCAGACCAGTCCCTGTGATGACAGAAGGGTCAGTGCCTCCGCTGCTGGCACAGGCTGCCCTGACAGCACTGATGGGCTCCCTGTGCTGCTGCTCACACTCAAACACCCAGCCTGGGACATGTCTGGACTGACAGGGCTGCTGAGCTCTCACCTCGAGCCAGCACAGGCCTGAGCATCCAGCAGGAGTGGAAAAATGCCTCTTACCCGTGTGTACCCCTTCAGCCTCCCAGCGGGTGCCCCCCTGTTCCAGTGCGTGGTACACACGAGTTAATCTAAACCACCTTGGAGGGCTGCCCTGCTTTGGAGAGTCACGTCATGCTTCCCGTTGGGCGCCTCGCCACCCTCATAAATATGTACTGAAACGATGGTCCTTGTTCCCAGAATAGATCACATCATAATCAAATCCGGAACAATGTGGTTAAATATTATCTCTGGCTTACTAGGTCCAGATATTTGCTGTGGAAAATCACCACTGGAACGGACAACTTAAGGCTAGGTGATCACAAATTTAACACACACACCCCTTTTGGTGAAGGAACTTCAGAGAAAGAGAGGAACTGAGTCACTGCTGGGCTCCTCTGGGGCATGTGCCAGCAATGCTCAGCTGGAGGGATGTACCTGAGGATGTCTCAGCTAGAGCCAACTCCCAGACGCAGCTTCCCTCTTCCAAGCAGAGGTGAGATGCTCAAAAACACTAGTCTCAGAAAGAAAGCAAATTTCCAGCTGTCTGCATTCCCATTGACTTGGGGGGGATGAAGGCTCAGAGCCCAGTCGTGGGCCTGGAGATCATACACAGCTCTAAATCAGGGAATGAACACCAGGAGTTGCCTTTACCTGTGGAAGTGATGCAGACACATTCACACGCCTGCCAAGAGCATTTGCACATGGCAGGCACTACACAGGAGATCTTACAGCAGGATCTGCTTTGTCTTACTTGCAGAAACAGGACAAAGAAGAGCAGTACTTTGTTTAATTTCCATACTTGCACGAAAACAACATAATCCTGATTGCTGTGTATGCTTGTTGAAGGGTAGGATGCATCTCTGCTTACATCTTTTTTCAATACAGATGAAAGAAAAATAAGAAAACAGGTTCATGCCAATCAACAAGGCAGATTAGGATTTTATTCAGCGTGTTTTAGACAGATGGGCTTTTCTTAATGCCGTGCACTTTTCCCCTCTCCACATTTTTGCAGTTAAGATAAAGACACCCAGAAAACTACTGAGTATTTTGCTATCTGTGCTGAGACCTGCCCACTCCACAGAAAAAAATCCCACCCAAAATCCCATGTCCAGCCTTGCTTCTCAGAGCAGAGAATTCACCCTACTTCTTGTAGAATTATGTTTCTTTGGCAATTCAGCCCTACCTGAAATCTTTAGATCCTCTCATGATTTTCATCTACAGCTCTATGATCTGCAGAGTCCTGATAATTTCTGCACAGATAAGAGGTGCAGAAAGACTGAACTATTTAAATATAACATAAGAAAATCATGATAATAAAAGGATTTAAGGCCACATCCACCAAATCCTTGATGGTGCTCAGACCACTAGAATTTTATCAGTAAGAGCATTTTATTGCAGCCCTGGGTCACAACTGGACATCTTGTTTCATAGAGGATATGTTCAGATGAATTTCTCTTCCACATTAGAACAGGCCAACATTTCAAAATTTCTGGTGAGAGAAATTTTTTGAGGAAATAGTTGCTTTCAATGTATCAAAACATTTGGTTTCTGCATGAATTACTTCTTATTTTTGACAGTTTCTATGACAGTAGGAAAAACATAATTTGAAATTCCCCAAAGGGAAATTGAAGTTTCTTGTTTTACTAATGCAGACATGGACCATACCCATGCTGCTCTAATTTCCTTGTCCTTTTTTTTCCCCCATTCCTTTCTTTTCTTGTTTTCTCTACAACAACGGCAACAACAAAACGACTAAACAACATGATTTCACAAACAGTTTTGGTTCTGCTAGAATTCCACACCCAACAGAAAGAGACTCAATGAGCCCCGCTATGAACAATTCATTTGTGTTGTCAGAGACACCAACCAACACCTGCAGCTGAACAAGCAGGTTTTGCTCTGCCTTTTTTGCTTGCAGATGTGCCTGTTCTGCCCCAGCACTGCCTTCTCCCCACTTTTTTTTCTTCTCCTTCCTTTGCTCCACCAACACAACCTTTCTGCAGCAGGGTGGGATGCCAAGTTTGAGTCGGCCGAGCTGCAGCTCACCACAGGACCCCAGAGGTGCTGGGGTTCCTCTCATCCCGAACAAGGATTTCAAATGAGAGATATTTGCTGCCACGTGAGGCAGACGTAGTTTAAATTGACTTTTTGGAGATGAGCAGCAACTTCAGCTCTTCAGGAAAAAAGGCCCTTCTGAATTGTAACATCAGTTGTGCAAGGGGGGTTTCACAGAGCTCATGAACCACCTTGGGGAGGGTGGGGTGATTTTTTTTTTTTTTGCTGTGCATCAAGTACAAATTGCTGTTCATGTGGCGTTTTGCTTTAGGCTGCTACATATTTTGCTATTGTCTCTTCCTTCCCCCCAAAGACATTGAGAATTCCTCTGCCTCATGTTTTATTTACAAGTTTTTGTGGTTTTGTGCTTTATCATCTTGAGTGGGTGGGAGAAGCTCAGTTTTATGGATTTTTCATAGAAAAGTAGAGAATAGCTCACCTCAAAATCTTACACTAATGGTTTGTAACGTGTCAGGAACCATCCTACTTTCTGGAAGAGAGAATATATATATTTCTCTGGTTTGGGCCCTGAACTGAAACAAACTTTCCTCTGAGGAGGCTCAAGTCTGAACACCACACAAAACAAAAGAGCAGTGCAGTTCTGGTCCCACAGTAATTTGAGGCTGACAGCTTGTTTTCCACTGCTGGTTTTGCTGTATTGACTGGATCAGGGTAAAGCTCCTCCTGTCTTACTCAGGTGTCAAAGACAGGAGGCAGATTTCTGCCCTCAGAGGATCAGGATCCCAGGAAACAGCAACTACTTAAAAAAATATTGCACATGAAGGACTTAGAAAACACAGGAGTGTGCAGAACTCTTCCCTTTTTCTGGAGTAAAGATTGTACATAGGATGATTATTTCCTTTCTTGGTCCAATCCTGTTCATCAGAGGCCATGGCTCCACCTCAGCACGTGGCACACCAGGATCTCTGAGTGATTCCTCCAAGACCCTGGCATGGAACAGCCCTCCCTCTTCAACACCTGGAACAAAGCAGCTGTTTGACCCCTCAGGGGCTGGGAACAAGCAACACTCAGGACAGAAGTATCCACCTCTTGGAGCTAACAAGGGGAAGGAGTCTGCATGAAACATTCGGTTTGTGCAGGTGAAAAAAAAAAAAGCCTTGCCCTAGCTGAGAAACCACCCATATTTTTTCAGCTGCCTTCAATAAAATTTTATAATTGCATTTAAATCAGCACCCTTGGAGCAGGGTGGAGCCCAGGTTTGAAAGCCAAGAGTCATTTGAAAACATCTTCCTCTGGGAGCCAAAAGCTTTTCTTATTTGATACGGCCAGAAAGACAGGAAAAGCTTTAAAGGGGCCTTGAGAGCTGCTCGTTGTGAAGCGTCCCGAGAGGCAGAGCTCACACACAGCTGCCCCTGCTCAACACCCTCTGCATGTCCTCCCCAGCACAAGGGTCCCTGTCCCTGTGCAGCTCCTTCCCCCACGCCTGGGACTGGCTTGCATTAGCAAGGATGTGCTGGTGCTACTCGACTACACACACCCCTGAGGGAAATGCAGCTCACACCCATGAAAGAATTCATCTGCCGGGATTGCTCGGGCTGCCTCTCTGAGCAAACCAGCTCTCACAGCAAAGGGATGTCGTTGCTGTGTAAGCATGTCTCCGTTAAGGCTTTCCTCCAAAATTAAAACAAAAAGGATGAAAAAGTAGAAAAATCATACTTCTGTGAAGTGGTAAAGTGAGGGGCAGCATCTGGGAAGAAAAAGACTGGTTTTGCAGAAGCAAAGGTCTATAATCCTGATCATTTCTCAATTCATTGAAAGAAATCATGGGTGGATACTGTTATGAAACAGGTTTAAAGAGAGGTCACAAAAAGGTGATGGAAACTGGCTATTTAGAACTAGAGAGAAAAAGTCATGGTTTTAAGTACAGTACAATTTTACACAAGCAACTAAGATGGTGATAAATATTAAATAAATCATAATATCATTTTATTATTTATAATGCTTACTGCAAACATGAGGATTTGAAAGAGAAAATTGAGCCAATTTTATAATTACTAGTGATAAAATGCTTTAACCTCTGCATTAGCTGCTACCCATATTGTACCTTTGATTCCACTAATCGATCTTAATTGATTAAATGAAAGCACTTCATCTTTGGATTTTATTGCCAGCATATTCTGCCACTTTCTATTACAATCCATTTTGGAAGATACCTGATGATCATACCCGAACACCCTTCTCTTTTCTTCTTACTTTCATCCTCTCATTAATTATCTGCTGCCAGCCCAGCTTTCTTGCAGCAAGGGACTCCAGCACACAGACACACCTAAAACGCAGCACATCCAACCCAACCAAGAGCAAATAATTCTTTCTACTCAAGTCTCTGCCTCAGTCAAGCACTGCCCAGCACAGAAAGATCCCTTTGGTTCATGTGCTCTTTTCCCTTAAAGGTTCTTCGGGCATTTTTTAACAAGGACTCAATACAGAGCTGCTTAATAGAGAGTTTTGTATGTGCTCCAACAGTCTGTTTAAATCTAGCTAATATGAAGATGTTTTTCCTCTGAAGTTTACCCCAGGTTTCAGGGTACAATTCCCCTGCAGAGAACCTGCAGTGTACCTAAATGAAGGAGAGGGAGGTAGAGAAAACCCCACAAACTCGGATAGCGTGAAAATTGTAACTGCATTATTCAAGCTAAGGAATTTATTCACCTAGAAAGGAAATATTCCCTGAGAAAGCAGACAGTGGACCACCTAAATTGTGTTTTGCATATCATTAATCATGAAGGGATAGGTACTCAAGCACTCACACAATGAGCAGTGCACTACAACCAAGTTACTAGAGGAGTACAGGCCTGTATTTGGGTAATTTGTCCCTAGGTGCTTCAGTCAGAGCTCATCATGCAGACTCAGAATGCAATATATAATCTGACCCATATATGCTATTAGAGCACTGGGAAAGCGCAGAGCAGGGGGAAATGTGTTAGCACAATCCCTGGAATCTTTATTCATGAGAGCCAGCGAGGTAGATAATGTGCTGCCGTGGTTTAACCCCAGACAGAAACTCGTCCCCAAGCAGCTGCTCGTTCGCTCTCCCCTCGTGGGACGGGGAGAGAAGCAGAAGGGTAAAATCGAACAAAACTAGCCTCAGACAGTTAACAGGTAAAGCAAAGTCCACACCCACAAGAAAAGCAAAACAAGGAATGGGTTCACCACTTCCGTGGGCAGGCAGGTGCTCAGCCACCCCAGGGAAGCAGAGCTCCATCGCCTCTAACAGTGACTTGGGAAGGCAAATGCCATCATTCTGAGTGTGTCCCTCCTTTCTTTATTTCTTACCCCAGCTTTAAACACAGAGCATGAAGCTCTGTGGTCTGGGATATCCCCTGGGTCAGTTGGGGTCACCTGTCCTGGCTGTGTCCCTTCCCAACTCATTGTGCACCCCCATCCTCCTGGCTGGTGTGTGGGGTGAGGAGCAGGAAAGGCCTTGACTCTGTGTGAGCTCTGCTCAGCAATGACTAAAACAGTCCTGATTCCAGCACAAATCCAAAACACAGCCTCAGACCAGCTACTGTGATGAAAATTAACTCTACCCCAGCCGAAACCAGCACACAGGCAGAAACCAGTGGAGCAGATAATTAAGAGAAAATGGAAATGAGTTCTTCAAGGGAAAAGAAAAATGGACAATTCCTCTTGCTCTGTCACTACTTTGAAAAGGCAGTGTTCCCAGGAAAGAAAAACCCCTGCTTGGTTTTGAGTTCTCCTCACGGCTGGGAATGCTGCCACCACAGTCACTGGGAAAGGCTCAGGAGTGATAAACCTGTAAAAGGTCTTTTTGACCTCACTACAAGAAGGAAACTCAAGAAATACTCATCCACATAAGACACAAGCCTTGCAGCCTGCTATGGTCAGCAGTTTTTGAAAATGATTGCCACACGTGTTAACATGGCATGAAGGCTGTCTCAGAGCACACAGCTGAACTTCCCCAGCTCCAAGAGCTCCAGAGGGGAGAATTACAACCTGCAGATGATGCCTTGGTTACAATCCAGTCTCCAACAGGAAATCCACTGAGCCAACAACTGGGCTTGGCTTTTACTAGAACACAGTACAAATACATGCCTATTTTATTTTTTATAAATGGATGCCTGCTAAGATTTTTCTCCTACAAAATGGCTCTTCCAAGTTCCTGCTGCACTTAAGTTTTATCTCGTATATAGATCTTTATCTTATCTACTGCATGAGTCAAGTAGGGGAGGAGGCTCTCTTGTCTATCTTAGCCAACAGGGAAGAGCTTAATGAAAAATCCCTATTGTTCTCCAGTAACAATCTGCTCCCAGCTCCCAGCCAGGCACTGATACCCGATGGAGATACACTGATACCCATCACACTGCTGCAAATGTTCTTTTAGATCCAAATCACACATCTGAGTTACTCTACAAGAGCCCAGACAGCATTTCACCACATTTCCCACCCCGCCCCCCCTTCTTCTGGACTCCTGAGCATGTGAGTGTTATTGGATTCTTTAGCTGGAAACTTGTTTCATAAATGTTTCAGATTGTTGAGTGTGATAAAGTTCACCATGTCTACACATGGAAGGTGATTCAGGCTAAAACACCAGCCTGTAATGGTTGTTTCTCACTAACTCCTTGTGCAGACAGCTGTCATTCCAGAACAGCATCTCCAGGGCAGGGCTTTATTTGGGGAATGCATTAATTCAGAAGTTAGTGACGCTGCTGTTTCAGGAGAACTTGGAGACCACTTAATCCTTCCAAAGAAATGCGTTAACGAGTGCAACACCTAAAGGAGAACCACCAAGAGCCTCTCCTGCTGAAGCATCAGGAAGTATTTTGACTTTGCTAATTTATTCCTGCAAGGGAAGGCAAATAAACCAACCCAGCATATGTTAGTTTTTATGTTTTTAAAAGTTTCGTGCAGGGATTAACACAGATATAAGTTTCTCTTACTTTGAGTTAGGAACACCAGAGACTCAATTCATCAGGTATACAAAGGGCCAAAGCCCTGACTGGTTTTGTTTTTCCTTACCAAAATGCAATTAAAATACAAATTCCATCTTCTCCTTGCATCAAATTTGTGAAAAGGAGCCGTTTTCTTGTAATAAATTCCTAAAGATTTCATTCCATGAGCAGCAGAGCATAGTAGAAGTGCATAATAAATCAGCCCAAATTCTAGCTGTGTCTAAAAGGTTTATAGAAAGCTCTCTATCCGTTTTTCACACTCCAAAATCTGAATTATAATTAATTTCAGGAATCAACCAACCTACCCCTTACTTTAAAAATGTCAAGCTGAGGAGTGCATTATGTGAGATTACAATTAATCAGAAGTGGAGGCGCGCATACACACACACACACACACGTCTTCCCACTTAAATTCTTTGGCCAAAAAAATATTACAGCAGCCTTGACAGATACTAAATGATCTTTTCAAATAATACTCCCCGGTGATGAATGTTGCAGTTGCGCAGCCTTGTGCCAATACAGAGCTTTTCGGCAGCAAACAGGCATCATTTGACAACTCCTGCATTAACTCTAATGACATGCTGATGGCCCTGACACTCCTCGCTCTCTTGGATGCACTACCCCATCTGGAAAGAACTCCAGGGATGGAAGAGCCCAGCATGCTAAATCATATAAAAAGAATTATCAGCGTTCGCAAAACATTAATGAAACATTAAGCATAAGCGTTTGGTAGGGCAATGTTGTTATTTACTCATTTTCTTGCACAGATTAAAGGGGTTATTTATAGCTGCTGTCTTTGGCCCTAATAGCGCCTTCTAGTCTAATGCTGTCCTGCTGAAAGGCAAGGGGGCTTGCTCAGCCTAATACACTTCAAAATATTGGGTAACCAATTGCAGTCACAGCATCCTCAAAACACCCAACTGCACACTCAGAGCAGAGCACCGGCACCTTTTTACATCCTGGCAGGAGCACACACAAGGGAGGGGCTGTGAGGGCCCCCCTCTCCAGACAGGGTCCTCCCCACGCCCTGTCTGTGCCCTGCAGTGCCTGACCAGCCCTCGAGCTGGGACAGAGGACGGGCAGGTCATGGACACCACCCAGAGCTAAAGCCAACCAAAACAGGAGCTCTCCCTGCCCTCCTCTGCAGCAGCACCTGACCTCCCCTCCCCTCCTGCCCAGCGGGCCCACCAAAGGAAGGCATCTCCTTCCCCTGCCTCAGCTCCTGAGTGCTAATGCAAAGGCTGGACAGAGCCTGTACAAAGCAATATCCCAAAAATACCTCTTTGCTTCACTGTCAGCTGTAAGGGGTGAGGAACAGAAATTACAGCTCCCTAATCTAATGTGGGCTTCAAACAAAAGCACTTCCCTTTCCACTTATCTACCTGTGGAGCTATTTTTGTCCAGTTCACTGGGAGAATTGCTACATTCTGTGATGCCTAAAATATTTTGCTTCTTTAATCACTGCGCAGGGTTCCTACCTGCAGTAAGTGGACTGAGCAGACAAGAGAAATTTACTACAGCCTCCAGCCAGAGACCAAATTCATCTCTCATCAATTAATTGGGACACTTGTTTCCAGCAGTTTCTCCTCTTAATAAAACTGATCACAGCTGAAGGTTTGGCTGCTTCTGTAGAAAATGCCAAGACTTGTTATTTCATTATACATGTATTCTTCCTACCTGTATATTCTCTGGAAGGATTTTATATATAAGTGATGATCATTGTCTGGTTGACAAAGTGTGACTAAAGTACAAGCCAAAGAGCTGGAAGATAAATTCATCCTTGCAGTGTTGCAGCTGATTTTCTATGCAACAATTAATAAAAAGCGCTTTTCCTTTGCCCCTCTATCAGAGGCAGAGCTGGCAGTTTAGTGTTTTGGGGAGAGGAAAAATAATCATGCAGAAAAAATCTGGGCAAAGCCATCCCCTAACCCAGCACTGAAAGGACGACACAACTTCTGTACAACCCTCCAGGGCGGGGCTGACAGAGCACAGGATGTCCCTAAGAAAGCTCTTCCGTACACTGGGAACCAAATGCAGGCATCAAACGATAGACTTAGAGTCTACATTGCTTTTTTCTCTCTTGTAGGGCACAAGATACGGTTTCTTCCAAAAAAAAAATGAATCCCTTTGCAAATCCCAGCCCACCCCTACAACAGCTCCAGGGGATGGGAAAGCAGAGCCAGGCACTGCAGAGTCAAGGAGCAAAGAGGACAGACCAGGAGTGGTACAAAACGAACCTGGGAAGGACTGGAAACATGGCAGGGTCTTCTCTCAGCTCAGGAAGGGCAGCAGACCCCATCAGGAGCCACAGCTCTGCAGTGACATGACCCACACGGGCTGGGGAGGAGCAAACTGCAGGCAACCCTCCACAGCCCCTGCAGGGGCTCTGGTACAGGGCACTGCGTGGAGAGGGACTCTGCCACCCCAAGGAGCAGCCAGCCTGCTGCTGGACAGCGAGCATGGATCCCAGGATTTATCACTGGAAACACAGATGATTCTCCTGGAGGAGCCATCCTGACAGCCTCCCGGGAACAGGAGATCACACGGGGGCACGAGCACGGCCGCCCTGCCGCCGTGAGCTGGGCACTGGTGGAAGGGCAGCAGCGAGGGAGCTGCTGGGAACAGGCCCATTTCCATATGTCTGTGTTCGAGCATGGCACCGCCTCAGGAGGGATTAGAGGGAGAAGTCAGGGCTCCTCCCCAGGCTCACAGGAGCTCGGCATTTCATAAAAGAGACACTGGCAGCTTTGGGGAGCCTTGGCACACAGGTCCAAAGCAAAAACGCTTCTTGTCCTTGGCTAAAGGGCTTTTGGCTGTTGCTGCGCACACAGGCAGGATGCTCCTGCTAGAGGACTAAAACCACGCTCTCATTCCCCAGAATGAGTAAACAATGAGAGAGAGCTGAGAGCCCATGGAAGCACTGGAGTACAGAGGATTCTGTTCCTGAGGATTTTAAGCCTTCACGTTAGTGAAAGTACCGTGAGAAATCCCTGTGAGGGATGGGCACAGTGTGAGTGAAATGAGGAGAGAGAGGCCTGGTTGTGGCTCAAGGACTTTCCTCATTCAGCCTTTCAAGATGCATCCACTGAGTCTCATTTGCTCTGATGCAGAACACCAGCTCCAAAACCACTGAAGTGAGTGGAGTCCTGCCAGTCACCATGAGGACTTTTGAATTGCCTCTTTTACCTTGCACAAGTCATTTCACCTTCCTTTTCACTCCCTTCATCACTTTGGAAAGCAAGAATAAATAAATTCCACTACTTGACTGAGTTACTTTTGAGATCTCCCGGTTTACCTTTGAGATGTCCCAGTGGGGATTGCCAGGCTGTGTTATTACAGCCAGAGGAGTCTAAGACCAGCCCTGGCAAGACACATCAGAAGACCTCAGCCTTGGAGGTCTAATTAGAGCTCCATGTTCTGGTGGGAACACGGTGCTTATTCTAGAATAAGAAGAAATTGTCTTGATTCTACTAAAAAAATTGATTAAAGGGATAGATGAAAAATTAAATGGTATAATTACAAAGGTTAACAAACTCGAGGGAGTCATTAGACAAACTGTGAGAAGATCATCAGATTTTAAAAAGAGCAGAATCAAAGATAATGGAATTCAACTGTTTCAACTCAGTTTTTCTCATTTTCCTCAGCTGAGAAAACATCATAAACCCATGTGCAAACACAAGTGTTAAATGGTAATTTCTACAGCATTTCTCTTTGAGCATTAGGTTTAGATGAGGCTTTATAAGGTAAAGGCTGGTGACTATTTAACCTGCTCTAGTGGAAAAGTATTTAAGTATTAAACATGATTTAAAATTATTGTTATAACCCATCATTTTCTAATCCCTTATCTCTTCGGGATGATTTAAAATAAATTATATAAGCTTTAGTAAACAAATAAATACACCATATAGGAAACTAAAACTGAAGAAGATTACCTGGGGAGGAGACGGACACACTGCACATGTGGTTTAAGGGAGAGATTTCCAAAGTATCTTGATGAATTAAGAACGTAATTCGTATTTAGGGAAACACTTAGGAGCTATGATAAAGGACGGATTTTCTCCAGCAAAATTTTTGACTAAAAATACATGACAGAAGTACTTACTGCATGATTTTTATGACAACAAAAATACACAGTGCCAAAAGGCTCCTGGAGCTCCTGATTGCTTTCATTTCATTTCTCACCACAAAAGTGAAACAAGAGAACGAAGGGGAGATTATATTGCCAGCTTTCTCATTATTAATGGCAAAGGAAATAGCTGCCTTAATGCAGTTGATTACATCTTAATAATCACAGTCACCCAATTCCTTTTTAAACACACCAGACCCTGTAACAGAAAAATATCTTTACGCCGACCACAAACCGTTCGGCCCCGACCACTGACAAGTTGTGACAACTGCACTGAGCCTGCTGGGAGAGTGTAAATAGAACTGGCTTTGCACCCACGTGAGTATCATCTGTCACCACGGGAGCGTTATCAGAGCTCAGGGCAGGCAGGGCTGGGCGCTGCACAAGTTTCCTGAGGTGCTTTGGGAATCGTGAAAAAGAGCAGCGCACCAGCACAGGGAAGGAAGGGCTGCTCAGTGCATGTGCAGTGCAAGAGCTGCCCTCCAAATTCCTGATGTTTACAGGCTGTCCTCAGGGATGTTCCTGGGGCAAAAAAAAAAAAGTTTAATACTGGTAGAGCTGTCTGAGGAAAAAATTCTAAAGCGTGCCCAAACGCTGAGATAGGGTTATCAAGTGTGCCAAGCTGTTAGGAAAACCTGATCTTTAGTGGAAGAATAAAAGTCAATCACTGGGATGTCACAAACTTCCCAAGCCTGAAATGGTCTTTCTTGGATTTGAGCTAAAGAAGTGCAGAAGGCTTTCAGGAGCTGCTTGACTTCTTTTTTCCTGTTTCACACCTCCCCTCAAGGTTGTGGTTTAAGAGCTGACCAGCCAAAGCTTGCAAAAATTGCAGCATGGCTCATGAACTGCACCAGCCTTGGCCTTTTATCTGGTGCCCAACAGAACCAAAAGTCAGGACTGAGCCTCCTTTGTGAGCAGGGAGCCAGCAGTCACCCGGGAAGAGCAGGAATGCAGATCCACCACCCAGCTTCCCAGGGAAAACAGACCTGCCAGTGACAGCTGCCTCTGACCACAGCTTTGTGTTGTCCTTCACTTACTGTGAAGTGAAAGAAATTACAAGTTTGATAATCAGATGTTTCTCTAATTAAAAAAAAAGCCATCTAAATAAAGTTACATGCACCAGCTCATGGAGTGGGACTCTGCACTCAGATGTGCTACTGAGATCCAGCAAAAGGCAGAGATGCACAATTTTTTCTATCCACCAGACTTTCCTGTTGCCTAAAACCCCAGGAGCACAGTCTCAGCTCCTTTCTCAGTCTCTCACAAGTGGTTGTCCAGAGTGAGATCCTAGAGGGATGGAAATGAGAGAAGTGTGAAAATGGAAAAAAAATAAGCAATCAGGAAGAATCACAGGAGGAACAGTAGTTCAGCACTGCCCTGAGACTCCTGTAAAAGGATGCTGCACATGGGAAGGGAATAATCTATTCTTCATGTGCGTGGTAGGTTAGACAAGGAATAATGAGATAAAATTACAGCTAGGGAAATTCAATTCAGACATCAGGAAATACTTTCTAATGGTAAAGACTGTTATGTCCTGCAACAGATAGCTTAGGGACACTGGGGAATAGGTGATGGTGGTGGTTTAAGGAGGCAGATGAACTAAGTGAACTCCTCAGGTCTCTTCCAAGCCCATTTTCTTTAAGTTAGGGTAAATCACCTCAAATTTCTCCATACACTCTTGCACCTGTATGACCTCTAAGTCTCCAGACTTCGTGGATGTGCTTAATTCTGAATTAACAGTGCCTTGGGATTTTTTTTAAGAACAGCATATAAACCTCGTGATTATAATTGCAGTATTTTATGACATACTTTTATCACAATTATACACAGGCTACAGCTCCATTTAATCCAAGAATGTCATTAGGCATCTGGCTACGTGGCTTTCACTCTGTCAAGAACATCAGACATTTCAAATAATGGCCTTCAACTGCTCCCAAAAAAACATTCACTGGTTACAAGGCATCAGGTTTCTGGACTTAACTACCTCAAGCACTTCAGTGTTGTTCACTGGAACAGCTCAGTTTAGCAGTACTCTGGCTGGACAGCTTCTGATAGAGAGCATTGTAAAAAATTCTGTGAGAGAAGCACTTTTTGGGGGTGATTTATTTAGTGATGCCACTTATTTTTATCGAAATCACAACCTAGAGAGCCGACCTAAAGAGGCAATAAATGAAACCTTACAGTTCCCCTGCATGCAAAAACCAAAGCAAGGCTGTGGTGGTGGCTACTAAAAATCTGATCTTGCCACTCATTGCACACACTGGCATCAACCCAGAGAAGCACTTAAGTGCATGCTTAATTTTAAGCACACAGGTAGAGCCATTTAAACTAATGGAATCATTTAAGTGCTTTGCTGGATCAGGGCCAGCCTCCTCAGCATCTTGCAGTGTCAAGTACGCAGAGCAAGGGCTTCATCTAATTGCATCAGGCTTTAATTGACAAAAATCAAAGTAATGCAGCATTCAGACTGAGCCCATCTCTCTCAGGCTGCTATTCTAATCACAGTGAGTAGTGCAGGGTTTTTTCATGCTGTCCCAGTGCCTCAAGTGTCCTGTTGGATTTGATCCACCATGCCTCGTCTCTGGCATAAGCTCTTTCCCAGCAACTCTTGTCTAAGTTTTCCATCCAGCACGCTCTCATCGAAACACCCCATTCGTTCACCTGCCCCAGTGATCACACCACATAATTATGTGGTCTTTCATACCGAGTGTGTTCTATCACTTGCTGTTTTCTCCTCCTGAGATGCATTCAAGCTTAGGCTGTTCACTCTTTTAGAAAGTGATTTTACTTACTTTTTGCAATTTTTCATGCATCCGTGGAAGTACAAAACCAATTAATTGGGATAATTGTTTTGATGCTGCAAGCAACTGAAGAGAGCAGATCTCACACTGGACAAGGCTAAAATCTCCACACCCTGAACCATCCCCCTCCTCAGACAGATAATTTATTATTCAACTGCCAAGTAAAGGAATGCTGTGCCCACAATGACACAGGAGTCCCACCTCTAGATAAGCTCTTACTTTGCAGTTCTGCAACAGAATGTTTGAGGGGGGTGAAAAAAAAAGCAAACCAACAACTAATTTAGCATGGATGTAGAATTAACTTCTCACCGCGGTGTGTTCCTGTAAACACAGTTATGAAAGGGGGAAAAATAACGACACGTCTGGGAATTTGTCAGACTACTGCATTGACTTAATGCAATTACTGAAAAAGGGTGATTAAGAGCTGTGAGAGGAGTGTGGGCAGAGCACAGTGACAGCGAACTGAGAGTGCTCTGCATCTGCACAGCCCCTCTCACATCAGCAAGGCCTTTGCCTTAACTGCTTTTATCCAAGCACGAAACAGAAGAGACAGCAAACAAAAATCCAACCAGGAAGGAGGGGAAGAAGTTTCTAGAATTGCAAGGGGAGTTTGTGACATCTTTTATCATTATATTTTCCAATGGTCACCGTTGGAAAATAATCATCTTTAATCTACAGTTTATGAGCAGGCCTAGGTCTAAAAGGCAAATTTCCCTGGGAAATAAGGAAATAGGAAGAAATACTAAAGAAATATTAAGAAGGAGGTGGGAAGGGTCATGTAGCTGAACCTTGCAATGGCAGAATTTATGTAGCAGCTCTCTGAAATGTAACTGTGCCTTCAGAAATGCAACCACATTTTCCTGTGCCTTCTGCAGGAAGCAAAATTCTGCAGTTAATTGCTCAGGAAACAGCTTTTCGCAACACTTGAAGCGCCACTGAACAGTGACCATCCTCCCAGCAGCTGAAGGAGGGAAAATCCCCCAGATCTGTTTCTCTCATCTCTCTGTGCTCTGGTAAAACCTGTGCTGCAACCCTCCCATAACAGACAGGGAGGCAGGAATAATTCAAACACAGATAATATTTAACATATCAACACATTTGAGCCTGCAAACAGGATTCATCATCTTGCAGTCTGAAGAAACATAAATATAAGGGAAGTTGTGTTGAGTTTCTAAGCTCTTACTTTCAAAAGGAGTCTGGAGTGTGTAAATCACACACAGCAATTTGAATGATGCAAAATTTCAAAACCAACCTGAAATGGGTCTTTCCAAAGAAAGACTTCATCTGCCAGCAGCTCTGTAAATCTTTGCCTTCTGTGATGCCCTTTTAGAATCTGAGCTTTTGTTCACACTTATGAAGCGGGTAAAAACTAGTGAGCCTCAATGCAGACACTGAACTGCACGTGAATTTGGATACAGCAGCAATTTTGAAACTCTGGATTGCAGGGTACACCTTCACATCTCACTGATAGCACAGAAAGTCACCAGCACACTTCTGGATTGAGTTATTCACAGGGGTGAACCCTGAATGAACACATGAGGTTTCCAGTTGCCCTTTGCAGCTACCTCCCATGTAAGGCTCACTTTCTAAAAAGACAAACATGAAGACATAAAAATCAATTCAAGGAAAAACTAATTTTAAAATGTCAACAAGACCATCTCTTAGCATTTACTCAGCTCTCATATCAAGCCCTACAACTCCACAGTGGCTGTCTCTACCAGGGTGTTCTCCCTAAAAAAAACCCCACATTTTAGCTGCAAAAGAAATCAAACACCTTTTTCTTTTTTTTTTTCCCCCTGTTTTGTTTGGCTGTCCCACAGAAAAGGACTTCTAGTTATCAACTGGAAATTTAGCCTTTAATCATATCTGCTCAGGAGAGGGCTGAAGCTGTGATGCAATGCACAGCTTTCCTGCACAGCATATGGTATTCGAAAAGCGAGTAGAAGGGGAAAACGACAGACAGGAAAAGGTTCAGACTTCTGTAGCCTTGGTTTTGCACTGCGTGGTAATTATACTGAAGAATTCATGACTCACTTTGGTGCACTACTGTGCGCTGCTAAATTAGAAGTTTGGCAAGGACAGCAGACAAATGATGAAATATATAATATTGGTTTCTCTAGCATAGCTCATCACTATAGTCTCATGGTGTTTCAAAGGGCTTTTTTTAGCACTCTGGGAAAACAAGGTCTTTTTTAAACAAGAAAAACATATTGAATCAAAAATGTGCTGTACGGAAGTCAGCAGAAATAGGTAAAATTCCTCTTTGAAAAAATCAGCCTTTCAGGTAGTTTGGGTAATTGCTCTCTAAAACTTATTTCTGAGTCTACACAGAGCATCTGACACAGAGACTACTAAAAGCTGTTGTGCATTAAAGCATAAGTGTGATGTGGAGATGAAGCTCTTCCACTGTATAACATTCATAAGAAAATGTTTTCTTTACACCAGCTTACAAATGTGTATTATCAAAATGATTTACATAAAGGCTCTCCAGTCATTTGACAACTGCAACGAGGCCAAGCACACGGGAAGATGCACACATTGGGATAACACTTAAGTTAACTCTTAAATCCTTTTCTCTCACGGACTGCAGTCAGTCTGGAGTTATGCAGCACGCTGGAATTAATCCAGTTTTGTCAGATGAACCCCCCACGTAATGCTGCACTAGTTACTCTGATTTGTAATGAGAAAGAAGTGGCACCAGTCGTAAGAAAGAGGCACCAGCATTAAAAATATCTTGCTGCGTGACCCAGAATTAACATCTCAATTCATCCAGATACAAACCAAATAAAAACACCCAGCTCCCCAGTAGGGCAGGGATGGGAACCAACTTCTATTGGGCTTTCCATAACCTTTCACAAATTTACTGCAACATGCATAAAGAGTTTCACAGCAGTCAGAGGGTTTGACCACGGGGAGAGCTAAGATGTTAGCAGAAATCCTGTCTATGAAACTTGCCATTAACTTCAAGACCTCCCTGCATAAACCTGGCACAGTCTCAGAAATATCGGATGCTAAAGCCTCCATATGCTAAACCACCACTGCTCTGTATCATGTATTTTGTTTAAAGGCAAGCACAGAGATAGCAAACAGCTATTTTTATCTCTTTTCAGTGTACAGTACATCTGCTGTGTTTCTGATTTCCATTAGAAATGAGAGTCATTTACTGATCTGGCCATCATCCAGACTTCTACATGAAACACATGGGCTAAGCACAAAATAACGCTGTTTTATGTGCATGGGTGCATGTATTGTATTTATTATCTACTACAATGATCACAAACACAGCTAAAAATTCTGTGGGGACTTTGAAGGAACAGACCATCACACACTTATTTCCTCAAAGTCCCTGGACTCAAAAACATCAAGAACAAGGCCGTGAAACCTTTCTTTATGTTTACATGCTGCTTCTGGGACACAAAATCCCATTGACTTTGCTCCCTGGAGAAGAGGATCCTGAGGCTGGGGACACAGCCTGGGGTGTACCAGACACCTTCAGCACAGCTGCAGAGAACACCCATCGAGAAAGCCTCCAACAATAACGAGCTACTGAAGGATCTGCCAACGTGGACCTCAGCCAGCAAGTCAAGCAAATTAAAAGCTGCAATCACTTCTCTGACAATTCTCCAGCAAAACTTGTCCCAGGCTTTGCTTCCCTGGTGAAAAACAGAAGATGATCAGCATGCACCAGAGGTCAGTAGGTTCACACTATCTGAGACCAGCAAAGGGAGGAAATTAAGACACTGCGAGGGCACCACAGAGTGCCCTGCCAGCAGCCTTTTATGAGCTCACTCCAAAGCCTGCTGAAGTCAACTGGACTCTCTTTGTAGATGCCACCAGCTTTAGGTCACATCTCATTGCAGGGCTCCACTGCCCTTCTCTCTGCTTATTTCAAAGGCAGCAATGCAGCATTAGAGAAAAGAGGGACTCTTTCAAACAAGCACTGAGTTAGGGCTACAGAGGTCACACACCACAGTACCGCTCTTATGGAAACTTTGAGCGGAGAAAATATAAAAATATTCACTCGAATTTGAAAATTAATTCCAAGGTCACTGTCTGGGCAACCTTTCAGCATTTGTTTTCCATGCTTGCATGCACAGAAAACCTATTTCTAACCAGGACCCCTACGAAATCAGCAGGCCTAAAACGTGAGCAGCCAGATGTTCAGAAAAAGGTGAATTCCAAATTGTATATTTGATTTCTGACGTGGTTACATAACCTGTCCTGGAGGAGAGGAGCTGATACCCCGAGCTTACACGAGTGACCCAGATGGAGCTTTGCTCGTAGGGCAGTTCCTGTTATTATTAGCAGAGGCACATCTGGCTGGCCAGGCCGGCCCAGGCACAACCAGCCCCCAGCACTCACAGGTCCCAGACCATCACCACTATGGAACTGGCAGCACTGGGGGAGCTACGGGGCTCGTCCACCTTCTGTGGCAGATCACGACAGAGATGCCACTGGGTCCCCTCACCTCAAGCAGGGCAGGCACTCACCACGTGCCCACTCACCCACCAGGCAAAATACAAAGTGCAGTGGCTTCAGATGCGCACATTCCCAAAGTTCTCCTCTTTAAGGACAATGTGATCTTCTCTCACTGTGATTTATTCCCCTGGCCTTTATGTGCTGGCTACATATGGTACTAATTTCACAGCCATTTTCAGATGATGCAATGAGATTAAATGACATGGCCATAGTCACAAAGGGATGGCAACATTAATGCAGACTCTGGGAAAAGCTCCTTGTTTTTAGCTCTAAATACGGGTGTACCATTTCTTTCATATTGTGTTACTCCTCCATGGCTGCCAGACTTGCCAGACTGACAATAGCATCTTATGTTACAAAACCTACAGTTTAATTTAACTTCGGTGTCCTTCAGAGGTTAAATTTCCATGGGAAATTACTTCTAGAGAAATATGGCTTGCATATGTTTGTGCCAAAAAGCCACTTCTGCTGCTTTTCTTCACAACTGTGATCCGTGCATATTTTATTTTTTGAATCATGACTCAGACTAAATAAAAGTTCAGCTTGGGTTTCAAGAATGCAAATATGAATATTCAGCATCCAGGGTAAGTTTTCCCACTATTGGCATCAGCCAATATTGGCACTTCTGCAGGACCCAGCTGGCAGCAGTCGGAGTCGCCCCTGCCCTTTGAACGCTGGGGCCTGGAGAGCAAAGAAAAGGGGAAAATGATTTTCCACAGACCTTTCTATGAAAAGACTTCAGAAGAGACTGCCACTGCTGCATCTCTCACCTCTTTAAGGCTCAGTCCTTTTTTCTCTCCTCACCCTCCTCTACTGCAGTTGGTTCCTCAGCCCTTCTTGGCTGTCAGGTGCCGGCAAGCGAAGAACAGAATTACTTCAGATGGCCCTTCCTGTGGGGTACAGCCAGGAGCACATCTGCAGTCCTCACCCATTTCCTGCTGCCACGGCAGGAGCACATGAGCTGCTGCACCAGAGCCTCGATAAATTTAATGGTGGAAAAGAGGCTCCAGGGCACACAAAATGCCAACATTTCCCTCTGGGGTAGGGTTATGTATTCGCTTTGCATGGCAAGGTTTGGCTAGCAGCGGGGCATCTCTGGGATAAATGTGTTTGAGAAAGGAAATAACCCCACAAAACTTCACAACTGCAGCCAGGAGAGAAGAGGCTGTGCTAGAGCAGCAACCCTGCAGACACCCAGGCTGGGGAGGGAGGGGGTAAGGGGTGCCCCAAATGTCAGAGCAGGGACTTCCCTGCAGTCCATGGTGAAGGACCCACACTCCGTCCCCCTGTGTCACTTTGGGGGCAGCAGGGAGAGAAAACACAAGTGAAGAACAGAAGCAAAAGAAGGCATTTTAAGTTTTGATTTTATTTCTCGCTATCCTCCTCTGATTCGATTGGCAAAAAAATTAAACCTGCTTACCCAAGTTGAGACTACTTTGCCTGTAACAGTAATTGTTGAGTGACAGCGCAGTTTTGGTGGGTACCTGGTGTCCATCCAGGGTCAATTCACCACAGACTATTTGTATTTTAGTGCCTCCCAACATCCTGACACCCCCTGAACTGTTTTGCAGCAATGCTAATGTCTCTCTTCTGAGAATAAAACAAAATGCCAGACCAGGTGTGGAGGGGAAGGTTCCCTTACAAGGAAAATGGTTTGCGTCTGGCTGGACCCGTGAGACACATTGGCCACTTCACTCCCATTTTGCCAAACGTCTGTAATACCAAACAGGTGGAAAATAGAGTGATTAAGCTCTGTGACTTTCGTGCTGCCTCCGTAATGGGATCACCCTGGAGTGTGCTTGGGCATCTGCTACACCCCCAGAGCAGCCCCAGCCCTCACCCAGTGCTGCTGTGCCCCGAGCACCAGGGCAGAGGGGCACATGAGGACCTTCTGACCCTAATTTATATGCTGATCTCCACATCGAGTTTTCAACTAACAGCTACATGACAAGACTCTGGAAAATGGCATCTTCCTTAGTGCATAAAGTACCCTGTGGACTGCAGAGGTACTTCATGTTCCCGTGCACCGCTCCGTAGGCAGCAGATGGGACCAGTCACACATTGTCAGACCTCCATCAAAGACTCCTCCCCATCCTCCACGAGCCTTCACCCGACTGTCAGGAACAGCCCCAAGTCCCACCCGAACTCCAGCACTTTCCATTGCTCTGCCCTTTGCCATCTGCAGCCCCCACCCACTTCTGCCAGGGCACACAGCAAAGCACCCAAGCAGGTCTTGACTACCCACAGCGCTATTTCTGCGAGATCCTAGAGGCAGAAGGCACAGCCTGCCTGTAATTATTATTAGAAGGAACTTATAATTATCTTTTCTGGGTTGAGAAACAATAAAAGAAAAGAAAATCAGAATTACAAAGGAAGTGTTCGTATTGCACTACGAACACCTACAGAAATGATACTCAAAGCTGCATCTCACTATTTGTTATTCCCTTGTTTCGTTATTTTTCTGAGTCCTTCATTTTCAGTCCTTCTGTATAAGACATTTTGCTCTTTTGCTTCATAATTTTGTTCTTTAATTTATTTGTCCCTATTTCCTTTTGTTCTTCCTTTGATCTTTAGCCTTTTAACTTTGGATTTTTTTCAAAAGCTTTTTTCTGTAAACTCTGCCAGTTTCAATGTGCTGTCTTTGATGCATTTTTGAATTTGCTGCTACTTTGCTCTTCACGCAACTTTTATTTTTCTTGCTGGCTTATTTGTTATCTGTGGGACAGAAGCAATCAGATGCCAGGAGCCTTACTGCGTGACTGCACACTGTAACTGCTACATTTAATTTTCACTTTATTACCCCTGGACCTTGACTTGCCCACCTCAACTCCATTTGTAGACTGGAATTGTAAACTGGGCCCTATGGATAACAAGAAAAACATCTGTGGCCTTACATGAAGCTCTCCAATATCATTAATTTGAGTCTTGCAGAACTTAGTCCAGCAAAGTAGTGATCGTGAGTGAGTTGGGCAGGAACTCTGCTCGCACTTATGGTGTTACTCACCACGAGCTGAGCAGGACCTCTGCTCCTGGTGATGGAATTATATGCAAGGCCTTCACCAGCCTCTCCCTTCAATCTGTTCAGTCCATGAATATCAAACTTCTGTTGATTTCAGTGAGCAAACAAGGAAGGCAGGCAGTTTTTGCTGGCTCACTTCATGCTGAGGGAATCAGATCCAACTGAAAAAGCCTCTTCCCATCACATCAAGGCAAAAAGCTTTGAGCCATGGCACTACCCCTTCAGGGATCTCAAGCATTAACCGTTTCTCAGAGCTACACCAGTGCTGAATGGAGTGGCACCTAGGCAAAAAGCACAGGAAAGTCCCATCCCTGTGCCTTGGCTAACCTGCCAGAAGGGTGCAATCTATATTTGAAGAGAGCTGGAAAGAAGAAAGGGAGCTGCAAGCCTTTGCACCACAAACTGTGAGCATAGCAGAGCTTTGCAGCCACTGCCGCTACAAACCCACGTGCTCTTGAAATTATTATCTCCAGTACCAATAGCAGATATGCCTCCTGAAGGAGGATTCAGAAATATGAGTCAACACATTAGCATTTGTACCTATGGCAGTCCTGTCTAAAGGGTTCCAGATGAGACCTGGGCTGTCCTAGCCCTGCTCTAGCTGGCTGTGCTGGGATGCCCTGTAAAATATTTCATGAAACAGCCATTGCATTGGCTTTTACCTCTTCTGCATGCTTTCCTAGGAGAAAGGACAGAAATCAGAGCAGACAGCCACGTACAGAGCGCTAATCCAAAAGATAATGGGAAGAAACCTTGCAAGGAGAGGATTCAATTCACTTTATAACAAGAAAATGTTCATTTCTCACAGTGACATCCAGAATGAGCAATGCTGGGTTCCTGCCGGCTCAGCTCTTTGTATAAAGGTTGTGATATTTTGTCAGCAAGGAAAACAAAGGTGCTGAGACGGGCTGGTCAATAATTGACTGAGCCTTGTTACTCACTGCAATCACTATCTTGTCACCATGTCTCTTGTCTGAAAGTTTCAGTTAAAACTAGTGAATCATCACAGTGAAAAAGACTTCTTACCTTGAAAAAAAAAAGGAAATTACCATCACTGACAACAACAACAACAAAGACTTCCTATCTGGCTTTGTCAAAGGTCACTCAGCAGTTAAGTCCATTTACACTGTGACTTCTATCAGCTGTGAAGAACACAGAACAAAGCGAACACCAATATTCACTCCTCTGGCTTCAAAAATTTCCATGGAAACACTTTTTTTCCCCCCCTTCTTTTTAAGTTACCTCAGTCTTCAAAGAACCCGACAAGGACAAAGCCTGCACTTGAAACCACTTTCACTTTGCGTGTCTGACATTCGTGTTTCCAGCCCACCTGAGAGTCATAACCTTGACACATTTCTTGGCAACTGCCTGGAGTTTTATCTTCCAGCAGGGAAGGTAAGTGAGCAACTCCTTTCACCACTGGGTTACAGGTGCTGTGTATGGATATTATCCCCACCCTCCTTCTAACCTGTATTTCACCTGAGGACACAGCTCGCTTGCTGTAGGCTCTGTACAAACTCAGAGCACAGCAGACACCCTGCCTCAAAGCACCCCTCTCTGAAGAGACAGAGCAGATAAATCAGATCTTATTACTCCAACCTATACATGGAAAACCATGTTGGTCTCTCAACTAAACGACAAACCCAAAGGCAATTAGGTCTGATTTACAAGGGAGTCTATGGCAATTATGCCTCCAGCTCAGGCACCTAAATTGTCTCAAGTGTTTTTGAGCCCATGCCTTGGAGAAGCCCAAGGCCTGACAAGAAAAAATGGATACAGAAAACAAACCTGCCCCCAGCACCCTGACACATTCCCAAACTCATAGATCATCCCTCCCCCATAACAGCACAGCTGCTTCACCACAAGGGCTGCACACCTCCAGCCTCCAACCGCAAGTGCAGAATAGCCACATCTAATCACCCAAATTTACTATTGCAACATAGCAAAAAGAACAATCCAGAAAGAGAGACAGTATGAAAAAAAGCCCTTAGGGAAACAAAAACAAATGCAGGACTAGAAGAGCAGAAATCACTAACAACAAAAGAGTTCCAGGAAAGCCCATCCCGCTGATGGGAAGGGAGGCAGAGACCCCAAGACCTCATCACCTCCCTTGGCACAGTAACAGCAGACTCCCCCCATCTTCATCGAGGCCAAGCCAGCCCTGGGCCTGCCTTAATTCAGGCTAGAATGGGTTAATTCTGATCTGCACAGGCCGGGACTGGAGCATCTGCCTCAGCAGGGTTACAGCAGCACCAGAGTGCCCTGGCAGAGGGGGCAAGGAGGGGCCCAAACCACAGGGCAAGTGGCAATTTGTCAGAAAGGAAGCTCCCACCAAGCCAAGGAATAAGGACACTGCTAAGTTCAAGGGGTTTCATGACTCAAGGACCCACCCCAAGTCCCAGTGTTTCAGACCTCCCCATAAAGAATATTTTTAGGATTCTGAATTTCTCGTGGGGTTAAAGTCAGGAGTACGAATTATTCTCCAAAGAAGCAAGACCTAAAATACCACCATTTCCCTCCTGTAGCGGCTTTTATTAACAGATCTCAAAATGCTCCCGGGTATCCTTCCCATCAGACAAGGAGACAGAACTGAAGCAGCTCCTCAGAATCACACTGGCAAGGAGCACCCAAGCTGAGGAGAACCCTGGTGTCTCCCAGGGGCAGAGTAATTCCCAGCCTGTTAGGATACACTGCCTACTTGTAAGACTCTCCCGTGAGGGTTTCTATTAGTATTTTAATTTCTATTTCAGGCTGTCACATGCTTAAAATGCCTTGTGGTTTGCTCTCTTAGTTTCTCAGGTGTTTTTTTTTTAATTATCTGATTGAAAAATTAGCCATCCAAGAGGAAAAAAAGCTCAAGTTGAGATGTCAAAACATCCATATAAATCAAAATTAGGCTAAAAAATAGAAAAGAATTCCCAGAAGAGATCCTTCAGTATACAATTGAGTTGTTCATAGTTTTGTATGCACTCAAATGGGTCCGTGTGTGACTGCACACTGCAGTAGGCAGAAGCTTCCTGTGTGCACGTGTAGCTACATGTTGTTCTAGCATCAGGATGCACTTTTTCCTGGCATAAATCAGGTTTATTCCTCAATTTCACTGAAACTGCAAAATTATTTTATATGTAATTTAGCAAGCTATGTTTTCTACACTTTACAAAGATTCATGCACTAACCCAGAAAGTCCACAAGGAGCACAGGCTATTTGATCACAATTACTTTTCGAGGAGTCAGTTGCTATAGGAAGATGAAATTATGATAACTCAAGCAGCGCATGCTCTCATGTCACACACATCAAGATAATTAGTTTTGACTTGGTCTCAGTGATAATTTTTAGATAAGAACACAACCTCCTAACAACTCATTTTCTTTATGACATCCTACCACTTAGGAAGGCAATTTCTCAGCCCCTCTGTAATGCAGCTACATGCAAGATCACTACTCCACTTGAATGCCTCCAGTAAATGTGATCCCTCCACAGGCCCAACCCCACCGCTCCAGCAACAAGAAGAATGTTGTTCTTGCATGGCCAGGCAGCTCTTTGTTCCAAACAGTGGAAGAATTAAACATTGTGGGCCAGATCCTCAGCTGATCTAATTAGATGGCATTTCGTTGAAACCAGGACCAGCTGATACCAGCTGAGGAGCCAGCCCTCGATCTGCAGCAGCAACAGCTGAGGAGTAACAAACAGGCAGGGGAAAAAACCTCCTGTGCCACTGCCTTAACAGAGCAACGAGCTCAGTGCTTTCAACAGGTTGATCAAGAAATCCCTGGGGGTTTAGGTCATCCAGAATATTGTATCCCAAATTAAAAAACGGGAACACTCAAAGCAAAAGGCTGGAGCTGGAAGCTTTGGCTTTCTGAAATCTGTTGAGGCTGGTGATGCATTTCCACAGAGAGCCCCCCTTTGCCCAGCCCTGATGATCTGACAGGACCAGCCCATCAGTCCCTCCTTCCAGCACTATTTAGCTCCAGCTCGAAGCTCAGTACCCCTTCAGGTAACCTTAGCAAAGCCACCATGGGAAGGAGCAGGTGACCACACTGTCTCTGTGATTTGGGGGTGGAGATTTGGGTCAAGACTCATTCAGAAAAATACCAAATACCTAACAAAACCCTGGGCTGGAAAGCAGCCAAAACATTAGCATGCATTATTAAAAAAATATCAGCACACCACTTGAAATATGTGCTGCTGATGCTTCATACACAGAAGAAGCTGACAGTGAAATCAAGCTCATGGAATCACCTCCTGTTCAGTACCAAGAGTATTCCACAGCAACGAAAGGGATTTTGGCAGCGTGGGAGGTTAATATGCAGTACCCACTAGATTGCCAGTGTGATCTGTGTTTATATGGCAAAAGCAGCAATAAATTAGGTCAGCACATGAATCTTCAGAGGGAGGAAGGAGAGGGAGAGCAGGAAGGGCACCCTGGGCAGCATGGCCACAGGGGCCAGGCAAGGCATGTGATGCCCTCAGGACTTCCAGCATCATAGATGGAGGCTCTCAGAAAGGAAAATCCATTTTTCCATTAGAAGTAACAATAAAAATATTACACTGATTCAAAATGTGCAATCAGGCCTGACTTACAGCTTGCCCTGCTGCATTCAGGCTTTACATCAGAAGGCTGTAAACCGTTATAACAGAAAATAATAGCTGGGTATGTTTACTCACCCAAAACCATGCCTCATTTATTTACCTGAATACACTATCACGTACACTGACCATTGTCGCTGCTCAGTGAGGCAGGCAGACAAAAACGGGGAGAATAAACATCTACACAGATTTCAGCAGCAGATAAGCTATTAATTCATGCACAAAACAATGAAGGAATGCCAGGATATAGGACAAGAACCCCTCCTGAATTCTTGATTGTGTTATTAAATAAAAGCAAAGGTAGAACATGCAAAGAAGTGCTGAGTGCCAATCTGTAATACCAAATTAAAAAGCTTGTTAGAGCCAAAGCAATCCTGGCTTGTGACTGCAGAAATTCAATGTAAAATTCCCAATAACTTTCAAGTACTTCAATAAAAGAGAGGAAAGATTTTAATTCAGCGACCAAAAATAAAATAAAGAGTTGATGTAAGGGACTTGATTTCATTTATGTTACTGAAATGAGTTGTATGCAATGACTTATTGATGTCATAATATTCCATTAAGAACTTATTATTTTCTTGTTTACATAATGCCAGCAATTACAGGGGTAATGCTGGTCCAACACACAGCACAGCAGAAATGAAAAGCTCTTTGCCACATACTGGAATTCCATTTGAAGGCATAGAGTTTAGTTAAGGAGAAATATTTACATATTCCTTACTGAGACCAAGTTAACTTGGAAAGTTAAATAATAAACAACTATCTTCTGCTTCTAACTAACAACTGCCCAAATCGGGCATGATTACAAAGACCCTGTGGCTCTATGCGCACAAGTTTGGTACTTAAAAGCCTGCTTGAACAATAATCAGCAGTTACCAAAAATTTTGGGGTTTTTATCAAGCCTTGCATGCAAACATTTGAAGCCAGAGGAGGTAAGTTGCACACAAACATTGCACTTGCACTGAAAGTGAAGGGGCCAGGGCCTCACAGTACATGCACAGGGATGCAGGGCTGAAATCCAGCTGGCTGGACGCAAATCTCCATTTCTTCCCTAGCAGGGGGGGACCACACACGCCCCAGATCCCAGCATAAGCACAAAAGCTCTCTTGCACCAAGCTCACACTTGCCCAGGGCCAGCAATGAGTTTGTCCTGGCAAGCTGCACTAGCCTTGGAATAGCTTAGACCCAGTCCCCAGGTCTGCCTGCCACCTGCCACCCCATTTCCAGGCTATCCTGACCTGCAGCCCAGCTCCTGACCTATCCCAGGGGTTTCATGCACCAACAATCCGTGGCTTCCTCACCACAAGCCACCTCAGCCCTCCCAACCCAGCAGGTACTTCAGTTCCCATCTCCCTGGCCACACCACCAGGCTCCCTGCCAGCCCCACGGGGTCACCAGCAGGAATGCAAATGTGAGATTGGCACTTGTTTCGTGTTCCCAAACAGATGATTAGAGAGGTGAGAGCAGCCCCTTCGCTCACACCCGAGGCACAGTGACTCCAGGACAAGAGCAGGGCTGTACTCTCACACCTGCTCATGGGAAGGACCCGGAAGAAAACAGGTGGGCTGGTATCGTCCTTGTGTGATGGGCTACAGGTGGGGCCCTCAGGGGTTTGGGAAGAGCCAGATGAGCCCTGGCTTCGTTCCCTTGGCTTCACCAAGCAGCACAGCTTAGAGGCACAGAGGGGCTGTAACATACGGCTGGTGCTGATCATCAGCAGCCTTCAGGACAGAGGAAGAAAGGCTCAGGAAACAAGGAATTATGCATTTCCCTTAGTCCAAAGCAAAGCCACAAGCTCACTCTCTGCCAGAATTTGCCAACTGGCCAGTGTATCTTATGTCACAGATGACCCATCAGTGGCTAAAGGCATTTGTAGATACTGAAGCTGAGAAACAAATGCAGTGACATAAGACAGCGCTCCTTTATTCACATCTCTGGGGCACTTCGGTCCAGGCAAAACTTGTCCACAAAGGTCAGTTACAGAAGAGAGCACAGCACAACTACCAGTCTCACATCTTTAGATAAAACTCAAAGGTTTAAAACGCTTAAGGAGCAAGCAGTTTGTGGAAGACAGGGAGACTCAGACACAATCAAGATGAAACCATACTTAACTAAATAGCCAGTATGCACTAAAAATCACACTGATGAAAACAAAAACATGTAGTTTCAAGGAATTAGTTACTTGTTCACAACATTGTCATTTTCACCTCTTGAAAGTCCCATAATTGACTACATCCAGCTGCCTGCATTATATTTCAAAGCCAGCCTCCCTTTCATTATGTAACTCTTACACGCGGAGTTGCAACATGTTTGACACAATGTTCTTCTACTGCAAAGTAAATTCAAACAACTTTAACTTAAAACAACTCACTCAAGTAATTTGCAACTTTCTCCTCAGACCCGTTCAGTTTCACCCCCACCTAACACCGTAGACCTCAGTTTCAGCAGGGCAAACGCCAAAAAAACCCCTCCACGTAGGTAAAATTTGCAACCTACAAATTCTACTGTGCCATGCTAAAGGAGATAACGTGCCGTATTATCTATCCTCACTTGAAGTGCTACAAACAGCTCCCCCAGAACTCCTTAAAAAAACCACAGCAGAGTGCAACACAAGTGATACACAAGGAACCATGTACTCTGCACTCACCCCTCGCTGGCTTCGGCTGCCCTCCTCCATCAGCCGCTCCCCAAGACACACGCTCCAGCTTCCACCTGCCCCCTTTTGTCTCCTCGGGCTTGATTAGTAATCCAGCTCATCTGATTTCCCTAGGAGACAGCAGCAGGAGAAAGGCAGGCAAAGCCACAGGCAGGAAAAAAAAAAAGAACCCCAAAACCATGGAGATAATCTTCCACATGCCATTCATACTGCACCCCGCCCCCCACCATGGATCGTACACTTTTCCAGCAACTGTGAGTTCCCCAGAACTGCAAGGTTCTTCCTGATGGACCTAAAATGCGATCTTCCTAAAGTAGGTTAAAATAAGATGAATGTTCTCTCACTGCATAGAGATGTAGTTAAATTATGAACCCAACTTGATTTCCCAAGCAGGACTGTACAGACTTGATATTGAACAGTAGCGGGAGGCAACGACACACAAGGAACCACTGTCAGTGTCCGCACAGTCCAGACAGCCTTTGTCCAAGCTGATCTTGGTGAAAAAAAGTGCGAAAAGACAAAAAACCTTGCTTCTGGCTCTGTAGCAAAACGTTTTGCTGTGATTAAGTACACCTGTACTTGAAGGATCCAGGTGCACCTCTGAACCCTGGGACTACAAAGTCTCCCTAGGACAGCAAGTTTTGTCCTTCCACAAAGCAGTCCATAGGATCATGGTCCTCTTAGGTCTCTTTTTTTGTTCACCAATCTTTATTCCTGCTGGAAAAGCAGTGATTTCCCTTGTGCAAAGCATGGTGACACTGTAACACCGAATGGACGTGCTTCAGAGGAGCGCAGAGCATGGGGCTCTGCAGAAGCGCCAGGAAGGGAACAGTGCTGGACGGAGCCTGGCAGATGGGAGAACACTTTTTGAGGAAAAGCAACACTTTAGTGTGGTTTAGTTCAGGGAAAAACGGACTGCCACATTCAGCACTGAGATGATTCTGTGGAAAGGTGGTGGTGGGTCGGAGTAAGCACTTCACCTTTCTCACTGCTCCTACGGCCCAACTCACCCACCGCTGGAGCCCTGCTATGGAGCAGAGAATCCAGGGAAACTCTGCCCAAAGACAGAAATCACCAGCTCTGAGCATCCCTGCCTGATCACCTGAAGAACCAGGAACAGCTCGTTCCTCCTTCCAGAGTGCCCTCGCTCTTCCACAGCCGCCCACAGCGCTCTCCGGGCTGTGCTGGCCCCGAGGCCACCACTTCCATTAGCCCACTGGGCCAGCAGGAGGGCGGGCAGCACGCTCCCGGATTATCACGGCCCGCAGGATCTGGGATTAGACAGCAAGGCTGTGCTCGGGGGGAGCGGAGCCCGCGGCTGCCCGGGCTGACCTTGCCGGGCCGGGGGCGAGGGCAGCGGGCAATGCGCCACTTGCCAGCCCGGGCAGTGACGGAGCCCAATCGCCGATTCCAGCCCGGCACACACCGCGCTCCTGCTTCGCAATGCTGTTAGTGCAGATTCCTCTCTCCTCTACCGCTTCTTTCTTTTTTTTTTTCCCTTTATATTTTTTTTCCCCGAACCTTTGTGGAACAGACGCCCTCTCCTTGCCCCAGTTGGAGCTGCAGTAGAATGAAAAGGGGGGGTGGGAAGGAGGGAGGAGGGAAAAAAAACCCGCTTTTGGTTGAGGTTTTCCTGTTACTATCACTGTAGCGTTTATTTAGCCAATCTCCTAACTATGACGTGAGGAAGGCAGGAATCATGGCTCGCTCATAATATTTAACACACCCACTGAAAGCTCGAGCTGCAGAGCTACTAGTCCAACCAGTCTCCAGAATTCAGTGTAGCTGAAAGAGGTTTTCACTCTGCACCTGCCAAAGATCTCTCCCCCCTTTTCCCTTCTCTCCCCCCTTCTCTCTTCCTTTCTCTCTCTCCTAAAGAAAGATCTGTAAGACCCAGCAGAGATCAAAGACCTCTTCGCTAAAAAAGAACCTCTACTGATTTATATTAGTTTCTTTCCTCTAATCCTTCCTTCTCCCCCCTCTTTTTTTTTTTTTCCTGTGCCATATTTAACCTTTATGTTGCAGTTGTGCCATCAGACAGTTTTGCAGCCAAAAAAAACCAACCCAAGCCAAAGCACAAGCCCAGCTCGGATACAGCAGCCACCCAGACTCGATCTCAGTTGAGCATACTAATCTCTCCCAAGCACTGGACGCGATGGATGAAGAAACTGGAACCGCTCTAAGAAAATGATTTTCCAGCCAAGGTTCTTTAAGAGTCTGAGAGAAGAGAGGGAGCGAGAGCGAGCGGAGAGCGCTTCTGCTGCATCACTGCTCAAATCCAAGGGAAGGGAGTCAGCGTTTCCAGCACAGCCAAATATCATGGATGATTTTTTTTCTTCTGTCGCCTTTCCGCACAGGTTTTCTTAATATTTTTCTTCCCCCTCTCCTCCTCCCCGTATCTTTTTTTATATTTTATTTAATCAGCGGCTGTGCCTGATGCCGGTTGCTCTCCAAGAGCCAGTTTTCCCTGTTTGTTGTGATCCCTGTAATGAAAAGAGGGAGAAATCGTGAACAGATGGCTTTGTATATTGCCATGCCGCTGGCACTGTTTTCCTGTTGATTTTAAAGGGTCGGTCCGGACCTCCTTTTTTTTAAAATTTTTTTTTCCCCTTTTATTTTTTTTTCCCTCCCCCTCCCAAGTTCTTGATGATACTGAGACATGAGGACCTATCGGGTTTAGCCTGTTTATTTCTCGGCGCCTATGGAGGTAACTTTATTGACTTGATCGCTCGCTTCCCGACCCGAGAGGAGCACGCCGGAGCCCCGGGGGGGGCCCGGCAGCCCCGCGCCCGCCCGGGCTCTGTCCGCCGCCTCCCCTCCCTCCCCCTCCCCCGGTAATTCATCAGCCGCCCCGGCCATGAAAATGCTCCTTGTCCGCAAGTTCCGGGTGCTGATCCTGATGGTGTTCCTCGTCGCCTGCACCATGCACATCATGATCGACCTGCTGCCGCGCCTGGAGCGCCGCGGCCCCGAGGGCCGCCCGGGCTGCTCCTGCCCGCCGCCCGCCGCCGCGCCGCCCCGCGCCGCCGCGCCGCGCTGGCCCGGCAAGCACACGCTGCGGATCCTGCAGGACTTCAGCGCCGAGCCGGCCTCCAACCTCTCGTCGCAGTCGCGGGAGGCGGCGGAGCGGGCGGCGGAGCGGGCGGCGGGCGGCGGCGGGGGCGCGGCGGCGGCGGCGGCGGGGAGGGCGCGGCGCTTGATCGGCCCCGGGGCGCCGCGCCCGCCGCCCCCCGCCAGCAACGCCGCCCCGCTGGCCGCACTCTTCGAGCACCCGCTGTACCGCGCCGCCCTGCCCCCGCTGGCCGACGGCGACCTCCTCTTCAATGTCAACAGCGACATCAGGTTCAACCCGCGGGCGGCCGAGCAGCCCGAGTGGTGAGTGGCCGGGGAGGGTGGGGGGACTGGGGACGTGGCGTGTCCGCGGGGTCGCTGCCCTCCGGTGGGGAACGCGGGCTTTAGGGTGTCGTGGCTGGGTGGAAGTGGGCAGAGGGTTGAACGGAGCGACTCGGGGTCACTTGGAAAAAGAGAAACCGTTCACAGGCTCGCCCGGTCGCGTTCCTTGGGAAAACAAATGCCATGAAATACAGAATAAACACGGGAGCACGGGAAGGCTGGAGCGCTGAGGCCGAGGGGTCGGTCTGTCCCATCTCCAGCTGCAGCCGAAGAAGATGCTGCCAGAAGAACGGTGAGGAGGAGGGTGAGCTCACAGCGAGCCTTCCCTGTCTCCCACCCAGAGGTGAAAGGGCTGAGCAGTGAGGCCAGGCAGTAAAACATTAACTTTTCTCAAAAGCAAGGTCTAGTACCACAAAGGCATTCATCCTGGCAGGTATTTCCGCTTTCAGGATCTGATCTGTGCTACATTTTTCATCCTCAATTAATTCCCAGTGCCCTGCACCTCCGCTGCTCTCCAGCCTTCAAAGTAGTCAGTTGCCTCTGTGAATCGTATGCCCTGTTGGCTCCTTAGAAATGCTGAGAAATTCAACGACTGAAAAATCAAAAGGGTTGTCTAATACAACAGCACCCTCTTCCAAACACACTGACATTGTAATGTTTAAACAGCTGCATTGTACCGTGCAAAAGCTCTGTCAAGCTGCAGAGCAGCCAGCATGATCTAAACCTTTAGGAAGAGAGGATAAATAATTCTGATTTCTGCCCCATGAGCATGTGAATTGTCCAGGTCCCTTCCGTCTAATAATCCTAATTGACTGTGAAGGGAAATAACCTGGAAAAGTTTTGGTTTCTCTGAGAGAAAAAAAAAAAAGTCACAAATGCCTGAACATCTGGAGATGACTACAAACATAGAGAACTCTGAATCAAAAGTACGGGTTAGTCTGTTCTGTAGGTGAAGAGTGAAATCAGTGCTGATATCCACGATGCAGCTGCCTGTTGTACGTATTCTCCTTAGTGGCTGCAGCCAAAGTTCACAGAACTAAAGGGAAATTTGGAAGGTAACAATCATTTTAACAGTTCTTTGCTGTAGTGGTATCCTACTGCTCAGGAAGGGGCAAAGCCAGCCAGTTCTTCAGCAACCAGTTCAGAGTGATGCAGTTTCTCTCATTCTCTCTCTTTAAGAAGGAGGAGGGAGTGGGAGCATTGGGCACCACAGGTCAGGTTCTGCTGCACTCTTGGTTTCCTGCCCCACGCCCCTGTTAAACAGAGGCTCAGGATGATGCTGTTGTTGGAGTCAGTCCTGTAAAAGCTGTGTGCAACGTAACGCAGCCCAAACACAAGGTAAAGCTGAGCTCTGCGTTTCTGCTGCAGAAGGGCCTCTGCCAACGCTCCGTGATGCCCCTCTGAGTTTTGCTCCTGGCTTCCATGGGCGTTACATCATGCAGGGTGAGGGGAAGTGAGAATCCATCTCCCCGTTAGCCCCAGGGGGGAGAAGGCTCCTGGTGCAGGGAGGAACCTGGGACTTCTCCCCCTTCTGTAGTGCTTTGCCTTTCCGAGTTGTCACATTTTGAAGCCCTGTTTGTTGACGCGTGTTGCAAACTGTAACATTGTTTCTTTCTCCTCAGCTTTGGGTTGTTGTTGTATTGTTGGTTTTTTGTTGTTTTTTTTTTTGCTGGTAGGCAAAATGAAGATCATCATGAAGAATTTTTGCCGACTGGAGAAACCTCCATAGACTCCTACCCAAACTGGTTAAAATTCCACATTGGCATTAATCGGTACGAGTTGTATTCCAGACATAATCCTGCAATTGAGGCCTTACTACAAGACCTTGTCTCCCAAAAGATAACCAGTGTTGGTATGTTTGGATATATGTTGGTTTTTTATCATTATTTGCTATTTATTCGGGATCTCACTGCTGTTTGAGTGTTCATATTTTGCATGGCATCTCTCCAGCGTCACTACAACACTGCTTTCCGACTTCCCTGCTCATTTTCCCTGCTAAACATAAAGAGATATTGCCAGCTCTGTATTACCTGAATAATTGCCAAGTCTGCCAGCAAGGCAAACCTCATTCACGTCGGAGATCTTTTAGTCACAATCAGGCTGAAAGTGCCACATTCAGTTATTTAAAACAAATACGCTGACATAAAAAAAGGGATGGCAGAAAGCAGACAGCATCCTGCACGAGCTAGATTTGTATTATTGGCTGGTTATCATTGAAAAGGCTGTGCCTGGCAGCGCTGGCCGTGCCAAGGAAGGAGAGGCAGCCCTGCAGCGGCGGCTGCGGGAGCATCCGGTACCGCGGGCTCTGCGGCTGCGGGAGCTGCAGCTTCCCCAGGCATGGCAGGGAGCTCCAGGCAAGCCAGCCTCCTGCTGAGCACAGTTCAGCTCTGTTCACTCTGCCTGTAAATCCACAACAGGGATGTGCCCATGTCAACCTTTGGCTCTGGTTAAGCAAGGTGACACCGTTCGGGGTTTTTCTCCAGGGTTGTTTAGTGGCAACGTGTGTCTTCTTGAATTTAGCTGCGTAGCTGCATGGGGAAAAAAATGACACAGCCTTAGATGAAAGCCCTGGGATACTAAACAAGTGCACACCCCGTGGTTTCCCGAGGTAGGCAGTTGCAGCACAGGCAGTGGTTTCCATCCACCAAGCAGAAAATGGAGTTACTTGTGCTGACCACAAAAGTTGCAAAGTTCCTTTCAGAGGGATGAAATAGCAGGAGCTCTGTGAAAGTGCTGATGGTGTGTTGGCACTGTGGGATGAGGTCAGCAGGTCTTTAACCCTGCAAGGCAAAAATTCCCCTGGCTTCAGCAGGAAATGGCCTGAGCAAGAATAGCTCAAGCACCCCTAAGGTTTACATTTTCCATTGTGTGAATCACGGCCCTTGCTGAGCAGGAATAAAGGAGATCCTTGGTCATCAGGAGTGGGCTGATTTAGCTGGTTGGGATGGAGTAGGTGTAAAATGCAGGATGCCACAGGAGACCTTCAGCTCAGTGAATCCTGCTGCGTGTTGGCTGTGCTCAGCACGCTGCTCTGCTGGGGCAGCACTTTGAGTGAAGCAGTTTGTGGTACCCGGGTGCCGTCCCACATGTTGGATTCAGGAGTCCAGTGGACATGTAGCTCAGGAAAGATGACAAACATGGGCTTGTTTATTAACCTGTGATGGGTTTTCTGTCCCCAAGAGTCTGGATTGGAGTGATTCACTAAGGGGGTCACGTTTGACCATTAAGCCATGTGTTTTCCCTTCCCCAGCTCAGAGTGACGCTGCAGGTAGCAGCAGACTCTGCCCACGCTCCTCTGGTCTGCACTGGAGGGTGAGGAGGGTGTGTATGGACACAGCCTGGGTGATTCTCCCCCTGACACAGCCCTCACCTTTCCTGACCTTGGCCCTCAATACCCACCAGTTTTTGGAATATTAGTGGCCTGTGCCAATGGGGATTGAGCCAGCACTTTGTAACACGTGTGTGAACGTTGCTCCTTGGGCACACCCACTGAGGAGGGACAGATGCAGTCTGTGCCCATCCCTGTCCCCGCAGAGAGCAGCAGCACCCAGGCAGTGGCCAGGCTGTCCCCAGAGGGGCGGAGGTGATGCTCAGCCGAGCCATCTCCTGGCCCATCTCTTGAGGTTTGCACAAAGTGGCTGTAGCAGTTTGTACCACATGGCTGCTGAGTATTGATCTCCACTCGCCTCCCCAGCACTCCAGAGCTCAGCTGTGCGGTCTGTGCAGGAGGAGAGCAGCGTCTGCAGCAGACTCAGCAGCGCTCGAGCCACGAGGTCTGTCCCTTTCTGCAGAGCAGGGGCATGGCTGAGGTGGAGTAGGGACACAGAAGCTGGGTGGGAGAAAGAGGGAGGTAGGAGCAAGAAACAGTAGGTCAGTGCTCAGTCTTCACTTGATCTTCTGAGCCTGGTGTTCACTTGTGCTTCTGGGCATGTGGCTTCACCTCCCTCTGCTTCAGCTGAGAGCAGCAAGAAATTATTATCATAAAAAATGGGAGTGAAATCCTGACCCTGGTGACGTAAGTGGAAGTTTTTGCCACTTACTTCCCTGGGGCCATGATTTCACTTGATGTGTCATACAGATGTATCGTGGGGTTTCCATTAATTCTGGTTTTGATAGAGCTTTCAGATCAATGGGGGGAAAGGGCTGTGGGTCCTCAGAGGAAGATTTATGGTTGCTATTAGCGATTCCCTTTGGGAGTGTCTCTGTTAATGTTTGAACAAGGCTCTTAAGAGCATGGTAGGGCCTCTTGTGCCTCTAACAAAAACACCGAGCCATGGTTTCTAGCAATGAATCAGGATAATTTCCATAAATTAAACCATGAGGTGTATTTGGTATTGTTGTTGGCCGCTATGGGAACTGACAGGGAATGATTCCTATGCATGAATCCCAGTCTAAAATCAAGTATATGGAAATGAAAGGGGACTTTTTGCCAATACAGAGATGCCAGGATCTGAATTTTGGTGGTAGCATTCACTGCCTGCCCCTGTGAGGATTCAGGAGCTTTGTCAGCTTGCAAAGAAAAAAAAGAGCATGTTGCTAATATACTTTTTAAAATTATTTTTTGCACAATGCAGCATCTCTTACTTTATGTTGCAAATTCTTTGGATGTTTAAAAATACATGCTTTACAATAATTCCTGCCAGTTTTCAGCTTTACTGCAGAGCAGCAGAGGGATTCAAAAGCATGTAAGCTGATTAATAAAGAGTAATATATTTGACCAAAGGACATTTATAGGGCTGTTACATTCTTTGCATATTCCTGCTTATCTTCTAATTAGCCTTGGTTTTTTACCTTATGGTAAATTTTTGCTGGGTTGTGTTTTTTTTTTCTTTTTAAGGCAGCTGGCAAGATGTCAGGTTAGGAGTATAAAATAAATTGAAACCTTGATAATGCCTGGTCTTCAGGCTTCTTTTAGCAGGCAGGACAATTAAATGTACAGGGTTACATGCATTAGGTGAAATGGGATATGGCTTTATCCAGTTTCTTCCCAGTGTTCAGATTTACTTTGGCTCTAATAGAACTAGATGATTTGCCTGATACCTACAGCAATTAGATCCAAACTGCAGCAAAACAGCGTTTTTGGCCTCACTGTGATTTCTCTGCTCACCCTGCATTATTTATGGGGGAGAGTGGGGACCAGACTGGTCCCCCACATCTGCTAGAACCACTCACACGACTCTGTAATGTGCAGGGCTGTTTTAAAATGAAAACGGTGACAGCAGCAATTCCCAAGAGCAGGGAGCACCAAGGTGACATTTTCTTGATGTTAAAGTTTAAATGGAACAAATCCACGGATGGGAAGGAGCATCCCATCCAGCTCCCACAGTGACACCTAGAGCTGGCCTGGAAAAGGACAGGGTTACCCAGGCTCGGGCTGAGGATGTTTCTGTGCCCTGCATCTGTACATGGATATATATATTTCCTATTCGTTTTGTTCAGCATAAAGGGATAGCTCTTAATTTGATTTAATTCGCCGAAAATTTCCTCTTGCCATAAATAGGAGCCTAGAGAGAATTGTTTTTCCACTGAGCACTGAAGCCTGGTTTTCAGAAGCACACGCACAGGCAATTGCACATTTCCTTTGCCTTTCATAGCTGTTTATTGCATGCATAAATAATCATAGTTAGCTGTTTCCTTGCATATTTACAAGATGTCTGTGCATAATTGTGGCAGCAGTATCAGCAGTTCAACATCAGCTCTGGCATGGTGCATTGGAGGGGCAGTGTGGGCTTGGTCTTGCTGTCCAGAGGAGAGTCCCTGTAAGCAGAACAGGCCTTTGTAATTC
Organism: Lycocorax pyrrhopterus obiensis; assembly: GCA_014706295.1. NCBI lineage: Eukaryota > Metazoa > Chordata > Aves > Passeriformes > Paradisaeidae > Lycocorax > Lycocorax pyrrhopterus. Next base: position 3,199,446 of record JACSVZ010000012.1, read on the forward strand.
CTCTGAGTAGCTGGGATTTATTTTTTGATTCTTTAAGTTCTCTGGTTGTAAAAGCTTGGAAACATTACCTGACTGAGGTGATTTGTGAATCTGTGATGCCTCCAGTTTGTACAAGGAGTAATTAGAAGGCAAGTGTGTGAGATTACTCATGCTGGGAATAAAAGCTGCAGTTACCTGAGGTGGGCTCTGCTTCGAGGCAGGGGAAGAAAAGAGAAAAGGAAAAGACAAGGTGCTAAATACTGAACATAAATTCCGGTTCTAAAGAAAGTTGTGAAAATTTCATCCGAAGGAAAGGAAGAAATGCTTCTGAGAACTTGTGAGGAACAATGAAATGTAGCACCTTTGATCTACTGTGTAAGAACACAATGAATCTGCCAAGAGTCAACAGATTGATTTAATGTACAATTCCAGATGAAGGGAGGGGGCTTGAAATGTACAGCAAAGCCTAAGAATAATTTTGCAGATCTCTTCCCCTGCAGAAGAAGTCTTTACTTCCTTGACTAAACCAAGGAAGTCCTTTAAGAACAAGTTAGCAGAATTGGCTGAACAAGGACAAACTAAGAGATGATGAGGGCTTGAATTTGTTTTGAAATATGTTCTTTACAGCTTGTACAGGGCCATGTCTCTAGCCCGGGGCAGAGCATTACTTGTTAAAGCCAATCAACATGTTTATGTTAGATTTAAGCTTGATCTATAAATAGGAATCCAAAATGGATCTGAGCATCCTCTGTTTCAGATGTTAACTGCATCCCAGGCTGTGACTGTGTCTCACTTCTCAGGCATTAGCACTGCATAATTAAATACATTTTAAAATGTTTGTTGGATTCTGACCAAAAGAATCAGAGAAAGTTCAGGGATCCTGTTGGGACTGTGTCTCCATCAGAAAAAAATACGGTTTAGATAGGCTGGTGGAATCAAGGCTATCATGGGGCAAAACAGAGGAGCTGGAAAGCCAGACCAACTGGAATTCCAGATCCCTTTGGGTCAAAACCCTCTGGGCAGCGTTGGCAGTCCCAGACAGCAGCCAGGAACTCTGCAGCATTCAGCTTGAAAAGATGACTGAGAGATGACAGCTGGGTTATCTTTTGTACTGGAAGGGGTCTGTGGCTCAGGGAGGGAATTCAGGCCTTGTGTTGCTGAGGGGACAGGGTGGGGAAGCAGCAGACACGGCACGTGGCCATGACAGCAGGCTCAGAGATGGAAATGGAGTGGGGATTTTTGCAGGCTTGATCCAAAGTCTGTCCGAGAAAACAGAAGGAATCCCACCAATTTCACTAATCTTTGGACAAGACTGTAATCCCAAACATTCATGCAAAAAGATGTCTCAGGGAATTTTTTTGCAAAGCCTCCTGAAGTTAGGAAGATTTCTGATCACACCCCAGAGCCCTTACACCGGGTTAACAGGAAAGGTTAATGCTGCTTTCCATTTTCTTCTGCTTTGGAGGGAAGAGAGAAGCTTTGACTTGCCTGAAGACGAAAAGTAATGATGGCATTGGGATTTGTTTTTAGCAGTGTGCCAGTACAGCCAGGAGCCGTGTGAGACTTGATTTGAAGTACCTGCTGTGAGCTAGCAGGTTCATAAAGCCTTTACAGAGCTGTTTGTGACCTGTGGTGTTACAGTATATTAAAATACTTTAAAAAATAAAAGGCGAATTCAGAGTGTGACTGGTGGTTCCTCTGGAGTCAGCACAGCCTTGTGTTGCAAGGCTTTTGTAAAATTCCCTGACCTGCTGATCACAGATGTGACAGAGCGTGATGGTGTAGCACCTTCCACGCCTTGGAAAATGGGATGTGCTGCTTCTGGGTGTTCCACATGCTTCAGGAGTGGGCCTGTGGGCAGTAGATGAAGGCACAAGGATGTCTCCAGATGAGCAAACAAAATGTTTGTTTGGGACAAAGCCCTGGAAGGTGACAGGCCATAATGGCCAGAGGGACATGTTTAACTGAGGCTGAGCAGGAAAGGGAGTTCCTGGAGGAATACAGCTCAGAAAATGAGAGGGAAGCCAGTGTGCAGATGTGGTGGTAAGTTAGGGCAGGGGAAGTGATCTGACCTAGAGTGAATCATCTCCAGTGAGATCTGCTCTTCTCTGGCATTGCCACCCCCAAAATGTGGGCACCCCGGACTGCTCCAAGGCTGCTTAGTTTGCAGGTGCAGCAAGGGCCTTGTCAAGCTCAGGAGAGCAGTCCAAGCGCAGGTGTTTCCATCTCTGCAGGGATTACAGTGCTGGGCTCTATCCAGCTGGGATCTGGAGGGTGGCCTTGCATCCCCCCCAGCACACCAGTGGCACTGGAAGAGCAAAGTGGGAATAGCTGCACGTGAGTCTGGACGATGGGGGGAAGCCAAGGTGGAGCTCTACGGATGCTAAAAAACTCTAGCAGAGAATTTCTTCAGCTCTCTGCAGCATTTTTGTGAAAGTTCTTTCTTTCCCATGCAAGCAAAACAAAACAATGTTACCGTTTTGTGAACTTCTTGCAAGTGCAAATTGTTTTAGTAAAATTGTTATAGTTCTAACTAGAAAAACACTCAAAGCTGTGTGTCTTAAAACTTAACCGATCCCCTTAGGGGGTAGATAGCGAAAGCCAATTACCTTATGCCACTTAATGCACTTTACGAACTAACATATAGAAGTCTTCTAAAAATTCATTAAATCATCATCCATTTATCCCTAAACCTAAACTTCGTGTCGTTTCTCTACTCGTCTGTAGAGAAAACAGCAACAGAGCCCTGGTGTGGGTTGTTTTCCATGATCCGTGTGGGTTCCCATGCCCTGCCACAAGGCGTGATGGGACACAATTCCCACCAATGTCCCCCTCTGGTTTTCAGAGTTCCAAAGTTTGCTCCCAGCCGCAGTGGAGGAGCAACTTGTGCCAGCAAAACTTGTGTTGGGGGCAGGCTACTGGTGCAACCAGTTAAGGCAGTACAATAAGATGGATCTAAAAAGACGAGGGAGACGCTTTTGTCTTACTTCAGCTCAGTTCCTTCTGACAGGAAACCAGGCTTTTGTGTCTCATGGACGAATTGTTCTGAATTGTTAATCTTCTTCATACATTTCCCTGCTTGGTGGTGACATCCTCGCTGTTGAGTTTGGCTGCTGACAAAATCATTATCTGTCCAGTGGCTTCAATTTGCTGAGAAACCAGTCCTTTTAGTATCTGAAACTCTGTGCTTTTAGAGAAGGGCATGCTGGAACATCATTTTTTGCTTCTTCTTTGTACTGCTCTGATGGCAGGGGTGTAGATTAGTGGATCTTTAAGGTCCCTTCCAACCCAGACCATTCTGTGATTCCATGTTGCTTTGAAATGCCACGCCTGTGGCGGTGGCTGGGCAGGGAAGGTGGTCAGGACTGCCCCGTGCGTGGCCCTGTGGGCATGGGGCAAGGGCAGCTCCAGCTGCCCAGCCTAACCAGGCTGTTTGCAGAGTGCACAGAGGGTCCCAGGGCACCACATGTAGGGTTTGGACTGGAAGGTTTCTGCTTTTTATAGTCCTCAGGCTGTGAGCTGGGCATGAAAAGTCTTGTGCTCCTCCTGCCCTCAGGTGCAGATCAACTGACCTGTCCTGCACAGGAGAGGGACTTTAATCCAGGAAAGCCCTGTGCTTCTGCTTTACCTGGTCAGTGCAAATTGCTTAATGCCCTTTAATTTCTAATTATTTTTTTGTTCCTTTGGGATGAAGTGGAAAGGCAAGAGAAGGCTGGGATCAGCAAAACAGCAGGGCAGGAGGGATTTTATTGCAGGAGAAGTATAATTACACTGACCAAATTTGCATAGCATTTTGTTGCAAAAATACAGGTTACAAGTGCTGAAAGAGAGCTGATGACCTATCAGTGATAAGGCACAGAGATGAGTAATTAAAAAGATGTGCAGCTAATGGCGTTGGTTAGAGAAAAAACATGTACAAGCTATATAGGTGGAACAAGGGCAGCTCTCAGCCAGAATTTACAGAGCAAGATAAGCTGACATTTATGTAGTTCTCCAGTTGACACGGGTTTTGTCAGAACTGCAGAGAAAGGGATTGATTATCTGATGATTCGTAGAAAGCATCTTTAAAAGACTGACTCATCCACACAGCCCTGCTGGCCATGGCCTGCCTTCCCAACACAGAGGTGCATTTAGGAGTCAGGCTACAGGTAATTTCATTTAATAGGACACTTTTGTTTGAGGCAGTAGAAAAGCAGCTGTGTTTTGAAGTATAGGTTTATCTTTTTTAAGTGTCCTTATCGTCCAGTAAAATGCATTTTTATGAATTCTTATCCGTAGTTTAATTCTTATATATATAAAAATCGTCCTAATTTTAGAAACACTATAATCTGGCTGTTAGTGCGACATTGTCCAAGTTTTTCAGAATGGTATGAATGAATATCAGTCTTAAATTCTCATTAGCTCCCAGGTGGGAGATGAGCAAAGCCACTGTCCTTGCCACCTCCACTGTCCCCTCCTGCCTCCACTGTCCTCTCCTGCCCTCCCAGCCAGGCCAGGCTGCTCTGCACAGCTCTGCTCTCATGTATGAACCACCTTGGAGTTAATGGCTGGGCTTGGATACATATCCATTGTGCATGGAAGAGGTGAATTTACATATCTCTGCTGCTCAGAAACAGTTATTAAAATCGAAGCAGAGATCAGAGATTGCTGCAGTATCTGCTCATGCTTTTAATTAAGGAGCTGTCTGCTGTGCACTGGGCTGCACATCCCAGCTGCAGCTGTCTTTGAAAGCACCTCCATCTCCTTTCCCAATGTGAGTCCCTTGTTAAAAGGGACTCCAAAAGCAACAGGAGATGGAGAAAACAAGACTCCAGTGGTCTGCTGGTATAGGTGCTGTTCGTCTGGGGTGCTTATGGAGCCCATGGTGGCCAGAAGAAGGCAAAAAAGTGCCAGGAAATACAATCCATGTTTAGTCCTGGTCAGCTGCTCAAAGCCCTCGCCTGTACTCTGCTGAATAATCTCTTGTCCAGTTGGGATCACCCTGCATGATGCTCTGATACCAGGGTGCTGAACTGATCCAGAGGAAAACAGATACGATTTGGTTTCAAGGAAACTGAGTGTAAGTCGATCCACATGTCTCATTTTAAAGCTGTTTTGTGTTTTTCCCCCGCAGCAATGAAATCAGGAGGCACCCAGCTGAAGCTGATCATGACATTCCAGAACTACGGACAAGCATTGTTTAAACCAATGAAGTAAGTCAAGAAAGCCTGTGATTTAAAGTGAAATTGTGGTGGAGTAGCCATTTTCTAAGCTGTTAAAAGTTTGCTGTAGGATCTCCCAAGGTTAATGTGTCTGGCTCCCAAGCGTTGCTGCTGAGCCTGGGGCTGCAGGGTCTGCTGATACCTTGTCCTGCTAGACTGGCTCTTGGAAGAGATGCTGAGGAGGCTTCAGAGACATTAGAGTCTTCTCAGGAATGCTGTTCACTTTGACCTCTGTGAAATCTCCTGTCATAAATACAGGATGTTTTCAGCATTTCTATCTCATGTAAACTTATTCCACAGGTCTGAGCTTTATCTAGTGTCAGCGCTCCTCTGGAACAAGGCCAGATGAGAGAGATGATTCAGAACAGCTTTGGGAAGAGCTAAAGAGTATTTGTCTGATAAATCAGAATTTAATCAGTTGATTTATTGTTGTTTGTGTTATAGAGTTGTATTAGTCATTTGGCTGGGGCTATGCTGAGTCTGTGAAAATGAGTTTATCCAAGAGTGGTACTGCAAGGTAATGCCTCTGGAGAGAAAGGGAAGGACTAGGATCATGCAGCCTTAATTTGTGCCTGCCTGGATCCCATTGAGATGAGAGAAGTTATTTGGATACAAAACAGACTCCTGAATCTTGACCTGTATGTTTGTGTTGTAAGAAGGAAAATGACTCTGTGCTCATTGTAGAGGGCTTAGCAAAGACGCTCGGGGCTGCAAAATGTTTAATGGAGCTACTCAATATCTGTGTCAAGGGTACCACTGGAGTAACAAATTCATTTCCTTCTTTTGCTCCCACTGTAGGGAAGTTCAGTTAATTTCCTCTAGGATGGTCCATAGAAGACTAAAGTGGCCGAGAAGGAGTGGTTTGGAATATGTGTTGGCACTGTGTTAGAGCTGCAGTGGGGAGCACTGCTCAGGGGGGAAGCTGCTGGCTGGAGTCTGAGAGATTCCCTGTTTCACTACACATTTTGCTATAGATTGACTTCAGACAAGTACAGATTTGACTTGATTTTATTTAACAGCCAGAAGGGTCAAAAAATTGGTCTGACCTTCCTTCAACCCAAGTTTGAGCAGGAACCATCCCTATGTGCCTCTATCCTTGGAATCACAAGAAAATCCTGTGAACTTCCAGAGAGCACAAGGCATTTGTGCAAAGGCCAAATGCCTCTGTGTCATTTCCCAAATTGTACACAAATTTCTCCATGTTTCTAGTGGATCACTGGCTGCCTGAGAGAGGTTGGAGGCAGCACAGACAATACTGGTAACTCAGAGGGAAGGTGGTACCAGAGAGCATCTACTCCAGCACCTGCCCATCCACTCCCTGAGTGTTTAGATCAGCAGTGCACAACCCGTCCCCTTTACCTGCAGGTTTGATGCGTATAGGCACAATTCCTAATCACGTCTTGTCCCACATGCAAAATCAAGAACCAGGGGGATTCAGGCAGCCTTTGAGTATTTGGCAGAGTCGTGGTTGCACTGTTGTCTTTTCACAGAGTGTGTGATTTGCTCCCTCTCCGTTTCCTCAGATGCAGATAATCTCAGTCTTTATCATTGATATGACATTGTAATTCTGGGAATGCTAATGAGGTCAAATCAAAATACTGTACGATGCAAAGCCTCAGCAAGATGATGGATGACAACAGAGGTGTAGCCACGTTCCTGTGTAGAAGCAATTACTACAACCTGCTAGAACAATAACAGAGAATGATGATGTCTTAATCATTCCCTTGGCTTGATTTGAGGGGCAGCAACACCCCGTTTGCTCACTGCTCTTTGCACTGCACAAACCCCTGGAAGAAGCATTCAGCAGCTGCTTTTCCGGGCAGCACACCTTCCAGGAGCAGCACTGCTGCAGTTGTGCTGAGCGTGGCTGAACACGTTAGTGATTTGGAATAAGGGTGCTTGCAAGCATTTGTCTTCACTCTGATAACATGAAGCAGGCAGCCAGATGCTCAGCTAGCATAAATCTTCCTAGCTCCTTTGGCATCTGGTCCCACTGGCCTCTTTCTCCACCTTATGGACTGTGGCTGATGAAGTTCTTGGAGAGGTTTGCAGCATCAATTCTTTATGCAGAAATAAGCGGCTTAGAATGAAATTTAAAAAATAAAAATAAAAAACAGGCTTTAAATCTATGAGATTTCTGCTTGTAGGATCTTCTTCAGGTCCTAGACAGTTTCCAGACTGTTTCTGGTGCTCCCTCTTTTTTTACATGGTACCCTTTTTATCCAGACTTCACAAAGCTAGATGTTCCTTCCCAGGACAGGAGGCTGTAGGTAGCTCAGAGACATTTTTGCTCATCAGGACTGGCAGACAATTTTTTTTCTAAGTAGTTTGACTTGAGAGCCATAAAATGTCATCCTGGTGGCTGCTTCTGAGATGAGCCCACTGGAAGAAGCCCTTGGTGGGCAGTCAGGTTGTCTGCACCTGGTGCATCCTACGTGTTTCACTTGTTTCTGTGTTACCAGCTCCGTGGCTTTTCAAAGCAGCAGAAATTGCACTTTTTTTTCCCTCATGAGTTGATAAGCCTCTTCAGACAAGCAACCTCCTTCCTGAACCCCAGGTAACATGGCTATTAGACGGGGCTGAGGGTAGGATTTCAGGCCTGATCCCAAGGAATATGGATAATCCAGAGTTTCCCATCCTGTCTGAGATCTCGAGTACCGAAAGCTGCACGGTGTGAGGTACACAAAGGGTATTGTGTAGACGTGAGGCCAGTCCCAGCCTCTGCTTGGATTTGATTCGCTGGGGTTGCCTGGAAAGCTGTTTTTAGCTCCACACGGCTCTACTCAGTGTCTTCCAAAGTGAATTAATACCTGTTTGAGAGGGGTTGCAGCAGTCGGGGGAGACCATGCCAGCCCTTCCCTGACACAGCCGGGCATCTGCTCGCGGGAGGGGAGCTCTCCAGACCTTTGGCAGTGACTTCTGCAGGGCAGCCACAGCAAAATGTGCTCCCTGGAAAATGTGCTCCCTGCACAGATCATCTGACTGGCTCTGCCCTTTCCCAGCCTCCCAATTCCACGTTGAATTTATCCAGGGAGCAAGCCAGCTCCAGAAAGGCCCAGGCAGAATTTGGAAATGGGGAAACGAGAATCAGCCTTTGGCATCTTTTGTGCTCTGTGTTTGACATTAACTGACAGCTCTTCATCTGGTCACTGATTCAGGCTAGTGGAGCAAATGAGAGGAGGGAAGTGTAGCAGTCAGGGAAATGTGATAGTGGTAAATAAAGCCTAATCAGCTGCAATTATTTTATTTATTTGTGGCTCTGCATCTTCATTTCTGAAATAATTGCCCATAAAGTATTGCAGAGGAAGCCAAATCTATTTATAAATCCTATGGCCCAGTGTAGATTCCTTTACTAATTCCAAATGCATGACGGAAAAAGCACGTATTTGCAAAAACTCCAGGGAAGATTTAATGTATTTGCAATGTATCTTACAGTTAATGTGTACTTTTATTTAGCTCATAACAGTTCAATCATACAAAATTATTACCAGATGGGACAGGAGAAAAATAGCAACCTCCCCTCCTCCCATGATTAGTGTATCTAACTGTACTAGGATTGTACATACAGCATAATAAAATTTATTTACATGATTGCTGGTATCTGCAGTTGCAGCTTTCTCTGTGACTTATCAGGTAGGGATGGGTAGAGCCATAAATGTCAAAAGAATTTTGGCTCATTTGTCCAAAAGGAACATTTGTAGCTTTGTAGTTTTATTTGGTTTCCCTTTGTTTCTGCTGGCTTGTGGAGTTAAATAGCTGGCTCAGCCACAAAACCAACACACTATTTTTTTCCTCCCAAGGCTTTATTCTTGAAGAGGGAAATTCTGCTCCAGCAGAGCCAGCATTAGGATTCCTATTGCACACACTGGTGCCAGGATTTTGAGAGAGGTTTTTACAGTTCCTTATGGAAAAGCCAAATAGGATCAGATAGAAAATTATACCTTGTTACTGGAGTTGTGAGAAAAGAGTCCTGTGGTCAGTGTTTAGGAACGACATCTCTCATTCCCATTTTTATAGACTGCATTGTACAAACGTGTGCAAGGGGTATTCATTATAAAACCTTTGAGGCTTACTTGCTCCATTCAAAGAAATACTACTGTATCTGGTGAACTCACTTTTGACTGAACAGATAAAAGCCAGTTCTGTTCCAACTTTAGATTTTACTTGATATTTTTAACATCTTTTCTTCTGATTTCACAAGTCACAGTACAGGATTAGACAGAGCCACATGACTGTTTCTTGCAGTAGATGAAGTTTGCAGTAAAAGTCTTTATTAAAGTAGAGCCAATTAGTATCAGGGTGATACCAGGCCAGAAGAGGCTTTTGGGGTTGCGAAATCCAGTCTCCTTGGATCATGGGCATTCCTGATCAAACACTGCTGACCATGTTATTTGTAACTTTGCCCCTCACTATCCCTCCTGAAACTCGCTGCTGGGAGCATCTCCATGTTCCTGCAGCCTTCAGAGTCCTGACCCATCCCAGTGCCAGCCACAAAACTGGCTGGCAGTCACAGTCTGGGGCAAACTGCTTCTCTACAGGAATGGAACAAGCACACCCATCTTTTGGTTCCTGTAATGTTGCTGTAGCTGTCTCGTGGCTCAAAGACACAGGTGCTGTTAGCTGGGTTGAAGTCAGGCAGCCAAGGTCACAGGAAAGCTGATACTGACCCTCAGGGATGTGGATGTGAGACTTGGGGATGTGGTTTAGTGGTGAACACCGTGTGCTGGGTGTTGAGTTGGGAGTTGGGCTTGGCAGTGCTGTGTTAGTGGTTGGACTCAATGATCTTAGGGGTCTTTCCCAACTTAAATGAGTATATGATTCTGTGATTTTTGTTTCAATTGGCAAAGCACAGCTCTTCACTGGCTTTTAGATGTCATATTTATAGTGACAAAGGATTAGCAATGTTCTTGAAGTTTCTCTTTGATTTGCTTTCAGGACTGCTCGACAAATAATGCATCTTTTGATAGGGATATTAAACAGTCCAAACAATCCCCGTAATGCAAACAACTGTTAATCACTTTCATTTCCTACAGTTATACTCCCTTTCTGAAGTTGTGGCTGTTGCACCTGAGAAGTGCAGCCTCCAGGCTTGATTATCATATCAATTAGGGTGGTGTAATCCTCCTGCACTGGTAGTGCTGCTTGCAAGTCAGAGGAGCTGAAATGAACTCCAGAAGGGAGGCTGCTGAAAGATTGCTTTCCTTTTTACATTGCATCTCATGCTGTTTTGAGGAAATACGTTTTGCCAACCTGTTGCATGTGAGCTGGCAGGCATCCAGTATAAACACACTGTTATAAGTCAACATAGCAATTAAATCAAATTGCAATGTTTTCTCTGAGCAGCCAGAGAAGAGAGATGTGCATCCAGTAGCTGCTCTGCTAGGAGCCTTCCAGGATTAGCACTTAGGCACTCTGGAATGCGCTGTGTGGAACCCAGCTGAGCAGTCGCTGGTCAAAGTACAGCCCAGCCACTGAGGCTTGTCCCTCAGCTGAAGCAGTGTTACTGTGCCAGTCACTGGTTCTGTGCAAGGTGGGTTATTGGAGACCTAAGGTTGGATAAACTGGTTGGAAAGGTCGAAACTGGTAATCCCAGCATTTGGTTTATGTGGGAGTATTTTAAAATTGCAAGGAATGCTCTCGTTATATCACGAAGAAGAAGTGCTTTCTTTGCTGCTGGAAGGAATAATCAGTAATCAGATATTCTATGGACCTCATCTATGAGATTTGGGGCTTTTTAAGGGCATTCAAATCCTTGCCAACCAAATCCCTGCTGAAATGTTTACCTGAATGAGACTGATAGGCACATTTGATTGTACTTACATCAGGAATAAATCTGGAGTTAACTGGATGAATTATATCCTTTGACATTTAAAGTGCATGAGATCTGAATGGGGTCCTAAATAAGGACAGTGGAGGATGCAGTGTGGTACTTTAGCTCTTTAACTTTTGGTATATTATGCATGAACTGTTTTTCTCTTTTATAACTAATCCTGTTCATCAGATCAGACTTCTTCAGTATTTCAGTGCAAATTGTGTTTCAGGGCTCAGCAGTGCCTCTGGTCCAAATCTCATTTATGCAGATTGGAAAATTTGTGGTGACTTCAAGGGGAGCTGGATCAGGATTGAGGCTGACTGATGGCCCTGGACAGCAGTGAAATCCAGTCTCTGTCTGCCACTGTGCTCTGCATTTCCTCTTGCCACAGCTCAGCAACTGCTGGTTGGAATATTGATCAGTCCCATCCAGCTCAGGAACAATGGGTTCTCAAATTCTGCAAACATGTTATGGAATAACCCCAGAGTTAAAGTCTGCACGTCCAGGTAGCTCAAAGGTTGTCCATTCGGATCAGGATCTGCAGGGATCTGTGACAGCAGATTTAACCGTGCCAGCAGCCAGGAAGGGGAAAATAAACCTCCTTCCCTCTCTGGGCAGCAGCTCTGATGTGCTGTCCCAAGCTGAGCTGCTGCCCTGGATTATCCCCTCCTGGAGCCAGACAGGATCTGCTCTAAGCCAGGACTGGACAATGTGAGTCCCAGTGGTGGGAGGGACCAGACCTTCCTCCCACGAACCAGGGCTGTTTTGCTGGATATCACTGTGTCCATGGGGTTCAGCTCTATCCCGCTTCCCAGCACTGGGAAGTTGCCATCCACCACTGCTGGTGAATTATCCCCAAAATCCCTCTCTCCTGACTTCCCCATGGCATCTTCAGCTCCTGACAGAGAAAACTTTGCTCTGTAGCTCACAGAAATGCTAACCCCACGATCTCTGTCACTGGGTTTTTTTGCACAGCCTTCCAGCCTTGCATTTTTCCTCAGCTCATTTGTTGCTTTGTTTTTGCCAGATGATAACAGGATGCTCAATATCTATTTTTGTTCTTGTCTTGCACCGACACAAATGGCCACAGGTGCTGCCTGTACCTGCCCCTTATCACTGTCTGAAGGGAGACCTGGGTTTGCAGTCACATTTTACAGCACAGAATTGTCTCTGCTCGATTAGCTGCCTTCTAGGTGCTTATAGAATCTTGCTAATTAGTCTTTGGGAACAAAGACACGCTGGTGTTTATTTTTTCTTTAAAAGCTGGTTATTGCAGCAGCTACCTTTTTTTTTTCATTACCACAGTATATTAGGAAAGAACCATCTTCAGTGTCTGATTTTAATCAAGCCACTTCTTCACTCTAATTTTCTGCATACCAAGAAGCGCAGTCCTGTGGCTTTGTCTTTTAATCAGAGAGGCACTTTAGCTCCTCAGTTCCTTATTTCACACAGTTTACCATGTATCAACGGTGCAGAAGAGCAGCAAACATTGCTGGGGGAAGAGCTGGCATGAAATGCACGGTCTGTAATTTACTGCTGAGCAACAGGGCTTGGCACACGGGGGACTGGTGGAGCACTGAGGTAAGATGTCCCAGTAAATCTAAGCAAAAAAAAATGTGTCCACAATGTTTTCAGTGGTATATGCAGATACTGCTACCCTGAAACATTCCATGGGAATTGGTCTCCGTTTCGCTACAATTTATAATCCTTAAACTAGGCTCCAGAGACTGAAATTCAGGGAGGGAAAGATGATTTGTGCAAGACTTGCGGCGTAAACCACAGGCTGAGGCTGTTTTCCCTCTGGAGCAGCACACACGGCTTTGTCCTGAAGATGAGTTGCCCGTACTCATCTCGCCCCTTGGGAGGAGTTATTTTTGGATGTTTTATGGAGCTAAATTGCTCTTTCTCTGCTCCTGGTCTTTATCTCACACAGAGATAACTCTGGGGATCTCCACCGCTTTGGAGGATGCGGATGGGGATTTGGCCACTTGCGCCAAGATTTGTTTGAAGTTTGTCAGCTCATTTAAGCCCTCAGCATCCCTACAGGCTTTGGAGTCAGGGCTGCTGGCCATCCAAAGGGGCAGGAGATAAGCAGCAGTGAAATGGATCTGATGAAACAGCAAGTGTAGGACTGAGGACCCATGTCCAGCTTCTGCAGAGGTCACCGGTTCAGGCAGCACAGTCCTGTGGTCAGTGACAATGCAGAATTGGTGTGGCCTTTAGGACAGACCCACAGCCAAAGCAGCAGTGTCTTGCAGGTCGAGACAGGAAGGTTTTGGCAAAGCTTAGGAGAGAGGGCACAGCACAAATCCAAGTTACGCCCTTGGCATGGTGCTGTGGGTGACTCACTGCTGTAAACCAACAAAAAAAGTGTGTTTGAAATATCCATAATAGCTGTTAATAACAGGGATTTAGGGCACGCTGAAAATTTCTGAGTTTTTTTTTTCCTTTTCAGTGTCTAGTTCAATAGTCTTAGTACTTTTCTTCCTAATTTATAATTTTCCACCCTGCTGTAGTGTTGTGCATATGGGTAAATAAAAGTGAGAAAGCCTGAAAGACTCATTTGCATGTGAAGAAGTAGCAGAAACACAGAGTAAGGAGCATCTGTAAATGTGTGGGAGCTGGAGAGTAGCGAGGGGACAGCAAAACTGTTGTAAATAGAAGCAGCTTAAAGTGCAGGATTATGTGCTATGGATAATAAAACACCCCAAGCCAGCACATAAGCCAGATACTGTTCTCAGCAGCAGCATCCAACTGATCCTGTTAGCACTTCAAGGCCCTTTTGTAAACCTTGCTAATTGGTAGTCCAAATTCTTCATGCCAGGGTGTTCACCTGGCCAGAGGACACATAATGCCATGGTTGGCCATGGAGACCTGTAAGAGCAGAAATATTGCATGCAGACCTCAGCTACACGCAGGCTGTACATGGATTTTTAACTGCTTTGATTAGCTGGCAGCAAGCAGCAAAAGAAATGGAGATGTTATATAAATCTCTAGGTTTAATGGGAAATCTGGCAATAATTGGTGTAATTTTCTTCCATTTCCAGTATGAATGATCTGTATTTAGTTTGAGTCTATCTCATGATATACAAGAAGAGAATTTTGACCCAGCATATTTGTGTTTCCCTGTATTGTGTACCTGTTTGAATCACGGTGCTAGGACAACCCAGCCAAAATTTTCAAACAAACCTCTTTTGCATCTGATTCTTTAGGGGGTTTATTAAGCAGAAAATCTGATTCCCAGGGCATAAAACCCAGAGATTTTTCAGCCTTTCATGTTGCAAGCCCAGGTTTTGTGTCAGGGCCCTGAGTGAGCCCCAGCCAGGAGCAGGGAGAGCAGTGCTGTAATTCCAGCGCCAGCTCTGCCTTCTGGGCTGACGATGGCAGACAACTGACAGCAAAACCATGATTTTCTCCACAGGATTGAAATGTGGGGCTGGGGGTTGTTGTCAGCAGAAGGATGGGGTGCAGCAAGAAGGGTTTGTGCCAGCCCTGGAAAAGCTGGGGACAGCAGTTGTCCCTTCAGCTTGACCCAGTGCCACCAGGAGGGCAGAGTCTGCTCTTCCCATTGCCTGCCTAATTTTCCTATTCCCAGAGACAGCTCAGATTTTTTTGCGTTCTCTCAGGTACAGGAGCTGGGTAACTGGGATTTTAGCCCAAAACATGCTCTTTTATGCTCTGCCTGACCTACTTGTCGCTGCCCGTGGGGAGCTGCGGGGGTTTCTGCTCCGCTTGTGCTTCGCTTCCAAGAGTCAGGCTTTTGTGCCCGATGGTGTTGTGGAGCCTTGAAGTTATCTTGGCTTACCCTGGGTATTTTGGTACAGAAGCTGGTTTTTCTGTGCTTCAGCAGCACTCAGGGCACTGATGCTTTGCCTGAAGCGTGGCAAGGCTTTCATGCTGCAGCGTGGAGGGGCAGCGCCAGTCCGGAGCGAGCCGCGGCTCCGGGCGCTGCGGGCACAGACAGGCCCTGCTCTGTTAGCAGTCAGCGAGAGGAGATGGATTTTGCAGCACATCCAGGCCACCTATTCAAGTCCAGGTTCTTTTGGCACCCGTGAAATTGTCTGACAACTTGTGAGCGGGCAGCGTGCCACGTGAGCAGATGGGCTGACTGTCCTGGCAGCCAAGAGCCTGGGATGCTCAGCTGGCAGAGGGGAACGGGAGCAGAGCTCCTCGGTGCTGCTGTCCAAATGCCTGTCCCTCCTGAAGTTACCCTGGGAAGAGCAGGCGCATGGGGTGTCCGGCATGGGCACGGGGTGTTTCACAGCAGAGGTGATACCCCACATTCTGCCCCAGGCTCCTGCTACTCCATCACCGAGGACAAGGGAGTTTCTGAGATGCTTTCAGCCCGAGCTCCCCACTGGGGACAGCTGGCACCTGCCACCGTCCTGTGTCCTCCAGAGACTCACCTTGAAGGCAACAGCACAGCAATTATTTTTTTAACTACCTCTGCTAGGTGGTTTCCTGTGAGAGGCTGGCTCTCGCCAGAAGTGACTCCTGAGATAAAGGGATTAAAACATCCTCTTCGAGGCTTCAGAAATTGTCACAAGGACTTTCTCCAGGGAAGGCCTTAATGCTTATCACCCTGAGGGGCAGCTTTCCTCACACAGGCATGCACTGCATGATGATTGACACATCATTAATTAACTGTTATTAATTAACCCCATAATCTGAAGGGATGGGGAAGGAATTCCTCGCAGGGCTGGATCCTGTCATTTCTTTGAACACACGAGTCCCCTGTTCTGCTGCATTCCCACACCCATCTGGCTTTGGGACTGAAGAAGCTCATAAAGAAGGCAGGACTAATGAACAGCCTTTTACAGGCCCCCCCCAACCGCCTTCATTTCCTGGCAGCCACAGTTCAAACATGGTTTGCAGGAGAGCAACTATTTGTATCTATTACTCAGAGTTTAGAGGAAGAGGAAAATGAAAAAAAATATAATTCTAAGAATTGGTTCCCCTTGTTCCCTGCTGTGTAGAGTGTGATGCTGTGAAGGATAAAGGATCTGTCCCTGATCTAACACGGGTTCCACATGTCCTGTCCCTCCCATTAGGCTGGTTGTGCTACATAAGCCCAAAATTAGGACAGGAAACCAGTCCGGCCTCTCCTTGTTTACTCCATTGGGGTTTCCTCCCTCCCCACAGCTCTCCAAGCCCAGACTGTGCTGAAGGGCCGAGCTGCACCCACAACAGCAGCACAAGGGACAGTTCTTCTCCTGCTGACTTCAGCTGGGCTCTGCAGGTGTCCTTGAAGACTTTATTTTGCTCCCATCATGTGAGCCAGCCCGTATCTTGTGCCAGTTCTGCCTAGTGACCGCTAACAATCTCCTGTGTCAGGCTGCAGCATGATTATAGCTTTATTTCGCTCATTTTGTCTGCATTTGTCTTGCAAGGAGCAACAAGGCAGCGATTCTGTAGTCTAAATGGGGCCTAAGGACAGAAATGGCCCTGTTTGCCCACAAACACCAGATTCTTGGGGTGATGCCAGTCTCAGTAAGACATCAGTGGTGCTGATAAGCCAATAGTCATAATCACTGATCAGTGCTTTGCTGATGTTTTGGCAAGGTTCTGCATCCAATATTGTCGACCCTACACTTTTCCTATTATGCGCTGCATCCTTTGGCAGCAGAAAGGATTTCTCGGTGGCCAGAACGGTACCTGTACTGCAGGAGGTGCCCAGACCCCCACTGTGCCTGGCGGGGCTGGCTCCTTTTATTCGGGGTTGTGGCTCAGTGCTCGTCCCTCCGATGCAATTCCAGGCCCAGCAGCATTAATCCTGCCATTCTGTGTCCCTGCAATTGGGAACGGCCTCCTGTTGCTGACATCTGAATTACATTTTTAACAACAATTTCCTTTGTTATACAGAATGATGCCAAAGCAAACACTGGTGTTGGAGGCTCACTATCTGGTTTAAATAACACAGACCTTTAAGTGGATGAGGACTACGAATCATTTTTATGCAGATTCTGGGTTTGTGTTGTTTGCTTGCTTGTTTGTGAAGGATTTTGTTCTTTTTTTTAATTTTTTTTTTAATTTTCCCCAGCAATGTAAGCCTGTCACTCTTGCAGCAGGACAGTTTGGAAAAGCTCCCTCATTCCTCTCAGCTAATTGTACTCTTATTATATTATTGGATTCTCTCATCTTTCCCTTCCCCTAAAAAGTGTTTTGAATTGCCTGTTATTGCACCAATTCCTTATTGCAATATCTTCTAGATTGAAAAGCTACATGTACTGAAACTATTTTGGTGTTACCAAAGCCATTTAACATGTGTGAACTTAAGGAATGTATTTTCTGGAACTCAGCAGTGACTCCAAAGCCCCAAAGAATTACACTCAACAGCCCTGAATTTCAAAGCCTGACATCACTGCAAGCAAGGAATACAAATCCATCAACAGAAGCAGTATTTTAATTGCTTTTGAATGATTCTATAGAAATCTAAAATTGCTTTGTGGGATGAAAAAAAAAATCCCCACTTTTGTCTGTGAAGAGGTTTTAATTCTGGCGAATAAAATAAGTGGTTGCTGGAATAATACAAGATTTTTTCCCCTCTGACTGTGTAGCTGTTCCTACAGCCCCTGCCTGCTGGGATTTTATCCTTGAGCAGTGAGACATGAGAGTTCATCAGATATTGTACGTGGCAATTGCCAGGCCAGGAGAGGCTGTTTGGTGGCTGGAAGATTTGTGCTTCTGTTGCATTCACTGTTAAAAAATGAGACCACCTGCATTCTTTTGCAATGTGACCTTCTCTAGCTGGTCATATGCTGTGTTTTCTTTGTGATCTGATCTGATTTTAAGGGTAATCAAAAGGCCAACAGTGCTTGAAAACCCAATAATACCTGGACTCTTCTTCTACGGTTTTCCTTTCTTTTTTTTTTTTTTCCTCTTTTTTATGAAAGGAATGAAAACCTTTGCAGACGTTTCTACATCTGGCTTAGCTTCTAGTTAAATGCATCCTCAGGGAGTGCTGGAAAATATTACTTCTCCTGTTTAGAAGAGAAGTAAATGAGTCATATTTTCCAAAATAGTTTTCAAGGAAAGGGATATCAGAAGTTGTTTGCATTTTCCTGTTGAATAGACTTAGTGAATACATAAAATCTGGTCTGCATCACGAGAGGAGCAACACCGGGGTGTGAGTGGTCCCACTCCCTTGGCAAATGGCAAAAGCCTGCCCAGCTGGCAGGTGCCAGGGCAGAATCCATGGCTGAGCCCCCCAGGGATGGGGCAGCCTGAGGGTCCCTTCCCTGTCCCACCCCTTTGCTGTGTGTGGGGTCAAATGCTGTGGCCCTCCTGGCCTGCACAGGAAATGAAATCTGGTCTCTCATCTTATCTCAGCACTTCCATGTGTGAATCAGCTGGAGGAATCCCCTTCCCCCACCTAAAATTTTTAGGATGTCCAAAGGTATCCAGGGTGCCCAAACTGGGGATCACAGTGGAGGCTGGGAGCCTGTCCCACCTTCTGCCTCTCCCTGTGGCTCCTTGGCAGAGAAACCTTTGCTGAGACCCTGAACAAGCTTCAGCCTAGGCCAGGGCACATAAAAGTTGCCATATCCCCCATGTCCCCCCAAACCAGCATCACTGATGGGCTAAACCTTCTCAAAGGCGCTCAAGGACATCCACGGGCATCGCTCAAGTGGGGCCACACCATCATCTAATACAGCAATAACATTTCCTTAACCAGGTATGGAAAGTATTGCTGAGCCCATTTCAGGGAAAACAAAACAAGACAAGACAATCCAGAATTCTGTATTTTACTTAATGTTACACCTGCAAAAAGGTGTTTGGTTGCAGCATATGACATTCCACACTGATATTTTCATGGCATTTGAAGCATGTTGATGCTGAGATGTATTAAAGTACAGAAAACCTTCCTATTGGGGGCTTTTAAA
Organism: Lycocorax pyrrhopterus obiensis; assembly: GCA_014706295.1. NCBI lineage: Eukaryota > Metazoa > Chordata > Aves > Passeriformes > Paradisaeidae > Lycocorax > Lycocorax pyrrhopterus. Next base: position 3,218,321 of record JACSVZ010000012.1, read on the forward strand.
TATTTTTAATTATTTTCAGAAACAAAACTAGCCATTATTGTATTTTTGAAAGACAGTCATTTTGTCCTTTCTTTCATAACCACATATCTTAAAAATACTTTTTAAACAATTATTTTTAAATCATTTTTCCTTTAAATTGACCATAACAAAGCAGACAGATCTCTTCAGGATTAATTTTCCACCTAGCTGAAGAAATTAGCTCTTGCTTTCTCCCTCCCACCTTGGAGCCGTGCTAGGATGGTTACCTGGATACCCTGCCTGTAAAGGATGTGTGTGCCGAGGCAATTTAAGTAGCCTGATTTGTCATCTAACTGCAGAAATCATTAGCAAAGCATTATTTGGCTGGAACACTGTAGGCTGAACGTGGATAACTCCTCTGTGTTGAAGAAAGATTTAATTTAACCACCTTGTGACCAAACATTGTCTGTCTTTAATGCAGAGCTGCAGCAAGGCTGGTGTGAGGAATACAAGTGGTATCTGGGTGGGAAGTTATTCTCCTGCGGTGTATAACTATTGGGAATTTATTCTGCACCAGGAGGAGGACAGCTGCTTTTAAATTTGTTGGTTCTGAATCTACTGGTTGGTTTATTTTGGGGCAAATAATTTTTGTGTCGAGGAGAAGAAGGGAAGAAAATATGAGCCTGGTTTTTCCTTTTTTGCTATGTAACTTTCCTCCTTGTCACAGTCCCCGTTTCAATTTATTTCTCTGGTTATCATCTCTGCTTTTAAAATGGCAATTCCATCAGGATGGAAGGATCCTTACAAGCAGGTTTTTAAAAACAAGCTGGTGGAGTTACAACGATGGTTTGAAATATGTGACAGAGTGTAAAGCAGAAAATAGCGGCCTCCTCTGATAAGACCTGCATGTCAAAGGCAGAAATTGGCATTTCCTTGGAATCTGACTCAGGAGCGTGGTCAGGGGCGTAGTCTGGGCATAACAATAAGGAACGTGAAAACAATTCTGAGTTTTAGGAAGAGGGTTTTTGTAGTTCTCAGATCACGTTTTAGTTTAAGATTGAACATAACATAAACATTTTAAGGCTCTGACCAAAATCAGATCATTTATTATTGAATCCAGTATGATTTGGACAACTCAGCCGGAGTCTGGTGATCTGTCAGGTTCCACAGACCTGCAGCCTCCCATCAAAGGTAATTCTGCAGCTACAGCTGAATTGCAGAAGCACCACAGTTGCAGAGCTGCCAATTATATATTCCTGAACATTCTTCTTGGCAAATCAACTCCCAAATCATGTTCAGAAATCATAGTCTTAAATGAAGCACGGCTGCAAAATATTCTGCTGATCTATGGTGCAAGTCCTTTTCCTTTAGTCATAATTGATGTTACAAAATATTTTATGGCTTCTGTCATTAGTATTCCCAATTGGCTCAATCTACAATTTATCTCATGCTGTAAAAATGCTAAGAATTTTCTACTGATTAGCAGCAACAGTAGGACATGTTTCTACATTTATCTACATGGGGTATTTTTGGGTGGGTAAGGAGTCCTTTGTCTTTGAATTATAATGTGTCTAGACGTTCTGGTTTTGTTACAAATCTAGCAAAATGAAGATGCTTTTGAGGTAGTAATTAAATTCTTTCAGTGACATATAGTCTACTGTGCACAAGGCTTCAGGATAATGAATATATTTATTTCCAGGAAATCTACAGTATTTTCCTTGCCATTTGTAGGACTCAGCATATAAATAATGCAGGCCATGCTGTGCTGATTTTCAGTTCATCCCAGGAAATTATGCCATTAAAAATGCCACAGTTCTTTCAGGCACACACAGACACAGCAGGTAAAGAGAATATTCATGTGATGAACAGTGACAGAAGCAGCATTAGCTGATGCATAACCTTGCAAAGCACCCCTTAGACAATGAAACTGTTTGTAGTAATTACAGTGTGGAATGAGACTGTTGTTTAACTTAACATCATGGCAGCCAAACTGCGATCCATCAAAGTGGCTCTGAATTTGTAACCCAGGGTTAGGACTTGGAAGTGCAAACTAAAGTGAAGGGAAATGAAGAGCTCTGGAGCCTCCCCTGCCACTCCAAACACACAGAGTTGATGAGCGTGGTGAAAATGGAACTTCTTTTAAGCAGTTCTGGAAACGTAAGGTCCCCATAAATTCCTCACAGCCTTACTTTTGTCTGTGAGCATATGTTGCTGTTTGAAATCTGCAATTCCGTGTTAAAATCTCCCCTGTACAAAACCAGCAGTGGCTCCTGCAGTGCTCAGACAGCACTAAGATCACACGGTGTGTAAAAGCAGCATCGTGTGTCTTTGCTCAGTGAGGTGAGAGTGGTTTGTGTGCTTAAGAAGGAAAATTTACCATCTCCCCTTCGTAGGCATTACTTATGCATAAGCAGAGCTTTAGTACGTGTTGCAAATGGAAATCAAGTACATGATGTGCCTGGAAGGAGTTTATCCGACTATTTATGGGCTGATCACATTTGGAGCTAGAACTGGCTTGGTTATTTTTAGTTGAATAATGCTACAGTAGTAGTTGCATTTACAAGGAAGCGAGAAAATTCTCCTGCAATTCACAGACCTTTCTCGCTGGATCACAAACCCCCGTGTCCCCACACTCCGTGTCCCAGAGGAGAAGCTGAATGCCACATGCCAGGGGCTGCCTGTCTGACTGCAGGTCAAGGAGTCACAGCTCAGACACAGATTTAAACTCCCACAAAGCAGCTTTGTGGGTCTTTGTGCCTGTCCTCCTTCGCTCCCTGCTCTGTGCAGCGCACTCGGACGGGCTTTGCCCGCTTGAAGCCACACGCTCTGCTCTGGAAGCGGACCATGACTGTTCTTTGGCAATGCAGGACAGGTTTTCCCGTCCCTCAGAGGTGGTACCTGCGTGGAGTGCATGTGTTTGCCCGATGGTGTTGGAGGAGACCAGTTTTCAGTGCTGGAGTTGGGTGGAACTGGCACAAAGGGGCTTTGTGCAGGAGGGAATTCAGCTGGGCACGAGGCTCGTGTGTGGAAAGTTCTGGCTGGACCTCTCAGGTTAGTTCAGAAAGAAGAAAAATCTCACTGTCTTTAGAAAAAAAGCAAGGCCTCAATCTTCTTTCTCATCATAAAAACCAACAATTTTAAGCTATTGGTCTTTGATACACCTCTGGAAAAAAGGTCCAATAATTTTGAAGATGCAGATGTAATACATAGGTACATCATTAGCATGAGTCATTGTTCCTTCTTTCTTACAAAGAAAAGGAACTGAAAACCATTAAAAATCATGAAATAATAAGGCAGAAGCATATAATTTAATATGGTCATCTATTAAAAATGCACACTGTGCATAAATAGTCAGATATATCAGCAGGGAACCAGCAGCCATCTAACAACTAAGTTGCTTTGCAATTGCCATCTGACCTGTAGATAAGTGGAAACAATGTCTTCATTAAACTTACAGAACTGAATATTAATCATTAGCAAAACCAGCACTGCAAGATGAAGGGGAAGTCTTGCCATGGCCCTGGGAGCTGAGTGCATGTGTCTAATGGCAGGATTTAACTATTAAGGTCATATCAAAAATAGATCTGCTGTTTGTCCACGGGGTTTACTGGTCTGCTACAAAGGTAATCAGATTTAGGATGTCATTTAAAGACTTACTGCATGGTGTGGGAAGAAAAGGTGTATCTGGAAATATGCCCTAAAAGTCTTGACTTCACTTGACTTGTCCTCCTATTTTCTCCTCTGGGTGAAAAAGATTAAGAACAACTGAGTGTTTAATTTTTACAACATTTTATGGAAGAGTGGGGGTTTTTTTGTTGCTTTCAGTGTTCCCACTGCTCTGGCCTCTGCTCCCTGCCAGAGTTGGATGGTGGGAGCAGGAGGTGGTGATTCCCTGACATTCCTGGGCTCACGCTCTCAGACTGCACTGTAGGTATGTAGGTGAAATCCCAAATTTGGAGAATGTGACAGCGTGACATCGTGGCACCAGTGGATGTGATGCTGGCAATCAAAGGGCAGAGCTAATATTTTTAAAGAGGTGACTAAAAAGATGTGTATATGTATAAAAAATGGACTGTCAAATTTAATCTTCTTTGCACCCTTGGGTCATTTTCCTCATTTTCCTGGAGGTGAGCAAGGAACACACTTTATTTTGTTTCCTTTGGTTTCCTCTTGCACGCATTTGAACCAATAAGCCCATTCAGTCAGAAGATGCTCTGGCTGTCTGTAACTAATCCTGAAATACTTTCCTCACATTCATATTGCTGGTGAGCAGTTCTGTCAATACAATCACTGCCTGTGAGCTGCATGGAAAACAGCACCCAGGAAAAAAAAATGAAAAAAAAGGTTTAATTCTTGCCAATATTTGTGATAAAATGAAGATCTTCACTCAACTTTATTGGAATTTACTCAGGCATTTGGTGATAGCAGCCTACTGGAGATTGCTTAAGGAGGGAACTCGAGGGACCTGTAATAAAACACAAGAAGATGACTTGTGTATTCTTTGCTATCTGAGATCTCAGGTCCTGAAAGTGTCAGACACACAATGTGCTTTAGACAGAGTTGGAATTCCAATATTAATTTAAGATTCTTCAACTCCTGCTCTTGCCTAATCCTGCATTATCCGCCTTGATATTGGCAAGAGCTGTGGAGGATATCACGGACGTCTTTAAACTAAATGCTAAAACCAGAGGTTATGTATTCTGTCCCCCTCATCCAGGCATGCACAAGAATGGGGTGTTTGCTGTCACAGGTGGCTCATGTAGTTATTTGGTTGAGTCTGCATCTGTTCCACAATCCTCTGGAGTCACAGGGAGCTTTTCCCATGAATTCACTGCCCTTTAAATTTGAGTACAGGCAGGTCAGGTCCCAGCTGATGAACTGGCTCTGTCTTTCCTGATCCAGTTCACCTTGAACTCATGGGAAACCTTTCACTGAGTAGAAGGAAAGTTGGATCAGACCCAGAGGAAAAACAGTAAGTGCTGCAGGAATGGGACAATGAAGTCCAATGGTTAAATCACACAATCGCTTTGCTCTGCCATATACTTATCCTCACAGTAGGAAAACTGAAATACAAATGTCCTTGGCTTTGGGGAAAACATCATTCTGTCTCTGAAACCAAATTGCTGTGGGCTGTGCACACACACAGCTATCGTGCTGTACATACAGTAGATAAGCTTCACATTTTGTAGACATTTAAACACAGTTAAAAATTCAGGGAGAGGTAACCAGACATTCACTGTTAGAGAAAAGCAGCTGCATGTCATAAATCAGCTCCACAAAAAAAAAAAATAAACCAAAATCTGGCAACAGTACCATTTCACTAAAGCTTTTACTGCACATCTTTTGCAGAATTTTCCTCCCTTCTCTTGTCCTCTACTCTTGCCTCTTTTTTCATGTATTGTTTTTTTCTAAGCTCTGCTTTTATTATCAACCCTCACACACTTCATTGAGATCTCCCCTCATCTTACCAAACATCCTCAATGTAGATAGATTTTAAAGTTTAAATTAGCTGAAACTAAGGTGTAAGAGTGGGGCAGGGGAGCACACGTGTGTCACACTGAGCACTGGCTCAGCACAGCCTCGCCAGAGGAAAGTGTTCCCTCTGTCTGCCTGTACACACACACAGATCCCGTTCTTTATCTCCACTCCAGCTCCGAGTGGGTGCATTTTTGCAACCCACCAAGCGTGAATATCCCTCTGCACCTCGAGCGTGGGAGTTCACCGAGCGATTGCACTCGATGGGAGATGTTTATATAAAACAATGATTGCCCTGAGCAGCCAGGCCAGCCACAGCCTTCCTTCCCTTGCAGTGCCACAGAGCACTTCCCCTAACATCCTTCTGCTCTTTTTCTTTTCATGCGGAATATTTTTCAGAGATTTCAGTAGGTCTTTTTTTATTTATTTATTTAAGAGGAGCAGTTTAGGCCAATACTGAGCCCTTCTGAAATCCTGCATCCACTGTCATTTTAAGTGATTCTCCTCAAAACCCGCACCTCTATTTTTTTCCCTAAAATGCTGTGTCTATAACTGGGATTAAAGGAGGAGAGGGATGATGCTCTGTGGCAAGCAGGGACTGTATTTGCAGCTCCCCAGCGGCAGGGCCCACATGGAGGCCGGCAGGTTAAAATCCTCCTTCTCAGTGGAGGTGGAGGAGAGGGAAGAGATGCTAATATGGTTTGATTTTCCCCTGAGAATGACCCAGTGACTCCCTGTGGGCTGCAGAGCGTTAACCTACCCTTCATGCAGACAGCTGCAAGCTTAAAGGACCCTGATGTGTAATTTCCAGTGTAATTTGTGACTCATGTGGTGCCCTTTATATAAAGTGTGGATTAGCAGGGAAGGTTTCCAGCCTGGAAGAGGAGAAGTTTAGAGGGAAAGTAAAGGGGATTTTTTATAGTTTTGTAAAACAGCATGATTATTCTGTGAAATGGCTACTAAAAAAGCTTCCAACCCAGTACGCTCTTCCTCATGCAATAAATGAACAACCAAGGCTGAGGAAGATACAGTAAACATACTCAAATTTAGTCAGGGAGTGAAATATTTGGGTTAATACTAAGATGACCCAGGGCTGTGTTCGACCTGAGAAGTTAAGGCATCCTCTGGCTGAGGCTGAGGAACACTGTTCCCAAGTTCTTGAGAGGTTTAGGAGCACCCAGGAGTATTTGCACTTGTAAGTCGCCTTGGCAGCCTTCAGGCAGTAAGTAAATCCCTGAGAAATGCTCAAAGTGGTGATGTCAGCACATTCCCAAACATGTAACCCTCTGCAGATGGAAATAATCCAGGTGGGAGACGTGTCAGTGCGGGGAAATCAGCCTCAGAGGTGTACTGATCCCACAGCAGTGGGACGGGGCCAGTGCCAGAGCTCAGCTGGGGAATGGCGAGCAACAAAGTGCTGCTCCATATTCCTTGTTTGGGCAAAATTCTGGCTGGGAAGAAAACACATGAGAAAATGAGGGGTTGCCACGAACTGCAGAACCAGCTTAGGGCAAAGAATAAGTTGGGCACTCTTCACAGAGATTGTGTTTGCTGACAGGAGCAGTAATGAGACAGGAGTTAAAACAAAATAAACGAGGAAACAGAGAGGTTCCATGGTTTGCTTTATTAGAGCAATGAAATAACCACACCATATCAAAGCAGTTCCCACTTCCTTTGTAACCACGAAGCAGTCTGAGGCAATTACACCTCTTTCCAGCTCAGAGAGGCACATCACCCTCTGCCACAAGTTAAAGAATGTTAACAGCAGCAGGGAGGCGAGTTCAGGGGTGCCTGTGCTTTATTGGGAAATCCCACCTTTGAGGAATTACAAACACTCAGTCCTGGGCAGCAATTATCTCTCAGTAACCACGTGTCTGCTGTCCTTGGTGGCAAAATTACAGAAGGTTCCCAGGATTTGGGATTGAAGCAAGCTTGAAAAGCAAAACTTGTGGTTCTCTGGGTGAAAGCCCCCTCTGACAGGCAGAAGGACGGGGCACCAGTCCATCCTCTGGCCCCTCTGTGGGGCATTTCTGGGGGAAATGATGTGCGGGGGCTGGAGCTGAGCTGTCTGCTGGCACTCAGGTCTGGGGTTTGCAGGAGGAGGTTGCACAAGATGCTCTGATCCCCTATTTCTCCTTTTGCGCTGAAACTTTGACATGCATAGCTGGTGTAGCAGCTCTACAAATAAGAATTTCATGCTCTTTTTTTTAATGTATTGGTCCACACAGTATGTAGGCTCTGTCCTATTTTGATGGTAGTTGTTTATCTGCAAAGTCTTGGGCACTTAGCTCAGTGCAGTTCAGTATCCAGCAGCTCCTGCGTGGTAAACTGGAAATATAAAGCCAAAAGCCCCTGTAAAAACCAACCCACAACCAGACCACCCCAACAACCATTAAACAGTTCTTAACATGTAATATTATAGCTCATGATATAATTCATAACCCATACGACATACGGCAAAAGCCAGCTCTCAGTAATTCACCTACAGCATTAAGACTGTAAGAACTGCAACACTTCATGAGTGAGAGAGAGGGGGCTGGGGGATGCAGAAATTCAAACTCTCAGCTGCAAATTGGAAGAGGGAGCCTGGGCCAAATGTGCTGAATACAGAGTGCAAACACTGTGGTGCTTCTAGTGGTGTCAGTCCAAAGTTCAGACAGCTTTTGGCCCGGAGAGGAGAAGGTTGGGCCTGTACATTGTGCTCATACAAGTTGTTCCTACTGCCCTGTGGCCCCTCAGCACATTCCTCTACCTGGCACAGCTCAAAAGGCATTTCAGGAACACGAGAGCTCACAAAAGTTGTCTGAGCCTTTCTAGATCTCTTTGTAGTTGCCTGTGTGGGGCAGGAGACACACTGAAAGCCAGGATTTGAGCCTTATTTCACTTACAAGGAGTCTGGATCACACCAAGGAAGTGCAGGCCTCAGTGTCAGCCACGAAGGTGACATCTGGGACGTGGCAAAGCCCGTGGCCAAACTGACTTGTGCTTTTGGCAGAATGACAAAATACTTCTTGGGAAACTATCTTTTCCCAAAGAAGTTGTTGTCATGGGTGGAAAGAAGAAGAAGAAGGAGGAGAAAAACCAGCTCTGAGTCTGGCAGTGGCCGGGGTGAGTGGCCAGAGCTGCTGCGGGGATCTGGTGCTGATCGCTGGCTTGTTCTTGCAAAGTGCTGAGCACAAAACAGCTCCGAGGAAGGATTAAGTCTGTGCTTGACTGTCAAGGACACACATAGTTCACTGGCTATATGTGTGCCCACAGTTAAGCATGTGCTTAATGAGGCTCGAGTGCTTCGCTTAGGGCAGAGCTGAATCCGTAATAGCTCCATGTTTTTGCAGCTTTTGCTGAAAAACGGGGCTAATATTCTCCTGCTTCCTGGGAGATTTTGAGGACAAACTTACTAGCGTTCATGGTTCTCGTAATGATAGGGAGGAAACTCATGAATAAAAAGGAAGAAGTTATGTATCAATACATCAGACTCACAGTAATTACTTTTTCCAGCCTACAAACCTATTGTGAACCCAGGAATTTCGATAGGCACATACATCACGTACAGTGAGAAGAAAAAATCCAAAAAGCTGAAAGAAATTTGAGCTCTGCTATGCTTCTAATATGTTTAATGTTATTGTTCCATTAAATCCCTACCCTTAATGACCCCAGACATATTAAATAACATTCTCAGGGCTGAAGAAATGCTTGAGACTTCTAATTTTACACATATTTTTTCCTCCTGTGCTCTCAGACCTCTAGAAATGTTATATATTGAAAAGCCTCTGTAGAAAATACTCTGCAGTCTTTTTCCTGAAGGGAGGCTGCAGGTGACTGGGCTCACATGGAGCTCTGTTTGCTCTTGACAGTTTTTCAAAAATAGTTTTTGCAGCTGTATCATTTTTCATGTTTGCAATTTGTGGCGAGCAGACAATGTACAGTGGAGCCTCAAAGGGATAAATCAAGGGGAAAGATGACAGATATCATGGGCTTGGCATGGCAAAAATGCTCACACCACTTGCTTAAGAGCACAAAAGAATCTAGGCCATGCAGGGACAGAAAGTATTCGTGGTGATATAATTTCTTAATGAAGATGTCTTAAAAAAAGCACAAAATATCACTGCAGCACCTCATTAATGACATCTCCTGCTTTTTTAATTGCCATGAGGCTTTTTTCTCCCTGCTGTGACAGCAGCATTGACCATGTTAACACTGGCACTGGGAACTCTTTTGTTGTGCTGTCAGGTACCTTTTAATCTTTCAATTCCTGTATGTCAAGTCAGGTTTCTACCTCAAGGGTGAACCAAACCTTATTTCTGGGTCAAGAATTTTTGTTTTTTATCTGCAAAGTAAATTAGTGACAGGAGCATCCCAGAGCTTGCCTTTCTTTTCACACCATGACTCATTTGTTTTTCTGTACAAGCCCTGCTTGTTCTGGATGATGGAAAAACATTTCTACCCAACAAGCACTGCCACTTAGCCACTGTGGCATCAGTGTTCATCTGTTCTCTCCATTCCTTCTTCCCACCAGCATCTCAAGAGGGGAGACAAAGATGAGTTTGCAGCCAGAGCCCCACCTTTGCACCCCTGTAATTTATGGGCTCTGCCTCCTGTGCAGTCAGCACTCTGGTATGGACTGTAACCCTCCTGCTGAGCTCCCTGGGCAGGGGGAGGCTTCTCTAAATCAGGGTATGAAGACCTGAGCTTCTGATTTTGGAAACACACACTTCAGTCCCCACTGCTGGCCAAAAAGCAGCCGTGCCTGTCGCTGCTTACAGCAGAAGCAGCCCTGGACAGAGCTCACTACAGCAATTGTGAAAAGCATCTTTATTTCCTTTACCCCAGCATCCGGTGGGGCTGCTTTTCCTTAATAACTGAGATCTGCCCCATAATGTTGAAAAAACTCATCTTACCTCAAGTGTTTTTCAAAACTTGTGTGCTTTGTAACACTGCCTGCCTCTAAAATTTCAGGATTCCTTAAAGAAAGGCATAAAACACCCTTGTAGCACCTCACTAATGTGTGCAGGGGAAATACAGGCAAATGTTACGAAGAATGATCCTGCTTGTCTGGTCACATCATGTCCAAACCACAGCAGGCAGTGTTAGATATTGCTGTTTGTGCTGGGTTATGCATTAAATGCCCCTCTGTACATCCCCCTGGAGCTGGGTGGCACTGGAGCTCATCTCTCTGGTTTTGTGGGGCTTACCTGCTCCTTAACAGCATTTCATTTGGCTTTCTTTACAGCCACCTCCTAAATAATAATAATATAAAACAATAACAAGAATGACAATCCACCTGTGAATCTCAGCTCTGACCAGGTGAGAGCTCAGCATCCAGCACACCCCATCTCCTTAGCCACATTCCCAGGGGACACGAAGGGGACCAGCGGCTGCCACACCAAAAAGCGCGGGTGGGGAGCACATCCTGACAAATGTGCTTACAGTAATAGATTTTTATTCCCATTTGCTTTTCCCATGGTGACAGTCAGCTACTTACTGGGCAGAGCTGGAAGTAATATTCTGAATTGCTGAAGGAAATTTTCCCAGTTGATCAAACTCTTATGTGTTTTGTGCTGATCAAAGATTCTCTTCATGTCTTATGCATTTGAAAGCACAAAAGAATGAATGAAAAAAGAGCTATTCTTCTGAGCTGGTAGACAATGAAATGATGATTGGTGAGATTATGCCTTGACTTTACTGTCAGCACAATGTCAGTAAAGGCAACAGTATAGAGAAGGTGCATTTTGAGATATTAATACCACTAAAAGAAACAGAAAAGCCCCCAAAAAGAGGAAAATGTCTGGGTGTATTATTATTTTTATAGTTTAGTGGAGAATAAAATGAATTTTTCATATTCTTGAATCATATTATTTGCCCTGATTATTCATCCCTTCATATCCTATCTGCTTGTGTAGGCAAGAGTGGTAACTCAGTGTTTTGCTCAGGTGAAAATCTGCTTTTTTATATATATATTTATATTTATATATGTATGCATCTAGTGCATGGGATGGCAGGAGCCTTCCACTGGTGCTGCTCCCAGCGAGGGACTGACTTTGCACAACCTTTTCACAAATGCCCTGACCTGTGTAGAGGAATTAGAGGTTGCTTCTTTGACTTCTAGCAGCAGTGTTGGTTTTAATGGCAAAGCCTAAAATGGGCTTTCAGGGCTCTGGGTTGTTTGGATTTTTAATGAATTAAAAAAAAATTAATTGTGCTTAGTAAAGAAGGGGCCTCTGAGCTGAGGAATGTGCAGTCTCAAGGCGTTAAGCCTTCATTCCCAGGTCTTGGGTTGGGGATGCTCTTTTCAGGAACGGGAGCCAGTTGTTCTGCTGTGTTTGTCACATGTATCACCCCTCAGAAAGGCACACACATCAACTGCAGCAGGTGTCCCTGGGATGGTTTTGCCCTGATCATGGAGCGAGGAGAAAGAGCAAGACTGGAAATAAGCAGGGGAGGAAGGCCAGCACATGGGGACTCAGATGAGAGCCTGTAGCCGTGAGATCACAAAAGGACGTTTTGAAGATCACATTATAGCAACGTCTGTCAAGAGTGGTTTAGTTCTAGCTGATCTTGCCCTGGGGCCTGGGAATGGGCTAGGTGACCTCCTGAGCCTCCTTTTGCTTTTACACTGGAAACAGAAAGAAAACGCACCTCAATACACTGCTTCCTTGTGGATTTTCTCTCCCTCTTCCCCCCACTGTCCTTCTGTGCCAGATAACAAGATATTTATATATACAAACGTGCTTTCCAAAGCTTATTGTCATTCTCTGCATAAGAAGTTTATGATTTATATTAAGCTGACTGGTACTTGAGCATGTGCTGTTGTCAGGCTCTCTCCGTCTGCTCAGGACAAAAGCACTCCGGGGCTGGCACGCAAGAGCATGGTCTGGGTATTTATCCTTTTGGCAGTTTGCTAATTATTCCTGTTGCTATCACATCCCCACACGGATTTCTGTCTCTCTGCCACAGTAAATATTCTCGCATTTTTTCGAGCTGCAGAGCTGGTACTTAAACTGGAGAAGCCTGAATATCCTGCAGGGGCCCATATTGTCATTTGGTCGATAGCAGTGGAATGGGCCAAACATCCTTTCTGTACCACTCAAATTGCATGTCTTTGCATTCCTGCGTTGGCCACTCATTTTCTGGCCCATATTCTGCTCTTGTAAACAGCTCCTATCGTCCCTGGGAGTGCTCTTTGTAGCACAATGCTTTGATAAAGCCGGAGCCATCAGCTGCCAAGACTCCATGAGGAGTCAGAAATAGGCACCAGATATCTCTGCTGCTGTAGATGTAGCTGCATTAGCAGTATCATTTCTCTTCCTAAGGACTTACTAAGCCATTAAAATGTGTTATAAAATTAAATGGCACTTTTTCCACCTGTTCTAACCGGTGCCAAGTGCATTGAAAACCCTCCCAGATGATACAACTCTGCATGCAAAATCTCAGTACCCTCCTAAGGACTGCAGCTGCCTCAGAGACACTTTTTTTTTCCATGGGCTGCCTCCTTCACTTAGAATAATAAGCTTTAGATGATCTCAGGGCACTCTAGATGCCCCTGCTGCACAATCCAATTTGACATAAGTGTTGCATGGAGGGGAGGGAGGGAGAAAATCTTGCAAGCAGACACTGGACTTTCAGTCTGAGATTTCCATTAATACAAGGAAGAAGTTCATCAGTGAGGGCTTGGGAGATTTCATGCCCGTCTGTGTTGGAAGAAGGGCTCTCTGGAATTGATGGACCATCATCTATGCTTCAGTGGTGTGCTGGATAAAGGGGCTGCCTGTGGAGCTTCCAATTGCAAAAAATCCTGGAGTCCATTCCAGGCCATAAAATCATTGAAACAGCAGCAGTCTGCTGAGTGGACACCTTTTAGTCCTGCCTTAACCATCCTTTTAGTCTTGTATTAGCTATATTTTATCCTTTAGGTAACGCTCTATATGAACTGTTGAGCCTGCAGCTCGGCTGCAGGACAGGTATTTAAACACCTTAAGTGCTCCACAGGAAGAGAGGAAAGCTGCTTTCCAAAGGAGAAGAATAGCAACCTATGGCTGTGGGTGGACCCAGTTAATCTCCTGTTATCTGTTCTGATAGCCAAATTACGCTCTTATCAGTGTGAGTCCTGTCCCTGCCAATGCAATTACAGAGCCTCACTGGTTTATATCTCTTAGTGAGTTTGCTGCTGCCCAATTCCCCTGGCTGAGTCAGGCAGGGGCTCTGTCTGCAGAATGGCCTGACCCAAGCAAACCTGCTCCCTGCTGCAGCAAAACTCGTTGTTGTGCTCCCTAATCATCCCTAATCCCAGCGGCTGATTCCCCTGATTGTGTGTCAGAACACGGGGGTAATCTGTTTAAAAGGAGCTGTTTTCCAAGCGGCAGCACTTCCTCTAGTTAGTTCAGGGCCGTGGGTCTGACACAAGAGGTGTCTCGGAGATGTCTCTGGACGGCAGCACGGGAAGACAGCATGTGTCTGTCAGGATAACACTTAGCTCACATTGGGCTCTTTGCCCTATTTTCTAGCTTTTTGGCTGCTGCACAGATAATAGAGCCCCTCCAGAGCAGAGGAAGTCTGGCACTGAGCAGGATTCTTTCGAGTAATGCATAGCCCTGGTGGGTATTAATCATGGCAGTTTAGGCAGGTAGTGATCCTGGAAACTAAATACAGATTTCCATGGTAAAGGTTTTAATTTTTAGAATATTGTTTTCTGAAATACCAGAGAGTCTGCAGAGCCTGCAGTCGCCCTGTGGTGATTTGGTTCATGAACAGCAAAAAGAAAAGTCCTGAGGAGTTATTAATGTCGAGGCTGGGAGATCAAGTGATTGGCAAAAAAAAAATGTTTCCAGAAACATTTAAGAGAAGCTTGAGACTTTGCGATTATTTCTGAACACTAATCACTATGTTGATTTATCCAAATACTACTGAACACCAAACCAGGTCCCAACCATAGCTAGAATGGAGCTGACTCACCACATTTATTCATGACTGCTCATTTATCAGAGCAGCTTTTTCTCTGCTGTTTGTAAGCATGACTCACTTTTATAGCCACCAGATCAGATCACAGTTGTATCTTGTCTTGTGTCAACACAAACGTGTCCCTGTCCTGTTTAAAATCATTCTTTGCTTCCTGTGTTTTTTCTGAGTTGTGCCATGGTGGGAAAATCTTCATGGGCTTTGATTTCCCCTTAGTTCTTATTTCTTCCCTACACATGTTACCGTGCTGATTTGTCTTTTCCTCATGCTGTAATTGGGCTGGTGCCACTGTGTAATTTTTAACTGTGTGCAGTATCAACAGACCTCCATCTGTCTCTCCTCCAGAGCTTCCCAGCCTGCCACTATAAATATCTGCCAAATCCTTCTCCAAAGAGAGGATCACCAGATTCCAACTGTTTGCAAAATAAGAGCCACTGCCAGAAATCCTCTCCCACCGTCTGCAACCTGTGCAGAACCTGTCCCTGCTCGGTGTGGGATGGCAGTGCTGGCACTGAGGAGCTCAGACTGCAATTCATTGTCCCTCGGAAGTGTGTGCTGCTGCAGAGGGCTCAGCATGTTGGTCTCTTTGCTCAAATATCTCATTATATGTGTCATTTTATTAGACAATAACCTTCACCAACCATCAGGTGATAAAACCAAACTGACTTGTAGGTAGGGGGGGTTTTTTCCCTTTTAAAATGCAATTCTAATTTAAAACATGCTGTGGGGTGGATCAGTTCCAGCGTTGTTTTGTAAGATGCTTTACTTGACCTGGAAGGGTCTGGAAGTTCATTCCCCTTTCCCAGCATGTCACTTAGGGACTGAGGACCAGTTACCATGATATAAAGCTGGAGGAACTGGTTGGACTTGCTCAGAGCAGTTTGATCTTCCGCCTCTCTATACTTATACAACAGAATAGATCGTTAGAAGAATTAAGAATTAGCACCAAACAGGCTTGGTTGGCTTGTGCATAGTTAAAAAAAAAGAAGGCAAAATAAAATAAAAGACATTATGCATTTTTTAAAAAATATATAATTAAAATAAAACTTGGATAAAATACTATTGCGTATCAATGCAGTTGGAAAAAGTAAAAATTCTAGATTACGATGTTTAACACTGTTAAAGCCATTCTTATATCAGTCTGTTAATGGCATTGGCTCAGAGCTCTGTGAGGCTCACGTGGCTTTGTAAGTTCAGTTGTGTACCTTGGGCTGTGATCCACACTTGTGTTGGTGTTTGCTGGTGGTATGGCAGCTTGCTCCGGCTGGGGAATTCCCAAGGAACCTCTTTAGGTACTGCTGCGGACATCAAATTAAAAATAAATGTCTGCTTGAATAAAAATCTGTCTATTTAACATCAGATCCAAGGAACCAGATTTCTGTTGTATCCGTGGAAGATTGGAGTAAGTCAGCATAAAGGATTTTTCAAGGTTATTTCAGGAGAGGGTTTCATGTCTGGATCTGCTGCGTCTCAGTTGTGTAGAGCTCTGCAGAGGAGCATAAGGAATGTAAAGCATCTTGGGGGGGTTGGGAAATCCTCCTTCCAGTCTACATTCTGAATAACACGGTATTTTCAAGAGGCAGAGAAGTGGGGGCCATGGGTTTGGCATGAGTATGGACCTTGTGAAAAGTGGCTGGAGAGCACCTGAAGCACCAAAGAAACTTGGGAGTTTGTGTCATGATGTGTCGTCAGGTGCCAAAAATACTGATATTTCCATTGTCTAGATTGCACTGTGGATTTGGTGTCCATTTTTGAAGGTTTTTGGGCAATCAGTTTCATGATTTTCGTAGGAGGGTGTGCTGTCACTTAATAGTACGTTATGACAGCAGAAAAATATGTATAAACAAGCCCGAGCCTGCAGGACACCTGTGCTTACTCCCAACTGAAAAATATCCACAGCCATTCCCGGGGTGTCAGGGAGCACAGGGAAGAGGGAAAGGGAGCACAGGCTGGGCTGGGGCAGGGCTGTGCTTGCAAGGCTGAGATCCAGCCCTCAGCTAAGTCTGATTTTCTGGAGCAAGGTTTTCTCGTAAAGGAACAGCCGTGGTTTCTTTTACAGTCTCTGGGAGATAAAAAGCAGATGGCACTGATTAGCTAATTAGTAATATTTTCTGCAACTTGTCGGCTTGATGTGCGTAAAGTTTGTGAAATCTTGGGCTGAGGATTTGTTGAAGAAATCAACTCTTTTAAAGTCTGGGGAGGAGGGAAAGTTTCATACAAATATGTAATTTTATGTCCAGCAGAAATAGGTTAATCTTTTTTTCTTTGAATTCATATTCAGAGCTCATTCCTTCATTTTTTAGGGGAATGTGCACAATGAGGTTGCAGCTCTCCTAACTCTTGTCTTGACTGCTTAGAGCATTGTGTGATGTGCCAGAGGTTCTGCTCTCCCCCATTCCTCTTTCTGGGCGTGCTCTTTGCCCTTTTGCATTTCATACAGAGACAAAGCAAAATACTGGTTTTTATTTCATGCCAAACTCGCTTTTAGCTTGTGTCCTTGTGAACCCTTTGTGGGCACAGCAGCTCCCCAGCAGGACTTCTGCCGAGTCTTGGCCACCTCCATGACCACTGCTACGACAGTGGTCAGTGCTGTTTTGGCCAGAGCATCACTGGGGTGTTTAAGGCCACTCTGACCTTGAGTTCTATTGGACACAAGTCAAATGCCTTGATGTTGTTCATCATTTAGGGCAAGACAGAGTACCTTGCAGAGATGTTAATGTAAAAAGGAATGTCTGAGAAAGGATATCAGGCTTTCAAACCCTGCTGGGTGCACAGCAAAGTCTTCATACAGCAGAAAACCACAAGATTTATCTGTTTTCTCCAGCAACTTGGAGAGCCCCGTCAGGGCTTGTGGGCAGACACCAGCCCTGGTAGTCACAGTGGTGGGTGGACACAGCTTCGGGTCCCCAACAAACCCAAAATTAGGACTTCTGTGGAGGTTTGGGCTCTGCACCAGCACCACCCCAAAGCCTCTCATGCACCAAGGTCCCTGTGCAGAAGCTGTATTTTAACTGCTAGCGTGCAGCACGAGTGACGCATGAGCTGTCAGCTGGGCCACCTGTGACAGCGGGGAATGAGAAAGAACTTTGTTTTCCTCTTTTGGAGAGCTGTCCTCCCTTGCAGATGCTCTGCAGGCAGCTTTGCTGTGCTTATCTCCTACTGAAGACTTCAAAACAGGGCATGATGCAGGTTGAGGTGCAACCCAGACATGGCACTGGTCAACTGCTTGAGTTGTGCTCCATCCAAAAGGACTGGAATTTGCCTGAAGTGAGACACAGATTTGCTCCTGTCTTCGTATTTTCGATGTAGTGTGCTATGGAAGCTTTAGCCTTCCTATTTCCAGCCTTCCTATCAGAATGACATTTTTTACTAGGTCTTAAACTGAAGAAAACAACAAATTCTGCATCCTCTCTCAGGCACAGTCTTGTTAATGTTCTTTGAAACATGACAAGTGTCGTGGCCATCAAACTGCAATGATCCCGTTCCTTCTGAAATGAGAAAAACATGTCACTTTTGGCTCTAAGTAATACAAAGGAAGAGGCATATTCGAGGAGCTGCATGGCTGCCAAAGATGAAAGAAAAATGTTATTACTTTTGGAAATTTCATAATTACAGTTAATGATAATTTAATGAAATGACATTGTCTTCACCGCTATCGCTAATGAAATGTTTGAGAGTGATAAAACAGGTCTTGTTAAATAGAGCGAGAGTTTTGAGTGGAACAGCTTTGTGACAGCAGACTGCCTGCACAAGTCTTGAATTCCTATTTTTTGTTAGAGTAGTTTAAAAAAGAAGATAAAATGAAGGCTGCATGGCAAATAATGCACAAATGAGGTATTTAAAGGTCTTCCATTAAGCAAACAATACTGAACTCCTGAACAGCATGCTGATGACTGAGCAGTGCTCCTTAGAAATGCTAACCCTTCATTAAAACACTTCCCTTGTTTTCCTTTGCAGGCAAACCAGAGAACAAGAAACCCCGCCTGACTTTTTTTACTTCTCAGACTATGAGAGACATAATGCAGAAATAGCAGCATTTCATCTGGACAGGCAAGTAGAACGGATTTGCATTAAAAGAAAAGGGGAAATATTGTGATAAGTTGCTGCACTTGGCCATTCCTGAATTACTTTTTAAAAGGGGAAAGTGGGACAAAGTGGGCAGACGTCATAAATAAATGAAATGGCAGATGATGAAAGAGTAGGTTAATAATTAGGAAATGCGGCTTGCTCTGGGAATGAGAAACCTGGCAATAAGTAATTCTCGAAAAGAAAGAGAAGTTATATTGAAGAGAAACTGAGAAATTAATTTCCCTTGTGATCTTGAAGTACATATGGAGAGGACCCATCTCCCAGGGAATGTGTCACGTAAGTGTGACGGGAGTCTGGCTCACCCCAATTAGCTCCAGAGCACGGAGATCCAAGCGAGACGTGGGGAATGGTGTGAGTATTCAGAGAGGAGTAATTGAGATGGGAAGGGAGTTCTGGTTCCACAGCAAAGAGCTGGGACTCTCCCACATCAGGAGCATATTTAGGCCCCAAGTTAGTCGGAAGGAGAGGGCAGTGGTGGTCATCTCATGCTCCTGTTGCTGAAAATGTCCCCCCTCCAGAGTTAGTGCAGGGGATGGCAGATACCCCAAGACTGCAGCCCTCCCTGCCTGCCCAGATTAGGGGAGGGAATTACTAATCAGTGATTAACAGTATGTCTGGAAACAATGGCATTTCACTGAAGCATCTTTCACACTGTGAAGGGCCAAGAAACATCCTTTCAAAAGCTCAAAGCGTTGGGGCCACAAATTATTTGGGGGTTTGTGTAGTGTTGCTGCCTTCTGGGATGGTGTCTGGGATATGGGAACATGTCAGTGGATGGCACAGGGTAGGTTTGCCAGTAAGAGCCAATCCTGATCAGATCCTTCAAGGGTCTCCTACGTTTTATTGTTGTTGACCTTGGTGTTAATCCCTTCTGCTTTATATTTTATATTGCCGTTTTAAGCAGATGGTGCTGTAGAAAAAAGCATTAGTGGAGTTCCTACGGGGGGTCTGTTAAATATGCACACACTAAGCAGGAAAAGCAGTTGCTACCCAGTGTAGAAAATGTGAACAGCAGACAGTGGATATAAAAATCCTGCCTATGGGGAGACTTTGTACGGGGTCTTTGCTCTTTTACTGTATCTAATAGCAAGGCTTCGTAGGGAGGTTTTTATGATCTACGAGGGCAGGGGAGTTTGGGGTGGAGAGAGGCTCTTCTCCCAGTCTTTGCCCGTGGGAAAATTTTTGGTCTCAGGGAGATTGTTTAGGTTGGTATAAGGGTATTAAAACAGAGAGGAGCAGAGGGAAATAAATCAAGCACATACTAAGACTGTCAGAAAAAGAATTACATGGTGTTTATGGAAGAAAGAGGCTGAAATCCCATTCCCCAGGTCACTTAAAAGACTGGTGAGCAAAATGCGTGTCATAAAAATTGTGAAGTAGCATGAAGTAAAAAAAACCAAATTTCTGCTGTCTCTGGTTTTTGGAATCATATGTATCTTCATTTTTATCATGGAACCATGTATTTTACTGCATACTATGTAGGCAACTCAGAGCTCATCATATTCAGAACATATTTTGTAATATATTATGTGAGGGATTATCCAGTTTAAAGTTGATGGGCTTTATACTCCTTAAAGACCACAGATAAATGTACCTTCAGAGTGTAATGAAGCTTCCTAAAACCTATAACTATCATTACATTTTAATCCTTTACATAAACTATGTCTTTTCTCGCTCTTCCAGGATCCTGGATTTCCGGCGCGTGCCCCCGGTTGCAGGTAGACTGGTTAACATGACGAGGGAAATACGAGATGTTACTCGTGACAAGAAGCTGTGGAGAACATTTTTCATCTCACCAGGTAGTCCTGGAAATAACACTCTATTCTTTCTATCCCGCTGAACACATACTTAAGGAAACGATGTGTAGATTGCTTAATTGCTCAGATATTTCTAATAAAACTGTCTTCTAGACCTTTGAATAAAAATAGGTGTGGAGACACAGCTTACAAAGAAGACTCCATTGTTTTGAGTTGAGTGCCTTTTCCCCTTGACAGATTATCTGCAGAGAGAGGCTTTTATGTTCGCCAAAGCAATGTATTCAACAAATGTTTTATGTAGAACAATTTCTAAAGCAATTTTTTCTGGTGCTCTCAGTTTACCCAAAACCTTTTTACCCAGCCCATTAGTTATTTAGGGTTTTTTTTCCTACTGCGATGTGATCTGTCACTTCTGTTGGTCAGATGCATTTATTTCTGGGTTTGACCAGAGGACCAAACCTAATTTCTCAGAGTCATTCAGGTTTTATTACAACAGGAATTTGGACAAAAACCCAGGAAATAGATATGTAACATATCCCACTTCCAGCTCAAATTCTCTGTTGGGCTAGAAGTGACCTGAATTGTTCCCAGTCCTCACTCTTGCTTCGAGGGCTGACCCAGAACCTGATACCACTCTCTCTTCACTCTTTCACAACATTTTATGGACCCAGTCAAGGATGGAGCTCCACAAGGTGGGAATTTTACAGACACAGGATAAAACCCTATCCTGCTCACCAGAGTATACAGCTGGAATAGGGAAAAATGGGCAAAAGGTGGGAAAAAGTGACAGCATCTCTGTTCAGTATCTGGGATGCTGAGATGGAGAAATTAAGGCTCTGAGTTAAGGCACAGAAATAATGTTAAGTTTGTTCTTACATACAGAATTGACAGGTTATAGGTTCAATTTAAAGCACAGTGCCATGTTCCAGTAGCTTAACTCATATTGTTTCAGCTGTGTGCAAATGTGCTTTGCTGAACTGAGGCTGTGCCTTGTGTAAGAGGCAATCTGGAGCAGAAACCTCTGGAGATCTCTCCCTTGCTCTGTGTGTGATTGGCCAGAAGCTGTTTATCCCAGATCCCTAAAGTCGAGATCCAAAGACTTAATTACAGTTTCTCCCGATGTAACTGTAATTTGTTGCTGTTAGCTGGGAACCAGAGCCCTGTCGTTGCAGAGCTTTTGCTCTTAAAATGTTTATCACACTTTTCTGATCCCCAGTAAAGTCATTATTACGGCTGTTATTTTTAGCTTCATATTTATGTTCAGCTCTGCAGGACACAGTTGAGCAGACAGTTATTTATTCCAGGAACTTCACTTGTAAAATACATTACATAATTGCAGAAGGTTTCATTTTACCCCGTATTATGAGTACTCCAATTTTACATGCACAGTTATGGTGACAGTACGTGCTCACCAAACCTGGTGGGCAGACATTTCTTCATTTGCCTCAGTTGCTTTCCCTCCCTCTTTGCCTCTCTATACTTTTTTTTTTGGCTTGATTTCTGTAGGCAAATGTGCGCAAAAAAATGGCCAAAAAAAATCTTTTGGCTGTGCACAAAGTGCTTTGGCTCACGTCAAACATAAGCCATTTTATTCCTATTTTGGCAAATAAGATGTGGATTAGTAGGTTTGCTTGATTTTTAGTCTTCCCAGGTTATATTTCAAGGCTTAGGGGTGAAGTTGAATGATTTCTGAGAATTACAAAACTGTTCTCAAGTACTGAGCAGCTTACAGCAGCCAGAGCAGGGCAACACAGAGTTAAGGCTGCCAGTTCGGATGAAGATCTTTATCTTGTCATTATGAAATTCCAGACATCCAAGGGATGATCCAAGCATAATCCTTTATTCAAATTTATTTAGAGGTCTCAGATAAATTCAATTAAAATATTTGATTAACTATGAATCAGGCTTTTCTGGAGAACAAAATGCTTAAGCAATTAATTTTTCTTTCCATTTTACGTTTCCTGAATCAATACACTTTGGTTAAATCACGTTCGTTACTTGTCAGAGTTCTTCCCTACAAGTCCCCAGCTTAATTAGTCAGATTCTCATTAACATGTGCCCAACCTCTGTCTTGTATTTCATACTGACCTTAAAAGGCAGACATTAATTAATGCTTAATGAAAAAATAATAATGATCCTAAATTAAGCTTTTAGAAACAACTTTCACAAGCCCAGCAGGCAGCTCAGGCAGCAGATTGAGGGCAGAGAAGGAAGAGGGAGGTGCTGGGGTGAGACTCGTGGTCTGGGGAGTGAGGATGAAGAGGGAGCAGGGAGCCTGGGGAAGGCTGAGGGGCTGACCTGCCCCTCTGGCAGGTGGAGGGCAGCTGAGTCAGTTGGTTTTGAGGGGGAGCTGCCTCCAAAGGTGAGAAATTGAGGTGTGACCTCTTGGTACATGCACAAACCAGGCTGTGCACCAACATAAAGCTGCCAAGGACCCTCTGGAACTCCCTTTCAGGTGGCTCTGTCACTGCATCTCCATCCCCAGCGGTGCTCAGTGACAATAAATGGTCATGGGGACACGTGGTGCCTGCTGGCAAAATATCCCTCTCCGTGCACATGTACCCAGCTCTTAAAATTAAATGAGCACTAAATGAAATTGATTTTATAGGAAGATGTTCCCCTTGGGCTGGGAGCCCGCGGTTTGCACCGTCAGAGGGCAATTATTGATGATGCTCATCAATCAGAGGATCATGGAATCAGCTGAGGTGGAAGGGGCTCATCAGGCTCATCCAGTCCAGCTCCTGGCCCTGCACAGGACACCCCAAGGACCCCACCAAGAGCGTTGTCCAAGCATGTGTTATCTCCCAGACCAGTGTTGGAAGAAACCTCACTGCATTTCCACTCCTGGGCCACCTCCCTTGTCCCATCAGGCACGGAAATCAGGGCCAGGGAGCCACAGGCAGCCGTGGCTTCAGAGCACAGCGCCGAGCAGCATCCCTGCTTCCATGGAAAAGTGACAATGGCTGCGAGCAGGCAGAGCAGTGGGTGCATTAGGCTGCACTCAGAGAGAAAGCAGATTGCAGAAAAGTGCACTTCCAGGCAGTTTGGACTTAAACATGAGAAATGGAATTAGGTCAGTAATTATTTAAATTAATTTTACGTCCTTTGCAGCAGGGCAGACTGCAGTAGCCCTGCTACTCTTACAAATGAATGGTAATTTGCTAGGAAAAAAGAGACATGTTAATGATGTCAGCCTTCATTTTGGAAGTAATTGAGGCAGCAGCTTAAAGAAATCAATGTTACACAGCTAGTAAGCACTATGTTTTTGTTCATATTAACCAGTTCCAAGGGATTATGGATTTTTTTCCCTCTCAGCATACAATAGCAGTTCTGAATTACCTATTATTTTGAGCAGGTAAATGAAAGATCTTTTGATGCATTGCTGTAGTAAATATTCAGGATTCTTTCCAGTACTCCAATTGCACAGGCTTGCTAAATGTCCTCTATTAACAGTCAAGCAAAGCTGAATAAAAGAATTGTTCTGCCAAGCAATTTGCTTTAAGGTATCCTCCCTTGTTCCTGTTCTTCCTGAGAAGAATTATTGTTCAGCTATCAGGAGGATGCACAGAGAATGTGCAGATGAGTACACAGACACTCTGGTTCTTAATTGTTGTAATTAGTTGGAGTTTCAATCACCAGACCATGATTTTTGCCTGCATTTTGTTACGAATTGCATCCATTCCTCCTCAGATAATGAAAATCAGACACTGCAACACGGGGTTCTCTTACCTTTCTGGTGCTCTGGGGAAAAAATTTTCGTTTACAGTGAAGAAGGATTTTGCATGTTGCAAGTGCACAGCATTTGAACATTCCAGCAGGTATAAACATCCCTCCCTGCCTGGTTTGCCAGCACTGCTGCTGTTGCCATTCCTGCCCGCTCTGCAGGAGCACGAATTCCTGGCTGTTGCTCCTTTTGCAGGTGTACTTATGCAGAAACACCTTTCTCTGGTGAGAGGAACACATGGTTTGGGCAATTTTAATGAGAGGAGAAGGACTGTGCTCCAGTAGGGAGCCCATCTTCCCTTTCCCTCTTATTTTTGCTTCAGAAAGCCCAACCCTGCTCTCAGCCGTGGGATTGCCGTGAAGCGCTGGGCTTGTGTCTCTAGCTGGAATTTCACCCTCAGCCTGCTGTGCAGAATGTGGGTCACCTACTTAGGTTTCAAAGAGCCTTGCTGCAGCACCTTGAAGTCTTAAATGAGAACTGTGGTTTTCTATATTTGGTGCCTCTTTTTTTTTTTTCCTACATTTTTAAGAAACCTTAAAAATGAATGTTTCCCCAGATAATTCAGGCTGCTGCATCTTCCTGCCGGTATGTAAGGACTAGAGTAGACATAATAAGATGTCTATTCTGTATCAATCAAAGCAGTTAATTTCTTTAGCAGTAGCTTGAGATAAAGCATCCTTTCACCTCCACTATCCCCAGAAACTGGACAGGAGCTGTGGGGAGTAGGTATTACACCCATGGGGGGAATAACTGCTGGCAGAAGAAGATTTGCCATTGAAAGTAACTTCTCACTGAGAAACACACCCGTGGTTTTACTGCAACTTCACTGTCTTAATGCCAAGACACATCCTGCCATTGCTCAGGGGGTTGGATGCGTGGAGCAGGCAATGGGGCTCCGTGGAGGATCAGTAGCTGGAAGATCGTGGCAGAGATGAGTGGGATGAGTGGCTGGCGTGGTGCAGCTCCCTGCACAGCCCTGCAGCAGCAAACACCAGCACTGCCACAGCCCTCAGCTCTCCTCAAGATTTACCTGGGTACCAGTGTGTGATTACTGTCAAGTGATTAGCCCCAGTTGCTTTCGTTGACAATACAGAGCAGGGTTTCATTGTTCCCAAAGTTAAATTCAGAAGCAAACTATTAAACAGAGTATTTATCTTCCCACAGAGCAAAATGCTGTGTTTAATACAACTCCTTTTTCTTGAAAGGTCAGATTTACATAGCGAGCAGCAGAGGCTGTAACGGCGTGGGGGGTGTTTGCTGGGCCTTTTGCTCTTTACAAAACTGTTCAGCAGGAGATAAACGAGCACTGGCTTCCTGCTGCCCAGTGGAAGTCAGGTCATAGAAACCTTGGAAGATAAGTTATCTCAGGCAGTCAAGATAAATCCGCATGGTTCCCTCCCTCCACAGATGAGGGGGTGATGCTGAGACAGCTGAATTGAAGCCCAAGCCCCACTGCGGCTTCAAATCAGCAGGAACACAGTTTTTAAGAGAGGATATTCTGCTTGGTAAAACACTTAAATTGCAAACTCAGAAGTACAGATATGTCGAGTGATCCCTTCCTTCCTTTTGTAATTTCTTTTCTTCATTTTCTCTTCCCTGAAGTACTTTTCCTTGAGTAATTGTCAACAAGCGTTTTGGCCACAGAGTAAATATTTCTGGCCTTAGCCAGGATATATTTAACTGCTATGATCCAACCCTGTGAATATAAATATACAGTTTGGGTTACTTGGTCCTGAGCACGGACGGATGGGTGGCCCTTGTGAGTCAGGCACAGCAGAGTGATGCAGAAAGGCTGTGTTAGAGTAAAGTAATCACAACTTCATGGACAGATCTGGTGGCCATCAACAGAGAAAGCTGGGACATCAGTGGGAAGCTGGGACAGATTGTCAAGTAGCAACACATCAGCCTTATAATGTGGTTTTTTGGTGTAATTCCATGGTTAACAGCCAGTCCCAGATAAAGCAGCTAATTAATCAAAAGCATCGCGAGACCTTACTGCTATTCCATGTTCCCCTACTTCTCCTTCCTCAAACACAGCTCCTTGCTCTGTTCCTCCCTCCCTCCTGTCATCCCCAGAGTTGTCCCCTGCCCTCCTGACTCACCATCTCCCTCTGGCAGTGCCCCATCTCCGCTGGGCTGCAGGTTTGGACTGGGGGATATCACAGTGACGTGCAGGGCCATGTGTTGCAGGGCATCACTGCCATGCAAACCCACCACTTACCTTCCTGTGGCAGGCAGAAAATCACCTCCAGCTACTCCCAGCCCTTCCTGCCCCATTTACACTGAGCCTGCCCAGGGGGAGAGGAGCTCAGAAACAATATTTGAATTTAGAGGCCTTGTGGGGAGTTAGGAAGCAATGTGGCTTCTCAGCTTCATGCATTACCATGAGGAAAGGGCATAGTCTTCCTCTAATGGCATTTCATGTGCATAAAGCAGTGTCAAAAGAGTTGTAGCACGCTGACAAGAGCAGCAGTGTGCTCCTATTCCTGTTGGCAGTGCGGCGTTGGTGGGCTTTGGGGATGAGCTGCTCTCTCTCACCTTCAGTGAATTCCCGTGGGCAGGGTGTTCCTGTAAAGAGGTGGGTGTTCCTGCTGGTACAGAAATGTGTGGTGGCAGTTTTGGGGAGGCTTTAAGGTAACACACGGTCCAAAACCTGCTGCAGATTCTTTTTCTGTGGTTGTTGGAGTAACGTGAGGTGTGGAGGAAGGAATTTGTGTTTGGGATGTGTGCTGGCAGCGTTACGTCCGTGCTATTTCCACCTTCCACGCACACCCCCACGGGACTCTTGATGGTAAATAATTCTCCTTGCAAAAACTGCCAGTTCTTCTCATACCAGCAAGGAAATGAATGAAATGTTCTCTGTTCTTAAAGAAATGAGCCAAGATTTTGAGAAGTGACTTAATTTTGGGCACATGCCACTTGTTCAGCTGTGGGATTTGGGGTTCCAGCCTGGGGTAACAAATAGCTCCCAAGGAATGTATCAGTCTGGGAAAACGAAAGGAGAAAGGACAGGATTAAAAAAAAATGGGCTCTGGGAATATAAATAGAGTGGAGATAGTCACAAAGAGCTTAGCACAGGGCATGATCCCAGCCACTGAAATTAATGTCTTTCTAGTGGTTTCAGCAGAGGAAAACTATGTGTGGTAACAGGGGTTTGGATTTATTTCTGCTCCTACATACACCAGTGCTTTTATGAATTCTCAATACTGATTTAAGAACAGGCTTTAAAGCTCTTTTCCTTTCTTCACCAGCCAACAACATCTGCTTCTATGGGGAATGCTCCTACTACTGCTCAACTGAGCACGCCCTGTGTGGAAAACCAGACCAGATCGAAGGGTCTCTGGCTGCTTTCCTGCCCGATTTGTCGTTAGCAAAAAGGAAAACCTGGAGAAACCCTTGGAGACGTTCCTACCACAAGCGCAAGAAAGCAGAGTGAGTAGTGGTGAGCAAAGCTGCACAGGGTGACAGGGAAATAACCCAGCCCCTGGCCTCAGGAGAGCAGCTGGGTTTCAGGGCACTTCAGGGCACTTCACGTGCCAAGAGCTCCAGAACCCAAAAGGACCTTCAGTGGCATAATTCCCTCATGGGACAGACACCTCCAGTGCATTGATAGGATGCAACGGGACCTGTCTAAGTCCTGTCAGAGGGAGGAAGATTCACTGCTCTCAGCAGCCCTAAACAACTCTCAGATGTTGCCACCATATGACTGATGGTGCAGCTCATCTCCTAAATCCTGAAGCTACTGGCCAGATAGTTTTCAGTCTTGTGATTTTCTTCCTTTCTCATCAGTCACAGTCTTCCTTGCTTGCCTGCATTGCTGGAAGCAGCCTGGGGAATGTGCTGCCTCTACCTGACCCTGCCCTCAACTGAACATGATACAAGTAGATCTTTGCAAAATAACATCGTTTTTTCGTCATTTTCAGTAAGCTTTGTATGTCACGTAAAATATCAAAATATTGCCTTTTCCAGATGGGAAGTTGATCCAGATTATTGTGAAGAGGTTAAACAAACACCCCCATATGACAGTGGGACCAGAATTCTGGATATAATGGATATGACAGTTTTTGATTTCCTAATGGGTATGTTTCATCTCTTTCAAAAATTAAATGCAGCATTTAATTAGAATAAGAACCATTTCTTTCTGCACTGCTCTGCAGAGCTCAGCAGTTTGCTACAGCGTGGCTGAAGCTGCATTTACTGTATGTGCTGTTCTAGATGATTATGAGAAAATGCAGATTTACATGGTTATGTATTCCCATCAGTGCAGATTAAAGGAACAAAGATGTTCAGAAGTGCAGAGTGGTGATGAACGCAGGTCAGGCCAGTCTCCTTCACAACAGTGAAGGGCTTCACACTTTGCTTTAGTGAGTGCTTTACCTCTGTAATATATGGCTCCTGGATGCACATGCAAGGACTGCTCATTGCTGGTGCTTTGTTTTCATCCTGCAGGAGTGTCCTCTGCTGCTTCTCTATGAAATGTCAGGGTGGGGGGGGAAGAGGCATTGCTTTGTCACAAAGGCAGCTGTGGATTCTATCAGGAATTTTTCTGTTTATGTAACCTGATCTCAATAAAACAATTATTTACAACCAGGTAATAGTGACCCGTTCCAAGCCTAATTCTCATTCTCATGCGAAACCTTCCCTGCTGCAGCGAATACGCCTCCAAGGTGCCAACCTACAGCCTTGATCCTTGGGCACATGCCAGCACGGACACATCCTGTGCCATTGCCTCCACTGAGATTTCTGCAATAGGCTGCAGCAGGAGAGGCCAAGTGAGAGCTCAGGAGCCATGTGTGGCATCTATAAGTAGCTCAAGACCTCTGCCACAGAGACAAAATTCATAGCTTGGCAGCAGTCCTCTGCACATTGACCTTAAAAAGCAGATCACACAGGGAGAGCTGTGCAGCTGTGCAGATCGGCACCATCCTGATCCATATCTTAGAGACATGATACTGTTCTGGCTTCCCAGGCAGTCAGCAACTGGGGCAGAGTTCTTGTTAGAGGAAAACCAGGGTGTGTGTGGCTCAGACAGTTGAATGCAGTATTAACAAAGTGAGCGGGATTAACACCCCTGCTCGAAGCAGGCATTATCTCCTCGCTGAGCTAAGCCTTGCACATGCCACGTGTGCCATGTCTGCTTCAGACACCCTCCTGGCCCCAGGCTGCAGCAGCAGGGCTCACTGTCACCAGGGCAGGAAGCTCTGGTGGCTCAGGACACAGCTGCCCTGCAGGTGGCCAGGCTCCCCACACAGCTGATGCTGTTTTGCTGGAGAGAGATTTCCTTGGTGCACCCCAGGAGGGGTTGCTGGAGGATGGAAAGGTTGGCTTTGTCTTCTGATGGGCCCTTTAGAGCTTAAGTATAAAAGCCACAGAGAGCTTGAAAAGTTTCCAGAGGCTTAACAACCCTTCCAGTATCACACACTTTGGGGTATCCATGGTAGGAGCACATGAGCTCAGCAGATTCGTTGCTTTCTCTGCTCAACGCAGCCATTGTTTTTGGGGAGCACTAGGCTTTTACATTGCCCTGACCTGCAGGCTCAAGCCAGAGTGAGAATGGCCTTTTTTTTCCCTCTTTGTTCCATAGGTAACATGGATCGACATCACTACGAAACCTTTGAGAAGTTTGGAAACGAAACTTTTATTATCCACTTAGATAATGGAAGAGGGTAAATACCTTTAATAATCTTTCTGGGGTTAAAGGGAAAAGAAAAAAGTCACTCTTTAAAACAGCCTTTGTTACATTCTTGTTCTTATCTTTAAATAGGTTTGGAAAATATTCCCACGACGAACTTTCCATATTGGTGCCTTTAAACCAGTGCTGCAGGTACGTTTCCCCTCTGGAGGTGTTTCCTGGTTTACAGTTGTTTCCACTAACAGGACTGAAAATGTTCAAGTGAATCTTTCATTGCACACCATGGAGAGGAGGAGATGGTGTGATCCTGCCCCGCTAGCCCTGAGCATTGGCACTGCCACATTAAATGCTCTGTTGGGACCAGGACCTTGCAGGAACATGGCCGTGAGCTGTTGGGGGAGAGGCTTTAAGACAAAATACACATCCCATGGAAGTCAAATGACAAAATCCCATCTTGTTCAAGTGCTTCTGTTGGTGCCCGTGGCCGGGGTTTTCAGAGGGGCCAGGTGACATTTGGAGTTTCAGCTCTGCAGGGTGAGCCTGAGGCGCCTCTGCTGCTGTCACACACGTCCCTGCTCACGTGTGTCACAAGTGTCATTGCCAAGATGGGCACGGCCCTATGAATGCTGCAGCAGCTCTGGGTGGTGCCTTTCCCAGAGAGGGACACGAGGGCTGCCTGCACTGCCCCGTGGATCTGTGCTCCAGAACCTCCAAGGGCCCCCAGAGATCAGTGGCCAGGTGACAATGTCAGCTGCTCGTTAGGGCTGTGACAGTGCCTGGGTCTCATCATTTCAGATCACAGAATGAGGCTCTTACACTATTACTGTAATGCTGGCTATAAGCCTTTTAGCTCTGTCAGAACCAACAGTGATGGAAACACCAAATTGCTTTTTTTTTTTCCCTCCTTTTTCTCTTAGAATCAGGAAATCTACCTATCTGCGATTACAGTTGCTAGCCAAGGAGGAATACAAACTCAGTCTCCTGATGAAAGAATCTTTGCTAAAAGATAAAATAGCTCCAATCCTCTACCAGCCTCACTTGGAGGCGATGGACAGGCGGCTGCGGATTGTCCTCAAGGCTGTCAGTGACTGCATAGAGAAAGATGGCTATGACAACGTGGTTGAAAATGACTTTAACACGGATGTTAACACTGTTACGACCGAGAGGTAGTGAAATGGCAAGACTATGTTTTTACCAGCCGAGTCAAGAAGATTCAAAGAGGAAAAAGAAAAAAAAAACAAAAAAATAAAAATAAGTCTTGCAAAAGACTGTGTATGCCACTTTGTGAATTCAGTGAATTCAGAAATGAGATATAATTGTTCCCAAAGTAGGTAAAGTGTAGACTCTGCAAAGGATTAGTTCATTAAGAAAAATAAGTCTAATGTGATGCTTTTCATTAGTTCCTGAAGAGAGATTATGAAAAGGTTCAGAAAATACTCAATCATTGACAGACAACAGTCTGATAGAAAAACACCTCCTGTCCTTTTTGTATAGAAAGGAGGCCTTTACTTAGTATTTTGTATTTATATATGGTATATCTATGAAACCCCAGACCTACCTTCCAAATTTAACTAAGAGGGACAGCATAGTTTTGTGACTCACACTTTATTTGTGGTGACAGTCCACTTGGTATTTTGTGTTAACCCTTTAAGTGCTCTAATCCACTGTATCTTATTTAAATTGAATGCTTATTTTCCCCCCAGCTACTCAGCATTTAAAGGGTTAAGGCAGTATGAACTTTTAAAGGCAAAAAAATAATAATAATAATTATAATAATAATGATAATAAATACAGGGGTTACCAGAAGGGAATTTCACTAATTGTGCTTTGACAGGAATACTTGAATGTTGGTTTTACAAAGTGATGTAAAATGACAAGTTGTACTATTTGTCCATAAGGAGGTGGCAGCTCTTATCTTTCTAGACTATCATAGCTGAGCTGCTACTTTTCAATTTTGCTTTTGATAGTTTTGTGTAAATATATACATATATGGGTAAAAAGCTGCTTTCAGCAGCTCTAGGCTTACTTTTGCAGCATTTTTGTGGAATTGTTTGCAACGTGGTAAAAGTGCAATAAAGATATGCAAAATGTGTAGCCATCTTGTCTAAATGGATTCATTCATCTTGTTGGGAGCAAAGCTCTGTGCACCAGCCAGGGGTCCCAGAAGTGGTTGTTTAAATTGTCATCCCCTTTCAGAGCAGCAGCAAGTGGAGCTGGAGCAGGGAATTGGTGATTAATACACGCTGCAACGCCGATAAGGGCCGGGGTGTTGGAAAAAGCTAATCTTTCCTATGAAAACATTGTTTTGACTGGCATTTCAGCATCCCTTCCTCTTGCAATGATAGCTGTAGGAACAAGCTGTAGAGCAACACCTCTCAAAGATTATGCCTCGACACGCTGCCCAGAGGGTTTTAGAGACAACAGTGCCTCTGATTTGGGCTGCAAAAGCCCTTGCACAACCTAGGAAATCTCAGCCTGAATTAGCTGGAAACATGGTATTCTGATCCAAATAGTTTAGAATCATGCTCAGCTGCATTCATTTAAGATGTGTGGAGACTTTCAGCCCAAAAGCAAGCTATAAATTGAACACGTGGCCATATTTGACTTGTGAAAACGTGGTGTGGTACAGCAGGAATCCCTCATCTCTCCTCTGGGTGAGGGGAGAATTTATTATGACAATGTTCATCACAACTATAATTCAAAGCTGCCATTTGTTTCATTTGATGTCTTTTTTCATAGGGATTCATAACCATATACTTTAAAAGCCAGGTAGACTTAAAATGTAGGCATTTCAGCATATTAAAATTATGAACGAGAGAAAAAGCTGCTATATGGGCTCATTCACTTCTTAGGTTGATATATTATCACTAAAAAACACGTGTCTTTTATATTTTATGGCCCATTTTGAATTCCCATGGCTCTCACATACATGGCGTATAAAGACAACAGAATATCTCAAATTGTTCAACTGTGCATGAACCTGGAAAATTTCTGTTTTATCCCATGGCTTTTTTTCACTTTTGAAGACCCACCTATCATAACAAGGATTCCTCTGCAGCACAGCACTGGAACTGCAATGCTCTCTCCCCATTAGCCAAAAAAACCCCAAAACCAAAACATGAGATTATAAAAAGGTGGAATGGGTGATATTATCCTTAGTCTGTCTTCAATGCCTGGCTATGGTTTTCCTGCAGGTGCGGGTTTTTCTCACTATGAAATTGTGCCAGGACAGCGGAGGGGCTATAAAATCACCTTCCCAGGGCAGCTCTGCTTTCTGCTTCCAGGCCCAGCTCAGCAAACCTGGTTTGCTTTTGGAAAGTAGCACTTGGCAGCCTCTTAGCTCAGAGAGGATCAGATCAGTGAAGGTCTTGGCTCTTTAGAGGCCAGGTGTAGGTCAGGAGCTCCTGGCAGGGTGGTTCAAGCTGAAAGTGTCTGCACAAGGCTGCCTGGTGCTGTCAGGGATATGAACTTACTGTTATGGATCTGATTCTGAATTTCTATAAGCAAAATTAGTGGTGTTTCTACAGATTAAGTGTTGTTTAGGATGGAATAAGCAGTGTTTGTATAAAGAGCTAAAGGTCGTTAATCCTTGCCACATTGTAAAGAGTTCGGAGAGTCTCCAGTTTCCTTCTTCTCCTGGACTTTGATTCTCCCCCTCACAAACTCTGTGCTACAGCTTTCTAGACTTATAAAAATTCTCCCCATTTCCAGCCTTAAATTAAGCATACAGAAAAGCCGAAGGGGAGGCTTTTCTTTGGCATGAGACCTGCACGTACCTTGGAAGAAGGGAGACACTGGCTCACACTGGAGAGGTTTCCCCTCCTCGGTGCCTCTGATGAGAAACTGGGGTGAATTAGCCCCAGGTGGGCAATGCAAGTCTAAACACACTGCGGGGTGCTCAGGAGATGGATGGCAAGAGCTGAGTCCAGCCCCCACCAGTGGTCAAGGGTAGCTGAGGACACGGCTGATCTGGAGGGTATTGCAGGGGTGGAAGGGATGATTAATTAATCAGGCTGTGGAGCTGCTTCTCGGTATCCACCAGGAAGCTCTGGTGTGTTTGCATTCCCGCTGCCAGGCAGCTGGAGCTTTGACTCATGTTCATTTTCTGGGTTTTTGGGAAAGGAAAAGAATTACTGCCTTGTTGCGCTATTTCTTTGTGTGGGCTGGGGTGAGTGGGCACGAGAGACGAGAAACTGGAGCCAGGGAGTGAACTTGTGGCTCTGCCTCTCAGTTCTTGGGGTAACACAGCCCTGAGGATGGCTCTGTACAGCCCAGGGAGAGGCAAACCCCCACTTCTGGGGTGCATCTGCATTGCCCCAAGACATAGCTGGTCTGAATTCCTTCTGGAAACCTCGTGGGTTTACCTTTAGGCAGAGGGTGTTGCCATGTGAGCCCATGGCTCTGAAAAGGCTGTCACTGTGTTCGGTCAGTAATCCAGGAACTGAGGAGGATTAGTATGACGTGGTGTAACATCTCTTTGGGAGTCCTACATATTTACCAGACAAAAAGATTCGCTCTAGGAAGATAAATAAATGTCAGAATTCAATTGGTTTGTGTCTGAATCTCAAAAGTGGGTGTAGCAGCAGGGCCCAGACAATTAACACACTGAGAAATCTGCGGCAGCGTGTCAGGGGCACAATGCGTTCAGCACGATAAATACAGTATGCACAATAAATAACAGATAAAAATAGATAATATATTTCTAAAAGCACCTAATTACAATGGTATCTGACAGTGTAAAATAGCTTACCGTATTCTCCCGAGTAATTCAGAGGAGAGCCTCGTTTGTTTTTGTGGTTTTCCTGTTATTTAAGCATCAAAGGGAAATGGAAGGCAAAAAGCTCTCATTGTTTGAAGTAGGTATCACTGTTGTGATCAGCAGAGCCCGTGATGTACACACAAGCTGGAAGCCTGAAGCAGATTGCAGTGTAAGCAGCAGCAAGACGTGTTGTGTAGGAGGAGGGAAACTGGGACTTCAGCCTGACTGCTGCCCTTGGGCCCTGAACTGAAAATGAACTTGTCTTACGTGGGCGTTACAGGGAGGAGCATCCAAAGGCGTTCTGGTTCCATCTGTGGGCCTGGATGTGGTGAAGGTCCAAGGGGGACGTCCTGCCACCTTCCACTGCAGCAATGGCATCGTCCCCTTCGTCCCCTTGGCACATCCAGGCTCCACCTGATGACTGTCAGCAAGGCTCTTGTGACCCCCGCCTGACAGTGCTGATTTCCACCTTGGAGCTGGACACGTGCTAGAGCGTTGATAATTTGCATCCTGAGGGAGCAAACTTTCCTTCTAGTGCTGAACGTGTAACCACAAGGTTCATTTTCCAGAAATTATTCCAGCTATCAGTTGTTTCTGTGGAGTTTCTTGCCAGTGGTTGTTTACTGAAGTATTTGGGGCTCAAAATGCAGAAATAAGTGCGCACAAGGAAAATCCTTTTGAAACTAAATTGAGCATTTGGGGGAAATTTTGAGTGTTGTGGGACAAGTTTTCACACGGAATTTCAAGTTATTACCAGTTGGAAGCTGCTGGATTTCTTGAGAATAATATTTTTATGCTCAAAGTCGTTCATAGGTAGCCTCCAGCCATAACTCTGTCTGACCAGATCAAACTCAATTATCTGCTCCCTTCTACATTTGCATCAGTAAAGTACCACTTCAATGCTTTTGGGGGCTGGCTAGAAAAAAAAATTAAAAGCAATTCAATTTGGTGGGTCAAAAGACTTGAGAATTGAGGTCAGACCAGTTCTGGCCATGGTTAGAAATGAAGCATCAGCAAAGAGGAGGCTGTTGATTTGGGAGTGCCTATTCCTCTTCCTACAATGCAAGAGCAGAGCAAAGATTTGTGGCTAGGTAAGAGCTGCTGGAATACCTGCTGCTCCACCTTTTTGAATACTTTCCAAGGTTTTCCATTCATGCAACTTTCATGTAATTATGATGCCCAGCTAAGGCGGTTTTGAGCGGGATGGGGGAAATGCTCACATTTGTATCCAAGCTCCTCTATGAGGATTTAGGTGCTGGGAGAACAGCTCCTCTCTTTCAAATGACCTTACTGCACAGTCAGCCCGAGCCCCTGTCACAAGTAACTCACGTTATGCCTTGAGTCTTGCTCAGGTATGGGCCCAAACCCAGCAGCTTGCAGATGGAATTGGCAGCTGGAGCCAAAGCAGAACGTCTCAAAATTGGAGATGTCAGATCAGAGCACTCTCCACTCCTATGAATGTGGGAATCTGGGTCATGCTGTGCCTTGGCCACAGTAATGAATAGCATTAGGGTCTCATCATAAATTCTTCTGACGCTTCTTCTGGAAAGGCGCTGACTGACAGACACATGCACAAAACCACCTACGACATGTGCTCGCTGACCTTGACATAACTTAAAAATACATCCCAGGGTGACATAAGACAGACAATTTAAAATCTCAACCCCCCAGCTGCTGGGGCTGTGCTAACACCAGCCTTGTGTCACTCCAGAAGTGATGCTGGAGTCTGCTGGAACGCGGTGATCCCCGTGCACCCGCCGTGCTCGCTGCAGCACCTGGGTGCCTGCAGAAGGTGCCATAAATCAAGGCAGCACAACAACCTGCCTGCATCTCCAGAGTCCTCATGCACACACAAATGAGAAATGAGAGCTAAAGCTGTCAGCACAATGTAAGCAATGCAGCTGAGGAAGACCAAGTCGGGGGAAAGGAACAACCCAGAACGACGGAGGCAAGTTGATGGTCAAATCCATTCTTGTAAACACCAATACCTAAGCCAGGAGCAGCACTTACTGCACTGATCACAGGCTGAGCTTTGGAGAGGGAGGACAAATCTGATTTGTAAACCACGCAAATCAGGCAATCCAAAAGTGCAAACAGCTTTCCTCGTAGCTTTTCCTGATAGTCCTCCACCATAACAATTTATGCACCAGGAATCTTTGCCACAGGCAGTATTTATAAATAGCAGTGATAAAAGGCATTTCTTGTTTGTCCATTGAATGAAGTTTGCATTGTTTTCTAGACCACATCAGAACCCTTTCTGCTGATTTTTAAGCAACTCCTTCCTAATCAGTGAAGTCAGTGAGAGTTTTACAGATGCAGAATTTAGGTGCATTATCTTCTTTCACTGCCCCATTTACGCATGAATGGTCTCTCTGATGTTCCCATGGCTTTCTTAGTTATAAGATTTAATAATTTATTATTATTGTTTATCTTTTCTCTCTATTTCTATTCTAGATGTTTGCTTCACTGATTTGCACTGGATTTCCATTTTTAATGGTTGTGGTTTTTGCCTGAATAAACACCAACATTCATTATTTATAACCTGAGGCATCTATAGCCAACTCTTCGCATGGTAATTAGAGATTTTTTTAAAATGCTGGCAGTGAACTTTAGTCTCTACTGTTTGCAGCAAGTTTCCTTGCATTGGTTGTGCCTTCAGAGCCCTCACTTTGTGACATGCCTGATAGACTGAAATAGGAGCTTGTGTGACAATCCCTGGCAGTGTTCCAGGCCAGGTTGGATGGGACTTTTGGAACCTGGTCTAGGGGAAGGTGGTCTAGGAATGCTGGAATGAGATTATCTTGGACATCCTTTCCCACCCAAATGATTCTAGGATTCTGTAGTTCCTGTGAAATCACTTATTCCTCCTTAAATTTATCAGGAGGGACAGTCAGTGTTGCTGGCACAAGCAACCCCCTTGTCTGGTGTAAGAAAAAACCCAATCTCATTGATTCAGTACCTACAGATCCTCCTGACTCCAGTTGTTTTCTTGGCACTTGCACTGAACCTGGTGTTTTGAACTTCCAGCACTGCTCAAACACCAGAGTGTCTGTGTGGGGTGTTCCCCCCGGTTCCTCGCTGTCCTGGAGGCTCTAACAGCTGTTCAGAGCAGGGTGAGCAAGAGGAGCCTGCTGGCAGTCTTCAGGTTGGATGCAGGAAGTGGAAGGAAGCTCTTCTTTCTGGAGAAGCTCAGATAAGGTTAGAAAATGCGTCACGACTCGTGTTTCAGTGACAGCCAAGCACTGGAACAGGCTGTCCTGGCCAGTGGCTGAGTCACCATCCCTGGAGGGATTTAATGATGTGGCTCTGAGGGACATGATTTAGTGGTGGAGTGGAGTTGGCAGTGCTGGATTAATGGTTGGGCTTGATGATCTGGGAGGTCTTTTCCAACCTAAACATTCCTGTGAGTCTATGGCTTTAGTGGAAAAATTGGTTTTGTAGTGTTCAGGATGTGTGGTGCCCACAGTGCATTTTTTCACCCCTGAAAGAGGCAATGGCAGAGCCATGCCACGAAGCCTGAAACTAGGAATATTCTCCTGTTACAGGACCCAATCTAGTGAAGTTAATGGAAACTTTCCCAGCTGTTTCAATTTTCTTTGGATCCAGCCTAGAGCGGCTGCAGAGATACGGCGCTGCTCACCTGAGCTTCTGAGAAACACCCTGGAAATAGGGATGTTAAAAATTAAAAGTGTTGAACAAGTGTTTTATTTGACCTGGTGGTGGTACAGCTGGTTAAAGAGTAAAGCCTTAGCTGTTTACCTGGGGTTCAGTTTTACAACAGGAGAAAACAGGTGTTCCCTGCTGAGAAGGAAGGGTGAGAAGTCAGAACTAAAATGTACGGACTACACCATCCTGTGCAGCCTGCAAACCACTGGCAAGGCTGCTGCATATTAATGAGAGCATCTCACACATCCTCACCCTTGTTAGAGCATCCTACCTCAAGCCTGTGATGGTTCATTGGCATTTTAGGAGGTTCAGACACTTTTGTACCAGGTCTCCACAGTTTGCACTCCGGACTGAATGATTCCAACGTGGAGTGCTGGCAATTTTCAGGGGTGTTGCCTGTCTAACAGCAACCCACAGCAGCCTGAGAGTGCTTTACAGCCCCCTCTGTTGCTAGAAATGATGGTGAACTGACTGGCTAGACACTGCTTCAGCCAGACAGTAAGCTTCTTATTCATTCATCAGCCTTCAAGCCCCTCTGCAGCCATTCAACTAAACCAGCACAAGGTTTGTCTGTGCTACTTGGCCATCTGAGGCACCTTCGGTGCAAAGCTGTAGGGACACCAGGAACAGTGGTCTCCCGCTGCCACAAAGGCTTTGGCAGCTGCCCAGGATGATTCAGAACCCAAATAAGTTTTAAAAGTTACGTAAAACAAGGAAACATGCTTAAATAAAACCACTATTTAAATAAAGTCAGCAATGCACCAATATCGGTGAGTTTTAAAGCGCTGCTCCTACTTTCACAGCTTCTGTGCTGCATCAGCACGCCTGGCACACCCTGCTCCCCTGTTCCCAAGCACACGTGGGTGTCCAGCTTTGGCTGGAAGTGAAGTCAATAGAAGGACTACAGCAATTATTCCAGTTATGAATCACACCTTCTTACGAACGTCACTTGAAGGAAAATATCGTCTCTGTCAACCTGTTAGCAAGACTGGTGGTGCAAGCACGTCAGAACCCAAGAGCTGGTGATATTTTTTCTGGAAACCTCTTAATCACAGCGTTTGGAGGTGTTGGTGCACAGCCTGCAGCTGTGGGAGTTACATGGGTCACTCACCATGGACCTAAGCCCTGCTGCAGGAGTACCCTCTAGGTGCTCTCCTGATGGGTTTCTAGCATCTGAATTACTCTGGGAAATAATATATTTTTAGATCTATGCTCTGAGTCATTAAAGGGGGAAATAAAAGCTCATTATTTGGTTCACTTGAGCAAGAAAAGTTGCTTTCCTTTGAGGGAAGGGTCATGCCTGAGCCCCAGATACATCCTGGGGTGGAGGCTGGTGTAGGTTGTCCATGTCTGCCGCTGTGCTTTGGACTTTGCCCTGTCTATGAAACCATGACACGGCAAAACACATTTGGAAGAACAGCTAATGGCCCCTTCCCTTGCTGCAGCACAGATCTGGGTGGGACTGGATAAGCTCCCTCCCCTGCATTTCTCAAGGCATCTGCCCAAAAGCATTTTTCTCTCTCTTTCTTTCTGGGAATGTACTGTGGGGAGCTGCATTTCCTTCTTTCTCTGCAACATGTTCTAATTTATAGGATGAGATTTGTGATAATTGAGTTCAGAGCTGAATGCTGAGCCTTCTCCATATCCCCTGGGGTTTTCCTGGGAACAAGATGGATTGCCCAGTGTGCTTCACACACAAAAAAAATAATGAATGAATAAATAAATACATGAATAACAGCATGCCTCATTTTGCCTATATCTTAGCGAGAGGGAAAGCTAATTCTTTAAGCATCAGCAATGTGCTCATTATGCAAAAATGACAGAGCAGATGCACATATTCAAAATAAGTATATTAAAAATCCCATTTTAGCTCCTGGAGGACAAGTGCAAGTGCAAAATTGGGTGCAATTATATTTCTCTTCCCACCTATGGTGTGTTCTCATTTGAATATGTATTTGTTTGAGCTGGTTGCATCTAGAAGCATGGAGTTTCCTGTGATTGAAAAAACAAATTATTATCACTACCAGCTTGTGATACTTTACATCAGAGGCTGGCTCCAAGGTTGTCTGAAGTCACTACAAAGGCTCTTTTTGAGTCCAGCTGGCTTTGCATGCAGGCAAGGGCTGGTCTCTTGAGCAGCCAGTGCTAGGCATGTGTTAATAGCCACACAAAAGAGCAGAGGACACAATCCAAGTGGGGCTGTTCGTCATAACTATCATTTAATCAAAATAAAATTATGAACTGATAATTGGATGTCCTTGCAATGACTGCCCAGAGCCAGAGCCCGGAGTAGGGTCCCTTTCATACACACAAATAAATCAGACAAGGAGTCTGCTGTGGGCAAAGAGATTAATCTTTGGCATGAGCATGAACAATAGTGGAAATAAGTGTTGCTCATGAGACCATCGCTCTGTGTCTGACTGCAGAAATATGCTTGGTGCTTGCCAATGAAAGGAGCTGCTCTTTCCTACCTGCACAGTAGCATTAAAGATTGTTGAATGCCCAGATTTATGAAAAGGCTCTGATGGGGAAAACCTGACTGGGTCTAAGGCAGCTGCTTTAATAATGTACACGCTTCCACTTCAGCAACGTAAAACAGAGGTGGGGATGTAAGACCAAACCCAGACAAGGACAGGGACATTGGGAAGAGCCCTGGAGAATGGACACGCCCAGGCAAGGAAGAGGGACAAAGTTTTCCATGGAAATGTAGCCTCAGGAGTTATCCTATAGTTTGATTTTTTTCAATTTACAGTAACAGTAGGATTTTTCTCTCTAAATCCCAATCCCTACACTATCTGGAAAAGCCTAACCATCTTTTTTTTAAACTTAACATAGTTACAAAAAACAGGGTTCCAAAGACCAAAAGTCAAATGAACAGTAAGGAAAAGAGCTTTTCTTTCACAGGAGAAAAACTAATAAGAACAAGAAGATGATGCTGAAAATGCTCATTAACAGAACTGCTTCCTAATACGTGGCCTTACAATATTTTTACTGAAGATTCTCTTCACTGCTGCCCAGCCTGCTCAGCTGTGGTGCCCTTGATGCCTTATCAGGCCTCCTAGACACAGAGACTAGACAGAGTAAAGGAACAAAAGTAGGTATTTATTTGAAGGGCCTTCAAGGTACACCCTGGGGAGCCAGAGGCTGTTGCCAAGATGGACCCCAAGATGGACCCCAGGTCACGAGTTTTCCACACTTTTATAAGTTTGGTTCATTTGCCTACCGGGGTCAATTCTCCAATTAAAACCCCAGTTAAATGATGCAATTCCCCTTAGCTACTCCCCCCTTCAGAGACTCCTTGGTTTACACCCCTTGGGCTCAGGATGGTCCAGGTGTCCTTGCAGAGCAGTCCGGAGAGGCTTTGTTGTGTCTAACTAGCATGGGAGAGCAGAAAGTAACAGGCTACAAGAAGCTTCAAAGTTGCACACTAAGCAGTACAGAGTTTAAAAAATATAAAAGTTAAAACCTAAGGAATCACCCTGGCGTCGATGCTGCTGCCACTGCTGGGGTG
This sequence comes from Lycocorax pyrrhopterus obiensis, assembly GCA_014706295.1. Classification (NCBI taxonomy): domain Eukaryota; kingdom Metazoa; phylum Chordata; class Aves; order Passeriformes; family Paradisaeidae; genus Lycocorax; species Lycocorax pyrrhopterus. The sequence goes on from JACSVZ010000012.1 coordinate 3,259,844, forward strand.
TTTGGGCTCCCTCTGGTTCCCCGCTGTGTGACTGACCTCTGATCTCATACCCAGCCCCGCACTGGGCACTGAGCAAACAGTGGGTTTTGTCTGTGGGTTATCTTTCTTTCCCTTTTAACTGATGCCATTCCCCCAATCCCGCTGGAGCAGGCAGAGCCTCAGAAGCAGCCCTGCCCTGGGAGGACCAAAGCCCAAACTCCCCACTGCCTGTTCCTTCCACAGGAGCCCAGCGTGGCCCTGGAGAGCTCTGTTTCCTGCGCACATCCATTCTGCTCTCGCAGACAACTCTTTGCCAGAGGAATGGAGCTGCTGCCTGCCTGCTCAAGGTGCTGTGTAATACGTAGCAGCTGAAAATCTGCTTTCCAAGCTTTGGTGAGCCAGGATTAATTGCAGTTCAGCGTTGCAGGCTCCCGCTTGGCTCCATTTTTTTCAGTCACATATTATGTGTAATCTGAAGCCAGCGATTTTTTCTCCAATTTCTTTTGCTGTACCAACAATAATTCTCTCGCCTTTTCTCTCTCTCCCTCAAGCAAACAAGTTAATAACTACATTTGCTGTTAATTATCCCTAAAATAAGTGCAGCTCCATAATTTGAGAGTTGGGGTGCCTTTAATTTAATAAGAAGTGCAAAGTTAAAAGAAAAAAGCAGACCAAAAAAATGTACCATTTTGAAAAGTACAGTATTCAGCATCTGTGTCTCTAATTTTATATCTGAAACGAGTGTTGAAACCAGGGTGGTGGGTACCAGTGAGATACTACAGCAAGAATGCTGGTTAGTGACGTGAAGAGAAGAATTTCTGTTAGATTATTCTGGGGTTATCGTAAATATATCCAGAAATAACAGAAGACAAAATTAGCTGCAATTGTTAGCAGAGAAACCTGTGTGGAATAGGAAGGAAAAAAAAAAGCTGTGCTTCTGGGACTATTTTTATTTCTATAAAGAAGACTTTTACAAGTTCTTTCATCCTCACCATCATACAAGAGAAAGGTTGTCTGCTTTCCAAGGTTTAATGAGCCACACTTCTGAATACTGCTGTGGACTTAGAGACCTTTTAATGAATACGGTGCCAGTGGAAAGCCGCCGTCATCGTCCAAACTGAAAGAAAATGTGGCTTAAATAACAGAAAATCTAATGTTCAGGACTGTGCCTGGGAAATACAGAGCCGAGCCCTGCCACAGGACCATGAGGCTGACGCAGACTGCAGCTTCAGGGTATTTAATTGGGGCTAGTTCTACCCCATAAGGGGCCTGATGATTTGGGCCACATCCTGTGTTTGGTTCCTGCTGGGGCTGCTGGGCCAAATCCTGCTCTGTCTCGATTTGTGCCTGGGCATAAATCCAGAGGGGATTTGTCAGAGGGGAGAGATCAGGGTGGCAGAAATGTGAAACAGTCTGCTCTCCTTATGAAAGGGTGAAAGGAGGAGACAAGAGTGCAGCTGAAATCAGTTATCTAAAAGAAAATAAACCAAGACAGATTTTTTTTTTTTTTGCAATCTATTCTTGATTTCCTTAATTAGCTGGGACCAATGGCAGCAACACAAATAGAGAGTGTGGCATTTATCTGGACAAAAAAGCAAGATGGACTAAACTTCTAATTAGACCTCCTGTATGAAGACAAAAGGCATTTTCCAGAATACCTAAATATTGTACTTTTATCCATGATTAGGGCAGGATATTGCCCCAGAGGACCATGAAGGTAAGAAGACATAGACAGGGAGAGAGGTTTTTTATAGCTGGGTTTTTTTAAGAGATCGTTAAAATTGTCACTAGAAATTTACTGAAAAAGACAAGTTTGTGGGCAGAAGAACCACAGAATGAGGAAAAAATGCCACAGGAAGGAAGAAGAGTAATTCTAGGAGTAAACAGCTACTTTTAGAAAATACCATCTGTCCTGAATATGATTTTGCCATATATTATGACTCAAAAGATTCTTCCATTGAATTCCCAGCTTGGCCTTTGTTCAAAGTCAAAAAACCTTGACCTGACTTAGATAAGGTCACGTCCCATCATTAATGCATCCCTTCATCTGGAGCCAAGGGTTACTGGGGAGGAAAATCTCCATTTCCAGAATTCACCTCCACGGCTCCTGTGATCTCATGGTGCCACTGGGTTTTTTCACCCCCATTTGTCCACCCATGTCCACTGGCAGGACCTGTATCCCTTGGGAGCAGTGTGGGTTAGGCTGGTCCCCCTTGCTAATGCACGTGGAAAATGCAGCAGCACGTAAACACCAGGAGTCATCTCACAGCAGAGGCTAAAAATATGAAATTGCTTAGAGTCACAGCTGGCAGGACATGGACAACAGGCAGAGGGGGAGTGACCTTTGCCTTTTGCATGGAAAAGATCCTGGGATGTCCAAAATGCACGGAGAAATGGACTATTTTAGGTGATGGCAAGAAAAATAACGTTAATAAGCAGCTTCGCAAGCCGTTTATATTCAATCTTCTAATTATCCGCAAACACTGGAGGTGGGAAGTTGTCTTCTGAAATATGTTATTCTCCATCAAAGATTGTTTTCTTCAGGGTTTTCTGTGATATCAGTAGGAAATCAGAAAATGAGAGGGAAAAACAATTAATAGATATAAACATCAATCAAGTTGGAAAACGGGCCTAATGGATTTGATCCTTTGAGGGAACGAGGCAGGATTTCATCCCTAAGTCCTAGGCAACTCTTAAAGGATGAAGAACAGAGCAGTGAAGAAAATAAAGCCAGAGCCAGCTGAGGGTTACAAGGCAACAAGCTTAGACAGAGACTGTCCCCAAATGGCCTTGTTAGGGACGGAGGCTTTTCCCCTCCATTTTCCCTGGAAAGACTTCCCTTCGAATGATAAAGTTGAGTTAGAGACAAAACCAGGCAGGAACAAAGAATAGTCTTGGGTCCAGCACTGGCTGGATAGTTCCCCACGCCCTTCCAGAGGCAACAAGGGGACTGTCACTGTCTCACCCACCACGTGTGGAGGGGCCCAAACTGCTGATGCCTCTCGTCACCCACCCGAGCCAGCACCAAAGAGAAGGGCAAGAGTGCCTGAGAGGGGTGAGTCACATCCAAAGTCTCCTCTAGTTAATCCTGACTTAACGTGACCTAATGACTTAATTTTAATAGCGCCCTTTGCATATGATCATGATGGGGGACATGATGAACATGATGGAATGGATCCATCAGCAGAAAAGGAGAATGAGGGTGAAAATGCTGATTTTGGCCAGAAAATAAAGCAGCAGGTGCTGTTCCACAGTGTTTGAGGTAGAAGTGACCTTGTCTAGAGATTGCTGAGTGTGGTGTAGCACACTGGGACACGGAGCCTGGCTGATTCCTTTTGCTCTGTCTTCACTGTGCTGGAACTTTGGTGTTTTCCATGAATTTGCCACCTAATTTACCCAGACAGACTTGTGATTACAGATTTTTCTTCATTTCTTTGTGTTGACTCAGCAAGTCCTGCTCTGGTGCTCTGCTGCTGAGCAGCACTTTCCCCCAACAGTGGCTCTCTGGTTTAAGAGGATTATTAGTGCAAAAAAATATCTTCCTTATGTTGATGTAATGGGCATTCCAACACAGCCTTGCTGAGTTTTCTGACACCAGCTGCAAACACTTTTTGTGCTGGTGGCCACCCATTTGGAACTTTAAAGTCAGATATCCATGGAAATTCTCCACTTGCTTCCTATCAGCCAGCCAGTGTTCCCTGTTCCTGCAGAACTGGAATAGAAACAGCCAGGACTCGCTCAGTGGTGTGGCTGTGGACAGGGGCACTCAGCACACACACATGGGCTGTGTTTTGTATAAACACTGTCCCTCCTCCAAACCCCTGCTCAGCAGAAGACTCCAACCACAACCTGCTCCTGAACACCAGCACGGAGAACAAACGATGTCTTTCAGCATGGAAGGAAAGAGGGAGGGAACTTCAGGGAGCCATGCTGCTCTCAATTAGCAGTTATCTCCAGCAGCTTGTCTGATTAATGGCTGCACCTCACACTGTGCCTGTATAAAAGGCGCAGGGAAGGTGCTTGAAAAGCGCTTTGCCCCCCATGATTACTGTGGAGACTGGAACAGTGGGCATCCCTTGTCAGAGTAAACACCTCAGTCCTTCCCCCAGCTCAGCTCTGTGTGAGCACCACGTGTATCAACAGGTCTTGGGAGCTGGTTTGGGTGTTGGGACATGCTGGTGCGACTTCCAGGCCAGACCAGTCTGCTGAACTGGTCCCAGCAATGTGGGGCTCTGGCACGTCAGGGAGATGGGAGTTGAAAATTGTGTCCTCTCCACCACGGATCTTCAAGCATAAAGGTGAAGGTAATAATAGTCACCAGCCACAAATTTGGAGCTCTTGTCAGAAAAGTTGCTCCACCAGCCCCAAACATGGCATTACTAAGAACAGGAATGCAACAACATTTCCCAATCAAAGCTGAATTCCATGAAAATTGCAATCATTTCATGGCTATCGGGGCGGCTCAATTCTAAACCTTGCTTCCCTCTCCTTTTCAGTAAGTTCACTTAATTGCACATTCACTGCAAAGTAAAGAAAGGTTTTAAAGTACATTTACCTTGTAAAAATTTCAAATCTTCTTTAGAAACGGGCACTGGTGAATTATGAATGAAGGCATGCAGTGCTGAAAGTCCCTGCTTATACATTTTTAAATGTAGCCTTTCACTTCTGATAATACTTTTAAAAACCCACTGGACTGGAGCTTACATTCTATTGCAAAAACCAGCCACGCTCTTTCCCACCACGTTCCCTGATCTGAAGGAGTCACAGCTGCTCCAGTCCTTCTGTCCCCCTTGCAACCTGGAGGAGAGGCCAGCACGTCTGAGCAAGGGTCACTTCAGAGGGCAGGAGAGGGAGAATTCATTGGAAATAGCAATTGCACACTGAGAAGAAAATGTAAAGATTTCAAAAGCTTTGAAAAATTAATTCAGACAGATTTTCAGCTTTCTATTTTGATTCGTTGCTGGCAGGATGGTTGCTGGTGAGGACATGCACAAACCCTACCCAAGCTCAAGATAAGAAGCAAGTAAATTCAAGTTACATGAACAAGGGGAAGAAGAAAACTTCCAGCTTCTCCTTTCCTCTCATGAACTGTCTCTATCAATCTCTCTTCAGAGACTGTTTTCATCACTCCAGAGTTAAAGGCCAGGAGGGGGCCTTAGACCAGATCTAAACCTGATCTTCCCTCTGTCAACATTTCACCCAGTATCCCCAGACTGATCCAGTAATTATTTGACCAAAGCAGTTACCTGAAAGGCAACTGCACTTGGTTAGAAGCCACAAGGAAATGACAAAGTGATTTGCTCCCCTTGGCAGCTCTCCTAATGCTCTCCATCCAACATCAGTGCCTCCTTTCCAGTCTGAATGTGTCACTCTTTTGCTGTGTCCCTTTCCCCCACGTTATATATATCCTGCAGTCACCACCCCTTGCAACTTTCCATTCAGCTCAGCTTTTTCAATTTGGCCGTGCCAGTCTCTCTTGAGCCCTCCCAAACTGAACAGTCCCATCACAGGTACTTACCAAAAGCAAACCTTCTCCTGTCTACCTCCTCTCCAGTCACATCCCACCTAGGAAATTACCAACTTTATGAATTTAGACGTTATCTAGAAAATTAGTTTTCTAATTGACTGCCATTAATTATAGTCCTGTCCATGCATTTTATCTTCACTTCTTGGATGACAAAAAGTCCCACAAGCAGGAATGGCTGGCCCCATTCTAATACTGATGTAGCAGCAGCATCCTTGTAGTCCTGTGTTCAAGCTACCCAAAAATGATTCCTCACAGGCCAGAGACTTCCTTGGCCACTTCCTCCCAGATGCTTAGTGGTGAGAATAATTAAATCTGATTTTTCCTCTAGCAGATGATGCCTAATGTTTTCCTAGCTGGACAGACCAGGAGGCAGCAGCCAAGCTCGTGTGAGAAGAGAGTGGCTTTCCAAATACAGAAAGTATCTTTTGGATACCTCTCCCTTTCTCATGGCTGCGTCAGCTTCAGTGTCTCCACCTAATATTAGGCTAGTGATGTTGCTAGGATATGTTTTTGCTTGAAAACAAATATCTTTCTTGTTTGCCTTAACCCTTCCTGCCCTGGATTTTTGGATACACTTCTCCACCTCACATTCATTTTCTGTACCAAATGGCATCCAGTTGGAGCTGGCTGCTGCCCATCCCTACACACACTTTCCCGTGTGGTGGATGTTGCTTTTTTCACTCCAGCTGGTGAATATATTTCCTCAGTGAATCGAAAGCAGGCTTTCACCTCAAATTGCTGTCGTCTCTCTTAGGTAGAGTTTTTGCATTTTAAGAATTGGCATATTCCTATTCCCATTTTCTTTCCCTTTTTTTTGATTTTGGTTTTCCAATCAGTTCCACTTGACAGTGATCAGCTTAGTGAAGTATCTCCTTTGCAGCACAGCATATACACTACTGGGTTTGTTCACTAAAAATCTGCAGTCAGAAACCTGTGCTTCTGAGCTACAAATACCCAAAACAATTAAACCAGGTTTTGTACTCTGGTCTGTGATTATTTCCCAGCCTGACCTCCAAAGCATGGTGCATTTCCTGACACAGAATCCTGGTGTAAAGGAAAAAAAATATAATTGAAAAAAATATAATTAAAAAAAAATCATAAAGAACCGTATAGGTAGAAACTTAACGTGCAAAATATCTCAAGGTACAATACAGTAGAGTGCACCAGGTTTCACAAAATATGCATAAACCAGGTGGATCAGGCTCCCATCCCTGCACTTAAGGGAATTACCAGCAGTGCGGTGTTCCAGTTCCCAGCCATTGGCAATATGCCCTCCTGTAAATGCAATTAAAAAATCTCTGCCCAGCGCAAAAAAAAAAAAAAAAAAAAAAAAAAAAAAAAAAGAAGAAGAGAAAAAAATGTCAAAGCGAATTACCGTCTTTTCTCAAATTTTTTATCAGACTGCACCATCTAGAGGGCGGCGGCAGCAGCATCACGCAGCTCAGGAGGGTACCAGTGATGCAGACATTGCTCTGCCCCTCTGCACAGAAAATACTCCCGTATCCCTGCTATAATCAGGGCGGCTCTGCAGAAACACATGTTGCTGAAAAGATTTTCCTGTCTCTGTGTGAATTGCTGTCAAGGTGAGGAAAGGACATGACCCTGACCCGTGCCCCACCACCTGGAGCCAGCAGCTGTGTGTGTGCTCTTATTAAATTCACATTAAGCTTGGTAGTGACCTGTCACTTGCCAAGGGAAGTATTTCCTGGTTTGCAGCGTGACAACTGATATATCAGACCATTAATCAGTTTATCATTAGGTTATTAGCACACACGAGCATGGCTCAGTGCCGGGTCCTGCGTTTGGGTCACAACCACCCTCTGCAGTGCTGCAGGACTGGGGCAGAGTGGTTGGGAAGCTGCCCCGTGGGGAAGGACCTGGGGTGCTGGTCCACAGTGAATGAACACGAGCCAGGTGTGCCCAGGTGGCCAAGAACGCCCATGGCACCTGGCCTGGACCAGTAGTGTGGCCAGCAGGACCAGGGCAGTGACTGTGCCTCTGTGCTGGGCACTGGTGAGGCCACACCTCAAATCCTGGATTCACTTTGGGGCCCCTCATGACAAGAAAGACGCTGAAGTGCTGGAGCGTGTCCAGGGAGCAGCAAAGCTTGGCAAATCCACCAATCTCTGCCTCCAAAATGCAGGTCCACGTGATATCTCAGACAGACAGTAAGTGATGTGTCCAAATTCAGCTTTCCCATCAGCTAATAAAGAAATCATTAATGATATTAATTCAATAACAGTCTCAACTATTAGAAAAGCTGTTTGAAATAAGCCATAAACTGAGGCAAGAAACTGCCTGATGCACAGATAGACCGTGTCTTCATGCAGTTCTCATTTCTAAGGCAACCAGGCCAACAGTGAATGGTTGGGAGAGTACAAAGAAAATGCAAAAATAAATGGCTCGAACAGTGCTGGTTACTCATTTTGCAGTTCAATAACTTTTAGCATGATTCTCATCTTTGCAAGACCTTGATCCTTCTCTCCTCAGGGAGTACAGCACAGAATCTGAGTTAAATCTTTCAATGTTTTACTCAAGAAGCTGTTTTTTCTTGGCTGTCCAAGGAGAGGAAAGTTGTGAATAAGCACCGTGAGGTTTTTCAGGCAGCTGTGCTTGGAAAAGGGCTCACTAATGGTTTCAGATCTGCTCCTGTGTAATGAAACTGAGCAAGCAGCATCTGGGGTCTTTCCCTCCAAAGGATTAAGAGGGATCTGACCCTGAGCAGTGAACAGCAGCTGACCTGAAGGGATGCACACTGTGGCACCCTCCGCTCTTGCTCAGCAGGATAAGCGCAGGGTGGGACAAAGTTGGAAGGGAGCCCTGCCTGCACAGGGCAGAGAGGGGCAGTGGGCTCTGCACTCCCTCACCAGCCCCCCACACCCTGCCACAGCCCAGTGCTCCTCTGGGAGCATCCTGATACCATGGCCTGGGACACAGCTGAACCCTTTCTGGGGGTATCTCTGTGGGGACAACCTGTTCCAGCGTCACAGTGCTGCCAGTTCCTGAATGCAGTCTGATGTTACAGCTTGAAACCAAATTGCTTCTGATGACCTCACGCAATGCAGGTTTTTAGGATGATTTCCTTAGCTCCACTGGATTAACTTCCTCGGAATGGACAAGCTAGTTATTTCTCCTGAACAGTGAGCATTTACAGCCATTCAACCACTTTGAATCATATTAAATAACGCCCAAATGGATAATGAGGAGTTATTAATTGGAGTTATTAATTGGACCACCATTCCCTTTCCAACATGTCCCCATTTTCCCTCCCATCACTTCTCCCACCATAGCACAGCTCGTGCCACATGAGCACCATGGCATGGGGGAGCTGATGCCAGAGTAGGGGAGCAGGATGAGAAAAGGAGTACTCTTCCACAAAGGTGTTGACTTTTCCTCAGACAGCTTCAAGGAATTCAGAGGTTTCCCAATCTACCTCTCATCTGGAAGCAAAGTACGCTGACAAGCTGCAGGATAGAAGTTTATAAGCCTCAGATTGCTGTGGGATGGAGATGTTTGTAAGATTCAGATGGCTCAAACAGCTTTACACTCTCCTAAGGAAAACTGGGGACATCCCTTCAAATTGGAGAATGGTTGCTCCTCTTTGCTTCCAAATAAAGATTAAGTTCTAAACTGCGCAAATCAGATATGAATGCAGTGGGGTTGGAGCCACACGACGAGCTTCAGATCCAGGCTTCAGCAACCAAAAATAACCTTGGGAAACAATCTTCTAAACTCCAAGATTTAATTAAGAACATGTCCATCCCCACCCATGTTCCAGGGGAATGAATCTAAATACATCTCTGGCTCTGTGCTCGATGCTCTCCAGCCCTGTACCAAACAAACACAAAGAGCTGCAATGCCTTTTTTTTTTTTAGGAGAAGCTTTACCCACAAAAGATAGAGATATATAGGCCATTAACCACAAAAAAAAAAGAGATGAATTCTGCATGCTCCAAATTTAGAGGTTTTTGGGATCCAAGATTTCTACTGAGTTCTATTTCAAAATGGAAATAAGAGTTCATGATTCACCCTTCTACAATCTTCTCATCCTGGTGCCTGATTTTTACTTCTGGGATAAAACGGACAAAGAGATGTGTTCCCTCCCAAGCTCAGTTAGTGCAGAACAGCTCAAAGTGCATTGTATGACCCACAAAACTCCCATGCTCCAGTTTTCCCAACTACCAGGGCACAGTGATGCAGCGCCAGCAGATCTCTCTGCAGCACATGCCAGAATGGGATTGTCTGCTTGTTTTAAGTGAAAATTTGGCTTCTTTGCATCCTGCTTCCTAGAAGCACTTTTCCCACCCCGGTGTCCTTTGTCAGCACCAATGCATCTGAGCGATTTTCAATGTAGCTTCTGTTTGTAGGCTGCTGCCACAGGATAAATGTCCTTTAGCAGCCCCAAGCCCCCTCTCAGGTAGCAAAGAGGCTGCTTCAAGTCTTTCCCAAACTTGCTGAGTAATTCACCCAGGAGCCTCCGAGCCCAGGTAAGTCAGCCAAGAGCTCTGCTGTTGGATGCTGTTGGAAAAGGCAGCTTGCAGAGCGGGGTCACTTGTCCTGCAGACCACTGCTCGTCATTTTAGCATGGGCAGTGTTGTTTGGGTGGAATAAAACTAGAGACATGGAGCAAAATAACCAGGTCTGTCTTGCACCATTGCTTCCTCTCCTGGGTGTTGGGCAGTGGCAATACATGATTTGGAGGGTCATGACATTCCTCATTAGTGTCTGAGCATTTAAAATCCCTTTTTTATGATTTTGACTATCTTTTTTCTTTCCAAATTGAAGAACAAAGAAACAAGCAAACCAAAAAAGGTCAATCTGTCAAGACTCCCAAGCAGCTTTAAAGAAACAATGGTTGAAACAGTCCCTGTGTCTCACCTCCACCCACTGATCACCCTGCTAAGGACCAGCCTACAAAGGGTAACCCTGAAGTTCCTCCTTCAGACCATCGTTAACAACAGGATCTGCAATTAAATATAGATACATTCCTTGTTGTTTCCTGGGTCGTGTCACTACCTTTGTCACCACCCACGCAACTCCTCCTGCTCCCAGCAGCTGCCGTGGTGCCAATTCATCCAAGCCCTTTGTGGCCCTATTTTCCAAGTGCTACATTGGGTTATTTTGGTGCCCTTGGAGTTGTGGCTGCAGACTGTGCTGTGGGCAGCAGAAGGGGCACAAAATATCTCTGTTGCTGGTGGAGCTTCATGCTGCAAAACACCTCATAAAATACCGATTTCACCACACAGCTGTAAGGAGAGATGTTGGGCTTTCTTCACTCCGGGGGCTACTCACCACTGTTGGAGCACAGAAGCTGTTGGATTTAGGAATATCTTTCCCATGGTAAAAGTGCTGACTTGGCTGCCCTGTGATTCCCCAGATCCTACTTTTTAACTTTTGATCGTATGCAGCCAAATACAGAGTCCCTGAGTCCTTGAAGTTTCATAAATTGCTGTTTGCCTGGAAATTCACACCAGCGGTAAAATACTTATAAATCATCTTCTATTATTTCCCTAAAAGTGTTCTATCCAGAGCTCAAGAATTAGGACCATAATTTCTAAATTCAGAAGTCCTAAGAGTTATTCACAAGAATCGAGGAACAACTTGGAAAACAAGGAAGATACTAAAGAAAAATAAACTGCTCTCACAAATACTCATTAACAGGGAGATGTGCTTGTGAATAACCACTCCTTTGCTTGCACACAGCCAAACGAGCTGCTGCAGAAACAGGTTAGTCAGAAAATACACAGGATTTGACTCTCAAATAAGGAAATCTACTCTTAATCAAGACATGTGGTTTACTGAGAACTTACCTGTATATTTCCAAAAGTGCCATACACCAGATTAATGGGAAGGAGCTGAGCTTCCATTAAAATACTCATCTTCTTGAAGGTCCCATTTTGTTATTCAGCTGCCTAAAAGACACTGAAAATGAGGAATTTTTAGTGCTACAAGTTGGTTTCAGCCACTTTTAAATCCCAAAGACATTTCAAACTGAAAAGCTGATGAAGAAGAATAATCTAAGGTCAAAACTCAATGAGAAGAAGCAGAAACAAAGCTGGTTTATATTTATGTGGAGAGTCTTTTTATTACACTTACCCAGCTCAGACTAAACCATGATTTCCCAAACAGACACACAGCAAAGCTCCCAACCTTGCCAGAGACGGCAGCACTGAGGACCAGCATTACTCTGCAAACATTTTCACCTGAAACTACCAAGGGTGAGGATGCACTTGAGATGGCAGAGATCAAAGCTTATTTCTCTTTAGACTCTGCTGTGTGTGCCAGAAAGCCTCTCACAAGATGAAAAGGATGGGAAAAGTAAGAAGGGAGCTTACACCTCTTTAAGGAGCTATCAGCAGTAACCTCAGAATACAATGTTAGCTCTGGTTCTCTGCTGTGAGTGCCTTTCATGTGATGGGAAGCCAAATGCTTGAAGGATGATAAATGGTGAACTGTGAATGATTATTCTAATTCAGAGGAAGAGAAGGCAGCTTATGTCTGGCATTGAGGAAAATGTAATCACATGTCCCTGACACATTAACCACCAAGTGTTTATCCTGAAAGGGAGTCGAGTAGTTTAACTGGTATTATCAAAACATAAACTACACTTTTTTTTTCAGAATGAAGAAAACCTTTGATAATTGAATTTACTTGCAGGGAGAAATACATCAAATCAGAATTATGAGTGAGGAGGGGTGAGTTATGCAAGAAAAGAAATCATATTGGTAATGGTGAAATATTATCATTGCTTGGTAATTAAGACTTGGGAAACATTACAAAGTGTGATCCCGTTATAAAGATGAGTATTGTGTAAAGCTGGACTATCCTAGGAGGTTTGTGCAGCCACAGGTTGCAATTTATTGAGAAATTTGAAGGGATTATGCCTGAAGAGAAACCAGTAGATTGAGAACCTGGGGAGAGGTAATCCTGCAGCTCAGTTCTGAAGGAAGGTGGTGTTGCTGCCTGCCATCCCCTTCCTCTAAACAAATAACAGCACTTGCTTAGGGGCCAATTTCCAGTTGCTTTTGCCCTGCCAGTTTGATCTGCATTGTTTTGGGATTGTTCATGCAGCTCCCAGAAAACTTCTGCGTGGGAGAGCGCTGTGAGTAAGTGAACTGGAATGAATTACTACTTTCAAACGAAAATAAAATCAGCAAAACATGAGAGCGCCGCCTCTCCCTATCCCTCCTGTTCCCTGAGGTGCAGGGCTTGTGAATAGCAAAGGTGGCAGCAGGGCACAGGAAGAGGCAATGAGTTACCACTGCTCAGCCTGCCCTGCTGCAGCCGAGGGTCCTGGGCCAGCACACACCGCTGAACCTCCCGGGAGCCAAGGGAGCACCAGGGGATCCTTGATTCCAGCTGACCGCTCAGCCTCCATTCAAACAGTCCCTGCAGGGTCACAGCTGTTCTCAGGGACCATCTCTGGTGGCTGGAGACACAGAGAAGCTGTGCACATGCTCCAGCTGCTCAGAGCCCCCCTCACCATCCATCCAGAAGCTGTTAAACTGCATCACCGCGGGGCAGTTACCTTTGCGCTCGCAGGACCACGTGTGTCCACTCAGCTCGGGCAAAGCTTGTGTGCTCCTTGCCTTTCTTTACCTTGTATTTGTCCATTTTTCCCATCTCAGACAATAAAAACTCCCAGATTCTCTGAAACGTGTGCAAGGCAGATGGCAGGGACAGTTTTGAACTAGTTCAAATTTGCTGTTTTGGGGATCTGTCAAGTGCTTGTGTGACCTCCAGAAAAATCCCTAAAACCAATGAACATGTGGTAGAGAGCTGATACAGCACTGCAGACACTGGTCTGGCCCTCCAGCCCCAGAGTAGCTACCTAAATACTGCAAATTGTGTCTGGGCAGCACAAGGCTGCTCATCACCGGGCTTAATGGCCCTAGGAGAGACACACTGCCTGTGGGATGGCTGATAGGCATCTCTAAGGGGTGGTGGTACCAAAACAGTTGACCTTTGCGCAGCTGGGAATCTGTTCCTTTGCTCCAGTGTTGCTCCTCCACGCCTGGCTGACTCTTGCCCTTTCTCCTCTGGAATAATTATGATGGCTGAAAATAAATGTGTGGGACAGCTCGTGCCAGTTTCCACAATTTAACAGCACATGGACATTTGTGTGAAAGTGTGAGCCAGGATGTTTCTAATTCTCCTAATTCTCTTGACAAAATGGTTTTATAAATAATCAGGCCTTAATTGTGTGATTCCACTTAATGCAGAGGGAGTTAATTAACATCTGGAACAAGTTTCCTGGCCCAAGTTATTAGCTGTGTCTGGTGCAGAATTCAAACAATGTATGAAGGGAGGCCTATCGCCAAATGATTCTGGGCAGCTGGAATGAGAAATGACCAAAGAAGGACGAGCTGAGGCAGCTGTGCCAGGGTTGTGTCCATTTCTGGTAAACAAGTGTCCACTGAGTCGGGGCATGATTGTTGTGCCAGCCCAAGAGGTGCTCTACGCAGCAAAGAACGGGCATCATCTCTCAACTTCTCCTTACTTCAAACCCTCCAGCTCTTCCTTGTTTACTCCAGAACCCTCATGGATCAGGATTTCGGAGGGTTTCACAGCTGAAGCATGAAAAATCCCACTAACATGAAGGATAGACTACATATTAAGAAGAAATCCTTCCCTGTGAGGGTGGGGAGGCCCTGGAACAGGTTTCCCAGAGAAGCTGTGGCTGCCCCACCCCTGGAAGTGTCCCAGGCCAGGTTGGACAGGGCTTGGAGCACCCTGGGATAGTAGAAGGTGTCCCTGCCCACGGCAGAGGGTTGGAATGAGATGAGCTTTAAGGTCCTTTTGAACCCAAACCACTCTGTGATTCCGTGGCAGGTTTCTGGTGCAAGCTTGCACATCCCTCATGTGTCTCTATCCGCAAACCCAGTGAGAGGGATTTAATTTTGTGCTGAAGGAGAAGAATACCAAATCACGAGGACACAAACTCTTAACCTCTGCCTCATGTATCCATGTCAAAGACAGAAATGAGGATGTGTCCTTTTAACCACCAACATCCCTCCAGCAGAAAGGTGCTGGGCAAACCAAGGACAGGATATAAAATTTTAATTGTCCTTTTGGGTCAACCCAAACATTTTTTTCCAACCAAAAGTGATTATTTATTTATTTTCCAATTGTTTATAAAGCTTTTAAAATATCTTTTCGTTACATTTGGGTTTAAGTAAAAAATGTGCTTTAAAAAAATCCAGAATTTCACTTAGTAAGTGTCTAAAAGCTAGAGACTTGTCCACATTCTCCCTCCACTGTCTTTGAAGCCATGAATTCATGACAGAAAATGAGTCACAACACAAGAGTAGGTAGGAGAACTGACTTTTCACCCTGGAAATCCTCCTTTTCCTATTTTTCACTGCCAAAACTCAACTGAGAATCTCCAGAAATGTATTTTCACATGTGTCTTGTGAATCTCCTTATCCAGCTAGGACAGGGATGATAGGTCTGAGCTAGTTTCTATAGTTGCTCACTTATTTACCACCTCTGACGTGATGAATTGTCTTTGAAGGTTTCTTGTCCATGTTCTTGTTTTGGTAGAAGCCCGTGCTGTGTTTTATGCATGAGTTTTACACTCTTGCAGCTAGAAGGCATGCAGATGAGGAATGCTTCTCCAAATAACCCCCTAGCTAGGAAATATAAACAATTCTAACTGAACTCCAGCAGAAAACCACAAATTGTGGTGCAAATTTTATTTCCATGAAGTTCTACATGTGAACACAAAAGATATGCCAAACCGGCACAAATACAGAAGGGAAAGCAATTCGGCTGATGGATGTGGGAGAAGTAGCAAGAAATTTAGGGTGAAATTCAGGTGGACAGTGTGGCTAGCTTCATCCCTTTCCTAGGAATAAGGACCACCGAGTTGAATGCCATGAGATATCTCACAGGGAGAGCCAAATACCCATCCAAGTTTGGGGAAGTCTGCTTCTCTTTATCCCATATCAAAATAACTAAACGTGCATAAGAACCTGCATTTCCCCATTCTCTTCTTTGCCAGAACGACAGATCTTGTACTAAAAAGTGCTAAAAAGAAAGCAGTTTACTGGTGGTGTGGGTTGTTGTTGGGGGATTCAAAGCCCACTGAAGGACACCACTGGTTTCCACTGATTTAAACTGAATGAGAGCAGATTTAGGTTGAATGTAAGAAAAAAATTCTTCCCTGTGAGGGTGGGGAGGCCCTGGCACAGGTTGCCCAGAGAAGCTGCGGCTGCCCCATCCCTGGAAGTGTCCCAGCCCAGGCTGGACCAGGCTTGGAACAACCTGGGATAGGGGAAGGTGTCCCTGCCCATGTTAAAGGGGTTGGAACGAGATGATCTTAAAATGTCCCCTCCATTCCAAATAATTCTATCATTACGCGATAAATTTGAAAGGTTTGGAATAAAGTCCTAAACTGCAACCGAGTCTGAGAGACAGCAGGAGGAGTTGTGCTGCTGGGAGACACCAGTCTACACCAGTGAGCAGACTGGAATGCCAGCATTCAGTCCTAAACACTGAGGCACTCACCGTTATTCTGTTATCCCATAATGAGCAGTATTTCAGCCCAGTTTGGATTTATGGCTTGTCTGGATTTCATGTACAACTTTCGTAATCTCTGTCATAATTACAAAAATTGCAAATAACTTTTTAATATCAGTGTTTAAAAAATTAGTCAAATCTTTCACGGCGTTTTTATTGCCTATTTACTATCTCAAATCAAATGGTTTACAACTTTGTGTTCTGAAAATATACAACATAAGAAAACACTAGCCTGGCAAAATTATGCTTTTATGATAACGACAGGGGTGAGTTATAGTTGCTCTAGTTAAACTGTAATGGCTGCACAGATGCTGGGAAAAAAACTATTGCACAACATGTTCTGCCACCATAAGCATGGCACCTGCTCGCTCCACCGTGGTACATACAAGAGCATGTTAACATTTCTTTATGAATATTATTTTCAAGGATTACAATTGGACCATAAACGTTGACTTGGGGATAAAATATCAGCATGTGGGCTTTAAAAATTACCTTCAGAACTATTCCGTCAGTTTTGCATATATGGATTTCAGAAGCAAGTTTATGAGAGGCTGTATCTAACTTGTTTCTGATCTTGTAGCACTCAGAAATGGTTTGTATTCTTCTTAGAGTGTGTATGAATTTGCAGCAGGTGAATGCAGTGGTATTTACAGAGCCAGAAACCAAATCCTCCAGCCCTCAGGAAGAGATTATGTCTATCCACAGATGAGGAGTGGCAGTGGCAGGAGTTTCCCGTGTCCTGCCAAGCTGCCCCTGCACCACCCACCCACGGTCCCACTCACTCCTGAGGTGCTGCCCAAGGACACCAGCACAGGTTGTTATGATCTGACTCCTTTTGCTCAATTTAGCCTCACAAACCAACAGCTGGGATGCAAATTTAATCCAAGTGTATTTCCCACTGGAATGGGTGAGGAAGACGGTGGCCATGAGCTGTAATGCACATTGCAGAAGTGCCTGATGTGGACAAGTGGGTTACACTCGCCCCTGCAAGAAACACAGGAATAGAGATAATTAACATTACTACATACATGACACTACAGTCATTTGCTCCAATTCCCATTACAGAAAACTTCACCTATTAGACACTGTCAGTGAATATGTGAGGATTTTGGTCAAAGTGTGTTGTCTGACTTTCTTAGCAAGCTAATTTTCATAAATGGAAAACAATGAACTGAAAAAAGGGTGCTTACAGATTGGGTAAAATCGGTCAACCAACCCAGTACTGCTTTTTGAAATTGTTATAAATCATAAGCAAGACCTTTTTTAGCCTTTGGTTTGAGTTACTGGAATTTCAGTGAGGTAAAACACCTCCAAAGAAAGAAACCACTGCTGAAAATCAATGTGGACGTCTCCTTGTGTCTCAAGGATCATGGGTTTTAGTGGGGGAGAATCTTCCCAAATACGTGACACATCTTCTTTACTTTAAACCTTCTAGTCCAGCTGGACAGAGTATGAGTGAAGATCAGACATTATGTATTTCATTTTCCTGCACTGAATCTGCTCTATCTTACTCAATATTAAAGCCCTGCTAATGCCTTAGGCAGCAGTAGCTGACCCTTTGAATTAACACCTCCTCTGCAGTGGATGCCTCATGCATATGCCTATTGATGTATTTTAGAGTGGAGATAATTTTTATTTTGGCTATCTGCTCTGGCTTCATGTTCCCAAGAGAGCACCTCATGGATATGGTTTTTCTCATGCCATGTATTTCCCCCTGTGCCCTGCTGTTATGTTGTGTTGAATTCCACAGGAAAAGCCTTCTCATGTCCATCTTTGTCAGAACTCTAGGAGCCACTAAAGCATCATTTTAAAGGGCTCTTTATCACTCAGATTAATTTTCCCCTAACTGTGTCCTTTAACTCCAAAAGGGGTTTGGGGACATACTTTGCATGAAAGATGCTACAGAAAACAAAAGTTACACTGCTAGTGGTTCTGCTTTTATATTTCCATCCAGGGAAACTCTCAGCACAACAATTTGCTTTCTCTTTTCCAAAACACATTTCCTCCTGGGGCTATTTCCTGGGACAGAGCTGTCTTCAAATAATTTAATTATCATGTGGCACACACCTTTTAAGTCCCCCCTGAAACGGTGCGTGATGCCTTTGGTTTACATCACTTGTTGGAAAACACTCCAAAGCATTGAAAAACTATTAAATTGTTACAGTATTGGATGCCAACACACAGGGCTATTAGTCTAATTCATCCTTCAGATCAAAGCCCACACAGGCAGCTCTCCTGCCTACAGCTATTTTCCTTTTACTTTCCTGCTTGACAGTAGTCCCTCATATCCCTCTGTTCTACTTTCTTTGAACATACAGATTTTCCTTTAGTCATGGAAATATAATTTATGTCTATTATACTGTATTATAGATTGCAGATCAGGACGAGCGTGCATTACTGCCTGGGACGTCTGTTTATTGTACGTCGGTTTTCTAAAAAATAAATAAATAAGAAAGCCACCCTGCTCCGCTGGGGAGAGAAAAATACGGAGGGGGAGCACCGGGGGGCTGTGGGGAGCTGCACTCCGTTCTCAAAGTTTAATTTCCAAGTGGAGACCTCGAAGCATGATTTATTAACATCGTGCTGTTTGCTTTTGTCACGTTGTGGATGTGGCGGGGGGAGCGCTGGCCCCTCTCCAGCCCGGACCACCCAGCGAGCCGAGCGCGGCTACCGGCACCGCGCACCCCGGTTCAAAGGTTCACCCCCAATTCACCAGCTCCACCAGCCCCCAGCAGCCTGCCTGTGCCACCCCACCGGGGGCAACAGCAACAACAGCAATCACAACCCACCCCCCCCCCCAAAAAAAAAAAATAATATCCGAACGGACGGGCTGTCTGGGACGCGAGAATTGCAAAAAACAATCCCCACCCCATCACGGAGAGTGTGTGTGCACGGAGGAGAGGGAGTGTGAGGAGGGGGGAGAGAGGGAATGAGACAGACAGAGGGGAGGGAAGAAGGGAGGAGGGAGTCCAAGCTCTGAGAAACATCACTCCATCTCTCTCACTCCACAGGAGCTGAGCAAGGAGCAGGACGATGTTTGACAACACGCAGTACCCCTATAACTGCTTCAATTATGATGGGGATGATTATCCTACCTGTAGTTCTGACGAAGAGAAAAAATTCACCAGACCAGCATACAGGTAAGATGAAGTTTTTCCAAGTCCCCCTGTCTCTGGTGAGGTTTCTGAGCTCCGGGCTGGTGGGATCACAGCTCTCAGGGGAGCGTGGGGTCAGCTCTGTGCAGTGGGTGCAGGCACCACAGTGGGCAGATTTCCCCGCTTTCTGTGTGTGAAGTGTTCATGATTTGTTTCCTCCCACGACGGGTCACAGCAACTCTGGCATGCCCTTAAGCCTCCAGATCTCAGTCAGTCTCCAACCTCCAGGACCCCTGGGAGAAGGGAATTAAATGTTCAATGTGCCAGCGGGTGAATGGGATGCAGAAAATCCCGGTGTGGTGGGAAGAGGCACGGTGTCGATGTTCACAGGGACATCCAAGGTCCTTTCCACGAGCAGGGTTGGTCTCCAGTGACAGTGACTCTGAGCCTGGTCTGTCTCACTGCAGCCTTCCTGCTCAGGGAAACTTTTCAGACGGAGTTGGAGAGGTGTGCGATGTTTCTGCAGCCCTCCTGTGCTGTGCCCTGAGTGCCAGGGCAGGCAGCCCTGGGGACTCGATGCCTGGCAGTCCCCCCTCCGTGTCACCTGCGGCTCGTGGAGGACAGGCAGCAACCACACTCAGGACTTCTCCCCGGGACACCTCGGGTCAGGGAGCAGATCCACTGGGGAAGTTTTGGGAGCAGGGTATAGGAACAAAAGTACCCATGTGGTCCTAAAAACTGAGTCTGTGAGTAGGGTGATGGTGTAACAGAAAGTTTTCCTTTTTCCAGCTACATTGCCTTAATTGCAATGGCCATCCAGCAAAGCCCTTCAAATAAAGTCACCCTCTCTGGCATTTATGACTTTATAATGAAGAAATTTCCTTACTACAGATCAAATCAAAGAGCCTGGCAGAACTCCATCCGACATAACTTATCGCTTAACAGTTGTTTTGTGAAGGTAAGATCAGTTACTGTGTATTTACATACACACCGTGCATGGCTAAAAAAATATGTGCAGCAATAATCTCATCACTGGGAAAGAAGGGAAACAAACAGCTGAGCTGCAAATCACTTGAAATCTCTCTGAGTTGTCAATTACAGAGATAAGGAGTATATCCTTGTGTGATGTGTGCTAATAGATAACAAATTGAAGAGGATGGGGCTTACATCTTACTCATATAATGACAGAGAATAGGCTTAGAAGTCTTGTCATATGTGTTTACACCATTCTTGAATGTAAATGAATGCAGATGCTGAACAGCAGCATCTGTAACACATACAAATACTGAACTGCCTTTAAATAAATACAGGTTCCCAGAACAGAAGGGAATGAGAAGGGGAAAGGAAACTATTGGAGCTTTGCAACAGGATGCGAATCCATGCTGGATCTCTTTGAAAATGGGAATTACAGGAGAAGACGGAGGAGGAGGAATGTGAAAAGGGAACACAAGGAGCAGAGACCAAGCAGAGCAAAAAGTCCTTCGTCCTCCAATACCTCTTCTGTGGACTCCGCTTTGAAC
Organism: Lycocorax pyrrhopterus obiensis; assembly: GCA_014706295.1. Taxonomy (NCBI): domain Eukaryota; kingdom Metazoa; phylum Chordata; class Aves; order Passeriformes; family Paradisaeidae; genus Lycocorax; species Lycocorax pyrrhopterus. The sequence goes on from JACSVZ010000012.1 coordinate 3,280,485, forward strand.
AACATTTCCTCTTCTGAAAGTAAACATGAAAGAATTGAACCGGGCCCAAAACTTCTGGAGCCTTGTGGGTTTGCTCCAAACAGCGTGACCAACAGGCAGAGCCTAAGCAATTCCTCCTTAGCAAAATCGGATTCTGAAATCAAATTTAGCATCGACTACATCCTTTCAGCCCCCGACCCTTTGCCTGTCCTGAGATCTCAATATAACATGCAAGAAAATAAATATCACCTACTGGAGGCCCCGCATATTAATCTCCAGTTCTGGACAATGTGATGTTATCTATTCATGGTAACAAATAAGTCACAGAGTGTTCAGCAGCCTCGTGTCACTGAAAATCAGCCGCCTGCCTCCTTGTTTTCCTCCCAAGCAGTGCTCACAAAGGGTTACAGACTCACCAGCTGATGCTCTGTCTGTGCCCAAAGAACTTTGCTAAGATTAAAGCATAAATAACAGTTACCAATATCGGTTTTCACCACGCTGAAATTTATGAAATTCTAGCTTTATTTTCTAAACTGCCTTGGACGTCGCTTAGCACCACAAAGAATTTCCTTTCTCAAGCAGAATCCGACAGAGAAGAGACTTGCTTATCATCCACTGCTTTATTAAAGACAAAGTGAATTTGATCCCACTTTCAGTGGTGGAAATTAGGATTAACTCCACTGGAGTATATAGGTCAGAACTTAAGCTGATCTAAAACAGTGTAATTCTGTCGACTTACCCTGGCTGGGAATGTGGAGGGGTGGGGAGGGTGGAAATTTGTTTCTTAAAAGGAATTACAGAAAATCACTCTGTCTTCCTTATTTTTTCCTTTAACATCATGTTTCAAACTGTTTTGCAGCTTTAATCCATTGTTCACTAGAAAATGTAGTTATTGATAAGTATTTCAAGTATATTTGTGTTTATATTCGGGGCAGAATTGTTTAAATTGTTCAAGTGAAGTTGTGTTCAAAATAATCCCAAAAGACCTAATTGCAAGGATGCTGAACTCTGGTAGACTTTGATAGGTAATGTGACAGTCAAAGAGTCTCTTAATGCCTTGTTTAAAAAAAAAACAAACCACCACTTCTTCTCTTGTACTATCAGAAATCTTCCTGAGATGCTGCAGGGAAGTCCTTGACCATATTTCATTTAGCAAGTGTGAAAGGAAGCCTGGCACTGCAAAAAGCCCTGTTGAGTGTTGAGCAAAGCTAAAATTCCACTTACCTGCTCTGAGACAAGTTGTATATTCCCATTAAATAGATTTTTATTGATCCTTCTTGCCAGCAATTACCAAAGTGGTGCTTGGTATGATTTCAGCTAAACTGGTGAGATTTATAATTTCCAGATATCAATGTTAGCTCATGAGCTCCTTTCTGAGAAAGCCACTTCATTACCATTTGCATGTGGAAGATTCTGGAACAGAACCTGATGGACAATGATGAACTCTAACGAGCTTTTAAGAAGTTGCTTTTATACAACTTGTTCACAATGAATTGCTTCCCAGAGCATAAACAGCGTTAGCAAAGGCTCCACAAAATCCTGGCTTTGACTTGGCTACTACAGTCTTCACCTACTGCAGATAAAAGGAAAAAAAGACAAGAATTCTGGTGGTTTTAAGCAATTAAATACAGAGATAAAATTATCTTTGCACCAGGGACTAAAGGCAAATGAAGGTATATGAGATAAGATTCAGCATAGAGGTATGCTCAGGCATGACTTGAATTTTTATGCAGAAGCTTTGACATTTCACTAAGTTATTTTACATTGTGTCTAATATATACTGTACATTTATACTATATATTCTTATATATTGTTATTGAGAAAGGGAGCAATATCACTGCACTTATGTGTTGTAAAAATGCATGATGTGTGTTGTCATGATGCTGAAACTCCTGCCATATACTTAAAATTTACCATCAGTGGTATTTCACACTGATTGGTAATAAATGCTCATTTTTTGGAAAACTATAAAACTTGCTATCTTCAGGCATTTCTACAGCATGCAAAAGTCTTTGCTTCTTCTTCAGAAAAGAGAAAATGGAAAATCATGTCAATTACATCACTGCATGTCTTCCAAACTTTGAAAGGATGATTTCTTGAGACCAAATTCTGCCTTCAAGTGGGAGCTTTCGGTTCTCTGTGAATCAGCTAATCTGTTATTCTGGGCGATTATTAGGCCTGATTGATCTGCTGTTTACACTGATAGTAGAAAAAGAAGAAAACCTCTGGGGGGACTGGACAGATGGATTCTCATTTGAAGAGGGACGAGAATTTGCTCCTTTAGTGTTTATGCTCAGTAGTAAATAGGTGTGGGAAGAGCATGTCCTCATTTAGTGCTTCAGTGTTTGCATGCACTCGCTGTGGGTCGGTACTTGTGCACCTCTGGGATCCTGCCTACAGGTAAATATTCGTGTTTCATGCACAGATCTTCCTCCTGATTGTTTTAAACATGGCAATGCTGCTGTTGGGCTGATAGCTATAGTACACACCTGCAGTATATTTGAAATACATATTTTCTGCTGTGAAACGTGCAAATATGATTGTTACGATGTGTTCTTGGTTGATGCTGTTAGCAAGAGACAACTCAGTGACAGCAAAAGCTCCTCCTGAGCAGCATCTGGGGAAGGTGAACACTGTGGGCTGCTGAGACCAGTGGAAATACAGTTTATGGCTACTAATCAATGTAGAATTAATGCATTAGGAAAGGCAGAAATACACCCAAGTGGATTTACAGCAGAGATCCAAAGCCATTTTCTGTAAGATGAATTAATATTCACAAATAGCCATGTCTTTTGCTCACAGTAAAGTGCCTGCTAGGAGAGACTGTCATACTTTAGTTTCCCTAACATATAATCAAAGAAATTTGTGTATAAATAGGTGTTAACATTTGTTTTGCAAAGGGTATCAATCATATTTCAAAAAATGAAGGGACATATTTCAATTTACCCAGTATATTATATTCTGACGACTCCAGAAAGGTTTCCAGCAGTTAAAGTGAATGGCATTTAATATAGAACAACATAACAGGGGTGAGGGCTAGACGTGACCTTATTCAAATGTCGTAGCCATTACAAAGCCATTCCCAATGTAATTATAATTAAATACTTTATGCCTTTCTTGCAAATCCTCTGATCGATCATTGATATTAACATTAATATTGTATTACCCCCGAGCAAATGTCTCCCACACAAGTGTTATGGATCACCAGGTTTCCATTAACAAAGTTGTGAGCTATTGCCGTGTGCTGGTCGTGGATAAATTTACGTAAATTACTTTTTCTCAGGGAAGGGTGGAAAAAGTCTGGGTTTCTTTCTTCTCTGCATCCAGAGCTATTTCTTCATCTCCATCACAGCCTGCCAGCCACTTGCATAAAGCCATAATGAAAGAAAAAAAGAAAATCTCACAGGAACATCCCTCTTTGCCCTGCGTTGGAGCAGGTGAATATTCTCCCGTTTGGCACCGGGGCTCAAAGCTGAGCTGAAGCCAGGGGTGAGCAGTGCAGGGCAAGGCTCTGCACCCTCCAAGACAATCAGTGGGCTGGGCAGGCTGGGAAAAGGTGTTTGGCTCAGTTCCTGGTCTCGTGGCACCTTCCTGACTGCAGAGGGAGGCCCAGAATGAGCCGTGGATTTCCTTAGCCCAGCAGAGGTGCCTCACTGGGAGGCTGACCCTGTGCCAAGGCTGGGGTGGGGCGGGAGGAGGGTGTGGGACAGCAGCTCCTGCCTGCTGCGCTGGGGGCACGGAGAGGGGGAGCAAGCCTTTAGACCTCTCCCTTTAGGATCATAAATACCTTTGCAAAGCAAAGATGAAAGGCTTCTTTCTGGGGAGAGGCGAGGCTTGGCCTCAGTGAGGGACCCTGGAGGGGGGTTGTTTATTTATCCTTCTAAAGGAAGGCTTCTCATGATAAAACAGAGATTTCGATGGAGCCACGCCAGGTTATTATGCAGCGATTTCACTTGTACTGATTTAATTTCTTAGGCTTTTGCCACTGGTGTCACAGAAGTGGTTTTTGCACAGCAAGATGATGATCAGCCTCAGAATGAAGTTCAAAGTACTTGGGCAAGGATGCAGCACTCTCTTCTCCCCCAGTGAAGAGAGGCCAGATAACACCCAAGGCAGGCCAGTAGTTGACCTCACTTACAGGTTCTCCCTCGGCAGAACCCCCTGCACATTATGGGAGCATTAATGCAGACTAGGACAGCTGAAAACAAACCTTCTCTTTGTCAGGAAAGCCAAGTTCCCCTATTTTTCTGCCAATCAGAAAGATCTTATTAGTTGAGACCCATTAACTCCTCATATAAAGAGGAGCTGTGCTCAAGGAGCATTTGAAGGTCAACCCACAGTGGAGAGCTGCTTCTCCCCCTGCCTTTGCTTTGCTGCGCTCCATCCTATGGCCTGAACTGCCACAGCGTTCCTCAGCCACTCAGCAGGTTGGTTTCTCCCTCAAAAACAAATCAAGATTTCTGCACTCTTTTCTGCTCACAGAGGGTTTCTTTTTTGGCTACCACTTGCCTGTTCAGGTCCAAATCTTGTGAGTCCTTCCCTCTCTCTACCAACAGAGAGGACGCACTGAGAGGGGAAGGGGTTCGGAGGGACGAGCCTTGGGGAAAAAAAGCTCTGCTACAGATCTTCCAGCAGTACAGAGCTGATGGTGCATCCCCAGGGCTCTTGGGGTTGTGTGTCAAGTCTCTGCTGTAAATTGAGGGCAGCAATACCCCAAGTCCAACTGCACTCAAGCTCAGGGAAAAGAGGGAACCCTCACCACATGCCCTGAGCACACGGGGACCTGAACCTTCAGCTCTGGCCGTGTAAAACAAATCTCTGTCTGTGAGCAGCACCTCAGATCCCAAAGTCAAGACATGGAAATCCTGTGCTGCTCATTCCAGCTGGCCTCGCCCCTCTCTGTCTCTTCTGGGCCATGTTCTCCTCCCCGCTGTGAGGATGTAAATCCTTGCAAGTCCATTAACTTTGGTATAATTACCTTTGGAATTGAAATAGCATGTGTGAAACCGACCTTTGCACATTATACCCAACATCTCTCCTCACACAGTCTGCAAAACTGTGCCAGCACCTCCTCTCCCAGACACAATTCTCAGAGCAACAATTGCTCCTACCTCTTTATTTCGCCTCAGCATCAGCTTCTAATTCCTTTCTCCAGAACATGGGTACCATCTGCACTGCTCTGCACAAAGAACCTAGTCTCTGTCTCTGTTTTACTGGGAATGTCTTTCTTTTTGCACTTAGGGCCATTAAATTAAAGAGCAGGGTAGGTCCAAGTCCTATGGAACTTGCAGTGGAATCTTTTTTACCCGGAGAGCTAACATAAAATAACAAAGTAAGTTGTGCTCCCTCCCACCCTTGCTACAGTGGTTGGAGGCAAATCCAACTGTGAGAATTTCGCCTGAGAAAGAACTGCCGGATTTCTCCCACTGTGAAACCCAGCTGTTAATTCAAACAGAAGGGATGGACCTGACCAGATAGGCCAACTGGCTTGCTTCCATCCTAAAGTCCATTGTGTTCCGCAAGTTCCTAAATTTATGGTCATGAAGGTCTTCCAAGCCCTGTAATGAAGTATGGCATGCAATGTTTTTGTTATGGAATGTGGGCTGCAAAGGAAAAAAAGAAGGTTTGAATTTATCTTTCAAATGAAGATCCTGGAATCTCTCAGGATAAACAAGCTAAATTAGGAATCAAAATACACCATGTTTCTCACCATAACTATGGAACTGAAAACAGCCCTTGCAGAGCACTGACAGAAGAAAACTAGAAGTTGCAGTAAGCCCAAACCAAGCTTCTTTTTGTCGTGTTTCTCTGTGTGTTCTTTGCCCTTTGTAGCAGAGAGTGAACCCTGCTATGCCAGCAACAGGAGCCCCCTTTCATCTTTTGGGAGTGGTTCTTCTGACAGAATTCTTCAGGAAAAATATTTTGCACTGCAAAATTGAGCTGCTGGTCCCCATCATCAGCATTTACATTGGGCACACACCGCCTTGGCTTGCTCTGAGCAGGCTGAAGATTAGGTACAGAAATGCTCTTTGACTCACCAGCCCGCGTGGTGCAGCTCCGTGCAGCTCTCTCAGTGCTGCAGCTCCACAGACAACATGCTCTGCACAGAAGCTGCTCCCTCTCAGGTCTCTATTGGAGACATGATAAAGCATTAATGGGCTTGGAAGTTTGTTCAGTTTCCGTGCTGATATCAGTGGTTCCAATCAAAAAAACAACCGATCCAAGCTGGGCTTCCTGAAATTTGCACGGTAAAGAACACTGCTGTGTCCCGCAGTCATTAAAGCCTTTTGTCAGCCCTAGCACGGCCCCAGCAGCCCCATCTCTGGATCCAGCTGCCCCCCAAAGCTGCACTTTCCACAGCTGCTGATGGTGAAATGCTGTCGTGTTCTCCTCGTGCAGGGAAAAAAATTAGGGTAGAACCAACTTCCCTCTTGGGCCCAAAGGCTCTGCTGACCATTAGCCATCTGCCTCAGGCAAGATCTGCTCTAGCTGAAAGTGCTTTTGGAGGATTCATGCCACAGATATTTAACCCCACGACAAAACTGCTCCCCATCTTCCCCTCTTTGCTTGAGGCATTCACTGTGCTGGTGCTGACTGCATCCAGCATCCTCTGCTGCCGTCCCCTCCTTCCAGCACGGCCTCTCTGAGACCGGGGAAAAGAAGCAGCACTTCCCATAAAAGTGAATGTGGAAAATAACAGGTGCAATGAGCTGTGTTTCATGATTAATCTGTCTCAGGCTTTTCCGAGGCTGAGAGCTATATGAGCAATTATCAAACCCTGGGAGGCACTTCAGCACTAATCAGCCCATAACATTTTTCTGCATTGGAGCATCTGGGACTGGCTACATGGCTTCAATCCTGACTCTCATGAAATGAATGAGAGTTTTGCCATTGGGTTCAAGGGATCAAAACTTCATCTTCTATTGCCAGGGCCAGAGATTAATCAGATTAAAGGCCATGTGGACTGCAGAGAAAATTAAATACCTTCTAGCAGTTACTTGGTGTCTTCTTAAGACAAAATAGCAGCTTGCTTCCACAGGTTCCTTTGGCTCCGTCTTTCAGCCAGACAAAATACTTCTTGAATTCAATGGGAAATGTGTCCAAATGGGGAATATGTTCCCCAAAGCCCAAGGGCAGAACCAGATGCTGGCATCTGGGGTGAGATTCCTGGTGCAAAGATGTTTGTATGTTCTTTGAGAGCACCTCTGTTCTGGGGCTGGTGTACACACTCAAATAAACAAGTCACTCCAAGCTAATATCCAGACTCGGGATCTCAAATTTTCTTTCAACAGGAAACTGTCCCAAGATCTGCTACAATTTGGCAAAGGCATGACATTGCATTACTTTCCATTTTGTTTTGCTGCTGTTGAAATTACAGGAAAATAAATATTTTCAAGATGATACATTGTGTATCCCTAATAAATACCAAGGGCATTTAATATAAACTATGGACACATGGTTTGCTTTGTTGTTCTAAGTAACCATTTCCTTTTAGCCAAATGAAAAGCCAGTTGTGCTGTGATGCTGCAGATTATAAATTAGCAGCTCTCATATGGTTTTGTGCAATTGTTTCTTGAAGAGCTTTAGGCTACTTCAGACAAAAATTTCAAATAAAATGTAAATTCATTGAACTGTAACTTGTGGTATTAGTTTTATAATAAACAAAGGTAGGTCACATAATCATGTCATGAAAAACAACATTTAAAATTCAAGCAGCAACATTTTAATCCGTTTTAGGTTCTGATCCTGAAATCAAGAGGAAGCTTGGCTCTTTCTGCTTCCCAGTGCATGAAACCAAGAGGAGCCTGTCCTGGGAGGAGAGCACACAGCCAGGCGTGCACTGCCAGACAGGTTAGCTGGGCTGGGAGAAGAGGAGGCAGATTTCTTGTCAGCCAGAGAAGAAACGGCCCAAAGGCAGCAGCAGCCTGTTCCCACGCCAGACCAGGATGGGGGGTCAGGCCAAGAGAGGAGGAGGGGCTGATTAGGTCCTGCTCCCACTGCTTCCCACCCGTGCTGGGGGCAGCAGCTGGGGAACAGCTGAAATCCAGGCTGGCTGCAGCGGGAAGGAGCCCCCAGGGCAGCAGACTGGGGGGGACCTGCCTGACTTCCAGCCTCAGCCACAGCAAGGACTGATGTCAAAGAGTCTGTCCTCTGCACACTTACCTTGGCATGGCAGAGGTGAAGCTCTTCTCTAGAAAAGCTCCCACTTGCCTTTAAGGGAACCTCATTTTTGGGGTGGGAAACACATATTTTCCACAGGCACGGTCTCCTGTGCTGTTTTGGGAAGACCCTTGGGACGATCTGTGCCACGTGGGACACGTGTACCTCAAGGGCCATCCCTCGGCTTGGTCTCACCTGAGTTCTCTCCCAGCAGTGGATGGCTGGGACAAGCCACGTGCACTGCTCCTCTGCAATCTCAGCTCCCAGCACCTTGTTCTGTCCCCTGTCCCTTCCCATCAGGTGACAGCAAAAGGAGAACAGGGCTGCTGGGGGTGATGTGAAGGAGCAGACCACCACGAGTGCTGGGGACAGACACCAGGGTCCCACCAGCAGGTCTCACTGGCTGAGGAGGTTCTGTAACAAAGCCCTCTCACCTGAAACGCTCCTTGTTTGACAGACGTTTATCTGAGAGGAGGCTCGGTCTTTATTTAGTGGGTGTTTTCCAAAATAAAAATGAATAATCGTGTCAAGTCTGTGCTACAGCATCATAAAGCTGTAGCCTGTTACTTAACAACAGACAGGGAGAAAAAATAATATACCTGAATATTTATGAATTTTTTCTTTGTTTCCAAGCCTGCCTGAATTTGAACCATTTATACCATGACAACAGCATAAGCTGAATTTGGAGAGGGAAGACAATACTTGAGCTTAAAATACACTGAATTTTTTCCCTGTAAGGAATATTCCTACTAGCACAAGTTTTCTGTGTCCTGGCTCTAAGGCCACATGGGCATGTGTACAGCACATATGAAATTGATATCTCTGTCTTAATTCAGGGTTGCAATTACTGGAGCTGAAGTCTAAATTTTTCCAACCACCAAACTCCCGAGCTAAATGACTGTACAGCTACTGAAATTGATTATCAGGCTTCCTGTTTCCTCGCTTGTGACCTAGTAATATTGACATAAGGTACAAGGAAATTGCAATCAGAACTACTAGCAGCAATAGCTGGAGGCCATTGCAAAAGAAGTATTGCTGGTGGTGGCACGCTGACTCCTGTATTAGATTTAGCCACACTCTGATTATAATGCACTTCCTCGAGATAGCAGGAAATTCTACTTTTCTTTTTTTAAATTACAGCCAAGGAAACATTTCTGTTTGCTTCTGTATTTCGCCCTTTTCTCTGGAAACCTTCTGGCCTCAGAGATCCAGTCTGTTTTGTTTCCAACATGGGCAATGCCTTGGGGAAAGTCATTTTTATGTCTCTGTGTCTCCTCCAGGCAGCAGATAGAGTTCACCTTTGCAAAGAATTGTGTTAGAAACCTGCTGTATCAGCAAGCTGATGTTATGGACCTTCCACATTCTCTCCACTTGCTGTCACCTTTCCTGTCTCTGCTTTAATCTTCCCTAACACCTGAACATCTCGTCCACCCTGCCAGTGGCCAGTTGCCCCAGATCAGTTTTGCACAGGGCTGAGTGGTGCCGAAATGTGTAAGAACAGCACTCTGATTCCATGGGACTCCAGGAGAAGGACGTTTAAGAAATACACAAAAGTACAAAGAGAGCTGGGATCGACTTGCAAGGCTTGGAAATGTTTTCACTTTTAGAAAATAATCTTCTTTTTCCTGGTTTTTAGGCTGAGGTAAAGCAAACCCATGTCCCCAGCTAAATGCAAGAAACTTTCTATCACATGTTAACTCACACTGCCACTCGCTCCAGCAAACATCGTGCTGTTGCAGCAAGTGGAAGCATTTTACAGCTGTTCTTTCAAGAAAATGCCCACAAAAACCCCTTCTACTGGCAGTAAAAATGAAGAGACAGCACCCGTAATTTCAGGAGGAGTCCCTGGCACTGCCAACCATGTTATTGCAGAGAGTTGTTGAACCACTCCCTTCACAGGATCTCTATAATGGCCGGATTTTCGTTCAAATCCAAGGAGTCCATGCAGAAACTTAGAATAATTTTGCCGTAGTGAATGCTTCCCAGACGCAAAATCTCCTGGAGAATCCAGCTTGGCTCTTATGATATTCCCCACGCTATTCCAAACAGGAACAACTTCACAAATACACAGGCTCTACAAGCAGAGAACTTTACTCTTGCCTTCAGAGAAGTTTCCCAGGCCAAACTGAGCTCATTACATTTGCTGCAGACGTAGCCTTGGTGCCATCCTGGAGTGATGATCCGTGGCCGTCCGCTGCGCAGAGGCTGAGGAAAAGTGGATTGTCATGGATCGTGGCTCCCCAACAGGCCAACCTTTTCAGAGGAAAAGTTCACCAGAAGCGAGAAAGTTGTTTGGGTTGCTGGTTTGTTGTTTTTTTTTTTTCCTACTTTCATGTGTGACCTGTGAGAAAAAAAACCTTTTATTAATGAGCTCTGCCCTCCTCTGTCCTTCAGAAGTCACTGGGGCTTTCCATGTAGGACTAAGCCACAGCAGAATTTAGCTGTGAGTGTGGATAAAACAGATAAATCCACCCTGTAATTACAGAGATTTTCCACCTGCAGCTGCTGCTGAAGGTGCAAGGCAGCATCTGCTGGGGCCACTGTGAGCTGCAGCAAGGATGCAGCATAGCACTTTCTATCTCTTTGCACTGCCAGATGTTTGCAATTCAAACAAAAGCTTAGCTCTAATGAACCCTGACTTTTAAGGCTTGGAAACCTTCTGTGAACCTTAAGAAAAATCAATATTTAAGAGCATGAGGAAGCAGATGTGCCAAAATGCTGTGAAAGTGACTTTTATTACTGAACTTTTTCTTCCTCCAAGTGGGACAGAGTGGAAATTTCACTGCTGCTCTGAGGTGTCCAGGGAAAAATAAGTTCAGAAGAGACGTACAAATGTAACCAAACCCGTCGATTTTCTCAAAGCTCTTAGTCTTGGTCTATCATTGATCACGATGGAGTGGAAGATGAGCATATCTGGAAATTAGGCAAGCCTGTCCTGTCTTCTCCATGGCCTGTGTGAAGCCGGGCTGTGTTACCCTTAACCAGGTGCTAATCTCCTTCTGCTTGCAATGCAAGAGTTGGTGGCAATTTCGCGTTGATTAAATGCGTGCAAAATGATGCTTAAAATGAAAAGTCCCCAGTAAACTGACTTGTCATCACCAAAATCAGTTCAAGTTGCATAATGCTTTTCTTGCTAAGATAATTAGTCCTCAATCAGAGTAATTGGGAGGGGTAGCTGGGTTATTTTAAGGCAATTTTGGTTATTTTTCTTTATTCAAGAAAACTCTTTTGTACGTGAATTATTTCCACAAAGTGATGCAGATAATTGCTTAATGCTTTGTCATTCTAGTGCATAATCCCTCAGCATCTGAACAGCATTAATGGGAGCAGAAGTTGGCAAAGCTACCTGTACATTTTTTTCCCCCAATATTTTCCACGCCAAAGAGAGAACATCTCAGACAATGAGGAATACAAACTTTCTATTTTTTGCCTGCAAATTGATCCTGAAATAAAATGTATTCCCCTGGCTGCCGCATTGGGACTGCTTTCCTGTCACTTTGGGTTTAATATATTACATTTTAGCCAGGCTTAACCCCGGTCAATAGGTGCACCTTGGTTTCCTGAGATAAATAACTTGACTGGCAGAATCAGGACCCAAGACTCATTTGTCCTTCATAAAGGTTTGTTTTGTTTGTTTAAATATTAGCATCCACCAGCTGTGCAAAATAGACCTTTTTCATTAGCTGCTTGATCATGGTGGGAAAAGGTATTAATTTAGTCAACTCCCAGCAATGAACTGTGAGGTTGCTACCAAACCACAAACTGATGAAAACAATAAATGCTAGACTGTATTAACTGTAAAGGTTAATCCATAAATCAAAGGGAAATGTCAGATGCCTTTTAACATTGATTGAGATGTAATTTGGTGTTGGTAGTGATATGTTTGTTACATAAATTCACAAATGCACTCAATTCCAGTTAGGAGTCCAGGTCTTTGTAACTCATAACAAATTAAGTAGTTTGCTTTGTTTATGTAACCATGTGAAGATTGATTACCTCTTCCCGTTCAAGTTACAATATAGCACCAATTTTAAAATAAGTGAACATTAACACCCAGATCTTCTTCCAGGGTACATTTGACTTGGTATAAAAATGAATACATTCTTGTTTTTCCTGAAAGTATGCCATTACCTTAAGTATGTTTAAGGCAGTTTTTCCTTTTAATTTTTGTGTTTGATTCATGTTTTTCAAATTACAGCGTAAGAATTAGCCTTTGTATAAATGTGCCCAGAAATATAGAATGTATTTTCTATATTATGGGTACATCATATTTCAATATCTAGTATAAAACAACAAATATGAGGAGGAAATGCCACAAATTAGATCAGAATGGAATACAGTTACTGATGCCAAAACAGCAAGAAAAAGATCATTACAGTCACTCATGGAAATGTTTCTTTCCACTTCTCTTCAAATGTGAGGCCACGGAATTGTTCACTTGGTGAAACTGAGGATCAGGTCACCAGACCTCAGATTATAAAAAAATAAAACCAACCTTTTGAGCTTTATCTGTTCAAGGAAATTGCCAAAGAAGGTCCTGAAGAACAGGAGCATCACTCCCAGGTCACTATTACCCAAAAATTGGGAGCTACTGAGCTTTATTTCCAGCTGCCACTTGGGTGGGCAGGGTGCTGAGCCTGCCAAAGCTCGGAGCACTCTGTTCCTCCAGAGACTGCAGGCTCCTTGGCTCAATCTTCATGTCCTATTTCTTTCTTGGAGAGAACCACAGACAGTACGGTGTAGCAGGTAATCGCTGCAAGAAATCCATGGGAATTTTATTTTAAAGGCAGTCAGGTAGATCCCTGCTCAATTTAGCAGAGCCAGCAGTGGGAATGTTTTCCCTCAAATCCCTCAAGGGCATTGATCCAAGCAGGTATCCAGAATGCTTCTAGTGAGATTGAGATGTGTAAGGACACAAGACCCAGCCCTTTTAAAAATGTCCCAAAGGTTTTTCATTCTGCAGTAGCGGGACTTTTTGAAGCTCAGCAGTGGCAGAATGTGTCAGCAATGGAGATGGGCCAGGCAGCACCTTGCCATGTGGATAAACCAGTTAAAACTTTATGGCTTTAACCTCTGAGCCACTGCCTGATCAACATTAACAAGGAGCTTTTATTGTCTGTCTGTCTCGGCATAAATATTATGGTGAGAGAAAACGCAGCCCCTGCTTACCTAGTTTTAATATTTGATTGCAAACACCTCATGGCTGTGATGGGACATTTCAAAAAGTTTCAGGTATCTCTGACAGATCTTGGCCTATATATGAAATTTTAGAAGGGGCCTTTCAGGACACATGTGAATCACAAAATCGTGGACTCATAGAATTACTTGGTCTGGACGGGACCTTAAAGACCATCTTGTTCCAACCCCTCTGCCACAGGGAGGGAACATTCCACTAGGCAAGGTTGCTCAATGCCCCATCCAGGCTGGCCTTGAACACTTCCAGGGATGGGCCATCCACAACTTCTCTGGGCAACCCATGCCGAGGCCTCACCACCCTCACAGTAAGGAATTTCTTCCTGGTATCCAAGCTGAATCCACCATCTTTCATTTGGAAGTCCTTCTCTCTGGTGCTGTCGCTCTGTGCCCTTGTTGAATGTCCCCCTGCAGCTCTCCTGTGCCCCTTTAGGCCCTGGAAGGCTGAACCCCCCTCCGCAGCCCCTGCGGTCCTTTGCAGCCCGGTGCACAGCTCAGACACCCTCATCAGAGGGCAGCAGGGAAAGGCAGCATCCCCTGGCTCAGCTGGCTGCACCTTCTGCTGCTGCCCTCCCTTTCCAGCTCCTTCCATGGAGCTCGTGGGGGCTGGCAGGGCTGGGGCAGGGGCAGGGAGCAGGGCACGGAGGGTGCTGGGGCTCTGTGAGCGGGGTGTGAGCCCCGGGGACAGCCGGCCGTGCCTGCCTAAATTATGTCCCCAGAGCAAGGCAGGGAAGGAGAGGTGCAGAAGGAGATTAAGACCACCCTGACCTCCAGCTGGCTCTGCATTTTGTCCTCAGAAGGAAGCAGGAAAATGTCTTTGTAATCCAAAGCAATGCAGTCAAACATGGGGCCCAGGTCCGCTGTAGGGAGGCATCTGATACACCCTGCAATGTGTTTGGCTGAGAAGAGCGAATCTCTGGGCTGATATAAGTCTGTCTCTCTGTCCATGCACTCTCTGGGGCTTTTTTCATCATTGGCTTTTTCACTTAATGTGATTTACCGATTCACAGATTTTTCAGATACGTTTGCTTTTATTTATAACAGCACTCCAATCAAATGTTCAGTGCTCCTCACCTTCAAGGATGGAATCATAATGAGTGTATAATGAGCTGCTCCACAGCCACGAGTTCCCATGCCTTTTAAACCAGCTTCAACAGCTCTGAAATCTTCAGCATAGATTAGTGGAGCCCTGCTGATTCACATGGCTATTGTCTCTGGAAATAAATGAAAATCATGTTAATATTCACAATGTCATTCACTTGTATGCTGATTGGAAGGATTGCAAAATAAACTACAAAGATCAGCACTAAAAGACATGTGGCTAGAGTAAATCTCAAGGACATGAATAATACCATAGTGTTGGATGGAGGGGGACCTCTGAAACCACCAACTTTTGGGAATTCTTCCTACAATCCTACAGTTCAAACAGAGAGGGCAGCTATGTAACCGGTGATCAAGGCCATGCACTTGTCCCGTGGGCCAGAACAAATGGCAAGGATGACACAAACAGGGCTAGAAAATCTGCAGAGGTCGAGGTGCCCTTGTAGGTGGGGAGAGGAGTGCCCTGCTGGGCATCTACCCCGTGGTGATGGGTTTGACTAGCCACAGGCAGGTGTTATCAGACTTTCATAGCAGTCATCTCAAGGTGAAAATTCCTCCCTGCTCCACCTTCACCCCTGGATCCCCTCAGATAAAACATTCTGATCACTGCCATGAGATTTTGCAAGTTAAATGACACTGGATTTTCTGTTTTCCTTATTTAATTTGTTTGTTTGTTTGTTTTTGTTTTACTTTTGGAGAATTGTTTCCTTGATTCCCCTGGCACGGATTCAAACCCTGGGCTTTGCCAGCTCAGGACTAGAAAGCAGAGACTCCTTCTGTGAGGATCCTGTTCATTGCTTACATCTGGCCTCTTGTAGAGAAAAAGGGGCAATACAATAAACTGTACGAGCAGCTACAGTCATCCACGAGCTAGTCCTCCTCTCAGTCTCACACCAGACACCAGGAGTGACACCTCCTGCTTCGCTGGGCCTGCTCTGGTGTGACCCCATTTAATTATGTGCAGACCTCCCCATCTGAAGTTGTCTATGGTGTGGCAATAGCAGCATCAGCAATGTGGGAAGATAAAGAGGAACACTGGGCTTTGCCCTGCTGCTGCCATCCTAGGGTGCTTGAACACAAACATCCAGAATATTTTCCCTTTAGAATAAACCATGAATTCCTCTGTCCAGCTGAATTAATTTCATGTATTAAATAAATCAATTAGCAAAGAAATGAAAACAACCAAAAAAAAAGAAAGAAAGAGAACAGAGCACACAGACAGAGAAGCCGTAGTGGGAGGACCACTAATTCCCTGTTTCTCTTTTATACTCTGATCACAGAAGAGTGTAACTGCGTCTAAATTATTAATTAGGAATTAAAAGTTACTTGGATTTTTTTTTTCTCTCTATTTTCTTATTCTTTTCTCTGAGCTGTTGTTTCCCTTCCATTGCTGATGGCATTTACAGCACCAAAACCAGACTGACACTGGGGTCCAGTCCCTTTCTCTGTGGCTGGATTTAGTGTAGGGAGCAAGGTCCATAACTAGTTTTAGATGCCAGAGCTACTGTCTGAAAACCAAGGAATACACAATAAATATGTGGAATACACAATAAATAAAAGGAGGGGGCAGGGCAGGTATGCAGTTCTTAAGCGCTATAAATCCTTTCGTTTCCATTTTAATCTAATTCCCACATACTGGTAGGGTCACACCCTGGCAGAGGAGATGATTTTTGCTCTGAGCAGAGTTTGCTGGAGCCTTCCAGCTCCTGAGGCTCTTTCTTTCCCCACACGCAAGCCTAAAGTGCTGGAGACCTTCCTTTCCTTGCCAGCCAAGAAGCCTCTCAGCAGCTCCTTGGGTGAAATGCAGTTTTCCAGCTAAGGGAAGCTCATGTGAAATGAGATAATTGAGATACAATTCAGTCAGATGGGTTCTGAAAGCTCTTGAGTTCATCGGTATCCTAACCAGTCCAGGGCCAATATCCCTTAAACCCTGTCCAACCTCACAGAGAATTTCCAAAATCTGCTAGTCTGTGGGGAAAAAAATTCGACTCAGTCTGGTTTTGACCCTCTCCTTGTCAGGATCCACATCCAGTCTCACCTGCTGTGATGTGCTCAGCACTTGCCAGGCACTGCTACCTGGCCAAGGCAGCAGAGCTGATGTCCCCGAGCTGTGCTGAGGAGTGTGAATAAGGGACAATGCCACATTTGGTTACAGGAGGGCAGCCCGGAGGAAGGCAAGAGCAGCCAGGCTCAGACAAACTCTCCCATTGTTTGGGGTCATCTGGTCTACAAACTGTTTCGCATGAGAAAATTAGATTATGCCAAACCAACTTCTTTGGAAGGTTGTTTTTTTGTTTTTTTGTTTTTTTTTTTTAATTCAGCATTAAAAGGATGGAAATAATCGTAAATCTGGAAGCAATCACACACACATCACTTAGAAATGCTCTGCCTCGGTGCAAGGGAAACAGAATACATCAGTGCTGATTGGCCTGGGGTATCTCTCCCCCCACCAAGCCCATGTCCCAGACAAGTTAAATGTTTCATTAATTAGGCGCTAACTATGGTTAAAATTAGGAGAGCTGCAAGGATGTCTCCTCCTCCTTCAGACTAATCCTCTAATTAAAAGCAGGGCCCCCAGTTTGGGCTCTGGTTTTTGGCTTGCAGTTGCTGAGTTTGGGGGCTGAGCCAGCCCGGTGGGGTCTGAGGGGCAGGGAGGGATTTGGGTGTGCCAGAGCAGGGGACACACGGTGGGAGCAGGCTGCGGACAGCTCTCCTCACACGCTCTGTGTGATGGATGTGCACACTCCCAAATTTTCTCATGAGCCTGCGGGGAATCCCAGCTGGGGGTGAGCAGAAATGGGGCAAACCATGGTCCTCGAAGGAAAGTATCTGCAGAGAGGGACACTTAGGAAATCCACGTGCTTTACTCACACACACAGGAGTGGCAGAAGCCACAGCCCCCACCTCAAGTCCCCACAGAGCGAGGAACACCTCCCAGGCACTCGTCTCCTCCACGATCCCCCCAAATCTGGGACATCTCCAGCTCCTCCACAGCTCTGCATGCAAAATGCGAAGAAAGAGAGCGCTCCAACTGGGAAAAACTTAGGTTTGAGGGTACATCTTTTTTTCTCTTGGAGAGTCTGAAAGCTCCGTATTCTTCCCAGGCTCTCTGTTTTAAATTTGTCTCTGTGCAAAGGTGGCTGTTTTGCAGCACCATTCTCGTAAGAGACAGCAGCATGAGGAGAAATCCGATTCTCTTTTCAAGAAGCAGGAGAAGATCTCCTCCCTCTATCCATCCCAAGTGCTGTCAGACTGTGATTTGAATCAGAAAACAGTGGTTTTGGCGAGGCATTCTGTCAAGAAACAAAAGCAAACCTGGCCATTGAAGGCAAGCAGCGAGGGAAGAGCACCAGAAAAGAAAACAATGGGGACATTCTGTAGTAACCACAAACCCCTAAGTTTTCTGCCATATTCTGTTTTCCATAAATATTGGCCTCGCTTTATTGTAGAGCAGCCAAGAGCTGCTTGTATGAATGCAGCCTCCCCAACCAAGAGCTTTAATCAACTATAAATAAAGTTGCCATGACAGACAATAACAAATATAAATTAACGGTGCTGAGGTACATCCTAGCACCTTCCAACAAACTGGAAAACCAGGAAAGGCTGCTAAAAGGCAGATGCTTCCAGATAAGAAACCAGTATCTCTTTAGGGGTAGCCTGCAACATTTGGGGCACAGCCAGGGAAAGGATGGGGAGTTGCTTGCCTTAGTGCACCAACACTTCAAGAAAAAAGCACCTAAACTGGTTAAAATATCTGCAGTTTTGCTCAAAGCCTTCCTCCCAGGTCAACACCTTCTCTGCATTTTGGGTTTTCTCCATTTGCAGTTTATCTTTGAGAATGAGGAGTGACTTGGGACACATTAAGCAAGTTTTGTTCCCCATAAATCCGGAGTGTTGAAGTTCTCCTAATGAAAAGCTGAAATTGTCACATGAGGAATCAGCCACAGATGAGGCATTTTATATGTCAAATACAGTGAGATTTGCATTGAAACCCAAAGATCTGGAAGGTTTGAGGATGTCACAGCCAACATTGGTCCTTGGTTAGCAAATGTGCTCCCTCAAGAAGGACCAGGGGGTGGAGATCTCCAAGCAAAGAGCACCTCATTTTTAGCTTTGAACAGCAGTTATCAGGGAGTTCCTCCTGATTTTTTTTAAACATACACAATCTGAGACTGGAAAAAAAACCACCTTAAATTTCACTCAAACAAAACATCCAAGCAGAAAATCAACCATTAAATATTTAATTTCCATTAGTCCTCTCTCCTTGAAGTGCAAGCACGTTTAGTTCCATCTCTAAACAATAGCTCCGACAAAAATGTTGGAATCAAAGGAAAGTGAAGCAAACCTTCATCTTGAGAACATTGCAAGACTAGAGCATTATGAATCATTATTCTGAATTACTCTTAGTTATCATCTTCTCTTGGCTCAAGCACCTGAGAAACATGATTTAATTTGCAAGCCTGTCAGGAGGACTTGCATCCTCATTTTTTCCTTTTCTTCTGATGAAATATTTGGCCACAAACATTCACACAGTTCCCATCCCAACACCCCACCAGCTCTGACCCTGTTTACTTCATGAGAGCTGATTCATTCCTAGTCTGAAGTGGGGAATGACTGGAGGCAGGAAAGATACCAAATAAACTATGTTTGTAAGATTTCCCCACAGCAAAAGGAACTGCAATACAGTATTTTAACTCTCCCACTGTGCCAGGGAATTTCATCAAAGTGTGTGACCTTGGCGATCATGTGCCTTGGAACCCTGCCAGAGCCAAACATGGAATTTTAAGTCAAGTAATCATTTCAATGCTTTTTTTCTTTCATTTGCTGGCATTGAACCCTTAATGGGAGTTTATCATACCTTCTGTCTCTAATGTTAGCGTGTACAGATATTTACAGAAAAAACAGGCTGAATTGCACTGGGAGAGAAAGATGCTGGAGTCACACTGCAGAAGTTCAGCTCGTAAAGAGGAAAAAAGAGAGCCCTGATGTTTTTTCAGCTGGAATAGCTGCTAAATTCACTACTAGCAGCTTTCCTTGCTGAGAACAGGATCTTTAGCCTGTTCAATGCTTCTGAGATTTTGGGATAAATTTGACATTAATTGCAACGAACTTTTTCCTAGCTGAGAACCTGGACCTGAGTTTCCATCATGAACCTCAATGACTGTCATTACAACCTGCCTAAAATCCAGCCTAAGGAAGACTAAACCCTGGAGAAAGCCACGGTTCTCTCATAGCCATTTATAGAAAGGGAAATAAATATGTTTTTCACAGGCTGTTCAAGGAGATCATACACAGTTTGGTATCTGGCAACTAGAGATCCTCTCTCTCCCTACAACAGAGCAACCAAAAAAAAGAAGAAGTAAAAATCCCATCTGACTGACAGAGCAAGAGCTCAGACTCCCTCTCAGGAGGCCAAGCCGAGGAGCACTATGAAGTTTTTCCACGTTGGTGTGCCAAAGGCTGTGTTTGCCTCATGTACTTTTTTGCTCAAGAGCACAGTTCAAAAGGGTGAGTCTTGCTGTGATTAAAGCCCCATTATCTTTTGACGAGGCTTGGGGCAGGCTCTCGCAGTAAATGGATGGGGCTGCATGGCTGTTGTAAGCACCCAGAGGGTTCCATGGATACATCTGATAATACAAAAGGAAAAACACTCAACCCCCAGCCCAGACTTTGGGCTTGAGGGTCAGGTTTGGGCAGAAGCACAACCGCTGGCTGGCAGAAGCAGCAGCGTAAGACGAGCCGTGGAACGAGGCACTGCTGGTGCCACAGGACACGGGGAAGGCGAGGGCAACAAAGCAACTTTTTGGCCAAATGGCTGCTTGTTAGAATGTGGGTTTGTCATACCCACATTCAGCCATCTGCTGCGGCTGAGAAATGAGCAGCAGCTCCAGAACATGAGTCAGCCAGAATCACAGAAAAAGGGTGTTCTGTAGCAACGCTGCCGAGATGATGGCACACATCAACAGACAGGTAAATACAGGATACAGGGAGGCTTTATTTCCCCTGAGCCCATCCTTTTGCTCCATTTGCACCTATAACCAGCTATAACACAGATGTCTGCCTTTGAAACGGGACGGGAGTGTTTAGACAAACCCAATCTGGCCATTTTTTTAAACACTATTTTTTGAATGAGTGAAAAACAAAATACAGCAGAAAACTTGTTCTGACATCTTTCTAGTCATAAAAAAACCCCCCAAAAAATAAGAATAAAGGCAAAGGAATAATTTTCATTAATTTCAAAATAGATTGTTTCAGTGATCCTTAAAGGAAATATCTTAGTCTGAAAAACTTCACAGCTCATATTCTGATGCTTCCCAAAGTTCAACTCCGAATTGTTTTGCAAACACTGGTTTTCTTTTCATAAAAATCCCTTCACAAGCTTCAAGAAGGATAAATAGCCTGAAAATTAAAGACAACACTGAGTTTTCAGTCAGACAAAATCATGCCTGGAACCACAATGAAAAACTGGGGGCAAGAGGGTGTGTATCTTACTTCACTTCATTCAAAAACTTCCACAAGCCTCTTTCACTTCAACCAAATGTTCTCCCAGATTTGCATGGGGTTTCTTCTCCAGCCTGGCTTTAGAACCACCTCAGGTCTTCCATGCCCACGTCAATCAATCAGGGGGTCCTTTCCCACACTCTTGATGAGGGTGGAGGGCAGCCAGAGGAGCTGTGAGGGGACAGACTGTTCCCACGGTGGGCAGGAACGTGGCAGCCCAGGAGCCGTCCCTGGCTGATGCCTGGAGGAGCTCTTTGTTCAGGAGGGGCAGAGGCAGCTTCAGCCTGGGCTGGTCTGGTCCGAGTTAAGCCAAAGTTGAAGCAGCCAAGATTTCCAGTGGCATCCCTCGCCGAGGAGGGGAGGAGAAGGCTGCCTGAAGATTCATTGCAGTGAATTTCCTGTAAATGTATAGATACATTTACATAGGGTGATGCACGCCCCTCCGTGGTGTCTGCACGTGGATTGCCCATTGTGCCCTTCACTGCCGTGCCAGACGCACTCAGGACACTCCTGAGCATGGCTCGTGTCTGCTGCTGCAGCTTTCTCCGTCAGGTCAGCTGAACTCAGTGCCAGAAGCGCTCATTTCTGTGAGTGCGCTGGGACAGGGGATTCAGGGTGGCTGACTGCAGTCACTAAACTGGGTGAACTCGGCTCACACACAAAAATAAAGGAACCATTAAACAGCCTGAATTGGAAACAGGCTTCAATAAATCTGCCTTGTGAATGAGGCCAGCAGTAGATGCCTTAGACCACCTGTTGGGACGGGGCGTTGGACGTGTTGGACGATTGTTGTGCTCTCAGACCTAACCCACAGCACAGAAAAATCCTGGCACGGCCACAATCCCTGCTCTTATCCTTGCCATCAGCACAGACCCTCAGCCACACAAAGGGACAAAGGCAAAACTGGTACTATGGTTTAAATGTTTGAAACCAGGCTGGCTCCAATGACTAAGAAAAAAAAAAGGGCAGGGCAGAGGACAGGATTAAATGGAAAGAAAAATGACATTGGGATAGGTACTGATCAAATGCTTGGTAAATGTTTTATCTGCTAAAATGTGCTTATTAGCAGAGGAGAAACCAGACCTGAGGGGAAATGGACATGATAATCCAACTGGAACATACATTGTAGGCACTGGTTAAAATACTGGGCAGACTGCTGAAATTACCAAAATACAGGCTTTGTGACCTAAGGAAAAAAAAATAGGTTTGCATCAGTAATAAGGCATCTTATCAGTCTTCTTTCTGAAAAATCTCTATTAGATATATTTTAGGGGAAACAAATTAGAGCTGCAAAGGCAGCTGCCAGAACTGCCCCACATTTTGGTCCTGTCAGGTCATCTCCCACCCAACCACTTTTCATCCAAGCAGCACAAAAGGTGTTGCTCATGAGGAAGGGTTCTCCCAGCAACTGAAAGTCTCCAGCCTGGTTCCAAGCCCCGGTGCCAGGTGCCAGGGGTGGGCAGAGGAAGGGCTGCTCGCTGTGTCCATCTGCATCTGCACGGAAAGTGAGCGGGTTAGGGCAGTTCTCCTGCGTGGAAATGCATTTTATTGTAGCAGTGCCCAAGTCATGGGTGGTTAGAGGGGGCTTATCGACAGCCTGAGACAGCTGGGAGGAGTCTGGGGAACTGCAGGGGAGCTGGAGGGTCCCTCGTGCCCAGAGCTTGAGCCCAGCCGAAAATGCCAGCTCATTTTGGGAACTCCACTACAGAAGCTGTGACTTGAAACATGGCAGAACTTTCTCCATCATTTCTCTGAGAAGGCAAGATAAAGACTTTAACTCCAGCCATTATTAAAAATGTAGTGGCCTCTAAATCTCTCCAAATACATTGATATGAAATAAATCATAACGAACAAATAAATTTTGTGGCAGCTAATGGTGCAGTTTGTCGAATTTCACCACATGGTGGCAATAGTAGTAAAGGTTTGATGCAAAAGATTTTTCTGGAAGCTCCCAAGCCATTTGAGCTATAAACTGGGCTGCTGTTCAGTCTACCTTGTGGCATAATATAGCTCTATTTTTTGTGTGTGGAGAAATCAACTGTCACAGCTCCCTTGTTCAAAACTATGTGCACCCCTCACTCACACGTCTGGTGAGGACTGCAGACAATTTATGGGATTTTTTTGAGTGTCTTCTTCACTTCTTTTTTTCCCTCCTATCTTTTCCTCCTCCAAAACACATAAGTGCAGCTTCTGTGAAATGTTAATTCACAGAAGGATGTATTCTCAGAATCAGGAAAATTGCGACATTCATTTCTTTAGCAAGTGAAGGAGACTTCATAAGTTGCCCAAATGTTCCAGTAAGGTCAGATATTTGTATACCAGATTAGTTGCCAGCAGAAGAAAAAAAAAATAGAAAAAAAACCCCCTCACAAACCAAAATAAATAATAAAAAACCCCAAGCACCAAACAGAATTAAAAAGCAGTATTTTGGAGCTGAAGTATGACTTCATTACAACTTCAGTTGCTAGTGGTGACTGACCAATATTGCAACATCATTTCTAGAGGTAATAATAAACCCCTATCGTCTCTCCTTCTGCAGGAATACAAATTCAGGGCTGATGTTCACTCACCTCCAGGGTGGAGCAGCGTTGTCTGGCTTGTACCAGGCACAGTGTGCACCTTTTAGTAGGAGAGGAGACAAGCCACAGGCAACAACAGGATGCAGGTTGTATTTTAGATAGTCAAATAAACATGCACATCGTGGTTTGTCTGATAGACCTGTGCCCCTTAAAAGTGCCCTGCAATGATGGTGAAGGCCTTTAGGGTGTTCATCACAGTCACACTGATGTATTGGTTGGTGTGTGAGAAGAAGCACAGAGCAGGAGCTCTCTCCTGTGCAGAATTTCAACAAGACAGCACCCACACAAGAGTTAACACTCCATTCCCCTGAGAAGACCCAGGGATTTATGGCTCTCCCAGGGGATTTGCTGCTGTTTCAGCCATGCTCCAGAAGCCCCATGCAGCGCTGTCTGCAGTGCTGGATCAGCAGTGGCATTTCCTGGAGCACCTGTGTTTTTCTTGGAGGTCTCTCATCTCCGTACTGACCAGACCTGATGTTGCTTATCTTCAGTGATTAGGTCAGCTCATATCTCCAGGACTGGAAGGAATGATATAAAAACATACTGTCCTACACCATGGCGGGTGACCTGCCAGGAAGCAGTTTATTTATATGTCCCAGGCCCTGGTGTGGATATGTGCAGGCAGACAGGTGCAGAGTGAGCAGGAAAGCCCCCACTAAAGTGCTTTAACCCTGTGGTCCCCCATTCACACTGCCAGACAGTCAGACAAAACCAGTGCACACACTCCACTGCATCACCTGGGACCTCCGAGCAGCTGCCCAGACTTTTGGCACTGCTTCAGTGGTGGCCACATCCACCCTGGCATGCAGAATATGGTTTGCACACCTTCGGGAGGTGACCAAGCTGCTTGGGTGAAATCAGACGTCGCCTGAGCCAGGCTTTTAAAAATGGCCCTTCAATAAAACCCAGGATCACTTATCAGATGGTGCAGGATGATTCATCAGTGCTAACACCAAATCCTACCCTTGCTTGGAACCACCAGCCCAAACTGCATCATCTGGGACAGCTCCCCACACACCACTCCCCTGTGACCATCCACCACTTCTCTCCCACATCCCATGCTTTGCCCTTTCTCCCCCTGGCAGTGCTGAAGAAGTCAAACAGCCACTGGAAATTGCAGTAGCATCACTGGAACAAGTGGTTCTTTGCCAGTTTACCTCAGCAGAGCACTTATTCCAAGCATCCAGGGCTGACAGGAAGCTTTCCCTGCGGTAGCTGTGCCACCGGTGTGTGCAGCTCAGGCCATCCCACAGTTCTGTTTCAGGATCAAAGCTGTTTGCAGTTCAGATGTGTGATGGGACAGGATTCCAAGAAGGGAGCCATCAGTAAAATTGATCTCTATGTCTGAGGAGAAATCTTGGATTAAATCTTTCCCTGCGAGTCCAACAAAAACAGCACATCAGTTACTCCAGCAGATTTAATTTCACATGTAATTCCTGGACAGATGCCCTGAACTGAAAGAGTAAAATACTCTGCTCCCGGACACTAGGATTGCATAAGAGTGCGTGCCCACTGCTAAACCGTACGCAACTCACTATTTGTACTCTGCCTGAGACTGCCACAAAGCCCAAGCTCTCAAGGGACCAGTATTTTTGTACTGGTTTTCCTAAACAATTAGCATAAATCACTCAGAAAGGACCAGAAAGAACCAGTGCTGGGATCTCGTACTGAAACTGCCTCATGTAACCAGGTTAGCAATTATCACACATGAAAATAATATGTAATAGCTGAAAGTCTGGGATATGCCTCCCAGGATTTCATGGGTGTTTTGTGGATGAGGAGAGGCAAGATACTAGTGGACTTGGACATCCCTGGAGACATCCCTTGCTTTGGAGGCTTTTGTCCTTGCTCAGGACAGAACACATCCCTCAGACACATCTTTTGTGTGTGCCCTTGGTCTTGTATTGCTGCTTTTAACTGAATTCTTTATTTCTCAAGGAGTATGAATATCCTGGAGAGCCTAAATGGGAGGTGTTCAAACAGCAGAAGAAATCAGTAAGGCAATTTAGTGGGCTATTGACTTACATCACAATTTAACAGGTGTCTGAAGGTCTATTTGTCATTTAGCTAACTGAACAACACATTCAGGGAAGATACAGACCTTATCCTAATTTTCTCCTTAGGCACACTGATCATTACTGTAGGAGCCCATGTAAATCAATCAGAGAAGAAAACCAGTCAGTGGCTGCAATCCTGTTCATAGAGTGGCTTAGCAGGCACACATGGCAGGACCTGCCTCGCCCTTTCTCAGGGAGGGCTGGGTAAAATTCAAGCCCCAAAATTTGATAGCAAGGAGGAAATTACGGTTAAGTTTCTGTACCTACTTTTTTTTTTTTTTTTAATGCATTGAGGTGTGCTATGCCTTGAACTGATGCTTGTAGGAACAACCTGGAATATTTGCTGTACAGTCCATCCAGCACCCACCAGGCCACCAACTTTCTGCATCCTGAGGCAAGGATGATGAGGATCACACAGTCTCACACCACCCACATCTGGGCTGTCCTCAGCAGCACCATTTAATTGAGTGCCACTTAAAATCAGGCCCATCTTGTGATTCACTGGTGAATATACATCATTAGCTGTGCTGTCAGTTCACTTTACAAATGTAGTTACTGTTCTTTCAGGAGACAGAAGTGACCCTTTGCAAAAGATTTCCCTTTTCACACATCAAGCAGCATTAAGCAATATCCAGTATTCAGTGTTACATCCCTTCCCAGTATGCAAGACCCTAGTGAACACCTTATCTGACTGACCATCACTCAGGCTGTTAGAAATCCCTGATTTCTTCGGGCATTTTCTTAGTTTTACACTCGTCCCAGCTGTATTTGACAGAAAGTATTTCAGGCAGCAGGAAGTGTTTAGATGTATTAGAACTTCCTTACAGTGAATATGTTTAGTTAACACAGTGACAAAGAGCAAAGGAGGGTCAGGCTGACACCCGGAGCACACCGTGCCCTGTTATTCCCTTTGTTAGTGCGTGGTGTCTCAGCCAGTTCCTGCAGGGCCAAGGGAGATGGCTGTGAAACCCAGGCAGGGACAGTGTGCAGATAAACCTGAGTCCCACGTTTCCCCTGGACAACATCCCCTTGCTGGCACAGCTGTAACCGAGTGCACACCAGCACACGCTATCCTCTGCCGTGCTGTGGTTTCTTCTACCCCTTGCCCTGTTCAGCTGCAGAACCCAGATTCTCCAGCCATTCCTCCTTCCTTCAAAGAAGGGAGGTGGAAGATGCTGAACAAAGCCAAGCACAGCCTGTAGTTCTGCTTTTTATCTTGCTTTTGAAGATGCTGCTTAATCTCTCTCTGAACAAGAGCCAGTTCCAAGAAAGCAAGAGAGAGCAAAGTCCTTGGGACGAGATGATGGATAGAGCCATGGAGTTCAGAGCACTTTGTTCAGCCACTCAAGTTCTTTCTTTAGATAATGATAAAGTTAACTGGATCAATTTTAGAGGTTTATAACAGCAGAATGACTATGGATTGACAAGTCACGAAGTGCATAACCCACTTAGAAGTCACCAGGCTGACACAACACAGACTGTACCTGGAATATCCAGTCCTGCTATATTTTTAATAGACTAATTGTCTTATAGATGGCATGTCTTAAATAATACTAAAATCATGGGTTCCCTGTTCAATGTTACTCTAGTTTTATTTTTAATATCACCACCTTCTAACCGGGACAATACCCAGGCTTTCCTAAATCCATGCCAAAGCACCCATTAACTACTGTGAGCTGATACTTCTGAGAGCAGGAGCAAATCCCCATGGAGGTAAATTAGTGTAACTCCATTAACTTAAATGGAGCTTTATTTTCTCACAGCAAACAAGGAGCTCCCTGCCTTGGATTCTGAATTGTCCCACATGTCAGGCAGCACCTCTTCAATGAGTTAAATCGACTCATTTCGTTCTGATGCAAAATTGACCATAGAGAAATGGTAGAGTTATGTCTGCTTATATTGGACTATGGACTCCAGAGACATTTTCTCTTTGCCATGCTTCTCTCTTGCTCTTCCAGTGAATGTGAAATTAGGAAATAATGAAGGAAGCTGCCATGGGAGTGTATTGTCCTTGCAACTTGACCAACATTTTACCTGCCCAGCTGGAAACCCAGGTGGTCTTCTGAAAGCAGACAGTAGCCCAACATTTTACAGACTAATGGTATTTTCAGCCCTGACCAAAACAGACAGGCTTAAAGTGCCCTTTCCTTTGCACCATGTTTTGTAATGGTTTAATTTCAATGAATAGAGGGTCATGCTCTCAGCAATGTAAACCAGACCAGATTTGTGTCCACATCACTTGTGCAGCTCAAGGTACACTTGTTAATTTAAGCTGCAAAGGGGTATTCTTTGAAGAGGGCAGTGCTGTACAAAGGGCAGGCAGTGAGCCAAAGTTCTTCTTCAGATCTGCACTGTGGTTCTATCAAGATACATGCACTTATCCACTTTCCCCTTTTCCTTGGGTTTGCAGTCTCTTGGAAGCATTCACCAAAGGTGACCATGAGACACAAATGCACATTTCAACAGAGCAGTTTGGGAACGTGAGATGTCAAAAAATATGCAGAATTAAAGAAAAAAAACCCCAATCTTGTGAGCCACCGATTGAACCTGTTGAAAATTCCTCACCATTGTTGTGAGGAATTCCTTGGAATTGCCAAGGACATGGTGCAAGGGAGGGATACAGAAGAAGCCCTGGTGGAAGTCAGAGGGGAAATCCTTGGTTTGAACGAAAGCTTTGCAAATTGCGCTGCAAATTGTGTGCAGGTACAAGTTTGTACAACTTCTCCTCTTTGAGCAGCCGGTTCATTGCTTCCGGAAGGAGAAGCAATGGAGTGAAACTTTAATATTGTTTAACAAAGCAACCTGTGTGTGAGAGCCAGGGTGAGGTCTTGGCTTTCACGTTGGCTCCTGGCACGCAGGGAAACCCAAGGAAAAGCCACCTTTCCCAAACCAAGAGACTGCCGCTGAATTTCCAGCCCAGATTTCGGAAGAGAGATGAGTGCCCCAGGGTTGTTTTAGGTAGCTACCCCGATTACAGCAGCTGTGTTGCTGTGCTGACACAATCCTGCTCGTTGCTGAAATGAAGCGACACAGCAGATTCGGAGCAACTTCCACAAACTGAAAATCAATATATTGAAATAACGCAGGTGAATTCTGGTCCCAGTCACATCTGGGGCATTCTGGAAGCTGCAGCAGCATTGTTAAGTCAGCCTAGTGCTGAAGCTCTTCTTCGGACCAGCTGGTCCCATGTTCCCGTCCCACTTGCACACAGGGTTTGGAGTGGTGTAAGTCAACACCTCAGTTCACTCATTCGTGCTCTTTCCAGCTTCCCATGCAGGGCCAGACGAGATCACTGTTTGTTTGTTTGTTTGTTTGTTATTTCTTGGTCAGTGCCTCTGACAAGTTCATAAAACAATATTAATGGATCAACGCAGAAAACAAAAGATTTGCATATTTTAGCAAGCTGAAAAGCAAATAAATTTACAGTTAGCACTGAGACCAACAGAATAGCTTGTTTGGGACAAAATGTTATGTTTGCATTCAAGTTTGAGAAATTTCATTGAATTTTATTTTTTATTAACTGGCATTAAGGATGGTGGCAAGTGTTAAGATATTTGTTCTCACTGGGAAATCAAAACATTCTGTTTTGAAGGGTGCTTTTTCTGAATGTTTGTTTGTTTGCCTCAGCAGGAACAATTCTGCAGAAATGAGGCAAATTCTCAAAGCAGTCTCATGTTGCTGAATCCCTGTTAAAAAAAAAAAGGAAAAAAAAAGCTGCTAGAGCTGTTCCCAGCATTACTTCCAAACTATTACAGAAATTAGAGTAAAATGGTACTGATTAAGATGGGGTGGGGGAGCATCACCCTTGCAGTAACTCTATCCAAGGCAATGGATTTGCTCGAGATGACTTTTGGGTCGTGCTATTTCTAAAGCCTATGGTCTTCAGTGGTTCATTTTCAGAACATTCTTCTCCAATGACATGAGGGCGAAACATTGCAGATAATAGCCCCAATGTTGATAAAAGACAGAAGAAGCAGGATTTACTCAGACAACAACAGGCAGGTGCTGAGGTGTGGATGCAGATGGGCAGTAGGCTCAGTGCCTGGTGCGGCCAACTCCTCAGGACAGCAACAGCAGCGCATCTGAAAGAGATCTGCCTTTGGCCTCCTCTTCCTCCTCTTGCTTCTTGTTTTTATTTGGGATTTTTTTCATTTGGTATGTCAGGTCCTTCGAGCATTAATTTTCAATGTGTCATTAACCCACATTTTAGAGGTTCCACTCTCCCATTTTGCCAGCCTGTGGCAGCTCCACGTGTGCAGCCCATTTAGGTTACCCAGGAGCCAGACTTCATGCATGGGAGTGAGAGAGAGGACACCCACATGAAAAGCCCATGAGACTTTCAGACAGGGACAAGTGTCCTTCCAAAGAGTGCACATGGTTCCAAAGGGGAGGCAGAGGAATTTGCATTAAAATCAAGTGTTGGCTATGGGAGTTAAAAAAATACACATAACTGGGAAACACTCTCCCTCATAAACTGGAAAAATATCAGCTATTGTGGGCTATTTGCCAAGGATTCAAATTCTCATGAGCAAGCTTCTCTGAGCTCATTTGAAAATCCTCATGAACTCTGTTGTCATTCACCCATTAGGTTCAGGATGAAGACAAACCCTGGAAGCTGCTGAGAATCCAGAGGGCTGCCAGTCCTCCCAGATCTGAGCATGGGACTCAGCCGAGCTTTCCCCACCCCACAGAAAGCAGATGAAATAATGTTTGGGCTCGTTCTGTCCATCCCCCGTGTGGTGGAAGCAGAGGCAGGGATCAGCTCGCTTTTGTTTGCAAGCTTTCACAATAGCAAAGGGGGTGGCAGAAAATCAGGTGTCTGCGTGTGTATTTGCAGGAAAGCCCAAGGCTGCTGTCCAGCTCCAGCTTGACAACTGTCCACTCTGTGGCACAGGAACACACAGCTCCTCTGGATGGCCTGGGCATACGATGGGCTCAGTCCACCTTCAGGTCACCGGGCCCTGGTGTCCGGCCGTGGGCATCCCTAGGGACATTAAGGACATGCCTTGGGGTTTACGTGTTTTACACTTTGCCTGGCCATTTGTCCACGAGTTTGACAGCAGCCACATCTGTCCTTGTCCGTACCCAGGGGCTGGGGAGCCTGCTCAGGTGTAAAGCTTTGAGCATGAATAGTGCATGGTACCAGCCATATGTGCACGTGGCATTGCCTGGAGGTAGATGTGTGCGTGTGTCAGCTCTGGGGAGCTGATCCAAGCAATGCAGCAGGGAGGCAAATGCTGCACATTGAACAAGCTCCCTGGAGTGAGGAGGGAGTGTAGGACCCCCTGCCACAAAGTGCTTATTTGATTTCATTTTAGATAAGGACATTCCAAAGTTAAAATCCAAGCCTTGATAATGGTGATGAAAACTGAAACTAGTGTTGAATGCTCACTGCCATTCCCCTTTTTTTTTTCCCACAAAGACATGAGCAAGTTCTTTCTAAATTATAAATAAAATATGATACCTGGAAAAGAAGGAAAATTCAGAGGTAAGGCTCAGCTCAGCCTCTTGACCTCTTTGCTGTGCAGCTGAGCAGCCAACACCGGGACACGATTCCAAGACAGACTGTGGGCATGTCCATAGCTGTGCACAGCTGAGAAAATAAAAGACCCTCAGTCAGGGCAATAACCCAGATAAAGCATCACCTTTCCCCTCCTCCCCAGCAGCTGGGGGTGTCACTGATTTCCCCAAAGCCACAGACTAGAGTCCAGTGTCACATCCCCAGCCATGGCAGTGAGATGTGCTCATAAAGTCAGTCACCTCCCGATTTTCTTCTTGAGTAGATTTCCACAACTCCAGCTGCACAAGTGGAATGTAGTGTGTGTTTTCCCCTGGTGCAGGGCGATCCTGGAGACCTGGAGGCACAGCTGAGGATGTGTGGGCAACCTGGGCTGGGCTGTTGCTGTTTCCAGGGGAAAGCTGCTGAGGGAGGATTTGGAACATCCAGCATTGATTTTTGGATGTCAGTGCCCAGGAAGACAGAGATCGTTTGGGGGATTTGGAGTGTTCTTTTTTTGTTTAACAGAAACATTCTTTTAAGTGATTTTTGGAAGCACTGCTGATAAGCCACAACACTGAAATCCAGGTTAATGGAGCAGGGGAGGTTTGCATGGCACAGCCTCAGATTTGGAAGAAAACCAACAAAGATCAACCTGTTTTAGCCCCAAATCTCACACAGGCTCACAGAGAGCCATTTCAGGCTGCTGTCTGCGCAGAGGAGGTTTGGTCTTTCAAAACTTGTTGTATGAAAATCTCTGTTGCAGTTTGCAAGGGACGAACAGTGATTAGCTTTGATGCAGATTGCTGGGGAGGCCACAAACATCTGCCACTGCTTTCCTCCCACCATCCCAATGCACAGGGGGAGGTAACTCAGGGAGAGGGTTGTGAATGTTTTCTTTGCTGCTATTTCAGAATATGGTTTGTAAACTTTAATTCTAGTGATGGCCCGACGATGTTATCTGATGAAATGCAACCAGAATTGTGACCTGCAGCAGGTGGGGAAGAGCCACTTGTGGGGCAGCTCTCGAGATGTCCCACATTAAGTCCACAAAGTCGTGGTGCCTTTCTGAAGATGAAAAACTTTAAAAGAGCGATTTAAAGGTGAGGACACACACTGGCTCATTCAGGCAGAACCACTCTGCCCCCTCCCTGAGCCTACCTTTAATATCTAATTATCAGGGCTAATGACTGATTATGTGTCTCCAGTGTTCTCGACCTTTAATAATTCCTGTCCCAATATGCTTTACCACTTTCCGGGGGAAATGTTATCTGAAGTGTGAAATTAACCATTCTTTTGTTATGAACTCACCACTTGGCCATAGCTGCTACATAGTTTCAAACCTGAAACATATTTGAACTGTTTCCAAGTTCATCTAGAGCGTGACCTTGTGTGTTTTAATAATTATAATTTCCTCAGTAAAGTACAACTCTAGAACCAGAGAAAAAATGTACAGACAGCTGCAGGGGTGGGGATGGCTGACCTTAATGATGAGCTTTACAAATACAGCAGGAGGAAAGTGATAAATCTCTGAAACCAAAGTGTTTTCTCATTTTAACCCCTAGTGTGCAGCAACGCCCTGATGGCAGAGGGGAGCAGACCTTCCTGCAGGCTGCCCCAGTGACAGTGGAGATGGGAATGTGGAAGGACAATACAGAGGAGGTATCAGGTTGATCTTTCTTTTCCCTTTGAGCTGCTCCTGTGTCAGATTTTCATCTCCAGAGTGGTGGCGTAAGTCAGCTGAAGGCAGCAGGATTTGCCCCTGCTCTGCAGAGCCCTGGGTGTGCGTGCACATGTGAGTAATCCTGTTGGAATCAAGGACTTGAAAGAGGAGCGCGCACATGAGTAGTGTTTTGTAGATACAAGGGCTGGAATCTGGGCCACATGGCTCAGGACAAAGAGACATGTCAGTTCTGCATAAATAACACAGGCATTCGGCTTCCAAACCCCAACCTACTTAGCAAGTGCCAGAGTCACTCTTTCCATCCCACGTCTCGGGAAGCAGGGACCGGGACAGCGGGGTGACCTTCGCAGGAGCTTGGATGAGCCCGGGGACTGGGTGCTCCTGGCACCCAGGGAGAGGTGGGTGCCCTGCAGCCAGCACGCTCTGATGGGGCAGGGAATGGCATCTCGCTGTGCAGGCAGGGAAGAGCTGGGCTTTGAGCCGTGGTCTTGCTGGGAACAAAAGTCTGCTGCAGCCTGCTGTAGGTACCATCTCTGCTGCAGCGGGGTTCGGACCATAGCAGGAGGAAATAGCCTCTGTTTCTCCTCCAAACACTCTCCCCCTGTACAGCAATCAGCTCCTAAAGCCTCAATGAATCAGGGTTACAAAACAATCAAAGGAGAGAGGCAGTGTGAGAGACCACCCAGGTCAGGGTGCGTCTGCAGGCACGCATCGCTCCATGCAGTGCAAGACTTCTCTGAGCCACTTCTGGGAGATTTTACCATAGGAATATGACTAACACAACACTTGGCAAAGCAAAGACTAATAGTGTGATTGTTCTGTCGGCTTCTTCGCTTCTTGAGTAATATCGTGCTGAGCAGTGTTCGAGTGAGCGATCTGAAAGGCCTTTTCATTATTGTATCGAAAACTCCTCTGACTGCAGATCTCTTAATCAAAGGACTTTTATGTAAAGTCACATTTTTTCCAAAACCAGAAAAGTTCAGGCTCAGAGCATAAACATTAGACTCATTATTTAGAAATAGCAAGTAAGTCCTTTGGGTTCTGGTATCAGATCAAAGCTGAAAAATTAAATTGCCTCAGAAAAAAAATTAGTTCATTTTGGGAATCAGCGTATTTCTTGTTTGCTTTTTCATTATGGAGCTAAAAAAAGGAATAGTGAGATTCTGACGGTGGTTTTCAAGTGTTTTCCAAAACTGGATGGATGCTGCATGCTAAGTACTTCCACAGTCTGCGGAGGCAGAAAATATTTTGTTGACATGACAATAAAAACATTCTGCAGACTTATCGAATTATTTTCTCCGTCACCATCCACAGCCACAAGAAAGGAGCATGATCCCCACACTGCTGTGGAACAGAAACCTGCTCTCAGCTGGCACTGCCTTTGGACTGAAGTGCTGGAATCTGCCCTGACATGTGGAGGAAGAGATTTCCATCCATGTTGTGGGTGAGACTTAGGAAGAGGCCTCAGGCCAGCAGTGTCCCCCACCAACACATGGCCTGACCATGTTGTCCCAAAGAAACCACTCCTTTTGGGACTGCCCAGTGGTAGCCACTTTACTAATGGTGGTTTGGGCAAAGATAATTAGTTTATTATTGCTAATGTGTTTAGCACCACTATTCCGGTCACCAGTGCTGTCCATCTTCCTCCAGCCCTACCTGTCATACTTCTGTCTCCTCCTTGCTTGTGGCCCCCACCTGATTTTTAGGTTGTGGACGCACAGGTGATGGAATTGGCTCTTGGCACAGGTGCAGGATGGAGATGTGGGGGTGGTGGATCCCACAGATCAGACACTGCCAAGACAGACACTTTCTCCATCCCAGACAAATCCCACCCTGGAAGCAGCTGCTGCTGACAGCAGCTCCCACCCTTCTGGTGCGGGTGGATGCTGAGTCCATGGTGCTGACTGCCATGTTGGGGTATCTCAGGAGAGAGGGAGCAAGGGGAGAGGCCAGACTAATATCTGGGATTGCTTTTTTTTTTTACCATTGCCTTCCTGATTTTTTTCCCCAGCATCCATTACCTGTTGTGCTCACAAGGCAAACGTGACCAACGCTAATTCCTGCTGATTTTTGTGAACTCTGCAAGTGCCTCAGAGAGAGTTGGGACTCTCGAGAAGTACCAGGGAGAGCAGGCTGCTGAGGGCTGAGGAATGGCAGAAATGCCTGCATGTTTTCTGTTTGTGACACCGTGGCTGATGGGAATCATTTAATCACACGGCGAGACCGGTTCACTCTACCTTTACACCAGTCCTTAAGATGTTTCCCTTATCTCTGACTTTCTGTGGACGGCTGGGGTTTTCCCTGCCTGGTTCCTCTGTCACCTACAGATGGCTTTCAGTGCTTAATCCCTGGGAAATGTGAGTTGTCTCCATGACTCAGCCGCAGTTTCCCGGCTTGGCTGTCACACGGTGTTTCATCTTTTCACTCCTCAGTCCCCATCTGTACAAAGAGGTCAGTAACGAGAGGAAAACAAGCATAGCAGGGCCAGCTACACACAGATCCCCAAGTGTTGAGGGGCCATATAATTTCTTAAATGAATTGGTCACATGATACTCATGATACTCTTTTTTTTTCCTTTTTCCTCCTTCACTGGGTAATTGGAACTTCATAGACATTAAGAATCTGAAACATGCGTAACAGTTCTTTATGTACAAACAGCTTTTTCTCTGCAAGCTGAGGGGTTTGTGGGGAAGAAAGTCTTTCTGTGAACACTGGAGCTAGCAAGCACCTGTTTCCCACAAGTGTTACAATTCCCACAACTGGCACGAACAGTTGATATTCAGGGTATAAACGCAAATTTTCCATCTCTGCATCTCAGGATTAGCTGCGTTGTCCCCAGTTAAACCTCCTCACCAAATATATATATATCTAAGTCTTTCCAAATGACTACGCCCTGCTCCCTCTCGTAAGTTCTACCTTCATCTGGCCTAACTTCTGCCCAAGTCTTTGCATTTCCTATAGGCTCAGCACTTAAAGACCTCAATTAATCTCCTAGACTTGGAGGTCTCCAGCTAGAGGAGACAGGAGGCCCAAGAACGTGGGTGGATGAGTTGGTCCTCTGGGTCTTGTGGAATGGGAGACACGTAGCCATCAGATTGGCACCGTGCCCATGGAAAGGTCCCTGCTGAAGCCAGGGCGTGTAATTCGACCTTGTAAGTTCAGTAACATGGGAACCAATTACACAGAAACCCAAGCTTCAGCAGGCAAGGCTGCACTCTGCTGCTCCTCGGCGAAGGTCGGGACTGAGCTGATGCTGAGCTGGCAGCAGTACTGAATCCTCTGGAATTCGTGTCCTGTCTTCAGAAAGGAGGAATAATGTAGAAAAACCTCTTCTGGCCACCCACTTCCATGCTGCCACTCAGCCCTGACCAATTATTTGGGAAGTTGCTACTTGAGGAAGGAAAGGATAAATCAGTGTACGTTAGAAAAATAGCTTGAAACTCTGGCTCGAGGCAGGGAATCAGAGGAGAGCAGAGCCCAAACTTTTCTGCTAGTTTTGTAAAATTGTGTGATATGATCTATAAAGCAGGGGAAAGGAAAAAGACAAGCTCTCCTGCAGGCATTGCTGGGCAATGTGAAGAGACGCCTGGGAAGAGACTTTCTGGCAGAAAGGACTGGGCTCAAGGAGGTAGAAGTGGTTCTTTCTCAGATGTTATTTTTCTTAACTACCTTCAGCACCATCTGATGGAGCTCACTGATCGCACCATCGCGCTTCCCACCGCGGGGAGATCGTGTGTTACACATGAACACGGAGAGCTGGTGCTGGAAGCCAAGCAAGCAGCTGGGAAAACACACCACAGCCAAGGGACCTCTGCGCAGGCACCACCAGATGCGGTCTGGACATGGAGGCCCAGCCTCCAACGACCCTGCACCCCACTCCAGTGACAACACAGCATCACACCATGGCAGGAAAGCTGTTTTTGGGGAAATGGGAATAACACCAGCACAAATCACTCCCGACTGAATTGTTCATGGGCCTTCAGACACCATCAAAGTCAGGAGCACAGCATGTTCATGGCCAAAATCACTCACTCCATTCTCACACTGGGAGGGGGAAGGGGCAGCAGTAAAGAGATGTTATTCTGTGTTTGAAGGAAACACTCAACCAGAGACCTATTTTTTCTTTCTATAAGACAGTAAATTAGACATAACTGCAAATGAACTGCAGGGATCCACTACAGACCAGGATAAAAAATTCATTTTATTTCATTGCAATTACAGAATTTAAGGAGTAGAAAGTATTGATTTAAATAATTAAACCATTTTATAATCTTATACTTAAAAGTGTCTGCCTGTAAACATGGACCAAAAGGACATTATAAGCTTTTGAGGAGAACACAAGTCTAAGACTCAGGGAGACTTCTGGTTCTCTGAAACTCTTAAGTGGTCACCTAAACATCTTTTAAACTCTGGCCTGCCTGCATTTTTGCAGGTGGCAGAGATGTTCCACTTGTTTCTCATGCCCAGACTCCACCCTTCAGTGCTCCACTTGTTCTGTGCACACCTTGAGTCCTGGCTGTCATTCTTTGCCTCTGTGTCCTGAGCCCCTCTGAGCAGTTTTCATGTCTCAGGGCTGCAGTCTCTCTTTGTTTCATATCTGAACCTATCCCTACCCTTCCATATCTGCACTTATAAAGTATCTCTTTTCTGGTATTACTTACTCCTAATCACTCTATAATTACATTGTGGAGCCCTGTCAAGCTCCCAGGAACAAAGCTCATGTGAAGGATGCAAAAATGGACCTCTATCTCAGGGGAAATTGTGCCATGGCAGAGATGAGGAAGTTGTTTGATCATTAGTCTTATCTAGAACAAATTGCACATAATAACCTTTAATATTTTCTATCAGATGTGGTTCCTCAGACAGACACATTTTTTTTTAAATTAATCTATGTTTAACTGAATCATCTAAGTATATGTGAGTCCCCAAAATAAGATACTTAAATGTGCATTAAAAAATAAACAAATCACCAGTTCACTGAATGTGGCCCTTGTCTCACTGCCCTTGACTTAGGCTTTAGAACTCAAAACTTTTGTATTGACTTAAGATAAATGCTGCAAGACCATAAGCAATCCATTGTTCTTATGGTACCCAATAATCTAGTCCTTTTATTTAAATATGATATAAGTAATCCCGGAGCCAATGAAAGCATGGAGTGACTAGGTGCTACGTTCCACAAATACTGTATTGCATAGAAGAGTTTAACTCCTTATCAGAAAAACAGTTGGCTGTGACCGTATTAACAATTATATTATCAGTTTTCCTTGGCAACATTTATGTGTCAAAATGTATCATGGGTTTCACAGCTTAGTTCCAGAAATAGGCTGTGATCCGGGTGACATCATACCTCTCTCCGTAAAACCCTTTTTTTTTTCCTGCTTTCCATCCTTCCATAAACACTCACACTCCCAGCCCTACATTGGACCCACTCAGCCCAGTAAGGCATAACGAGCTCTTCCCACAGTTCAGCACCACGGCCCGGCAGGAGGGTTGAAAAGTTTACCAAAACAGCGCGTTTTGCGCTGGAGAACAGGAGACTTTGCGGCTCTGCCGTGGCAGCGCAGGAGCAGCGCAGAGGCCGCGTTAGAACCGTGACCGCTGTGCGGTGGAGAGGCACCGGAGGCCGTGGGTGACTGAACGGGGCTGTGGGCTCGCTGTGTGGTGTCAAAGGGTAAGAATGTGTCAGGGCTGGGAGGTGCAGCTCCCTCCCTCCATCCGCGCCCCGGGATGAGCCACGCCATCGCCGCGCCATCGCCGCGCCATCGCTCCGCCCGCGGCGCGGAGCAGGGGAAGATTATGGAAAGCCAGGCAGAGCTGAAAGCCTCGTCTCCAAAGCCTAACTGGGGTTTTTAAGTACTAAGGAACAGGATTCTTACAAAGGAAGCCTTAGAAAATGGTGTTGTGAAACTGCATTGCAAAACTCAATTAAGTGAAGTTGCAAACAGCTACGCAGCAGTGTTGTGTCGGAGGCTGGGTGACATTTGGGTGGTTCATGAGCAAATGTCTCACTGTCTTTTCAATTTTATTATTTTTTGGTGTCTTTTCAATTTTTTTCACAAGTGTATATTAAGGAAAAATTCTAGAATATGTGTATAGCATTCAAAGGCATTCTGTCAATCATTTCCTTCAAAAAGTAATGAAGGATGAAGTAATAACTAAAACATGTAATATGTTGTCACGATCAGTTCCATGTCTTCATGAATGAAGCCATTTTCCTTTATCTTGAAGGAGCAGTTTCCCAGATTTCAACATAATTGGCTTTTACCTTCAAAATCTAGGAAGTTATAAGATGGGGTAAAAAAAGAAACCAACCAAACAAAAAAAATCCACCACTGAATTGAAAAGTTGTCTTAGGAATCACTCAGGAAAACTAAAAAAATGGAGCTAAACTTTGAAATTGAGTGTTTGGACCACATTAAACTCTGGGACAGGGTTACTCAAGTTTTAGCCATTCCAGTTCTGATTTCATTTACTTTGGAAAAGAGTTCAGCAGCAATGAAGTTAAGGCACTTCTGTCAGTAGCTGAAGAGAAGCTTTATAATGTACTTTAAGATCTTTAGGGCTTTTTTGGAAGCTTCTGTGTACTTCTTCATGCAAACAGCTCTTCCCTGGACAGATAACATTTGAATATTGGGATGTTCCTATCAATTCCTACAGAAGTTTGGAAGTGACACACAGCCCAAAATAAAGATATACTTTAAAATTTCTTGGTTTTTTTTTTCTTCTCCATTTCCTTTTATTTTTCCCTCCAAAAGCCAGAGGCATAATTAAAAAAAAAAAAAAAGAGAGAGAGAGAGGGGAAAAATACAGTGGAACTGCAGAACAAACAAGATGGCAAAATAACAGAACTATTTTTTAATAAGCTGGGAATTTGCCTCAGTATGCAGTTCGTGGAGGAGAGGAAGTTTCTGTGAGCTGGCCAGATTCCCTGTTGCAGACATATGGACACCTGGAAGAAAAGACAAAAGAAAGTTTTATTCTTGTATAATCCTAAGGTTACCTTTTTGTGACAAGGATAAGTACTCCTTGTTAAGGAAATCTTGAAAGATTGCAGAACCTGTAAATTGCAGCTTTCAGTGGTTAAATGATAAAGAAGCATAAACCTGGGATCTTTGCTCTTCCTGTGAATGCAGGGTAACTCCTTTAGCACTGATGGAGGAAAGTTGGTTTTGAGAGGATAGTCCAGCTGGTGAAAATAAAATACACTGAGAAAAACGGAGATGGGGAGGGAGAGGAAGGGGAAATTCTATAAATAAAACCTATATTTGAGGTAAGCTCTTCTTGAGCTTTAATGACTTGTGTTTCCTAAGGGAAGAGCGGAATAAGAACTGTGATGAGGGAGACAAATATTTGTTGAAAATTCAGAAGATATTTTCCAGGGTCCCAGCCTTGAGGCTGAACAGGAACACAGCTGGACTCGCCCAAGGAAAAATACAAGATTGATGAGGAGAACCATAAAATCCAGAAGAGAAGAGAGATGCAGAGGTGTGTTCCTCTCACTGAGACTGAGCATGGGATAGAGGAGGATTAGAACCTGAACATTGCTCGTGTGTCAACTTTTCTTCAAACCTAAGCTATGGAAAGCTTCTTAGCTTTGGGACAATTTTGCTGGTCTTTCTAAACCTTAATTAGCTAGCTATTAATTCCCTATCATCATTATTTATTCTAATCTATTACATGGAGGCTAGGACCAGCTGTGAAGCTGGTGGGAGGGAGCTCTGGAGCCCCACAGTCTCTGTTCCAGTGGCCCTTTGCTGTGGGGCTCCAGGACAGGAAAAGGTTGCAGTTTATGCAGTTTATTCTGAGCTCTTTTGTAGTATGAGATGACCTGAACTGTGCCTAAATATTGGCATTGGCCTCAGCTGCTTTACAGGGTTCTCTGGTATCTCTGGGCACTCTTGCTGGAGACATCTGTGGTGAAAAAGCAACAGAAAAGAGCCGTCCTGCTTCATCAAATGTTCCCTGAGCTACGTGTGTTATTAAACACACTTAATGTGTCGGTCATCTTTTGCTCTTGGGATGCAATGGGGCATGATACAGAGCCCTCCCTTGACACAGGAGTGCTGGAAATGGGCATTCAATGCTACCTCTGACTTTAAAGGGAGATGAATTTCAAGAAACAATTAGGAGAGTGGGGAAATCTCAAACCTTAACGCACCGAAAAGGAAGGAGGGTATCCCCTTCCCTTCCCTTCCCTTGCAGAGATCTTCCTTAAAATGAAGTCATTCTATTTGCAGCAAAGCATGTGCTAATGTGTGTGGACTTGTGTCACTCAATTAGATGTCATCCACCAGTGGTGACACTCAGTTTTTAAAGAAAATGTGTTTTGCCGTCAGGATTACAGGACTAATATTACCAGTACTCATTTTCAGGCTCTGTGGTCTGCAAGGACATCAGCTCAAAGAGCAAGGTTGCTGTTACAAGGGAGCATGTGATTATCTAAAGGCAATACAGAAGTCACACAGGCTGCAGGTGTTTTACTGGAGTGCTTCAGAGGCACTTTCTCATTAGGGGTTGACACAGATGTGTCTGTACATTTCAGAATTCATATTGGGTTACCAAAGCTCTTAACATGTGCTTGCTGGGAGGCATTAAAAATATTCCCATCCCCCCCGTGAAGTGCTTGGATAGGCTGTGTGCATGTCTCAGTGCAAGTACAGCTCCTCAGGTGCTGTTTGTGTGCCCTTGTGGCCAGGCTTAGACTGTTTGTGGATAGCCCAGCCTCTGGCACGGGTAAGGATGGGGAATGCAACCACCGAAATGCCATCTTTTAGCATTGGAATTTGTTTCTCTCACAGGGCCTGAGAAACAGAGAATCTACCAGTAAAAGGCATCTCCCTTTGCAGTTAGAAATAAATATTTTCATGGTATCTCCCAAATATTTGATGAAGGCACAAATACTGAAAAATCTGCAACACTGAGGGCACCTTTTTCCCACTGGCACACTGGAAACAGATGTTGTGGGAACCAGAGGGACTTTAGGTCCACAGAGCTTGTATTCACTTGGCCACAAGATAGGGTGGAGGTGAATCTCTTCATGTTCTAAGTATTGTGAAAAAGGAGGAGGTGGAGCAAAGTGTCCCCTCTCAGAAGGACCTGCCACACTCAGCTGAACTTGATAAAAGACCCAGCCTTCCTAAATCATTAGTTTGAACAGAAACATCAGATGCCCACCACCCTGGAATGGTGGACGTTGGTGCAGAGGAGCAGAAAAGGAGGTTCCTGCTCATTTAGTCCCCAAGGTTTTCTTCTCTCTGTGCCAGCAGTGTGCAAGGGCACTTCTGCCCACAGATCATCCCCATGCTTGATGGCTTTTTTTCGCACCAGAAGCGGGGCTGTAGGGAACAGGTAACAGCACTCCTGCCCTGTCTGGAACATGGGATTTATGCGGTCACACACATCCTGTCCTTGGGTGTCGCAAGTCAACTCGTGTCAAGAAAATGCATTTGTCAAACACATCTGTTGACTTTTCTGAGCAAGTTGCACAAGATGCTCACCTCTCCCTTCTAAAAAAAGGGTTGTGTTGCAGCCAACATTGCTATCAGAGCTCAGGAACAAATAAACGTGTGGCTCATCTCCAAGGGGCTTTCCCCCCCGTTTCCTCACAATTGACAAAGAAGCCAATGTTGTTTAAGAGTAAGACAGGATGACAAATCCATGCATGTGCTCTACTTTGTAGCTGTCTGAGCCTGCTGCTGCAGGGTTGTCTTAAGAATGACGGTATTATTATATATTTCCTGGCACAGACAATCTAAACTGATGCCCATTTTCTTCCATCTGCCCTGGGAACTGCAAGGAAAAGAACACACAATCGTACCCCGGATGGATTAAAACAGGAAATATCATCTGAAATGATGGAAAAGCTGGTTGTCAAGCAAAAAAAAAAAAAAGGTTAAAATAAAAATTGAAAATACTAACAGTGGACAGATTTCTGTTGTGGTTCATAAGTGGATGTAGAACTGGAACAATCTCAGTAGAGCAATTGCGTTGTGTTATGTCACATTGTGGCCCCAATTACTGCATTCAGTGACATTCTTCGGGATGCATACAAGCATGAAAGAGTTGGGATGGGGATTGATTTTTTTACTGTTTGAAACATATATCCAGCAGGGGAAATTTGGCCAATTGGAAAAAAAACCACAGGCAGGTGCCCATCAAAAAATCACAGCACAGTCTTAATGTTTGCGAGGATTCACCTAATAACAAATGACAAATTAACCTAATCCATCTCGGGGAACCTGTCAGGCCTGTAGGCAAAGGAAACCAAGCTGTGCCATGGAAGGACCCCACGCAGTTTGCTGCAGCGAGAAAGATCTGCTCCTCTTCCTCGTTAGCTGCTCTCCTGTGTCTGAAATCTCCGGTCTCTAGGGAGTCAGGCTGGAAAGGAGTTTGCTGTGGAAGCTGCTACTGCGAAGTTAAGATCTGATAAGAGGGAGAGACAAACCAGAGCCAGCTAACAGCTCTCTTCCTCCTCCTGATTCTGCCACTTACCCCTGGATGCTCTTCTCCCACACTGTGCATGAGGACGGAGAAATGCGGATTTGCAATTGTACGGAAACTCCTTGTAACCTCTGACATTACTGCCAGCTCCTCATCTCTTAGAAGCCTACTTAAATTACAATAAAACAGCCCAAAAGTCCCCCCCTCTTCCTCCTGCTTCCTGTAACTAGAATTAAGCTCTACCCTGACTCTCATAACTACTGTGGGTTTATGAGCTACCTACACGTCAGGAAATTCCTCCTGGGAGATCCATTAATGAATGAGAAACAGCAGTACTGAGCGAGCTGGGGAAGAGTTTGCACCTGGCAGAAAGGTCTGATGGAATCATCACCGAATTGTGATGGTGAAGACTGGAGAGTGTCCTTGGATGTCCCTGTGGAGTGGAATGATCTGGACACAGCCCTGGGCAGCCTACTTTGGCTGACCCTGCTTGAGATTGGGTTGGACATGGTGACCTCCAGAGCTGCCTTCCAACCTCAACCTTTCTGTGATTTTGTGAGCCCACTGATGAACTTCGTTTTGCCCAATTTATGTGATTTCTCACTGCCTTCTTATCTCATGGCTGTAGCCTCCATTTCCTACGCTTAGTTATCCATTTTATGTATTAGAAAAAAAAAAAAAAAGACCTCCCTGCCTCACATATGTCTTCTGCTGAGACTTGCCCCAAACACCTCTTACCTTGACAGACCCGTAAATCTGATGGCACTCTCCATTTGGCTCATAGCTTTGGCTTGGGGGGGAGGGATTGTGGGGAGAAGAGGGACTGGGGACTGGAATTGGGGACTGGAATATCTTTTTTTGCTTCCTGGGGTTAAGTATATTGCTTTCTCTTGGTTTAGACTGGCAATTTTCCCACTGACACCCTGGGAGGTAACATGGCCATGCTAAATTCAGACTCTCTCTTAGGCTCACTGGAGACAGAATTTCAGTCAGTGTCTTCTGTCACATTGCCCTAGGTCAGCTCTAACATTTAGGACTTTTGAAAATGACATGTAGGTCCCCTGAAGCTCCCTCTTCCCACTGAAAGAGGGACATGAAGGTCCCTCTTCCCACTGAAATAACTGATTTAGAAAGATCTGGTCTTTGACTCCTGGAAAATTATTATCTGTGTTCAGAGGGATGCATATTCTAGCAACTGAAGATTTCGTTAGATGATCTGATCTCCTCTATGACTCACTCAATGTCATTTAACTGCTGAGTTCTCTAACTCCTTGATTAAGAAATGTCTTATCTGTAGGCATCTAGTCACCACCTGAAGACTTCAGGAGACAGACAGATAAAAAAACACTCCTTCATCTCTTTGCTGTATTTCCTCCCTAGACTTCAGTCTGCTACATCCTCTTTACAACCTGTCAATGAATTCAGTAATGGGAGAACGTGAAATACAGGGAGAGCT
This sequence comes from Lycocorax pyrrhopterus obiensis, assembly GCA_014706295.1. Lineage (NCBI taxonomy): Eukaryota > Metazoa > Chordata > Aves > Passeriformes > Paradisaeidae > Lycocorax > Lycocorax pyrrhopterus. The sequence goes on from JACSVZ010000012.1 coordinate 3,325,132, forward strand.
TAGTGATTTAGAATCAGAATGAATGGTATCCCTCAAAGTTAGGGGCATGCGAAACTTGTCAATATGTATTAGAGTGTTTTTAATTTGGGGAGAGAATTTCCATAGGGTCAGTTGGGAGTATAAACAAACTTGCTTTCACATTGCTGAGATTTTGACTCTGTTTTTCAGTTATCAAAACACGCCAGCCAGCTCAGAGACTAATGAGAATTCCACCCACCAAAACCAAATTATGTTTATAATGAGTAGAAATGGTTGAAAATTCTGACATTTGAGTGCTTGATGAAAGTGTGTCGATCACTTCGTTTTTCAAACAGGAAAGAATACATTCTGATATAAATATGGTCAAAGACTCTTTTCCATACCAATTTTCTGTGTAATTAATAACACCTTGGGTTGGGTTTGTTCATTTTTTAAGTACAGAGGTCTTCACAAAAGCTGTGGTTGATTCTGAATTAGGATATGGTTCGTATAAAAGTAATCCAGAGAAAGAAAGCCATAAATCAGACAGTCTAGTTTATGATCATAAAAAAGTTATTACCTTTGCAATAATGCTTTTTCTTCACTAGAAGGAAAAAAAAAAAGGAGCTAATTTATAAAAGACAACCAAAAAATTTACTTCAAAATAAGTTGGTTGTAACTCATGTACCTATCCAAACTCCACTAGCAGTTGCCTATTTTGGTGTAAAAATACGGGTTTTTTTTCCTCCTGTTACTTACAAAATATGCTAAGATCAGGAGGAAGATATGGAAAAGGTCAGTAAGGATCAGTCTTTGAGAAGGACAAATTGCTCATTAATGACTGCAATAGACTGATCACCACAGAAAGAATAAAATTTAGTGATTGTATCTAAGAAGTATGAATGTTTTTCTTGTCAAATGTCATTCCCTTTAGAACTTGGCAACAGTAACTTACTGCAATTTTCTTTCAAGTGAATTTCAGCTGGGCTGTGACTCTGTGTGTAATCTTTTTCTCATGATGGTAGTAAAATTTGACATATCAACTGTATATTTACAATCGAAATAAACTTCATTATGAGTCCCCAAAGGGATCTGATCTAAATCTCACTGAATGAAAAATTGAAAGACTCCCATTGACTTCTCTGATCTTTGGTCAAACTATCGTAGCTGTAGAATTCTCTCACTTTCCCCCTTTATGCTTTGCTTTTGGAAACCACACGTATTTTAAATCTGTGTATCCGAGTCATCTCTTCTTTTGTTCCCATTGTCTCACAGAGCATTGGAGGCGCACTTGTAATGTAGGACTGAAAATTATCATCTTGTTTCAGTGCTGTTTTCTTGGCAGCAGAGTGTACAAGTATGACAGGGCTAAAATCCCAAGTTTACATTAGGCTGCACGGAGCAGATTTCACAGGAAGGTAACTGCTGACTTCTGTGGCATCATGACCGGTTTCAGGGGAGTAGAATTTGGCCCCATTTCTGCAAAATAACTGTGGCTTTCCTTAGCAGTCTGATCATGTCATAATTCACTTTAATACTCGTGTATACTGGCCCAAGGGCTTATATAATTATTGTGCCTGTCTCATCATGAAAGATGGATAACTCACACCTGAATACAAGAGTAGGAACTTGTTGTCTTGTTTAGATTTTAAACATTTTAAAATCATTATTAAATGAGCAAATTACATATGCCCTGCAGAAGAGGGTACAAGTCAAAGATCCCTGGGTACTTCTTACAACTCCTGCCACGGGTTTTGAGGAGTAATATTTCATTGGAAGGAAACATTGATTAATAGGATTGTGATGAATTTACCTGAATATAATGCAAGGAGTGAAAAAACAAATAGAAATTCATTGGACATAAACTGCATTCCAGTGGGATTTCAGAATATTTCATAGATCAATTAATAGTTTACCCTAAGCCACAGGACGTCATATTCATGAGGGACTCTAATGATGCAGTTTTGTGTCAGGAGTGTTATTCACGTAAAGGTTTCTGAACAGCCCAGACGATCATTTCTAGTTAAGATAAAGTCCCAGAAGGTGGGACTGGGGAAGCAGAGATTCCCACATTAGCCACACATAAAAGCAACAAAAAAATCAAATATTCTATGAAAACAAGTGTCAGGGAGATGATGATATATAAACCCTAGAGAAGTGGGTAAAAAGGATCTCTTTCACTTCCACAGGTCTTTGGAGGTTTGCAAATGGAAGTATTAAAACCCTGGACTGTGGCAAAGTGAAGAAGATGCTGCAGACATGGGATAATACAAGATTCTTCACGAAGGAAATGTTCCATGCTGATGGAAAAGCACTCAAGGGCACTGAGAAAGCTGTTTCCAGTCACTCCACATAAATTGCACAATTCCCTTTCTACCTCACGGGATGCATTCAGACCTTCACTGTTAGCAGGTATATATTTAACTTTGTGGGGTTTTTTCTGATTAATTTAATACTTGAGCAGATAACTATTATAAACACCATGAGTACTGGTTGTTGTAGGAACTGAAAGGAATAGGAGTATGGGGCTGTAAAAGGCAGTTTCTTCCTTTTACTTTCCCTGTACTTTATGTTAATGCTCTTAATTTTCTTTCTTCTCCAGCCAAATCAGCAGAATTTGTATTAAGATAGGTACTAAATGACTGCATTATTCAAGGCCAGCTCCACTCCTGGGGTCAGTGTTACAGCTGACTGAGTGTAGAGTTATAACATCCTCCCTCCTCACAACAAACACGTGACAATTAGATCAGCTTTACCTCCTTCGAGGAAGAGGACGAGACAAGGGCTGAGCGTTCACATCCTGCCTTCTCTGACTCAGGAAAAACCAAGTTTTGAGCTGCCACTCAGGCAACTTCTGCTCCTCTGCTGCTTTGGCACACTCAGTTAATACTGAGGTCTGCAGCTTTTCTTTCTCTGTCACCCTGATGGGAGATGTCATGTCCAAAAGACTTTGGGGGAATTACAGATATTATAAAATCCGAAGTCCTCCTTTGTCACAAAGAAAAGTAGATAAAAGCTAAGGAGGCCACAAGCACTCCACTACTGACTGTGTTCACTTATTCCTGTCAGCCACGGTCTTGTACTTGTCTTTTCCCATGCAAAGGAAGGTTTTAGCTGGAGGATACTTGTGTTGATGCTAATTGACCCATCCTGGCTGCAAGAGCTTTTATCTTTGTGGCAAAGCTAATCCTAAATCAGTATCATCCGTTTGACATTTACTTTCAACGCAGCCCAAAGTGAAACCTCAGATTTAGGTAAAGTTGTGCTCTGCTTTACACTCTAATGGTGCTCAGAGAGGCTACAGAGAGGCTACATTCCTGAAACCAGCCCTCCATAAACCCTTGTGACCTGCTGAAATCCAAGTCAAAATGACACCTCTAGTATCTTCTACAGTATTTGATAAGTAAGACTCAATAAACTGAGTTTTTATCCATTATTCCCTACAAGTTATCTTGCATTTTGTCTGAATGCTACCCCGTCCTCCATCATACTCCAAAGGGAGCAAAACCCAGCTCAGTCCTATCATCTGCTTAATCTTTTTCTACTGTTACAGTCACCTGCCATGGCTGACCGACCTTAATCCTTGCCTTTTGTCAGGTGTTTGTTCTCTTGGTGAAATATCTGGGTGCATCTTATGAAACACGTCCAAGGATTTGCAGGAAAGCAAAGGGAAATTTCAGACTGAAAGCAGTGGAGGCTGTGACTGTAAACTCTCGACGGTAGCAGGGAGCAAACAGGGTGATTTGTCCCACTGAAACTCTTCAACTGAGTCTGCAAAATCATGGTTGGCAACTGTGGAGCACGCAAGCATCAAAGGGAAGCACGGGTTAAAGGGAGAAAGGCAGTAAAAGAATGTATCCTTTGTGCAGGGAGGTTATGCATTTAACAGAGCTCTGCTGAGTTACTTAACAACACACCAGATGCCAGCGGCCTTATGGAAAAATGGAATTACTGAGGACTTCACTGTCAGAGTGTTCGCAGGCACTCATCCTGGCTGCCCGTGCTTCTGCCGCAGCAGCTCGAGGTTTGTGTTCTCTCTTCTCACTGTTTTTGCTGTGGATGTGTGTAACTGTTGTGGCCCTGTTTGCCATGGAGCAAAGGGACATTCACGTGCCGTGAAATCTCCAGACAGGGACAGAGCCCTGCCATGTCACCACTGCTGTAAAAGGGGGAGATTTTAGTGAACCCTCTCCTCTTGACCACCAGGTCTTGCACTTCACCAGGGGCTGTGAGTAAAGCTGAGGAGGATGAAAATCGTTTTCCCGGCACTAATCACATTAAGAATTTCAAGCTTGGCTGCCAGGAGGGTGATGAATAAGAGCTGAACCACCTTGATGGATCTTGAAGTTTCGCTGGAATTTCCCTTGCCTTGAAAATGGAGTCCAGCCATGACGAGAATTGCCACAGCTTTCTTCACTGATGGACCTTCAAAGAGATTCCTCCTTCAAGGTGTATCGGTGTATCTTCAAGGAGATTCCCAGGAGAAGAGGGGTATTGGGGCTTTACTGAGGTAGTAGATAAAATTTTAATTTCATCTCCTGTCATGAAGACTACGAAGCTGCCCCTCTCGTACAGCTCTGTCAGACCATTCCAGAGACCGACTGGCTGAAGCCACCCACTCCATCTCCTGCAATCCTCCCTCTAAAACGCTCTGTATCAAAATGGTTTGTGAAGCAGCTGCCCCGAATTCTCCATCAGCACCTGGATATTTTTTTCCTTAGCCCAGCACTTTTAGGAGTCTTTACAAATATTATTATGCAGGACTAAATATCTGCTGTGATCTTACTGGGAAACCGAAATTCTGGGGAAAATGGAATGTGTTTGCAATTTTTAAATCTTCTTTTGTAATTTTTTTTTTTTTAGTTTCTTCATGAGCAACAGGGCATTAAACTTTAACTGATTAGGTGTTTTCTTGATTAACTTCATTGACTCACAATTGGGATTTATCTACAGGAACCAATCTCTGTTCATCAAGTCCAGCAGCATTAGCTCTGTCCCTGCTCTCAGCTAGAAAGACTTTTTACCTTCACTCAGGTCCTTTCTCAGGACTCTGCTGAAATAAATTCCCCTCCAGTTATTGTTTGACCAGCACAGGATTTGATAATGTATCGAGTTTTTATTTTGCAACCCGGAGACCACTTTGGCTTTCTGGTTTCAATATGATCTAGATGTAGGGCCAGTCTTATTCCTGCATGATTTTGCCAGCAGATTATGAAAGCTGCCAATGGAATGCAAATGGTGTTAAATGAAAATTGAAGACTCATCTAATCCCAAGTCAGCACAACACTTTACAGAGGGCCTAAGAAAACACGGTTGGGTTTTATATGAAATAGATAGGTGCATTTGCTAAAAAGTGAGCTACACAAAATGTGTGTGCACTTCAAAACAACTGACCCTTGGGCACACCAGCCTGTGGTCACACACATGAAAGCAGGGGAAGCTGTGTTATTTCTCTGAAAGGACAGACATGTTAGGAGGTACCTGGGTAGCGAGCCAGCACTTTCACTGCTGCTCCGAGCTCATCTTGGCTGCATCTGCTCGGTAAACAGAGGTCTGTGGGAACAGAAAGATTCCCAAACTTGTCTAGCTTTTTCCAAGTGCATTCATTTTTCTCTCTAAATTCCTGAGTCCTCTTCTGAGGGGTTGTCAGAAAGAAAAAATGGAAACAATATTTTTTCACAGAAGGGAGGAAATGTGAACTAGACAGATCCCACCCACTCTACATGCTTTACCTTTTTCCTACCAGTCGAGTCACAACTCTGTTCTAAGCAGATCCTCTGCTTGTACTGCATTTGTGTTGTAGGTGAAGCCTTGTTGCTAAGGAAGCACAAGACTCCCCTGAGTCATCAGATCAAGTACCTGAGTAGTTTAACACTTCCAGGATGCTTTGGAGCAAAGGTGTGAGGATCTAAATAGGTCTTAAATTTCAGTATCTGATTCTATGGGCTCTTGTCTCCTGAGCAGTCAACAGAAGTGGAACAACAGGAGTGGTGATAAGCTTTCCTCAGGAACTCTGGCAGGGATGTTATCTACCTGATGGAATTAGTATGGTAAATTTATAGTGCAAAGCTAAACAGGAAGGTGTTGATACTGTGAAATAAATGAATGCGTTATTTTTTAAAGAGTCAATGTGATTGAAATATGAATCTCCCTGTCTGCCTGCACTTGTGATCTTATTGCCAAGTGGTCCATGGTCCTGTGCAAAAGAAGGGTTTTTATTAGCTTGCCCATCCTGTACATTCGTTTTACCTCCTCCCCAGCTCCTCACCTCAGCTGACTTATGACAGGCACCATCTACCCTATCTGGAAGAAAAATAAACAGTCCTTGTGCCCTCATTGTATAAAAGCAAGTTTAGCTGGTGCTCCAAAGCCCTGAACTGGGAGAAATTGATTGATTTACAGTATGAGCAATCTCATGAGGAGTCCTTTGCATCATCAGGTTGTAGATTTAATTGTATTGAAAATAACTTTCTCATCCCCCAAGCATAAATTAATGACTCAGTATTTTACTGAGTCAGTAAATGCTAAATCTTTCAACAGAAGAGAAGAGGTGAAAAGCTATTCTTCAGAGGAGCATCAATGTGTTGTCCTCTTTATTTGGTGCAATAATCACATTAATTAAGGCAATTTTAATTAAATTCTTTTCACCTAGACTGACTCCCAAAACTGAAGTTATTAACAATAAGAATACTAATGGCTCATCTATGCCGCAGTGGGTTTTAATAACAGCTGTGTTAACTACGAGAGCTTGCACCCCACCAGATTTTCAGATTGAGCAAGTGGGTGTGTTGCACCCACTGCCCTGACAGAAATGTCACTATTGTCCACATTGTTTTTATTCCTGCTCTGTCTCCACAATAGCCCAACTCACTGTGTGCTTGCCTTCTTTGTCCAGCTTGACATTTGGTCCCACACGACTAAATAGTGTCTGGTTTGAGGTAACCACGTAGGAGTTGGTTGCACTTCAGGTTCTTTTTTTTCTTTCTTTTCTGAACAGGTCTGCTTGATAACAGACCAGTGAGGCATTTCTGAATGCCACAGGGGCACCCACTGTGGAAAAGAAGCCCCTACCTACATTTTTATGGTCTGTCCACACATGAAAAGGTGCCTTTACAAGATGTCCTTCTTCATACTCTAAACATGAAACCTGTAATTAAAGAGGAAAAGCGAAGTTACCGAGCAGTAAGCACTAAAAAAGCTAGTGCTTCAATAGTGTTCTGTTTCTAGGAGCTCAGGTTTAGCCTGAAAGGATGGAAATGGTGCAAAAAAGCAGGTCACAGCTATTTCTAGAAATTGTGGAAGTGATTGGAGCCCCTTGACGCCAGGAACTGGAATTTCCAGACAGTAAAGTAGCACTAAGGTAGACTGTATGTGATGCCAAGGAGCTCACAATTATTATTAATTCAACCACAAGTAAGTGCATTTCAGGTAGGATTAAAAGGTTGAATTAGGACTACAATAGCGTGGACAGTCAGCTAAGGATGGAAGTCCAGGCTGGCAAGCCAAGCTCTGCCCGTCGGAATGTCCCGTGGAAAAAAGGCAAAATGGCACAATCAGAGACCAAAATGGTTCAGCTCTTGAAAGTCTTATTCTCCCTCTGTTTTGCAAATGAAGGCACTGCATAATATAGAAATTCTTGTGATTAGACTGGATTAAGTTTTTAATTACATTCGCAATCTTTCTTAAAAGGAGCCCTGAAATAGAACAGTGACTATTACTTACATATAATACACATTTTACAGTCTTCCTAATTACGTGTGTTTGACCAACAGCTATTATACACAGCCAATTAAACGTGCAGTTAAAACACCTTAAATTGCATGCCATGGACAATACCGAGTAAATAAATAATTAGGGACTTATTAAAATGCAAATTCATAACATAAAGGAGCAATTATGGAAGAAGAAAGTATTTCAGTTCATGACTTATTGACTGTATCAGCTCTTCTGGTGGGTCCTTCTGCATTAATGTGAATGCTGCTGACACAAAAAACACAGCAGCAAAATGGTTTGTTTTGGTCAATGTCTAATTACGTACAGCTTTTAGATCCTGAGGTCTTGACTAAATGGATTTTAGTGGCTCAAAGGAAAAAGGAAGATTTCTGCACACCCAAAGTCTTCATAACATTCTGAAAAATGAACTTTTATTTTCTATATACTATATTACTATATTACTATGTATTTTCTCTGTATCTATCTTTGCCTATCATTCAAAATTAGTCAATTTTTTCCCTTTTTTTCAAATTTGGCTCACAGAAAAGGAGCCATCCTGTTTGCCAGACTTGTGACAGTGAAGTCTGAGATCAAATGGAGCTTGGGCATGAGCAACTGGCGTAGATCCCATCAGGGTTGTGACTTTTCAAGCTTCAGCTGGGTCCTACCTGATGCGTGGACTCGTGCTTTGGATTCATGGAGCTGCCTTTCACCTGCAGCTTCAGCTGTGCCTCATGGTTTTTGAACACAAAGCTCAGCAATGTGACCACCCTGCCCAAGAGCTCATCCCAAGCAACATCAGAGATTATCTTTTATGGGCAAACACATTTAAATCTCTTCAAACATAAGCCATTGGATGGTCACATATGAAGATGCCTTGGAGATGCTGTCCAGGGAAGTCTTTGCAGTGCTTTGGGTTGTTTCAGGGCCTCTTTTGTCCTGTTTAAATCATGAAGAGACCATTTACAGCTCATGCAGTAGGGCGTGCTGTGTGTGCTGAATGAATTTTATTCATATAAGGAATTGACTCAGATTTCTGAAGCTGATAGTGGTTTCAGTATTACCTTAAAAGTCCTCTATAAAATGTTTAAAAAAAACTTGAAACCTAAATATCTTATATTTTTCAAGATGTAGGAGGAAATTTCTATGTGTTTCTGGTCCTACAAATGATACTGGCATTATTTTATTGACATTGATTCCAGCTTTGTTGCAACAACTTTCTTCTGATGCTGAGTTCTTTGCTATGACTTGGCTAGACTTGCCTAGAAAACCAAAATTAGAAGAAGAGTTGCAGTTCAGAAAATATTTACTGCTATACTAATTACATATAAAAGTAGCTTTTACAAATCATATATTGCAAAATTCCTCCAGGAAAAATAAAAAACCCCCCCACAGTAGTTGGAATAAAACAGCTGGTTACCTTTCAGTTTTATTGGCATGTACAATGGGATTGCATCAAGCCAGCTCCTCGGCTAATGAAAACTAGCAAAGCTCTATTGCCTCCAGTACCCACTGCTTCGACCAGAAATAAATCTTTGGCTCTTTCATTGTATGTGCAAGGCAAATAAATTTAGGGATTTTTTTTTTTTTAAAGATCATTGCTTAATGAGGGGAGAAAAAGACAAAAACTACTGGCTGAAAGTTTTCCCATGTAGGGAAGTAACGCTCCAGGGCAGGCACCTCCCCGTGGTGTGGAGGTTGAACTAAAGCTGGAGGGTCTGGGATGGAAACTGGGCAATGAGCAGGAGATGATCCCACACCTTGTGCAAAGTGTCCTGCCCATTATTTATTCAGTGTACTGATTGCTATTTTAAAGCTTTTATTTTCTAATTGCTCATGGCTATACCAGAATGTAAATATATATACATATTTATGTATATATCTATACATCTCTCTCTCTATATATATATCTTTAGTCAGCAGAGCTTCCCCTAAATAAAACTAAAGTTGTTTCTTAAAGCCCCTGGAAGTTTGGAGGTTCAGGCTTAAACAAGGCAAGACAAGAGGAAAATGAATGAAAAAGGAAAACACACGACAGTGTACATGTACTGTTGTCTCTCCAATAACTTCAGCTTAACAAGGCTAGAGAGGAAACTCAGCTAATCATTGTACATTTTTCTTGTTTAAAAAAAAGTTCCTCACAAAACCATGGGAATTAATGTAACTGGTTTCAGTAAATTAAGGAAATCATGTGTGGCATTCTTTTGTAGGAAAGAAAAAAACCCTTTGCGTTTCCTTAGCTCTCCATTTTCAGCTCTATACTCTGAAAAACCATGTGGGTCATATCTAATTAAATGTGGACTCCTCTGATCAAGCATTTTTGCCTGGTTTCAGCAATCTGTAACTGATGTGATCAATTCTTCCAGATCTACAACAGACATAAAGTGTTCTGTAAGGCACAAAGGGCTGGGGCTGTGAGAACTTCAGCTCCCAGCTGGGCAACATTCACCCAGAATGGTTCTTGTCTGCCCAGTCTGGGTTTTTCCCAACTATGAAACAACTTCTCCAGCTCCGGGTACTATTGGCTGCCTGCAATATGTTAATGAATGTAAGGTGCTTAGATGAGTCTGAGGACAGATAAGTGAAAAGAGAATTAAAACTCTTCATTTCATTAGTGTCTCAGTCTTTAACTGCCTCTCCACACTAATAAAATGTTGGAAATATATATAATGTACTCATGTCATGTTGTCTTCCAAGCAAATGTTAAAAGAACCACAGTAACCAATTTAAAATATGCAGGGATACGTATAGTATGTTTACATTGGTAAACCCAGTCTGTTTGTACTAGGAAACATTTTTAGCAAATAATTTTATTTATAACTCCTGTGCAAGCATTCCAGACAGAGGTGGTCTGTAAATTCCAGGAGACTCTATTTAAAAGAGAATTCTTTAACTAAAAAATGAAACTAATAATAACTCCTTGAGGTGCTAGATACTGCTGCAGCTGATACCAAGTGTTAATCTTTGGAGAAATGAACTCAATTTTGTTTTGACACTAAGATAATGCTCTATGATTTCACTGGGAAAGCATTATCTATCCCCGCTCTCTCCACCTCCAATAAAGTTTTACAAGCAATAAAAAGGCCTGGAGATCAGCTACGTTCCTGTTGGTGCTGTTGGAGGTTTCCTTTTGATGCCTACCGACGGAAACCTCCCTGGTGAGTTATTGCAAGGAGCACTTTAGTGCCACTGCTCAATTTGGGTGTTTGGTCTGAGCTGCAGAGTCTGGGGATGGGCAGGCACTGGGAATGGCACACTCGTTAAAGGGAAGAGTGCTCCCAGATAGAAGGAAATCCAGGTTTAATCTACATTGAAAACAGCTCTTGTTTTCTGAGTACTGGTTGTTGTCTCCTTGGCTTCTCCTGACTTGTTCCCTTCAGAGGGTGGCAACGTGCCCTGTCCCCATGGCCAGGTGCTGGTGTCTTCCCCAGGTGGCAAAGCAAGAGCTTGTAACAGGCTTCTCCACGTTTATAATGACACTGGAGGCAGGGGAACTCCCACTTCCTACCCTAAATAACTCCCTTGCGGATGATCCAGTTTGTTCTGAGCCAAGCACCAAGTCTTTTCTAACTGGTGTAGCTCTCCTACTAAAGTAGCAATTAGGAGAAACATTGCCAATTAGCTAATTGCATTTCTCACAGCTGCCTCAGTACAGATTGCCTTATATGTCATAAACTTCTCTACAGTTTATAAATGACTTATCTCGGAAGTACTTTTTATAAGCAATGTGTTCATTTATATTTTAATTCCAGGAAAGTTGTTGGCTTTCCTGTTCCAGCCCGTGTAGAACAATGCACCCATCCCGATTTCCTCAAGGGGTTTGTTAGCCCTGTGCTCACAGAGACCTGAGTAAGAGCCACAGCACCCTCCAGCTCAGGAAATAAATCCCAGTTCCTGCTGCACACCAGGGAATATCCACAGGGACACATGTCCACAAAGCCATGTTGCCTCCACTCTTCTTGAGTATCCACCTCTGCCTACTGCCAGGAACAGGATATGGCTCCATATGGCCTGTGAGAGCTAGAACTACCCAAAATGGCAATTTTTTTGCTCGTTATGTCATAAGATTTTAGCTGGAGCGCACCAGCCATGTTACTCACTTCCTGCCCTTCCTCCTGGAGCCGGTCACAGGAAAGGAGGAACAATGCACCCTTGGGCACTTCAGTCCTCACCTGGCAGGCAGCACAGGGCAGTGGTGGCACGTGGCACTGGGCCTCTCTCCCGAGCCCAAGATGCAGCAGGAGCAGTGGTGGGAGAGCCTGGTCTGAGGGGATGTTCACGATGATGCTCTTCGGACTTCCTAAGATGGACTCGAATTCCCAGGCATCCTCACACCTGCTCAATCCAGCGCAACAAAAGCTGTGGTTGAACTGCTGCAATGTTCACAGCCTGGAGCTGCAAGAATCTGGAATATTTTTAAGCTGTTATCTGTCCTACTTCTGCCCATGTTTGTTCCCACCACTGCACAGAAAGGCTCTTCCTTAGAGACATCTCCCATCCCGTGACTCCCCATGGGCACAAAGCAGACCTCTGCCATTCCCATGGGCTCGAGCTAGTGAGAAAAGCAGAGGGATTGAATTCAATCACAAAAAAAAAAAGATAAAAATGCTTCCACTGGAATAATACAGCCTAAACTTTGTGCACAATAAGGTCCAGTCTGTGCTGCAGTCTTATTCCATCCAAAGCAGAGCACAAATGGTCTTCCTTTGCTAAATTGTCCACAGATATATTCTTTAATTCCAGGAAGAATTCTCATGTTTTCTAGAATTGTACTGCCTAACGTTTTTTACCTCCTTGCACTGTATCTTTTAAAATTGCTTTTTACTGGCAAAGACCTTGTTATTTTGTGCAAGCTCAGGTCTTGCCAATGTTTCAGTGCAACTGCTATGTCCTGCACATATTTAAAATGATAGGCTTGAGCTATCTTTGCTCTGAAGCCAAATGGGTTTTAATACAGTTATCTCTTTAAAAGCAGTGTTCCCCCTCCTTCTTTGCTGCTTCACCAAACCGGAGCAGGAAGGAAATTCTTCATCCAGGTTTCATTCACGAGCTGGTTTGTAGTAGCTGTTGCAGGCAACCAGATCCAAATCCTACTGAAAGCAATACAAAAAGATCCCATTTGCTTAAATGGGCTTGCATCAGGCCCAAATTGCTTTCTGGACCTTTATCTAAGTTTGGGGAATTTCCAAAATATTTGTAAGGTAACACCACTCCTTGGCTGGCTGAAATTTAACCTTTCACATTTGAGGAGATAGTTCTTTAAGCAGCTGGATAGAAAGTACTGGAGACCACACTGAGGTTCCTAAAAGCTGAATGGAAGGCCTTAATTTTAAACCTGCCCATTACCAGGCAGGGTTTGGTATGTCCCTGTGACCCTTGGAGGAGGATCTGGGGTTTGGCACAGGAGAACCAGGGCTGGGCCCTGTGTGTTCCCACCCATTGTCCTACTCCATCTGAATTGGAGGGAGGGAAGAGAAGGCACAAGTGATGGTGATGGGGGTGAGAAACTCTCCTGTTTACTGAAGAAAAACTACTCACTGTGAGAAAAACCACTCACTTCTCACATAAGCCAGGTCATAAAGGCACCCTGTGTTAGCGCAGAGCCTCAGCAGCACAGGGCGACCACTTCCCCAGAGGAGAGGGCCTAAGCAGTGAAAAACAAGGAGACTCTCCTGAATTTGGGTTTTTCACTAAATTGGGAGAGGTTTTAAACGTCATTTCCAGGAATCAGAGGGCACCAGCAATCTGTTCACAGAATGAAAAGGATGCCAAAGAAATGGTTTGCAGAATGGGAAGGAAGAGAAATGTCCTTAAAACCATGGTGTGAGCCCATGGTGCTGCTTGCACTCCCTCACCCCTTCAGAGCCCAGACCCTTCTCCCTGCTCATGCAGGTCCAGCTTTCCAGGCTTGCAAAGGCTGGAGCTGCTCACATTCTGATTTTCGGTTGGGATGACAAATTCCCCTTTATTCCCAGGGTATGTTACTAAATCACTTTGCGCCGCATTCAGAGTGAGTTGGCCTTTTCAGACACCCCGCGCTCCGAGGAGAGACATTTGTAGGAGAGTCTGTGCAGTGCATACAGGCATTTACTGGGGAGATTAATATTAAAATACTCGGCTATCCAATCAACTTATGAGGTTTTAATGCAATGACTTGAGTCTAGATGTTAGAGTTCACTTAAAGTTCACTGACTATTATGGGACTGATGGAATATAGAATAGCTTAATCTTACCGTGGGAAAACTAAAATCATGGAGGGGAAAATTAGGCAAGACATGGAGGATAAAGTCCCATTCCTATGAGAGATACCACGGGACATGCCAAAAAAGGCAGGGAAGGAACCATTTACATCCAGTGCAGTGGGAAGCATTTGCAGCTACCAACACTTACAGTAGCTGTTTGCCATCCTGATCTGTTTTGTAGAGATTTTGCAAAAGCAGGGATGGGGGAAAGGAGCTGCTTTATGTGTCTTTTACAGACACACACAATGCAGAGGGGAAACCAGACATTCAAAAGACAGCTCTGTTTTGCAGGGTAAAGATTCTTGCTTCATTTACTGACAAGACCTTTCTGTGCATAAGAGGAGACCTCCCACACCTTAAATTACTGCACTGAATGGATTTACATTCTGCTTTATCCTCTGCATTCCAGCTCCTGCCCTTAGCCTTGTGATTGTGTGCATGAAACTCTGCTGACTGCACATCCCAGAGAGCTTAGGTCACCCCCAGCAAAAAAAAAAAACAAAACCAAAACCCAGACCCAAGCCCACAGGAAAAAAAGGATCCTCATTTAGATATATCCTTCCCAAGGGCCACTGTTTCCCTAAGTGAAATTAAACTTGCAGAAGAAAATATTTGAGAGAAAGTTGGAGCTAATGAAATCTGCACAAGGTTCTTTGGCTTCACTCATCTGGATAAGAAAAGTATAGCTCTAGGCAAGCAGGAGCTTGTTGAGCTTGAAGAAATGTTACCTGCTTGAAGGCAGGTAAAATCTGGCATAAGCTGTTAATCCATCATTCAGGTTTTTACATGCCAAACTCCTGTAAATGTTTTTCTACCACATCCTGTCTCCTCCTTCCCTAGCTGAAAAATAATAATAATTTTGGAAGAGCATGAATTAGGCCTGTCATTCTTTTTTTCCCCCTTATCCTTGAACTGCATTGTACAAACTCCCTGTCTCTCAGAGGACTTGATCCTGCACTCCTAATCAGGGGGCAAAATTCACCATGACTTCAACTTTGAGACTCTGCATTTTCATTTAGAGAAAAGCTAAGCCTTCCTCCCTCCCATCACATATCCCTGGCCATCATTAGGATGTGCTTTGGCCAGCTACCAGTGACCCAGACCAGGATTTCCAGCAAGAGACCCTGAACATGTTCACCCAGGAAGAGGCAGGTGGGAAGGGGAAGGGAGAGCGAGGTTGATGTCGGTATGAAAAATGGGGCAAGGCCAGATTTGAGTAACCTCAGCCTCTGCACAGCCAAGTGTTGACGAGGCAGTGAGCCCATGCCAAGGCATTATTCTGGATGAACAGCCCTTGACAGCAGGTTTCAGCACGGCCCACGGCACCGCGGATCCCTTGCTGTGCCTATGCTCACTGGGGCAGCACTGATGCTGCATCCCCTGGACCTTCACATCTCCTGCGTGTGTGCATACAAATGCGTTCAGGCTCCTCTGAGCAAGAGGGAAAACTACTTTTTTTTTTTTTACTATGAACAATACAGATTCTGTGAAGGATTTAGCAGCCTGTGTTTGCATAGAGGTGAGCGGGGGTGGGCTCCACTGCTCATTGCTTTAAACCTGTGCATTATTTCGGGGCCAGTCTCACCTTCTAATGACGGTTTCCACGTTGAGACCAGCAGCACAGTGACTCTGCAGACATGCCCACCTGATCTCTCTGGCACTACTGGCTCTGTTCCCCTTTGCAGAAGCTGAGTCTTACAGCAGAGGTGCCACACCAAGCCCAGTGGCAGCCCCCTCCCCGTGGTTATCATCCCTCCACAGGTCCTGCAGACTCCCTGGTTCCCAGCCCACCTCTCCAGATGCAGGCAACAGCTGGAGCACATAACACCTGGACTTTGCAACACGTTTCTGCTGCGAGCCAGACACTAAAAGAAATATGCAGATCTTACAAAACATCCGAACTCTTCAGAGCACCTGCAGGTCTCTTGATTGCTCCTTATCATTCCTTGGTCAGAGTCCTCAAGGGGGCTTGCAGCCTCTCCAGCTGCACAGGGCTTTCCCAACATCTCACCCCTCCCTCAGCCTCATTTCTCTTTGCTTAAGGTCTTCTCTCCTCTGTAAGATAACTCTGAAGGGAATGTTCATTTCTGCTCCCATCCTAAGGAACGCCACTACTTTTTCCCGATTTCCAAGGATGTGACCACATATTTAGTGCCACGCTTGCCAGGGAGGCTGGTGTCACTCGGGAGCTCCCCAGGAAGTAGCACTTCCAAGTGCTCACATCATCACCCACGTGAGGACCTTCTGCCACTATGAGGAGGAAAAGACCACAGAGAAAATCGAAGATTCCCTCACGGAAAACACAGCTGGCAGAGCTGTGCAATATACTCAACCTCTGTTTAGATTCTTTGGCTTGTCAAGCCGTGCTTCTTTTCCACGAATTTCATTTTCCCCAGAAGTAACAAAGTTATGTATAGCACCTTTTAAGTGGCATTTGACATTTGCCATACCTATGGAAACATGAGCTGCCTCCCTGATTTCCTGTTTACTGTGCCCCATCTCTGTGGGACACACAATCTCCCAGAGGCACTGGTCAGTCGCAGAATATTTTCCTTTTAAGATTTGCGTGCACAGAAGAGGTCATTGACATATGCTAACTTTAGGTCTAACTCAGGACCAAGCTCCCTGTAGTGTCAGTGCAGCCTCCAGAGAGCAATTCAGGATACCTAAGCCAGAAGTCCTAAATTAAACCATGTGAATGCTTCCCAAAGTGCCAAGAACTCCACACTCAGCGTAAGGAGAGATCCCAGTATGAATGAACCAAGAGGAGCCATTGACCTTAAGAAGAGCAGGATTTTCATTCACAAATTTAATGATATTTTGTTAAAGTCAGTTCTGGGGGTTTTTTAAGCCACTTATGAACTTGCTTCAGAGCTTTATGAAGCTGCATGGAATAATTAGGCAAACAAATCTAGTCCCATGCTAAGTTAATTACATGCCTTGTGGTTTCATATATATTTTTCTCCCTTTCATAGTTACTTTTTAATATGTCCCCATATTTCTTCCTGACTTTTCTGTGTTACTCTCTTTAGTCTTCAGGAAACCCATTATTACTCAGGGGACCAAGTAATCAAATAAGTCTCACTGAGTGCAATTAATCTCTCCAGCTTGGAGGCTGGCTGTGAGATGGTGTTCACCTTTATATTTTCCAGTTGCTGTGGATCAGCACAGCTTCCCCTGAATTCACTTGCCTGTGTCACTCTGGTCCCTGTGACATGTGGGACCTCGAGCCAGGAAGAGTTTCCAGTGCTCCTGGGCAACCATGAATTGACCCCTCACATTTGACTGTGCAGAGGAAGGAGGGAAGAGAGGGCTTATTTCAGCATTTCAGTGACACCCTTAATGAGGCAAAAGATTTATTTCGGGATGGGCGGATTAATGATAGCTCTATTAAATGTGTGGATTTAAAAAGTTAATACTGCAGCAGAGTTACAGCTAAGTGCACTTTCATGCATCTTGGCAGAGTCGTGGTTTTGGGGATGGGGCTTTAGGTCTGAGCTCAGAAGACCAATTCTGGGACCAAAAATGATCATGAGCCCTACAGAAACATGAGAAATAAGAGATTTAAGTCTTCCAGACTATATACCTTGACTTCAGTGAAATTCTGGCAGTGCCTTGTGGTATTCTTATCAGCAAATCTGAGAAACAGATTGAAATAAACTTATGCAAGATGGGAACACAAAGTGTGAAAAACTGTTCTCAGGAAGACCTATCTACAGCTTCCTCCTAGAAGAGAAGTGTAAGGGTTAGGAAATTCTAAAAGCCTGTTACTGATCTTTAAATACATTACATAATAACTGGTACAATTGACTAGATAATATGCTTATCAAATTTGGAGATGGCATCAAGCTAGAAAGTCTGCAGTGTGCTGGAAATTCATAAAGATCATATAAATTGGGGAAATAGGCAAGAAAGGATGAAAGTCAATAAGAACAAAGAGAATTTTCTGCAATTAATACAAATAATTAATTGCACAAATGCAGGACGTGCCTGACCATCAACACACCAGTCCTGACTGCAAGAGCCTGAGGTTTATAGGGCACCACAAGTTAAGTGTCAGGAATGTCCATATTTTACAACAAATTCACAAATGCACTGGAGATGTAATACCCACAAGTCCTGTCTCTGACACGTACAGCAACACAAAATCATTTCCATCCACATCGTGCTGGGAAGGCCTCAGCTGGAAGATTTCATCCTATTTTAGTACTAGAATTTAAGAAAATGTGGGCCATTGGCCAGAGTCCAGAGGACAGCAGGGATGACCAAAGGTCTTGAAAACAAGGACCTCTGGAATCTGAGGCCTGTTTAGTCTGGAGGAGACAAAGAGTCTTCAAGTATGTAAGAGCTGGAGGGGTGGAAGTCACAAATTCTTGCTCTTTTCCATCACAGATGGGACCAGAAGAAATGTTCATGAGGGGCAGCAAGGGACATGCTGCTCAGGCGTTAGGAAAACTTTCCAGTGGCGAGGGTAACTGGCACTGGAAACCATTGTCTAGGGAAGCTGTGAAGTTCCATTTTGTTATATATGAAATTTAATAATTGGCCTTTTGCATCTTTAAATTCCCCATCTGCCATTAAAGGTTCATTAGGTTATAGAGTTTAATTAAAGATGTTTTCATATTTCCTTGTTAAAAATCCTAATTGTTAAGAGATCCCCAAGTTTGTTCCCTGTTAATTCCCAAAATTGTTAAAAGTGTAATGTTTCACCCACTTTTATGAATGTTCAATGTTGTTATCTCACCCCCTTAAGACCCTCTAATGTTGAAAAGTTATGTTTCACAGCTAAATTAATGTTTTTTTTTATCAAATGTTTAACCCCTATAAGTTTAAATGAGTTCTAGGGTTTGCTGACAGGCAAGCCTTCCTAAGTGACCACCTGCTATTTTTAGCTCCTGACTGCCACCCTGCAGCTGGGCTCCATGGAAACCCCAAATTTTAATGAGGATCCTTCCCACCTTTCCAACCGAGCGACATCCCCGAGCAGCTGTCCCCTAGCAGCCAGCGAGCCGTTGGTGGGAAGATATCACCTCATTCCTGGACTTTCCCAATCAACAGAGACTTTGGGGGCCGGGCAGTGGGCGGTCATGGACCAGGACATTATAAAAGTCCCTGCCACAAGGAAGAAGATGCTAGTCGCCACAGATTAGGTGTTAGTGTAGCCTGGCTCTGGGTCGTCTGGCCACTATCCCTATCCAGAGAACCTTTTACGGATTATAGACCCCGGACTAGCTGGAGTCACCCCAGCGTTGCAGGTTCCCTGCCCTGGGAGCAAAGCTGGCTCGGCTACCGAGGTGTCTGATCACTGCGGACCCGGATTTTTAGTTTTTGGTTTTGGTTTTGGTCCCGGACTTGGTTTGTTTCTTTTCTGTTCATAATAAACAGATTTAGTTTCTTTAAGAAACGAGAGTTGCCTTGTCTCTGACACATTTATTAGAGGTTTTTAAACTGCTAGCAGAGCACAGAGGGCAAGTAATCCTCCCCTGGGGCAGAGGGATGAAGTAGATGACCCCCTGAGGTCCCTTGCAGCCTGTTCTCTGTGCCTCTGTGTAAGTAAGACAAGAACCAAAGGAGCATGGGAAAATATCCTGCAGCAAAACACTATTGATCCAGTTCACCCAGCTTTAAAGGACGAGTCAGAAGTTCATTGATCTTTAGGGAATTTCGAGCAAAAGTTATGCTCTTGCTCTCCTAAAGGTGTTACATAGCTTTTCCATAGCCATGTAGTACTTCTAAATTATTCCACTATGCTGTTGAAGCGTGTGGGAGGACAGTGGGACTATGGAGCTACTCTGTGGTGTGGCTACAGCCTGGGAATTTTAGCATAAAGAGAAGAGTCAAATCCTTCCCTGCTTAATTTCACAGAGCAAAACTGGCCTGCGCATTTACAGAGGGGACACTCAGGTACAAGGCTCTTCCAGATGGCCCTGCCTGAGCCCCAAGCACAGCAGATGTTGGCAGAGGGTAAAATCATCTCCAGGGTAGCTTGTTTCACTTTCTTGAGGGACCTTGAGCCCTGCTCAGCAGGCAGGGCTCAGCTGAGGCTGCAGGACAGGAAAACCACTGCCCTGTGCTGGCTTTAACCCTGTGGCAGAAGCTGCAGAAAGTCTGGTCTGCTGCTGGAGCAGAGAATAAATTGCAATCTTTACTTGGGGTAGTACCTCCTCCTGCTCGTTGGTGCATGTACTACGTGTATTTGAGCCAGTATTGAACATCTGACAATTATTAGATAATTCTTCAAAAGTGCTTGACCTGGCAGACGTTTATGAGCAGAACCAGCAGTAAAACTGGTCAGGCAAACAGCAAACAGAGAGGTTTGCAAGCTGCTATGTCTGACCAAGAGTAGCTTAGTACCAAGGGTGCAACCTTTTTCTACATTTCCCTTTAGTCACATCAAAATTGAATAAAACATGAGTATTTCTGATGGCACCTTACCCATTGGGAAGGTTGGGCTTGGAACCCATTCTGAGTGGAGCTCCTGCTGCCCAGCTTGCCGTGAAGGTAAATATTAAAGTAACAACTGAAAGAAAAAGATCATCTAGGCTGTTTAGAGATGGCAGCACAGTGACTGCTCAATGTCTGTAATGTTCTCACCACTCCAGTGGGACTCTGGACAGCTCTTGTTCATGCAAACTCATGCAGCCCACAGGGCTTTCTTGGTTTAATGGCATGTGCATTCTGATAGCCATACAGGAAAGTGTAGCACAAGACAGAAGGAAAGAGAATGTTATACAAATGCAGGGACATTCTAAAACCAAAAGGAAAAAAAAGGGGGAATAGGAGAGGGGGAAAAAATCGCCCTTCAGAATTACCCACTGCAAAAATGGTGCTCCTTATGTAAGTGAAGAGCTTGCTGCATTTCAGGCATTTAATTTTTATTTTGGTTTCTTTCTGCAGCGAATATTTATAGCCCTCTCTTTCACTTGCAAGAACATCCAGTGGTATTTTAAAAGAATTTCAGTAAGCAGTGTGTCCCTGTTAATATCCACTTTGCAATCGGTTTTGCCTCAGTTTTCTGGGAGTTATTTTTTCTCAGAGATGGCAAATGAAAACTTCTGCCAGACCGAGATGGATCTGTCAGATGGGGGCAAACAGAGCATTGTGTTGACAAGCCAAATGCATTTATCTGTATTTTAATAAATTCTTAGTTCAGGTCAAATGAATACACAAGGAGGAAAGGAGGAATTGTTTTAGGTGCATTTTGCATTTCTTGACTGTGGACCCACAGTCATGTTTTGATGCTGTTCTTGCTTATCCTGAAGCTGAGGGTACATGGAGACGATAGCATGCCACAGTTTTCCACTCAGGGTGTTCCCTGAACATGCACCAGGCATCACCAGAAAATCAGAGAAGTGTAGCCTGGACTGGGTGAGAGCACCGCTCAAATCTGAAGCTGATGTATTTTTTGTGCTCCTGACGAGTCCCTGCCAGTCCACAGTGGGGTTTTCTGCATCTTCTGGAGCTCAGGGCTCTGGGAAGCACTCGGGGGGCTCCGGGTTACCGGGTGATTTTGAGCACAAAGGTCTGTGTGAGTGGCCATGGTCATGGGCAAAGCGGGAGGTAAAATCCAGAGCTCTATGCCAGTGCCCCCATCAATCAGTGCCCAGGGAAAGCACTGCTGGGATAATGTAACCCCTGTCTGAAGCTCTTTCACTCACTCAAAACCTGAGAGGGCTGGATGTGCTAACCCAGACCTTTCCACAACCCATTTACATCCCTGCGCCGGGCCAAGTGTCCATTCCAGACCTGATAAATGGTGCTGATAGATCAGGTTTCCTCCTAGAACAAGGCAAGTTAAATAGCATCAAGCTATTATAATTGTTATAGGAAGGTTGTTCTGTTTTGGAAATACAGTAAAACATTTGCAGCATTTTAGGCAGGGCTCAGTTCCTCTTGAGTTTTACCACATTGAACGGGATAAATAATTTAAACAAACATTTTGAACAGTTTTGCAAAATGCATTTAATGAATTATTCAATGAGCTCTATTTGATCCTCTTCAGACACAATAGTGCTGTCAACAGCAATGCAGAACTTTCTAAGTAGGTCTTAAATATTCATTTTTCCCCATTTGAGAAATAATGTGTACTCTGTCCTATCACCCGTGTTAGCATGTCTTAGAGAGAAATAGTTTCACAAGTTGTCATCTCTCCCTGTATTTGTGTTAAACTCTAAATTTAAGATTAGATTATCTTTTACATATATTTTTTTTTGAAGATAAGTGTAGGGAAATGTTTGCTGTGCCAGTTAAAACCATGTCTACAATGTAAAAGTGAGTGCATCTCTGGATTCGAATAGTTACATAAAAACACAAGAGAAACAATGGAGAAGGAATGGCATTCCTGGAATGCAGTCCAGATGTATATGGGCTGGGTAAGGCCAGATAAAGTTTTAGAATAAACTCTGCAGTAATAATCACTTAAGACAAAAGGTCTCTAAAGCTCTAATTGCTGATGAAATCCTAGGGTCTTAAGAGGAGATGTCTGAAATTTAGATCAAGAATGAGTGCTGTGTGATTTTGCTGACAGATAGTGAAAAGAATTGTGGCTATTGAAAGGGGAAGCATGAAAATGAATATTCCCCCGATTTCGCATTAGGGGTGAGAAGCTGCTGGAAAGGAAGCAAATTCCCACTTGGTTCCCTGGGGATCATGATTGCTCCAGATTTACATTCAATATCTGTCTGGTGGGGGCAGTTTGATGCAGAGTCCTGGAGAAAGAAGAGATAAAGGCACAGAGTGGAATGAAATTGTAGCACTAGGTTTTACCATTCTTTTTTTTCTTTTACCACTCCTTTACCAATCGTTTTTTCTTTACCTATACAATAAAGCTCAAAGCCAAGGTGGTTTCCCCTCGCAATCCATTGCTGGCCGGGGAAAGGCAGAAAAAGAGGGAGAACACCCCACGTGCCAGCTCTGATTCTGTGGTTCCTGGGCTGGTTTTGTGCTGGATCTGTCTTTTTCTGACTCTTCGGCAGCACAACATCTCCTCTGGGACGGCACAACCTGGAAACCAGCACAGCACCACTGACTGAGGCAGTGGCTTGTAGGAATGAGGCGCATGTCCCTTGAAAGCCAGAATGTGCCCCTGCCCAGCCCACGGCCCCAGGCCATTGATGTTTGGGAGGCTGAAAGGCCTCCAGCTCTGCTGCAATAAAATAACGCTGCTCTGCAGCGTGGTGAATTCAGGTAGAATCAGCCCTGACACCTCTCCACGCCTCCGGAAACAACTGGCATTCCTCTAACGTGGTGCTGCTGGCCCTGCCTGCGCCGTATCCCATTTTCAGTATTTCCTTCCCCTGTAACATCCCATGAATATCAGATGGAGAGATCTGCTGGATATTTGGCTCCTACCTGCTGCTTGAAAGCCAGAAAGGAACTGGAGCAGGCAAGAGAAATCTGACTCAGAGTCTTGTAAGGAGAACGCTTCCTTACAGGAGCAGTAGCACTCTCTATACCCTTAAAGAGATATTATAGCAACTGGAGATCCTTTGCAGAAAGAAAGTGTATTGCATAAATTCATATAGAAAAATGAATTTTTACATCAAACAATGGGCACATTGGATGTTACGGGAAAGAAACTTTCTCATGGCAGGGCCCATATGCACTTTTTCAACTCTTATTTTTCTAACTCAGAAGTTTCTGACACCTGTCAGCCTTTCTTTACAAGTATCCCTTCTTCCAAATACAACTGAGTTAAAAAAAAAAAAAAAAAAGAAGGAAGGAAAACATTGCAGCTTTTACCAAAAACTCTCAAGTCTGTGTGTGATGTGTTTTTCTTTAAGACAAGGTGAAACTTTAAAGCTTCTGAAAGGAAGTTAGTTTAACCTCAGCATCAAAAAGCTTTGTTTGCACGTTAATGTACCGGTGTTATTTGAATTGCAAGAGCACTACAGCTCCTGCAGTCTAATGGCTCAAAAGAGCCTGAGGATGCCAGACTCCTGAGGGCCTCTGCTCTCCATCTCAGCTGTTTTGTTTTGAAGTCACCCAAGACTGCCATAGAGCCACAAAGGACTCCAAATCTCCCACACCACCTTTGTCTTGCTACCAGATGAAATATTATGCCTGGTGGTGTAACACTTGCTGGATTTAGCTAATGCATGACCCTGCAGCAGCCAGAGAAACTGAAGATATCCCCCTCCCTGTGCAGCAATTTTCCTGACTAGGTAAACAGCTGCTCATTTTTTATTCTTGCATTTTACTAGAATTTGGATTAATAGCATCCAGGCCGTGTAAAGACCATCATCTGCACAAATTTTTTGTGGTTTGTTTGTTTTTTAATTGGTGTTTTCAGGCAGCAAGTGGACAAAGCAACAGCACTTATTTCCAATGCAAGTTAACTCTGAATTTAAATTCATGTGTCTATAAGGTAAAGGCTGGAATGCTTTTCCAGAGTTTCCACATTAACAATCTCATTATAAGACTCACAGGGGTGATTACATATTAATTTTCAACCCAGCCCCTTAGCAATGAATACAAAGCAGACTGGTGCAGATGTAGCAATGATTTCTTTGTGCTTCAGCAGTTTGCTAGTTAATCCAGAGAGGTTTATTTGCCCCCAGAAGTAATGATGTTTCTTGCTACTTTTACACGTTTCTCTTTACTGTACATGATTCTCGATCCTTCATCCTTACAGAAATGTGTCAGACAAGCCCTTGCTGATGGGAGACACTGGCTACGTTGTGGATGTGATGTACTAATGGAGTTTTTGTGCATGAATGAACACATGTAGGAGCTACACGTTACATTGAGTGTCCCCTTAGTATTTTCACTGGAATGCTCTGCAGCAGCCGCTTTACCCTGCCCAAAGACAAAATGTCTAGCTCAACAGTTTACTCCTAATGGGCATGCTTGACATCCCCCTGCACTTAACCCCGAATCACAGGAACCACAGTCTAAGGTAAGAGGGCAATTCAGTCCTGGTCCTCAACAAGCCTTAATAGTTCCTTTTTGCAGCAGCGCTGCCAAATGTGGTCGGATACATTCCTGGGCGGCGGCTTAGAAGTGCAGTTGGCTGCCTGCAAAGCACCACATTGGCATCACTGAACCCTTGGAATGTTTCAAATGCTGCAGGAAGAACTCGGGGACAAATAATTAAAAAAAAAAAAAAAGGAAGAAGAAGAAGAAGGAAGAAGAAGATGGAGAGAGAGGAAGAAAGCCAAAAGAGAAAGCTAAAATATGTCTGTGGTACAAACTCCAGGACCATCTGGGCGAATCCTGTTGAATAGGGCTGGTAGTGAGATGTTGGCGAGCTCTCATCCATGTATCTTGCCTGAGGAAGAACCCAGGGCTTTGGCCCTGTTAGATCGTATTTCCAAGAAATATTTTAAAGCAAGCATGAAACCAGAAATGTCAGGAAATGTAACATCTGGTGCAGGACTAGGGAGTATTTTAAAGAAATGGAATGTCAAAATAAATGGCTTTGTATCTCTATCTTCCTTAAGCATAAACTACTGAAAAGCTCTGTATTATTAGCTCACACAGCACAAGTTACATCTCGGTAAATTTATAGCTCTGCTGCCTTTTCTGTCTTTATACACTATCAGTCCAACTCCAGCTGATTCTGGACTGAGATTAGACACAGCCCTGCTTTCCATCTGTGCTGATAAAACGAGAGAAAATGCAATGATTTCTACAATCTTGTAAATCCGTTTCACTTGCTGTTTGTCAAGAGGTGGCGAGGGCAATGACAGAGGCAAAATCCCCAAGGTCACTCCGTCACACACTGTGCCTCCTTCTCTTGCTCTCTCCTGAATGAGTTTTCACGTGGAAAAGGAAAGACAGTGAAAACAGAATGAAAAAGGGAGCACAGACATATCCAATGTTGCAAAAGAAAATACCAAACCGTGTCAGACTGCTTTGTGTTCCCTTCTGTAGGAACACACGTGTTCAAACAGGCTCTGCAGAGGTATTTGCCTTGCTCGCTCTGAACAATGGGGAGGGAGCTCCTGTGTGCGAGGGGAAGCTTCACTCAGACTGGGATCACAGACGTCCCTTTTAAACCAGGAGGAATTCTGAGGGGGTTAAGACCTACAGGAGTTGTAAGAGATCATACCTAATGCCTACATCAAACTCTATCTCCTAAGGAGAGCTACTGTGTAAGAGCTGGATCCACTAGAGCATATGCCCTGTTACACTTCTATATGGAAGTTGTTATAACCTTCCTGCAAAGCAGATTGCTCTCCAGGTATCCCAGCCTCCATGGAAATTGGATAATCCAGGATACTGAAATGCAGTTATCCAAACCTCTACTGATACAGACTGCCGTCTATTTAAAAGTCTGCTTCATATTCCATGAGATTTGTTTTCAGTTCTCGGTGACAACAAACTTTCTTGTGAAGTCTATCTGGGTCAAGCTTTCAATCTGTTTTTACGAAAAAAATTTACTTGGGAACGCTGAGATGGGATGAATGTGAGTTTAAGTATCTGTCAGTAAAAGCCAATTCATCCTTCAGTATCAATACGGATTCAGTTTTGCTTGCAAGTTGTACTAAAAGCTGAAACATACTGATTCTCCAAGTTATACACACAGGGGGGAAAAAAGCAAGTTTGCAGAAACCTGGCACTAGAGCACTTAAATCTTCAGAGTTTGTGGAGTCAGAGAGGCAAAGCCAGAGCTGGAGTTCTATAATCTCTGAAGCAAATCAATATAAAAGATAAGCACATAAGACGTGCACAGATAAAGGAGAAAGTGAAATGGAGGTGCCCAGGTCTTCCTCCTCGAAAACCAGCCCGAATAATACAATGGATTTCGATCGCTTCCTTGGTCACATGCTCTGCTAGAGCAGATGCCTGCGGGGCCAGGAATGCAGTCAATAAATAGGCTGGAAAGCGTGAACTTCTACTGTAACAGCCTGCAGGGCTTGCTGGCCGATGCTGAGGAAGCAAAATGCTGCGGACAACATGTTTTGCTGCCTTGCTCCCGAGAAGGGAGGGCTGTGGCAGCAGCCCCGCTCCTGCCTGCCGGGGCTCCGCGGCGTTCGCTCACTCGCAGCCCTGGAGGAGGCACACGCACCTCCTAACCCGGCCCCACAGAACAGGGAGATCAGCGGTATCTAGAGAAATCATCCCTGCTTGGTGCTCTCTGCGTGTAGGCACGAAAGGTTTTAGCGGGATAAGGACAATAACGAGGATAAGAGGCTCGCTCCGTGTGCGGCTGATGAGCATCCCAGAGAAACGCAAGGTGATCCGTGTGCAGGCGGATAAATAGCAGCTGCAAACCCTGCAGACACCACCGCAGATGGAGGTTAGACACCAACCGGTGCCTCTGTCAGTCCTGCAAGAGCAGAAGAAGAAAAAAACCTGTAAACTGGAGGGATCACAGTGAAAAAGGGGAAAATAAACACCGAGGATGGAGAGATAATTACAGAAGTATGCTGCACGCATTCACAGCAGTGAAGCTTTCTCATCTGTTAAAGAACACAAAGTAAATGTTCACTTCAGAAAACCACCTGGGAAATGCCAACAAAGGCTGGTGTAACACCATGTCCTTCCTTTATTTGCAGCAGCATAAAGATCTTTTTATCAGGCATTCTAATCTTTCTTAGCATTTAATAGGACAGTGTGCTGGGATATCCACTCTGCTATTTACTATTTAATTAATTTGACAGAAGTCCAAAAATACTGAAGGCAAAACAGTGTATCAATATTTACTGTACTGATTCACTGGAATTAAAATACTGTAAAAACATAACTGTTCACAGACACCGTTTGTCTTGGCCAATAAAATGTTTTGAAGGTTCATGTTCAAAACACAAGTTTGGAGTAAAATTATCACTGAAAGGTATTGATCAGGCTGTTATGTTCCTAGCTTTGTCTGATACCACAAAATATTTTGAACTTCATTAGCTATGGGATCTTAATGATCAAGCCAAGGTTACAAAAACAAAGGGTTACATTGATAGCTAAATAAATATTGCCATTAACACACTTGAATCTGGAGCCTCCTTTGACCGAAGCTGGACACAGAAATATGAAGTGAAAGGTGGAAATGCAACACTGGTTTTTAATATAGAAGAATCTTACCAAATTGCTTCTGTGCCATCCCCTCTTTTCTCTAAACATGTAGAAAATACAAGACCTGGGGAGTGAAAAATCACATCAGGGTCCTGCAAAAGCCAAGTGATGTATCCTAATGATAGGGGATTTGGTCTGGACGATGCAGAGAATTTGAGCAAACTGTGTTGAGAATCTCCATACTAAAAAGTTTTGCTTAAAAGCCATTGAAAAACTCGTTCTTTAATCCAGGTTTTCATCAAGAGTACTGCAGTCTGGGTTTCATTCTCAAGCAAGTATTACTCATTAACTGCATAACAGGAGTTCTTAGTGGACAAAGTGTCCCCAAACTGAAGTGCCAGAGTCCCAAAAAACCAGAAATTGAATGCAGTGTAATAATACAAGAGAGCAGAGCTCCATTGACAGCTTGGGGGATGGATGATGGTCTTTAAGGAAACAGTGAAATCCAATAGAAACAGGTTGGGTTATGGGTGACCCTTACAGAAAAGATTCCTGGAAGAATCCAGCAAAAAAGAGTCCTTAGCTAAAGTTCCAGGAACAAAAATGGCCGTGACCCTTCTCTAGCTCGGTGTGAGTCCATCCAGTCACCACTGTACCACGGGAGGTGTGGTAGCTCCATCTGCACAGCACATCATTGCTGTCTCTCTCTGCCACGTGTAAAGGGACATGAACAGCCCCAATGCTGAGCAGAGGAGCCTCCAGCACGGTGGGAAGGGGTCCTTAGCCAGGATGGCCAAAGCTCAGGGGGGATTGTGAGAAACACCAGCAACTCAAGCTGGTGAGTGCCAGAAGACAATTCCACGAGCTTGAGAAGTAAATGTGTGAAGAAAGGAGTCGGCCAGCGCAGTGTATAATTGCTAATCCACCTTTCTCAGGAAGGCAGGTATCAGGAGTGCATCTCAGACCTGTGGGGATTTAAAAAAAAAAAAAAGGAGAAAAAAGAAGATAAGGAAGAGATAAGGTATTTTTAAAAAAAGAGATACCAAGGTTTCTGATTGCCCACAGCAGGGGTGAGCCATTAGACATCAATCCACACCTCTGTGATGGCCTGATTTTGCCTGTCAGTCCCTGCCTTTGTGGCGAGTGCACCTCAGTGTTTTTCTTGGTTCGTGTCTGTAAATTTGGGCAGTTAAGTAGGTTCTAAATCAGGTCAAGGGAACTACAGTTCCCCACTGCCCTGGCTGGAAACCAGGATCTGCAGACAGGCAGCTGCAGAGCGCAGGGGAGTGCGCTTGTTTAGCACATTCCTGAAGGGCACTGACTATCTACAGCCATTTTCAAGTGGTTCTCCTCAAGTCCAGCCAGGAATGTGCTGATGGGCTGTACAGGTAGGGCCAACCTGGCTGAGAGGATGCAGGACCTTCAGGGCACTGCAGGGAACGGAACGTGACCCTCCAGCCCCTTGGAGAGCTGGAGGGAGGAACGTCTGCAATGGGAAGCATTGCAGAGCAGTGCTACCCCTGAAAATAATTAGCTATCAGCTCCTAAATTAAACACTTGATTTCTCAGCCTCCTTGTCCTTCGTGTCGGGAATAAACCTTGTGTGTTCACATGAAATAAAAGGAGGTGACAGAGGAAGAGAGGGGTGCAGGAGTGCCATGGAGAAGCCAGCATTGACACCAGCTGGGGAGGTTGTGCTTTTATTCCTCCAGAGCCTCTGGCCTGAGCTTCAGCAAACAGTGTTTCACTCTCGTGCCAGATCACTGAGTCTGAAGGAGGAAATGGGTTGGTTGAGAAACTGCTTTTCAGAGAAGAGCCAACATCCTCCAGTACGAAGCACTTGGAAAAACTTTGCATGAATTAGCAAGTAAATGTGAGGCTGGAACAAGTAAAGAGGACAAAACTTGTCAGTTTGTCATCTATGTAATAATCCTCTCAAACATGAAATTTCCTGAATAGGTGAATTTTGGCTTTGTTTTTAGAAGGGAGAAAGGAAGAGGGATATTTTACCTTTTTTTTTTGTGTTGCATTTGCATTTTTTTTTCAAACTGGAGAACCAACCTTATTATTTCTGATGATTTTTCACATTTAGAATGTCACGTGGTAATTTTAGGATCCTCTGTGAGTGTCGCACTGATGTGCAGCATTTGAACATCCCCATTTGTTTCACTAATGTGGACAGCAGATAAAGTCAATATTTGTTACATATTCAGAACAGCTTCCAATGCCCGTTTCAATTCTTCGTGAATTTAAAACCTGTCTGGAATACAAATTGAATAATAACCCCATCTTTTATGAAAGAGTCCATATTTTTTGCCATCAATCTCCAACCTGTTCTAGTCCTGGGTCTTGTACAAAAAACTTTATTCCAAAAAGTCCATTAGAGTCTCAAGACCTAGTGTTATGAAAAGATAAAGAACTGCTCAAATTACCAATATGCTCTAAAAAGGCTTGTCCGTTTTCTGATTCAGGGAAAACTAAATTGACTTCAGTCTCATGTTTTACTACAAGAAACACTGAAAAACATGCACCAGATTGGTCTAGGTGCCAGTCGTCTTATACCCTATGAGCAAAATGTAAACAGTTAAAAGCATAAGTTATTGCAATTATGGTGATGGAGTGGGGACCCAAACCAAGAACTGGACCTCTACAGGGCACAAGAAATGGCACCTTGACTGTCACCCAAAAAAACATCTTTGTCTGAGGGTTAGTGATGTCACTGGCAGGGCTCAGAAATGAGTCCAAGTTTTCAGAGTTAAAACTGACACAGGAGAGCACATATTTTCTGATCTGCGAAGTCAGACGGAGGAGCTGTTATCTGAAATACTGCACAGCGCCTGAATAGTCTGCCAGACTTAACACATCCTGCCTCAGGAGTCCAGGTGGGAAACTTTACTATAAGAATCAAAACAAAATGCAAAAATACCTGCCAATAGCTCACTTCATGCGTCATCCACACTCCCCAAATAAAGCTGCTGAACCACACCAATCTCCACCAGTGTAACTCCTATGCCAACTGGGAAAATCTGTAAGGACAGGTTAAGGGACACAGAACATCCATTACCTGTCCTAATTAGGGCTGGATCAAAAGGTGGAATGATTTTTCTTTATTAAATAAAGCAAGGAGGTAGAGTGGGTCGTTGGATGCAGTTACAGAATAAATCCTGGGTGCAGTGCATGAAGACCATCCTGTGCAGGAGGAGTAACCAGGCTCCAGGCACCGATCAGAATAGATAAGCAAGCAATTTGTGGAGAAAAACACATCCCATCTCCCCAGGAGGACCAGGTTCCAAAATCAGAAGGATCCAAGTTCTCTCTTCCTTAGACACTCTAAAGCTTTTCTGGCAGATTCTCCCTCCCATCAGCTGTGCCAGGTTCAAACACTTATCACAAGCTGCAGGGGAAAGTTTCCCCACATTTATATCTGGCTCGAGATTTTTCAGCTCAAAATGATGGAGCTGTTACAGGGGTAGTGCTTATGAGAGCAACATCCTCCCAGATGGCCTCATAAAATAAGGAGAGGATGAACTTTTCTCACTGGCTTGGAATTGCCAAGCCGGCAGAGCTAAAGATCAAGTCCTAAAAAGAAAAGGTCACTTTGCGTTGCAGAAGTGCCGCCCTCCCCAGCACAATGGACAGCCTTCATCCTGCCTCCCTCAAGTCAACAAGGGTTTTTCCAATGACCTGGACAGCAGCAAGATCAAAATTTGATGACATCATCTAAAGCCAGGCGAGATAATAGGAAACTTTCTAATTGCTGGGATGGGCTTTACATCAGTCCCTAAATGACTAAGACATGGATCTGTGACTGGAGAGAATAAATCATAAAGAGGATAAGAGCACAGAGTTGCTGGTAGATGATTTGACATTAGTTTAATATTCCAGTTTCTGAGGTGTGCAAGCCGCGATGTCTTCTGCAAAAATTTTGAAAGCAATCAACACTGGGGTAAAGTTTTGTCTTGCACAGATGCCTCTTTTCAAAGGTTTATGGATGACAAAGTCAGCTCAAAACTGCCAGCAGCAGAACCTGATGCAGAACCACGCAGGTTTCCTGCAGGATGAGTGTTAATGGCCTGTCTTGCAGCAGAGAGGCAGAGCTGAGCTCCTGTCAGAGTGCTGACCATGGGAAACTGGCACACGCCCTCTTTGGGGGCAGCTGAAAAGGATGGGTAACGCACAATGTGAGCACTGCTCTCCAACCAGACGCCATTCAGTCAAATCAGGTACCTCTTGTGAACAGCTCTTTGTGCTATGCAGTTGTATAAATCCTTGCTGTTTAGAGACAAGGCTGTGGGAGTTTTTACTGAAATAAAATAAAAGAAAAAACTAACATCCCGACAGCACCCCCTTCCTCTCTCTCCTTGCTTCCCTTCCCCAATGAAAAGTGTGATCCACTGGTATGTGATAAGGGTTCAGCTCCCACACAGTCAAAAATTGCCAGTTGGATATCAAATCCAGATAAAGCCAATGGAAAAATAAGAATCTTCTTTTAACCAGCACTGGTTAACGATTGGAACATCTTAGTTTGGGCTCAGTATATATCCGTAGAATTGTAATACATATTCCTCTGACAACCTGCTAATATTCAGGTTGGGAAGGGTTTAGGATAAAGTTAAAAAAAAAAAAAAATTGAATCATTGATGGTAGTCCCAGATTCAGAGAAATGTGTTTTCAGAAATGAAGCTGCTCCTCCAGACAGGGCTGGATTTTTCCTTCAGCTGTTTCCTGCAGTCCTTGCAGCAAAATGCTTAATCCACTAAACTCAGCCTAATTTTCTTTTGGGAAAAGACACCTGAAATCACAAGCCATACCCTTGTGGCTGATATTTCATATTGTAGTGGGGTGTTTTAAAGCACAAGGATGACAAGGCCAGTGTCACTATATTCATACATGTTTCCTACTCACAGCCTCTGACAAAAGATTGGCACCTTGACTTTGTGGTTTCTGTTGTGGTGAGCTCATTTGGAATACTTTAACAAATAGGACATTCATTGAAATATTCTATATCAGCCACCAGCTACTTCAAAACTGAAGATGCCTGTTGCAAAGGCAGGGTTATCTCAGCTGCACTTTATACAGAGGAGTTGCAGCTTGCACTCACACGGGAACCTCCCTGCGCTGAGGCAGATGCAACATGACTAATAGGCTCATCATGAGTAATAAGTTCACCCCAGTTGCAGCACATCAGTCAAATCAAGTATTGCTTTTCACCAGACATGACACACCATGATGTGTAAGGCTGGGAATTTCGAAAGATAATGTTAGTGATAGACGACAGCCTGATGCAACAGCTCAAAATGCAATTTTGACTATCTCCAGGGTAACCACGTGGAATTTCTGCTGGGAAGCCTTGGGCCAGGATCTCTGCTGAGCCGCCTGTGTAAGCATCAGGTGTTCATAAGGATGTTGATCTGCAGTGTCTGTGTCATCGTGTCACACGGGGGATGTTTTCAGAAGGTCACTCAGGTTGGTTTCCAAGATTATTGGGATTAAGGTTTGAGATGGAATCGTGCCTTAGGCAAAATGCTTGCAAAGATCAAACCTTTGAATAGCTTTTAACTTGGATTAAGAGGTGAATAAAACAGGAAAGAGCAAAAGTAAGCAGTGAGTGAGAGGGTCGGCCAACGTGGCTCTGGAGCAGGAAGTTCCTCGGTGGCTGTCCCAGCAAGGCAGGCCAGTGAGCACCGGGAACGGAGGGTCCACCCCTCATGTCATGGGAAATGAGTGCACCTGACTGAACGTTACAGCAGTAGCTCAATTACTCCTTAAAAAGGGGTGTTGGGAGAAACAGAGAGGGTTAAAAACTAGAATCAGATGTCTGGTAATTTTTTGCCATCACCATGATCCCATTCTACCACTTCTTTCACCTTCGACCCCAAAATCTGTCATTCCAGGTAGAGAAATACCACCTTTCCTTTCACCTTCACAGCCCAAGCAGTGGGAATTATGGTGTCACCCTTGAGTTCCAACACACAGAGCCCTGCAAATGAGCTGTAGAGTGAGGAGCTGAAGCTTTATCACAAGAGCATCAATGTCTCTTAGACAGCTTCAAAACTCCTGAATTTTATGTGGAAACCTCAACTCTTTGGCATTTGCAGACACTAAGCCCCGAAGAGGAGCATTTGGAGTGGCACTGGTAGGCAGCCACTGGTTTGCTGCTGATTACAACCTCGAGGTGTCTGTGAAGATCACTCTAGCTTGTGGTATTCATGAAATGTGCAGAGTGAGAAATATGCAGGCTGAAGGGAACATTTTCTTCTGACCTTTACAAATTTAAATGGTGATGTGGTAGTCACAGAGATGGTCAATTTGTTTTGGGGGTCTTTTCTTCATTTTTACTGCTTCTTGATGCTGTAAGTCTAACTGGTGTAGAAGTTAATGGCAAAAAACTCTCCTAAGCTGCAGTTAAGTATGACATAATGAGGACATCAATTAACTTAGAGCAAGCACTTATGATTAACTATGAAAATCAGTAGCATTCAGTGGTGCATAACAGCAGAGGGAAGACAGTCTTCCAGACCATTATTCCACTACAAGGTCATAATGTCACAGCAATTTCTTAAGTGTTCTGACTGAGAAAATATAAATTTTCAGTGCAGCTTTTATTTTGGGTGTTACTGCACTCGTAATGTCGGAAAAGGCAATTAACTTCTCATACAACTCTATAGATGTGACTCTGCCTTCTCAGCCTTTACTGAAGCAGCAGATACAGACCACGACTGCCAGCTGGCATTATTGCCTTGTCTGGAGGTAAATACGCGCTCTATTCTGATATTTACCAAGAGGAGTGGAAAAATTATCTGCGGATTCATGTATTTAGAAACCATCTCACAATCTTAGAAAGGGAGTCAGGGAGAAATCTTGATAGGAAGAAGAGATTTATGGATGTTTCACCCTGGCTAAGAATGTGCAGGATGATGAGGGAGCAGAAAAGGCGATTCTTTTGAGAGAGGTTTTCCTTCAGAGAGACCTTGCGGGCACAAAGCAGAGAAAAGCCAGACTGGTTGTGTGACCTGGCCTCACCTGGCCAGGAGGCCAAGCCACATCTGGGAGAGGCTGGCAGACCTTCAGTGTCCAGCCCAGTCTGTGCTCTGGGTAACTAATGGTGAGAAAGACTGTGACAAGCTGGAGGGAGTGCAGCAGAGAGCAGCAAAAGTGTTGCAAGGTGAGAGGAATTGAATTATAGGTAAAGATTATAACACAAATGAAATATTGCTCCGGACCACGTCTGTGCCTAGAGCAAAGCCTTGCATATATAGAGTTGAATTGATTCATATTCGCAAATGTTTAACTTCTAATGTCCTCCTTCTCTTTGCACAGAACATTTTGGTCCTGGGATGATTATAAGGAAATCAAAGGGAAGGTTTTGCCTGTTATAAGAGCAGGTTCTTCATGGATTATCAGCAGGAGGAAGTCGGTTTGTTTCTCATAGTACAAAAAGCTCTATCCAGTAGCAGGGATTTCAGAGAAATTAAGAGGGAAAAAACCATGCAAAATGTCAGTTAAGGTCTCAAACACTGGGATTTAATTAAGGCCTAAAATCAAGGAAAGTTGTTTGTCTACCAAAAGGTTCACTGGCCTGCAGGAGACCTGGTCATGCCAAAGGCTGAGCAATGTATCCCAGTTATGCTAATTTGTGTAATATAATGTCAGCCCAGCAGCAGAAAAACAGCTAAACGCCTTGATAATGATAAAAGCAAGAAAAACCACCACAGAATAGAAAATAATATCAAAAGGAGAGGGAGCATGAGGTCTGCAGCACTCACAGGTACAGATATTCATAGTTCCCCCCTCCAACTCCGAGCAGACAAGGTGTTGTGGGGCTAACAGGTCACTGGACTAAGAATAGCTTATCTCTGTAACCCACTGCTGAGCTTCTGCTCAAACACTGCTCACACAGTTCTTAATAACCACCTCAGAGCTCGTTTCTAAACCAGATCATTTTATACAAGGAAGTTGTACCACAACATGCAATTGCAGGTGTCCCAGTTGCTCTGAAAAAAAACATCCACCATGAAGGAAACAAGTGTAGCTCAACATCTAAATAGCCCGGACAAGCAGTAACAGCCAGAAAAATGCATAAAATTCCACTTGCAGCAGCTGCCAAAAAAATAAAATAAATAAAAGCAGGCTTACTTCACCCATTAAATCCATCAACCCCTAGGAGACCCATTAAAAAACCTACTCTCAGCACCCCAAGGGTCCCACTCCCCAGGATGCTATGCACTGTGGCCGGAAGTGCCCTACCCAGAGAGCATGCAGAGGTGTGTCCTCTTCCTCCTTCTGTGGGAACTGAGCCTCTCCACCATGATTTTTTCTCTTTTCCCACCCTGTACTCTGGCCAAACGTCCTGCAGGCTGCATCTTCTCCCCACACTTCATCAGAGGGGGAGGTGGCCGTGGCTGTGCCACCCCTCCCTCCGTGCTCACATCCAGACCCCGCGAGCTGGGAGCTGGAGCTGGAGGTGTCAGACCTGGCGGGGAGCAGGGCTGGCAGCCTGCTCTGCTCCTCTTGGCTCGCAGGAGAGAAAAGCTCCGTGGGTTTGGAGCCCTTTTACAGGAATCCTACGGGCTGCAGCCCCCCAGGAGACAGGAGCGTTACAAGTACCTGGGAAATGAGACCCATGAGTGGGACGGGTGTAGGACTTGCTGTGAACATAATTTTCCACAATTCTGGGACATGTTGGGGTAGGATAACCTTTAATGAGCTGATGCTGACACACGAGGTGCCAGACACGCTTGCACCCAGGCAAAGCCACCATCCTTCACCATCCAAGGACAGTGTCGTGTGTGACAGCTCCAGCCCGAGGTGACACCACTGCCAGCTGAACTTCCTCAGGCCTGTGCCACGTAGAGGTCTCCAGCTCCTGGAGAGTACCTTCTCTTTGTGCACACAAACTCCTGTCCTCATCCAAATAGGCAATACAGGACGTGGGGAAATGGTTATGAACCCGACTCTTGATGTTTTCATTATGTTCTGTATAAGAGTGGTGAATTCCTGGTTGCTGTCATATTTTTGTTAGGTGCCTAGAGATACACACATAAATCAAAGCAATGTTTCCCATGGTACAGGCAAATCAAACCAGCAATTATTTTCCCATTTCATTTTAAACCACTGAACTCCTGTTTTATCTCCAGATAATGATGAATGTGGTTCTGACACCAGAGGTCCACACGCTCCTGCTCTATTTCTTCACCACGGAGCACAAACAAGTTACTTGTTAATATATGAACTGTCATGTAAGAAGCCACAATTATGCATGATTCACCCCTATGAGCTATGTAAATCTGTGGTGTGTATATATGATAACAAATTAGTGTTACTTGATGGGAAAACACAGGTGCCAAGAACTAGGACTCTCTGTACTGCAGATGTCAGATATGGCATCAGTGTTAACACCTCCACTAACCCTCACCTTCAGGTAGACTCATTCCCAAAGTCTTATCAAGCATCCTCTATCACTCCAGTCTGTCAAAGCACTGGCAGCGAGCCAGACCAGATCCCAACCACTCAGCATTGTTTAGTGGGGAGTTAGGAGAGCAGAGAACAGCACGTGCCTCATTCCAGAGACCAAAAATTACACCGCATCCGGCCTCACTGCTCTCAGGGTTATATGGCCAAAATTTGGCCCCACGCCTGTTCCTGCCATAGCATTCAGTGGTGGTGACAAGCCATAAAAGACTCCACGTACCCATGGAGCAGCAGGTCCACGAGCCCTGCTGGGGACCGCCAGGGGCAGGGAAGGTTGGAAACAGAGCCCGTGAGGAGATCTCCAACCCAGCACACTGCCCAATAGAGCTCTGAGGAAAATTTTGGGGGGCTCTTTTCCCCGTGGAGGGCATCTGTGTGGATGTCAGATGAAGGCACTTGTGGGGAATGATTATTTTTCCTTAACAGTTCTTTCAGCATACAAATAGGTCTTTATACCTTTTAGCGCTTTCCTCTGCCCCTGTTCATTTCCGGCAGAAATTATCATTCTGTCTTTGGCTAAGGAAACAGGGGTGGAAGTCTCCTCTATCCCCTTCCACTTCAACCAGTCCTCAAGTTCCATGCCAGCCAAGTCCTCAAGCACATTTTCAGCATCACCCTGCAGCCCTGGGAGAAATTAACTGGAAGAAGTCAACGCCTTGAGCTGCTCCCTTCCCACATGTGCCCAGCCTGCTTTTGGTCTCACGATGCCGCTCAAAGGCCACATAGGTGAGTCTGAGTTATGGACAGAGCAGGAATACGAAATTACATGTTTAGTTCCAGAGGATAAATATACAAACCCACCAGTTTCAGGACACATCCTGACCATTTCAAAGTGAAATTAAAGGTTACAGTGGTGGAGAGCTTTATATCAGCAGAATTTTTCACATTTCAGATCCTTGATGAAGCAACCATTAAAAGGAGTGTTTTGTACTGTTTGCCTCTGATTTATTAAAGTTATAAATTACAGTGTGGACTACCCTGTAATCAAGTGCTTGTGAACCCTGTGTGTAACACCTTGAAAATTAGCAAGCTGGTAGGCAACAGACACAGTTTCCTTCTTTAGATAAAAAAAAAGTAGATATTTGAAATGCCAACCTGAGCAGTCCAAGGGCCAGAGAGAAAAAAGCCACTTGTGCTCACAGGTTTTGCATTCTTCTTCATTCTGTTAGTTATGGCATTGGATAACGCCTTTGATGTTTTCTTAGCCCCCAGTGGACAGCAACACACAAACCCAAGCCCCACATGCCACTGGGATAATCTGTGTGTTTGGGGAACAAAGGGCTCCATTGAGTCACCGTCCACACGTGTTGGCAGGAACGGGCAGAGTGCCACTCCAACAGGGGAGATGTTCTCGTACGTGCCCTTGATTCTCACCCACACAAAACGATAAAGAACATTTTTCCTGCTCCTTGCTACAATGCTTCAGGCTGTGAGGGCTACAAAAAAAAAAAAAATCACTGATTTCTTTCCTTTGAAAAAGGAATAAAATGATTCTAATTGGTGCTCCCTGTAGGGGAAGAGACCGGTGGGCAGCAGGAGCGAGGCGCTGATTAGGATGACAGCGCAAAGATAGAGTGAGGAACTGGGTATAATTATGCCAGACACATCGTGTTCATTGTAAGGTGCTACTCACAGGAATTCTTGTCTTCTGAAAACTTTGTCTGAAAATGACCTGAGTTAGAGTGTATCCAGGTGATACCTGACAGGTCTGGTATCTCTCAGGTATTTCTGCATT
This sequence comes from Lycocorax pyrrhopterus obiensis, assembly GCA_014706295.1. Lineage (NCBI taxonomy): Eukaryota > Metazoa > Chordata > Aves > Passeriformes > Paradisaeidae > Lycocorax > Lycocorax pyrrhopterus. The sequence goes on from JACSVZ010000012.1 coordinate 3,364,204, forward strand.
GTCAATCATAGTGGCGTGCAGACACCATAACTTGCCTTAACTCAGCTGGATCTTCTTTTTCTCCCTCCCTCTCACCCTGCGTGACCAGGTGTGCAGGGTTGCTAAAGCAGCTCTCCCTCTGACAGATCCTGGTGCACTCGATTTACAGCTGAAAGATGAATATATACGGCCACGTTCACCAAAAGGAAGAGCAGATCTTTTGATTTTTTTTGCCGGCAATCTCTTGTCAATCACACTCCATTTCTGTTCCTGTCCCTGAGGTGCAGTTTTGATACAGGGAAACACAATGTACTTTGCTCCACACCCCAGGGAACAGCATGTGCATCAACTATCTCTCCATCTCTGTACTCAGAGTGCCTCCACTTGCAGTTTCAGAGCTGCTCACAAATTCTTTAAGCTGCTTCTCCCTGCAATACATGTTTAGTTATTAACAGCATCTTAGATTTACAGATTTGCAACTAAGGCTCAAAAAATGAATGGAGTTTCAAGGGTCTCCAGCTTTCTACACTGCATTATCTAGTTTACTTTTGGAAACACTGCAGACCCAGGTCTCAATGACCCGCCTGAGGTCACACTAGGAGTCAGAGGTAGAGCTGAGACCTGAATTGCAACTTGTGAAAAATTTGGAGCAGAGGACAGTCAATCCTTCCATAATATGTACATGAGATGTCCAACCAAATAGGCTGAGGAACGCCCAGCTTTCCAGACTGCAGAAAACAGAGCACCAAGGACCAGGTAAACCCTTCTCAAAGCGTCTTCGGAGAGTCCCTCCCGTGGTTAGCACATGTGTGCTGTCTGTTTGCTCTTCCACAGAATGTTCCCTAAAAAATGTCTGGTTTTTCCAGCAGTTTTGGGTGATTTTTGAGGTCTTTTCCAACCTTAAGGATTCTATGATCTGCAGAAGAGAAACAGCTATCAGAAACACAGAGAGCAATCAAACCAAGTGGACCAGATAAAAAGAGAGCTGAAAGAGGTCCAAAGTCCTGATCTCCTTTCTGAGCTGATGAAGATGTTTTTCTATATATTTGTCATGGCAGGGTGGGAGCATGGTAGAAAACTTCCTGGGGTTAATGCTTCTTCCTTGCCTGTTTTTCCTCTCAAGCCTGGGTTAATGTTTGTGTTTGGAGGCCTTGCTAAGAAGCTCAGGTTTTCATCTTCGTAGGTTTGCTAATAGTACAGGACATTGCCCTGGATTTGTGATTTCAATGCAGGGTTTTCTTTAGAGAGTGAGGAATTTTTTTATTAGAACCAGCCAGTCTAGAGAACTGAACTGTACCTAAAAATAGAAGGGATTGCTTTTTTTAACATGTTAAAAATAGAAATGCGTAGAAAGGGTCATGTATAGCCTGATTTTTACAAGAAGACAGAGGTGCTCTGAATGGAAATATTAGATATCAGCCATCTAGTCGAGAAACGTCACATTTATAGTTCCATGAGCTGCTGCTTGTGGAGCATAAAGAATTATAGAGTAAGCCTGGATGGTCTGAAAATGGAATGATACCATGCTGAAATACACACACTTTTCCAGGGAAAAAATGAGACTTTTGGTCTTGTGAAGCATAAACACGCACAGCACTTCAAAGCTGGGGAGGTGCAGTGGGATGGATGAAGCTGAATCCTCCCACGTTGCCTCTGAGCTTGTCTAATTCTCCTGTTGGTGGAACTTACCTTGGCCATTGCTCCAAGCACTGTGGAAAGGTGGATTCCTTCCAGCTCTGCTGAAAAAGAATACCAAAATCCCTTTTTTTCCCCTGCAGAATCCCTCGGTGTCCACCCACAAGCCACAGGCCAAGCACTGAGCAGAAAGCGAAGGTCACAGTGGAGAGAAAGGCACCCAGAGAGGCTTTCAGAGGCAATCAAACCTCACACTGATTTCCAAAGTCACATCCTCAGCTAAGCCCTGTCTTTTGGGGTGATCTAGTTGGGTGAGAGTCATGTAAAGACAGGTGAATTTTGTTTGCTGTGCTCTTCTTATCCCATGATTCTCCCACTTAAATCATGGTCATATTAATCTGCTTTATTATAGCCCAGATAGTCAAAGCTGTGAAAACAATTTGGATAAAAAGTTACCAATAACTGGAATTGGAGTTTGGCATCCAGATATGTTGAAAGGGGAAAAAATCTCAGCCTTGAGGACTATATGCCACTTGAAATCTGCAGCATTCCTAGTTCTGTTAAAGAGTAATGGATTAAATTTAAATTTTTCAATTTTAAATTTAAATTTAATTTAAAACTGCACCTTTGTTTTGAATGGGTATTTGCACCAACTGACTGCCCCATGAAGACTCAAGGTAGATTTCACATGACATGGCTCAGACAGCACAAAACACTGTAATGTGCCACTCCAACTCATCTAAATGAGTGGCTGCTTATTTTATTTTCTTCCCCCTGAACATTCCAAATGGTTCTCCAAGTTCTTAAGATACATTAACCATCGCCTCCCCAGCTCCCACCAGCACATAAATCCCACCCTGGAGAGGCAGCTGTGTCCCCACAGTCTCGGGTCAAGCATTCACGACATTTTACAAGTCGTCAGCACCATGTGTGTCGAATTCAGTCCTCCATTACCTCCAGTTTGGACACACTCATGTTTCCATCAAAGGGTCTGATACTCCTTGATTTAATGGCTGTGGCTGTTAAGTTTTTATTGCCGTGTAGAAGTCCTTTCAGCTACAGTTATGTGAAGCAGCCACAGCTCAGTTCAGTCCTTTCTGAGGCCAGGAAAAGAAAGTGGCCAACAGCAGCTTGGTGTCAGTGGTCTTGTGGAGCTCAGCGTGCTGCTTCACCTCCTGGTCCATGAGGACTGAGAGGTGGAATAAAAGCTCTCTTCCAAGAGAGAGCAGGAAAGGAGCTCACAAAAGCACCATGGGATTTAGGAAACGGAGTGCCTTATGTCTGGTTGGAGTATTTTTCCCTTGCAAGACTATTCCCCGTAGAGATAAAAGGAGGGATGGATGTACAAAGACTTGGTTTGAAAATATAGCCAAGTGTAGCAGTTTTTTCATATGTTCATCAATTATTCAGAGGAAAGATTTTGACTAGGACCTCTGAGGTGTAAGCCAGCACAGGTCCCAGGAGCTGGGCAGAATGGCTGTGGATGGATTTGCTGAAGCAGGAGGTCCCATCAATTGGGTTACTACTCCCATGACTAAATGTGACTTGTTTTAGCAGTCGTGTCAAAATGCACGTCTGAACAAGTGCTTGTTGTGTCCATGCTATGTGCAGCTAAAGTCCTCTTGTTATTCTGAAGTTAAGTGTAAAACTCATGTTGACTTCCAGGTAAAAAAAAATTGTTCATTACACTGTTTATGCGTAGATGTACTGTATTTTTATAGCCTTATATGTGTTCCAAAAGAAAAGCCGAGGTTTTAAATAACTTTAGATAGGTTTGGGAGTGGATTTGGTTGGTGATGTTCCTTTTGAAATGGCAGTGGTGCACTGAACAGAGAAAACAATGAATACTGAACAGCACTTTCATGAAGGAAAGTGGCCACTGAATGAGCAGCAGGTTGTGAGTAGCAGAGGATGAAGCACTGTTAGAGGGGAGATGGGAACTCTGAGACTGAGTCCTCTGACACAATGTGTTCGCCTCTGAAAACTCAGAAGTGGAAGGAGAAGCTTCCCCTGTCCCCTAAACAATCCTTTTGTGCCTACCACATGCATAATTGATTGCAAGCAAACCATCCATGCCCAGCTCAAGGCTGCTTCGCACGTGCAACCACATCAGAGGAGCTGCAGGCCATGGGAAGACCAGAGCTGATTTAGCCATCAATTATGGATGAGAAACTTTTTCAGTATAAATAAACTTGCTGGTTCACCACTGTACACAGAAACCTCTGAATAAAATAATTGATCATTCAGAGGCAGAATTCTTGCCGTTTGTGTCAAGGACATATTTTCTGCTTGAGCGCATGAAGGCACATGTGTGACCATGAGCACACTTGGTGAAACTCCCAAACCTCGACCAAACAGAAACCAGACCTTAATCTACTGATAGACTCCTCTTTCCTGAGCATCTCTAGTCCAGGAAAGCACTTCCTCTGGGGTCCATCCCTTCCCTGGCTTCACCCTCCTGCCACATTTACAACCCTGGATGTCCCACTAAATCCCTTCAGGGATTTTTGTGAAGGGCAAGACTGGAGTTCTCCCTTGAATATAACTGTTCCTCTCCTTTGTTCAACTTCAGGGCATATCCACACACATATGTGTGCAAAAATACATAGCTTTCAAGGTGACCTATTTTCCAGCTGCAAAACACTGTCACTATCAGAGGGTTTTGCCAGCTAGGAAAGGATATGAACCAGGGAGGTGCAGAGGGAACTGCTGTGTCTGCATTATTTAGAGGCTCAGCATGCCAGGTTCACAGGTGTTCAAAGTACCCAGGAACCATTTGGCCCACTGTGATGGAAAACATGGTTTTAGAGACTGAAATCAGCCAGCAAGAAAAGGTGTTTAACCAACTAGCTTCTGCAGGACAAAGCAAAACCTCAAGGTTTTCTTTAAGTTTCTTTTCATTGTTTTTGTTATGTTTTTCTCCCCAGCACCTGCAATCCTGCTTGCCTGACACCCTTGGGAACTGCTAGCAGTGGAGGAATTTATCAGCTAGAAAATTTGCAAAGTATCTTTAGGAATTATTCAGAGTTGCAACATTTTGGACAGAAAAGAACTTTCAGGAGAGAAAGGGACTAAAAACCAGGTTTTGAGTGCCCGTTCTGTATGGAGACACCACGTATATAACACAACACAGAACATTTTATCTGTGCAGCTGTGCCGAGGCAGCCCCAGCCCAGCATTGCTGGGGAAGGCAGGCAGGAGAAAACACGCAGAAGGTCTTGTTCCTCTCCAGTCTCCTGCTTGAGAACTGTGGATCAGATTGCTGGAGTAGCAGCATCTGCTCAAAGCACGTTTTCCACCATTTTTCCATGCTGGACTGGGCGCAGGGGGAGAGCAGAATTATTCTTCAGCAGAGACTGAAGCCCGCAGAGCATCAGTCCACAACGAGATCACACCTGCAGCTGGGTGGCCAGACAGCCTGCAAGTACAGAGCAGAATTTCTTGCCTAAATGTGTGGGACCTGTCTGACCTGCCTGGGAAGCACCAGGACTGTTCAAACCCAACACACTCCCTGCCTTCATCACTGCTTCCCAGCAGCTAAAAATAAAGAAGTAGCTCTCCTGGGTTAGATGTCAGAGCCACCATGCAAAACTGCACCTAGCTACCTCCTCCTGCCCTTACAAGTCTGTTATTATCAAGCAGAAAGAGAAATATTATTGTAAATATCTTTCTGATTATGCAGAGGCATCTAAAAAAATCTCTTCTCGCTCTCTGTTCCTTCAGTTCCAGCTCGCTGCTAAATATACACCAGAAGTATAGGACAAAAGTGCATAAAATTGCCTCGCTGATTGAATTCTGAATCCAATTTCTAAAGGTATTTGGGACCTGACTGACAATAAAATTTAAATACCTGAAGTTGCAGTTAAGAAAATTCCCAAATATTCAGACATTGTCAAGTCTTATAATCCACTGATTTAAAAAGATTTCAGGCTCCTCAAACACCTTTGAGAATTGCAAGTCTGTTTCTGCATTACTTAGACATTGGAAAATGCAACCATATATTTTTGCCCACAGATCCTACTTTGCAAAAACCAAGTTATTTTCTTTCCTCTAAATATATATTTATAAATACATATGCACACACTGTAGTTCTGCACTAATTGGTATTTGCAGTGTAAGCATTGGCCTTTCCTTCCTTTTCCTCAATGAGGGTAAACATGATCAAAGTCTGCCAGTATTTAATGATGAAAATGTACCGTGTCTCTACAGTCCTAATGTCATTGAAATGAACTTGAAGATAGGTTTACAACAAAAATAATTTAAAATGGTTTTCATAACAAATTCGGGGTGAAAAAAAAAAAGTACTGTATTTAGCTTTTCTTTCTTTAGCATTTTTATTTTGTCTGAGGGGAAAAAACGAATAAACAAAGATATTTTAAAATGACCTGTGAGGGGCAAAATAAATGCATAGAGATTTTATCCAGCACTTCTAAGGATCTTGGAAGTGCTACAACTACACTGTAGTTCCTTTGTTACAGCTCTGTATACATTTATACAAAAGAAAGATGAAAGCGGGGAGAGAGTGGTTGATATGGGTTGTGAGAAGTTGGTGGAATTAGATGGCAAGGGGTCAGGTTACAGACAATGTAAGCTAAAATGCATCAAAGGATATGAAGCAAAGGACTAGATCAAAGTCTAAGAAGCCAAGTACAAGAATAAAGGAGTGATAATTGTAGGCAGCGAGAGAAAGCACTGGAATAGAAATGTGATAATGGTATGACCTCATGACTCAGTCTCCTTATGTTTTTTTTCCCCAAGTCACCAGTTTCCCTGCACAGGGCACATGGGCTGGAGAGGGCAGGAGTGTGTGTGGCAGGAGGGAGCAGCAAGGGGTAGAAGGGAGAGGAGTTCTGGGGTTGATGACCTGCCTGGGCTTGAAGGAAAAGTTCACTTTGTTTTTTGCAATGTGCTTCATTGACAGGCTTTCCACAGGACCACGGGGCTGTCCTCACGGGCACTGGTGTGAAACAGGGAGCCTGGGAGGCTGAAAAGCTGCAGCCAAACAGAACATAGCAGACACCAGTGGGAGTGGGTCTATTTTAAAATGGCAATTGGGCCCTATTTTAGAGAAATTACTGGGTACTCATTCCTCTCTGCTCTGTGGCTGAGACATCACAGCTGGGACAGCTGCCATCATCCAGAGAGCTCCTGTATTATACTCGTCTTCAGCTGTAGGTTTGTTCTCAGGATGACTTTGCATTAGATATCCAGTTTTTCAGGAACCAAATGCTTTTTATTGCCAAGGAGAAGCTTCCCTTTCATATCTAATGAGGTCCCTCAGTCCTCACTCTTGTACAGCACAGAGTACAAGTCCCTGTACATCCAAAGGAGTCTGGCAGATCAGGGGATTTCTCACCCTGGCTTCCTGGACTGATGATGCAGAATGTCCTCTGGCCTCACCATGCCCCAGTAAGAACCAGTGACATCACTTCAGGTGACTGCATCAATCAAGGCTGGGGTTGGTTCCACGATCCCTGACATCGGTGTTAATTTGGGACAGGGCAATGGCCCTCGCCATCCCTCGTGACCAGCCCATACTGATGCTTCCTGGTGTCTTTGAAGGTTGAGGCCAAGGCTGCACAGGGTAAAAGCTCTTCTTGTGAACTTTGCTGCACTTTGCTCCGTGGCTGATCTTTGGGAGTGGATGACAAATGGGGACAATCATCACATGCAAATCTCCTTCCGCTGTCCACGGGGCTGAACTGGTGCCAAGATCCTCCCCTGCTCCAGCAGCTCTGAAAAATCAAACTGTTGATGGCAGAGAACAGCAGCTTCCCTGCTGCCTCCTCAGCAATGCAGACACCTATTTCTGTTTTCTCTGGAATGCAAAGGAGGCACCACTGTCCTGCCTCCCTCCAGCCTTTTTTCCTTGCAGGCTGCCATCCCTTCTCCAGTGAAGCCTCAAGACATGCATTCTCTCTTAAGTGGGTGAACAAATCAAAGTAAACCACTTACTGGTCTCTCAGACATCCATTTGCTGCCTGAGATATGTGCACCATTTATCTCTTCACCTCCTTCCCCACTCAGAGTCATTTCGTGATGTGTTTATTTATTTTTCAGATTTAGTGGTTGAGCTCCATCTCTGGACAGTTTTACAGGGTGGAGAAATCTATCAGAGAGTCCTGAAATAGATTTTGAAGGAGCAGAAAATCTTCAGGAAATTCAGTGTATGTAAAAGTCTCTCCTTGCTGGGCCACAGGTTCGTGTTCAAGTCTTTCTTCCTCGAAAAATAAGCTATTGAGACATAAAAGTGGCAAAAAAGCAGACAACCCCTTCTCTGCCTCACTGCCCTGTCTCTGTGCCAGTGCAGACTCTTTATCCCATCTTTGTGTACCATTGCTTTGCTGATGAGTGCTCAGGTAACTGCCAGCTCTTCGCTGAAATCTCTACCTCAGCCACATGGACATGCTTAACCAGAATCACTCCAGAATCTGTTGAACTGTGCTTTAGTTTATACCTGAGTGAAAGAGCCTGCCAGACCTTCCAGACAAACGTCTCTACACAAAAATCTTTGGCTGGACTCTTGAGACGCTGAAGGCCATTAGTGCATTGACTGACCTCAATCAGAAATGCCCTTTCTTTCCAAGGTAATTTTGCTTCTCTGTGTGTTTCATTTCTTGTGTTTCCATCTCACATGGAATACAAACACTGAGAGACACATCTGTTAACTGTTGCTTTTGAGCTCAGATGCCCACCAATATTTCCAACGTTTATAGGCCCTGGCACATTATCCCCAGGAGCTGAATTACTGGAGGGAAAACTCAGGAGTTTTGAGGACAAGGGAGGGGGTGGGAGAAGAGATAGGAGTGTGACAGTTTCAGAAGTGACATGTTTGTCACAAAGCATATGAGAAATTTACAGGAGAGTGGGAATTCTCAGAGTTGCATCTTCTCTGGCTCCCTGCAGGCTTTGTTGTTCAGGTGGGCAGCTGATGCTCCTGGACAGCAGGTCATATTTGGAGCCTGGTTTTGCCATTGCTTGAGCCCAGCACACCTGTGGGGCAGCAGCAGCAGGTTTTTAGCCAGAACTGCAGTGACTGGAGCTGCTGAGTAGTGCTGTGGCTGAATGCCAAGCTCCCTCGCAGATATGCTGACGCTGACACGGACCAGAGGGATCTGTGAAGTGCGGCTGTGCACTGCTCTCTGCCCTCGCTAAACCCTCCTGCCCTGTGCTGATAAAACAGCTCAGAAAACACTGCCAGGTCTGATCATGGTTCAGCTGTGCCAGGCCTGGTACAACTGATGTGAGTCATGGAAGATAGATAGAGAGTAAACATGTAGGAACTTTTGCCTTGAAACTTGCTTAATGTCATCAACTGCTCAAAATGACTACAGAGAAGCTGCAACCACAACATCTAAAATGTCTTCTAAAGCTCGAAAGGGACACTGGCCACTGCTCTACCCACTCTTGGGTAGCCACATTGGCATCATTAACACCCAGATCTGTCAAAAAATCATCCCATTGTGACTGAACCACCTATGGTCCTTCTCTGAAGCCTTGGGGCCATGCAAGAGTCTGGAGGAAGCCACACAGAGACTAGAAGGAAGTGTGGCCTGGACAATGATCTGGAAATTGTCTTGCACATCAAGGAAGAACCAGCCAGCAGGAAGAACAGAGTAAAACCCATTTACATTATTTTTGATTTAGGTCAATTCATGACCTGTGAATTCTGACTCTTACAGATGTATTAGAAACACAAAACTTTGTTCCCAATGATCATCATAAACCATTATTTTGATGCTGTGTATGTGACCCAAAGGGTGTAGAGGAATTGAGGAACAGTGGTTCAAAGATATTTAAAGAATTCTGAAGGTACTCACGAGAAGCTTGTCTGAATGATTCCATCTTATTGGGCAACCATTTGTTTTTAGACACCTGTAGAGGTCCTGCACCCAAAATTGATGTCATACAGTGTCTTGTGGTTGTCTGCTCCGGAAATGTGGGTAAAAGGAACTTCCCTAAAGCCGGTTCCTGTTTTTCTTCTCCATTTCCATTCTTCTTAGAGTTCTGCAAAACATGTGACTTTCATTGACTCACATCATGATGAAGCAGCAAATTCAGACACGTGTTTCACAGAGTGCTGTTAATGTCACTCACTTGGCTTGGGTTTGACCCCATCAATTACACCACAAAATATCAATAGTTATCAATCCCTGAGCTCAGGGGACAACAGGGGGCACAGGATGACCCAGCAGCCACTGTGCAACGACCACCCTACACATGGCCAAGGAACATGACACACAAAAACACCGGCGCTCCTCGTTACTCAAAAAGAGAAGGCTACAAAGCTCACAGCTCTGACAGTGGGGTCAAGAGGACAAGGAAGTCTTATGGTTTTGACACAAGAGCTGTGGGCTTTCCAAAGAAGCAGAAGGGGAAGGTTCCTCTGACCCAAACCAGCCTGGCCAGTGTCCTCAGCCAGGAAGTCCCCGTATGTTGTTGTCGCATCCCACGGTTTTGACGTAAATCTGGAAATTTTGTACTCCTTTTTGCCCAGTTGTTTCCCATTGACATATTTGGACATGTATGAGAAACCTCTAAGGGAGGAAGGCAGGCAGTAATGGGTGTTGGGTGGGCACAGGAGTGTGAATCATTTGTAAGACCTTCCAAGGACACTGAAAAGAAAAAGTACCTTATATATAAATCACATCACATGTTGTCTCTTTAAAGGGCGATCACAAGGAGTTTCTGGTTTGCCCACCATTGGCTCTCTAAGCAAGAGTGTCTAAACTCCTGAGACACTACAGCCAAAGTCTCCAAGAAAATCTCTGCTGTGAGAAAATTGCCAGGTAGTTACAATACATCCAGAAAGACAAATCAGACTGTGATGGGGAAAGTTTCCTCGACTGAATAGAGCTGGAAGGTCAAACAGCTCCTTAAATTCCTGCTTGTCCAAGCTGATTTCTTTTTTGCATGTTTTCAGTTATTTAAGTAATTTTATGGTTTGATTTTGCTTCAGTGGTTTTGTTAATTTGAATTTTTTTACCCTAGTTAGAAAGCACAGCCATGTTTACCTGCCTTTGACATTAGTGTAGCCATCTCAGCACCAAGACTCTTAAGGTCAGACCTGCATACAGTTTCCTCCCAGGCATCTTGTCAGTCCCACACAGCTTTTGGGGAGCCCAGCAATAAATAATTTATCTAGCAAGATATCCTCAAAATACTCTAAGCTCCCTTAAAAAAAGGCATTTTCTTCAGTTGATAAAAATCAACAAAAATGGTCATCTCTCCTGCAATTCCACTGAGTTAGAGATACTTCAGAGTCATGGGGGAAATTGATAAAATCAGGAAAGACTCGGATGTTTTAATCTCATTGACCTCTGTTAAACGACGTTACTGCTCCCTTTAAAACTTCTTTTTTTCCTTTTGAGCCTTATACAACAGTTTTAGTCCAGAAGAAAAATCTGCAGCCCACAGCTAGTTCAGGTTTTCCACTGCAAGAGGAAAGGCAAGCCAGGGAGGGCACCTGCTGTGGGGCCAGTCCTCCTGCAAAGGAGCTGGCAGGTGGTGAGAGATGAGGCAAAAATACTTCCCGGGAAGTCTTTGGAGGAGGGATGTGAGCAAAGTCCTGACAGCCCCAGACATCCACCAGCAACGCCTTGGGGTCTGTGACCCAGAGTTTTATATCCTTCCTTTTTACACATTCTTCCTTTCGGTTGCATCGCCCTGGTGACACATCCCCTGTGCTTGGAGACACCCTCTCCTCCCCACCAGCAGCTGTGCTTTCGTCACACACCCTGCACAGCTTTCCAGTTGTCACTCTCCTTTTAGGGTCTCCTCCCTCCCCACTCACTCCCCTTTGCACCTGAGCATCCCCTTCAGCTCGGAATCCCCTCACAGCGCAGAGAGCCCAGCTGGGAATCAGCAATCACAAACTTTGCTGATTGATTCAAGGTGTTCTTCACCTCCTCCTGGTTTCTCCCTCTATCTGTCAGTCCTGGGGAGATTCGTTCCCTTGCAGGCTGGTTTGCTGTCACACCCTACTCTCCCACTCCAGCTGCGATAATGGCTCACCCCGGTGACACTGAATTTCAGACCTGAGCTTAGTCCAAGGTCACAGTTTCTACCATTTTGCAAAGTGGTAGAAAGCACAAATTCCGTAATGGCTTGTGACTGTGAGTTAAGTTCAGTATAGCTGGCAGCTTCTCTCAGGCAGATCTGCAGCAGGACTGACCTCACTGACTGAATGAATCACTTGTCCCCCAGGGGCAGGAATGTTTCTTCCAGGGCAGGATTGAAGCTGCTTTCTTACAAAGGCACTATCAGTCCCAAGCAGGGAGTTGGAAGCTGCCTGAGCCACACACCTGTCTTGTAGATAGTTCCTAGGCCTGCCAGGCATTTACCATTCAAAAAATACACATTCTTCATCAACTTGAGCTGAACTTTGGTCACGGGTATAGGGGGGAGAAAGGAGAGGAAAGGAGGAGGGGAGGGACTCAAGGGGTTCAAGTGGAAGTTTTTGTTCAATCCTTGACAGAAATAAACAACCAAATCTATCTGGTTTGGCTCTAGTGCATTTGTTAAATATGCCAAGGCTAGAACTGTTATCCCATACCAGTTTTCCAATGATTGGATTAAAAAATAATAATTGGTTTCTTGTTAAATGAGAGTATCACAGCAGCTTCAAGTGGAAGAAATACCCTGAAGGGAAAAAAAAGTGACATGAACCAGTGTGGTCCCAAAGGTAGATGATAGTCACCATCCTGTCCCAAATTGTGTTTGCAATGGGGCACAGGCCACTGTCATCCCAGAAGGATTTGCCCACTGCACCAGGTCAGGAGCACTCAGGGAGTGAGTTGGACATTTAGAACAAACAGCAAAGCAAACGTGCATGAGACACAGGGGATTCAATAGATTGTCCTGTTAATGGCCAAGGCTGCACTCCAAAGGGAGGCCGTGGCACACTCCCCAGGCTGGCACTGGACACATCAGAGCAGACACATGGTGGGGCCCTTGGTCTGTGCTGATCACCACAACATCACTGGGGTTAGGGCTGGGGGAGAAGCACAGAGAGATGAGAGCCCGGGAGAGCTCGGTGCATCCCAGCACTGCAGCGTGTTTTCAGCTGCAGACACATAAAGGACCTCTTCAAGTATTTCTAGCTAGAAATGGGCTTCATTTAGATATTTATGCCTTCATTATGCTGAATAAAGACATAAAGAAGAGTCACCTATTTCTGTGGCTATGGCTAAGAGAGGCTGCATCCAAGACTAAAATATTTTTGCATGCCTGATCCATACCTCCCGTGTGCTAAGAAGCCTTTAAGCTCTTTTTAGCTGATGAGACATGAGCAGGTGGTCCAATTGTGAACAAAATGTCAGAATCCCTTCCCAGGTACAAAACCCCACTTAGAGAGACAGTCAAGCTATGCTGATAAACGTCAACTAGCCCCAGGCACCACCAACCCCCAAATCTCTGCTTTCAGTGCTAACATTAACTCTAATTATGTTCATCCTAAATCTGCTTCCAGTCTGTTTTCATTACCCTCATTCACGTTACTTTGCTATCACTTGTCCCTGCTTGCTGGCCTGATCTGTGATCAGATCTATTAGCAGACCTGGTGCAGTGTGTTTGTGTTCCTTGTCAGCCTGCATGTGGCACTTCTCGCTCTCCTTGGCCTGCAGTGTGGCTGGTAAACTGTGGGTGCAAATTTCTGACACTGGACAGCAGCTTCATGACAGCTTTCCAGGGCATCACCGAGAGCCTCTTCCTCTTTCACCAAGGCCAGCAATGAGAATCAGCATGAACCCTGATGTGTCATAGTGGGAAGCTGCTCTTTACACCCCACAAACACGCGGCACGTGTGTTAGACAAGGCGTGGAATAAGGTATTGTGTTGGACTTCCAGCAGCACTGATGGCTTGGCTGCATAAAAACACTTTGTTTTCCCCAAGATGCTCCCTCTCCAGCTACCTGAGCTGAGACCTAGACAAAGCACTGATGTGAACAAGCTGTGGAGGGCAGCTTTCTGTACCGTGGTCACACACAAAGCAATGGGACAGCCTGGAGAAGAGAGGGCTCCAGGAACACCCTCTAGCACCTTCCAGTGCCTGAAGGGTCTACAAAACAGATGGACAGGGACCTCAGACAAGGGTCTGGAGTGACAGGAAAAGGGGGAATGGCTTAAAACTGACAGAGGGCAGAGTTAGATTGGATATTAGGAAGAAATTCTCCCCTATGAGGGTGGTGAGGCCCTGGCACGGGTTTCCCAGAGAAGCTGTGGCTGCCCCATCCCTGGAAGTGTCCAAGGCCAGGTTGGATGGAACTCTAAGCAGCCTGCCCTAGTGAAAGGTGTCCCTTTCCCTGTTTCAGTTGTTGTATTCTGGGAGGCAGTGCTGTCTGCAGGTTGCATCAGGGAATGCTGCATCCCAAGGGCCTGGATTTTCAGATGTACTGAGCATCCAAGGCTCCAGCTGTTCACAGTGGGATGTGTAGGTGCTCTGTGTTTCTGAAAACAGCATTTACAATTTATATCAACATTTTATATCTGCATGAATAAAATCCCTGAAGATTATCTCAGTGTTTCTGGAAGGGGTCCAGGCACTTACAGCTTCCCTTGTGCCCACTGAGTGTGGCAGGCTCAGCTCTGAAAGCAGACAAAAGTCCAATGACATCCTTAGGGTAAGTGCACTGTTCCCAGTGTAGCTGCCAAAAGGACATATCTAGATCAGAAAAATGTTCTTTTTTCTTCAGGCAGTTGTTAAGATTCTGCAAATTATTGTAATGAACTGTGAGACCTAGAATGAAGGGTGCTACTGAACAGTAGATCATTGTGTCAGGGTGGATTTTATGGGCACTTCTATAGTGCTCATGAAAAAAGATAAGGAAAATTATATTTTGAACACATTTTCAAATGTATGTGTCATTTCTGTGTGCTTTCACCCAGCTGGCAAAAGAGACAGATTTTTAAAGGATACTCAGTGAGGTGTTACTATCCCAACATAGCATACACGTTTGTTCATGGAATTTTTAGGTAGAATATTTAATGATCCACAATAATTCTCAAGCACTTTTATATTTAAGTAGTTATTTTCTAGTATTTACCATTCATTCTCATCCTTTTAACGCTTTTGGTCAGTAAAACCAAGGATTAACTGCCCTTCACAAGGGTTCCTTTTCTTCCATTATCAACTTTGATACTGTCATTTAAGTATGATATTACAATACCCATTCAGAAAAAAGGCTACTACCCACAGTGATGGGTAATGAAACAGGCTTTCACCACATTGTCTGCTTTGTAACATCAGTAGGATTGCCAGCATCATTGGAAAAAGAATATTTCAACTGACAGAGCAGAAAAGTGGAAAGCTCCTGAAAAACTAAAGAGGACTCAGTAAGTCCTTTCCTCTGCATGGGAACAGGCATTAATTCAATCCAGGACCTCCTTGATCTGTGCAGCTGAAAGAAAAGGGAAAAGCATTGCACTTTGGGTTCCTTCAGGACAGTGAGGAAGTGGAATAATTGCAAAACACCCTTTAGAACATGACGTAGTAAGATGTTCCTCACAGAAGCCTTTCCTGGGACAAACTGCCTCCTTTCCAGCCAAGGACACGAGACATGTGAGGAGCAGTAATTTGGAGACGTGCATAATATAAGCAGCAGTTTTAATGACCTGCTGGCATGCCAAGGTTTCTCCTTCCATGTCTGAACCCTCTACAGAGATTAATAACCTTTGGATGCTTGAGCAGCAGGTCAAATAACTGCTGTATTTTAACTCTTGTTCCGTGTGGGTTTGTTGTGGTGTGTATTGCCTATCCATCTAAACTATGGGGTTTGGGGTTTGGGGTGTTTTTAAAACTTTTCTATAGGAATAGGAACATGTCCTTCATTAACGCTAAGTCAAGTCAATGCTTGTTGGGATAAGGGAGGCAGCCTTTTAGGAGAAAGAAGTATTTTAAATTCCTGCCTTCTTCAGTCACTTTCTGAGCTTCACACAAGCATTCTGCTCCTGCTGGTTTACTGTTTCACTCTTGGGCAAGAAGTGAATGAAGGAATAAGTCTCAGGCCCAGCCCTGAATGGCTGCACGTTGCCACTGATGTGTGGATTCCCCCATTCTATAAAGCTCACCACTTCCCTGGGCTGGACCCTTGGAAAGCCAGTAAAGAGGAGTGTCATTCGGGCTTACTTTTGTGAGAGGATTAATGCCTTAATCAAATGGCTTGCTTGGAAGAAAAATTAGCAGATGCTGCAGCGTTTCAAGTGTCCTTCGAAACACTGGTAAAACATTCCTTGTGCTCCCTAAGATCAGATACGTGTGTGACAGTCCCTGTTCAGCCTGTGTTTGCAGTTTGCATATTTCTGTGTAAATGTGTGTCTCACAATTAGCTTGAGGATGTGCTTACAGTTGCTTTTACAAGTCCTCATTCTTGACAGTTTTACGGATGTTTGCACTAAGTAGCTTTTAGTGGCATACTGGTGAAACTAGGCACCTTGTTTTCCTTTCTTAAAGGCCCTTGGTTCTAATACCTACAAAGACTAATCCATTTGCCTCAGCTAATCCAGTCAAAAAGTACTCCAGTGCACTTGAAAGGATGTCCTGTGAGCAAAACATCTCACCTTGAGAATGGGGAAAAACTTGTTTTGGAGGTTGCTTCCCTCTGAAGCAGCAACTCCAATTGGCTAATCTATTTAGCAAAATTAATGAGAGGGCCCTGGATTGAGTTTCATGGCAGACTAAAGCCCAGCTTTCTCAAAGAAAGGAATTCATTGTTGAACCTTTGATGGTTTAAAGGAGGAGAGATGCATTCATATGTTTTGGGTAACTCCCTCATCATTACTAAGATAAAATAAAAAGGCTTTAAGGTTTCTTTCACCAATCACCCCACAAGTTGGCAATTATATAGGATTACTAGTATCCCATAGACCTGAGCTACCAACAGCTATTTTATTCCCTTGTGTAATGCATTTTATGGTAATAACAAAAGAGCCCTTCAGGCTATTTTGTGGTCCATACAGATTTTGAAGGAGGGGGAACTCTTATTTTTGTTTGTGTTTTGAGTGGGGGTGATGGGTAAAAAGGGGTTTTTTCTGCCAAGAGATTAGTGTGAAAGAATGAAATGAAATGTTTCGGTCTTGTTCAGTTCTAGTCTAATCAAGCCTACTCTCAAATTAATGAGCTCTTACCGGGGGGAACATCCCTCGATGCTGGAAGGCAGCAGTAAAGCTATGCACTTCTATTTCGAAAAAATGTAAAGCAATATCCTTTTTGGCTTCAGATAAAACAGTGAAAGAAGCATTTTTCATCTTTTAAGGTTTGATTTAATGCTACACTGACTTGCAGGGTTTGTGTTTATTGGAGGCATTTTTCTAGAGAGCTGAACAAATTGCCAATAATTTGAGGGTTAGTATTCTGGTCTCTTTTGGCTCATGGTGAATGAAAAGTCTGGGACAAGGAAGTCTAGCAAGAGAAAATAAATTGCATTTATTTTGTGAAAAGGTCTTCCTAAACCCTCTTCAGGTCATACAAACCCATCTTTAGTCCCATCTTCTAAAAGCCCTTCCTTGTCCTCTCCTGAATTTGTTCTGCACTGCCCTGGGTAGCTACAGAGGAGTCCCTCAGCTTTGCAGGGATGTTTCTTCCACAAAGGGAGGAAACTTTCTTTAAAATGTATCACGCCTCAATGGCTCACAAGACCACAGTTGACGGGCTCTTCTGGGGCTGGAACAAAGCACAGGCACAGGCCTGTAGTGCCTGAGGGCTGTAGATCCTGGAGTTGTGGAGCAGCATCACATGGGAGTCTTCTGTGTGCCAACAGATTCAGGTCACCTTGAGGTACTCCACAGTGCTTGCAGCAGAATCCCTACATTTTCTGCAATAACCACCCCCCACAGTTTTACACCACCAAAATCCAAGGCTGGCACAGTAGCAAATGCCCACTGGAGTCTCATGTGCAATTCTTTTTTGCCCTTCTGTGTGCCCATTACAGAACTTTTATGAATTATCTCAACACGTGCTATTTTTCTCACATTATTTATCACAGAGTGGCTGGGGCTCACTGAATCCGTGTGTGGTTTGTATTCTCTTGTAACCTTGTGATTTCAACTGTGTTTTCAGGTCTTATCTACTGTTCTCTAAATCCAAGCATTGTACTGAACCAAGGTGTGTTCTTCTATTCTTTGAGTTACCTGTTATATTGCTACTGTAGTTTGACAATATTCCACAACCATCAGTTGATTTTCACAACAGCCCTGGGAGATAAGGCCTCGAAGAATTAAGCCCAAACTTGTCATATTTTCTAATGTGAATCATGTAGGGGCTGATTAAATATTCTGTACTTTGATAGGACTAACGTAGAAAAGTACAAATACAAACCTTTGTAGTTCCAGGTCTAGGTGAGATTGCAGCGGGGTTTTTTCTGGTTGGTTTTGTTGTGTTTTGTGGGGTTTTGGTTTTTTTTTTTTGACAGGATGGATCCTTCTGTGTGTCAGGGTTTTTTAGTAAAGGAGGGATTTACCACGAGTGAAGTAATATGGAAAGGTTCCTCTAAATCATTTTTCTAGCATCACCTTAGAGGTGCCTGCTACACTCCAGGACAAAGTCAATGATTCTGGTCAGTCAGGGATTAAGGTCTCTCAACCTCACCATCCTCTGTGCTCTTCACCAAGGTCCCTGCCTCATTCACTGTCTGTATTCCATCTCCTAGGACGTGTGAGGCAATGGTCTGGCTAACAACAGCCTCCTTCAGCACAAACCATGATTCATTTCCTCAATATCATTCTCAAATAGTGCTAGAGGCCAAAATGCCAGACACTACAATTCGGTTCTTCTACCGTCTGCTAACAAAATACCCTTGGTTTTGTTTTGTTATTTTTTTTTTTAAGAAGAAAAATTTCGAAAACAGGGCTTCCCACTGGTGGAAACCTACTGAGTTCCACCTACCCAACCAGTAAGACTGGACTTTGAGAGAAACAAGGTATACCTCTACCTTTTGAGCTAAGAGAGGAGCTGATATCAGAATATAGGCAGCATTTTCCTCTCTGGGCAAGTGCCGATGGGGGATGAGGAAAATGAGGTGTTGGCAGTCTTCAAGGTGGCAGACACCAGTGGAGAAAATTCAGAAAGGGATATAATGACATCTCAAAAGCCTATTAACCCACCCAGTCTTTATCCTCTGCTGCTGCTGCTGCTGCTGTACCCCAGCCAGCCTTTTTCTTCTCCTGGTTTCCCACCAGCACCTCCATTTTACCTCCAACAGGGTCTGTTGAGTAGTGGAAGACTCCTTATTCCTTACCCTGTATTGGATGGTCTTGGTCAGCCTCGAAGAGCACATCCAAATGCAGGGTCTGATTGCTGAAGCCACTGTCTTCAGAAGAGCTTAACAGCTTGAGAATGTGCAGGCAGCAGTGCTCAGGGGTTTCAAAAGTTCTCCTTTGGAAAGCCATAACCTGGTCCCCAGGTGACATACCCAGCTCATTTTCAAGCTCCTGCTCCAAAGGAAAACAGCACTGCAAGCTTATGGATGAAATAGCTGCAAGAACTGTTTTAAAGTTGTTCATATTATTTTTTCATCATGTTTTAGGCCTTCAAAATAAAGGAGCTATTTTTGCTAGAACATTCCTCAAAATATTCAGGCAAAGGAATACACCCAGCATGGAAAATTCCAGAAGAGACCATTACAAGGCCTGGTTACCAATCCCTTGTAATTTTGCCAAGCACTAAGAGGAAGACACAGGCTGCTGCAGTGATTGCTGCTGGTGTCAGCTCCACGTGGAATGACACCAGGAGCTGATATTGTGGAAAGGCGCCACACTCCATGTAACTTCTGCTAGCGCTCAGAAAACAGAACTTTTTCTCAGTAAATGGACACACAAAAGGCCACAGTTGTATTTTAAATAAGTGGTTTCATGCTTTTAATGAGCTGTGAAGATGGGGCTAAGCAAGGAAATCTGTGTGACACAGTCACAGAGGGTTATTTCCCAGAAAGGATTGCTATGCTCCAGCAAGCCTTGCTTCCTGCAGACCTAGGTCAACAAATAGAGCCTGAAAGCTCAAGGTGAGCTGTCTTCATCGTGGGCTACAAAGCAGGGTCTGATCACAGGCAAGGCATGTTGGTGAGAAGCAGAACTTAAGTTTGTAAAGCATAACCAGGAGTGCAGCAAGACAGATCCCGTGTCAGAAATGGCTGGGAACAGGAATCAGTGCAGCCTGTATGCAGGCCAGCACGGAGGCACAAACATTTGTGGGATGTGGTAAATCAAAATGTCTTTCAGGTAAAAGCCTCGCCAAAATGCAGCAAGTGTTCTTTTCAAATAAAACCTCCCCTTATTAATCTACCTCAGCCACATAAGCTTTTAATTAGACCACATGCATGGCTTCATAGGAAGCTCCCTGAAAGTGGAACTCTCCAAGAAAGCATTTCCAAAGTGAAAGCCATATCAAGTTGCCCTTGTTCACAGCATGCCCTTCTCTAGAGAAAGAAGTAAAATTAAGAGTTCAAAGCAGATAACAAATACGAACACACCTGAAATGTCTTAAGGGATTATTATTATTATTATTATTATTATTATTATTATTATTATTATTATTATTATTACTATGTCACACAGCAGTCAAATGCATTTCAGCTTAGAGACTCCAAAGTCCAAGGAAGAAAATCCAGCTGGAAGTGCTGTCACATCTCTCTCCTTATCTACCTTCTCTTCACGTTTAGTGCTTGCTTTCGTGACAGATGTGAATCATTCATACCTAACAGTGCCACTCAGACTAGCAAACGTCTCTGGCTCAGCTCACCCTGTGGCCTTTTTATGAGGCTATCACTCTGCAGAGTTGGCAGTGACATGTGGACTGCCACCACAGATCTGGTTCTGATCATATCTTCCAGTGATTCTGCAAATGAGAACTCCTAATATGGGGCTATCAGCAGACAAATTGCTTAAGCCTAACAATGCCACAAGAAGAAGTGTAAACAACGGGAATCTGCTCCATTTAAGCAATGCACAATGCTCACATTGTCTGCCCAAAAACAACAACTGGAAGGATCAGTTCTCGATTTTTAAGCCGGTCTGCTGCCAAAGCAGAATGGGAAAGCACACAAAAAAGGGAATGTTTTAATGCATCCACTGACACCACTTCAAACTGGAGCAGGATCACACAAAACTCCGGTACTTGGAAAAGTCAAATGCTTTGCCCTTGAAATTCTGCCTGTGAAGTAGTTTGGGGAAGACTGGGAGGACTGGGAACAAACACTAAACAGAAAAACAAGTCACCCTTCAGAGCCTGGGTTTATTGGCACAACCTGAAGAAGGTGCAGTGTCCTCCTGTGAAGGTTGCCTTTCCCCCCGCTGCCACAGCTAAGAGGAGCAGAGAGGGCAGCAGTGCAGACTGGCAGTCCCAGCCTCAGCGTCTTTGCTCTTGGCTCTCTCCCACAGCACTGACTCTTCCCTGGCTGTAGTATTTTTCCTAGATTAAATGTGTAGACTTCCCCATTTTTTTTTTCTTCCGTCTTTTTTCATCTCAAAACGTGGGCAAAGAAAATTGGCTGACTCTCAGGTGGCAAGCTGTGAAGTTCCATCCTCTCTCGACTTATTTAGGTGAGTACTGGGGGCAGAAGAAGGGGACATGCATGGAAGGA
This sequence comes from Lycocorax pyrrhopterus obiensis, assembly GCA_014706295.1. Lineage (NCBI taxonomy): Eukaryota > Metazoa > Chordata > Aves > Passeriformes > Paradisaeidae > Lycocorax > Lycocorax pyrrhopterus. The sequence continues at coordinate 3,385,389 of JACSVZ010000012.1, forward strand.
ACCTGTTGGAAGCTGCTGATATGCAGCTCCAAGGACTGAGAAAGGCACACTAACATTAAGTCACTTAGATGGCACTAGCAGAAGCTTCATTTGATGCAAGCTGGCCATGTTACCTGGACTTGTCTTTCACCACAGATCCCTCACTTGTGTGCTGTCTTTCCCTGCAGTGTTGGTCTCTATTAGAAACGAGGGGGAAAATGAAGGTTTGGAGAGAACTATTCCACACCTACCTACAGGGAGAATTGGAGGCTGAGATAATTTCAAACAAGCTCCTTTTTTGCCTCCAGAAAGAGGCTGCCTATTTCTTTACATTTGAGGAAGACTGATATCTTTCAGTAAGTACAGCACTCTAAAACAGGGAGAGACATCCACAGTCACAGGACGTGGAGCTTGAAGGACCTGTCAAGAGACAGAAGAAAAGCACCTCAAGGCTTTTTGTGCCTTTCTTATTTTGGTTTGGTTTTTCATTCATTTTGGTTTTTTTCTTTATGACAGGGTGAAAGTCTTGTCACATCCGTTAGACACTGACCTTTATGTCCTGTTTGTAAACCCTTCCTGTTACTGTGTAGTTTGTGCAATCTCAACTATGAAACAAAGCACTGCAGCTTTCTCCTGGAAGTCATTTGCCGTTCTTGGATGCGTATGTCCCACTTTTTTTCCCCTCCAAGAGATCACTCCCCCAGAAAGGACAAAAAGCTGTTACCTTATGCGCTGGCAATTTCTTCTTGCTAGTGCAGGAACCATTGGGGATCCACACTTGTGTGGTCACACCAGTCTTCTGTAGATGGAAGAAAGCTACTGGCTCGGAGCAAGAGGAACCATCAGTTATTTATTCCCCATATCCACCCAAAACCAGCATAAGGGTCTCCTCAGGAAATGAACTGGTAGTTTAATGAAAATGGTGACCAACCAGGTGATACCTGGTCTGCTGTCCTCCAGATTTTCTCCTGCAGTGGCTCTCCATAAGTGCATTGTTTTTGACAGGATTTACTTGGGGATATTTTGCTTATGACCCACCATTCCTTACTTGTTACACAGCACAGAGCAAATTCCTGCAAAGTAACGTGAACAAAAACATTCTTAATTGTGGTTGAGACCCACAGGTTGTGACCGCGGGAGGAAATGTCACACCTGCAACGAGTATTTTTACTTTTGTGAAATTTAGAAAGTCTTGTGGATTTATCTATCACTGGGGCAATTTCTTGCTGATTAACTGCACACACAACTTTCATACAGCAAACCTCAAGAGAAAACGTGTTGAGGTCAAGAGAAGGAAATGGGCTGGTGCATTGTCTGAAATTTCAGCCACCAGACCTTGAATCTGGAAGAGGAAATCTTTCCATAAAATACTAACTGAGGTATTTGAAATAAAACAAAGCAAGTGAAGTCAGAACTCAAAAGACAGCAGGAATCCAGGGGAAGAAAATTGGTTGCTTGATGAATCAATACATTGTTTTCTTTTTGGGAGTATTTTCACACCGATAATTTTGCTCAAGAACAAAATGAAACAGTGAATTTCATTGCACAGAGATTGAGGGATTCCAAAAATTATAACATTCCCTTTCAGAGCAAAATTCATTTTCTTTCACATGGAAAATTTTTGATTTGGTAGAAATTAAAAGTTGAGTTTCCCTCATGGATATGGTATACCTTAATATATTATATAGTATTAATTTTTAAGAACAAATGACAGAAGTTCAAAAGAAAATAATATATCTGACTTTTTTCAGGTATGGAGCTAATTTAGGATGTTTCAACATTATTGGAACTTTTTCATCACTTTTTTTGAGATGAAATTCCCCCAAAAGCAACATGAGCTCACAAACTCCGCTTTTTATTATTATTTTAGCGCTACCACATTTTACTGATGGGGGGAAAAAACCCTTTCCATCAAAGTTTTCTTCCAATAAACACTACTCCTGAGTCAAGTAGGAGCGTGTCTGAAAATCCCTCAGATGGAAGATTTATTATGTATCATTGGGGGAAAAAAAAGCTTTTCAGGGCCAAATTCTGATACAGGCTGGTTTGTGCAAATATACACTGAGCTCCAGCCAGTGAAAATGAGGCCCTTTCAATGTACTTTGTGCTCCTAAAAGAGAAGAGTGCCCAGTAAAAAGGGTCAGAAACATTAGTGTGTACATATGTGTACGAACAGACACTCTGCTGCAGCTCTTGGCACTCAAGAACAGCTTTCTAGATCATTTGAAAAATATATATCTTCAATAAAAAGGCCCATAGCCATATGATTTTCAGGTATTTTTATTGTCTTCCACTTCTTTAATTTTTTTTTAAACAACTGCTTTTTTTTTAATTTTATGAGAAATAACTTTATAATCTATGACCCGATAGATCAACTGAATTTTGATACTAATTTGGCCCCATTTGCCAAAAAAATCAACATAGGCAGCTTGCCCATCACTTGGAGCTTCCCCACAGATCTGTTTTTAAAAAATACTCACTTTACAGAAACACAAAAATTTGTGGCTTGCAGAAGAGCCCAAACTAGCAAAAGGGTTAAGGAAGTTGTGGTAAAACCAGTGTGTGTCTTGAGTACGATCACTTATCCTCGCTACAACAACCTGTATTTTTAGGAAGGTTGTAAATAGAAAGATGCCTGAGCTGCCAAGCTCCAGAATCCCACTCAGCCCAGAGGTTTTCTGAGAACGTCAGTCTGATAACATGGCTTTGCAGACAAAAACATTGTGAAGTGTATCAAAATATTGCAAAGGGGTGACTGCTCTGCCAAAATGAAATCCAGCCCTGAGAGATGTGAAGCACAACAAGCAGGGATGATTCAGTCCATTCCTATAAACAAGATGCAATGGAAAGAGGTTGCATAATTAACCCGCTGCCCTAAGAAACGGTATTTAATACGCCATCTATTTAAAATTAAACTGCTGTCAAAAGCAGCGTTTTTATTTCTCATTTTAATTCTGTTCAAAGCAAACAAAGCCGTGTCTGCGGTGTTGCCCCAGGCAATGACATTAGCTGTTCCAAACGTGGGGGTTTGCAGCCTGATTTACAGTGTTATGGAATGGCCAACGCTATATTGCTGCTTGAGTGACCTGGCGAGAAACACCCGGCGCTCATCTGGAGCGGGGAGCGGCGACGACTCAACGCTCTCCTTGGGCCACCTGGATCCTGTTAAGTGCAGGCATAAATCAAAGCAACCTTCACATGACAGAGGCTTGTCCGGGCTGGGACTGGGTCAGACCCGCTCTTTCCAGCAAAGTAAAACTGAGTTGTAAAAGATTGTCGTGTTATTATGCTCTTCGTAGTAGCACCCAGAGTTGTTTCACCGCAAAAGTGGAGGAAGTCACAGTCCAGAAGAGTCAAACTTGTCTTCTTTCTTGTGCTTTGGACTCATCTGCACCTGCACCCAAATCTCATGACAAGTTTAGCCTTGAGCAAAGGCTTGTCTGGCACATCAGATGTAAAGTTGGCACCACCACAGAGGACAAACTGTTCCCCTGTTTTCACCCCACAGACTGGTGGCAAAGGCAAGGACAGGACTTAGGGTTCACCAATTATTAGGGCATGCCCTGGACCCCAGTGCCTGCAGGGAGAACACTGTCACCAGTTAGACGAACTTTTCTGATGAGACTGAGACTGAGATGAAGATTTCTGCAGGTGGTAGAAGTTTAAAATAGCACCTGTCTGCACAGAGGAAAGTTTCTAGTTCAAGGACCACTTGACAATTATGCAATTTTTACTCTTCCCTAACCTATCCTAGACAGACTGCAACAAACACTTAAATGACATATAGATTTCATTTAGAGTGCTAAATATTTATCCTTCTACAAGTCCAGACTCAGCAGCACTGGATAATTGAAGTTATTCCTGTCTATACTGGTGGTCTTCACCTACCCCAACGCTACCACGTGTTTACTTCAGCTCTGACATGCAAGACCACCCTTCCATATTTACCTTCCATTGTGGCCAGCATGTGAGTGCAGAATGACAACCACTATGATCCATGTGGAGCTTCTGGCAGGGCTTGTATTGTGCTGTCCTAAAAGGTAGATTTTTTTGTGGTAGGTGGAAGTATGCTTGGCATTTTTTGTATTCAAATGGACAGAAATGGACAGAATTTGTATCTAAAAATGGCAAAGTGAAAGGTAGGAGCACCAGGTAAAACTACTGAAAATAAAGGTGTGTGAGTGCCCATTAACACATTATGTATCTTTACTGTTGGTGGAAAAGGCTAAGAATTATCTGTAGAAATCCATTAAAAAATCCATCTCCTGCTGTGGAATTCTGCTTTATGTTTTACTGGCTCCTATGAAGTCCTTATCACCAGAGTATAAACCTTTTCACTTCTGAAACATCATAAAATTGCTGCCATTGAAGCCCTGGTAATTAAAGCCTCTTTGAGACCACAGAGTTTGTAAGCTGCATGAGAAAATTCCTAAAGCCATTTTTTACAGAGTTCTGATTAGAAACTCTTTCCAGATATGGGCAGATGAAATGTTCTAGAGACAATCTCAAGGCAATCTTAATTCATGTTACATTGATTTACTGGGGAGCTAGCAGCTCAGAACAGGCTTTGATGGCAATATCTTATCTCCTTGAATCTGATAAACTCTGAGGACAGATGTATTGCTCCAATTAACATAAATACACACTGCAGATAGAAAGGAGGAAAATAACAACTCTAAGAAAACAGGCCCTCCTTAATGCCACCTCCTGTACACTGAGCACTGCAGGGCCAGGCCCCATGCTAATTGTGGGACCAACAAGCAAGTTCCAAGGGAATAAATGCATACTGGGAGGCTCCATGACATGTCTGAGCTCTTTCCAGAGGTGATTTTTACACTCTAATTAACATCTGTCACCAGTCTCTTGGCTCATCTCTTCTTGGGGAAGAAAGCTTCGCTGTGGCCTTGCGTTTGGTGAGGCCTGGGGCAAACTGGAATCATTAGATTGGATTTCTGAATTGCTGGATTGGAGCGGTTTTGCTGTGTATTTATGTTAAAGGTCCAGGCATTTGGAGAAGAAACTGAAGGTACCTGTGAACTTCTTTACTGTGCAGGTGACTGAGCACAGGAACAGTGCTCAGAGAGGTTGTGGAGTCTCCTTCCCTGAGATATCCAAAAGGCGTCTGGACACAGTCCTGAGCAGTGTGCCCTGGGGACTCTTGTTTGAACAGGGACCTTGTTTGACAGGACCCAAGGGGACGGCCTGAAGCTGAATCAGGGGAGGTTTAGGTTGGATATCAGGGAAAGGTTCTTCACCCAGAGGGTGGCTGGGCACTGGAACAGGCTCCCCAGGGAAGTGGTCACAGCACCAAGGCTGACAGAGCTCAAGAAGTGTTTGGACAACACTGTCAGGTACATGCTGTGACTCTTGGGGATGTCCTGTGCAGGACCAGGAGTTGGACTCAATGATCCTGATGGGTCACACCTTGTCATGTCCTGTGATTCTGTGATGACCCCCAGTGGTCCTTCCACCCTGACCCACTCTGTGGTGAGACTGCATTCCTGCAGAGGTGCGTGCTGTCCTTTCAGACCATCCTGAAGAAAACTCTTACCCTGCAGAGGCCGCTCTGGCAGAGCAGGTGTCCCGTGGTGTGGGAGCTGTCGCTCTTGATTTTCATGTGTTTAGTATCCCAAACACAAGTTGTTGGTCTAGGTCTTGGGCTTGGGGGGAAGGTGAGGGAAAAGGGAGGGTGGGAACTGCACTGAGAGCACAACAACAATCTGACCAAGGCAAATTAATAAAGGCAAGGCTGTCCAGTCTCTGCAAGCATCTAGTAAAATAGCTGAAACACTACCTGAAAAACGATTGCTAATGTCTCCTTCAACACCAAAACCCTCTAAAGAGTCTTTTTAGGGCAGTTAGCAGTGGTCAGAAGTTGCTTCTTGGAGCTATCACTCAAAACCTCGCAAACACAATCAAGCCAGAAGTTGCTCTGTCCAACTCACTTGACAACAATAACATGAGGGTGAAAAGCAGAGCATTGCCAGGTGACTGGTCAAAGGTTGCTTCTGCCATGCTGTGTCATGGGGCAGGACACAGAGAAGAGGTGCTGCTTCTCACGTGTCTTTCTATCACCAGACCAAATGGGTGTTCTTTGTGAGGAAGCGTCTGCTCAAAGTAAGAAGGAGGGAGAAGGGATATGAAATAATGTGGTAATTCCATAAAATTCCTCAGGCGCCTAGCTTGGGCCAGGCCCAGTGCCAGTCAAGAGCAGAGGGAGGTTTAGCAAAGCTGGTCGAAACCTGGAATTTCCCTTTGAAGCCAGGGATATTACAATTTTCTGATTATTTCTTTTTTCATACCTTACCGGAAAAAGATGAAAAAAGGTTGAAATTTTCTATGAAAATGAAATCCTGAGTGATTTTGCCCTGATAGCATCAGAACATCCTATTTGCAAAGATTTGTTTCAACGTGCCTGCAGTCCTCACGAGGTGACAACGCTTCATGTCTGTGGAATTCTTTAGAGTTTTATAAAAACACAAATTCAACAGGAATCTTTTATTTTCATCAAAATAGTGGTTCTCGGTAACTTCACCCTGAAAAAAACAGTCTGTTTCCTTTCCAAACCTAGCTTTCCTTCCTTGAGGGAGTACACTCTGCTAGAAAATGTCCACAACCCCAAGTCCATTTCCAGTTAAGCCTGTACAGAGAAGCCTTGCAAGCACTCACAAGTTTGCAGGAGCCTCGCCATGGACATAGCACGGCAGTTCCAAGTTGTTTAATCTTTTGTCTAAATATAAATAGATGAGTGAATATCAGTAATTTCCTCTGTCCCTCTCGCTGTAGGGGGTTTATCTGTGCGAGGGAAGGCTTTAGGATTAGGGCCAGTCGTTGGGCTGTTTCCAGGCTATCTGCTCAGGAAGGCTCGTGAGCTGTTCAGAGATAACACCCTGTTCATACTTGGCCTGATCAGCCGTGCTCCAAAGGGCACCCCCCACCAAACCAAACTGCTTTAAAGAAACAACAGCTCAGCTGTTCCCTGCCTGCTGCTTCTGGGGCAAAATGGGAGTTTTCCCACGAGGCTGAACTGACTGCAAGGGCCTTTTCCTTCCCTTTGGCTGTTTGGGCCAACTTCCCATGTCTTTCATTCCCTGCTGATTTGGGACCTGCAGGTGAGCAGACAGCACCTTTTCCCCAGAGACCTGACTAGCCCAGTAAAACTGGAAGTTGTGGGTGGTTTCTTCAAGAGAGATCTCCCGGATTTTCATGCCAGTTTACAGGAGTTTTCGCTCTTATTGGCCATGGTCACTGCCCTTATCTTTTCCCATAAGTTTTATCAGTGTTTTCCTTTTCATCAGAAATGTCTTCTTTTTCTCCCTCTTGATCTATGGTGGGTCATTCGCCTACCAAATATTCAGCAAGAAGGGGTGAGCATTCACCCTGATGAACTTGGATCCACATTTCTTCCCAGTCCCAACACTCTCCTCATATGACCCCTGTTTCTTCTTTCCCTGTCCAAGTCCTATAGCTAAAAAAAACAACTCCATCAGAGGGGCTGGCTGACACAACCAGATAAAGACGACACAGCTCATAAGGGAAACTTGGAAGGGAAGCCCTAAACTTTGATTGCACTGCACAGGGAACTAAACTTTATCACAATAAAATGCACCCCTCCAAAAAAAAGGTTCTTATGGGATCCCATTACCCCATAAGGATTAAAACCTGTGCTTAAGCTGGGCAGCTCTCTGGCTTGGTAATGTCATAATTTAGAAGTTTGCTGTGCTGCAGCTATTTGCAGTTGTTAGGCTGAGCTGTCCTTTCATCTCTGCAATCTCATTGAGTCCCTCAGCATTGTGGGGATGCAGGCAAACCACTATAAATAACAGAGCCTTTTCATGTCAGCTGGTACAAATACCGGCCACTTCGAACAATCTGACCTTTCAGGGGGATTCTGACCAATCTGCAGTGGAAGACAGCTAATATCTTCCAGGATTTTCCATGGTTAAGGTATATACATATAAAAATTGCTGGCTGTTTGTGTGTGCTCCAAATGCTTTCTGGCTTGTTTAATCTGGCTGTGACACTTTGTTCTGTGGTTAAAAAATGAAAGTAATGTCCCAGTTAATGATTTTTGATGAAGCCCATTATTCTCACAGCTATTTTTAGACACCATGGAAGGCAAATCAATCTAACACACCTACAAGACTAATATTTTAATAAACTAATAGAGACGGTGGGCTAAAGCCAAGGTATTTTTCCTCTGAACTCTTGTTTTTAAATGAAACCCTGTGAGGTTACCTTGGCATTCCTTTGCACGAAGAAAGCAAAACCTAGAAAATAAATAGCTGTGGCTGTCTCCTGAATTTTGTCTTTGGCTTTAAATGGGAAACAAAATAGAAAATGGCTTCATCTTCCTAATTAGCAAAAGCTGAGGAAGGATGTTCCTGCAGTAGGTATTAAATGATTATGAGGTTTCCCCTTTTTCCACACACCTGTTAAATGGAATCTGATAATGCCTCTCTCTTATTAATATCTTATGAGAAAAGTCAGAGGGGATGCATCCTCGATCAAGAAATATCCATTTTATGCTTACTGCTATGGTTCATTCTGGAACACAGAGTGAACCATGCCTCTGAGAACCTGAAGAAATTGACCCCAGGTTCAGCCATTGTAATCAGAAAAATAATGAGAAAACATAATAAAGTATGGAAAATTATCTAGACTGTGGCTTGCTTCCTAGCTTTGCTGGAAGTTGCACTGAAATTTCAAGAGGATTTTGAAGACAAAAAAAATTCCAAAATATATTCAGAGAGCAAAGTGAAAGTCTAAAATACATTTTAGACTTTCACCTGTCTAAAATGCCCTGTCTTGGGGCTTGCTCTCCACTTTATTTTGCCCTTTTGCAGCTATAGACAAGTTTCCTGTTGCTATAGTTAGTGGAGAGATGCTCAAGAGCACTAATCCTCATTCTGTAGGATCAATATGTCCAGCCTGAGCCTGCAAGATGGATTTCCTGTCACGTCCTTATATCAACTCTTAAGTTGCCCACAAGTAAGCAAAGCAGTGTGATGGTGAAAGAGTATTTGGTGATTTGCTGTTGTAGAGTAAAGCTGGAGTACATGAAATTATTGCCACATTAGCAAGTGTCTCCAAAAGTGTGTTGTCTTCAAAAAAGGAGATGCTGATGTGAAATTTGCAAAGCCTTTCACAAGTTAAAAATGCAATAGGTTTGAAGGACATCAATGAGGAAAGGTGAGGAAGCGCTCAAGGGAAAGGGGATCAGCTGGAATACCTCCCCAGCTCCCTGCATGGCTTTCCCTTCTCCTCAGCAGGCAAACTCTTCCACATCTTCCAGGGAAAACTCACAGAGAGCCTCAAGTCACCCCTGAGCTGGGCAGTCCACAGCCAATGCGGACACTGATTTCTTATTTCTTAACCTGGCTCTTCCCATCCAAGCTGCCCTTGCTCACAGCACGTGCTGTGTTGAGCACACGAGTGGCTGTGTTCTTACACTTGTCCTTTGCAGTGAATAAATTATATTTTCAGGTGCATTTCTCAGGCTCTGAGCCGTGCCTGCGGCTCAAGCAGGAGCTGTGGCAGGGAGCACAGAGCAGCCCCATGACTGGCATTAGCGGTGCTCACTCTGTTAAAGGCAGCTGTTAGAAAAGGAGAGTCACTGAATGTCAATTAAAATGCTTCGGTGATTTAAGCGGGCGACATCCATGCACAGCTCTGTAACGCTACACCCCTCCGTGTCCAGTTAACAGCACTGCTCTCACAGAAGCCCCTAGTAGGTCAATTCATGCAACAGCATTGACAGTGACCTTAAGGACGGATCATTAAACTATTCTCCTCTCCTGGGATCCGTAACTCTATCTGATCTCTCTGCAGGAGAGGATGAGACAAGGAGGGGGAGGGCAGCAGCAGCTCATTGACCACCCAGAAATTGCTTTGTAAGCCCTGATTCTTCTTGGTGCGCATCCTGAGGACAAAAGCGAGAAGAAGTTAGATAAAGCAGGCGCTGTGGTACCTGCAGGGGGTAAGAGTTTCCCAGCCTCTGACCGCAGAGCCAGGGGGATCTCGTTCCTGGTGGAGCAGGCAGCACTCTGCAGGCTGCACTGGGGCTGGGTGCAAGAGATGCTCCTCCACTGCCCCTGCCAGGGGGACAGCAGGGCCCTTGCTCTCACAGAGCCACTGCTGCCACAGGGCTGAGGGCCACTGCTCCCCTGGCCCCAGCAGCCAAGGCCAGCACGAGCACCGGGCAGGGAAACACAGAAAAGGGCTGGGAGGGGACGGAGCCAGCACCGCGCCAGCTGCGCCTGTTAACTTACGGGAAAGGATGACTTTTGTCACTTGTCTCATCTCAGGCACACTGCAGAGCTGAGCTGAAGGCTTTTAATGGTCCCTTGACTCCGAGCCTGCAGATACAGAGAGATAGAGAGCATAATAAACTTTCAAAATATGATCTAACTGCATAACACATCAAATGTGTATCTTAACTGTATCCAGTGGAGCTGAATGGAAACAAACACACCATTTCAAACCAGACCACACACAGCAAGATAGTGCACATGACTAATTTTGATGACTGATTTCATATTAATAATGTACTAAGATTAGTAGATGCACTATAATATCTCTTCATTCCACTCCTTTAATTAACTTTTCATTGAGAATCCAATTGAAAGCAGCTAATAAAACGTTTGCTTTTTGCTCCTTAGATTAAAAATACATCCTGTCCTTACCAAAAACAGGGAGAAATTGCATGAAACTCGGGAAAATGGCCTGCTTGATGCCATTCAAAATAGTGCCAGTGTTACAGCTCTTAGCTGTGTGGCAAAGGAAGACATAACAGGTGTAGATAAGGAGTGGGAAGAGTACAGTATTATGGTCGCTGCACGTTGTAAATTGCTATGGGAACCAAACAGTTTTGTTCTAGATCAGTTTTGCCACCTACACAAAAGGGGAATAAGACACAGATAACCCTACAGCTGAGTTCTGTTCTTCTGATGCCTGGCAATGTTTAAATGAAGCCATGAAGGAAGTGTTGAGTAGTGAAAGACAAATGACCTTTTCCATCTGGGAAAGGTCTTAAAATCTTAAAGCTGCAATGCCCATGTTTGTCAAAAGAGAAAGAAGGGAAAATGCAGGTGAGGGAGAGAGAAGCCAAATCCCTGCTGTCTGAATTCAAAGGGGATGGCAGGATTTAAAAGAGCTAGTGACCTTCAGGAAATTGATCCTGGTGTTGATGGATCACTATATGTAGGATGCAAACTAATAGGTCAGCTGCTGCCTCTTCACTGTATAAAAGGTGAGATTTCCTACCCCTCCAAAGACAGAAACTTCAAATGGCTTTGAGTGAAGTAATTTTAACACTTATTACACTCTCTCCAGGGATTTTCAAACTATTTTGCAAATAAGGCAGGCAGGTAGGGCAGACAAATCCTCCCATCCTGTCATTACTGATGATAAACCTGATACAGAAGGATGTGACATGACTTGTCCCAAAAAACCTCTCTTAGAGGGACCCTCATTGCTTGCACCTCAGGTGTGTGATTAACCACCAACCACCTTTCCCTTTTAACGAGTTTCGTCAGCTTTCACATTGGAACTCCACAGAACCACAGATTTCACATATTTTTTTAATACTAAGCCACCAGTTGGTCCAGGTTTACTTAAAACAGTGCCCAGGGTCTCTTTATAGGTCTATAAACCTGTGAGGACCTATTTGTGACCTTGGGCTGAGATTCAAGTTTTAAAGGAACATTGAAACTGAGGCAATTTTTTTTCATTACTTTGATTTTCGTACTTAGTCCTCATATTCTATGTTTGAATGTGCCTGAAGGGCTTGCGTGGAAGGCAACTTGCAGATTTCCAAAGCCTTTTTCTGTTTCAGCCTTGATTCCCAAATTTTGACTCTTCTAAGTCTGGCAGCCTCTCCATGCAGAATTTGCAATATTCACATCTTGTATATTATTTGGATTGGACCTTCCAAGACACGTTAGCACCCAAAGTCAGTTTTACAGGCTCCATCTGTAAGGGGTACAGCCCCTCTGTCACACCATGGTGTGGGACAGCAAAATCCTACAACAGAGCTGGGTAGAGGAAGTTAATAACAGCAAACAGGAAAAGAAAAAATAAATAATAAAAGGATTACCTGCTGCATGGAAAGCTTCCCAAGGTTCAGTACGATATGGGAAAGAATTCATAATCCCGGCTTTCATTCAGACCATTTCTGGGAACAAAGGCACCTGTATTAAAATCAGTGGTGTTGATTTTGGCAAACCACGATCAAATAGAATAGAAAAGAATAGAAAAAAGATGGTACAAATCTGATTGTCCCTGGGCATATAATTCTTGCTGCTTCTCTCTACCCTTCCCACGTACATCTTGGCACAACCTGGTACCCTTTGTTTTGCACCACATCATTTTTGATTGGATGAAATGTCTTTAAGGTGGCAACAAGGTGAGTATTAAAGTGAGAGAGAGCACTCTAGCTGGAGCAAGCAGGCTTCACAGAGGCAGCCCTCCTACCTGCCAAGTCTCACCACAGTCTCCTGCCCCCTGGATCCTTTTGGAACCCACTCTGAGAAAAAAATCAGTCATATGCTTAGTTAATTTTAAACTGAGAACCAAACAGAAGACAACCAGAGTTAATAGTGCTCATTTAAATTAGAAGCTCTCCCGTGTATGGGAAAAGCCCTTGGCTGGGTTTCTCTCAGCTGGAAGTGCACAGAGCTCTGAGCTCTCTGTCCATGGGCTGTTTCACAGCAGCTGAGCACCTTCCCCAGCACCTCTTTCAAAAGGCAGCCAGAAAAGAAAGATGGGAAACAGAATAAATACTGGAATCATTCCATAAAATGTTATTAAGATAAGAGTAGCTAGAGATAATAGTAGCTAGTAAGGAGAAATGGGGGATTGGCACAGGATCCTTCCACAGCAAGGCACGGAACAACTGGGGACCGTTCCTGGAAATCAAACTGTAGCACCTCCACATGCCTCCAGGGCCCGGAGCATTCTACCAGCAGAAAAAAGTGCTACCAGCCTAAAGTGCCATTTACTGCTGAGCTGTAGCATGGAGTGAAAAACAGCATCTGTTCAACGGCTGCTTGGGACAGAAAGTGAAAAACAACGTGGCCATTGAAAGGGCAGGAGGAATTTCTGGTAGGCAGAGTGTAAGTAGCCAGGTTGGCCCGTGGCCAGGCCATGGAGGTTAGTCATCTCCTTTTGTCAAAAGTGCCATCAGATCTTCAGTGACTAGGAGCATTCAGGGCCTTGGGTTTATGTCTAAGCCAGAAGATGGATAACAAGGCTAAAAAGGAAACATCAGAGGCGGGTATGATCATAAACAGGGAGGATATGCAAGATATCTTCCAGACAGAGGGGGAAAAATGGAGCTCTAGGCACTGTCCAAAACAAACAGGAGTCACCATGAGTGGATGGGGGTCATTCCAGGATATTATGTGAATTACATCAGAGCCAGCGTTGCCCTCCACATGGCTTCACAAAGTTTGGCTTTAACACTTGAATGTCACTGGCAGAAGAACACAAAAATGCTGCACCCACAAAGAAAGCCAAGAAGGAAACTCAAGGAGTCCAATTTCACCTGAGGGAACAATTACAAATTATTTATCGAGGATGAACTAATGGATCTTTATTTTTAGAGGTGAGCGTTGGGGAATTTTAAGAGTTTCCCGCTCTTAGCTTGTATTTAAATAATAAATAACTATGTGAGTTCTGGGGAATGTTCAAGACAGAAGTTCGGGCAGTTGCAGGCAGGCCACAATAAATAGTTCTCGAAATCAAAATAATAAGCAGCATTCCTGGAGCCAATTTAGATGTTCTGACATCTCTTTAGAAAACACCCAAGTGAATAATTTCACCTCTTGTTGCTAATGGGTTCTGTCCAGTTAAGTTAGGGGACATTTCTGAAACTACAGGATTGATCTGTACTGCATCATTCAGCAGGAAAGCCTGCAATTGTGAAAAATAAATCCAGCCAAAATAATCCTGATGGATTTTCAGCCATTGAAAGACTGAACAAGCCTGGATATAAATGCACCTGTATTTAAGTTTCTCTATGGCTGAAAGAAGGGTTGAAAATCAAATCCCATGCCTTTCATCTGCTTGAAACTCTAAGTAAAATGCAGACCCACAAAGCCAGCCCTAATTATTTACTTTAAAAACATCATGCACTTTGTATTGAGAATAGCCTTTAACTCTGTCTGTGAGCTATTTCTGGGGACTGTGTCTTTGGCTCTGCACTCTGCACACAAACAGCAGCAAAAGGTCAGTCATGAGTTAACATCAGAGCTGGAAGACAGCGAAGAGCCCTGCTAATCAGACTTGCTCCTGACCACTGCTGTTCAAAGAGCAGAGTGGGGCTAGACGTTAATGCATTTGACCCTTCAAAAGCTTAGTAGCCAATTAGCTTCCTAAAGGCTGTGATGAGCTGGACTCATTTACTCGGCATCCCCACACCCCTCTGTGGTGTTTAAAAGGCAGCAGGGCCACCGACAGCTGCCCAACAGCGCTCAGCACTGAGGCCACATATGTGGTCACTGGAGGGGAAAAGAGTTGGGAAAAGCACAGCTTGGGGAGACTTCCACAAGCAAAGCAATGTCATTTGCAGTACTGTACGATTCCAGTCAGTTCCATAATTCTCCAAAGTTATCCTCGAGTTCTCAGGAATGGCTCCAGAACATCAGTTTGCTCTGCGGGATGAAAGGCAGGCCTTATGTTCTCTTCCAGAGCATCAAAGTCATAAACACCTGGAAAACTCACAGTGGTCCTTGTTATCGTCATTGGACAGGTGCTTGCTGGAATGCCAGACCTCGGCTGAAGATGTCCACACCTTTGTTTGACACGTGCAGCTCATGTTTCTCTCTGCCTCCCTACAGCATTCTTGGCCAGTACTGGAGCCCATCGTGACAGAACACTCCATTCCCATCCATAACTCACAAATTGGCAGAGCTGCTAATTTTCTTTTCAGATATCAAAGCAAGTTTGCCAGGGCTCGCAGAAAGAAATCTAGGCCGATAAATGCAGAGACACACTATCAGAGACTCCTTCTATCCCTCGGCGTCCTTCAATCAATGCCACCCGTGAAGATCAGAAGGGCTGATAGCGCAGCAACCAAACCACGCAGTTGTGAACACCCTTTATCTGGGAAATAACTGCACTCACTTAGTCAGCTACTTGTGAAGGGCATTTATTGGTCTGCTACCAAATCACTGAAACACTTAGCATATTCTTAAGTCACATATGTCCCACAAGTGAAGTGCGTCCTTGGCAGGAAGCTGAATCTGAACAGACTTAAACACTTGCTTAAGTATAAGCACACACGTAAGTGCCTCACTGAATTGTGGCTGTGTTGACATTTGTATTACTAGCCCAGGTGTCAAGCAGAATCATTTATTAGTTCCTTCTCTCTCCCCCATTTACCCTTTGTTTTGCATTGGTGCCTTCATAAAGAGAAGTTGTGCTTCATACCAAGTAGGTGCAACTAATCAGTCTATTTTAATAAAGAGAGGGATTAGGTGAGAAGGACAATGGTGAGTGTGAAATCGGAGAGAGATGTCGGTGTGCTATTTTCAAAGCCCCTAACTTTTTTTCGAAGTGCTGTATTTTAGCACTTGGCACCAGTGATTATGCAAAAATAAGGCACTGAGTTCAGCAGCTTTGAGTTAGAATTGTGTTTTAAAATTTCCAGTAAGTTAAACTTAACAGAAAGTCAGGGATATTTATTCCATGAATTAAAAGGAAAGTTTCCCCTTTTCAGTAACAAAGCCAAAGATGGGGAATGTTACTTTTTTTTCCTCAATACACACCAGTGATGCTGTTGTACTCTCAAAACTCCATACGCTTTTCATTCCTCTTGGTTGAGCTGCCACAATCCACCAAATGACACCTCAGCCCTGTGTCAGTTTGAGGGCTCAGCTACAGCTAAGGCTCAGCCACAATTCATCAGGATCAGATGGCAGCCAGTGCCTGTGGGTGCACCTCCTGAGACTGGACACTGCTCACCCACCATGGAGCAAAAACAATCGTCTGAAGCTCCCCACCTGCTCCAGGGCCACTCTGTCAAATGTGATACTTCAGGGGGTGACACCTCCCTGTCATACTGATTTTTTGGATGTTGACATAGTGGTTTGAGTGAACATCTGTTGCTGCTACTCCGCTGTGCTCTCACTCAGACTCTCCAGAAGCAAAGATGAAAACATGTTTTGGTGCCTCCCTCCTGCCTGCTCCACCTGAGAAGCCCTCTGCGTTTCCTCTGGGCTGCTGAGCAGCTGTGACCAAATGACACCTTATCCCCTTCTCTCTTTGAAACACCAGTTTAATTCCCAGCTCCTCTCTCTCTGAATCCCCACTGCTAGTGGCATTCCTCTGGGTACCTAGCTGTGCTTATGGCCTTTTCCCCATCCTTTCATATAAATATGCCAGAACCCAAACCAAGGGGAAATTACACCGTTTGCTTTGCAGCTGATGGAAATGGTGAGGAAACAACCAAACCAAAAAATTAAAGTGGCTGTAGATCACAGAGAGAAGCTCCAAGGGTGGGTGCTGTCAGTGGACAGGAGTGTGCTGAGATACTCAGACTGGATAAGAGTCCTGGTCAGTTAGAGCAACATGTTGGAAGCAGTGGCTTGCAGCCTCCTGTGCTCCCTGTTATGGCTCTGTGCCTCCTGCAAACCCTTTAGAGCCATGAACAGTGTTTCATATCTCCAGCATTTTCTCATTATTCCAGTTTTGGGGCTTTTGGGTGGGTTTTGTACTCTTCCTATCTTGCTCCAGTTCTGCGAGCAAAATAATAGTTCCCTTTCTAAACAGCTTCAGTGTACCTGGGTGAGCTGAAAAATGACACAGAAGGCTCCACCACCGTGTGATGCTACTGTAAAAGAGAAGTGGGCAGGGTCAGGAAGGAGAATTAGGCTGGGTAATATGGAAAGGACAGGCTGTTTGTGCTCCTGCTCACGACTAGCCTGTGGGAAGTTGCCAGGGTCAGTTCTCACTCTGGATCTCAGCCTTTCTGGGCTGCAGAAGTGAAAACTCAAACCAAAACTGCAGTCCTCCTGGGTTTCAGGCTTAGATATGGTATCAGCCCCTCCTTTCCAAAGATGACAGCAATTAGAGGACGATGGCTGATGCTTTCTCCCAACAGCCTCTTGCTTTAATGAGCACCTTCTCTGCACCTGAGATGCAGCTGCCCCTCTAGACTGGTGGCACCCAGGCTCATGCACAAAGCTTACACGCAGTGTCACTCTAAACAATGACAGCAATACAATCACAGCTACCTGCAGGATAGATATTTCCTCAGTACAACAGCTTCCAGAAGTTCAAAGCTTTGCATGAGCAGAGTACATGAAGGCTCTGTGTGTTAACTGATCAGCTTTTCCATCTCTATGTGTTAACTGATCAGCTTTTCCATCTCTATGTGATCTTTTGCTAAATTGTCATGAAAGTGGCACCACCAGCACTGAAGATGACACTCTTCTGTCTGGGTGCTGTAATCATGCTGGATGCCTCCGAGCAGCCTGTGTAGCAAATGGACACTGGAGATTTTAAATATCTCAGTTTTCATCATCAAACATCAAGAGCCAGTTCCTGTTTCCTTCTCAGTCACCTCTCCTGACTCCATCAGGCTATTGATGCAATGCTGAGTGATATGTGGCAGCATGTTACTCTCAGTGGAGATTAATTATTTCTTTTTTAAGGCTCCTACATCCCCCATCCCCTCTGGGTCTCTCTGCTGGCAAAGTAGCATGTCAAAAACTAATGGGAAGGTGTGAGACGTGACATGACTTTATGAGAAAATAAAATTTGGGACAAGGGAGATGGAATTTGGATTTTGACAACGGACTTTGTTTTTCTGTTTGTCTCTTCCCCTGAAGAATATGTTCCTATTTTTATAGCTGAATTCATTGCTCTGATTCATTCTGTAATTACTACAGGAAATCGGGAGGGACTGCACCTGTGTTGGACCATGAGGGAGCCCAAAGTGTCGCTGGTTCCTCCCCACACTGACTAATCCCCTTTGTCTGCTGTGCACAAACACCAGTACCTGCCTGAAACCCCTTCAGCCCTCAGACTTCCACTCACAGCTGTCTCCAGGGTGTCGCAAGGAAAGATGATGGATGGGCAGAGTTTTATTTCCATTAGAATGGAGCCAACTGAATATTTCCAACAGCTTTATTAAAAATACTAG
The DNA here is from genome assembly GCA_014706295.1 of Lycocorax pyrrhopterus obiensis. NCBI lineage: Eukaryota > Metazoa > Chordata > Aves > Passeriformes > Paradisaeidae > Lycocorax > Lycocorax pyrrhopterus. Next base: position 3,403,516 of record JACSVZ010000012.1, read on the forward strand.
TTCTTGCTTTGCTTAATCTTGAAAAATGTGACATGTTCCTGCAGCTGAGTTTGCATTTTGTCTAGGAAACGAATGCCTGAGGTGGAATGATTTTCTGGAGGAGCAGAGCATGGTGCAATTTAGTGTCTTCCCTTCCACGAGCAGAGAGGGTCCAGCTTGGGAGAGAGGAGCTGATAGCCCACAACTGCCATCTCCCCAAGGGGCTGTACTTCAGGTTTTTGGGAACATGACCCCTGAAATCCAACAACAAAGCAGTCAGGCTGATCAAACTGGAAACCTCTCTGTCATCTCAGCCTCACTGCTCCACTCCCTGACTGCCTGCGAGCCCCGAAGAGCACTGCCCTCCCTCCTCAGTGGGTTTGTGTCATCCCTGCTGTTGACGCGCTGCTCATGACCCATAGTTGGCATCACTTACAGAAGACTTTTGGAAGGGAGCACTGAAGTGTTTGGGTTTGATGGGATGGGGTGGCAAGGAGGGAAACAGATCAGAAGCACGGGAGGGTGTCAGGTTTTGCTGAATAACTGCTTCATCATTACAGTGTCTGCATAACTACAACTCTGTCCAAAGAATAGAGTTTGTCCAAGGTTTTTCTTTTCTTCCATTGCTTTTCCTATTTCCCTCTTGTTTTCCCAGAAATAGAGCATGACATTTATTTTTATGGACAGCAGGATCTTATGGCTATTCCCTTGCGACGGAGTAATCTGAACACAATTACGTTCTGTTGACAAAAAGTGATAAAAGTGTATTGTCTCAACACTCTGAACTAACAGATTTGTCGTCTGCTTTACTCCCAAATAATAGAAACAGAATTAGAAAATGCTCTGACAGACTCCACCTTTTTCTATGGTTAAATAAGCGCCGGCTCTGTGCTTGGTTACTGTACTCACAGTTCTCCCTCTTCCAGAAAAATCTGCCTGGCTGTGTTTTAAATTCAAGCGTAAATTTTGCTTTGATGGACTTCCTTTGGCAGCTTATAGCTTATATGCTCTGAAGTAATTTGACCTAAGTTCTCCATTTCATTTCAGTCCTACTACTCCCATTTCTTTCCATGACTTTGGAAAATCCAAGCTTTTTTTGAGTATATTTTTTTCCCCATGCATATCTCCTTCTAGAAAATGTACTTGACAATAGTGCCTGCACTGTATCCTCCCTCCAGCTGACTTCTTCTTGAGCTCATGGACAGGAATTTACCTGGACTGTTGTTTTCCTGAGACTGAGACCCACATCTTGCCCAACATGCAGGGCCAGCCCTAAACACATGCAAATTTCAGTGGAAAGATGTGCACATCTTGTAACATAAAACACCATCCCCTGCTAGGTTTGAAGACAAGTCTGCACATCCAGTTCTCGGTTAATTGGATGGCAATTACTCCTTAAGAGCTAAAAGAATGATATCATTCTAGGTAAATAGAAAATGCTTTTTCATGGCCAAACAAAAACCAATTTCCAAAATTTCTGTAAAACATTTTCTTTTCCAGCTGTGACTCTTTCACTGTTAAATGCCATTAAACAGCATTTCCATTCAAAAGGGACTTGTGCAATGTATATTAAGGCTTTCCAAAATTAGGAACCAGCAGCCACCAGGTGCAAGTGTGGAATGAGTCAAGCATGAGAGAATTTGGGTGCCTGAATAATGCCTGTCTAACAAGACCACGAGCATTGACCTCCTCACCAGAACAGGAGAGCTGATAGTACCCTGAAGGTGCTCTTAGCTCACACAACTGGTCCCCCCATACCTCATTCCCCCAGCTTCCAGGTTAAGCACCCTGTCAGACTGCAACTCCCAAAAATCAGCTCTTTCAGGACCACAAACCCCAGAGCAATTGAAATCCTCCTCTAATCCGAGGAGCATTCTGGACTCTCCCTTCCTCCAGCCCACCCGCTACAGCCCACTTTGCCCCCCAGCTCCTGCAGTGCCCCAGCACAGCCAGCCGCAAGGAGCATTTGTCCCCACGCAAGCAGCATTTGTCCCCACACAAGCAGCATTTTTCACAGGCTCTCCCTCTGGTTTGATACATTTGTTGTTTGAACAGGAAAACGGAATCGGTTTTGACAGCAGAGTGAAATGAACTGAGTGTGTGCACATGAAGAGCGAGTGTTTATTCCCCTGATCCAGCTCCTGCCAGGGGGATTTTTAGTGTGGGGGTGGAATCAAGGCATTTACATCCTGAAATGAGAATAATTGTCTGGAATAGTGTTTTAGGGTATTTTGGCACCATGTTCTGATACCCATAGCAACCTTTACAGAAAATTGAGCTGGACATTGCAATGGAAACATAACACCATCTACAACTTAATTCACAACCCAAATTTCCCAGAAGAAGCCACAGCTCATTACCACACCTACAGAACCACTCTTGAAAGGGAGCACAGATCTGACTCTTGTTCTTCCTCCTCTTCTCTCACTGACAGCCAGACTTGGTGCTCAACAAAAGGATGCTGCTGTGAGAAAACAGCTAAGGGGAAAAAAAAGGTGTTGAAGTTCTTTTCAGAATTGACTTAAAGCAGTAAATACATTGTGTAACGAAAAAGTTTGGATAAAATGAAGCAATATCACTGCAGACAAGATTTTTCCTTACCCACCAGGTTATGGTCTCTATGTTACTTAAGGCTTATCAAATCAATCTCATTTAATACATGAATATTTACCTTGTTTTATCAGTAACTGTCTTTTTATCCTAATGCTCTATCCTGGTATCAAAACAAGATGCAGATACTTAATGTGATTTATTGTACCAAAAACACTTGGTCCTAACTATAATAATTTTGTGAGGTTACGTTTGAGACTAATTTTTGGTACAATTTGGTCAAGATTTTAACACTAATCCAAAGTATTTTAGAATCCAACACACTGGCTTGTATTACTTGAGTTTTCCACTGGAGTCAACGAGGCCATTATTCACATGCTTAAAATTAGGCATATGCTCAAGTGCTTCGCCTTTGGGATAAAGAGCCCATCTGAGACTCTTCAGTACTTAGCTCTGATAAAATCCATCAGTCTTGCTTAGATGGTTAAAACAAAAGCATCTTTCTCAGAACTTCCAACAGATGTTTTCATAAATTTTAACGTACTTCTTCTCCCTGTCTCATTCATTTCCAGTACAAGTATTCCCTCAAAAGCTGCATGAGGAAATCTGTAAACTTAATGGAGGAAATTTATTTGGATAGAAAGACATCTAAAGAAGCAGAACAGCACTTGCAATGATCTCTGGCCAAACTCTGCACCCGTTAACTTTCATTATGCCTTCCCCCACTGCCAGATGTATCTGTGCAAATGAGATTTTCCAAAGTAACTATTGTCTTATCTGAATAGCACAAAGTTCTTTCTGATAGACTCTGAGCAGGGTTTTTAACAAACCAAGGGAGTGTGTAACTGCTCGCTCCATATGTCTGAAGTATATTCTTTCCTCCACCCGCCCCATTTCATTCTGTCGACAACATGCATTTTGTCAAACCTCTTACTGCAAATCATTCAGTCAATGAAACCGAAAGACATTTCAGCACATTTTTATCAACAGAATGTAATTTTGTGCAAATCATGCTGTCAACAGGAAGGAATGCCAAAAGAAAAGTGAAAGAACCCAAACTCATTTTGTCCACAAAAAAAATAAATTACAGCTTGCTCTTATTTTGTAGACAAAATGGAAACAGCAAAATTTCCCCATCTGGGGACAAAACTGAGATTGATCTCTTAATTTAGGGGACCAAATGGTAATTGATAGAAAAATACCAACACTATGGAGGACAGCTGAGATGCTGAGTCAGAAGAATTTTTCTCCAGCACTGGACACCTCTCACTGTTTTTGTTGCATCAGTGAAATGCCACCTGAGATATTTAATCCATTGCAGCCAAATACTCAGTGATGGGCTCGAATACAAGGAGGCTGAAGAAAAACACAGATGCTGCTCCTTTTTGCAGCTCATGAATGGCTCAGGTTGCTCTGCAGGTGCATGTCCAGCGCTGTGTGGTCACCGAGGCCCCTCATGGCTTTGTGCCATAGCTGCAGCCACCTCCTATTTTTCTCCCTTGTGATGCTTTCCTCCCTTCTGTTGCTTTGAGTTTTGCTGTTGTTGTTACAAATCTTGCTCTTTCAGCAATCGTGTCTGCCCCTGAGGTCCCAGACTGCCTGGCAGGCTGAGGGCTGGCACCCTGTGGCACAGCCTGGTGGGCACTAAAGCTCTGCAGGACAAAGCAAAGTCTGGTTTCACTGCCTTGCAATCGCTCTCCATCACAGCACTGGAACCAGTTTCCACCTCCCAGCTACTAAAGGGCCTTTTTTGCTGGTCCACACTGGATTCCTGCCTCGGCCTCTGTTAATGCCCAGCAAAACCCAACTAGGCAAAACGCCTGGCTTTTCTAAAGATGGAGTGAAAATTGGCGCCTGGAAGAAGGAGGTTACAGGAGGACATTAAAACATTTGTTTTCCTACACCTACTCAGGTTTTAATTTAAGGTGTGCTCAGCTGATTATGATTATAAGGTTATTTTTTATAAGGATGGCTGTTCAGTTCTCTTCAATGCTTTGATACTGTTTTTCTACGGACTGGAGTTTTTGCTTAATGTGGTAAAAAAACCCAATAACCTTCCTGGGGTTTTCAGAGAATTTCACCGTGTTTTTAGATCACCTTATCCCTTCCAGTTCTTCAGTGAATTGTTCAAATAAGGTCTTGGAGAACTGACAGTCCCGAAGAGTTTGTATGGGGCTGGAGGAGCAGAGACGCTGGCTGTTATCCAGCATTTTGGAAATCAGAACAAGACTTACCACATGCCATTTTGGTACACACCGGGGGGGACCACAGATCATTTTCTCCATCAGTCCCCAGTCTTTACTGGGGAAAACGATGCTCCAGCCAAATTCCCCGAGTCCTCCTCATCCGCTGGAGAGGGATGCACGGAGAGAAGGTAACGCATTGTGCAGCATTAAAAATGTAACGGCTTTGAGCCACGGGCCAGCACGCTGACACCAAAAGCTGGCAGCAAATATGTCAGAGGCATCACGAAGTTGGCATGAGAGGGTTTCAGCTAATACAAGAGATTATTTTCAGGGCCTCACTGCGTGCCAAGCACAACACAAAGCTGGCCTCAGAGAGAGCACTTCTGCTGGAGCCGTGGGGGGCGGCAGCGGAGCAGAGCGGGTGCTCGGGGAGAAACCTGGCCCAGGTTTCCATGTGGGACAGCACTGGGGCTCAGCAGGGAACAGCTACTTTTTGGCTGTGTGTCACCGCTGTGCGTCCAAGCCAATGTCTATTTGCAGTGGTCTGCCTGAAGTGCCTCTGGGATGGGTCAGCTTTCTGAGCCCTCTGCTTGCCTTCGCACAGCGTTGGGAGTGGGACCTGGTGCATCCCTCTGGCTGCGCCAGGCTGCTCAAGTGGGTTTCAGGTTTGGAAGCCATCATTTTTACCAACATCAAGGACCTCCCCCTGTTTAATCCTTACCTGCCTTTCTACCCAAAGAAGCCCCAAGGGCAAGAAACCATTCATTAAAATCGTAGTGTCACTTTTAAGGTGATAGATAGCTCCAGTGGGAAGAAGTATCCTGAGGAATGAAAAAGTCATTTCATGCCGTTCTGCTGTGCACTTCTCACGATATCTTCTTGATGCTTTGGTTGTACTGACAGTGCTGCATATTGAAGGAAGGGTTCTTATCTGTGAGGAAGAGACAGCAAGCACTGCAAAATATTCACTTGGTCTGTGTGGACAGAAATTTTCCTTCTTTTAAAAGCTGTTATGTCGAACCTTTCTGGCATGAAATGGCCTCACCCTGATCAGTTCTGCTGGTGTGTGGCACAGGGTTTCTGCATAAGCATGAAGAACAGAAAGAGACTGAAAATTGTGCATCCTCCTTCCCCCAGGACTTTCTACTGTGGCTCTCAGAATCGAAGTCTTGCCAATTAACCTGTTTTTCCTTTGTACATTGGCTTCAGCTTGCACAAATCCACATTGGACACATTGTCCCAGCTGTATTTAACCAACCCCACCTTTCCAATAGAACTTTGAACAAAAGAGAGGAAATGAAGACCTGGGAATTTCCATGTTTTCATGGCTGATTTCTTGTTTGCATGTTACACAATTAACTCCCAAGGAAAGATGGAAATCTTACATCAACGTGAAGTGAGACTACTCAGCTGCAGGACACCTGGAAATCAAATCAGCAATTACTAACACAGAGGTAGACTGTAAACTCCCTGCTGGAATTCACCCACATCTTCGTCCCACAGCAACAGTAAGGCGATGGCAAGCGGTGATCAGAATCAAATATTTAGATCGCAACCTGTTGCTTGCTTATTATTCTGCCAAATGCAGCATGATTAATTTAGAGTGAAAAATTGAGCTGAGATGAGCACAAAAAATAGGGAGAGGGCTTGAGTGGTTACTCCACGGCTCAGCAGCAGCTGCTGCAAAAGCCTTGTGCATGTTGAAGGCAGCCAGAGCAGCACCTGCACTGGCTCCCCCTTCATTTCAGGGGAGCAGAGGCTGCAGATGGGTGGTGGAGAACAAGCTGCCTGCTCAGTCTCCTGACCTCTCCACCCAAGCAGCTTGCTGAGATTCACCCTGGTCCACCTACTGTCCAGGGAGTCAAGGAGGTGGTTGCAAGGCCCCCCAGGCTCCTGGGATAAACCTGGGCCTGGGATAAACACGCATAGCTGACCTGCTCCACGTTAACTTACTACATGAACCAAAAATTTTGAGCTCAAAAGGAGTGACAGAGCTGTGGAGGGATGTGTAGGAGTACAGCGAGGGTCACCTGGTGAAGGCTGGCTCCCACTCCTTCTGCCAAAAATGGTGATTTGTTTGGAAAAGCTGAGCTCCTGGTAATAGAAATCTGGGAACCTGGCCATTTGTTTTAAAATGGAAAAGCCAGCTGATGGCAATTTCTCACAGAAGGACAGAGCAGTTCAGATTGAAGGGACATCAGGAGATTTCTGGTCCAGCCTGCTGCTCAGAGCAGGAAAAACACTGAATTAAGCCCAAGTTGCCCAAGGCTTTGTCCAGCCCAACACTCCAAATGCAGCCTCTCTGTGAAACTTCTGATATGGACAGGTCTTGTGGTGAATCATTATCTTTTTTTTTTAATCTCTTTTGTCAGTTAGAACCCTCCCTCTTTCAATTTATCACTGTTATCTCTCATGCTCCCCCATTAACCTCTCTCTCACTTAGGGCTGATTTTCTTGCATATATGTTATGCGATAGAAGCTTTCAGTAAAGGGAGTCACTCAACATGCCTCAGTAATTCTAAGTGCATTTCAGGGAAGCAAAAATACAACTTTCAGGCAGAGGTATTGGTTATGCATCCAATTAATTTATAGTGGCATTCTGGGGGAGTGTGGTCCCATGAATCCAAAGCAATTCACTGCGTTCTGCTCTATATCAAGAGTCTGCAAACCCTTTAAATGTCTAACATTTAAAAATATATATAACTTCCAACATGCAAAAGTAGAAAATATTCACAGGCTCTGGTGTTGGCACTTCGCATTGCTGTGTTTTGGGGTTTTTTTGCCATAATAAAATCAGTTCTGCTAATCACCATTCTCGATACAGAACTTCCTTCATTTGAACTGCAGTTCAGAGGAAAACAGTCCTTGGTTTAATTCCTGTCCCAAAACACCTTCCACTGACTTCAGAGATGAACTTCACACCTTTTTGCTAAAAGAGGAGTTCAGTTCCCTCATGCTCACTGGATCCTGACCTGACGTCGCATCAGTCTTGGCAATCTACAAAAAAAACCCGGTGACTTTCAACCCAAAAACCACCTGTATGTTAAATTATTTCTTCAAAAAACAAATCTGGAGCAGGTATCTGCAAGGCCAGGGAAATCAGTGGAGCCTGGCCTCTCTGCTTCGCTGGAACAGCTGGCATTCCAGGAAAGACGCCAGCAAAGGACTCTGGGGTGATTTCTGCCAAGCTGAGTTTTTAATTTGTGTAGTTACACGACTGAATGCAATGTAAATCTTTACGGTTCAAAAAACGAGTAAAGAAAACTAAATTTTACCAAAATCCCACAAGATTTAGATGGGGTGCTTTGGCTCCTACCTCCCCTTGCTCAAACACCTTCAAGCCAAGCTGGAGGGCAGTGGAAGTGAATCAGAAACCGAGGTGTTTTACCCTAAAGAGTATTAACAGGGACTGATAATGTTCCCACATCATTCGTAGCCAGGATAAAACCCTGGGACTCTGCTCTCCCAGGTGAGAAGTCCTGAGAAACTGGAGTGAGGGCTGTGGAAAGGGATGGGGCCTTCCAGCTCAGCAGCCACAACGGGTTATTCCGTAGAGCAGAGCCCGTGAAAGACATTTTGACAACAAAGAGCTGCCCAGTTTTCTCATCACCTCCGTTTCATGCTTTCCTCGTAGTCCTTTTACGCCACGATGCTGATCCCTGCCAGTGCCCAGGATGCCCTGTGCATGTTTGGGGAGTGCCTCTGAGCTTTATACCTGCTTTCAGAAGAGGGTGCCCACCTTTCCCTGCAGGAAGCACTGCCAGTTCTCCTACAGAGCCAACAAGCTCCCAGGCACAGCTGTTTTAATGAGCAGGAGTCAGGCTCTCCTCCAGTCCAGGCTGTCTCCTCCAGGACCCCTCAAAGGCTCTCACTTTGCATCTGAACTGCACTGGCTTTTAATGCATCCAGCAGATTTACACCTGCTCGTGGAGCCAGCCAAGAACATTTTGGAAGTACCTGGCCTATAATTTTGGCCACTCTTCGCCCGCTGTGCGTTTCCCTGGTACATAGAATGAACTCATTCACTTCAGCTATTTGGGTACACACCTCTCTTTTCCAAAACTGCTTGCTCTATTTTAGCATAACTTTCAAGAACATCCCTTAGCACAGAGAGTCATTGAGAGCATGGCACCAGCAAAGCACCTGACAACCAGCTGCATTGCTCCAAAACTGATTTACTGCAAGGGGATTTGTGGAAAAAGGCATTTAACATGCCTACCCTTCCAGTATAAATGACAGTGCAAAGCTGATCTGCTTTCCCATTTGTTTGACTCACAAGTTCTACACGGCACGCGTCCCTGCAGGAATTTATTGAAACACACCAACAATTACTGTGTGGAAAGAGATATTGTGGCCTGCTGCCTTCAGCCGGGCTTTGGTTGGACTCCAGTGCCACGCACTTGGCGTGTGGCCTCTGGAAGTCATTCGGCTTCCAGGAATGGAGTTGCCCAGGTGAAAGGTGGCCTCAGCCCCCTCTCCTGTCCCCAGCAGCCCAGGACTGCCAGCACACTCAGCTAGGTCACGAACAACCCTGGTCCCAGGGGCACAGGATTAATTAATTTGCATGGACAATGGCATTTTGGAGATGCTGCACTCTGTCTAATTGCCAGGGTCTGTAACAGGTCCCAAGTGCATCTTATTCTCAACAAGAGCGATGCTGCACAGACAAAACCGTCTCTGGGCTCTCAGACTGCTGCATTATTACTGTGGTAAAAGCTTGTGTGACGGTGAGAGCCCTTTGAAGGCAGCAGCTGGATCAGCCCTCAGGTATCGAAGGTTTGTTCTGGTTGCTGCAACGTGCAAAGCTTTCTGCTGCAGCACCTCTGGGTTGACCTCTGCCTTACAGTAAAGGTGGCAGCAGAAATGTCAAGGCCCTAATGGTGAAAGGGAATTTTTGAGAATCCATTGCCATGTGTCCAGAAATACCTCACACAGGATCCTGGTCCTCAGGAAAATCTGAGGATGGAGATGTGAGACTGATTTTTTCTGGGGCTGTTCCTCCAGCTCAGCCTGCATTATCATTTTAGAAACCATATGCAAGAGACTGGAGAGCAGACACCTCAGAGCAAAACTGAAATTCAAAAGTGAGGTAAGAAAGAGGGGGGATGGAGGTCAGTGTTTCTTTGAGGAGCAGGCAGAAAGGAGCAGGCACTACCTGCTGCAACTGTTTTGAGGCACAGGCTTGTCTCCCCCACACTGTGTGCCAGTTAGTCCCAAATGGAGGCCAAAAAAGTCCCCCTGTCAAATCTCTGGGAGCACCACTGCCACCTTTTCGGTGGTCCAGCCACCCAGCTCACATCCTCTGCTTGTGTCTGCATGAAAGTCCAGGGGTGCAAAACACAATAACCCCCCAAAGCAGCAGCAGCACAGTGGGAACTGAAAGGGGCTTGCTGAAACTAGCAGGGAATGTCTGCTGTAGGAAGGGAAGGACGAAAATATGGGGAAAAGGGAATTGCAGTAGCATATGGAGAGCTGTGGCAGTGTGGGAAACGGGGCTTAGGAAAGGCTGCTGAAGCAGCAGGGTGGTGGAAGGGTGTGCAGGGGCAGGTGTTTTGGGACAGGCTGTGGAGAAGCAGAGCCGTGGGGGTCTGTGAGAGAGGGGCCATCGCTGGAGCCACAGCAATGAAAAGTGTCACCTGAGTCCTTCTGCATGACCCGAGGACCAGAGCAAAGCCCAGAGCAGAACCTGAGCTTGCCTGGAGGCAGTGACACCCCGTCCCTCAGCCAGGCTGATTTGTCACGTACAGGCAAGTTTCCTGTGCGCTCCAAAGGGCTTTGGTGACACAGGTGACATTGTGCAGCCCGAGAGAGCTGTGCAGGTGTCCATCCAGTCCTTACTCAGACATGCCCCACCTCTCTGGCAAGCACCCACAGGTGCCTAAGCTGGGGACTTGTGCTAAGCTCCCCTTGGATGTCTGACATCCCTGGTCCCCACGCCACTGTCCCCATCCACCCAACTCATCCCCCTGCTCCTGCGGTGAACAAGCCATGGGGTTTTGCACAAAGGAAGTCCCTGGAGAAACACAGGTGTGGGACTGGAGTCTTAGAGGCAACGCAGAGATACAAAATAAAAAAATAAAGCGAAGTCTGCACTGCTTTCTCCGTTCTTTCTGTCGTTCTCATTTCCTGTTGCTATGCCATTCCCCAGGCAAGTACAAAAGGAACAGCTTCCTCAGCCGCAAAAATGAGATTATTCAAAGAGCCCCTCTGTCTTCTCATATTTATTGTGATAGGCAGTGTTAGAAGTGTTTGACAACAACTCAATTATTCGCAATGAATAGAGGCAGGATAGGCAGGCAATTATCCACTTTACCCATGTGAGAGACACCCATATTCAAAATCCACATTCAGAGGGATTCACATTATTTCCAAACCCTTTTGCATATTTTTAATTACCAGCCTCCATTTAGCCGGATGGTTATGACTCCAATCACTGAGCTTTGGAAGGGCTGAGCACTTGGGCTGAAGCCAGGCTTGCTTTGTCTCATTCACATCAGCACTCTAATGTGAGCATTTTGGGTTAGATTTTAAGAAGCAGCCTCCAGAATGGTGCACATCAGTAGAAAAACATGATTAAAAATTTTAGCCAAAATACAAGACATGAGAAGCGTTTCCTTAAATACAGGTTTCAACAATGTGAAAAGATGATATCAAAAAAATTAAACTACATGGAAAATTTCTATTATATGAGATTTTCTTGAATATTTAGATTTTTTCAGAGTTTGCTTTCTAATCAAATGTTTTTATGTAAATGTTTTTACTTAATATTTGAAATATTTCCCTTCATATTTTGAGAAACCTGAACTGTTCTTTCTGAAGCAAATATTTCTATGGGTTTGATTTTATTTACAGCATGGGAGCATTTCACAACTGCTGCAAATCCAGTTTCTACCCCTTTGGAGTAGATGCGTGTCCTTCTGTATTATTTGCTCCCAAACATGATGGCAGCAAAAAAAAGTTGTGAAATACATCGTAGGTCATGGGACTGTTCACTTTTGAAATTGGAAATTGGACTTTTACTTCCATTGTTGTGTGTGTTAGCAGTGTTCTGGCTGCAGGAGCCCATATTTCCCTGGGTGAAGGTTTCCAAGTTTCACAGTATCAGGATTATTCTTAACTCTTCAGCTGCTGGAAGCATGGGATTAGACAGGATTCACACTTCTTCTAAGGAAAACCTTAAATCATTGAATTAAGCATAATTTAAACTATTCTTTAAGTGCTCTTATACCTTCACTCATCATTTTTAATGTACAACTTTTCAATGCCAGTGCCATCATTTTAATAAAGTTATTCCTGAGGAATAACAAGGATCAGTGGTATTTTTACAGCTTCTTAGAGTTTTTACTGTATCCAATTCAAACTCAAAGCGCTTCCAAGTGCTGACACATCGCAGAGCAGCCAGGCCTCCAGCACACAGGTTGATCCTGAATGCATCAACCCAACTGCAGCTTCTGCCAGCTGGGAAGATTGGGACAAAGGAGGAGAAGGATCAAGAGCAAAGGCTTGGGTGGCTACCTCTCCAGAATGTAGTTTGAGGGTCTACACAAACGGATCGATTCAGTGAACTCTCAGTTTCCATCCTTGCCATGTACTTCTCCTCCTTCTCAATTTTATTGCATGCTCCTCATCAATGTTCCTCAAAGTGCTGGCTATGAGCTGGACAAAGAGCTCATCACGCCTGGACCTCACCAAGGTCCCAGAACAAGGTCATCTCCCACATTCTTGTAGGATCCCCCACATTTCCAATCACCACCATCTGTCCAAGGTGCAAACCCCCAATTCCTGGCTCCAGAGCCTGCCTGGCTGGGCCGAGCTGCAGCCAGGGTTGCTGCAGAAATTGGGAGCCTGGAGTAAAACTGTGCAGGAGAATGCCAGTAAAAAAACGAGCAGAACTGCTCCAAACTTTTCTTTCTCATTCCTACAGCAATATGTCCTCAAGGACATATCTGCTGTCAAATGTGACGTTGCCTTGTCTGCGTGGCACCACGTTGTGATTTCCCTGTGTGTGCTTCAGGTCCTGCAGCACTGCAGCTCTTCAAGGTAGTAGAGGCAAAGCTCCCTTGAGCCAAGGAGCCTTGGATCAGCTCTTAAAAGTTTCAGGCCTGTGACTATTATTTAATTTTTATATTTTCCTTCTCGTTCTCCCAGAACGTCAATAAGAAAACTTGTTCAGGGAAATCGGGGTCTGTATTTGCATATTTATGCAGTAACACTAAGGGTAACATTGGCTCATGTTTTACAGTGTGTTTGTTTTCATTGTGCAGATTTCATCTGCTCAGGGGGATCAGTTATTTGACCTATATTAATATTTAATGGTACAAATACTTAAAATAAAAGTCCAGGCACAGCCAAGGCTTTTGGCAACTCTGCTTTAAACAGCCACCCTTCGTTAAAATCTGGCTCTGCTTGAAAGGTTTTGATTTCTTGCAGGGATTGAAACAAGGAGCAGTACTTTTGATGACTGTTTCATGACTGTTGGAATATTTTCTTGCTTAATATTGTTGCACATCAAGTCTGCATTGTAAAGGACTTTTGTACAGTTCCTTATTTACTGAGCAGAGGAGATCTGCAGAAAAATGAAAGAGAAAAATCTCAGCTGGAATAATAAAATCGATCATTGTATCAAAGCAATGGCTGTTTTGCTTTGCAGTCAGGCTAGACCAGTTTTCAGCATGGGCAGTTACTGACAATGTAATGAAATGTTGTTTCTCTCTTCCTTGTTTCCCCAAACTAGTGTCTTCTCAAGTTTTTCAGTAAAGACTGTGAAAAAATATTATTCCACTAACTCTATCCTCTTCCAAAACCAAGTTCTCCTGGGTTACCATAATCTCCTCAATTTCAACCAAAAAGCAATCTTTCCTGGCATGCCTGTAAAAGAAAGTTTAGCCTATGGAAAGGATAGGAGGGTCTTGGTGTTAGGATAAATTATCTGTACAGTACACTCCAGTCCATATGTTTTATTTTTTTTGGCTATAAAGCAGCATGAAAGCAAGTGAATGGCTCACGATGGATCAACCAGCTGCTTTTCAGTACCTCTTTCAGTAATCCAGCATCTCTCAGCTTGCCTTTCACTCCATGCATGGGGAAGAATATCCCTGTGTCTACCTTTCATGAACAAAATGCACACTTTTGCCTCGGGCTAGGGATGTGTCAAAAAGCGGAGGAAAAAACGTAAACCAAGCCTCTCAAGCAAGAAAAACAATCTTTAGAAACACACTCAGCACAACTATATAAGAATCCTGGAAGCTGACAACATAAAGAAAGGGAAAAAACCAAACTCAGAGCAAATGTGCAATCAACTTGGATAGGATGCAGTTAAAAAGCAGACAAAGGCTTTACACAAACTAATGAATTGATTTAAGGCTCCACTGGGTGATATACAATGACATATTATTTATGTAACCTGTAGTTTACTGTTCACACAGTAATTTCCACCTCCCACCCTGTCAAATAGAAGAAACTTTTTCACCTTAAATCTTAGATGATGATGAGCCCAAATAGCAGGAGAGGATGTAGAAATGAAAGTAATTTAGTGAAGAAGGCTTGACTGACATGAAAACACAATAAAAGTTATGATAATGTTAGGGATATCAAAGTGAAAGCCAGGTGGGCAGACGAGAATAGGCAAGTTCCCAAGTCAATCTGAAAGGAGTTCTTCAACGCTGGGGAAAATCCAGCCATTTATTTTCCAGCTTATCACTCCATGGGTCAAAAACTACATATTAAATTTGGAGCACAAAGACCTGCCTTGTCTAACAATTGTACTTATTGTAGAGACAGGCAGGGAGGAGGGGGAAGGAGAAGACTTTCAAAAGCTCAAAACATACTTTGGAGAAGATGATTTGGGGTTTTCTCTCTAAAAAGCAGACCAGTTGAATCTCACCTCTCCTACTTTTCAGGAAGTTGTATATTAAAATGCCTTTTCCCAGTGTTTGTGATTACTTCTTGTTGGAGCAAGGTTTCCACTGTTTCTCTGTAGTCACGACCTCTGCTGAGGAAACAGCCTGGCTCCCTGGACGTGCTCCCACATGGGATTGCTAGACCTGGATTTTCAGAACAACTGAGCACACAAAGCTCTGAAAATTATCTGAAGCTGTGAAAATTACCTCTGAAATTATCAGGCTGCCTACCCAACACTTGGACAGCATGTGGCTTAGCCCAGCAGCCCAGTCTGTCTTCAGCTGCAGGGATGCAGTTTGGATAAGGCCCTTGCAGACAGTAAAGTGACTAAAATCCAGCAGATCAGTTCCCAAAATCAGGATGCTGCCAGCTTGCAGAGGAGCCAGGCTGCACGAGTGATGGGTGCCAGGAGCAGAGGGCTGACGGGTTGGGGTCCCACTGCCAGTGTTGCTCCCTGAGGATTCCCTTGCAGCCCAGCAGGAACTGAGCTGCACAGCGACCACCAGCAGCTGCCAGCCCACAGAGATTTGGCTGCTGGGTTTGTAAAGCACTGACACACAGTTATACATAGAAGGGTCTTGCTCTTTCTCAGATGGGCTTGGCAGATGTTTAGGCATTTTTTAAATAATAGCAGAAAATAAGCAAACACTCCAAAAAATCTTGGGCACTTCAGTTGTTTGAAGGATCCTACACTTCATTAACATTCCTTGTCCTTCCTGTTGGATTCATTGGTGGTTCTGTCTGGTTTCTGCCCTGCAAAAAGATAAAAAACCCAGGCTGTGAAGAGATGTGTTTGCTTGAATCTCTTTCCATTTTAAGTCCCCATCTCCCCAGACAAAAAGCAGAAAGGCATGATGAGAATGAAATAAATAATGTCCATGCTGAGAATTAAGTAAATAACAGTCCCAGTGGTTAACTCCTCTCCTTGAGAGCACAGTCAGGTGCTCTGAGCACTGGACCAAGCCCTTCCAGCTTAACCCTGCCAAGCTGGAAGCACAAAGGGGATTTATTTCATACTTAGGGAGAAAAGAAATGTGCGAGACATTGTTCTCCAGAACAGAAAGGGCATGAAGGTTTCTATTCTGAACCTGCTATTTTTGGGATCAGTCCAGTGAGTCAGCGGAGAGCCCCTCTGTGTGCTGACACGGAGGAAATCCCGGCTCTGAGTGTTGCTTCCGAGCTGCTCTGAGCTCAGCTGAGAACAATGCAGCAAACCAGGGATATGGGTGGGTGGACGGATGGACGGATGGACGGATGGATGGATGGATGGATGGACAGCAGGGCAGTGCAGCTGATGGAGCAGCAAGGCACATGGCAGGACCAGAGGGGGACATCACACTGTGAATCATCCAACACCACAACCAATGTGTTAATCCACCGGGTTTCCTTCCGGGTACCAGTAAGAAGGGGAAATATCATCGTAACAGGGAGAAGGGTTTCGCTTTCCAGCATCCACTTCCTCGAGAGGGTACTGGGTAAGTAAAGATAAGGCCAAGTTTGCCAGCAGGCTGGCAGTATTCAGAGTCCCAAGCTTTGGATATCTAATTTTGTCTCTCAGACTGAGCTCCTTAAGCAACCACCTCGGACGATGTCCATTTAGCTATTCTGAATTGCCCCCCAAAAATGCTGTTACCCGATGAACACACCTGTGGCTCTATTCACATTTATTTTTACTAGTTTCTTCAGTCCTGTTTTCAATATTTTTAATGCCTTCTGGCTCTTGGGCAATATTCTGTGTTGCACTGATGAAGGGGTCCATTTTGTCATATGGTTCATTTTCAGCACCTCAATCAGCTGATCTTCATCTTGAATAAAGAAATACAACTGGTCTGTGGAGCAGCAGGTTCTGAGACCACTGGCTTCTCATCTGCAGCTAAACAAGGCTGAGATCAATAACTAATTCACAAACCTCTTTATGGGCAAGTGCTTGGACTGAGAAAAAGAGCCTTGGCATGTAAACACCAGCAATTCCCCAGTCCCATGAAAGGGGGCACAGACACAACTCCTTCTGATGTTTGTGTTCTGTGTTTGTCAATACAAAATGATCAGACCAAGGTCCGTTGCAGGGGAAGTGCAAAAATAGAATTCATTTTCAGATGCAAATAAATATTTCTGGGGGGGAAAAACCCCCAACATTATTTATCCATCCAGCTCAGCTTGAATCCCTAAAATCAAAACAAGGTTATGGGAATGCTGAGGGGAAATAGGACACAGTAAAAAAGAGATACCTTGTTGTGGCTATTTAATTGAAAAGCACATTCCACCTGCATCCTTATAGCTGAAACGAGTTTATTCCTGCTTTTTCACCAACTGATGGAGCTCTTTACTGAGCAGTGTCTAGCAGGGATCAAGGTGATACTATATCTCTTTAGAGAGGCAGCCCTCTCCAAGGATCTGTTAGTGTCATGACTTGCCAATGATGTATTGCTCTAAAAATGGTGTCGTCTACAAAAGAACAGGTCCTGGAGCAGATTTACCCCTAATTACAGGAAGGAAGGAACAGGAGAGGTATGCAGATACCAGAAGATTCATCTTGCCAAAATAGAAAGTGTGTTGCTGCAAGCTGGAGAATTTAAATGGTGATGCTTTGGGAAGAGTCCCATGCTAAACAACCCCTCCTCTGCAGTAATCAAGAATTAGGCTGGAAAAATGCAGATATCCGAAACCATAATGTATGTGGTTTTTTAGATAAGACATTTACTTCCAGCCAGAGAGACTCAAAATACCTTTTTACTTCATCTTCTAATATAGCACAGCGTCTCACATTGAGTCTGTGACTCGGTATCGTACAATCACATCCTGGTTTTATTAGGTAATTAGTCCTAAGGAGCAACTGGAGAAGTCCCACTACCCTCTGGTACTCCTCAGGTTTCCTGCATTTGTCACCTGAAGATGATTATTTGCCATCCTGTGCTACTGCTAATTGTCATTATTTTTTATACCAGGCATTTGCACTGGGTTGTTATGTCAGTCTCATAACCGTGGTGCCCCCATGCAATGGCACACAGGGGTGCACAGCTGAGAGGGGTTTATGCCTTTTCTCCATTTCACAGCAGAAGACTTATAAAATGGTTGAAATTACTCTACAGCCTTAGACAAGTCATTTAAATTAGTAGCAAGCCCAGGGAAAAAAAACAAAAAAAAAAGACAAACAAGCAGTGTAAATCTCAGCTCCCACTCTAAGCAGAGAACAACACAAATGTACCTCTGTACTGGTTCATTATTGTGTATCACATAACCACCAGTACATTGTCTTTGAGAGCTGAGCATAGCAGGGATTAAGTTACTAAATGCTCTTATCATAAAACAGATATTGCAGTCCTCAGGTTTCCTCTGTTAATCTGTTTGTTTTGCTGTATCTGGAGGATAAAAAACGTGGGAGTATGAAACATTTATCTGTTAATTAGCAATTATAAAACAGTAATGGAGCTTGTGTCTTTTAAAATATGTAAGACAATGTTTGATTTTATGCTTTCTTTGGAAGTATCATAAGGATTGAGGTATATTCTGTAAATAATTTAAAACCCTATATGAAGAGATAGGTGAAATCAAATGAAAGAGACAAAAGTCTGTGCTGAAAGTTGACCTTTTTAGCAAAGCTGGGTGTGTTTGTATAAGCACAAATGACTTGGTGCCAGCTTCAGCATTAGGACTTGCCTAATTCATTTAAACATATGCAAATGAATACAAGGTGTCAGGCTATGCCAGTTTATTGCTCTGTGAGTTGCATTTGTCAGCAAAATTTCCTTGCAATATCCTTTCCCTGCTCCACTGATAACAGAAGTTTTTGTTCTTTCTGTACACAGGGGGCTGGAGCATTTGGGGGGCCTCAGTGCTTACTTGATGGGGTGCAACCATCATCATCATCATGGGGGAAAAAGGCAGAATAAATCAGCCTGCAGAGTGATTTTGATTGACACATGGTGGGACCATGCATCTGAAGTTTAACCTGGCAGAGTTTCTGTCCCTTCTGAGCCACAAACCCCTGTCAGCTTCATGCTGCAAAGCAACACCAGACAGAAATCCCCACGCTGAAAAACTTACACTGAGCCAGCAGGAAACTGAGCCGTTTGCAAGTGTGTTCACCAGGGAGAAGCTGAAAGGAGAGGCCACATTCAGAGGAGGATTTCTGTGTCCTGATTTCATGGAGAGCAGGATTGCAGTGGTAGGGGAAAGGCAAGTCCTGCAAGGCTGGAGCGTGAGGAGACAGGGCTGCAGAGGGACAAGGATGCAGCAGCAACAGAAAACCCCTTTCTTGCTAAAGGGATATCCCCTGGCCTTCATCACCAAGGTGTATCTGCGGTTTTATTTATGACTGTCAGGTGATAGACCATGTCTGAGCAGTAGCCTTTAAGATTCTCTTCCCAAACACTGAAAGAGGATGAGTAAATGTGGAATAGATCTGTAAGAGTACATTTTCTAAATCTGAGTAGAGGAGTGCCCAGGTGGAACTGGGCTTGTCAGCCTGGAAAAGAAAAAATGGGGGCACAAAGAGGATTCAAGGAAGCCCTGGGTGGACTGGGCCTCCAAAGTGACCATAAGCTCTCTTAATGTCACTCAGCTGAGCTCACAGCAAGACATGGGCTCACTGACATGGGAAGCTCTGCTCTGAGGTTCCTGTTTCTCTGTATTCTCATGTATTTCTCTGTTTCTCATCATTATTTATGGTGAGATAGGACTTCTGCAATGCTTTTTTTGTCTCTGTTCCATGTTTGGGGAGGTTGTGAAGCACCAAGGTCTTTGTGTCTAGGAAGGGCTCCAGTGAACTGCTTTGAATTGCAGAAATACTCCCTCATGGAAGGCTAGGAATGATGTGAGTGATCTCTGAGATGATGACCTTACTCAGGAGCTTAAAGTTTATGGCGAAGATGTTGAGCTGGCACAAGCAGTGACCTTGGGAGGGAGCAGAGAGACACTGAGGAAGTGAGGTGCCAACCTCCCTCATTTCTGAAACTTCCTTCTTTGCCATTTCCTTCATTCCCAGATCCAGCTATCAGCGTAAGGGTAGCTTTGATGAATTTTCCAAGCCCGTGGCCAGACACTCTCCTACAGAGAAACAGCAGGCTTTAATGGCAAGCCTGAAGGAGCTGCCTTCCTTGCCATCAATGCCACCTGAGGATTGAAAACCCTCGGAGCAAGCCTAGAGGGATGCCAGCCAAAGCGTCCTATTGTTTCAGAGAAAACGTGCCTGTCATTAAAGCATGGCAGGGAAGTGCTTCCATTATCTCCTGGAGATATTCCTCCCTTCCCATCGCCACTTCCTTCCCATCGCCACCCTGCCAAGTTCCTGCAGAAGCAGACACTCCTTGTAACACCCACTGCTCTCTCAGGCTTGGTGCTATTTGTATTAATCCCAATATTAATTGTCACTATTGACCCCAGGGGAGCTGGGAGGGCAGTTATTGAGCCAAAGCAACGCCAATGACATCTCGCTTCTGCAGGGAGTTTCATGTCCATCCCTCAAAGGCAACACAAAGAGAGGGACTTCAGGAGGTCAGATGTTGAAAAACCATGAAAAGCTTACATTTCCCTGGAGTACTCTGAGCTCTATTCACCTCCTTACTCTGCACCTTCTCTCAACTGCCCTGTATCATGGCAACCAGCTACTGTGACTGTGCATTAATAAAAATAAGCTCTGCAACCAGAAATAAGTGAATATTAGATATTTTCCCTCATTTGTGACTCAACCTTGCAGGGGTTTTGGGTGGTTTTTTTTCCTGTTCCTGCTGCTTTTCTCCTGAGGCTCTGCCAGGGGTTCAGACCCGAGCAAGCTGGACACAATTTTCAAATAAAAGTAGCCAGCTTATTTCTCAAACAGATTCAAACAGATTTTTTTTTTCTAAATTGATGGTTTGGGGGAGTCCTTTGTATGTTGGATCTGAAGTCCAGATTTCCCATTTCATGAACCTTGTGTCACAATGACATCCCAAGTGTCCTGGGTGTTTCACCCTGGAGGAGTTTCCAAGGGGAACTGCGTCTGCTTGCTCATTTGAGAGACCTCCCAGGGCACATGGGACACCACTCATACTTTACTGTAACACACAAGGCTGTCAACAAGACTGTGTGTTGCTAGAAACAGAACAAAAAGAGAGACTAAAAAAATAAAGTTAGCTTTGTGGAAGGAAGTTGCTAGTTAAGAACGTGGTGGTTGGAAACAGGTGTTAATCTTTACTGGCTTGGTCCCTGCAGGAGTCACACAAGGTGCCAAAATGTCCCTCAGCTTCTTGTAATGTCATTGCCAGCTGCACGGAGAGTGCAGTGACTTCTCCTCCCTTCCCTGCCCTGAGAGACACAGAAGAAATAAAGGGGGAATATATTTGGCATGGAAGTCCTGCCTCGGGAAGTGCTGGCTCTGTCTGCCACTGCCCATTGCAAACAAGAACAGCAGGGGCTGCAGCTCAGCTGCCAGATTAACCCAACAACAAACTGCTAACACCAGTTCTAACCCATGTAGGATTTTCTGAGGCCTGACCACGTTACCTGTCCCAAAGAAGGGCCTTCTCCTTCCTCTGCTCTAATGCACCCCACAAATTTGGCAGCGCTGCCCCACGGTCCTGCAATCCCGTGGGAAGTTCCTGCTGGTGGAAGAGCTTCAGTGAGCTGAAATGCACCCCAGGATGGGTGCAGAGCCCCAGCCCCCAGACAGACCAACCAAAGATTTGTGGAGAAGTGGTGGGATTGGAGTGGCTGGGATTGCTCTGCATCGTGCACTGGGGCCATTGCCCTGCACTGTACAGGGGTAACCTTTGGCATCACACCAAACTTACTCCCACTCTTTCTGTGCAGGTATTAATAACAAAAATGGTAAGAATTGCAGTCCCTTCCCTGCTCCCCCACTGTAACAAGTGAGTCTGATTTTTGGACAATACGAGAGCAGTCCCAGTTACCTTGTGAACAGACCCAGCCTGTGGCTGTGGCTGTGACACAGCAGCTTGAGCACGCGGCACACGCAGCTGTAACAGGTACAGCAGCCATGTGTTATCCTGCTTCTGGTCTTGGGCAATTAAACATCTGCTTTCCACAGGGAGATAATCTTTTCTGTGTAAGCCCAAGGGAAAGGAAGCCGGTTTCTTTCATTTTTCACACTGTGCATTTACTCTTCATTAAGACAGATTACAATCAAGGCAGCCCAGTATCACTCAAGCCATTCCTTTCCACCAATAATGAGAAGGGGCAACTTTTGATCGCTGGCCACTTCGACTGCCAAACCATCAACCTTTTTGCCTGTTCATTCAAAGAGCCTTTGGGGATCTACCAACTCATGTGCAAGCTCCAAACACTCCCATGGTACCATTCACATCCCAGCTTCTTTGACCCACTTCTAATCATTGCATTCAAACCATTACTTTTAGATTACGCACTTTTGGAAAATAACCTCTATAGGCAGAAAAGCCAAACTGAAGACAACTTGCAAATTCAAACCATCTCACACTACAGCAATGTCCAAGAGAGAGGCTGAGTTTGGATGGCACCCCTGGGTTTCAGCCAGTCCAGTTTGAATGCCTATGGACACCTTGGCTAACGGATACCATCAATATAAATCTGCAAGGACAGAGCAGAAAGTTATTGCTCAGCATTTGCAATGGGATTTTAAAACTGAAATGTGACGTGCACTTAGCAGCAGACTTCCAGAAAAAACAGGGGTACTCTTTGTAATAGTTTGTCCATAAAATCTGTTTAGGGTATGCACGTGAGCCCCAGCCAGTCAGGACATGGGAGCCAAGTGCACACAGATATTTATGCCCTGTTCTAATATCCATTCTCTGTTTACTGCTGCAGCAAACCAAATGCAATTTCTCATGTGTTTGCCCAACATGAACACGAATCTGGCCTCTGAACTTCCCTGCTCCATTTTGACCTTTCTTTAAGCTGCGGTGGCTGTCTCAGACAGGCTCCCCCACTCTCCCCAGGTTTTCCACTTTTTGCACATTTAGCACATTTCCACTTGCAATTTTGCCCTTTTCCCAGTGCAATCAAGTGTGTTTTCAAGCAGCTGGGGGTTCACTGGTACTCACGTGCATTTTACACATTTTGAGACTTCTAAGCCAAGTGGAAGAGAAGCAGCAGTTTGGCTCCCCCTGAGCCGTCACGCGGGGCTGGAGCAGACCCAAGAGGGTGTGTGTGCATGTGTGAAAGGAAGAGAGAGCACTAACGAGCTCAGGTTGCATCCAAGACAAAACAGTTACTCATTGCCAGAAGCCAGTGGCTTTGCCTACTTGAGGAATTCCCATCTCTAACCTTTGCAGATAAAAAAAAAAAACAAACCCTGTTGCATTTAGCCAGCCCCTCATCATCCTCTCGTTTATCGAACACAAACAACTATCTCTAACAAGCCAACCAAAGCATACAGGGAAATGCAGCATTCCCAGCTCTTAAACCTATCGGTTACAAGCAAAGACACAGTGGCTAAACAAATAGATGAGTAATCTTTCAGAGGAATTGGCTTCCTATCTATCCTGAGAGTGCCTGCAAATTCAGCAGTGATTTATTAACCTCTATTGAAGGACAGAGTTGTTAATAAAAGTTCTCCTACAAATACCGCAGAAAATGTCGATATCCACAAATGACAAATTCCTGAGATTCCCATTTAGCCCAAATCAGCACAGCACAGGGCATAAGCAATTGCATCTTTTCAAATAATGTGCTTAAGTCCCTTTGGCTTCTTTTATTTGAAATAAAGACGTAGATCCAGAATAAAACAACAACACGTTTCATGACCTGAGTTCTTAGAGCTGGCAACTTCGTACAGTTAAAGTCATGTTCAATGTTAGTGTATTAGGAGCAAAGTCAAAAAGAAGAGGTCAAGAAGTAGTACCCACTCTTGCAAAGATCACTCATGTATTATGAATTATTTGCACTTGCATAAAAACCCAGGTTTGGGGTATTTTTCATGTCCACTGGCCAAAATTTGATGTAGTTCAAATGAGAGCAGAATCTGGCTTTGTTTCAGTGAAGTGTTAATTGTATGATCTCTTAGGACTCAATATTCTGTGTGATTATGCTTTTGTGGAGAGCAGGATGTTGCATGAAGGGCCCTCTTCATTAGTTTACAGACTTATTTTTTAATGCTTGAAACGTTTTAA
Source organism: Lycocorax pyrrhopterus obiensis (assembly GCA_014706295.1). Classification (NCBI taxonomy): domain Eukaryota; kingdom Metazoa; phylum Chordata; class Aves; order Passeriformes; family Paradisaeidae; genus Lycocorax; species Lycocorax pyrrhopterus. The sequence continues at coordinate 3,427,214 of JACSVZ010000012.1, forward strand.
TAGTGCTGAGGACCATAAAGCTGTTGTGGCAATCAAAAGAAAATAGATTACGTTTTTAAGTAAGGTACCAAAAATCATACTGTTCATGCCTGCCAAAAATAGCAGCTTTGGATTTCTCATAAGAATTTCAGTACTGAGAGGAGGGGAAAAATGTCAGAGCAATCATTCCTCACTCTGGGAATCAGTGAAAAAGCTTAGTGGTCCAGACTGTGTGAGATCCACAGTCCAGATTCCCACCACTGTGTCCCTCCTGTGCTCATTTAGACATGTGCAAAGTAGATATAAATTTCTATTGCAGCAGAGAAATATTCCTGCTTTCCCAGTTTCCAAAAGTTTAAATGACAAAACCTATTACAGGCCAGGAGAGAATCAGCCCCAGAACAGTACTTGTTTCACTGAAGCTCCTCAGATCTTTTGCTTTTTCCCAGGAAGGAAAGATCACTGAGAATAGATTTTCTTGTATTATTTCTAATAAATTCTGGTCCCAACACAACAAAAATATGCTGAAAAAGAGGTTTTGTCAGACTTGTCCATGAGATTAAGAAAAAGGATCCAGCTAGAAAAATTAAAGGAAATTTTAAGAACTTCCTATCAAAAATTATTTCAGGTGAATGAAGGGTCTCAAATTCGGGGTAAAGCTTTGGTAGAGATTTATAGAGTTAGGTTTTCTGGTTGTGACAAACAAATCCACAAGTATTCCCATTGTATTTGTCCCACGTGAGAATTCATTAGATTGTTAAATCTATTTTCAAAAAAACACGAGGCTTTAGCTGTGCATAGACTAACAAATGTCTGTGCAATAATGATATGAACTCTATCCAATATTTGTGCTGTTTGCAGCATACTAGTAAATATCAGGCAGAATATAAGTCATCTGTCCTAAAGAAGCCCACAATTTAAGACACCTAAGGAATTCCAGTGCTTTGCAAGGCAGTACATGAAGTAACATGCAACTCATGCTGTCATTATGGCTTATTTGAGGGGTTTAGATAAAGGGGAAAAATGCCAAAAGCAAACTAACACTTCAGAGGCACAGCTAAGAAATGACATGCTTTACGGAGGGGGGATGGGGGGGTAACTTTTCCCTTGCTGATTTTATTTTTTTTCCCCCAAATCTGAGTAATTATGGCATTCCATTTCTTGCACAGCCTAATGCCCGGGTGTATTGCCCAGACTGTGCTGCTCAAATACATTGTCAGGACACAAATTTTCTTTCCTAGGGCACAGACTGAGTGATCCGATCCTCCACTGTGGAATTACCCTGCTTGTGTCTGGGGCAGGTCCCAGTGGAGAATACACAGGAATCCTGCAGATCAGCCAGGAAGCACTCCAGCCCAGGAGAGACTTTCCTAATTCCCTTCTGAGGCACCAGTGCCAACATAATGTTCTTGGCTTGGAGAAGTGTGAGCTCTTGATCTATTTTTATTTTTAAATGAACCACTTCATGGTGGAAACCCCAAGCCTTTCCACTCCCAGGATTGCCATTATTATTAGTGACATTTAGTTGGGGAGCACTGAGTATCACATAAAGAGCAGCATTTCCTGGGGGTCAAAATGCCATCACAGACTCAAGCTGAGAGTGCTGTTGTGTTCTGTGGGGGCAGCCAGCTGGAGATGTGGGGACGTCTTTCCTCCCAGGAGGAGCAGGGTGAAGAGCATCCTCCCTTGATTCATGATGCCACCACTGCTCACAAAATGAAGAAGGGCTTCTGCTTGGAGGATAGATATGGGAAGTGAGTACAAAGAACAGAGGCACACAGATGGGAGGGAGTGAGTGAAGGAAAGGGGAAGAGAGACTAAAAAAATTTGGTGAACTCCAGTGACAGAGTCTTTGCACACGGGACATGCCCAGCACAGAAGCTGCCGTGCAGCAAGGGCTCCTCCTCTGTCCCTGTGTCAGACAGGTTTGGATTTGGCCCTTCTCTGCACAGCTGAAAAGCCCTGGCTTTTGCTACAAGCCTGGTGATAGCCCAGGGATTCATAGTCCTGCCCAAAGGTGAGCTGGTGAGCAGCCCCAGATGAAGGAACTGTCCATATCATGGGAGGCTTAATAAGATATGTCATTCCTCAGAGAGTAACTCAGCAGAATAATGGGAATATCTTCAGAAATGTCTTTTTCTTTACAGGAGAATTAGCTCCCTTTGCTCATGGCCAAGCAGACCATGTTAGGCAAAATTAGGACTTGTAATCAAGGCTTGGGCTACAATAAATCTCCCAAGGCAAATGATATCAAAATTAAAGAAGTGTGTCTACTCAGGTAGGGAGACACACATCATGTCTTGGTTTGGGTTTGGTTTTGGTGTTTTGGTAGTTTTTTTTTTTCCTTTGATCTCATGTCAGGGGAAAAAAAAGAAGCAGAGATAAGTGTAGTGTATCATCCTAGACCCAGCGAGGGCACACCTGGACACATCCCTTCCATCAGCTACTCCAGACCCTCTGGGCCTCGAGGTGCAAACCTTGATCGCTGTGAAGCCATGCTGTTCCACACAGGGACATTTTAGCATGCAGCTGACAGCTCTCACTTGCACTTTACATTAGGGACATGGCAAGTCTGCAGGCACACGAGCATTTACAGCGCTCTTGGGTTACTGTGTACGCAATGGCTCGTGTGTTCGTGCCATTGGCAGGCCTGGCAGAAACCCAATATCACTCCTGACTATGTGGCAACCCCGAGTTTAATGATCAAAACTGAAACGAAAAGCCCAGATAACATTAAAGGCACGTTTCAGCTCAATCTCTGTAACTTTGAACCACTGGGTCAAGGCTGAAGGTTTCCTGGGGAATTTTTCAGCAGGACAGCCACGTAGCTCACTTCAAAGCGCACGGACTTCAAAATCTCATCTTTGACAAGGGATCATTTAAAACCTGCCCAGTTGTTGTTGAAGGGCAGAATTCAGGACTGAGGATGAAATAAACCATTACCTTTCCAACCTGCTGCACCTGGGTGCCTCTTTGCTGGAGGCAGGGACCCAGAAATTCCCTCCCCATCGCCTTCTGGGCCCATCCCCAATTTTGGTTCTCATCAACTGCCTCTCAGTAGAATGGAGGGCCCCCGACAGAGATCAGTGCCTGACACCACAGACGGGTACAGAGGGTGGGATTCCTCTCACCTCATTTTAGCTGTCTAAAGATTAGCTATCTAGTTTACACTAGTCATCTAACCTCCCTTTATAGTCCATGGGGAGAGATAGGCACCTTTGTGGCAAAATTTGTCAAGGGTCCTAGCTGATGAATTTAATGTGTGTGTTTAGGCCTGAATTCAGCAAAGTACTTAAGCAAATGCTTGTCTTTAAGCACGAATGATCTGATCTCTGTTAAGTGGAGCACTTCAGCATGTTCTGAGTTTAAAGATTACCGTGGGCCTAAGTGCTTTGCAGGACTGCTGAGCGTGGAGTTGGGCTTGACACATGAATCACGGCAGAGCACAAACCCAAAGCACAGCATTAAGCCTGGAAGAAAGAGGGAGTTGGGGAAGGGTGATGGGAGGGGACACAATGCTCAAAGGCAAACGATGTTTGAGGGATGGCTGAAAATCCCAGGTGAATAAAAGAGACTGGAAGGATTAGAAACAACCCTGGTTGGGTGTCTCTGTTACCTGTAAAATTCCCAGTGGTCAGAGCAGGTGCTCTGCCCTCCTTGCTGCTGCCACAGGACAAGGTGACTTTCAGCGCAATGGAAATGCAACAAATCCAAAACCAATAATAGGGAACATGGATTAAATGCTGGTGCAATGGATTTATGGACATCACCACCACATGAAGTCACAGAGGGTTTAACAGTACCAAACAAGAGGCTGAATATTTCTGAGGATATCCAGAGAGTGACAAAAATAATACCAAGAGGGAAAATTATGGTGTGATTACTCAGCATCCTTCTCTGGGGCTTAAGCCAGTTTCTAATGGCTAGAAATCAAGGTGCAACCCAGAAGAAAATGATGAGGGAGTGCAGATAACCTCACAGCAGCCTCTGTTTGGGTCCCTTACATCACTCTGAAGCTTTTTGTACCAACCACTGTCAGATTCGCACTGAACTGACGTGAGTTTAAAGATCCCTGGGCTCTTCTTTTGAATCTTTGTATGTAACAAAATCCTATAACTGTTTCAGCATTTAAAACAAATGCCCTGAATTTAAATTTTAAACTCCAGCTTCTCCTGTAATTAATGGGTGCTGGTTGGAGCACAGGGCTGCATTACAAAAGGTTGACTTGATATGGTAAAATTAGCCCAGTGAGACAACATCCATATGTCTATAGCATACTCTGAACTATATCCCATGCTTTCTAAATACCCTGTTCCACTTCATGCTGATAAAAGTGAGATCTTAACTCTGTCCTGAGCTACAGAGCAAAAATATCAGCTCGGGGAGGGGTCTGTATATTTATGTGTGGTCCAGGTTTTCACAAATCTCTATCTGTACCCAAACCTCTCCTGGATCTGTTAAAATGAGATATCTTTCAGTTCTTTTTCTAATCTTGGCGTCATTCTGCCTACAAATTGCTGACAGACAGATGTCATGCAGGTCCCATGGAAGAGGCCAGGAGAGAGGAGGCTGCAGATACCAAACTCACTGTAGGGAGAAAAATACCAGAGAGGCTACAAGACAAGCAGGAAACCCAAAGTAAAAAGCAGAAATTCAAATCCCACAGCAAAAACTCACTTTCAATTGCACTGTACAGCCTTAGAATCTTTGTGCAAGAATGGATGTTTTACCAGTTTGGGTTTGGGACCTTGTTTTATAGCCCTGTTCTTGGCCCAGAGCCCTGCCCTGGGAGACATCTCTCTCCCCATTCCAGGAAGGACAAGTGATGCAAACATCTGACAGGTGACCCTGCCTACAGCCCACATTGCAAAATATCACAACCAAAGCACAAAAAATTACTGCTACACTTCAAACCAGGTGTTTCCTATGCCAGTGGTTGGAATGGAACAAAGGCTGGAGAAATCTGAATTCTGAGGAATAAATTCCCTTATTTTCTTACAGGAAATCTTTGCATGACAGAGTAATTCGCCCATGAGGCTCCAAGTGGGAAACAAGCCTGAAAAACATCAGCATCTGGGGATTTTAGCTGTCTTGGTCTAAGTGGGAAAGCAGACAGGGAAACAAAGATGATTTACTTTTTTTTGGGGAGGAAAAAGGACACCCAAGCAGAAATTCAGAGGAACCACCTTCCCAATATTTTTTTTCTCTTCTTATACTATATTCCTTTTCTTTTCCTATGTGGGTGATAGTTACAGGAAGCTGATTGAAGATGTTTTATAGTGCATGTCAGGAAATAGTAATATCACCTTTTAATTACCATACAACACCCTAAGTGCTTTTACAGGATGTGTTGAGGGGGAGAGCTTTATAGATAAAATGAGTAATAGAGCGCCTTTCAGTACCTAAGGCCTTCGGAGTGCTGAGCAGAAAACTAAATTTTAAAAAAACCAATCAATATTTCTAACACAAATACATTGCTTCTAACTATTCTGAATTGTCCCTCATCTCTTAGTATTTTGTTTTTCTTAAATGGTCTCCCTGGAGACAAGTGATTGCATGAGGTTCAGGGCTTTTCCTTAAAATAGAAGAAATTGTAAGTTTTTAACTCCTGGTGCCTATGAAGAAAAACCTGAACAATGTTTTTAACAACCCAGAAGCTGATTAAAAGAAGCCCCGTATTTTGCACCTTGTATTTATTGTCTCCGTTCTCTAAGCTCACCTCATGTATTTGGACACCTGCCAGATGAGATATGAATATTCGTTGTAAATTACCAAAATGCAAAGTAAAATAAGTGTTTGGGCATTAGACTGGCAGAATCTGGATGAGCATTCCTGTGGTTTGTTGAGCACCCAGGCAGAAACCCTGGTGCTGGGGCTGCAGGGAGCAGCCACACTCACCCGCACACAGGTCAACCCATGGCCACTGATTTCCAAGGACTTTGTGTCAGCCACAGCCACCAAACTTCCCTGGTGCTGACTGTGCCTTTAAACTTTATTCCTTCTGCAGAAGGTATTGCCATTGATTGATTAAAGTCTTGGCTGGCTGGCCCAGGCTGACTGCAGTGCCCCACGGCGATGGCTGTGACGATGACTGCTTCAGCTCCGCACGAGGAAATGTGCATTTGCCTCTGTGGGGAGGGGAAAAAATAACGTATGTTCCCCAGTGATCAGCAATCCACATGGATTTCTAACAATCAGAGGGTTTCCTCTGGTCCAGCAGCATGTTGTAAAGCAAAGTTTATAATGTTGAAACAGCGATTGCTGGCGGCTTTCTTCCTAATTTCTTGCCTAAGTGAAGTGCAGAGACCAATTTCCCATTTTACTGTTACCTTCAATAAAAATTAGCATTTAACTTGTCAGAAGGAGCTATCTCTCATGCCAAGCAGTGTCACAATGTTGAAAACTCTGCACTAGTATGTTTCTGTTAGCTTTTTTCCAGCAGAAGGGCAGTTCCCAGAATAAAGGAGCCAAGATTCAACTCCTTGTAATTATTGACAGACGAAACGCATGTGCTTAACAAAAAGGCAGGCGCAGAAGTACAGCCCAGGGCCAAGTTTAATGGTCTGTTGGTGATAGCCTGCAACAAATGGACATTTGAGAGATTTGTGCACTGCCTGTGAAATGAATGAAAATGGCTTTTTAATTATGCATCAGCTGTAGAAGTTGTTTGCAGCCAAGCCACTTTTAAGCCGGATGTTGGGAAGATCAAGACGAGAGTTTTTGTCCTGGGAGCTCTTGGGTTTGGTTGAAACTCTCTTGCCACTTAGGCAAAGCCAAAGCCTTTTCTGGTGGTAACAGCTGAGGGGTTTGGATCTGCTGCCACTGTCACCTCCACGTAGATGAGCTTTTTGCTCCTGACCTCGGCCCTGGCTGTCCCTCTCCTCCCTGGCTGTAAGGAATGGTCTCTCCAAGGCCCCTGCAGCTCCACAAGCTGCATAGCTCCTGGTCAGCTGGTTGTGTTGGCTTTGAGGAAGGTCAGCTGGACATTCCCACTGTGGCCCACAACAACAACTGCTGGATTCAGGCCAGGTGCCCAAACCTGCCCCCCACATCACGTTGCCCACCCTGCAGTGCCTGAGCTGGCAATTTTAAATATGCGTATTTTTAAATATACACAAGATCTTTTGACGCTGCAATTAGCGGTGTGCGAGCAACGTGGGTGGGATCCATCTCATCCAAATTCAGCTTCCTAACACAGAGGTGTCACCCATCTGGGCTTTCCCTGTCATCAACAGACAGAGGGAAGCACAGCCAGAGGGTGATTCATCACACAGTTGCAGGCTGGGTACGGTGAGCTGGCTCCTGGAAGCGGGGATAACTCCACAGGTTACGATGGAAGTCTAGACACCCACCTGCAGCCAGACAGCCAATTCTGAGACAGCAAAGGGAGAGCAAACCCACCCCGTGTACCTGATCTCAGGCAGGCACTGATCTCAGTGAGGGGGCCTTCAATTAGCAAGATTCATAAATGTTGACAGGCGCGATTGTCTGAGAAAATTCTTTCGGCTCCTTGGCGTCTCAGAATTGCACCCCCTTGCATCCCATCCCACTGCTGACTCCATAGCACCTGAACCAAATAGAACCAAGGGTAAGAAGCCTTTGAATTGGGAGGTACTGTGTTTCTGGACATTGCCTGACCATGTCAGAAGGTTGGGCTTGCTAAAATATGAACTTTGATATCATAGACGATGGTTTGATGGATAAAGAGTTTCCTCCTTCATTTTCAACCCTTTCCTTTTTTACAGTCCTTAATATTAAACAGTTCTGAAAGTGTGATTTCGTTTATCTTCAATAGGAAGATCAGGAATCAGAAATAGGTCATGCCTTGGGACCATTACTCAGGAAACAGCTTCCTTTGACCTGACCAAACTGAATTAAGGACCTCAAGATTTGGTTCTTGTGAATAAACAGCAATGGAAACAACTGTGGTTGAACTAATGAGATAAAGATCACCCCCTCAGAGAGCTTTAAATCAAAAAGATTGTCTTAGTTTCTGTACAAATGGGACTTCTTTGTATAAGCCCATTGACTTTTTGGATCATTTTGAGGGATTCTGTAGGTTTCTGAAGGATTTTCTCATGCAAAAGAAAACCCCAAGTCTCTGACAGCAGACTATATTGAAGCTTAATCACTTTACATCCCAAGTGCTCAGTAAACCTCTATTTTAGGAGGAAAAAATGCAGGGAAAAAAACCAAACCACCAACCAAACAGGGATAACTACATCTTCTTCTAAATGAAGTGACACCTTGCATAGACTTTTCTCTCAAGTTGTTTGAAAAATTTGTCAAAACTGTAAGGTTTTGGGAAGTGCTCAGGTTTGACTGCGATGCACACCACTGAAGGAATGGTAAAACTCCAGTTGACTTTAAGAGGAAAAGGATTAGGCCAAAACTGAGTACTTCTGAAAATCCCACACCACTATTCTTATCAGTAATGTCTGAAGGGAATGTGGCAGATGCTCACAATTCAGATTCATTTCAGATGTAGATCCCAAACTTAACATAATGAACTTGATTAATTCCAGGAAAATATAATTAGGACATGTTTATAGGCATTAAGCCATTCTGACGAAAGAAATATTTTTCAGCCTTATGAAGAACAAGTCATAACAGACCAGTGCAGGTTTAAAAATCTCAATATGATTAATGAATTGGATTGTACTTCTATACGTAAGCAGAACAGTAAATTAATTCACTGATGAATAGTAAGAGGACAAAAATTACCCAAACATCTTGTACCTCCAAGTGCAGTAAAACTTAGCAGCCCTACAGCACTTGAAGCAGTTTTCCATTTAAACCACGTTTAAATGTATATACATTAAAAACGGAAGACATCCCTTTAAGCTGAATTAATTACATTGATAGAACTATATTTATAGCCTTCAAACCTCAAGGATGAAAATACTATTTCTATATTAGAGAACGATCTGGGCTTTCCAGATGTTATTTTGCAAGTTTTAGCCTTACCTCTGGTAGTCTTAAGAAACAGACAGGCTGCTTAAGGCATTCTTCCTTGAAATCAGAGACAGCACAGCAGCCCATCCAACATGGCGAGTGAAAAGCTCTGTAAAGTCATTCCTGGGTTTAAAGCATTGCTTTGCATCTGGCCATTCAAAGGAAGCAATGGGACTTAGGGGTTTTAAAGCTGGCGACTACAAAACCCAGTGAACGTAGCTTTCTGCAGTTGGCAGTGGGGAACAAAAGAAGAGCTACACTCCAACTGGTTTCAGGAATTCAGCCCAGACTTTGACAGACTTTCAAGGGCTTAAAAGAGAGGAATGGGAAGGGAGAGCAGTTGGATGTGAGAGATCCAAAGGACTTTCTGACCCGGAAGGATTTCTTTAAGCTGGAATAACCATTCTGCGGTAAGCTTTGACAAATGTGCTTAAATAAACAAGATGGGTAAAAGAAGTTACACTTTATACCATTTTCTGGAGACAAAAGGACAGCCCAGCTGGAAGAAAGACTATCTGTTAGTTTGTCATGGCTGATTCTCTTCAACTCACAAAGTCTTTGGTAATTGGGAGGGATTAAGAGAAGTTCAGTACATTCCTGATTTTTGTATACCAGTGATAAGGATGTTCATGAGATAGTTGGAAACTTTCACCGTTTCACATGTTCAAAGAATTGTATAAACATCACTTAATTAATAGCTGCTAAACAGGGCTTTATTCAGGTGCTTCTGATATGCCTTTGAAAGGTACATAAGTACTTATATTGTATACTGTGAAACAGTTTGATAACATTTGTTCACTTTAATTAAGCTTTCCCATGTTTACATACATGATACAAGGTCACAAAACATGATTGCACAGGTGCTGAGATGGAGAGGAACCACGGGGGCCCAAGGGGATACAGGGAGCTGGAATGGGATGAAGCTAGAAAGGAAAATTAGACAGGTATCAGACAGTGTTTGCTACTGACTGAGAGCTGGAGAACTCCTGAGCGTGCTCCGGGCTGTATTTATGGCAGGAGATGTGTTGGCCAGCACGATGCATGAGAAAGCGCGAGGGAAGCAAGTGAATTTCAGACACACGTCCCAGAAATGCCATGGAAATTTAAGTTCTAGTCCAAAGGACATCAAAGTCAATGGAAAGATTCCTGCTGAATGCAGAGAGCTCTGGATCCCAGGTTTCCCAGGGGAAATCGTGAAGGTGTCATTTCTGGCTCATTTTAAAGTAAAAAAGAAAAAAAAAGTAGAAGAGTAGTCTGCACTTAGAGGGGTCACGTCCAGTGTCTGAATTCTGCTCTTGCACAGCCCAATGGTCAAAGAGCTGGTCCATCTCAGCCTTCCTCCTTAATTTTTTCTATTTTCTTTAAAACTGAGGTAGATGCACTGAAGTCCAACCAGAGCTACTAACCTAGTAACAGCCTAGTAACAGCTGATAAAATCAGTTATTTCCAAAAACTGGTCATAAAAGGCTATTACAGCAGACAGAGCAAATGGCCTGAGAACAATGAGCATTGCCTGTAAGTGTAGTCCTTAAATAATGGTACCAAGGTCACATCTGTCAGAAAAAGGACAATTCTACTGCTGTCTTTTGTCTGCCATTGTCTTCTGCATTTGGTTCACTGAACAAGAGAGGGGAGTTTACATGGTTGTTAGAAATTATTGGAAATGCCCAGGGACTGTGGTCTTTACTCTAGATTTTAATTCTTCCCATAACATATTTTTCAGAGATAATCTGATTTGGGAAGGAGACATAGTTTTGTCTCCAGTGTTTCCCCAGAGATTTTGACCCCTTCGGCTCCTGGATTCCACCCCTCTGACCACCATAAATATGAAGACTATCCAGTGAGTGTAGTGGTGCATTTAGCCACACTCAATTACAAAGCTTTTTTCCACCCTGTTCCCAGTTTCCAGCATTCCCTCTGATCTTTTTCCTACACTGAAATATCTTCCCAAGTTATTTTTTTTTCCTCCTGTCTGTCCAGCAATCCCCCAAAGTCTGCCCTCATACACTTACCATGGGAGTTTCTGTAGGACACCAACTTACTAAAATGCGTGGAATTTCTTGGTCCTGCTAGTTAGAACATGATTTGGTCTTCATTCAAAGTGAAAGGCAAATATTTGTCTGGCAAGGTGACTCTAAGCATTTACTACGTGTTACTTATCCAGTTGAGTCTTGGCAGTTCTCCCTACCTCGCACAGACTGACTCTCCTCTCCTCTACTTTTTTATGCTCAAGTAAAGCTCCTCCTGACTCGCTCTGCTGCTGAGACAAGCAGTGCTAATTTCCATTCTCTCAGTGTGGGGTGGAACGCTGCATTCCCATTCATGCCTTCCCCAGCTGAAGCACAAATATCAGCCCGTGCTCTACCCGCAAAAATGAATGTGTTAAAGACCACGGCTCGCCCAGGCAGGACAGCATGGAGCCCATATAAGTACTGTACTGGATAGACAAAACCAAGTCCTAAAATGGGATAAACTTTCATCTCGCTCTTCACGAGGGTAGCGCAGCCATTTCTCTCTGTGGGATCTCACATGAAGAAATTAGTTCTTGTGAACGTTTCACTCCCTCCACCCTGGTGAAGGACACTTGCTGGCACGTTTCCAACCATGCTAGAAGATTACTGAAGCCTCCTGGAGGTGAGCCAAGCCATGTCACATCCATGGGGCCCACTTCGCATTTTTGGCTTGTATGTGATTTTTGTTTTCAGCTATGGTGGATAAAGTTTTCAAGCACATGATTCATTGGTGCTCTGTGTCAAGCCTACAAATCTTTGCTTCTGAAAGCCTTCCCTTGCTCCTAAATCATATGCCAGCCAAGGCTGGAGAGGCAGAATTGTCATTCAGAGGCTTGCATATGGCTCAAGTGAAAATTGCTTAGTAGGGGGTGATGTGACTTTATGATACCTATGCTGTCAGCTGAGGAGGGCTTTTTATAGTTAAATGTGATGACAACTGCACCCTATTTATACCAATGAACTTAGGCGTATCAAAATAGTAACATCAAGAGGAATATCCTGGGCAAAGAAATCCACACTGCTCAGTTTACGCTTTAAAATAAACATTTCTTTAGCTCACAATTGATCACTGGTTGCAGAAGTATTTTGTGGCTTTGACTCCACCCTGAAAACAAGAGGAGGTTTGGGGCTTGGCTCATTCAGGATTCTGGGAGCGACCAGGCACATGTGGACATAGGTTGCCGTCCCTACAACCAAACATCCACGGTACCACTGGACATTTCACTCTGTCTCCAGGGCAATTTGAGCAGAAAACAACCACTAAGGGAAGAAAACTTGTAATTTCGTGGTTTTCATTGTTCTTACCATCATTATTATTATTATTATTATTATTATTATTATTACTATTATGATGAAGGGGGTGCAGTGCCTCTGTCCTCCAAAATTTTGGAATGCCCTTTCTAAGCCAGGACCAGCACATTTTCACCAGCTGAGTGCAGGGTAGAAGGAGTGTATCTGGAAGCCAGGCATCCCTTTGTACCATGGAATTTTTGGGGGTGTCTTCAGGCCACGCTGAAAGGAGAAGCAGCATTCCCCAGCTCTCGGCTTTCACCCTCCTCCTGAGAGGCTCTTGAGCAGCTGAGCACAGCAGAGCAGTGCAGAGTTTTTAGACACAACTCATTTAATGGAGTGGGCAGGCTGGCAGGACCAGCACGCTGCTGCCCGTGGTCCCAGAGGAGTCATCCACTGCTCAGCCCACTCAGCTCCCTGCTGTGGGAAGATTCACCTTCAGAGGGTAGGCAAGGCTTGCCTGCATTGCTGAAACAAAAATTCAGCTTTTAATAGTCACATTTGCTCTTTTGCACCCTGTGGTATGATTACCAGAACTCAGTCTGGTCCCAAATCCCCCTTCCCACCAGTTCCCACAGCTTTGGAATGGTTTAGAGGTCACTCTGCATTTTGCTCTGTAGCCCTAATTACTACTCAGCACTATAATTGATACGTTAAAGCCTATTAAAGTATGGAGCCGAGCCACTGCTTTACAGTCACTGCACTTGTAATGCCAAAAATCACTTACAGTTTGTTTCTGTGCTTCATTTCAGCTACTTTTAAATAAATGTCTCTCCCCAGGACCTGGACGAAGCGAAAGGGATTTAGTCTTAGAGTGTGAAAGTTGCAGCCTGCAGCACCAGAAAAATAAAGCGTTCTTACAAAGCTATTCAAATGGATTTCCCTCACTGATTGCTTCAGCCAAAAGTAAATTATAAGCCAGACATTATCAAAGAAAATCACTGCAGCACATTCCAGTTCATTTCACTGTACAGCGAGGATTTGAATGCAGAGGTGCAGGCCCTGGGTCACATTTTCATATTTGCTAGGCAAACTCACACACCAGAGCAAACTTTATTTATACATGTATACTTTAACTATCACTTCTGTTATTTATTATGGCAGAGGATGCCTTCAGGACATTCTTGAGGGGATGAGCTGTCTGGCATGCATATAAAAACGAAGCAGCAAAATCAAGTACAATTAAACTTAGCAGAACTATTAAAAGCCTTAGACACCCAGCAGTCAGGCAGGGCTACTGCAGGACATTTCTAAAAGCTCATGAATACAAGATAAGAGGGGAAGGGGCTGCCAAATGCCAAGGTGGAATGTGTGCTCTTGCATACAATTTCAAAAGAAATACTGGGAAACAGAGGGAAAGCAACAGACCTCAAACTGTGCCTTGTGTCAGGACAACTTGTGTCAGAGCAAAGAATGACAAGGAGAAAATACAAATGCTGAGATAAATATAGCTGCAGTTTATTAGAGAACAGCATTCTCAAAATCTAGGAAATAGAGGGGTTTCTTCAGAAAATTCTGCAAATACAGAAGGACTTAAACAAACTCTACCTGTTTCAAGAGAATTAAATGCTCTGCAGCTCAGAACATGCTGGGAAAACCAAGTCAAACTGAACTCTTTGTAAGGCCTTTTGAGAAATAGTTTGGCCAAAATTTCAAAGGCATCTCAAAAGTCACTGGGCACTTCTATTCAGGCATAGAAACAGGCACACACAGGCTCACAGGGTTTGTTCTGCCATTAGGTTTGTTTTTTCCATCTGAGTCCTTTAAGGAGGCATTACAGACATGGAAATAAAACTTCATCTGTGCGGCATTTGCCCCACAATGAGACCGTCAGGTGCACCAGGTAACAAGTGGACTTGCCTTCCCAGGCTCAGGACAAACCTGGACTGACACCCCACAAGACCCAGAGCTTCAGAGGAGCTCAGCTACCTGCCTTGTAAGAGCACCTGCTTGGATTTCTCCAGTGCCACACTCGAGAGAGACAGAGACAGAGGGGCCAGAGAGAAATTAATATCTAAAATCAGTGGGGGACTAATGGGTCTGATACCTGAGACAGCAGGAGGCTGGACTTCCCAGCACTGCGTTTCTCAATCCCTGTAGTTCTGCAGCTCCCATGGGGTTCGGCACATGGGAATCTGCTTCATCTTTCAACCATGACCTGGATTTGGCAGTCACGGAGGAGAACCTGGGACGTGCAAAAGTTCTGCATCAGCTGCACCTTGTACAGCACAGGGAACTGCCCCACTTAGAGCCAGCAGGGACACCAAAGTGGCAGCCACCGAGGAATGACCACTTTTAAAAAGAGAAACCCCCTGAAGGAGGGCATGTGAGGGCTGTGTGGAGCCAGGGTGGTCGTGTCCTCTTTAGGGGGTCATTTGAGCGAGGACACGGCAGTTGGACACCACCCTCCTCCACGCCCAGCCCTCAGCACACTTCCCCCTCTTCCCACTTCTCTCCTCGGTGTTTGCAGATGCAGTGTGGGACCACAGGCCTGGATTTAACCTGACAGGACATTCCCAGTGGAAAAATGATGCCCAAACAACCTCAGCCTCCTCAGATCTGGCTACATTCCAGATGTGGTCCTCTACAGCTGTATTACATATCCAAACTCTGCATATCACACACACGTCTCTGATAAGGAACCAGCTGCTTCTGCAGCTCTTGCCTTTGGCTGGAACCAGGGCATTATGACAGTTTTGACTCTCACTAAATTCTCCCTACCCCTGGCATATTTGGGACAGAGTCTGACTGCTCTCCCATCTCCTGAAAGAAGAGGACTTTATTCTGGATCAATTTGAATAATCCAGAATAGGTAGATCTCAGCTGGTGGGATACAGCTGAGCTTTCTGAAGATGAACATTAATAGTGCTTGAATACCCAACTCTCAGCTTTCTGGGAGGTGCCATCATAGCTCTAGGAGAGCACTGGACTGACAAACTGCAGTATGTGCTTCATCCATCACCCTGCTACACGGGAGCTCAGAGCCAGCCTCAGCCAAAGTCAATAAAGTGCCACGAAGGCTCAGGATAAATTTCAACTGAACAGCAGTAATTGTGTCTGTCACCCTCTGGAGACGTAGAGAAAGCAAAACCCTCTGACACTGTTCAAGGACCTTTAAGCTGCAGGGCAGACTGGCCATGGAAAATCCTCGAGCTGGATGAGATTGTCCCAAGGAGCAACTGCAGAGCCAGTGGGCAGGAGCTCCAAACAATTTGTTCCATTTGAGATAGAGACTTTTCCATGATTACTTCCAAGCCGGACAAGAACAAGTCTTTTCCTGCCATCTGAAATACATCCTACTAGTGTAATACTGGTTTAAGGAAAGAAAGGGAAAAAAGAAACCTATTTAAAAATTACTGCAGTTAAGCCATGCCCAGGAAACATTGTGGAAAACAAATTTTGTCATGTGGGCACTGGAGCATAGATGGGTGCTTTTAACCAAGAAGATGATTGTTGTGCTAAGCTGGCTCTCTTTGTGCTCCTCAAATGGGCTATGGATTGCAAAAATTAGTAGTTAATAATAAAATGTCAAAGGGTGAAGGAAGTGCAGGTTCCCCCACATAGCTAGGTCCCTGTTTGGGAGTTTCCGAGCAGTTTTCCACATCCATTTGCTATTCAGCCATGCTGCCAAGACGGCCAATAAATGGAGCAGTCATAGCCGTGCTTTTTGTGCTATTCATCGCCGGGCCCCGCACGTCGGACAGACGCAGCTCATTCATTTCATAAGGCCACCAAACAGAAGCCGGGTGCTGAAGGCATCCGGCCCCCGCTGACTTGGCTCAGGTCTTGCTCACCATGAGGGTCTCCACACACCACTGCTGGCCCTCGGAGCTGCTCAGTCGATGAAATTTGTGCTCCTTTCTTCCGACGGATGAAACAGAACCACAATTGTCAAGGAAATGCTCGCGGTGATCTAATAGGTCATTCCTATCTTTAACTTCTGTCATTCAAAATAGAAGGAAATAATTTTCCAGCCGTTTGAAAGTTCGCATTGTGAGCAAAATAAAGCAAAGTTCGCCAACCTTTAATTTGCTTTGTGAGTTTTTCGTCTTATGGGTATTTAAAGAAATCAGATGTGACAATTCTGGATAATTAAATTCTTTAAGAAAGGTCAAAAAGCTCCCCAAAATAGAGAAAATATAATGTTTCCAAAAGGCTGCTAAATACTTTCCAGTAGATTTTGAAATAATAATAATTTTATTTTTTTTTTAAAAGCCCTCTGTTTCTCTGCCAAGTGCCACCAAACAAATCCGCATTAAAGCCAGAATCCTCTCACACAGGCTAGTGCTGCACACTAGAAAGATAAGTTTCCTGATCTGAAAATTAATCTGAGTCATGTCTGCATTTTAGCATTTGTGAGGAGCACTTTTGTAATACTGCTAATTCCCTGATTAGTCTGACAGGACTTTTTTTCCCCAGATAAAGGGATTCTGTAACGCAGCAGACATTACCACATTGTCTTTGTGCTGTTGTAACTGCAGAGGGGAGGAATTGCAGGCTGGGATTTTCAAGGGCACATCAGCCATTCGGTTCCAGCTGAAACTCTACAGAACTGGGCACCTACCCCGGCCTGTAACCATCAGGCTCCAGCTCTCCAAAACGTACAGCAGGGATTTCAGCCCCTTCTGGCACGGATTCCTGAGCTAACCTCACCTCTTACGTTAATAATATCAAGATTTTCCTTCTCCAGCAGAGAGTGGGACTGGACGAAATTCAGCTCTGGCTTGCTAAATCCTATTTTGAGAGCTCACATGAGACTCTCCTCCTAGAAGAACGAAGAGAGTGTTTTCAGCCTCTGGCTATTGTGCACATCACAGCAGGTGAAAGCATTGTCTACAGCTCCTTACTCGTTTTCCGTGCAAACTTTCACTGCATCATTTCTCTGGAGGCTTAAGGAATGGTGAGGGGTGGGAGAAGGGAGGAGGACAAAAGGACTCTCTAGCTACAGATGCTTTGGAAAAATTTCAATGTTGGCACCTCAAAACTTAATGCTCTTGTATGTGTGAGCACCTCCACAAGGAACAGACAAAGCCTTCTCAAAGAACCTACTGGGAATGCAGTGAACCAGTGACATGACTTTGCTTCATGCTAACTTCTTACAGTGTCAGTCCTGGAAAAAATAAAAGCAGAAATGTTCAGTCCTGGGTCAAAAGCAGCTCTGTCCTTAGGGCTACATCGTCGTGTTGTGTCCTGGTCATCCAAATGTGGCTGACATCACTGGAGAAAAATGGAAAATTAGAACAAAAGACACAGGCAGACCTATCCCCACACATGGGAAGGGTAAATCAGCTCTGAGCCCAGCTGCCTCCAAACCCTGATTATTGCTACAGCTTTCTGAAAGCCAATGGTCACTAAGGACATTGAGCAACGTGGTGTCTCCTTTGCAACACAGCATCTCTGATGCAAGGGCTGTATTTTGGGCTGCAACCACTTGAATCTGCTCGCTGCTCTTGCTGTTACCCTCTCACTGCTCTCACCATTATCCACTCACTGCTCTCACTAGGAACTACTCGTGTCAGGGCAGCTCACAGGCACAAAAGGCAGGGACCCACAGTGCCTTGGAGGCGACAGCTCTTCACCCCAATAACAGTCCTGAATGACAAGTGGGAGAGAGAGATTTATCAGCGTCCTAATTAATTACACTGCAATGGAAAATTGATGCTTGTTCCCCATCTAGGCATTTTCCAAGGGTTTTTTCCCCAACTCCCTCTAATCCCACTCTGGTTATCAGTAACAAACCAGCTTGGCTGCACCTCCAGCCGTCCAGTTAATGCCTGACACAGCCACTGAAGACAAAGTTTGTCTCTGAGTACCATCCCACAAGGAATTCAGTTGTGGCAATCTGCTTAAAGGCAAACTGGCTTAGACCAACATCTGCGTGGCCGAGATCGGCTCCTGCCTGCCCTGACGAGGCCGAAGGGGACGTACTTGAACAGTGACTCAGCAACAATTCCATCCCAGATATTTATTAACTGCGTGCTTGGGAGTGACTGGTGATGTCAGAGGTCCTCACAGGGGTTGTCATTATCGGCACAGCACAGCACTGCTGCTCTTTGATTTCCTGCTCCTCCACCTGCCTCTCCCAGGAGGTTTCTGTGTGTGATTTGCGCTCTCTGCCCCAGATATTGCAGGAGAACAATTGCATAGGTTGCAGCATCTTTTTTCTTAATTTTTTTTTTCGAGTGTTGCGAACTTTCCTACTGTGAGTGGATCATAAAAATACAGACAAGCTCTCACTTAGCAGGACACCTATGGATTCGCCCTCTGCCTAAGTATTTTTGGAAATATTATTGGCTCAGCAGGGAATTAGAAATGAATAGAGGAAATGTATTGAAACATTCACAATACTTGATAGATAAATAGGCCACACAAACCCAGTTCAATTGGTTAATTATGTCTTTCCATTACACAAAAATCTTATGTAATAATCCATTCTTTTCATACTGCTATAAATATGTTTTTTCTTGATAGAACTTATTTTTATTGGATCGACAGGAATTTAGCCATGGATTTTAAGTAAAGAACAATTAGACCTAAATACAATAAAGTCCTAGGAAATGTAGCAATATCTTGCTTTAAAAATGCCAGTTTTATATAAAACAAAATAAAAAAAGTTTATGTCTAATCAGATGATCACAGCACAAAAAATGCAAAGAAGAAAAAACTGAAAATATTTTAAAGGAAGTAGACCCCTGGGAAGACAAAATTGCAGTATATTAAGAGAATGATAACAGCATTGGCACAAAATAGGAAATTTTAAATATAGACCAGTGGTTCTCAGCCTCTTCTGTACCATGATCCCATACTTCAGGGCAGAAAAATTTGGGACCTTATCCATATAGCCATCAAAAAAAGATGGGTGGTTGCCTGTTCCCTGAGGATGGAGAACCACAGACCCTCACACAGAGGATAAGGAGCCAAAACCCCTTGGAAATCCAGAAGTAGTTTCAAACAGCCTTTTGGAGGATTTACTTGGGTAATTTCTTAATCATTAACAGTAATCTATCGTCCAAGCTACAACTGTTGTTGCTGAAATATGTTAGTACCAGAAAATAGGCCCCTAAACCATTTAGGTGTCTTGGGAAATGTTAATCTTGGATCTCAAGACCTATTTTCAAAAGAGGGCTGGAAATCAGGCCTGCCTTGCTGAACAGACAATCAGCAGCGGAGAACAGCCCAAGTCTTTGTGCCGTGGCTCAGGTTTCAAAGTCCGTGAGAACCTGGCTGATGACTCCCTGTGCCTCTCCAAATCATGTCATCGTCCACCCAAAGCAATGAGGGTCCTGCACGCCAGCTTATCACCAAAGCAACCTCCTCAACCAAGATTTACCTCAGCAGCATCTCTCCCTTCCTTGCCTTGGTCTCATCCTGGCCCCAACAGCAGAGGCAGCTGTTGACCTGCACCCTCTGGGGAACTCTTTCCTTCCACTCAGGAAAGTGGCTCTGAAAACATCTCAAGGTGGTTGTTCCTCTGTTGTCATTAATCTGCTGATGAAAAGGAGGCTGACTCAGCCACCAGCATAAGCACAGATATGTTTGTAGGAGCTCATATCCCCCGACCAAATGCTGAATTCACTGGGAATCTTGCCTGCTGTGTTCTGTTTAAAATGTGAACCGAGCGCTTGATGCCAACTCACCTTCTTCTTTGTCCCTCATATCTCGTGGTCTCCTGCCTGTGCCCAGCACATGCCTATGGCAGGGCTGTGGCGTTGCTGGCTTCTTGGTTCTCTCTCTGGTTTTGGCTTTGGTCCCAAAAAAAGGGGCAGAGGTCAGCTGGAGAGTGTCACTGACAGTAACATCCTTCTCTGGCCATCCCAGCCAAGGGGAAGGTGATCGTGAAACCACTCTGTACCTTAGCTCAGATTTCACTTCACTTACCCCTGTTTTGTTTCAGCAGACATGGTGGGGTTTCAGTTAGAAAGTAAGAAGATGCCATAGGCTTGTTAACTTGAAAATATTTTATGGCAGCATCCTCACCTAAAAAATCAGCCATGTTCTCTTCACTAGTCTTACCCAACTAACTGCAGTGTCCCATGAATACAAAAAAACCTTGGAAGGCATTCTACATTCAGAGAAAGTAGATTTGCATTTTGATCTTTATGACCCAGAACTAATAACACATTTATCACTCAAATTTCATAGCTATTCTCCTACATGGGGAATGACCATGGATATGAAATGCACCTTTTCCCCCTGTGGAGCTCTGTGAGCCAGTGCCACCTTTTCTCTCTCTTTTTTTTTTGGAAGAGGTGTTGGTGGTTTTAGCTGGACTGGGAACCAAATCCGTTGTAAGCAAGAGATCTTCTGCAAAGATTTTCCTTGTGCCTGGCTATGCTGTAGGAAGTGGATGTGACTGTCTCCATGTGAGGTTTCTCAGAAGTATCCCAGCTTATCAATAGGGCATGGCACAGAAATGAGAACTCCAGCAAGAAAACAGAAAAAATCATCGAAATGTTGGGAAGGCCCCCCACACACACAAGACAAAAAGGATTTTCATGCACACAATGATTTTTTCTTGTCTCTGACTCAGATGGCCAAACACAGAGCAAATTTTCACTGTCTGGCTAGACTTGGGTGGGCTCTGTCTCCTCCCAAAGCGGGAAATGTTTATTGAGGAACAGACCTTAATGGTGTCTCTAAGTGGTGTTTGAATGAACGTGACTTAGGGACAGCTGGGGAGAGATTCAACAACTTACCAGGTAGTGTTGGTGAAACCCAGGACTGCTTCTTTCTCCACAAACTCTTTCAGGCAGATGGCAGAAACCAGGTGTTTCTGCTACGTGGCTCATCACTGCTCCGAGGAACATTCCTGGCATTTCTCCTGCAGGCTGGGTGTGCAGGGAGCACCAGCTGTACCCTGTCCAAACACCTGCCTGGGATGAGGCTTCCTTCCACCACTGCTTGTGAAAGTCTTCCCAGGCTGCCTGGTGCTGCCAGGGAGTGATGAAGATCTGGGCACTGACCTCTAGGCTTCAAGCAGTCCAGGACATGCCATATGAGGGTCTTCCCCTCTTCATCTTTTCTTCCTCACTCCACTGTTCCACTGGGTCCAAGCCATAGCAGGATGAACAAGGTGACAAAGGAGGCCACTGGAGGTTTGGGGACTACTTGACCTTGGGTTTTACCTTCTGCTACCACAGAGGTGGTGACGTCTTACACCACTTGGATACGATTCACCAAAAGATGCCTGTGGCCCTCCTGAAGACAGCGAGGATTGATGAAAAGAAGGCACTTCTGCCGTCAGTTTTTAAGCTGCACTTCTCCCTGAGACCATGATATGGCTGAACAGGTTTTCTGATTTATGTCTAGTCAGAATCAGAAGAGAAATCTAAGCAAATACGAATAAATTATGGTCAGCACACTTAGCTGGCCTGTGAACTGTTAATGATTTTCTGTTGTTCTGTTACACCCATTCATCCATGAGGTGCTTTTGTGGTGTTACAATAGAGCCTCCCTGTTCTGTGCTACTGCAGAGCAGCCTCTCCAGTGCATTTATATAATTCATACCAGTAAAATTTTCATGTGTGCTAATACATGAGACAGCCAGAGATAAGAAAGAAAGTTTGCTCAGGGGGAGGAAAAATACCATCGGCACCAGACTTAGCTGTTTGACTTAATAGCTTTCCTGGAATATACCCATCTTGCCAATAGGAGATAGTAGCTTCAGTAAAGCCATCTCCTTCACACAACATATGGGACCGCAGAGTGTGGGGAAGATGAATTCTTAGAGCTACCTTTTGAGATGTAATAGGATCGCCTGGCTCGCTCAGCCGCGCTGCCTGTTACCCATTTAATGGCACAGGAATGAAATGCATCTGTGTGTATCTATTTCCACTGGGGTAAACGTTTTTTCTGCAGCTACCAGTTCAATCACACCATGCACTGGGCTCTGCTCCCCACCGAGAGCTCCCAACCACCCCGTGGCTGATCTGTCACCGGGGCAAAAGCCCTGGGATCAACCCTGCCCCAGCAGCAGATGGGAAGGGTGAAAAGCCACAGAATCACAGAATCACAGAATCACAGAATGGTTTGGGTTGGACAGGACCTTAAAGCTCATCTCATTCCAACCCCCTGCCACGGGCAGGGACACCTTCCACTAGACCAGGTTGCCCAGTGCCCCGTCCAGCCTGGCCTTAAATACCTGTAGACATCCATAACCCCTTTGGGTAACCTGTGCCAGGGCCTCACCACCCTCACAGAGAAGAATTTCTTCCTAACATCTAATCTGCCCTCTGTCAGTTTAAAGCCATCACTCCTTGTACAACCTTCTGGTTCCTACCTTCCCTTCTTTCCTAGAGAAATCTGGCCTGGACACTGAACTGGGTGACCTCCCCACAGAAAAGCAGCAGCCATGGGGAGACACATGGCTCTGGGCCCCTGCCCCCTCCTCAGCTCTGAAACTCCTTTGTCCTCCTCGCTTGCAGTGACCCTGGATGTGGGGTCCCCTCTGTCCTACTCCTTCCTCTCTGTTCAAGCCCCCCACCAACCATCACTCTCCTCTCTTGTGGGTTTTCCCCCCCTTTTCTGATCTCTTCCGTGTCTGTATCAGTTTTCTCCCCCTTCACACATTTCCTTCCCTCCTTTCCACTATTATTTTTCCACCATTCTTCCCTCCCACCTCACCCGTAACATCCCCTTCCAAACTTCACCCCAAGGCATTTTTTCTCACTGGAACCCTTCTGCAGGAAAGAATGACTGGGCTCATAAAGCACAGCTAAATCTCTGCTTAGGCACATCTTTCCGCTTTCCCTTTCCTCTCCCTCTCATCCCTGCACACTGCAAGCTGTGGGGGCAGAGACATGATTTTCCTGCATATCTGCTGGCACACACTGCACGCTGTTGTTCTGCTGAGCTGTGAACCTCCCCAGCGCTGTAGTAAAACCAAGTGGCTTAGACAAGGGATACGGTGGATAAATTCCCCTTGTTTCTTGGAAACCTGAAAGGCAAAAACCTGTTCAGCAGAAAATGGTTGGACATTTTTGTGCTGGGAGCCGGAGGAGGGAAGAACTTTCAGCCAAAAAAATATCAGTTTTCTACTTGAAAATGGAAATGTAACTAAAGCAAATACTAATAAAAATGTTCAACTCACAATACAGTTTCCATCTAGATGGAAGAATTTCCAGGAGCCTTAGCACAGTATTTTCTATAACTTATCATGTATCATGCTTATTCTGTGTGGATTATTTATGTACAAAAAGCAAATCTTTTGTGGCTTTCTCTTGGTACAAAAGATTTTTTCAAGATTAGTCACCACAGTCAGCCTTCCTGATTGAAAATATTTATCAGAAATCAGTAAAAGATCAAAACATGAAATGTGAGGTCCTAATAGTTCATTAGATTTCTAGTAATGAATTCTTCCAGAATGCATGATTTTCACTGAGTAATAAAGCTTCATATAGTTGTTTTAAATTCTTTAGGTCCCACACTCAACCCCCCAAAAATCTTGAGAAAATCTCATTTCACAGTTTCCCATAAAACCAGGTGCAAAACAGCTGCTTTGGGCATGGAAGGATTCCTGAAGCACTTCACTGGTGTCAGTAGCCAGTGAAAAACCATGAAATCGAAGGGATTTTGATAGGTACATTCCCAATCCTTCAAGAAGGTGCCATGGAGGATAGTATGGCTGGGAGTTCCCAACATTTGCAGGAGGCACATTCACGCAGTCTGGTTTTCCAAGCTCTGTGGAACATGGCAGTCATGGCTCCGTTTGCCTGTGCTTCACTGCTGAAAACACCCTCAGTTTGCTCTGCTGATATGGGTCACCGACATCCCAAAGCTCACTGAGGGCATCCACGGAGAAAGGAACTTCCCAGCCTTCCTAAATGGAGGATAAATGGCTTTGGCTATTTTGTGTGGCTGTCCTGGGTTGCTGCTTCCTTCCCCACCCACCTTCCCCTGGATCACTTGTTCATTTATGTCCACTAAGGCCTTAGGCAAGAGGGAGATTTCACCTATAACTGTGTCCAAAGCCAATTAAAGATGAAATCTCTCCATAATTCATCTTCATCAGCACTCCTCTGATTGATCACCAGGTTTCCTTCTGCTGAGTACCTGTCTTACTATAAGCCTTGCTTTAAAATGGTTCTCCAGACAGGTTCTGTAGGATCTGTAATTTAATTTAGGTGATTCAGTCCTAGAAACATTTACCACCTATGCCCCATTCTTCCTCCACCAAACTGAATATCATTTCAATGACCATGTTTTCATCCACCTGGAGAACGAAAAGGGTGAGATCATGTAATGTAATAAAGCCTGTAAAATTAAACTTAAATCACTGAGGAAGCAAAAGGAGCAGCTGCAGTTTCCAGGTTGCTAGTTGCTGGGGGTTTTGTTTTGGGGTTCGGTTTTTTTATCAGAACTCCACTGAACTACTTCCTGCTCAGCATTAATTTAAAAATATGCTGTTCTTAACTACAGGTTAGGCATTTCACTCCCTATGCGTGGCATTTGAGGAAGACATAATGATATCTGCTTAGAGGAGTCAAAACAGTGAATCAAACATTGATACTGGAAGAATGACAGTTCTTTTTTCCACCTCTACCTTAAATGATTATTTTAAAGAAGAACGCTGCAAATTGCAACAGCTTTAACAAGACAAGTCACCTACTGGGACAAACTCTGATTCCACTGTATTGTAAAGGATGTTTTCCAGGGCCGGGGGGTAGATGGTCATTCTGGCTGTAAGACTGATGCCAGCGATATTCCTACTGTGAAGAAAGTATTCAATTTTCATCATTTGCTTAAAAAAGTACCGTTTTGTTTTAACAAATGGGAACATAAATGAAAGATATTTCTGTGTGCTCCGCTTACATGAATATTTCCCAGTGTTTTTATATCTCAGTTCTCCAAGGAATAATGTTTTCAATTTCCTTCTGAAATGTAAAATAAGACCTCTGGGCTTAAGGACTCCATAAACGATAGTTCTTACTTGCTTTCTATTTAATTAGCATGAAACAGATCATGTAATCATTCAGGGATAAATCCTGACCTCTCTGGAGAGAGAGGAGAGAAAAGGATAAAGGAATTTTCTTCTTTTGTCAATAGCAAACAAACAAATGCATAAAATATATGAGGGTGAACTGGCATTTACCATTCTTTTGAAAAGTCACCCTCTAATCAGAGGGGCAGGCTGGCTGGTGACAGAACTGATCAGCAGTTGAAGAAGGCATTTAAAATGCTGCTCCATGTGCTTTATGCCATTGCAAATTGTAGAATCATTAATGGTTTGGGCTGGAAGGGACCTGAAAGATCACCTAGTTCTATCTTACTGAAAGCAAACCAGTTTTCAACTGCTAAACCAGAGTCATTTACTTTCCACTGTCTGTATTACCTGCATATTCCAGGTCAACTTTTGGTTAAGAAGAGTCCACAGATGGAGAAGAACCATTATATAACTGTGTGTCCACAGGCAAGGCGAAACCTTGGCCCAGTGCTCTCAAAACTGTCACTATTTATTGACACTTCTCACATTTTTCCACTGCCTGTGGAAAAGCAAGCTGCAGTGCTAACACAGCCCATAATTGGTTAGAGACGCACAGCTGAGCCCTCAAGCTCACGGACTCTGGAGACCAGAGCACAGGGACTAAACCCAGGACCATTTTCCACGAGCCATTCTCACAGCCAAAGCCACGACCCCTTCTTTTCCAAAGAGACAACAAATTTGATGGCACAAGAGGCTTTCTTCACAGCCTGGGTTAGCCCTGAGCAGGTGAGGTTGGAAAGCAGCTCTGAGGTGCTGTTGTGAGTGGAAGGGAATACTTTAAATCCCATTATTACCCTGCCTGGGCATCTTTTGCTTTAACACTGGGCAGGCAGAGCTCTCCGGATACGGAACAGGTTTAGCACTGACCACAAATAGGATGCTGCTCCTCAGTCCCTGCCTTTGCAAGAGCTGCATACTGTTTTTGGCCCAGGGATTCTGGATGTTATAACCCTGACCTGCTGTTCTCCTGACTCCAAATATCTGCTTGTGCCCGTGGAGTGCAAGGCAGGTACAGAGCCAGCCCCGTCTGCTCGCAGGCTGCATTTATTTCTCCCTGGAAAGGCTTCCACGGACTCTAGATGCAGCAATAAACATCTGAAATGCCAGGAGAGATGGTCTACTAAATGCGTGAGGGTGAGGACATAAATGAGTGGAACAAGCAGGTATTGGAGGAGCAAATTAGACACTTGGCTTCCTGTAGCTAATTTAAATGGGAAATGGGAGTTGTTCCAGGTATTCAGTAAACAGCCTTGCAAATTAGCTTCCCACAGTTTCCTTATGCTGCTGTACATGTATAAAAAAACATGTACTGTGGTTCATTGCTTTAGCTCACTTTGTTTCCCAAATCAGTGAATTTTCCCTTTATTTTTGTTTTTTAGCCTGAATGTTTTCATACCTGGTTGTGAGCGAATAGAGTAGGAGATAACTGTAAGTAAGCACTGGGCTGTTAATAACCAGGTAGCCAGATTCCTTATTTGTGAAATGTTCCTTCAGCCTGGTGTTACCAGGGGATACAAAACTGCTTTTCACTAGCTGATATCTCCCTGTATGAGAGAGAGAGAGGCTCAGAACAGCTTCATATCTTCATCCCTTTTTCAATTCCTTATGAATTAACTGCAGGCCAGTTCAGGCTCCAGAGGAGAAGCACAGAGGGAAGGAATCTGCTTCCCAGAACCAGATCAGCTCCTGTTCATGGGGGAAAAGGGGTCTAGAAGGACACCTATTATTTAATAAGGGAAAAAATGGTGTAAACCAAGCAGTTACTTCAGACTCCAATTTTAGCTCCAGATTAGCTTCAAACCTTACCCCAAGATTAATCTATATGACAATAGATCTAACTGCCTGTACTTGCCCTCAAAATATCCCTTCTCTGGCTAAAGGCAGCAGTGAAGATGGTGTTGCTGAGCTCATGACAGTCTCTGGCGAGTACATACACGCCCCATAAGCTTTTACAGACAGTCCTTTCCTGCGTGCTCCCTACCCCTACACGGGATGTAACACAAGAGTAGGGGAGCCCTTCCTTTCAAACTGGTCAGAGACCATTGTGCTTCAGGAATATAAAGTCAAACTTCTGATTCCTGGGTGTTGAACCATCAGCAAAGGGGCCAACAAAGCTCAGAGCAGGACACCAGAACTACCCGCAAACCTTTTTCGCTGGGAATATTCAGTTTGCTGCGTTGTCCATTTCATTTGAGCACTAAAGGCAAAAAAGAAATCAGCATTTCCACTTCTGCTCATTCCTTATATGGTGAAATGTTAGATAACTTGTGTTATTTATAACTTGCACATTTGGTACTTTTTTCATAAAGGGGGGAGGAGGAGGACATAGTGGGCAAGAAGACTCTGGATCTTTTCCTGTCTGACTGAAGAGTTAAGAATTAAACTGTGTCATAAGAGCAGTCAACTTTATACCTATGCCTTGTAGAAGAGCAAGTCTTGACCTGGACAATTAAAATTGATGTGGTTTATGACTTTAAAAACGGGATCTACACAAAGACCACATACAGCATGGTAAAAAGTGATGGACATCAATCCTAAAGCTTTGAGCTGTAAGGTAGCCTTTACATGTCTGTATTTCAAGACCTCTACACTTCCCAACTTAGTAGCACTTCTAAGAATAAGACTCTGGAGATAAGGTTTTGGACTCACAGAGATAGAAGATGTCTCATATAAGCTCCTTGCCTTCTCCCTGCCATGGCTGAGCTGCATTTTCAATCGTGATGAGCTGCCCGACACAGCTGTGCCACTGCTCATTCCCAGGTAAAGTGCTCTCCATCCCTCTTGTCACCACCATCCAGCTGTGCTTTTTCATCTGGTCATTGTTCTGAAGGTAAATCCTGCCAAACCTCACTAAAATGACTGTTCTCCCTCCACGGTGCTCACGCCATGTGTAGTGTGGAGCCTTCCCACTCCCTGGCCCAGGGTTTCACAGACATCACTCACCAACCCCTCTTCCACACCCCAGCAGATTCATTTCACACGTGAAGGGAAGGTCACACCATTACCCTGCCACTCACCCCAGCCCCCTGATCAGCATGTTCTGACATTTCTCTGCCATATTCATGGACCAGGCCTCTTTTGAAAATTGTCAAACAGGCAATTTTATTTCATGGAAATCACTTTTGCCCAAATGACCTTTACCTGAATGCATGTGGCAGCTCCGCCAGGCTTTCTGCAGGGCTACAGCACAGCACTCCAAAGCACATAATGCTGCCCTGTGTTATCTTCCCAAAATGTCAGTTATTTTCTGCCTAGTGGCATTTAACTTGTGGGAAACCTCTCTGCATGCAACAGCCTTTGTCCTAACTCTCCACTCAGCAATAGCAATGATATAAAGAAGATCACAGGTTATTTCTAAACTAAGCCTAAAGCAAAGGTAAGAAGGGCATGACATGTGTGAATTTAAAGGCAGTCTTTAGCTGTGGTTAAAGATTGCTTGCAGATGCTGACTACTGATTTTCTTTTTTTTTTCTTTCGCCTTGCTCTGCCTCTCAAAATATTGTTTTCAATGTCCTCATTGTCTTATTAGCCTTCCCTTCCCCCTGGATCCAGCGACATGCAAAAGGAATGACGGTAGATGTTACTTTTTCCTGCTCCGTGGCCGAGAGGAGTGTAGGGTTTCAGAGATTGTAAACTATTTCTCCTGCACTGAGAGATTGACTGCATGGGTAGAGCCCATTAAATATAGCCATGCTGACAGTATCGCTTCGGAGAGTTCTGTGGGAAAAAATCTGTCTGCACTATGTTGGTACCTCCAGCCAGGCAGAGAGCTGTCTTGATAACTCATTCAGATAATGAATAAAATGTGGAATGAATTCCATGCAGGATCAGCACTCTGCTGATGTGAGAACCGGTTGCAAAACGTACGACAGGATCCTCCTGTGGCTGTTGTTTTAAGCCTGGCAAATACCATGGATTGTATATGCTAAAGTCAGGATATTATTAAAATAAACCTCTCTAAACTCCAGAGAGTTGAGATATGATGCGGCTTCCTTTGAGCTCAGGTCCCCTTATCGCAGAGATATGTTGTGTGTGAATGCAATTTATATGAAGTTCTTTAAGACCAGGACAGCCTGTTATTTCTGCCATGCCCAGGAAAATCAGGGAAGGTATGTAGCAGTAATAAATCAATTATTTCTTGCAAATTAGACCAAGATAGCATTGCCTAACAGCAGTCTTCCAGATGGTCGGGATGAAAGGTGGACTGAGCTGGAGGGGAAGGGAGGATTTCTAGATAACCAGAATAAATGGGATACACTTCAGCAGCAGAAATGGAAAGATCCAGAGGAATGACACCTGTGTATGAGGAAAGAGATATCTGGCAGCTTGGGTTATGTCACTGGGTTGGCAGAGCAGGCTTAAACAAAGACTTTTTCTTGACACCATCAAGGAGGCAAAGCCTCTGTGGTGTTGAATTAGGAGTAACCATGGGGAAAGGAAATGACAGATTTAAATAAATGTGGCGTGTTTGTACTCACCCAGTAACCTTCCTTCAAGTGACACAGGACACCTTCCAGTTCTGCCAGGAGAGATCAGTCCAATACTCTTCAGATTGGGATGTTGAAAGCAATAGTAATTACAGTAAAAACCATTTAAAGAGGTTTCAATCTTGCAAGTCTTTATCACATCTAACTTCCAGAAGCTGTACAGTGGTCAGCTGAGCAAAGCCCATAACCAAAGAAACTTGATGCTAATTAGCTAAAAATTAACATTAACTCATTAATATTCATATCTTGAGATAATAAAATATGACATCTACTAACACAATACATTAATATTAATTATTTTAATGTTGTTCTGTTACAAATGAGAGGTAAAACCCTGAATGTTATTGAAGAATATCTGTGCATTGGTTCCCAAGAGGCAGCAGAGTTTGCTGAACAATCTTGATTGTCAGCAAAATGGGTGATTACACGAGTCCTTCAAGGAGGCAGAGGTTCAAACCCAGAAAAGTCCCTGACTGCCCACCAGGGATGGCCAAGTGGGAGCCCAAGTAGCTGAATCCAGCCCGTGAGGCTGTTCCCTGTGGCCTTGTGACACGCCAAACCAAAGAGATTAAAAGCATTTTTGCAGGTATTTGTCAGTGAGGACCCAGAGGGTCTGGTGAGGCACCGCCCAGATGCTGGATCTGAACATCTGGCTGGGAATAAGAGTGGCTCTGGAGTGTAGGAAAGCTGATGGTGATAAACCAAATAATCCCCGCTAAGTCTGCGTAACAGACCAACGTGTCTCTCCCTGCTAACTCCGAGAGGGAATTAGTCACTCAGAGGATTTGAGATGAACCTAAAGGAACAGCTTTGCGCTTTGTGGGAAGCAAGAAACACTCAACATCATTTTGTGCCTACGCCTAAAACACTGGTGGAGAAGTACGTGTTTCACCAGAGGCGTTTTTTCCAGTGTCTCTCAAATTGCTGCCACTCTCACAGCACTCCTAAGACAATCCTTCTGCATAATTCTTTCCCCCATCGCTGGGTTTGCTCGGGTCTAATTGCACTGGGGCAGCTGGTGAGGGCACGTGGTGCAAAGGCTGTGTAACTCACGGGGGACACGCTCTGAAAGATCAGGGCAAAGACAGATCTGTGTCCCTCCTACCTCGTGCAGATTCTGGGCTGAACTTGAACATGGAATAGCCCCATGCTCTGCTACAAATTAGTTACAGGCCCCCCACCGCTGCCCCCATGACAACGTGAAGATCAAAATCAGCTGAGGGCTCTCACCAGGCACTGGGTCTCACTCTGTGTTTTGCATCAGCCCCACTGTCCTCACCAAAATGACTATTTTTCCCTTTGCAAAGACAGAAAACATCCACATCTGCTATATTTGGATGCTGGACATCTGAAAAAAGAATCACCCATGAAAACAGCCTGAATGAACCTGCTGAATGGCAAACCACTGCCAACGAGACTGAATGATTTTTCTAGCAGAGATGTTTTCACTGTTTTTTCCTCGGAAAAAAATAGAAAAGGATGGGGGAAGAGCTGGTTTCTTTTCTCATGCATGCACCCATCATCAACAGCTTTGTTAAGGCCAGAAAGTGATTTCTGGGTTGTTTTTCTTGTCCTTAAAACTTGTAAATTCAACAAAAGTGTTTTGGCTGTTATTGCGAGGTAATAAATACAGAACCTCAGAGTACAGAAATTCCAGGGACAGAAGTATTTAAACGAGACATGGTGAAACAGAAACACGAATCTCTGAGAATGAGGCAAGGGAAAACCAAAAAGCAAGGGAAGAGGATGAGGGTTTGTTCCAAGGTCTCCTTTGTAAGTGAAGAGGGTGGGTGGTTCGAGATAAAATCAGGAATTTGACTGCTCAGGACAGATGGATTTGAAAAAGGAAAAAAAAAAAAATACATCTACAGGCCAAACTAAAAATGGTTATCACGGTGGAGTTATGGGCTGCTTCAGGCTGCCAAGACAAATAGCTTGCATCCCAAAGCAGTAAAGGTTACATGCATGGAAAATGGAGCTATCCCTGAGGATTAACTAATATACTACAATTATTATTACAATTTTATCAAAGAGTTTTGAGAGAACCAGGGCATGCTGAGCTACCTAGTCTGACTGCGTCTACAAGAGTCTTAAGAAGAGATGCTCCAGCCTAAAATTTTTCATCCTCTGATCTTCATATTCTGGCTAAAATCAACTAATGTTGTTTGAGAGGTGAAGGCAGTGTCACTTCAGCAATTAACCAGAACCATTTGAGGTTATTGAGGTACTGAAAATGCTTTGAATTTCAGTGAGTTTGAAGTCATTTACTAATAGGCCTCATGCCACTGCTGTAGGAGGTATACCCAAGTGAAATGCAATCACTTGTGGAATTTCAGCTAAGTGCAGGTATCATAGGGGAAAAGAAATATCCACACTTCTGACAAGGTTGTATCAGTCTCCACTGATCTGCTGTTTTAGTAAAACTGCCAAGGTATTCTGAAAGCCACTGTGTCCAGCCTGGCACTTACTGTGATGCACTGCTAATATACATTATTATGTAATTATTATAGATCTATGCTTGTTATTATATAAGAATATCACTTCTTTTTGGAGTGACCTTCATGGTTGTAGGAGAGTGTAAATTCCCTCATGTCCCATATTTCTCCAAGGAGTGTAGCCTAATGGCTAGAGGAAAGGACAGGACACTGGGATCTTCCTTCCCAGCTGTGCAAACTGTGAGGGCCAGCTTCTCTTCCACACAAACCAGTGAAACTCTGCACTGAACTTTCCCGGGAACACGGTAAAACCCTTAATCTCCCGCTGCCTTCCTACCCTCTCCTGCAAGACATCAGGCACACCAGCCCAGCAAAGCCCTTCAGCAAACGCCTGAACCTCTGCAGCCAAACCCAGCGCTTGTGGTGAGCAGAGCTCTGGGTGTGCTGCTGCTTCCAGAGCCAGGAATGAGTGGGGGGCGACCACATCCATCCATCCTCCAAAGGATGTTTCAAACATTAAGTAACAGGATTCCTGGAGACTGGGCACAGGATGCAACAGAGGGAGATTATCATTTCTATCCCTATTCTTAATAGCTATTAATGGAAATGGGTGATAAAGTATCTCTATCTACACATATGCAACGCCTCTCTCTCATCCTGTCAAGGTAGAGCATTATCCTGTAAAAAAACAGGGGTTCAGGCTGGGGAAGGGGCAAAAGAAAAAGGAAAAGTTGTTTATAACACGTTAAGCACAGCTTGGAAGTTTGTACTCTGATTATCCCCCTGGAAGCCAGAACCTACCTACAGGGTGTGTTGAGTTAGTTCCTCATTCCTTCTTTGCTTTTTTTTTTTTCAAACTTCTTTTGAAATCCCGGTGTGTGGAGCATACCTTGCCCCGGGGGAACATATTGCTGAGCCATTACTCACACTATAAAAGGGTGCCACTTCTCACTCCTCCCTTTCTTTGAGGCCCCGTTTTGAGGCGAGGAAAGGGCTGACTGGCCAAGCCACCAGAGCCCAGGGTTAACCAGCCCTGGGGCACTGAGCAGGGCGGCTGTGGGGTGCTCAGCCATGGTGCCTGGCTCTGGGGAGCTCCAGCCTGGGGTCAAGGTAGGCTTCAAAAGCACAGCCTGAAGCTTTGGTGTATCTCCTAAAGCTGTTCTAGCCTGGGAGCTGGGATTGGCTTAAGAGCTTTCTTTGGGGGGGATAGTTCCCTGTGAAAAACTACTTTCTGTCTTCTGAATGAGTGGGGATTAGGAGGGAGTGAAAAAAGGGGGTGTGCTCTGAAATTTAAAGGTAAAATCCCTCACTCCCAGCTTCAGTGGACTCTGTCCCTTTTCTGTTTGCTTTTCCCTCGGCATGTGCCGGCAGTTGGCCCCAGCTGAGGCTCATGTGGGGTCACGTTGATGCTCAAGTCCCAGCAAGGCTCCAGAGCTTTCCCCTTCCCCTCAGCACAGTGCACAGCCAGGAATCCTCACAGGTGTCAGGGCTATGAGGAAAAAGGAGAAATTTTTTTATGGTTTATAATCTTCTCTGACTTCATACACCCCTGTGAACCTGCAGCCTTCCAGCTCCGTAACACACGGCAACCCAAGCAACGTGAATGAGGAGAAAATCATCAATGTAGTTAGCAGTGTACCATAAAATTCACTGATTAAATTACTGGATAAATATTTGAGTGGATCTAGCTGACAGGTATGTCATGCATGCAGTCTCAAAATAGGAAGGCAAAGGGAAATGAGGGAGAAATGAGCCAAGGAACAGGAACAGGAATGTGATTTCTGGTAACACAGCTCATGTTCATCAGTGCCTTTTTGGCAATACAGAGGATGTGTGTGGTGAAACTGAGAGCAAGGCACCACGTTAAAATAAACTGAGAGAAATTGCAGCTATGAAAAAACAGAGCATTAAGCAGCAGATCTCTGGGAATAAGGCTGGTGAACGAATTTATGGGGATTTCCATCAGCTGAACCTGGCAGGTAGTTTTTAACATGCTTGCAAGAAACAGAGGCAGCTATTTCCAGCAAAATCTTGGGAAGCTGGGGCGAATGTGGGCTCACTGGAGAGGCACGATGCTCTCACCAGCCTCTGATGGTGCTGGGCTGTGCCTCCACACTGGCTCCTCCACCTGCCATCTCCACGAGGGGCTGGCTGTTCCTTCTGCAGCCCGAGGATCTTGTGTTTAATTTAAAAAGATGAAAGGAAGAGTTTGTCCTGCTGTACAAACGCATCAGGGCAGTGCGTGGCAGCCAGCAGGACTCTGCTGATGAGCTGTCAAGACATGCACAGCACAACTCCAGGCAGCAGCATCAGGGCAGGATTAGGCAGCACCACATCCATCAGGTCAAGCCTGAGAAGGTCTCTAAGGACAGGCCGATCATATTTGTGCTGTTCCAAGTAAACAGTCTGCACAGGAATCACTTTAAAACACATCTAATTCATTTTTGACCGATTCTGCAAATGTTTCCCCTTTCCTCAATGCGGCATTGACTGGCCCTGCAAACCATTTGGCAGTGGCCCGGGCGGTGTGTGCAGTCGCTCTGCTCCTTGATGTTACCTCATCAAAGAGCAGCTGAAAATGGTATTTCCAGCCAGACGGTTTTCGAGAATGGCCGGTGAACTCGCTCTGCCCTGTGCCCTCCAGAGAGGCTTCCTGTATGCCACTTCAGTGATAAATTTAAGATTGCGACATGCTGACCAAAAAAAAAAAAAAAATAAAATCATGACAGGCTATTTTTGGTTTCAAAAGAAACTCCTCTTGCTGGGTCTTTTTGAGCCCTCACCTCCACGTACAGCTGCAGAGGAGAAGGAAAACAGGATGCAGGGTTGTAGAGCTGGAGGAATGGAGCGTAAATCAAAGGAGACAAGCTGGTCCCTGTGTGGTGCCTGGGTTAGACCCCAACCTTTGAGCAAGGTGAGCATTTGTCGCTTGCTGGGGACTCTCCCAGTAACAGCTTTGCCCAGCTGCCTGAACGTTTACACTGGGCCATAGCCGCGTCTCACTTTTTCCTCCCACTGTGTCACCTCCTTCCCTTGTGCTGACAAGTGATTTAGACAGCCTGCCCCGCTGGCCCTGCATTTGAAATGTAAATCAAACATGGGACATAAAGCTGGGTTTCAAAGTTGACTATTAACTAGGGCGGAAGGGGTGGCGTAGCAAAAACAAACAGTTCCAAGTTCAAGTCTAAACCATGAGAGCAGGCTGAAAACCCTTCCTGCTCTCCCATCGCCAGCCAGCGTGAGGGTGAGCGCTCTCCCTGGGGCAGAACGTGCTTAGTGGCTGCCTGAGCTCCTATCCCAGGTGCCTGGACTCCAAATCATGTCTGACAACAGACTTCAAAGGGAGGAGGGTGCTGGGATGCTCTGGCTGGCATTGCACATCAGTATGCAGTGGCTGTAGTCACAGAATCACAGAATGGTTTGGGTCAAAAGGAGCCTTTAAAATGTCACCTAGTCCAGGGCTCCTTGCAGCTCCTGATGTCCTGGAAGCTTTTGACACTGAGCTCTGCAGCGTGCTTGGTCCATTAGCTAACACCCCAGAACACTTCAGCAGGCCCTGCCACGGAAAAGCTGGTGTTTGAAAGCAGCATCTCCTCAGCCTCCACCAGGAGAGTTAATGGCCAGCTGTACCTCACAAGATATGGGGGTCCCCTGAACCAGGAGGCACTTCTGCTGTCCTAATGCTTTCAAAACAGTGGAAGTTTTGCCTCAAAACTATTGGAGGCCCGAAGCAAATCAGTGTGAATGTGGTTTTTATCAAGTAGAGTGTAGTTTTACCATTACAGAATGTAGTTCAATATTTATTTACCTGTCACCCCAAATAATTCTAGATGGGGGAAAAACCCAGCAACAACACTTATTTTCTTTGAGATGATTTCTACTATGACTTAGAAATTTGTCTTTGATAAAGTACATAACAGTTTCCTGGACCTGGCGTGGTCAGCATCAAATCCTGCCTGGATAGGAAGTGAGATTTCTTTGCTCTCAAGGGCAATCTAACAGGGAAGAACATCCTCACCTTTTTTTGAATTCCTTAAGGCAGTATTTTTAGTGCAAGTTTTCTGCCAGTGAAAGATGGTGAGAAGAGCAGCCGTGAAAAGTGCTGTTCTCCAGCGAGCAGTGATGGTCCTGGCAGTGCTGGGCACCAAGCTGGCTGAGCAGGGGACAGCTCCAGACTTCAAACACCCTACTCTGATAGATGGGTCATGGCCCGTGGTAGGCAGGATGGTGTCCTGGACTCCAGGGAGCACCTCTGACTGTCAGCCGGGGCAACCTCGGGCACATCAACGCATCTTTCTTCCCCTCAGTGACCCTATTTGTGGAGTGACAGCACTTAGCCGCTGTTGAAGACTCATTCTGGGGAGGGAAGCAGTGCTGTGGCACTGCTGAGCGGTGTTTCCCCGTGTCAGCTCTGGGTTTCTGGCCCCAGGGCTGCGCTGGCACCTCTGTGTGCACAGGAGGCTGTTCCCTCCCGGGGAGCAGCTGCACCCCGGTGCTGTCTGAAGGCAGAGAGCACCAAGCGCAGTCTCACACGAGCTGCTAACCAACATCCCCGTTAAAAACATTCCCCTACTGATAGCTTGGGCTGCTTTCAAACAGGCTCTGTCATCTCCTCCAATATGGGAAAGCACTGTCTGAAG
Source organism: Lycocorax pyrrhopterus obiensis (assembly GCA_014706295.1). Classification (NCBI taxonomy): domain Eukaryota; kingdom Metazoa; phylum Chordata; class Aves; order Passeriformes; family Paradisaeidae; genus Lycocorax; species Lycocorax pyrrhopterus. The sequence continues at coordinate 3,463,994 of JACSVZ010000012.1, forward strand.
CCATATAGGATTATGACTGTGTCCTGGCCTTCCTGTAACTGATGTGTCACTGCAATGAAGGGAACTGCTCTGCTCCTCATTAGGCAGCATTGCAGAGCACGTCGAAGCCAATTTACCAGAGCAGCACTGAGGATATCATCGCACGATCTCCATTTCCATTAAACAACTGGATCTAACTCTCTTTTATTTTTAGGCTAACCATGCTGAGCTTTCAAATTGCCTTGATGATAATGTGGCTTTTAACTGATTTGTCGTGGCTGGTCGTTTTGCACATGAAAGTTGCTACTAGCTGATTAGGAGAAAAAAAAAAATCCACCATTGCTTCTTCTATTGCTCAGGAAATTGCAATCCTCAATCTGCAGCTTGAAAAACATGTTGCCATGGAAATGATGCTTATGCTGTCGTAAATAAAAGTATTCCAGGGTCACCAGGGTCTGCAGCACAAGCAGGGGCACAAACACTGCCTGGAAAAGTGCCAGAGTGGTTTAAACATATAGGAAGATAATTTTAATGGTATTTCACTTTCACTGTTATCATCAGAAGGACTGATGAAGGTTAACACGTAGCTATAACCTCGGCACAAAAGCAAAGCAGAAAAAGTCTTGGCTCTTGGTATTAATAAGAGTAGAGAAAACCATACCACAGCCCTCCTGACCAGTGTTTCCCAGCTCAGCCAGAGCAGTGTTCTCTTCCCACTGCATCTCTCACATCCAGCAGTGAAATCCCACTGTCTGTTCGCTCAGGTGCAGTTTTATTGGATTCATTAACACAGCACACGAGAGCTCAGGAAAGCCAGTTGGTGCTGTGAAATGCTGTGTCATGGAGTGCTGCTGATGCAGTGAATATTCCCCGACTCTGTGGCTACATCCCACCCACAGCCCAGGAAACCATGGGAAATTGGCCTTTTCCTCAGAGGGGAGACACTTTTGAGCAAGATCCCAGCTGAGGGAAGGCGCCCCTGTGCTTTTCACTGCTCCTGTGCGAGGGCAGTGGGAAACAACTCCCTGCAGGACCAAGAGGCAGCACGGACACGGTTCCAGAGGAGAAATCCGGAGGCCAGCAACAGAGAGGGTTTGGGATGTGTTGGTTCATGCGAGTGTTCAGGAGGAAAGCAGGCAGTTACTGTTTCTGGTGGGTTCTTAACTGTTCAATGGACTGCTCAATGGCATTAAATGGGCCATACCCTGAAGCTGCCTTGGGCAGTATCAGATCAAGGATACACGCTTTTCTCTTTGTGTTTTTAATACCCACACAAGCATTTCGAGCACAGGCAGTCACTTTAAATAAAACTACAGAGATTGCAAATGCCACAGCTTGCTTATTTACTTACTGTCTCTTAGTCTGCCCAAAATGTGGAAATAATATTTCCAGAGATGCTGGAATTCATGTGCCTGTTGAGAATCCTGGCTCCTGTCCTGGATGATATTGCATATTCAAGGGATGATTCACTCACTCCTGAGAGGGAGGAAGGACTGTACCAGCTGTACCACCTCTCCGTGGCTGACTGACAGCCTGGTGATGTTTCCACAAGGAAGCCTCATGCCTCCAGGTTAAGCCAGCAATTATGGCACAAACAAAAGAGACGTGAAATGGGGAGATGAATCACTGAGAGACCAAACAAAAGAGAATTGGAAAGGTGATGCCCAAGCCAGACTGACAACAAAATCTTCATTTGTCTCAGCCCAAAATGTGCAGAGAGGATTCTGCATTTCTTTTTTGTGTAAATCAACAATTGTACTTTGCCGTCTGCAAAGGAGGATTTGGGAGGGACCAGCTCAGCTTTTAGGGCTTTGTCACCTCACTCCTGTGAGAGGCTGGTAAAACCTACAGCCAGCAGCCCTCGGATAAAGCCGAGTAAGACCCAACCCTAATACTCTTGACTGCTCCATAAACTGACTTAAAAGTTCAAGAAATAGGTTTTCCCCTTTTGTACTCCAGTTTTTAAAAAAAGCTTTCATCCCTGTTGGGAGAGGAACTGTGTGGGATACGGGGCTGATACCATGTGCATTACACACCTCACCATAGATTTATCACAGGAGGGCTGGCCAGGGCTTTGAAGGCAGCTGACGGCTCCCAGCTGGCCAGGAACTCACTCGTGTGGCCTCTGCAGCTTCCTAATGGGAACAGGGTGGAAAACCTGGGCTCAAAGGTTGCCCAGAATGACTAAGAGAGGAAAAATCCCTCCTGCCACTCCTGTGCTAATCAAAGGGGTGTGGAGAAGAAGTTCCAATTCCTCACTGCCAAAGAGGAAAATAAGATAAATATATAGATATACATAGAAATTACACAGCCAATTCCTGTATTAAGGAAGAAGCTTTCATGCCATCAAAATCAGTCTTGAAATTAATCTTGCTTGTGGTGTAGGGAAACTGAGCCAGATAGCCCAAGCTCCCTTGAAATGTCTTTCAAACACATCTAATCTGTTTACTCCCAGGTTTTACTGCTGGCGGTACCTGGGACTTCGCCTCTGAGATTTCCTACAGTTTGTGATCCCAGCAGGTCAAAGTTTCCAAAGGTGGGGAGAAGAGGCAACCCCTTCCCTGCCTGTACGAAAGATATGTGCCTCGGGGCTACTAATTTAGAACCAATGAATCAGGAATAAGCCCCATAAAACCCATCCAGCACTGGTGTTTACAGAGCACCTCCTCTGAGCAGACAAAGGCGTGTGTCAACAGGGAAAGTGCCGTGTAGTTTGCGTGGCTCGGCGTATTGAAACAGCTTTTGCAGAGATGAGAACATGTTGCCAGGGAAGCAGGAGCCCGCACGGGTAGAGGTGCCCTCCTGCTCCGTAAATGGGAAAATGGAGCTGCCCCTGCGCTCCCCGCTTTTTGTTTTCATTTTTGCAGCTTAAGAAAAGGCAGAAAAGGCAGTTTTTCCAGAGGCTGGTTAATGGCCCTTCTGCACAAACTGCATTTTGCACACATTTAAAAATCTTGAGCTAGATAACTCTTTGACCTAAAATATAATAGGTTCTTTTTTTTTTTTTCTGATAGCATCTGACATTTGTACATTTTAATACTCTATTTTTGAAGCAAGTCCTTTCTAACTTGAAGAACAAAGTGGCCAGGCTGTGGCTCTGGATGTGTGTGCACCCCCTGCACGTGTGTGGGTGGTGGCTGCTCTGAGACATCGCCAGCCCAGCTCTGGGGCTCACCAACACATTTCAGACCACCGGGAGACATGTCCCAGTCTGGCACCAAGAGGCCCAGGAAATGTGCCCGGCGCAGCTCCCGTTCCCATGGTGTGTGGTCCCTGGGGTGATCAGTGTCATGCCCTGCCTGTGAACCATTCCCCAAATTTTCTCTTCCCCAGAGCTCTGTGTGTGTGTGTGATATGAGACCAGGTTATATTAAGCCCACTGCTCAAAGGACCAGGGACGATGGCTCCCATGGGCACATAGCAACTACGCTACAGAAAGAGTGAAAAATTCAGGGAACAAGTGGCACTGTAATCCATCTTACCTACCCGGAATAGATGTATCCATGTACTGATCTCTATAAACACACCCTTTTCTCCATATGGGTGGGTATATATTTATATGCACCAGCCTCAAAATACCAGTAAGTTTTTATTAGCCCCATTTGCAGATGGGGCGATGATGACAGACAAAGTGCTTTGATCCCTCTAGGCTGCTCCTCCTCGGGAGGGGAGAGCTGCAGTCTGCTCTCCCTAGGAGAGGTAGGAGAGGGAGGTGAGTTCCCCAACCCCAAGGAGCTCCTTGGTGCGGAGATCTTGCTCAGCTCTCACTTGGAATCATGCTGGCAAATAAACATGAAAGTGAAATCGGCATTGTGAGATAGTTACGCAAGAGCGGGCGGATCCCAGGACTCAGCCATTGTTCCAAACGTTTAATTAACATTATGAAAGCTGATTAAAGGAAAATCTTTAACCTCCAGGGAAATCCCATTTTCTCTCACTTCCCATGCTGCTGTAATTTTCACAATGTAAGAAGGAAAGTGTTATTTCAAGGCATGATTCATATCAGCTACGACCTGATCTTTGCCACAGTCATGTCCTGCATCTTAAATAATCGCCAGCAGTGACACCAGACGGGGACACTTCTGAGACAGCATTTTTCCCCCTTTATCCCATGACCTGAATTGCCATCATAATTTCTAGACTTTGTGTCATCCTGGCATGACGACAAGTGTTCACCCACGCTCCAGAACTAAAAGCTGGTTCACAAGGACAGCGATACCTACCCAGACACAGCATCTCAGATACAAAGTGCGAATGACACGCCACAGTCCGGCCTGGTAACAGCAGGGGCTGTTTGCTTTGGTCACCACAGCAAATTCCTTTGAAGGCAGGAGTGTGGAGCACCATCTTCAGTGACTCCCATCTAACCTTGAGCGAACCACTTACTCTTTCTGCTCTTTTGGAATCGGGGGCAAAGGCAGTGCCACCTCTGAGGCACTGCAAACTCATGAATGTAACCAGGCACTGGAGATGTTTAGGTGGAAATTGCTATTGTACATCATGTTAGTGGAGAGATTTGCTTTCAGCTGCGGTGGGTCTGTGAGCAAGCACAGCCCCCCAGTACTCAGCTGTGCATGGGTGGCACATTGCCTCTCTGCTCTTCCAGGACTATTTTAATTACATGGCATGGCCCATCAGAGACCTAACCCCAGGATCTAATCCTGGAGGCAACGGACAGCTGACTGTCTGCACTGTGTACTCGGAGAAGCTCCCTTGGGGCTGCAGTGAGGGCGATGCAGACGATGGGACAGGAGGACAAGCCCTCGCCCCACACATAGAGCAGGCACCTGCCCAGGGACAGCCAGGCCCTGGTCACCCCCTGGCCAGGGCACCACCAGCTCCTCGACCTCTCTGACATGTGAGTGGCCCTGGGTCCTCCCCTGGTTAACAGAGTCTGGGTGGATGCTGCATCTATAGACATCCAAATCTAATTCAGAACACACACGGCTCCAGTCCTTTCCGAGCGTCAGGCTTATATAAATACATACACATATAAATACATGGTACAAATACAGCCTCTGGCAGCAGGAACAGTCTCGTACTCAGATCTTCAGCAGTTCTTCCCATCTGTAGATCCTGCAGGTCAAAGACATTGCAGAGCTTCAGGAACCATTCTGAAAAGGGGAATGATTACTTTTTCCCACTGTTGTCTACATGTACATGATGCAAAATCCATTTTAATTACGATACAGCAGGGTCATCCTCACTACTTTGAAGAACAAGCACCACTTTTGTGCACACAAAGACATTAGTAAAGCAGAAGCTCTATTTATAGGATGAAATTCCTCCTTCAAAAAGCACTAGAGGTAAACCAAATTCACACCGTGAATGCCAAATGTACGAAATTCTGACTCAATAAAAGGCAGACAGCTGGGTATTCTGATAAAAATGTTTCTTTATTTTTTAATTTTTCTTTTCATTACCTGGATTCTGTGTTTGTCAGAGCAACAAAAACAAAACACAGTTTCTTTGATAGGCGGCAAATCTGAAAACAATCCTGCAAATAGCACAACACAAAAACTCCCACAAAAAGGGAAAGCTATAAAATTTGAGAGGCGACGAGGCTTTCAGAAGTGCCAGTTTCCCAGTGCAATGGCTGGAAGGGTGGCCTGGCCTGGCGGCAGTTCAATCATTTTGTAACGAAGGACAAATACTTTCAACATCCTGAGAAAGAGGGCGGGGGGACGGGGGCACGACTCCCTTGCTTTCCCTCCTCCTGCTATTCTTTCTCCTCCCTCCCCCCACCCCTCGGATTTTCAATAGCTCTTTAGTGTTTCCATCAAAGGCTTTTACCATTCATCCTCCCTTCTGGTGCCTGCCTTCCACCTGTCTATCCATCACAGCCCTAACCCAGGTCCCTTTTTTCCCCCCCCTTTGCTATTTTTCACGCGCTGGGATTTGTTTATAAGCTTCTGCATTACCTAAACTGCAGGGGAAGAGGCTGCTGGGAGGAAAGTGAGAAAGCAGGATTAAGGAGGAATAATTCAGCTCCATTGCATTTCCATCTGAACGGTCATAAAATGTGCAAATCCTGTTCCTGGGAATTTCATGTCAGAGGCCTTCCCTGCCACTGCCCTTCCCCGTACCCCTTCTCTCTTTCCCCCTCATGGAAAAACAAGTGTTGGGAGGGATGCCTGTAACTCCAGGGACCCCTAAAGCCACAACGTGTGTGCCAGCAGGGAGGAGGCTCCCAGCAGCACGTGTGCAGGGAGACACTCCAGATGTGGCCATAAACTGCGGACAAGGGGGTGGGAGGCTGCAGGGATTGGGTCCAGCAGGACAACAGGAGTGAGCAGGGAAAGGCCGCTCAATGTGACAGCTCCCAACACCCCCAGCTAATTAATGAGCCTGGGTAAAATACAAAAATAACCTTTCAGGTTTGTTGGCTCTGTAAGCAAATCATACAGAAATATATGATTCAGACCCCAGCAACTTGAAGAGTTTCTACTCTCTCATTTTTAGCTCATCACCATCACAAGGCACCAAAACAGGCACAGGCCAGCTTTCTAGAGCCCAGAGATCCACCAACAATCCACCTGTCAGCAAACTGTGAGACAGAAGAAGGGCCACTCCTCTGGACAGGTCAATGGAGATTTGTCACTGATTCAAGCAGAAGTCACTGCAGCCTCTGGGCACTGTTGCTACCTGACCAAACACTCTCAGAACAGCAAATAGTGCTAAAAAAGGAGGTGGCCCTCAACCTGTCCCCAACCCTAGTGGGCCCACAAACCTTTTCTTGGTGGAACTTCATGTCGTATCTGCTGGACCTGGCAACAGCTAGCAGCTATCTTCCACTTACAGACACATCCCAGAGATACTGAGGATCACCCAGCAGGTAGCACATGTTAAAATAAGTTCCTTTGATTGGCAGTTATTTATTATTTTTAAATAAAATGAGAATAGACTGAATGGGTTGCTCAGCAGCAGCTCAGTTCTTTGTTTGGCAACTTCTTGGACAGTTTGACCATACGTATGACAACACGAAACAAATTTCACTTGCTTGCAGCAGCAGTTGGCTATAAATTCAGTCCATCAATGATTTATAGCTCTAGCAGCAGTGGGATATATGAAATGAGAAGCCCTTTCATCCTTAAACTGCTCTGCAGTCTGGTAGAGACGATGAAAGCCATTGTTCCTAAGGCCAGAGGAGAGCAGGAGTTCATTCAGCTGTGGTAGGAGGAGGTGTGCAAATTGGGTCCAAAGGTGAGAGGAGGCCTGGAGAAACAGCAGCCCTTGGTTTCGCAGAGCAGCCAGAAAGAAATCCTTAATGATGCTTCACCTTGCTTTGCAGGCTGGAGGGGAGCAGTATTTCCATCAACTAAATGATCTCAACCCTTTGGCTTCCCCGAGGGCACTGCACCAGGACAGACTGGGATCGCTCACCAGAGTCGCTCTCAGATGTTCGTGCTCTTCCCACCCGCCAGCAGCCCCGAACCTGAGCATGTCTTTGGCACAGCAGGTGGGATCCTTAATCCTGCGGAGGGCCAGCCCCAAGCGAAGATTAGCAGAAGAATCTGTTTTCATTAAAATCCAACCCACCATTACCGTCCTCTCTGGTTTGGTTTAAAACACGCATGTCCAGCTCTCGCAGCAGCTCTGTTTCTGCAGGGAAAGGGCAGTTCAGCAACCTGCCTCTTCACTTTCTAACGTCTTCCTTTCTGTTAATCAACAAGTAACTAAGACAGACACAGTGAGGAATGTTAAATGCACCTCCTCCTGGAGAATTTTGCCAGCAAGATCACTGAAATTGGGATTTTGCCTTTATTATGTTGCTTTTGACCGTGGAACTGGTCTGATTTTCCTCCCAGTGAATTTTTTTTTTTTTGTGGAAAAAAAACCCCCCACAAAACAACAAAACAGGAAAAGACATACAAATAAACACTAATACGTACAGGAAAAATACAAAACTTAGCACCGTGCACTCCCCTCATTATCAGACAAAGGTTGGGAAGGGTTCACAAGTGTAAAACTCTCATGTGAATTATGAGATTACTGCTCAGTTTTCTTTCAAGTCGTGGGCTGGAAACAGATGGTGGCTGTAGCATTTATGACGGCACAACATGTTACTGCAAGCCTAGCCATCTCTCTCTCTCTCCTCTCAAAAATGCAGCTGCAAGGAAAGTTGTGGAAAATCACATTAATAGTCTCTTCCACCACACAGTTTTCCAGCCCTTCATCCCTGGCCAGCACATGGACAGAGCCATCTTGTATGCCAGCAAGAATACTCTCCTAATCCCTGTCCTGAATAGTTACCACTGACTGGCTTATTTAACAGCTAGTTAAAATGTGAGGTTTGTTAGCATTGCAAAAAAGCCTCCAGAAAGCACGTCCTTAAGGTCAGGGCAGATGCCATGTGATCCCAAGGGCTCCCTAAGGGAAACACTCAGAAAGAAGCCATCAGACTGTCTTTCAACTGTTTATTATTTAAACATTCGGTTCAGGCCAAGCAGGTTGATTTATAAAGAAGCAGAAAGACAGATATAACAATTGCAAAAGCATCTCTGTAACTCCGGAGTCCAAATCTCATTTCCAAGCAAGAGTAGAAACTTTCACAAGGGCAAAGGCCTCTGGATTTTCAGTCAGACTGCCTCACCGTGACCACAGGCTTAGAAGGACCTGGGTCTCTGAAGATACAAAGAGCAACTAACCCCGTATTTAAATATCTTGCCTGTACACAAGAAAAAAATGTCCATGTGCCTCAGTCCTGATGGAAAAGCCTTGCTGCCTAAAATATGTTCATACCTGGACTTGAACCCTTGAGCCGAACCTGGGACACAACCCCTCCACTCTCAAGGCACCAGAGAGGGCTCTGCTGACACCAGGGACCTCTTCAAACAGTACAAAACTGTTACCTGGTATCCCTAGGATTTCTGTGTGCTTTACAAATGTGAAGCAATCCTGTACCACATCATTTCTGAGAGCATTAACTCTCTGGGATTCCCAAATCAGGATTTTAGAATTACTTCTTCACTTGAGTTAATTAAGACTCCGTCAAATAATAATTTTTCCAGACAAGTGTCACTGCTGTATCTGAGCATCCATGTCGCTACTTTCACTTTGCTGGCCTCACTACCTGCTTGGGAACATCAGCACCAACTTTATGTGCTCATCCTTCGCCACTCCAGCGTGCTCCTGCCATGCTTCCTGCAGCCAGCTACACACTGGGCAGCATTTCTGCCCTCTGGGGTGTAGAACAGGGCAACTGAAAGCAAGATAGACTTTTACCATTCCCTTTATCACTTTTCACAGCTAGACCAGGAAGTTGCTAAAGAAATTCAATAGTGTACACACTTGAAACTCTAAATAGCCTTTTGCCAGAGGCAGGCTCTCTCCAGGTGATATGACCATACATATCCACTGCATATCTGTCATAACTGCAAAAGCCCTCAGACCTTTTCTCTCAGATACAGAAGGTGCCATTTCACTTTTCTTTTGGAAACCTCCTCCTGCAGAATTCATTAGTATCCTATGCAACAATGTACTTCCTGTAAGTACTGAAATATAAAGTGCATTAGAAGTTTCCACTTCTGGTTTTATCTTTTCCTGATCTAGCCTGAAAATTCTTTTGAAGTTCCTCAAAGTGTTCTTCATATATGCTTGTTTTAGGAAATACCAGATCACTATTGGCAAACTTCTCCTTAATTAAGTGAGATAAAGAAATCAAGATGATATGATCTGCTTAATTTCCCACCTTTTTAAGGCACCATTTTAAGATATCTTTTTTTTCCCACTTGCCTTTGAAAAGAAGCATGCTGAAGAAACTAAGGAAGGAGAAGGCCCAGAGAGGGCGAGCACAGCTCTGGGCTCTCCAGTGTAGCTGAGCCTGCTGGTAGAAAACCAGTGAGCAGTTAAAGCTTTTCCTCATTCCTGTGGAATGGTTTATTGAAAGGTTTCAGACCCTTCTGAAACTCACATCACTCTGGACAATGCTTAAGAGATAAAGACGAACCTACGCTGTGTTAGCACAGGGGGCTCTTCAGGGCCTCAGCTCAGCAAGTCAACTCAGATCACGCCTAACTTTAAGCACAAGTAACTTCAAAGAAACATCTCACATGCCTCAAGTCCAGCTTTGCACTGTCTCCCTTGATGAATCACAACTTGGGGTATGCAGGGAGCTATCAGGAAACATTTGCACCCGCTAACCCCAGCTGCAAGGTCCCAAAACCCCTGTAAACCACGCAGGCACAGCCCAACCACTCTGGATGGGCCAGCAGGCTCTTCACAACAAACGGATACAAGCTGTTAGGCAAGCTCTTCTGAAGCACCTCTACAAGAAACATATCCCAGAACAGTTAAAATTTGATTTAGAAGAGGTACTTGGGGCAAGCAGTGAAGTACACAAGCTGAGCATTAACCTGCCCGACCCCTACACGGCCTGTTGGAGAAACCACTCTGTCTGGGATAAATTGCTTTTGTCACTTTTGCTGTGCAAACCCCCCGCAGTCAAGGGGAACTCGGATCTTGAGCAGGTTTTTGAGTAGCTTCCTGGCTCCAAGGAGACCTCTGAGCAGAATACTTCACAGTGGGTGAGTTTGGGCCAAGAAATGTCCTCACTTCCAAGTGTGTGTGAGCACAGAGCCCTCAGCCCACACCCACAGTGGAAGTGCTGGAGCATCTCTCCCTCCTCCTCTGGCCCCACACAGGCTCCAACAGCAGCTGAGCGGGGCCCAGAGGTGAAATCTGGCCTCTTGAAACTTCCCTGGTCTTCAGCTTAAACCAACACCACCTTTACACGGAAAACACATGTAAAGCCAAAGTGCTAAGGAAAGCTGAAGCGTGGCTGGAGTGAAGGGGATTCTGAAATGCCTGAAACCTAAGGTTTGAGTGCTGCTGCCTTGAGATGGAAGGCAGAAGCCATGGCAACATCGTTGGGTCAAAATTAGTCTCTCTTCAGGACAAAGACAGAGATGTTCTGATGCCAACAAAGGTTTCTTGAAAGTCACGTAGAAATGAATTAAAAGTGGGTGCCCAAATCCCTTAGACTGCTGAAAAAACTCCAGCTAGGGATGTCCAGCACATCAGGAGGGGCTCTTCATACTTCACTGAGGTCTAAAAGTTAGAGTTCATCCCCAAAGGGAGCTGAGGCCACCCAGCACCTCACCCATAGGCCCTCTGTGAACAGAGTCTTTCTTGTGGTCAAAGAGAGGCTATCTTGAATTTATGTCTTACTTCTCCCCTTGTGAGCAAACAAAACAATCTATGAGTAATTCTACCCACTAATTGCCAAGGAAAAGTCTGGTAAGAAATGCTCTGCATTTTTGACAGGTCAGAGGCTTCCCTAAACAAAGTTGCTGCTTTATGTTTTCTATCAGCACATGCTCACATCCGGGGTCCTCGGTGAATTCCAGTGTGGATGAGTCTCTGTGGGAAATTGCTTTTCCCTATTTTCTTGTTCTAACTGCTCCGGGAAATGAGTCTATTTTTACAACAACACTAAACAGCAAAATATGAAACCATAATCTGCTTCGTGGCAAGAGTTTCGGGTCAGCTCTCAGGTAACTGTCACCTCCAGAGAAGCCAGCGGAGTTGTATCTGTTCATGCAAGGTAGACACCTGACCAATTATGTAATTGGTTGATCAGTTACCAGAACACAGAGCCACCACGGGCCTAAGGAGTGTCTCGTTTTCGTGCGTCTCAAAGTTCATCCAAGCCCTGATGTATTGATAAGTGAAGCATTCCAGTATTATGGTCTGTAAAGATGATAATTAACTGCTGAAAGATTTAAGCATGAGCACTCTCTACAAACATCTACTTTGTCACTATCCTTACAACTAGTATCTCTTCTGGGTCCTTTTTTCACCTGCCAAATAAACCAGGGTGGGATTTTCAGAAGTGTTTAAAATTGTTTTCTCCTACTTATTCGTGATTGCTTTCAAGAATACAGATATTTTCAAAATCCCCAGGAGGTTTCAAGCACTATGGGCTCAACTGCATCTCTGGGTGCTTCTGCTTTGTGCACACCTGACTTAACAGCTACTCTGAATTTCAAAGCTGGACAGTAAACACAGTTGCCTTCACTATGCAGGATCAAAGACAGTACACAGAGGCCAAAACACCAGGTCTGATCTGAAGATGAGTGTGCAACACTTGTTACAAACTTGGCTCCTTGTTTCCTGGTTTGAGGCACTACTCCAGCCTTCACATGTGAACTTCTTTTCTGCACAAGCACTCAAACGAGCCTTTCTTTGTGTATTTTATCTAAGAACTTGGGAGACATCTGGCATGCACAAGTATCAGTCCAAACAGAAGTTCTGAGTTGCTCAGAACTCAAACCAAGTCAGATTTGGTGGCCTGCTAGTAAGCCAAACATAAAAATGACTGGATTCCCATCTATGGGAAGAAGTAATCCTGGAAAAACGTGACATGAAACTTTCAAGTGACAGAAATGCTATCACCAAGATGCTCCCAGAGTTTCATCCATTGATTATGAACAAGACTAAGAGTTAGCACTTCCTTACCTCCAGGTTGGGAATGAGGTATTCGTGACTTTCCACCTAATTGGAAAGCTCACCAAACGTCACTCGAGACCAGCACACAGAAAACAAACTTAGAGACAATATCTAAGGAAAACAGAACCTAACCTATGACTTGTTCTTTGATTTACAACTGCGATTGTGGGCCCCACCTCACAGTCATATGCCATGGTAATAGGCAGCAGTTCAGCAAGAACCAGTCCTAACTTTTCACGTGTTGTAGTGATTCTGAGCTACTTCAGCACATACTTTAGCCTGATGCAGCAAGTAATTGGAATGACTAAAGGGACAGGTGGCATGCCACAACTGAAAAAAAAAAGAACGATCGAGCCTTTGGTCTTGTTTATTCTACTTTCTAACTCCTTTTCTTTTCCCTAAACCAAAAGTTGCCAAATTTCACAGGAAATTTGCTCTCGTTAATTTCTCCCATCTCAAATTTGCCTGTTATCAGTACAACTGCGAGTTTTCAACTTACATTTCCTGGGGTACCCAAACAGATGATGTGAAATTGGGATCACTGGCATTAGTGACTGCAGTCCTGAATCCACCCATGCCAAGGAAGTATTTTCCCCCAAAACAAACAAACATGTAGTTCAAACTGGAAACCTCCATGGGAGCAGGAGTGGAACTGCCCCAGCTGTTCTCCTAGTTGTACATACAAGTCTTGTTACTTCATCTTTGGGGTTGCTTACAAAATACTTCCACACTCTGAGAGCACAAAGACCCCCAGCCCACAACTGGGATCCTGTGCCAGGAAGGCACACCCTAATTAAAAAATAAAGCATCAACTCTGCTCCATTTGCCTGAGGTCAACGGCATGTTTGTCCAAAGCTAGGAGCACGCTCAGGCACCAGTTTGAAGAAGAGCAAACACAGGCATCTCTTAAAGTGTTTTTCCATGTCAGGGCCTGGGAAAAAAAAATTAGGATTGGGCCCATGATAAAAACCGTTCCCCTAGGAAATGTTACCCACACCATAAAAGGAAGGAATGACACTGAACTAAAGGAGAATGAAAATCGTCCACTGAATTTTTGTAAATTCCGATAAAATCTGAGTCTTGTTCTATGTGCATAACTGTAAGTCACGAAAGACTGAGTCCTTAGAGAAGCAGGAAATGACTGGCCCATGACAGGATAAAAGGCTGCATAACTGCCTGGGCAGAAAGATGGATTTCCATCAATCACTACGTTCTCTGACAACATGGCAGTGGCTTTTGATCATGTATCCGATGCACAGTAATTAGGCAAAATGACTTACCCTCAATCTTTTCAGTATTTAGCTCTAAGGGTGCAAGGATTCATTCTTGGAAAGGGAAGATGGTCGTGTGATTTAGGGCACTGGATGAGCACTCAGATCTGAGTCCTCTCCCTGGTTCTGCCACAGCCTTGCTGTATGACCTTGCACAGGCTTTTCTCCATGCCTCGGTCTCGCCTAAAATGGGATAACAATAGTTCTTTATTTCAGAGGAGATAGGAATACAAACCAGCTCAAGGCTGTGCCGCAGAGATGCTACAGCAAAGAGCAGCACAGAAAAGCTCACACACAGAATAATGCCTCGCTAATAAAATGTGGGAACACAGACAGTAATTAAATTGACTAATAAACACAAAACACAGGCTGATTTTTGAGGAATGCAACACTGATAGGCTTTGTTACCTGAAATGAAAGGAAATTTAACTGGGATTCTTACGAGTTTACCTGACTCTGAGATCTGCTAGTAGTACACACTGTGCATTAGAAACACCAAGGGAATTACTTCATTCAAAACCTCCAAATGGCATCTGTTTTACAGCAAGCACAATTTCCAGCCCAAGTGAGGGTCAGATTAACTATCCAGAACAACATTTTCAAAGCCATGCGAGGGGTCTACAAACATGATTTCCTTCTATTTACAGTAATATCTGAGCATGCAAATCTGAGGTAGTTTCAAAACTTCAAAATAAAATCTGAAACTTTCAAATTAAAACATAAATGGGGCCACTGATCCTAACTAAACTGTCAGATGTCTGGAACAGCTTCAATGCCACTATTCCAGAGTCACACTGCTGCTGGAATCGGACAAGGCTTTAGCAAAGAGTCTTCAGTAGTGAGTATTTTTCCAAATGCAAAGATGAATCTTTTTCTCTAAAGAAAAAGATTCATGTGGGGGGTCAGTTATAGGCCTGTGAGTCTGGGAGAGAGGATCTCAGGGCACATGCCTACATAAACCAGCTGATTTGGAGACCAACAGGTCAAAGGCTGTTCTGTCAGGCAGGAGGAGAGTAAACAGATATGAGACACATCTCAGAAAGGGAAAATCATTTCTGAGAGACAGAAACAAGAGGGATGGGAAAGTCAGGCAGAGAATAGCTGGCAAACAGCCCACAGAAAGGCAACACAGACCTGAGGAAAACAGGCAAGAGAACTTCCTACGTGGAATGCTGAAGCCTTTTGGAAGGAGGACACCCAAAGATGCTGTTTCAAGCAACAGTAAAAAGCCTAAGCCCAAAGGGCTGGAGCTGCCTGGGAACCTGGGATAGGAGCAACTGCCTGCAGTCACCATGCACTGTTTAACAAAGCAGATGCCAGGCAGGACAGAGGACAGGAGAAAAGTTAACAAAACTGGCACATAGTCCTTGGTTTCACTCAACAGAATCTACTGAAACACAGGTCTGGAAAGATGAGGCACAGAATTAAATGTAATGAATTGACTAAAGAACCGGTGACCGTGCACATATTGTAACGCTGGCATTGGGTTTGGGCAGTCCTCTCTGTAAGTCTTTTCTGATCATACAAGACCTCAGAAAAAGATATAATCAGACCATGAAGTTCTGGACCCCTGGACAGAGGAAGTGAGTGCAGCATGTAAAACAGAGAAACATTTCATCCCCAAACTGCTGCCTACAACGTGGAAGGACAAAACCAACAAGGTGTTGAAGCACTGCATGGAAGTGCAACTTTTGACAACCACCATCCTTGACTCCATTAAGCCCCCTACTCACCCCCCACCCCACAAACAACAGAGCTGTCCATCAGGTATCTTGTGGCTCCAATTGCTCACACCCTTCCCTGTAACACTCCAAATGCAGCACATTAGAAGTCCAGAGGGAGTCCACCTCCAGCAGACAGCAGAAGAAGATATGACACGGCATTCACAAATGCACAGAGAACTGTTTAATTTACAGCCACAATGGTGAAACAAACCATTTCAGAGCTTGGACATTCAAAGTTAAGTCTGACACTCATTCTTATATTCACTTATTGTGCTTAAGTATTAGAGAACACAGGATTACATTAACCGTACACGACAATCTGAGATCCCTGCGGGACCGAGGAGTGGAACGGATGAGCAAGAATGAGGGACCAGCCCCTCAAGTGGTGTAAGCTGGTACAGCTCCATTGCAGGCAATGGAGATATGGTGATTTACACCAGCTGAGGATATGGCCCTTGAAATGTCCAACTTAACTTTGAATTAACGACTCCCATGTCACAACCGTTCACGTCACTGTTCCTTCTGGCTCTATCTGCCACTTTGAAGGAGGACTAATCCCACAACCCGCCACGGTCCCAAGGCTGGTGGGTGAGAGCTCAGCTGGACTACAGGAAGTGACGCCCATGTCGTGACACCACTCCTCGCAATTTAGCAGCCATGGACTGCATCCTCATCTGATGTAAACTAGCTTGGGGGCAGCTGAAGTCAGAAACATTTGCCAATTTATAGTAGCTGATAACATAGCCCTGAGATTTTTGTGTTTTCTGCCACATGCTGTATGAACACTGTGCTTGACAACAAAGACTCGTGTGCGTTTCATTCCTCGTAACAAAATTAACTCGAGACTGCAAGTCTCAAACAAACGGCTACTGGAAAAGTCCCCATTCAGTCTTCGCTCTCTCCTGGTGTGCTGAATTTGGCATAACACGTTTATTTGCTGGCACCAACAAAACCTCTCGGTTTGCTTTGTTTTCAAGACTTTGCTACAAGGCCAGACTCCCTCGTGATGTAAATCAGAGCTCCAGCATACCCAGGGGAGTCACTCCCAAGGAGTTGGCCCAGAAACCCAAACACAACCTTCTCATGCCAGTGCAACCACAGGACTCTTTCCAAGAGTTGTTTTGCAAACTATTCCACTTAAGTGACTTTGACATCCTTTCATACCTGCACAGTGTCTGAGTGGGTCACATAATGCTTTTCATCTACATGATTTTAATGGATATATGTTTGGTTTTTTTCTTTCATTAGATATCTTTTAGACAAAAAAAAAAAGGAACGGAGCAACATTATTGGCATCCCACTGAAACATAAATATATAAATTACATTTTATACACTTTTTTAAACGCAGACACATACATTCATGTGCATAACATTGTGAACAGTACACTTAGTGGAAAACAAGCACAGACAATCTTAGTTAAATGTATTTCCAGTTTTGGTGCTCAACAAATACACTGGGAAAATGATCACAAAATAGAACGGTGACTAACTCTATCTCTGCATTAGCATCTGAAGCCAATAATGCCTGTTAGCTAACATTGCTTTGTTTGGTTGAATTTGGACATAGCTACAGGAACAGGAGGGGAATGTCTGAACTATATTTAGAGAAATGGAAAGGTTAAAAATCTTGCTCTCTTTTGTTGTCTTAAGGTTCTGCAGTTCATTCACATTTGAATTTTATTTGAGTGGAAACACTGTCTTCAAGACAAACTTTTTTGTTGTTCCAAACTAAGAAAACTCTTTCATCTCTTTGTAGATGTTTCACAAATAAAAGAATCCAGTAGTTCACTTTACATATCCAATGTCATAATCCAAGTAAAACAAAGGGTACATAATCCAAACTACTGGGGTGGGGCAGTGATTTTGGCCAAGTGAGTAGCCATGTCATATCTGGCACAGCCCTAAATTTCCAAAGCAGTACAGAAGGATTTATCCATGTGGCTCCCACTGCAATCTGTGGGGAACTGAACATTTAATCCTTTGGCACTTTGAAAATACAGGAGCTGGTGCCAGGGTATTTTATCTGCCCTGCTATAGTTAAAATAGATTTTGATGTTATTTGGGCTATTCTACTACAAAAATATGACCACAAAATGCTTTTTTTTTTCTTTTTTTCTTTTTTTTTTTTTTGGTTCAAGAAAACATAGCAGGCTTTCTCAGGTATATAAAACTGTTAATTTTTAGATAAAAATACAAACTTCACCTTTACAAAAACACATATTTCTGTTGAATACACATAAAGCATAACATTTTACCAAAAATAAAGAATTTTAGGTTTTGTTCAAATATTTGCAGCAAGGTAGTTCCCATGCCACCATGACATTATACAATGCAGATACAAGAATTTGTACATTTCACACAGCTCCAACATGTGAAATAAAAGTATCTGTATACTGATAAGAATGACAATTGCTAACACAATATCACTAGTAGGCAACTGGCATAAGTCTTAAAGAAAAAAAAAAGGATTTTTGCATGGATATCCTATGATTTGTTTACGCACATCTCTCTTTTTTTTCTCTTTTTTTTTTCTTTTATGTAATGCTTTAAATTACGGGGGAGGTTGGGGAACATAAACCAAGAAACGTCTAGAAAATTATGCATAGGTATACCATTTTTATTTTAATACATCTCATTAGTTTGCATCCCACTAGGAGAAATACCATAATGTTTTGTGTTCTGCTTATTGTTATACCAGTCTTTTATATGTGTTATTGGCAAATGTAGTCCAAGAGATAATAAAAAGCTAGGCAAAGAGTAAAAAGAAAACTTAATAATCACTTTATGGTGTAAAAAAAAAAATCCACTTAAGGCTCCCCAGAAGGTTTTTTTGTATAGACTTTTAAAATACCACCAAGCAAGGATGTATTGTTCTATAGTGTTTGCGTGGCATTTGATCATTTCATACATTCCTGCTTTTTTTGTGCCTGAAGTCCACCAGCGTCCATCCATCTTCATCAAGAACGCAGGCACATTTCTTGACGTAAAGCACCGTTGACTGCTCTGACAGAAATCCACTATTCACTTAGATTTTTGTCATGTTTTTGAGTACTTTTGGTATCCTCCATTCATTCAACTGTCTTTTTTTCTTTTCTGTTTTTTCTTTCTTTCGTTTTTTTTCTTTTTTGGACAGGGAAGCTTCCTATTGTTTCACAGAGTGCTACAATACTTGCTTTGATGTCACATTAAACAAATGTACATTGTCTCTTTGTTCTCATTAAGTGTTCTTTTGAGCCAGTTTTTTCACACAGGAGAACAAATAAAGTATACAGTCAATAAGCACCATACATAGTAGGTTCAGGAATGTAACAAACCATGTACATCCATGTCCCAGAGAGAAGTTTTTTTTCTAGCTTATTTTCACCTTACATCTGCAGGAGAGAAAAAAGATACAATAACTCTATGATTAGAATCAAAGGTCCTGTCCTTGAAGTAGATGACTTTAAAAAAAAAAACTGTTCTGCATGAAGAGTCACTAACCTGGGACAAGAAGTTCTAAATGCTGTTTTGATTGAGTTTACATGCTCACTTTTAAAGTTGAATTTTAGAAAATCTTTGCTTCTATCATACTACTCCCAATAAATACCTGTTAATCTGAAACAGGATATCAAGTTTAGCATTCTTTAGAAATTATACATTGGTATAAATGAAAACCGCCACTGGGAGTTTATGTGCAAAAACAGGGGCTTGAAATTAAATTCACCATCATCCAGGCGTTAGGCACAGACACTGCAAAATCCAAATCATTCCCACTCCAAATACCAGAACCAATTGCAAGTGCTGCAGTTTACACACTTTCAAGTCATTAAGAAATGGAAATTCCGTATTTAATTTGGAATGTGTGTCGCCATCATCATACATTGCTAATATGTTGGCCAAAGGATTTCAGTCATTTTTTGCACTGAGGGTGTTAGTTTTTCACTACACTGAAAACCTCATGAATTTTGATGACTGACTATCATCATCCTACTGAGACTGAACAGACCAAAAAAAGATCTTAATTTTCTGGTGAAAGTAACACAGGGCTCTGCAACACAAAATAAAAAAATGGCATTTCTTAGCATCTTTCTTGTCAGCAGATCATCAGATAGTGCCAGGTGCATGTGCAATCAACCCCAGTTCACGCCAGAACGTGAGTTTGATGGTCACACAAATAATAGGATTTGCTGTATGTACACTCAATGTTTCACAGCCAGGGACCGGGAACACAACAATTTGTAACCTGAAAATTCATTCATGCATTATCACGTGATGCTTTGACCTCAGAAATCAATAATGAAACACAAGCAGAGGCAATGGAACTTGAGATTTCAGAAGCTGAAGTATTAGCACCCTCCAATAAAAAAGAAATAAAAAAGGCAAGAAAAGGAAGTAGCTCAAGAATGTAAGATGCTGATGGTGATGTGGAGCTTAAAGGGAAAATACCAGCAGGTAGAATTATCAAAGCCAATCAAATCTAATCTCTTTGCAGCCTTGAGGTAGCAAGTGTCAAGATTTTGAACAGTGATTAAGTTGAAGTGATGATATTTGATTAAGTTTTCCAGTACTTGTGCTATTAGGGTGTTCAGCATATAGGTCCTACCTGAATATCAAATAGTTCCAGTAGGTTTTATGTTGGTTTTAACTTTTTTCGTTTCCGTTTTTTACCTGATTCCCTAGGCCTTCCTGTTAACATAAGGGCAGGGCTGGTGAAAAGCCCTAAGGTAATGCATTTCGTGTAACACTGAAGTCATAAATACTCAAACCGTTTACATTTCAAAGAAATCTCATTATCCTTTGCATTAAAGTAATAACTTTATAACGTCTGATTTGACATTGAGTTTACAAAGTAATTACACAAAAGTAAAGAAATAATAAACGAAGTTGGCATTGCACACGTCATTCCCAAGATCCATCTATAATTACTGTTACCATGCAGTACTCAACATTTGCCTTCTGCTCTGGAGTTGAGCTATTTTCAGCTCACCATCCACTTGCTGGGTGCAAGTTTCGTTCCTACCAGTAATTAACTCCTAGGAATACGTATTTCTCCATGGTAATTCTGCCCCATTTTTTACACGCATCAAAACCAAAAATTTTGATCTTAAAATCATAATTGCTTAGTCTTCGGCAATTAAAGACAATTTGGAAAACTGAAACTGATCTAATGAAACTTTTTTCCCAAATGGGAGACATAGAAAATATATCAAGCCATACACACATTAAAAATAGCCACTTTATGTGTGGTTTTGTCTAAAAACTCCACCTAGTTTCAGCTAAACACTCAGCTCAGATTATAAATTGATGTCCAGTAAAATCGCAGCAGAGGTCTAACTTTGCTTTTACAGAAATTCTAATTCCTCTGCTGTGTACATAGCAACTGAAGTTTACATTTGCTTGGAACCAGGTTTATGTCTCCATGCTGGATGGAGCCAGTACAGAAAACCCTTCCTTACCCGGCCACCTACAAAATCTATCACCTTGGGGCAGCTTTCCTCCTATGTTTACCTGCTCTTCACTGACTCTTTAATTTTGGGCTGGTTCTACTGCACCCTTATATTCCCTGCAGAGGTGCAAAACAAACTTTGGAGGCCGCCTTCAAGCAGTATCAGGAGAAAGGGAAATGTCCTTTCTACCGTAGTGGGTTTCCTGAGCAAGTGTGCCAAGCTCTGCATTGACTGCGCCGCAGGAAGTAGATGTGAGCTCATGATTTTAGATAATTCAAAATGATTTTATGAAAGCCAGATTGAAAGTGAGAATTTTTCCCCATAAATCTTTCCCCAATGTAACTCAAAGGTTGTCTTGATAAGGCACATTTAGGTTTAAGGCGACAGCTGAAAAATTCTTGAGTACACATACGGAAGGAAACAACAGGAATGAGCAATGTTCTTTCCAAACTAACTCATTAGCCTTGAATACTGAATTTATTCCGAAGTGCTTTGCATTAATTTCATTAATATTTCCCCCAAGGTCAAGTAAATCTCGGTGTTAGCCCTGTCTCCACAAAGTCTAAAGAAATTAGGCAGCAGAGTTCACCCAGGAGCTGCAACATGAAAACCTTTGACTTAGTGAAGCAAGACCTGAACATTACTGGGCATTTACATTTATTTAAAGGCCAAGCTAATGACAAGTGATACACTTGAAATTCGAAATCCAAACTCCTTATACAGCACAAATTGGCCCTCATTTTGCATCTTGGACACAGAGAAGCAGCTGGGAGCTTCTCTACTGAGATCACTATAAGCAACATTTGCTTTACATGCTTTGCTAATATAAAAATAAGGTCCATATTAAAACAGCATTAATGCAAAAATAAAAGGAAAACATACCAGTTTCTTCTTCTCTATAATCTGAATTAGTATTTGATGATGTACAGGTGCATTCCATATGCTCTTCTAATCTCACCAGAACTTCTTTTAATTTTGGCTTTTTTCTAACATATTCCACTTTTGCCACCTATAAAATACGATGAGGTATGTACTGAGACACATCAACGTGGTTACAGTTCAGAACTGAAGACAGATAACTATATACCTCTATTTTTAATGTAGCCAAACCCATATAAAATGTTAGCATACTAATCATCTTTTATCTTAATTGTGCATCGTGTAACTATTTATTGCACAGACTATTTGTTTATTCAGGTTCAGCAGTTTGAAACAATTTTCCCCCAAGAGATAAAACAATTTCCCATTCATTTTGGTTTGATGTTTTAAGCAACTCAGTTTCCACACGTATCACAATAAACTTCTATACAGATTCAAATCAGTGGTTGTTCTTGTAAACTGCCACTTTTAGCACAGTCTTCTGTACGTGTTGTTAAAGGCTGACAGCGAAGGCATTACACTGGTTTGTAATACATTTTATTATTTACAAATTGGTGTCTCCAGAGCCCTCTGGATGTAAAGTGCTCAACCTTACACAACCAGGATCTGAACATCACCTTAGAAAGCAGAGTCTCGTTCCTGCTCCCTCCCTGCAATAACCTGGGGCTTGGTCACAAGAGCTCTCAAGTTTTTAGGTCCAAGGGAACTACCACCCCTACATGGGGTCCAGCCTTTGGCTTTATCATGGGTAGCTGGCAGACAGAGTACTTCTCCCCAGTCCTTCCAACTGTTCACAACTGCACTGCTCCACTCATGGCATCCTTAAAATAAAAAAGTCTGGAGGGCAAGCTGAGGCTGGAGGAAGGATCATGCTGGAGCAGCTCTGGCTACGTGCAGACCTCTCATCTGAAGGAAACCAAGGCAGAACAGAAGGATGCTGGGGTGGGGGGTACTGAACACGAGGACATCCTGACCCACAGATTGGCAGCCAGGAGAGGAAGAATGGCAGAGAGGGCAGGAGCACTGATGTTCTGGGGTGCTGAAATGGCTCGTGGGATGCTGAGCACTGACTTGTGCTACGTGTAATGGGCATGATGGTCTGGGCCATGCAAGGGAACATGGCACAATGTGGGCAAGGAGAGTGACAGAGAGTTTGTACGGGGTCCAGCGTTTAGTTCTCAACTGTGCTGAACATTGCAGAACAGGCGTTGATCATTGCTTGAAATGGAAATCACTGTAATTAAATCATGGCTTCTCAGACCCACTCATCATCTGAAAAAAGGGCTGCAGTGTGGCTGTCCCAGCAAACAAGACAACTACAAATCCCATGGATGCAGTATAAATGAGAGAGATGAGGGAGCAGAAGGACAGGAGAGGCTGGTTGTCTCTACAGAAGTTACATGACAAAGCCATAAAGGCTGGTCCAACCAAAATCTCCAGTCTCTACCAAATAAAGCATTCACAATTCACTCCCAGCCATGGTTTCCTTGTGTGGTTGGTGGGGATTCAATGCTCCAAATCAATCCTCACACTGTGAAAATCATTCTCTTGCCCTTTCAAAATTGGAGCAACAGTGTCACAAAATGAGAGGGGTGGCTGGAAAAACCCATTACATGTCCAGTTCCCAGAAACACTCTTCTGGCTCTGGGGACATGACTACCAAGGGCCTCTGAATGCCAGTGAGAGAAGCTAGAGCAAAACCCTGGCCTCTTTAAAGCCAGTGGGAGATCTGCCTTCGCTTTCACAGAGCAATGAGTTCAGATCCACATTTTAGTCACCACCCCTTGTGCCAACAGGATCTGGAGATGATTTTCATTTACCCAGCAAACAGAAGTTACTGAGACAGATGCAATAACTAAAGGATCCACATTAAAAGGTATCTTCTGAAACTGTCAGATCTCCATGTAAACAGACAAAGAGCCGGCCATGACACACCAGAACACTTTATCTGAAAGACTAACTATGGGTCGAAGCAGTACGTTTCAGAATTTCCTATCAGAACCCAACTCCATCAAGCCTTTGAACACAATGATTTGAAAATGTACGGTACAACTGAATCATCTGGCATCAAAGGATGACTAGTCCTTAAAATTTATGAAAACAAACAGTAATTAAGACACCTCCATCATCAAAGACAAAGAAAGGGACCCAGCAATCACGAAACAGCTTTCAGATCTGCCATTCTTATTACAGCTGTTAGAAAAAAACAGCCTTATTGAAAATTACACGCAACAAAAATAAACTGTAATCAAGCTTTTAAAAGCCTGTCCTTGTTTCGCTTGGTTTTACAAACTGAAAGATACATGCAGTTCCTGTGGCTATTTGGTATTAAACAACAGTAAAAAAACCAGAAACAGGAATACTCTGAAGAGGATCATAATGAATTTATGCAGCAACTTAAAGCTGGTTTTTAGTACTGTAGTTAAAATACAATCCAGCCCATGTTCCACTGCCCTACTTCATGCTACACAAGTTTAAAGGAATGCCATTTTGTAAGACAGTGCAAATATTGGAACTGAAGCAGCACAAACCAGGTAAGCTGCTGTGTCTGTGTCACCTGTTGACACCTGCTGCCACACAGAGTGCTGATCCACAACAACGAAGGCTGCAGGTCACATTTTTAGTGGGTAAAACAAGGATAGCTGTGCCAACAGCAAGGGATTTGGCCTTGTGTACAGATCTTTCTTTCTTCTTTGTATTTTTCTCCCTTGTGTTGATATTGTGCAGTTACTCTCAAGTGTATTACCCAGTGCTTTGAGGTGGTCAGTCCTCGACAAATCAACAAGCTCCTTTTACTTGTCTCTGATGCAACAAAAATAAAAATCCTCAAACCCTTCATATCCAGAAAATACCACTATATAAAAACTCGTTGAGAGCAAGACAGTGAAACAACTGATTAGCTTAAACGGTGTATAATCAGTGGCACCATACTTGCATCAGTGTAGATTCTAGGTCTGCATTCTGAAATACAGTGTGGCGGCTAAGTAAAAATGAAAATCAAACCTGATAAAAACATGTGGCCTAACGGAAACTTCATGGGAACACTTTATTTCTTAGAGATTCTCCAGGAGAGATGAAATCAGGGATTAATAGCGGGAAAAAAAACAAGACTGTAAGCACAAATGTCCAAAACACCTCTAGTACAAAGCTAAAACTTATCATGGACAGGAGCGTGCAAGAGAAGTGTCAACACAGAAAGTTCCTCATAACAGCAGAACTCATGAGGCTGATACCTAAACACTGGATGGAAGCAAGCCCAAAAAGCAACTGAATGAGGATACTTTTTGGAATCATCTATTGCTTCCATATTAAAACAACTGCATGCTGATACAATGGGGGGAAAACCTGTCTGTGAGGAAGATGTGAGTCAACAGGGACTAAAGGACTGGGGAGGGATCCTGCAGGGCCTGGCAAGTCACTGCCCCAGGGACAGGAGGGCAGGAATGGCTGCGTGGGGTCTGTGTGTCCCTGAGCAGAGCAGCCAGTCCCTGCCCTCTGCCAGGCTCCCCACGCTCCGAGGGCACCTCGCTGCTTTTCCGCCTTCACCTCTATCGGGGTTTCCTTTGTTTCTCCCATTCCTAAACTGACCTTTGATACCTGGTCCTGCCCGCCAGTCCCACCGAGTGCTGGCTGCAATCTCAGCTAAGCCACAGCTCAATCCAAGCGCTGCTTATCCCAATGGCAGAAACAGCCACCGAAGAGAAAGGTTCTTAAACCCACAGACATGACACAGCCATTTCTCCTACACATCCCATGGGTTCTGCATGGCCTTTTGAACCTGCTCTGAGGCTGGGTAGCTCTGCTGAACAACTCATTCTGAACTCCAGCACTTTTTTCCAACCTCTGAACAACTCCCCAGTGACAGCAGAGGAGCTGTTCCTGCATTCCCTCCTGTCCAGCTCCTTTTCTCTGCACCTCACCCTCATATTAATGTACTCTAACAATATACCAGGTTAAGATTCCCCAGACCAGCTCAACATTGAACACGCAGAAATGGCTGAAGCTGGCAGGGCTTCTGCTCAAGGCCAACCTGAGGCAAAGCTGAGGTAAATGGCATCATTTGGCGCTTGTTTCTTAGTGTGTAAATGAGCATTGCTGCAAACAATCGTAATATTCAGCTTGGCTATTCCAAATTAGCAGTATAGGCAGGATTTGCTCCATAATAATAATTACTTTCTGCTTCTGTGACCAAACCCACCAAGAACACCACCATGCTGAATGTTGCAAAAAGCCTCTTGGGAAGACTCTTGTTCAGAGCCCCCCAAATAAATTATGGTCTGGTACTTGGTAAATACTTGAACTCACTGGACAGAAGCAACAGGATCTGCAGATGTTACTGAAATACTTTTGCACACAGAGGAGGAAATCTCTCTGTAACAGACACCAACACCCCTAACTCACCCATCCTTGGCACCACTCCTCTATCAGGAGAGAAATACAATCCCTTCCTTCCTATCAAAGAGCAGCTCCCAACCAGCCTCTTCATCTCAGTCTGAGCTCTGCAGGGCTGTGCAGGTGCAGTTTGCTGAACAGAGATGTCTTTGGGGCCAGGAGGCTGTACTCTCATGGGCTCCTTCTGTCACCGCACAGGGCAAGCCCACCTTTCACTAATGAAACCCACCCCATGAAAGAGACACCTCACAAGACCCATTTCAGGGAAGCTGTTCCACCAACCCCCCTGGCTTGGAGCCTCCCTACAGCTTCAATTCCACAAGCCCATTAAGGGTATTTCACTGATGAGAGCTCAGTGAAGACGAAGAAAGGACATCCTCGAACCCTCCAGCCTTTGAATCACGTCCCAGGAATGAAATGCCCCAACACAAGCACCTCCACCGCTCCTCCCACACTGCCCCAGCCGTCTCTGAACCTTGACTACAGTGGCCCTCAGTGAGACAAAGAAAACACCCTTTGCTTTCGCCTGTTGGATGATGCAAACCCACTTGCTGACCTTTCTGGATGAACATTTTTCTAGTGTGAATGGGCCAGCTATGATCTCACTACCTTGTCAATGAGGAGGAAGCGGGGAAAGCCTTTTCAATGTTCCATCAAAAGAGAGCTTTTATGCAGTCTGACATCAGGGGAAAACACAAGCCGGCTTTCCAACTGCACTGCAGAGCAGCTGAGAAGGCTCTCCAAAACCGCTCCCACCTTTCCAGGGACCCTCGCTCTGAGCCAGCTACTTAATGGCATGAGCAGACATTCAGCTCTAAACTTAGGATTGGCAAAAGGCTCAGAAAACCATCAATTACATCAAAGCTACAAGGGGATCTGACTCTGGAGGGCATAAATATGGATTCTGTTCTAAGAGTTCTGGTGTGACAGTGGGGTCAGCCTACAACCTTTACAATGAACATCCTGTTCCTGCTTGACCTCTTGTCCTTTTTTTCCCCTGCTACTTAATGACTGTTTGGAGCAGTCTTGGAGCTTGGGAAAAAAAAAAATGTCCTCCAAAGCTGGCTGACGTATATTGATATTGCTGGTGGCAATATATTTACACAGCCACGAAAAGCAGCTGCTCAGCTGAGCCTACTTTTAGCTTGTGCCCTACTAAAATGAATGCAAATCTAACAGCACTACAACGGGCTGACTGAGAGACTAAGATTCCTTCAACGTGGTGGTGTGCTGGGGAAGCAGCCCCAGCAGTGACATCCTGCAAAGCTGCTGCCAGGAGTTTGCTGCTCTTAGGGAAGGCTCGGTGTCCCAGCAGCAAGGGGACAGCCAAGACCCTCTCTCTTATCTGTCATCTGCCCCATCCCTGCAGGGGTGGGAGAGAAGCACAAGATTCCAGTGTCACACACAGGTACCAACAGCAAGTTCGTAACACAAGTCTCAGCTCTTTGCTGAGCACATCCAGCTGCTCTGTATGCATTTGCTGCTGCACGAAATCAACTGGAAGCTGCATCAAACCCAAAGGCAGCAGCACTAAATATCACAACCCTGAGGCACTTTGCTGTTTAGCTCCTATTCAGAAAGGCTCACAATTGCAGTCCTTCAACCTCCCCAGTTTGTTCTCAGCCCTCAAGTAATTATTGATCCAAATTTTTACCTCGTTTTTAATTGTTTCTGCAAAGCATAGCCCACAAAGGCAAGGCAGCAAGCAAGTGTAAAGCATGATTATTTTCGGGAACACTGAGGGAATCTCAGATGTTTCTCCAGCTTATTTGGACGCAAAAACATTTTTCAGATGTTCAGAAACAGAAAAGAAAAAGAAATCCTGCCCAGACACATGTCTGCATGTATGAAAAACAGGGTATGAAAAACAATGAAATGGCTTAGGTGCCTTATTTTTGTTCTAGGATGTACAGCACTAAGTGAACAGCACTTTTCTCAAGAAATCCATCGCAAGTGCAGCAATCAGCGTGTTGTGCTGAGCAATTTTATGTTCAACAATGTGGTGGGGTTTATTTTAATTCTTAAGAAATTCAGGGCAACGAGAACTCAGAGTCTTCACAATATGAATGCTAAGTGTAAGTCTAATCTCCTACACACAGATGTAGATCAACAGCACTTGTTTAAATACTGATAAAAATTAGAACACAGTGAAGCCAAATGAACATAAATATTTCACGTAATATTTACTGGAAAGTTGCAGTAGGGATTTTGTCTAACGAGTAAATACAGCATGAAGCTGTTGAGTCTTCTATCCCTGGGGTAAGATAATTTGAAACACATTTTTTCAGATCAAAAGCGTTATGTTGTCAAATATAAAAGCCCAATTTAGGCTGCATAATATTTAATTAAGAAAACAGCATTCCATACTATGATTTATTTATTTTTTTAAGTCCAATGCCCCTTGAGTCATTTTATCTTCTTAACTTTGAGATCTGTACTGTGCGAGATCATGGGAAAGGCACAATCAACTTTATTTTCATTGCCAAAAAAAAAAAAAAAGAGAGAGAAAACCTAAAGGGAATCCTGTGAAAATCAAATCCAAACCCAAGATTTTCCAATGACCATGGAACTTGAAAAGGCCATCTGCTCACTCAAAATGGAGAGCGGCGTTCTACCCGAGGATGGATAGCAAGGATTTGGGTGATACAGGCACAGGGCTAAGTGGAGTTTCCAGGCTGAAGAGGACCCTGTCAGGGCCCTGCAGCCCCCTGCTCACCTTGACACTCCTGTGGTGTATCCGGGACGGCTGGCACTTGACGCTGCTGGTGTTGCAGCAGCCGGTGCAGCGCTTCACCTCCACGCAGGGCGGCCATATCAGGAAGTTGGCCGAGGTGGGGTCGATCTGGCTCCGAGGTATCTCGTAGATCACCGTCCGTGTCTTGCACACCGCCGGGATGGCCTCCTCTGCGGGCACAGGAGAGTCACACCCCCAGCTGAGCAGCTGCTCCCACCCCAGAGCGCCCACATGGACCAGGTACACGTGGGACCAGTGCTCCCAGTCCCCACTGGTCACTGGCAAGCCAGTGCTGAGCGCTGTTTGCTGACAACTGAGCTGTGGTGTTACCCTGAGGACAAGCTTGACTCGCTCCCAAAGCCCAGCCCTAAAATGAGGGTTTCCAGTGGCCTGGCTCCTGACACAGCTCAGAGCACACACCATGAGATAAGGCAATCCTGGCTCTGGAAGCGACAGCAAGCCAGGAGCTCCTCCACATTCGATGACCCCCTGGTACAGCCTCAGAGGGACTGTGCAACAGCAGCAGCTGTTTCCCAGCACTGGGGTCATCACTGCACACAAATACCAGCACACAAACATGCAAAACCCAGCAAACAGTACCTCAGGAGTTAAACTGAGGATTATCTGTATCATACCCAATTTGCCCAGCTGGGAAACAACCTGAACCAGCTTGAAACTTTCAAGACTTGGGTTTCCACTTCCAGAACTTTAAGATTCCCACATCAGGGAGTCTGGCTCATCCACCCTTCCAAAGGGCAACTGCCATTTTTTCTGAAGTTATCAAAGCTTTGTACATGGTGGGGTTTATTTAATTTGTTATTTCCTGAGTGAGGCAACACCACCAGAGTAGCATGACCAAAAAACCTGCAGCTGAACCAATATCCTGGCGGGCTCAGGTAAGGTGAGCTTGTTTAGGATTATAATGAGTAGCTCTGTAGTACTGTGTGATGCTGCCATGATCCAAACCATGTACCATCATCAACCTAGGGACTGTTTAAGAAGTCAAGCTGATATTTCAAAACAGTCCAGAAAAAAATAGCAATTGCAGGGACAAGTTGTTTGCTGGTAAGTTCTCCAAAGACAGCTGGGATTTTTATTTTTTTCTTGCCTTACAGTGGAAGCTTGTGATAGCTTTGGGTTAGATGTGTCAGGGAACTGGAACACTGCCTGCACTTTCTTCACTTAGTTCTTAAGTACAAGAAGCTCAGGCCTAGCCTGTGCCTGCATCACAGAAATCTAGGCTTAGCTTTGAAAGAGATGCATTTCAGCAGACTAAACAGAGTGAAAATTCTTACTCTCAACCCCCAGTGCCATGAACTCAAAAAAATTAACAGATCCAATACTGCAAGATAGCTGGCAACTCCTGCAAGTTATCGAGCACACCCAGTTCCCAGTGCCTGCTGTGGGGAGGCATTCAGCACCTTGCAGGGTGAGGTGCCAACGTCGCAGGCTGCTCCAGAACCGCTGCTCTCCCGAGGCAGCCAATGTGCCGGGCGCGCCTGCCAATTCACGCTGCAAATCCCTGCTGACAGCAAGCTGGGCTATCTCTGCGTACCACCACAGCCCCAAGTACAAACAGGCTGAATTACCCACCATGGATAAGATCATGGATGTTTTCCACGGTCAGATGGAAGGGTGGAACACTCACACCTAACCAGGTGAACAAGCAGTGCATATAAATCCTATTCATCATGCCTTTTTTAAATTTATATTTGGGTTTTGTTGGATCACCATCGTTATTAATAAGGATAAAATCCCCTGTAAACATGCCTGGTGCCCTACACAGTGATGGAAATCAATGCCCTGGCGTTTCCATCAATGGCTTTCAATTTTTGGGATAAACTGTATTTTTCTTGTGAATAAAGAGTCAAGCTGTTTCCTTTTGTGGAGCTTCTGTACTGAAAACTCTACCAACTGTTGATGTTTTTTAAAGCACACTGCTGTAGTTGTTCCCCACAGTATGAATTATACATTGAATATCACAGCATTTTCTAACCGAGGTCTAGCTTTCCAACATGCTGCAACAAGAAAGTGAATGTAAAGAATTTGTGCATGTCTGTCTCCTATGGACATCCTCCAGAAGACAGCTTCTCAGGCAACGGCTCGTTTTGTGCAAAAAGAAAGGCAGAAGCTAGAAATGGCCCTTTTTTTCCTTTGTGCATGTCACATTTTTCCAGTGAAATGTCCTGCTTGGCTGACCAAAAGCACCCCCTCTGCTTTCACTCCCAAAGTACAAATAGCTTGTTTCTTACCAATGCTTCTTTTTCTGCGAATGGGCACAGGACGGTTCTCTTGCACATGTTTAGCAGAATGAACACTGTAAGATCTCAAGTTTGTTTCTGAAACATCATCGTATCCTGGAACAGGAAACAAAATGTTAAACCTCAGGTATGCTGTTTGCACCAGTGTCGCTACAGTGCTGTTCCATAGGTACAAATCTGTGCTGCTCATAGGCACAAGACCAAATCCTGCTACAATTAGTCCAATGTAACCCCTGTTAATGCAATTGCAAGGGCATAAGGCAGGGAAGAAAGACACAGACATTGAATGTCATGTATAAGCATGCACAATTTAATTCCAATATCCACTTTACTGAAAGCCCCCAGAAACAGTGCACGCACTGTGGCACAGAACCATATCCAAAGTAAAACAGTTGCATTTTTATGTGAAAGGCGTAATACGGCTTTTCTTACTGCAAAGGTGTAAAAATAGGAACAATAATCCTGCATGTGAAATGTTTCTTACAAGCATTTTGAAGTTCTGGTATGAGGCTACAGTAGAAAATATGGTATTAGACCCAACAGCAACAATGCTGCCTCTGTAAATTTTCTGTTGCTTGGTTTTCAGGGCAGTACTAGGACAGAATCAAAAGCAAAAAGTAACTAGCATGGGTTTCCTTTTAGCCTCTCTGTTGCAGAACAAATCCCCTGTGAAGTATCCTAACCTTTGGAGGGGCATCTGAAGCTACTGCAAACTCTGGGACTGCATCCAGGCTTGTCTTGTTCCCTAAATAAGCCTACCACATGGGTTAAAGGGCCATGAGAAAAAGCAAAGATGGAAAACTTGGCATTTCATTTATCATAAAAAACAACAAAATAACTGCTCCAACTGTTTGGGTTTGTTAAGTGAAGCAGTTCAGGTCGTGTCCCATGCCGTGGTCTGAAAACCACAAGCACAATCTGCAAACGGGGAATGAAGAGGATGGAACCAAACAGAGAACTGCACACAGACCCCAGGACACCCAAACTTAGGGGTTTAGCACTCTGCTGCCTGGAGGGTCCTCTGTAACATCACTGCAGAGTTTCAAGGTCTCACTGCTGGCTCCTAAGAAAACTGTGACGTGCTCTAAAAAAATATAAAAAGGTATTACTCAGTACTCAATTACCCTCTCTGCAAGCTACCAACACCCTACACTCCCATCTTCTGCACTGTCACACTCCCTGCTTCCAGTTTGTTCTGTATACACAGCTGACTGTCTCTGGAACTTGTTTTAATCTCAGCTTTATTAGTAACACACATCATAACGCCCTGCTCCACAAAACAACCAACTCCTTTCCTCTTCCCTCCAAGAAATTGTGCCCTAAGGAACGTGCAGCTTGTGAAATCACCTGCACAGCCAGGTGAGACATGAAGCCAGCAAGATCTTCAGCACCTCAGGAAGAGTTCTGCATCTCAGGGTTTATCATCGCTTCTTGGAAAAGTAGCTAAGAGAAGATAAAATGGGAGGTCCAAGAGGCAGTGCCAGGATCACCCACTGGTCCTGCCTATTCTCCTTATCAGCTGAACAGATCCTTGCATGAAATTAGTCATTGTGAAATCCACAGTCTCAATTTATCCAAATAAACTGGCTCCTAGTTCCTACGTACAGTGCTTGCTTCCCATAGATTTCGATGGGAAATTTTGGAACCTGACTAATTAGCTGGTATTGGGCCTTATTTGCAGTCCCAGTCCTGTCATGCAACACAGCAATGACTAAAGGGTTTTATTTCTGCTTTTATTGCACCCCATACTCCAGAAAACTCATCAGTGGTATAAATAAAATGGCTTGCCAGAGATCCCACAGGAAGTTTGCAACTGAGCTGGGGAGTGGAGCCAGGTCTCCCACATCCCATTCCAATGGCACCAGGCCATCCACCTGATCCCAAATGGTGTTATGCAAAATAAGGATCCGTTCTGATGTGCCTCCAGCCCTCTTCTGCTTCCTAGCACTCAGCCACCCAACACCTTAATACTGACCTCCTTTTTGGCAGCTTCGAGTTGTCACAACCTCTCCCTCAATTTGAGGCAATGAAGTGATACTCAAAAGGAAGCAGCGTGAATTCTGCTCAGCCCAAGATCCAAGCTAGGCTCGGAGCAAGAAGCATCTCCATCCACAAGCAAGCAGTGTTTAAAAGGAGATTAAACACAAAAGTAATGCCTCTAATCCGAACTGCTCGGTGAGCACAGGCGTCAGGCTGGAAAGGGAAGCCGTCCGTGCTGCCAGCGCTACGGCAGGGCTGGGCCACGGCTCCTAATCCCACACCCAGCAGGGCTGGCACAGCTCCCTCCTAGCATGAAGGATCCCTCGCTGCCTCGTTTAAAGAAGCTGGTAAGAACCAAAGGGCTGGTGTCATCAGCTAACCAATATGTTAAGCCATGTGCTTACACATAACTGCTCGACTCAGCTGCACTTAGCCATTCTCCATCACCACGTTTGTAACGCAAAATGCCACCTCGAGCAGCATGTGCTGCTTATAAGATGATTTCTAAGGTGAAGGCCTCTGGCTTATCCTGTACCTCACTGTCTCACTGCGTGTCTCAAGCACGTAGAGCAGTTCCTAAGCCTCTCTGCGAGGGTCACAAAAAGAGATCTGCACAGCTCGCTCAGCAGACAGCACAACAAGTTCCAGTCAAACCTCAGTGCATTATCTAACACAAATTGTATTATTTCTATCGACACACCATCCATGTTGGGTTTAACAAACAGAATCATGGGGCACGCGGCTGGAGCCAGAAGACACCACAATGCTAAAGGCACTTAGTGTCCCCCTGATCCCCACAGGCGTTTGGAAGGAATTCCATTTCCCAGGGAAGTCAATGGGAAAATCATTGCACTTCAAGCAATGTTTAAGTCAACAGGAGTCTTGCCCAAGCAGGAGCGAAAAATCACCAAGTCAGCTTTGAAACTCACACTCGGTTCTGAATGTGTAGCCAGAAGACCTCCTTTTATTTCATTAAAACCACGATGCTACAAAAAACATTCTCTAGTTTAACTTTAAGGAAGGCTGATATTTAATTTGCATCAGTTTTTCCCCCAATGTACCGATTTAATTGCAGGGTGAGGATAAGCTCTTAGCAAAAGAAATGGGAGTTTACGGGTGCTTAGCACCTCACAAAATGAGGCTTAGAGCAGAAAGCTTAGAAATGGGTGGTTCTTAGTTTAGAACTCAAACACAGCTCATCACCAAGGGAAGATGGAGGATGCTGCACAGAGCCAGATTAGTGCAGCTCTCTTTTAATGTTTTAATAATAAAAAAATGTTTTCATGGCAGCCGATCAAGAAATTTCTCTGTAATCTTTTATGTACTGACAAACATATCAATGATGGGCATAAAAACTTTTGCAATTAGCCTTGGTCAATCCATTAGTGTAGCTGAAATTGTTCTTTTTTGTCAGATTGGCAATTTTCCACTGGGTCATGGAATATAAATCACAGAGTTCCTGTGACATTCTGCCAATACATGATTACTCTTCTCACTCAAGAAGCAGGTGGAAAGCATCCTAAGTTTACTGCTATTTTATATTTATCAACTTATACTTTTGCATTTCCATCTTCTTCCCAAACTATTTTATGTGAGGTACAACCCCCAACACATGCAGTCTTAATGCAAACCCTTCTAGATGTCACTTTGATATGCATCCAGAAAGTACAGATCCAAGACTTCTAGTACCACCAGCAGCAGTTTAGGAAATTCTTATAATCTCAGTTTTTTCAGGAATTCAATATAAGGTACAATAAACTGAAATGGTCTGTCTTACAAATCAGTCCTAGAGCCAAAAAGCCCATGGCTACATCAGTCTGGTTTTTTGATCTTCTTTTTGGCTGATGCAAAATCTGCCCTTCTGACATCCAACTGCAGAGATAGATGTCATTAAGTTTTCAACTTTGATCTGTTAAAGGAAATATGAGTAGCAGCCTGCAAGATCCTGTTTTGTTTAGGTTTATGGGTTTTTTTCCTTTACCTAGGTGTGATCAACCAACTGTAAAGGAGAAGGAGTATTCCCTCATGTGTCTCAGGAAAAACACAGGCCACACATGGAAGATGCCTCTCATGATGTTCAAGAGGCGCAAGGGAAGCCAAAACATTGCACTATAACATTTGAGCACCACACCAAAACCCGCAAAGTCAACAGCACATTTTCCAAAAGACTGAGCTCTGCAGCAGCCTAACACTTTTTCCATGGAAGTATACAGTTAATTTAGAACATTTCTCCACTTAACAAAAGCTGCTCTGCTAGTTCTTAATCACAGGCCGTTAAATTCACATGGCCTAAGGTGACCCTGGTGGATGCCCTTAACCCGTGCGAAGCGGCACATTCAGCCCTGCCTTTCTCCATGCAGGCAGATGACTTGGGGAAAATCTGTTCCCAGCGGGAGGCAAACATAATAGGTGATGAAATGAACTCTACCTCCCACAGGACAGATGGGAGAGGTGAAGCGTGAGGAGAAAAACCACGCTGCTGAGCCAAAGAGAACTTCACAGGCAGAGCAGAGGAAATGCCCCCGTTCTGGGGATTTAGTCTGTTCGTAGTACAACTGTACTCTGCACACTAGAGCTGCCTACTTCCTGGGACTGTGCATGCCTTCTCCTTTAAACAGGGCCAGACTCTGCTCTCCGTCATGCCAAGGCAATTCTGTCACTGCCTCTGGATCCCAATCGCAGCAAATTCATACAAGACCCTATTTCCTGACAGAAACAGAGAATTTTCATGCTGCCTTTACCCTCCAAGTCGGACACGCAGCACTGGGCTCTGACAAACTGGCCTGGATTTTCTCTTTTGAATACAATGATAAGCTGCATGTTGGGTTTTTCTTTAAGTAATATGCCAGATGGTCTGGGGGTGTGGTTTCTAATTTTATGAAGGGGGTTATCAGTCATCTCTGTGCTACAATATAGAGACCAAATCTGTCAGAATAGAAGAAAAACCTGCCCACTCTGACTTACAAAACTTACTTTTCCAATTAAAAATATATGTTTTGCATTGCAGGAGAGAAAATGACTGTTCTTTCTCCATTTTCCACAGATTCCGCCTTGTTACTCAGGAATATCAGACATTTTCTTCATGCATGCCTGATCCTGCAAACTCTTAGCCTACAAGATCATTCTTAATTCTCAAGTCCACCCACTGAGTTTAAACAGGGCTACTCACATGCAGAAGGACTGGCAATACCATGCACTAAAACGAGGGAGAGAACAGTCACTGGAGTGACTTTGTTCTGAGCCTCAGTTGAAAACGAGTACATGCTATAAAAGAGAAATATACCACTGTACAAGCCCTCACTGAAGTGGCTGTTCCCTAAAGGCAATTGCAGCCCTAAGGAAATACATTTCAGAAATACCATCTTACCAGGGACAACGAGAAAACATTTGATTTGCTAATTCAAGCTAATACTAAATATAGTAAACAGGCCCGATCCTGTTTACCGAGGAAAGCACGGCAATTTCAATACTCCATTAGTCACCCTGATAAGCCTTTAGTAAGAATTACTCATGACAGTAAACCCTGCAGGACTGTGCCCAGGAAAAGCAAATGTGGGTAGTAAAGATGGGCTACTCCATGAAAACCCAACCATGCCTGAGCAGCTCAGAGCACAGCTCAGCACACGGGCAAAAGCAGCACTCACATAAGCAAGAACCGGGTGAAAGGCTGAATATTTTGGTTTTATTTTTTAATATTGTTTGAGTTCATGTCTTAAGAAATTACTGTTTCATGGTGAGATAGTAAAATATTTATGTTTCTTGTTTCTCTAATGGTTTCTAAACTGACAAATTGCAAGAAAACGGCAAAATTAAATGGGTGAACTTGTGGCTGACCTTTTCTATTTTTGGTCTTGCATCCTCCAGTTAATATGTGCCACGAGGTAAGTAATTGTTTTCTGAAATAAATTAATTTCTCTGCTACATCTACCCATTTATTCAGCTCCTGCCATTGCCCCACTTGTCTGCCTGATTCTCTCGCAATGGAGCCACGTGAACTTTTGCTCTCCTTCTAAGTGGTATTTAAAAATGAAGCATGTGCTTGTTACGCTGAGGTATTTGAAAAAATAATGTATTCTGGTAACTACAGAACCCTGACTCAAAGGCAGGAGCAGCATGCACTATTTTAAAATGCTAGCGCTCAGATCCAGCCCTTCTGCAACAGCAGCCAACTCCACCGAGTTCACTGGGAAAAAGATTTTAGCAGTAGTGCACTTGTCTTGTCAAAAACAGCCTTCAGTGGGGAAATATGAACTGCATACCCCTTGCCTGTTGTGAAGGTTTCTCTAATTGCGGTGATAAACAACAATGATGAAGCACTGCTCTCCAAAAATATTAAACTGATGCCAATCTGGTAATTAGTAATTAGCCTCTATGGTAAAGTCTTTTGCAAGACAGAAATACTCCCATTTTCAGTATAATGGGAAAACATTTGCTCCCTAATCACATGAAAATTGAAAGCTATGACTGTAAAATAGGTTCCTAGCGCATTCCTGCTCATTAATAGAGCACTGTACAAAAAGCAGTGAGTTAAACTCTAGAAGGATCCTGCAACTCTGAATGAAGGTGATCGAACCTGGCACAGACTTTACAAAAATACACAGCATATGGTTTAAAAGGAGATGGCCCAGTACCAATGCAAGCAAGAACTCATTCATTTTTCTCCATGTTTGTGCTTCAGCAAGATGCAGGCTTCCCCTGGGCACATCAAAGGTGCCGGGTTTATTCTCTCTCAACTGAGGGAAAAAATCACCAGGAACAAAGTGCATCAAGTGAAACCAAATGATAAGGAACCCAGCAACACCATGCTTCTAGATCTGATTTACTGCTGCAACGATCTGTTAAACTGCACGTTCTCACTACACACATTTGCATGCCTAATGATGTAGAAAATAACCCTGCACTATTTTCTTTTGGGGAAAAAAGTGTATTTTTGAGGGTAAGCTTCATATGCAGGTTCCTGTTTAAAAACAGCACGGACGGTTTATTTTCCTTTTAATAAAGCCCAGCGCTTGAAGAGACATTACTTCATTCATAAATATTGTTTCAAATATTTTAAATACCTCTAGGACAGTAGTTTAAAGATAACAGAGCAATGCAAGACCAACAACAAACCTTATGGCAATTCTTCTCCGCTGCGAGACAGAGAGAGCTCTGAAAACACGGGGGGGTCACAAGGTCCCTCTCCACCCTGAACCCCACGAAGTTTCAATTCCCGATCGACCCCTTGGCCGCCGCCTCCTCCCTGTGACACGCAGCCCAGGCTCGCCTGGCTGTCGGGGCCGGTGCCCGCACAGGTGTCCCGGGCGAGGTGCGGAGCGGCGTGCGGGGAGCGCGGGGCGTGCGGGGCCTCCCCCCGGGGCGGCGGCGGCCGACGGCGCGGAAGGAAGGAGGACGGGACTAATTTACCTACGGAGTCAATCTCCAGGAGGCGCTGCAAGTCGCGGATGCTGTGGATCTCGCTGTGCGCCAGCCGCTCGATGAGCTCCTGCGGGATCTCGGCCTCCTTCAAAGACACACACACCGCGGGTCACCGCGCAGTCCCGCCAAGCGCGTCCGCAGCGCCGGGCATGCGGCGCGCCCGGCTCTGGGCTTGCCGGACAGGGTGCGGGGTGTTTGCGGGACATGTTGGGATGAAGCAGGGGGAAAATCCACGCACACGCCCCCCCCCCACAGCGCTCCGCGGGGCGCCGGAGCGCTCCCGCCGCCCCCGCCTGCGCGCCCGCGGGGGCTGCGCGCTCCCCGCCCGACTGCGCCACGGCTCAGCGGGGCGGCAGCTCCGCACGGCCCCGCCTGGCAGCGTGTGCCCGGCAGCGCCGAGCCCCCGAGCCCCGCTCGGCGGCCGGAGCCCACCCC
The DNA here is from genome assembly GCA_014706295.1 of Lycocorax pyrrhopterus obiensis. Lineage (NCBI taxonomy): Eukaryota > Metazoa > Chordata > Aves > Passeriformes > Paradisaeidae > Lycocorax > Lycocorax pyrrhopterus. Next base: position 3,502,944 of record JACSVZ010000012.1, read on the forward strand.
GGGCAGCGGCTGCCGAAGTTCGCCCGGGCGGGTGCCAAGTCTCCCGCGGGCGCGGGCTCCCCCGACCCGGGCAGCAGGAGGAGGAGGAGAGCCGCGTCCCACGGGGCGCCGCCATCCTAGCAGCGCCCACGTCGCGGCTCCCAGTGCCAAGCAGACCGGGTCCCGGGAAAAGTTACAGCCGCTGTGCAGCGCCGAGCACCGCGCTCGCCCCGACCGGGGCCACCTGTAGCAACCCCGGGACGCGGCTCCGCGCCCCCTCCGTCCCCTGCGGGGGTACGTGCGGGAGAGCTCCCGACTGCTCCGGGAGAGCTTCACAAACCGGGGAGGGGCATTTTGGGGCGCGGGGGATTCACCCAAGTTCTGCCCGCTGCACTAAGCGGTGCCCGCGGCCGCCGTGTGCAGCGCTGGGCGCCGCGGGGGCGGCCCGGCTCCGCGCACCCTCGGCTTCCGCACAGCCGCAGCCCGCTGGCACCCGCGGGGCGTGGATATTTTATCATATATTTATTATATATATAACGTGTGTTATATATAGATATATTAATTCTTAAGGGCAGCCAGCAGCCCGGGCGCGGAATGCACGGTCATTCCCCTTCGCTTCTGCCATGCATGAAATGGCAACTTGCTCCCAGGCTCGGCCGCGCAGGGCCCGGGGCAGGGCAGCGCTCCCGGCGGGGCCGGGGCGCGGGGATGGCCACGGAGCCCAGGTGGGCAGCCCGCTCCCTCCCCGCTGCCCTCCGCCGCGACTCGCCCCGACCCCCGGCTGCGGCGTGCCCCGGGGACCGGCAGCGCAGGAAGCCGCTCTCACCTACCTCGGAGAAGGTAAAGGACAGGTAGCCAAAACCTATCAGCAAAACGCAAGCCCAGGTCCTCATCGCGGTCTAGTGCACTTTAGACACGGAGGGAAGGCAACGCTGATGGAGAGGGGCTGCAGGCCGGCTCCTGCCGCGCAGGAATTCAGTACCATCCCTCAGGGGAAAGGCAGCGGGGTGGCTCGGGGGTCCTCCGCATCCAGGGTGGGTCGGGGCTGCCCGGGGCGGCGGTGGCTTAATGACGGCGCGGCCGCTGTTTGTACGTTCCCCTCGCTACGGGAGCGTGGCTGCTCTCCCTTCTGCCGCTCTCGCTCGCTTCTCTTGGCTCTTAGGACTAGACCAGCCGGTACTTCTGCATATTTGCTTAGATCAGACCAAAGTGAAACCCAAGGAGTCGATCCGGAGCGCAGCCGAAACGCCCATCACCTGTCTGGGGCGGCTGCCCCCCTCGCGCGGGCGGCGCTGGGGCCGCCTCCCCCCGCCGCGGCCGCCGCTCCGCGCCGCGCCGGGACCGCGGGGCTGCGCTCTCCGCCGACGGCCGGCCCCCCCCGCCGTACCTGCCCTCCACCCGGCCCCTCCTCGGAGAGGGGAAAAATCAAAAATCTTTATTGATACGGAGCGAAATGTTTCTCTTGCCGAGAATGGTCCCGCTTCCCTCCCCGGCTGGGGCGAGATCAAAAATAATAATTAATTAGGAATAATAGCAGGGATAAATCGGAGCGGTATTGCAGGATCTCGCGGGCTGCCTTGGTGCAGTTCCTGCTCCACTTTGCACGGGAGAAAAAGACAGGAGGAGAAGGAGGAGGAGGAGGAAGGGGGGGAAAAAAAAATATATGCAAGAAGGTTTAAATCCCAAGGGGATCGGAGACGAACTGCAACTCCAGGCAGAGGGAGGTCGGGGCTCGCTCCGGAGCGGTGGCCGGTCTGGAGCGTGGCCCCGGCGAGGAGCAGCATATACCGCTCCCGCCCCGCCGTGCGCCGCCCCCGCCCCTCCTCCCGGGTACTCCCGGCACCAGACCCACCAACAACAAGTCGTGGGGGTGCCGGCAGCTGCGGCGCCTACCCCGGGGCCAGGGGCTCTGCCCACTGAGAGGGGAAAACAAGGAGCCGGCGGCGGGCAGGGGCCGGGGGGAGCGGGGCAGCCCTCGCCGCCGGCCCTCTGCGGCACCGGGCGGGGGGGCGGGCGCTGCTGCGCAGCAGCCGCCGTGTAACCTGGCGGGCTCGGCCGTGTGCTCTGCCTTTACATAAGGCAGAGCGGATCGCCATGGCCACGGAGCGATCGTGTATGCGTGTGTCTGTGCTTTCTTATCGTTGTTATTCTATTTTAGCGGGGGGGGGCCTTGCCTTTTGCAGAAGGGGAGGGGCAGAGCGGCGGAGGGTTGTGGTGTGCGGGTTTTAACGTTGCTGTTGCAGCGCAGCCTTCATTGCGAAGGGCAGCACACACGCACAGCCTTGAGGAATACAAAAGCACCCCCAAACTGCACGAGTGGCAGGGGGGGCGGTGCGGGCGGGGGGCAGCGGAGCCCTCCGCCCTGCGGCACCCGGCTGCGGCATGCGCGGACGCGGGGCTCCCCGCCGCGGCCGCGGAGACGCCGCGCCCCGGGGCTCCGCCGCAGCCGGACCCCCGCAACTGCCCCGGCCTCCTGCAATTTCCCTAGACCCCCGCCCTGGATCCCCGCAACTGGCCCGGCCCCGCACCCCGCACCGACCCTCCGCAACCGCTCCCGAACCCGCAGCCGGCCCCGACCCGGCCCCGCCGCTCCGCGGGGGCAGCTCGCGTTCCCTTCGCATCCTCCCTCCTCGCCGCCCCGGCGAGAAATTGCCCCCGTTCCCCCGGCGCGGATTGGCACAAGGTGCCTGCTGCACCCTGACATCTCCCTGAACTCATTGTGATTTAAATAACAGCCCTTTCTCATCTAAACAAAGGTTCTTAATAGCAGATGCAAAGAATTCAGCTCATCTGAAAATCCAATAGCATTTAAGTGGATTAACTGCAATAACACAACTGAGGAGTGATACTATCCTTCATGGAAGACAATAGACTGTAAATGCACAGCCAGGGAGACTTATCCTTTCATCTCTGAATTTCCTTCAGCATTTCAAAAGCGAATGCTTTCTAGAAGCCCTGAAGGGGTTTGCACGCTACTGGCTTGAACATGCTTCTAGGAAACAACCTGTGCTTTAATGGGCACTTTGCAATTGCATAGAAGTTCCCACCAAAACAGAAGTGGCCTTTCAAGTACGTTTAATTCTCTCTCATGATGTCATGTAGGCTTACAGGGTGGTCTCCAGGACCACAAGGGGGGGAAAAAAAAGGTGGGGGTTGAAAAGAGAGAAAAGGAAAAGAGATGTAAAAGATTTGGAAGCACTTTAAAAAGGAGAATGCTGCTGCTTTTTTTTTTTTTTTTTTAAGACAGAAAATGCTGAGCCAATGTGGAATCATTCTCAAATGCCTCCTGATATAAAAAAAAAATGACCCGAGTGCCACACTGCAGCAGAGCCATCTATGCAGGGCAGGAGGAGGCAGAACAGGGCAGGACACTCTGGTAGTGCCATCACTTTCGTACATGGCAGAAGTAAAAAGCGATTACTTCAGTTAAAAAAAAGTCTCATCTGCCCTTATCATTTACTGGGGTTAAAGAAGCAATTCTTATGGTCTGTGTTGTCATAGTAATTAAAAAAAATAATTACTAAACAGTGAAATAGATTCTGACAGTACCGGCTGGCTGAGCATTTACTCCTCTCCTTCCTTCCTTGGTTGGCTACTGCGTTTGGGATCAGAAGTGCTGTATATTTGTAGCTCTTGCTAGTGGTATTTTACTGCAAAAGCCAACAGAGATAACTCCTGCTTTATCTTATGGTAAAAAAAAATCTATGCAGTTTTGATTTTTCTTATGTTTCCCTCATTTCACAAGAGATGTACTGCATCAGCATCTTTTTTTAATCTGTCATTGTGGAGCTCAGATAAGCATCTTTCCTCTGGGTCAAGTTACACTTGGAGTAGCTTTTAACATTAGGCTGTTTATAGGGATCATTACAAATATTTGATAATAATGCAAAATATGTAAGATCCCAGAGGAGAGCAAAGACCAGGGAACATAAATAAAATTCACACAGATTCTGCAAACAACTTTATACTTAGGTTGTCTGTCTGCTTACAAAACACATTTTGTCCTTGTCTATTGTTCGATCTAAAATTGCATTTGTTGCCTCTAAGTCCCTACATACAGCTGTGTGAAAAACAAAACACCAGTGCATGTTTGCTTCAGCATGGCACCTTCCTGCAGTCTGCACATCTATTGCCCATGTGTGCACCAGACATGAAATATTACCTTTTATGTAATACCCACAAGCCACACATGAGTAAAGAGTGACAGGATGGTAGTTACAGGTTTAAAAGGAAATCAGTATAAAGAACAGAGCATCAGAAAATTAGGTTTTGCACTTTTTTATTTATCTGAGAGCAGCGAGCAAGATACTGCTTGTCTAATTTAAAGTACGCACTGTTAGAAGTCTCTCAAATGTCAGGAATCATAATGGAATTACACCATGACAGAGTGTTGAGAGGGAGGATTCCCAGGGTTTGCACAGCGCTTGGCATGGGGGAAGGGATGTGGAAGCTCTTTGACACAAAATAAGACCACTTCAGTGTTGCCAGTGCTGCTTTCTGCGGGTGGAGTCACCTGAAGCCAGGGTGCCCCAAATCAGGCTTGCAGCACCCGCTACAGAACTCTTTGAAATCTCTCCTGGCTCAGTTCTTAGAAGCGCAGGCCAGGCAATGTAACAGGACCAACTCAGGTTTCACAGATGCGTGCTGGGCTGCGGGAAGGTCGCTGGGAGAAGTGCAGTCAGGGATGGCCAGCAAGGTGGGCATTGCGGTGCTCAGAGGGGGCTAAAGCCACAGGGGGCACTGGGCTGGCTCCAAAATGGTACCTGAAGCCCAGGGCATCTATTTCAGAGCTCAGGTAGGAACGACGCTTGTTTGACCCTCCTGATAAGTCTTGAGGTTGCAAGAGGAATCATTTCATTGCCATGACATTCCTGCTGAGGGAGTCTCGGGAAACTTGAGTTTTTTGAGACGTGATTTTAGCGGGGATTTTGCCTCACAGATAATCTAGTTAAAATTAACAAAACAATGAGTTTGGATAAGGGTTTTTGTTGGAAGGGTGGCCTGCTTTTATTGCAGTGTGTGTTTGGGGCAGGCCAGAGCTGCTCAGTATGTTCTGCAGGATACATCCTGCCACCACAGCTGTCCTGGCTCAGGAAAGGGACCACAGGAAATACTCTCAGCAATTTAGTCCTGCACCGTTCTGTCAGTGCCCCACAGTGTATAACAAAGGATAAAAGTGCAGAACATAAAATCCAGAAAACTGGACAAGAAGATCACCCACTTTGGGTGGTTCCTCTCTGGTTTTGAACATTTTTTTGGTGTGTAGCTTCAGAGGGACATGTGGCCATGGAGGGGAGGTCATTTTCCTGCTCTGCAGCTCGGTTGCTGCCCGCCTGTGGAAAGGCATGAGGCTGGCACAGGTGCAGGTGCAGTGCAGGCAGGGATTACAAATGCAGAAGGCACTGATGGCAGACACGCCATTCCCTTTCCTGAATCTCAGCCCGTAAAGAGCAGCAAGGAAAGCTGCAAGGAGAACAAGCAAGGCTGTTATTATTCCAGCTGGTACACCTACAGACATGATTTCCTTCTCTTCCAGCTCTTCCTTTGGATCCTTGCACTGGCTCTGTCCTTCTGGCTGAGCTTTGTTGTCTTTGAAACTTTTGTTGGTGCAGCTTTCCAGATGCTTTCATGGTTGATAATTTTCTTAAATAGTCATGGGATGCAAATCTGCTACAAGGTTTCAGCTAAGTGGAGTGATCAGAAGTGGTGTGGAAAAGTTTTATGATGTCCCTGCCCCAAACACAGAGTGTGGCCATGGCCAGCATCCACTTATGTGGGTTGACACTTAAAGCTGCAATATTTCTGGAGATGTTTTGCCCTCCTATGAATTGGGCAGGGTTCCTCCACCCAAAGTGCCCTTTTGACTTCAGTGAGGGTTAGACCCAGTTGTCCCTGGAGACATTACTTGCTGTAATAGCTACGAAAGACAGTTAGTAACGCTCTTGTTAATGTGCTCCTCTCTCCCCCAGTGCCCAGCTGCTCCTTACCCAGGAGGTTCAGCAGCACGGCCGACAGCGAGGGGCTGTTTGACCTTCCCTGCTGCCGGAGCCACTGCTGAGTGACACACAGTTCACCTTCAGGGCTGGAGCACGAACTGGCAGCCCTGCCAGCCTGGGTGGCAAGATACCATGTTTAGGCATTAAACTAGGGCACTTGCATACCAGCACTGGCCGCTATTTTAGTGGGTATATGAAGCTGATCCCTGCTCCCCACCCCTGTGGGACAAGGGAGCTGCTGTGAGTGCGGGATATCCTCTGCCTGGTGGATAAAGCTATTAAAAATGGGCTGTGTTTTGTTGGGAATACGTAGTTCATCCAGCTGAATGACTGTAAAAGTACCAGCCCAGCTTAAGGTATGCTGATACACGCTGTAAATGAGAGCAATGCACACAGGGCTCAGCCCCTGGGGTCCTGTGCATGGTGTGCTCATGTCTCCTCAGCAATGGGGGTGTAAAGCTCTTCTCCTCTGACTCAAATCAACGCCAGTTGCAGTGATTCTGTGGAGACCATCCAGGATGTAACTCAGCCATGCTAAGTACCATAAAATTGTGATATTATTCTTCATTGTTTGTAGCTCGGAGGCCTGTAGAGGCCTAGCTTGGAGCAGTCAGTTTTATTAAGCTCCATCCAAACACAGTGAGATAGTTGTTCTTCCCAAAGAATTTGTATTCTCAAAGTGCGAGCCGCCCCGTTTGTGTTCTTGTATCCATGCAACCTTGTTGCTCTTACAACATTACACATTTGTCCTGTGAGATTCCCTCCCTTACAATAAAAACTCACGAGAATGATACACACATTTTCAACTCCGAGCACACCAGAGACTGCAGGATCCAGCAGTACCTAAAGGACATGGGAGATTTGGAGGCTGCTGTAGTGGAGTTGCTAACTTTGAACTGCAAATGTTTCTAATGGCTGTGAAGCTTCCTAATTGAGTTTCTGACCCTTTTTGTCACAGAAACCTAGTTAACATAAGGGAAGGAGAAGAGCAAGTAAAGGATTGGTGATTGGTTTGCTTTTTCTTTTTTTTTTTTTAACAGAAACTCCAGTGTAGAGTTCTGTGCATTTCTCTTTTAATTTTCTTACACCTACAGCAGCCTGGTCCTCAGTGGCTGCACATCGTTCAAGGATCATGCCTGAAGTCCCCAGCCCAGTGCAGTATCTCTCCAGAAGGGCTTCGTGGAGCCACACTGAGTCTCCAAACCCACCCTCCCTCCTTGAGCACTTCTATCCTTTCGAGACACACTGGTACCCACAGACCCACAGATGGTGGTGGTCGGACCAGAGCAGGCAACCCATGTGGTGGCATCTGCTCCTCAGCAGAAATTCACGGGGAATTCAGTGCTTTCCACCTGTTTATTCTCAACATTTTGTACTTAGGCGATTTCTTCCTGAGAGCTGATAAAGATCCTCCATAGGCATGAGGCACATCAGTAATCAGAAATGCAGAGAGGATGTAGAGAACCTGCCATGGGGCTGTGGCCAAACTGCAGGTAAGAAGCTGGGGGCAACCATTTCCAAAGCCCTCCTCTCACCACCTTGGGACAAGTTTTATCATTGCCCTGCTACATTCCAGGTCCAGCAGACCTCTGAGAAGCACCTCTGGTCACATCATTTGGCTGTGTCACATGGAGATGTCTTAACTTGGTCTGTCACCTGCTAGCCACCATCACATGGTCCCTGGGAGCGTGTCTCTGATACACTGCTGGGCTAGAAAGGGACCACGTACCCACATTTACACCAGAACTGAATTGCTTGGTTTTTGCAAAAAGTGAAGTGCAGAACCATAGAATTGTAGAATCATTTAGGTTGGAAAAAACCTCTAAGATCACCAAGTCCAACCATCTTCTCCATCCTATTGGATGTAGCATTTGTTTACCTTTCAGCAGTGGTTTGTGACGCCGTTCCCATCAATTGGGATACAGAACTCCTTCTTTCTTGGAAGTCAGTGAGGAGTACAGCGTTAAAGCAGAGAGCAGGCAAGGGCCCTTTAAGCATTGTCTGTTTAACTGTAGCACAATCTCTCCTGCACTCGAGTGCTTTCCATAAACAGCAAGTCATCCTGGAAGGGGAGGGAGAGGATGATAAATAATCCTGTTATTCATGCGACTGCGTTCTTTCATGAAACTGGGAAAAGGCAAAATAAAGTGGCGACTGCGAGACTGAGAATGAAATGCGAGGCAGTGGGTTGTGTTGCTGCAGTTATTTGGGGCCAGAAGAAAATCTGGAAAGAGAAAGGTGAGCAGAAAAGGTTTAAAATGCCAAGAAGAAAGGCAAGAAACAGGGCATAAAAGCAGCTTTCCCTGCATTCTTGCTTTGTGTCTCGGCTCACTGCTGGGGCTGGCTGTGGTGCTGGCTGTCCACCACCAGCTCCCGCAGTGTGGCTACCTGTGCCAGAGGCTTTCCTGTGTGTGCACCTTGTGGAGAGGTGGGAAGTGGGAGACACCAGAGCTCCAGTAAGGACAGCTGGGCAAGGAGAGAGGCAAAAGTGAGCAAACCCTGTGAAAGAAATCTCATGGAACAATGAGGAAGCAGAGAATAAACTTGTTTGCTGAGGGCACTAGCAAATGAGCTATAATTAGTTTTCATGGGACAGTTATGCTATTTCCTTCATCACACTTTGCATCTGTGCCAGAGGCGCCTCCCCAGTTCGTGTTGGAGGTGCCCATGCTGCAGCCGCTCCAGCTCTCCATCTGTGCTCTCCGTGCATCCCCTGGGCCCTGAGCTGGGACAGCTGAGGCATAGGCATCCCTCCCATTCCGTCAGCCCTGCTCGCGGGCAGCCTCCCACTGAGAGAGGGACACACAGCTGTGGGGGAACATCTTAAACCACTGCAGCTGTCTGCTCTCTGCACGTGAGCCAGAGCCCTCCATCCCTGGGATGCTCCTGGAAGCAGCCTGGCACTGTACTGCTGCCTAATTGCCTAGTACCAGCCCCATCTTTGGTTTGTAAGAGAATCTCATCCTGGGACAGTGTGCCAGCCCTTCTAAGACTTTAGTAATGGCACACATCCACTTCAGCAGCATCAGGGATTGGGAAAACACAGCCACATTGTTATAATCTTCCCAAAGTGCCTCTTCCCCTTGCATGGCATCAGTGCAATTCCTTCAGGCTTATAAAAGCTTAAGCCTTTGTAAACAAGGCAGCCCTGGAGCCTAGGTATTGTAGAGAGAGAATTCCTCTCCATGTCCTAAATATTTTGGATGGAAAAAAAGAAAAAAAGAAAAATAAGAAGAACATTTAAGACATCAGCTTCCCTTCTAGTGTAAATGGGCCCAGCTCCATCCAGCTTCAGCCTGGAGTCTCTGTTACACTGTCACTGTGCAAAGCTCCCAGTAAGGCAAATAGGAATTGCACGTGATGTGATGGGAAAGCAGCAGATACCTTTGTAAATACAGCACCCTCACACGAGCCACGAGTATCTTTCCTGAGACACCCTGCCAAACTAGCAGGTGTTTTTTACATCAGGCCTTATATTAACACACTCCTACGTATGTCTGGCTGCATCTGCTGCATTAACGATCCCTCGGTGCATAATGGCTGGGTTAGTTTGTGAAGTTAAATACCACAGGCAAGAGCCCGGCCACAATGCTCACAAACCTCAAACTGCTTCTGTTTGTATCACAGGGGTTACTTGCTGTGACTTTTTCTTTCTTTCTTCCTCTTGCTGCATTTTTCCTGTGTTCCTGCCCATCTTTTCCCCAGTTTGTGGTTTTCAGATTCTCTCTGTCTCTTTATTTTCTCCATCTTTTGCTGTGTCTTTCCTGTCTCATTTCCGTTTATGTGGATGCCAGAGAGAAGGAAAGCTGCAGCCAGCCAACCCCAACTGCTCTAACACACTCCAACAACCCCAGAGTGGTCGGATACTCCTCCAGCCGGTGCATGTCTGGAGTCTGGGGGCAGTGCCATGGGGGCTGCTGGAAGGGGATGCCACCATTTCAACTCTGGATGCTCACAGTGGCTGCTGTGGAAGTGAAAAAGGCCAGCTCAGGCCTGCTCAACTTCTACTCTCAGGGCAGACAGCAAGTCCAAGACCAAAGCCACTGGGGAAAATATGTGCCCTTAGTGTAAAAGCCTGTTTTTACAGAAGCCAGTGGTAGGAGTCTTTGGGGATTAGTCTTCTCTTGTAATTATCAATTATTTTAAACTATGTTGTGGCCAGGCATAAAAGCTGTTCAGAAACAAGGCAGGGCTGATTCTGAAGCCAGCTATCATAGACTTCTACAAAAATCCCCCACCTGTCTTTGTAGACCTGACACTAAAGTTAGGTTGTAATTTCTAAGGGCACCAAAGATGTGTGTGTGTGTGTTTAACTCCCACTGAAAGGGGAGTTCGGAGCATTACTTAATGAGGAGGATTTGAAAAATACTCTTCTATCCTCCTTTGTTTAAAATTAAGATGCCAAATTCAAACATCCATGCCAGCATGGTGTTTGTTTCCATTGCTCATGCTTTTAGTCGTGTAGTTGTTGTCATGGTCCTTCATGGAGGTCTCACCTTTGGTCCCAGGCTCTCTTGGCCCTAGGTTTAGCTTTTTGCAGTAGTTCCATGGTGTATGCACACACACAAAGCACAACAGCTGGTGGATCTCTTATTCATGGCTTAATCACTTCCCTCCGGAGGTGTGCGGTGTGATGTGTGGTCTTGCTCAATCCTGGCTTCCTGAGGGATGGAGCAGGAGGGTCAAACACAGCCCAGATTTCAGCCCAGCACTTAGGAACATGACTAACCCAGGGCATGGAGTATTCTCTCTATGTCATTAGAATGGACCTGCTTCTTTTCCTGGCGTTAAGCAAGCATTTAGTCCTTTGGAGTTTGTCTTACCACACCCTTCCCATCTCATGCTTATCTCGGCATCACACTTTGAGCTGCCCACTGCTTTTCCACACATCTCTGACTTTCCCCAGGCCATCCATCTGATCTCATAACCACAGCTCCTCTCCTGGTTCACCATGTGCCCCCGTCCCACCCTTTTTAAAGGTTTGGTATATCACTGCTACTTTCCTATCCATCTGGAATTTCCCCTGAAGGCCCTGAGCCACCTACTCCATAAGTGTCATCAGACACCTTTTGCTGGGAGGGTTTTGTTTCTTTGTTTCATGGTTTCGTAATCCAAATTGGCTGTCGATTCAATTCAAAATGCCATCACACCAGAGCAGGGCCCCTGCATTCGCAGCAGTTGAGAAAAATAAAATAGTGATAAGGAGCCAGATGGCTCAAGAGATTGGGAACCAGCGATGGAGTCTGTAACCTCGACATCACTGCTCCAAAATGCAGCTCTGATCCACAGTGAACTTCATGGGCTCAGTCCAATTTCCAGTGTACGTACGGTCATGCCAGAAAAACTTCCCTTATAAACACCCCCTGCTTTGGCTGAGAGGCCTGAAGAGGTGTGTGAGGGTCCCTCAAAACAGAGGAAATGTCACCTGCTGTACATGGATGATGCAGTCCCCAGCAGTGATTGTGCACCATCTGTGGCAAGGGAAATTCTAATTGCAGCACTGCCCACCTGGCCAGCTTCCACAGGGAAGACATTTCCTTCTCTCCCAAATTATCTTTCAAGCCATTTTTAAAACTGCCTCATGGCTAAGTCTCATGAAAACTGTAATTCTGCAGTCCCAGAGGTCTGACTGATCCCATGTGTACCTGGTGAGGGACTCCTCAGAGATGAGAGAACTTTGTCAAAATGTCAATAAAAGAATAAGAAACAAGTAAGAATTTGTGTCTGGAGCATCCCTGAGATTAAAACAGTGTGAGAACAAAATCTGGCCATGCACACAAGAGCCAAAAGCCTTACTAAACTAAGCTACAATTTCTTGCAGCACAGCCTTCCTTCCTGCTGATGGTTATTTTCTAACCTCGCTGTGCAGGAATTGGAAAGAAGCAGGTGCCAGAGAAAAGGTGACTCTGAAATGGCACTAAGGTCATTACAGAGCAGGAGTAGAGCAATCCAGCCTCCCAGGTTTCATTTACTAAAGCCATAATAGTCTAGTAGGGCATCAGACCTCTTAGTGGTAGTCTTCAACTGTATGTGAATGCAACAGAGCAAACAACTGTTTTTCCTTGCAAGGCTTTGTGCTGTGGATGTTGTCTGTCCTCAGCCCATGTTCACTCAGCTGCTCTCTCACAGATTCCCCTTGCCCCCGCTGGAAAGCTGCCCAGGAACTCCCTCCACAGCTTAAGGGCCAAGACCAAATCAGCTCAGTCAGGCTGGTTAGAATCAGTCATTTACTTTGGAAAATACCTCTAAGATCATCAAGTCTAACTATTAAGCCAGCACTGCTGAGGTCACAGCTAGATGGTGTCCCCAGGGGCCACACCTACATGTCTTTTAAATCCCCCCAGGGACAGTGACTCCACCACTGCCCTGGGAAGCCTGTTCTAATGCTTAACAACCCTTTTGGTGAAGAAATGTATCCTAATATCCAATCTAAACCTCCCCTGGCAGAGCTTGAGGTCTTTTCCTCTTGTCCTATCATTTGCTGGAGAAAAGATTGACCCTTTCCTGGCTACAACCTCCTTTCAAGTAGTTGTATAGAGCAAGAAGGTCCCCACTGAGCCTCCTTTTCTCCAGGCTGAACCCTCCAGATGCCTCAGAAGCTCCTCTTCAGACTTGTGCTCCAAAGGGACTCCTTGTTACATGCGTTCCTGCCCTGCCTTGCCACCCTGTGCAGCTCATTCTCATTCTGTGGTCCTTGTTTTGCCTACGCAGGCATCCCCCAGTGCTCCTGGCTGTGGGATGCCCATGGCCAGCCAGTGCTGCTCTCTGCACCCCCGAGAGCTGGTCCCATCCCACGTGTCCACAGCCCCGTGTTGGCCCCGGGGAGCTGCTTCGTACCATCCACAACTGTTTGGTTTATATTTGCGTATCGGGCCGTGACCCTGAACTGGCTTCTCCCTTGAAATTCCTTCCACATGGCTCTGCCCACACTGTCCACAAAGCCTCTCAAAGAAATGCAGCTTGGAAAAAAAAAATCTGAGAAGAAGAAAAACCCCTTCACACTAAAATGTCCTTCTCTCTCCGGCAGCTCTGCTTGGGTGCGGTTTTCCCAACACTCCCCCGCAACCGAGGCGCGGAGTCTGTTCAGCTCTGCTCCTGCTGGTACTGCAGGGACAGGGTCACCCCTCAGCTGGGCACAGAGCGCCAGCACTGCAGGGACAGGGACACCCCAGGCTGGGCACAGAGCACCAGCACTGCAGGGACAGGGTCACCCCTCAGATGGGCACAGAGCACCAGCACTGCAGGGACAGGGACACCCCAGGCTGGGCACAGAGCACCAGCACTGCAGGGACAGGGACACCCCTCAGATGGGCACAGAGCACCAGCACTGCAGGGACAGGGACACCCCAGGCTGGGCACAGAGCGCCAGCACTGCAGGGACAGGGACACCCCTCAGATGGGCACAGAGCACCAGCACTGCAGGGACAGGGACGCCCCAGGCTGGGCACAGAGCACCAGCACTGCAGGGACAGGGTCACCCCTCAGCTGGGTGCAGAGCACCAGCACTGCAGGGACAGGGTCACCCCAGGCTGGGCACAAATACCCCACTGCAGGGACAGGGACACCCCTCAGCTGGGCACAGAGCACCAGGACTGCAGGGACAGGGATGCCCCAGCCTGGGCACAAATACCCGCACTGCAGGGACAGGGACACTCCAGGCTGGGCACAAATACCCCACTGCAGGGACAGGGTCACCCCTCAGCTGGGCACAGAGCACCCACACACAGTCCCTGTCCACAGGGGCTGGGCACCTTCCTGAGTCACTGCATTGCTGTAAAACAGAGCTTTTACCCAGCTTTCATCCCAAGAGCCTTGGTGCCCTTTAGCCTCTGCCATTGCACAGCACTGGGATTGTGCAGCGGGGCCAGGAGCCTTCTCCCCCGGGGTGAGGAGCCCATGACAGCCCCTCTCCATTCTCTCCCTTGCATATAAACATATATATAGGACTGTCCCTATATAGTGGCAGCTTCACACATGTGCTGGTGGGCGGGTAGCTCTGCATTTGCCCTCATGATTTCATGCCAGAAACATTTGCAAGTTCAGCTCGCTGCTCGGTTTCCCCTCTCTCTCTCTCCTTCTCCCTTTCAGGGTTACTCCCTGAGTCTACGAAGGCGTCCCACATTCCCCCCACCAGGCCATGGACTCCAGCCTGCCTGCATCCCTCCAGCTTCATCATTCCCTCATCCTGCCCCAGTCTCTTAAAGATTGTCTTAAAGACTTTCAGTAAGATCAAAATAAATTTTGCCATACACGTTGCTGTTATCGAGCCTTCCCTTTTTGCCTCTTTTTTCAGCAGCTATTTTGGGATGATTAATAATTCACAGTGAGGCTTGGCACAGCAATGGTTAAAGGGACGAAGCTGAGCTGACGCAGGAGCCTTCTGGACAGAAGCAGTTTTTAAAAGTCTTATAAGTGCTATTTTTTTCTTTAGGAAAGGAGTGGATTTTTTTTTTTTTAAGTGTTGTGAGAACAGGAATGTTTCTCTTTTAGCCAATTCCACATACTTTTTGTTATAGGAGAAGATGTGGTCTGAGGGTTTTAGCAGAGGCTAAAACAGGGGAGAACTGGATCTATTTTGGTGGTGTATCAAGTGGATAGGAAATAATCGAAAATGCTGTGTTAAAAAATGAGTTTAGCAGCAGCTCCAGGCGAACCCTGTTCTGCAGTGAGCCCTCCCTCCCCTCACCTGCCCAGCACCCAGCAGACCTGGCAAATGTGCAGATTTGATCCATTCCCACCCTTTGGCCAAAAGACATTCCTTTAATCATGCCCTCCTGGGAACCGAGGTTGCGAGTGTTTTTCTGTTGGTAAGATGAAGCGTGTTGGCTGCCAGAGGCTGCTGCACGGCTGTGTTCAGGGGGTGTGTTGCGTGGTGGACAGACAGGTCTCTCCTGGGGCTCCCCTGGGATGCTCCCACACATCCTGGGTGATGGGCAGCCTGTGGCTTTGCTCAGCCTGAAGCACATCAAACATCCCTTGCTGGGCACAGTGGTGCAGCAGCCTCCTGCCTTGTATCAACTGTCTTTCCTTCCCCTCCTGCTGCCTGGGCTGAAATCAGCTCAGATCCATCCTCTCTCGTCCCAGCACCCTGTCTCCATCACACCCTGCTCAGTGGAAAGGTGATGGAGTTTTTCCAGGACCCCACATGACACACATCCCCTTCTGAGGACATTCACTGGTCCCATCGCTTCAGGCACGCCTCCAGGTCTGCCAGCAGCCTCGCCTGTAATGATGGGTGGGATGTAAAATGGATTAAAAAGCAGAGGCCAGAACTTTTTTAGGTTAATCTTTTAATGCAAAAGGATCATATTTGGCAGCAACATAAGGCAAGCTCTCATCAGTTTATATTTCTGCTTTTCTTCCCTTTAACAATCTAATTTTGTACATCACTGTGTGGAATCCAGATACGGATAATCCTCCCCCAGTTAACACCACTCTGGTTGTGCCCTGTGGAAAGCTGTGTGCTGCCTTTGGGAGCTGGAGACATGAGGGTGCTTCGCTGGCCTAGAGACTGTCTGGAGGGGTTTCAGCAGATAATAGATAGCTCAGGGTCACAAGAAGAGCTCTGGAGACACTTTTCATGAGCACTTTTGGAGAAAGTGATCTTTTGTGTTTGCATCTCACCTTACACTTTGGTCCAGGGGACAGTTGGTAGCTATTGAAAACTGAAATATTGTCGCAGAGGAGAAACTCACAATTTTCCCTGAAAACTTTCACACCAAATGGAAATTTTCTGACAAACTATTCAGCCAGAACGACCTTTTGTGCTGCAGAACTAACTGTGATGAACATTTTTTCTACCAGGTTTTTCTCCTGACATTATGAATCCTGATGGGGGATTAGCTAACACGACTCGTTATCAGCACATGCAGCATCAGAGAGGAGGACTTGGAGCTATGTGAGATCTCAAAAACAACCATCTGATGCCAACATGCAATTTGAGATGCCGCTTGACCCAAAAAGGAGGATTCATGGGCTAAAGTTGGTGCTAATGTTAATCCCAGCTATGGGTGAAGTTGCCCCAAGGCTGAATTTGCCTCAAGAGAGTCAAGCTGGGGAGTGGATTAACTTCTAAGAAACTCCGAGTGAATGAATTAGAGGAATTACTCGGTAGGGTCAGCAGTGAAATCATGAGTCCACTGCAGAGGAAACAGGATGCATTTCTAAAGGGCTAAGAATGGCCCCTTTGCTAGATTTATGGGGCTGAGGTGATGAGCGCGGGGTCAGATAATAACCTTTCAAACCACCAAGGCAGACCAAATATGCTTTACCATGGCCCGCTCGCTTTTCAATGCATGTGTGTCATGTTTGGAAAACAAGGCCCCGTCTGTCCGGGCCGAAACAGCAGCAACAAAATAATGCTGCTTGTTGGGGAAATGCCACCGCAGAAGAAGATAATTGAAACATTCAGGCTGGCAGTACGTGGGGATAAAGGCAATAAATCCTGAGAGCGCGCTGCCTTATCTCGGGTGGGAGCTGCCAGCGCTACTCCTTGGCCTGCGTTCCGCCGGGCCGGGGAGGCCTCGTCCGTGCCCGGTTATCCCGAGGGCCGGCCTTCAGCCAAGGCCACCGACAGAGCAGAACAGGGCTGCTGGGTCGGGGCTGATACCTGTCCCTCCTCCTGCTGCAGCTCTTCTCCCTCCCAGGCAGAGGGGGAAGCATCTGCAGTGCACCGGGGTGGGTGAACTAACCCCGAAGGCGCGCGGACGGCAAAACCCTGCAAAGCAGCACAAAGCTGCTGTCGGAGAGGTTTAGGGTGGATGTGAGGAAAAGGTTCTTCACCCAGAGGGTGGTTGGGCACTGGGATGAGCCCCCCAGGTCACAGCACCAAGCCTGACACAGTTCAAGTGTTTGGAGAACGCTCCCAGGCACAGGGTGGAGTTTTTGGGTTGTTTTGCGTGGGGTCAGGAGTTGGACTCGGTGATCCTCGTGTGCCCACGATTCTATGAAAACAGGAGGCAGAGGTGGGGCTGGGAGGGACACACAGCCCCTTATGGAGCCACTTCAGGCTGTCCAGCACAGCCCTGGTGGGTGTCCAGCATCCCCCCAAAGGGCTCAGTGGGCTGGAGCTGCTGCTCCAGTGCTCACAGCTTCCTACCCCATTGCTGGGGCTTTCATGATGCCTCCACAAGCCACTTCTCCAGGGAATCTGAATTTATTGTAACATTACAGAGAGTAAGTGGCCAAGGAACCCCCATAATTCACCTAAAATCTGATATAAAAATGATGCAAACGTTTCTTCTGGATTTATGTACAGCTGAAACATGAGCAATAGGGGGGGAAAACCTGCAAACAAAACTAGTATCCTCAAGTCTTCTGCTTATTACGTGGCAACAAAGGTATGTGATGCTGCAAAGCTCTTGGCTTGCGGCCTCGCCCTGCTCTCGCACAAGTCCTGGAGAAGTTACGCAAGTGCAATGGGAATCCATGAATTTTGATGAGGAGTATCCCCGCTTCCCACCGTTCATGCCTTTGTGACAGGAGGCAGCACGGAGATGTGCTGCAAGGCAGCTGGATGGCAGTGACCACTGCACTGCTGCCCAACGGGGCACTCCTGGCTTTGTCCACCCAATTTTCCATGCTCGGTGCCCGCACTCCTGTTGTGGCACTGAGATTCTTCTGGGAGTGGTTTATCAGCTGGCAGCCTGGGCAGCAGCAAGGCCCACCCCCAGCCAGGCAAAAAGGGTCTGTGATGGGACATGGGCTGCAGGGAGCACATTTGGGCTGCAGGGCAGCTCCCCTTTGAGGTTTTTGAGAGCCCACCCTCTGCCCCTTTAGTTGCTTTGATGTTCTTCAGATGGAGACAGGATTTACAAATGCTTGACTGTAGGAAAAAAATCATAGAGGAGAATGCTATTTCTCCCCCTGCTTCTTTCCCCCATCTGCTCAAGGGCTGGATCCTGCAAGTATTGCTGAGACAAACCCACAGCCGGGGGGGAAATGACGTTTTCCAAGACCACTCCAAGGTGGGCAGTAGCACAGAGCAATCAGCTCCAGTCTGTGTTGTTTTGTGCTTGACAAGCAGCAGCCAGAGACTCTCCAGGGAGACCTGCTTTTCCTAAGGTGCCAGTACAACTCCTTACACGGAGCACAGCAGTTTGAGGTCCTGAGGCATCGCTGTCAGACCCCAGCTCACTATGGAAATGTTGCTCTGGGAAGGATTACTTCTCTCTGCAAAACACAAACCTTTCTTCTCCTCTGCTGCAGTAATTTTTCTGCAATTATAACTTACACTGAACAGCTCAAACTGCAGGCATTAACACACCACAGGCTACAGCCTCCCTTTACCTTCGGGTGGACAGCATGGATCAGACGGCACTCGGATGGTTTCAGCATGAATCACTCA
The DNA here is from genome assembly GCA_014706295.1 of Lycocorax pyrrhopterus obiensis. NCBI lineage: Eukaryota > Metazoa > Chordata > Aves > Passeriformes > Paradisaeidae > Lycocorax > Lycocorax pyrrhopterus. The sequence goes on from JACSVZ010000012.1 coordinate 3,521,265, forward strand.
CTGCCTCTGTAACCAACATTCCCATAACCTAAATCTATCAAAAAGAACATAAACCACATCAGAAGCCAGTTCTCAGATACTCATTTGCTAAAACTTTGGAAACCTCTTATATTAAACGGATCATCTCTTTACAGGAGTATGAAGCTGCCCTAATTATACAAAGGGTGGAAAGGGACAATCTTCCATCTGGGAAGGCTGTTTAACTTCTTCTGGCTTCCTAAAAAGCTATTGTCTTGTAAACTGAGCATTCCTTCACTGGCCTGGTAGACACAACATTCCCCATGTCCCAACCAAGTGCTGTGCAAGGAGCAGCGGTACCCGAGCCAGCCAGCCTGAACAGCCCCAGGCACAGCCCCACGGGGGCTGGTGCTGGCTGCCCCTGCAACACCCCATTCAGAGCACAGTGTGCTGCCAGACACGGTTCTGCCTTGGCTTTTGCCTGTGGTTCCTCAGCAGTGGCCTCTGGCCTGGTTTTTTTTGGAAGGAAAAGGTGCTCTGTGCAGCCCCCTCCTTCACACCAGGAATCACTGTGGTTCTAGGGACCTCACTGGGTGAGCAGCAGCCTCTGCAGCATTGATCTGGTGGCTCTGAGGTTTCTCCACGTGGCTGGAGGTACAGTGAAGGAGATATGACAAGAACCCCAGATTTTCAGGAAGAGGAACAGCTTCATCACAAAGGCTGCCTCATTTCTCACCAGCCACCAGGGCAGGTCCACCCCCACTGGCCACCTGAGGAGGGTGATGTCTCAGGATGCTGAACAACATCCCTCAAACCCCCTTTGCTTGCAAACTTTGCACAGCTCTTTTCTGCAGCTGGAAAACCAACTGTGAGTAGCAGTGAGGTGTCAGCTACTAACACCAAGTCACATCGTCTAGGGAAGACCTTCCTTCCATGTTATGAGAATCCCAGGCATTTTTATTTGGCACCAGTAGCTTTTATTATTCCCTTCCTTCATCTGTCATCAATACTGTGTTCAGTTTCTGCTTGTGTATATGCTCTGGTAGATGCTATTATACAGCTGGCAGGCCTTAAATTCACACTTTGTGGGAGGCATATTTCTTTCCAGAGGTTTTACATTACTCAAGGTAGCAAGTCACAAAATAAAACCTTTGTTGCAAATATCATTTGAAGTTAATCTTCATATAATCCACAGTAAATATTTATGTGCAATGCAATAGTGGCTGGATTTGTTTACAGTTTGAAATTGTTAGAGAGGATTCCATATAGATTAGTCAGCTAATCTGCTGTAATCTGCTTAAAAAGCAACTGAAATGGGTTTTCTTTCACTGAATCATGTTAGCCCTGTGTATGCAGTGACTTCAGATAGGGAAGGGATTCAGGTACAAAAGGGCATTTACCTTGTGGGTGCTCATAGCATTGCTCTCATTGCAGGAGAGCCATAAATTTCCTCTTCTGCCTTAGAGAACGGGACAGCTGCAGTGACTGAATTTAAGCTGAGATGAGTGTCAGGCTCTTCTATCCCATTTCCTTGCTGCAGCTTTTGAACTGTATCGCCTGGGGATAAACTGATCTTTGATGAGGCACCTGCACGGTGGCTGCACAGAAGTCATCCTTTCTGAATTTATTCTGTTTTATTTCACTCCCTCCTAAGGAGATCTACAGGAGGTGCCTCTACCTAGCATGCTCCTGAGTTAATAAGGAAAGCATCCCATATCCTTTCCTCACAACTCACCTTTGTTCACAGGGGAGCTGCAGCTCAAGATGCAAAAAGATTTTAGATACTCACCGTACTACACAGAAGGTCTCTGGGTGATGTGGGCATCCATGGGACAGATGTGTCTCCTCTGGGCTGTTAGGTCCAGGCTTGGACCTCTAATAGCCCAAGGACTGAAGGGCAAAGCCTGGGCAGCAAACTTGGAGATTTTCCTCCGACCAACCAAGCAACAAGCTTGTCTGGGAGGCTCAGCTAACACATGGCAGAGATGGTGTGAATGGTGATGAAATCCCATTCTGTGGCTTTCACCAATATTCAAAGGTTGGAGAGGGATCCCTCCAAGCCCTTGTTCCTGGTTGTGGGGATGCTCACACAGAGGTGGCCTCCCTGATACAAGGTGCTGGCTGCAGCATGGGTGAGTCCTGAGCCCTCTGTACCCTGTCTCTCCGGGACGTAGGCAGGAGCCAGGCAGGGAATAGCCCTGCTGGGAGAAAAGGGGGCTGAAACGAGGCCACTTTATTTCCATTTACCCACCACACCTGGGACCAGCCAGGTGGCGGATGGGGTTGCCCGCGGCTCCCTGCTCATCACTTGTTTTAAATCCCATCTCCTGCCCCCTTGCACTGGGAAGGCTGGGTACCCCCTGCCTGCAATCTGCTCCTCCATCCAGGTCAGAGCAGTGGCTGCAGCCCAGCTCTGCTTCTGGAGGCCAAGACCTGGAACCTCCCCAGAGAAACCTGGGGAAGGCAGAACACACCTTGTGTCCTCCCGTAAACAGCAACACTGGCAGGACCGTGGCTCCCAGTCTGGGAGGGCCCATCACCTGTGCTGCCCTCTGGCAAACACATCAGCCTTTGGTGTCGGGGCAGTCACTTTTCTCCCCGTTCACACATCCCCAGTGCCGGTAGATCATTTCAGTGCGGGTCCCTCTGAATAATACATTCATCCACAGTCCTTCCCCCACCCCGTCCTCAGCAAGGCCTTCACGAGTTGAATACGGTGGCTCGGCTCCAGCACACACAGCTGCCGTCACTGCTGCAATTCTTTTGCCTTGAGAAAAAGCATATACAATTTAATATGCTCCTGGCACAACAGCTTTTCTGTAGCGGAGGAGGCGGGTTTGTTTATGGCTATTTTGATAGGGCAGCTTTCATCCGGACACAGGTTCTGCTGCATCTCCCCGCCTGCACAAGGGCGCCTTTGTTGAGCTGGTTCTCGTGTTCCTCTGCCCATTTTGGTACCTTCTCCTGCTCCGTGCAAACCCAAGGTTTAAAAAGCCCTCCTTGCTAATCATGTTATTCTTTAAAAGCTACATCCTGGGTTAAGAGCCAGACATGCAAGGCAATGGGAGAGGGTGTGATGCTTTACTGGATATGTGTCAAGGATATGAACCATTCTGCCATCTCATGGGAATTTGGCCCATGGAGCAGAGCTCATGGTGCTTGTGGTGGCCATTAGCAGTGACTTACAGGCTTTCCAGGCTGGGGAGCAGCTCTGTTGCTTTCTCAGACACCTTTGGTCTCGCCAAGAGCTGTATGAACCGGGCACAGGGGCACAACTCCTTCCTCCAGGCACGACCAAGACAGGGCTTTTCCATCCCTGCAGGGGCTGGTGCTGAGACATGCAGATTCCCTTCCGGCAGCAATTTCCAGAGTCACCTTTATGCAAGTTAAACTGTGAACAGTGACACATCTCCCTGCTCCGCACTCCCATGGCACCCCAGCTCCCCAGGCAGGGTGGGGTGAGGACGAGATGCAACTCCAGGCTGGGAAGTCTCAATCAAACAACCTGGAGTCTGCAAGCACAGCCAACTCCTTCTATCTGGCAAGCGGCTTGAGCTGCCCCTGGTTGACGAAGAGAAACAATCTCTTGTGTTTTTCAGCTGCTGAGTCTGTTCCCTCTCGCTGCTGCAGTGGAAATAAATGGAGGGAGGGTTTAGCCAGCACTAATTCATTGCCACGTTCAATCTGAAGTTGCTGCGACTTTGTGCTTGGCCCACAAACACACAGAGAAAATGAAACCGGATAGAAAATACAACGGATCATCCGATCATTGTAAGCACATGGGAACGAAACAGAGTCACTCTGTAGTGCACATGAATTCCACACATGTGGAGGAATGCAAAGCAGCTATTGTACCCCCACTTCGCAGATCCATTTCACTGTTTTCCCAGTTTATCTGGAAAATACATACTGCATGGTACTGTACGTCGTATTTCACTGCTATGCACCATGATGTCTTCTAATGGAACAATCGCCATGCTTGTAGTCTAAGGGCAATACAAAAGTGCTTTCAAATAATAACAATACATTTTCTGTATAAAGAGGATAGGGAGTAGCCACTTCCCAGAAAGGCTTGATTTCCCTGGAGCCAGCAGTATGAACATCCAGAGCGCCAGTAACAGCAGGCAGTGGTGAGAAATTCCCTACCTCATCATCAGTCTATACATCCTGTTTCCAACTGGCAGCTCTGGGAAGAGTGGAGGCTGTCAGCACCCACCGAGGGTAAGGTGAATGCACCCAGTGAGTCTTGGCAGCACGAGGCTCCATTTATCCCATCGGGGCTTGGGTGGGGGGCACTTCTTTGGCAAAACAACTCTTTCAGCTTTGAACTGAAGCTGTGAGTAGAGGAGCAGCATTCTCACAGCCCAGCTCCCAGAGATCACACAGCAGCACAGCATCTGCCAATTCATTCAGCACTGCTGGCCCGTGCAGCAACATGGCACGCCACTGTTCCACGTTTGGAGGCAGTTTATACTGGAATAGGAGCAGTCTTCTTGGGTAAAATGATTATTTTTTTCCTCCATGAGATCTCACGACTTTTTAAAGAGAACTCTGCACACTTCAAATTGCTGAAGCACAAGAGCATGGGACGTGTGCTGCAGCTGGTCTGGGCTGTGGAGGCTCTCTGTGGTACTTGTGCAGAGAGTGACTTGAAAACAAGGATTAAAGCACAGCTGGGGAGGGGCTGACACACTCAGAAGGGAAAAGTTACCCTTGCACGTCTGAGATAGGAGTCAGAGCAGCCCAAGGAGACGCTCATGCTTTGCTTTCCTTGCCCAGGCAAAGTGCAGCCTCTTTTCTAAAAACTCAATCCAGATTTTTAGACATCAGAAGAATCACTCTGGTATTGGAGCCTGATCAAGCACAAAAAACATCCTCAGCCTTCAGAAAAATACCAGATGGCTGCAGATGCCAGCTCCTTCGGCCAGGCAGTGTTTTGAGAGAAAAGGCCAGCTTGTTGTGAGAGTGCTGCATCCCAGATACAACTCTGCGGAGCAGCAAAGAGCCACAGAGAAATCCCTGGAGGAGGAGGAGCATCCAAGCCAACACATTCCCGTAACATCAGATTTTCAAGGCTACACATATGCTCCTATCCAAATATGCTCTCCTTCTCCAGAGGGAAGGGGGACCTACAGAAGTGACTCTGGCTAGAAATGCTCTTATGAGTTTCTGAGCAGTCGTGTGCACTTGAAGCTCCAGTCAGAGTTGCCAAATCATTGGAAACAAGTTAAAAAAACATGCCTGGCAATGTAAGAGGGGATAATTTGGTCTCTACATAGTGAACTGGTGTTTGGAATATCAGCTGTGAGACTTTAAGCTGGTCGGTGCTCAGTCACCTACTCTTTAAGGAGGTCATCATGGTTTTGCCAAGGCACAGGATAATATTCTCTCTGCTCTACAGAAATGGGCACAAAGAACAAACATAAATAGGTCAATGAAAGGATTTATGCACCATTTAAGACTTAAAACTGAATGGGATGCACACCCCTTGTGCAACTTTCACAACAGGAGAAATGTTACCCTTTGTGTGGTGGCTCCACATCCGAAGACAACTGACCGTAAGGAAAACAGCCCAGCAGCCGATAACCCAGCTGGGGTTACTTGGTTCTCCAGCAGCTCTTGTTTCCCACCGACACCTGAACAGGTAACATGGTGTCAGACCGTGCTTGCTTGTTGATCAAGGAAGGATTCACAGCGTTCATGTGGCTCGTTGACTTTAGCACCACTCTAGTGCCACGAAGCAGTGGGAATGCCTGGGCAAGCCGAAGTAATGTGATACACACACCAAAGCCTGGTCAGCCACATGGCCTTGTAAAAACCTGAGGTGCAATTAGTTTCTATTAAAACAAAAAAAACTCTTTTCTTTTGTCTCAGGAGTCCTGAAATGGCTGTGACACAATTAAAACCAACTGAAAAAAGAATGACAATGAGGAGTGGTGAGATGCTCTTTTCTGGGGAACGTGGGCTGGTAATGTCCTTCTGGAAGGACCTCAGAGAGAGTGGTCACTTTTGATTACTACATAATGTGAGTAATTCTCTGGAAAGACCAGTCCTTCCCTCCTGAATCATAGCAAAGGGGGGAAAAATAACACACTCCAAAAACGGAAAGCTGGACAGCCCTTGGATGTCGGGAGCCGCCCAAGGTTTATGTGCAGGGCCACCACAGAGAAGCAGCAAGGAGTGAGCCACTGGCCCTGCCCTCTGCTCTGGGGCAACAGCTCCAGCTCTGGAGCCAGGCTTGGACCCTAACACACCTATGGATGTGGCCACCCAGAGCTCTGGTAGATAGGATGGCACTAACAGCACACTGAACACCTCTTCACCCAGAAGCCACCCTCTCCAGTTCCTCAACCCATGCCTGCACCCTGATGCATGAGGTACAGGTGGTTCCTTTGGAGGCTCGGCCTTCTCTGAGAAGTTTGTCCTTTGTGTAGTTCCTGGCCAGCCCACGGCACGAACACAAGCCATGGCAGCAGCACAGTACATCCCTGGTGCCAAAAATGGGGCTGTGCTTCAGTCCCAGGGCAGCCGCGCTTCTAAAAATCCATGTGTGGCCAAAAGTTGAGAGGAATGACTGGGACAGATCCCTGGTGTGGTTGGGACCAGGGGCTTTGTCTGTCATGCTGGGGGAAAAGGAGCAGCACTGGTATTTGAGAAGGAAAGAGCCTGCTTTTCCCCAGGTGTAACCCCTGGACATACGGCAGGCTCAGCATCAGTCCTGAAGGTGTCACAGCTGGCATCTGGACAGCAACAGGAAGGTCCCAGAGACACCTTGGGCCTCTATTTCTTTATATAGACATATATGGTTACATTTAAACAGATGAATTTTTTTCCTTCATGCTAATCCTCCACAAAACCAGTTTGGTTTCCATTACTATATATAGCACTGGGAATCTTGGTCTATTTTTTGTCCCTTTGCATCTGATTATTTTCAGTAGAGCTCAAAGATTTGATGATATGCAGATTTTAACTGGAACACGACATCTACTCACGCAGACTTCCATTAGCAATAAACCCACAATGGCCACTTACAACGTAGAAGAATTTTATTCATACCGTAATCCTGTCCCATCATCCACTGCAAATATTACAATTATCTTCAAAATGTCACCAAATATCATTTTGTTCCACTTAAAGCACAGGAATCCTGGTGTTAGACAGTTACATTTCTCTTGAGATTGCTTATAACAGAACCATAATTCAAACGTATTTTCCATGAGCTGTAAAGGTTTAAAGCAAAGAATCTGCAGTGTGTCTGTGTGCTTGAGTAGCTTCTAAACAGTGAGGCTAATACTTGGTGTTTGACAAGAGATGTGTCCTGCATAATATGCGAAACACTCACAATTTTTTTACCAACACAACAGAAATGCAACAGGTAAAAGAACACACTTGAGTGACTGGTAACCTTTAAAAAAGATTTCTTTTAAAAATTGCACAAGAGAATACAAAAACAGTGCAGCAAATAACCAAATGCATATACATTGACCTATCTATATAGAATGGGGGTCTGCCTACATAAATGTACGTGATAAAAATTGCAAGGTTGGAAACTGTGAATGGTCATATTTAATAACACGTGCAAGAAGCATAACATAACCATAATAAATAGCAGCAACGAATATACATTAACGGGACCACTGAAATTATGCTGAAATAAATTAAGCACCTTTAAGTGATGAGAAGAGCATGAAGCTGAGAAGCTTTTTAGCTCTGTGAGAACAGCTGCGGGCAGCTACTGGAATATTGGGCCCTTGGTGGGAGTCAACAGGAAAGTGTCCAATTAGTATTTGTTAATTCCAAAGAAGAAAGCATATTGTGTGTCAGTAGCACTCATTTTAGCCATTTAGCCAAGTTCACCTACACCTCTAGTTTCAAAAGGGAGGTTGGCTGCCATATTTCACTGCATAACCTTTGGCATGTCAAAGGTACAGAAAGTTTGTGTTTACTCAGAAGAATGTAATTGTAAAGAAGAAATGGAGTTTTGGCCCAACTGAAGAGCAGGCAGTGCTGTTTAGGGTGGCTGAGATGCAGAGCTTTGCTGCTGCTGGCAACGACAAGTTTACCTGCAAAGGTAAAGCTTTGCAAAGCATAATCCAAATGATCCCATCCTTGAGGGCTGTGCAGATCCTCAGCCTTGAGGGATCTGCAAAAAGCTCCATTCAGGAGGAGCCCCATGTGTAGGCAGGGCAGCAATGACTGCCAACAAGGCTGTGAGGCCCCTGGAGGGACCTGGGCTCCAGGATCCTGGTGCTCTTTGCTGCACAATACCTGTCTTTTGGAGGAGAAGCAGCACTTTGAAGCACTTATTTGGCCTTCAGAAAATTTTACAAAATTCTAAAATTTAGTCATATAGTAGAAGAAAGACATTTGAATTTAATTAAGTGGACCTTATTAAAAACAAGCTGCTGTGTTTGTCCCTGAAGTGCACCTGGCACCATCTCTTCAGCATTTCATGTAATGTTCAGAGAAGTGGCTGAGGACACTCTGCTGAGTTTTGAAGCCAACTTAATTCAGCAGAGAAGCCCCCATTGGACTTCTAAGGACTCTAATGTAAACCCTCATTTAAAAAAAGCTGAGGACAAATAACTTAGGTACTAAAGGCTCCATTTGAATTCTTACAAAGCATTGTCCCTTGACCTCTTCACCCAGAAGACTGGAGCAGGCTGTTTGCCTGAGCATATCCTACAAAGCAGACCCAAAAGAGTGATACGGAAGAATATGGCCCCTATATCTAAGCCACAAACAAAATCACTCAAAAGCTTTACTTTTCCCTGGCTTGCTGGAATGATCAAAACCTTCCTCCAACCTTCCCCCTTAAACTGCATCTCATGAATGAGACTGCCACTCATCCCATGGGATTTCAGAACCCCCCAGTCCATAACGAGTGAAAAGTCTTTTAGAAGTGACAGGCAGAGAGAGATCACAGAATCACAGACTGGTTTGGGTTGGAAGGGACCTGAAAGGCCATCGAGTCCCAACCCCCTGCCATGGGCAGGGACACCTTTCACATCACTTGATCAAAGAACAAAAGGTGAATAAGACCAGCTTTAAAGATAATAAAGAAAACAGAAATTCATATGCATTTTAAATAGTTGAACCCACAATTTTAAGTAATATGAACCAACAATAGGTAAAAACCTTGTCTGCAAGCCAAGAGCCAAAAAGAGCCCCAATCTTCCCTAAAGCTAGTCTTATCCAAACAGTTATCCTTCCACTTCCATCATACATGAGATTTGAGCTGACATCCACTACATGACATAAACAGAAAAAAATACACGTAAAATGCACACTTCTTATTTTTTTTTTCTTCATAAAGCCATGGAGCTGCACAGAGCAAATTTTAAGTGCACAAGGTCACACGAAGGCAGCTTTCCAGAGGAATCATTTAGACAGTGAGCGAAATGAAGCTGTTGTATCTCTGAATGTTTCTCTTGAGGATTTCGGAGCAGGGGCCGAGCACTCGTTCGAAGCGGGGCCGGTCCAGCTTCACACACTTGAGGGGTCCACGTGCCACCACTGTGGCCGCCCGGGGCCGGTTGAGCAGCAAGGCTATCTCACCTGGAAACAGGGACAACATGCAGTCACACGCCCTGCTCTCTTTCAGAAGGTGCATATTCCACCATCCAGTCGCTCTGCTTGTAGAACATCTCCCTTTATATATCTCTTGATAGACACTTTACATAATTCTGTTGACAGTATAAATGCATTACACATGCATAATGCATGCGTGTAAAATGCCTTTGAAAACAAATGCTTTCAGACTGTTTTGCTGATTCTGGATCTGTCTCCTGTCAGCTACACTGGTATAAACCAAGGAATGGATTCAGCTTCCCTGAAATCTCTGAGCATCGCTGAGAGCAGCGGCTGACCTACGCATAACCCCTCGCATGTAAGAGTGGAACACTAATTAAGACAATAAGTACTTGACCCAGACGTGCCTGTCTTTCTGAACCATGCTCAGCTGAATTTTCTTACCAAAATAATCTGATGGACCAAGTCTTCCAACTTCGACGTACTCCTCGTTGTCGGACCTGCGCTGCAGGACGGAGGCTGTGCCCTGGGAAGAGAAGGGCAGGCAGTCAGCTGGCTTTGCTGTTCTGATTTAAAAAGTACCCAGTCCTCAGTATTTCCTTTGGCATATCACACTCCTTTCTGGTATATGAATGAAAGGAATTAAAGGATTAAAAAAAAAAAGTCCATCAAACAATTTCTCTGTTATGAATTGTTTGGATGCAGACATATTCAGCTCATAAAGAGGAGAGGAACAGGACAGAACGCAGGAATTCCTCTTTAACTAATGCACATCATGCTTTAATGTAAATGTATGCTTTAATATAATTTTAAAATATCTTCTGGGTGGATGCAGAACCTTACAAGAGACACAGAAAAGATTTACATTAAAAGGAATAAAAAGGCAATTTTCCCAGTCACAATACTGGAACATGATTTTTTAAGACGCCACTAGAGCTTATTCCTTGGTAAAAGGAGTTTTCAATGCTTGTTGTAACAAAGGGTGATTTTTTTTTAGTGGCTTTGCCCGCTCGTGGCCTGTAGTGATCTGGACACCTGCGAGTCAGTCTCTGGAGAGATGGAATGTGCCTTGTCTCCACTACCCTTAATAACTGCTGTACCTGACACGTGCTAATACATGTCAAAACTCAGTTACAACCTATTTAAACCTTCAAAGAGGTTTTACATGCAGAAATATTCTGACCTGGAGGAAATCTTAAATTATTGCGGCATAAAGCTTCTGTAGAGGAACAGAGAAGGTATCTGCTTTTCTGGAAAAAAATTACAGTAACATATGAGAATATCTTCTGAGTCCAAACCAAAAGCATAGGAAAAGGCCAAATGTTAACATACTTTGATTTTAACTGAAAAAATAAACCTCATAAACCTCCCTCCAGTGCAGAGTATTCAGTGAACATTCACTGGCTCCAGGTATCCTGCAGCCTCCTTCCACCAAAAGAAACTTGTACACCTCCAGGAGGTAAATCTTGTTTCTTCTGTCAAGTTTCCAGAAAAAAAATCTTTATCCTTGATACAACTAAATTGTTCCACCAAAGCTGCAGTTTTCCAAGATTCTCCAGTAAATCTGCAAGGGCATGAAAGTGCAGAGACAGTGTGATGAGCGCTGTTATTCACACTCGCTGCAGCCTTCAGAACAGACCCACATTCACAAGCAGTGTTCTCAGAAATACCCCACACAGGGAATAATGCCTGCACTGAGCTCTCTCTTGCCAAACTTTGGATCAGGTGCAGCTCACTAAACTAATGCTGTTCTCATTACCTGTGCAGTGGACATGGATTCAGCTTCAGAGTCACTTCCAGCTCCTGTCCTCCTCTCCATCTTCATCTAGAGCCTGGCAAAAACCTAACCCCTTGACCCAAGTACCTGTCTGCAATCCATGTCTCTCCATTTCCTTTCCCAAAACTAATTTTTTAAAAAAATCTTTTACTACAGCTGTTTTATTACATAAAACAAAAAAAAAAGTCCCTGAAATAATCATAGTGACCACCCAGGTCAAATGAATAAAGGACTCAATTCCCCACTGCTCACCTTCAGCACACTGCTACAAAGGTAATCACAATATCAAGCAATATTGCTTTCATCTCCCCGAGTGTCAGCTTTTATTGTGGCTAATACTTTTCTGACAGGGTCCATGTGATATAGGACTCCAATAAGTCAGCCTTCTGAAGCAATTTCTTCCACTGTTCCACTACAGTGGGCCTTTTTAATCCAAGAAACACCGTATCTGCTGGAGAAGGACAGATGTGTCTGGCCTCCACAATAAACACTTGGCTTGGCAGGATAAAGCAATGCATATTCCAGATCCATATTTTTTCCACTCTTGTTTTAACAGTCACATAGGCTTTTCCCCTTGCCCAGCGAGAGCAGGTCTATCACAGAGCAAAACAAGTTTCCTGAAGCCCTGACAGCGAGCACCCAGATGTCAGCTCTGATTACACTGCTTGGCCCCTCGCTGCACCAGCCACCAGCTCCACAATACATCCTGGAACATTGTCAGAGTGACCTTCACGGGAAGGCTGTCCACCCCGTGAAACAAAGATGTTTTTATAATTGCCTGTCTGTATCACCTTCACTTTGTGTGTCTTATCTCTGGAATCAGCACTATTCTGGCTGTGGTAGAGAAGGAGTCCAACTGTAGGCAAACAGTGTAAAAGGGGCAAAAATAATACAGAAATAAAATAATAAAGAAGAAAATAAAATATTACAGAATAAAATAATACAGAATAAAAAACTACAGAAGCAGCCCTTCATTGGCCATATATCTGATAAAGTTGCCATGAATGCAGTTTTGACCCCTACCCTTGCCCTCATCCCAAGTTTTGTGGCTGTTTTTAATTTTATTTTACTTGTCACATCCTTCTGATAGAGTTTTTGATCTTTCTGTCCCTCTTGTGCTTTAGGAAGCCCCATCTCCCACGAATGATAGGACTGAATAAATCCTCTGGGCCCTGTCCCAGGAGGTAAGGGCATTATCTAGCAAGGATTCAGGGGCACATCACTCTCACTCCCACATGCATTTTGTCTCTATGGGAAAGACTTCTCCTTAAATGACACACAAAGCTTGGCAAGATGAATCTCTGAAACAAGCTGCATGATCCTAGATTTGCAGGATCAGGCTGCTTAGTGCTGCTCAACTTAAAATACTGCCTTGTACACTGATACCCATTTCAGCCTCCTACACCACCAAGCAAACCCTACAGAGCACGAGCTCGAAGACTGTTGAGAAGGTTGACACCATTTAATAAATCAGCCCTTTGTGATGATATTAAGCTGAAGGCAGACAGGCATGTCTTTCTGCTAGCAGACACTTGGGAGTGAAATTACGGTCTTTGGGGTATCCAGGAATATTCTCTTTCAGTCACTGGGGAGTGCCTGTATTCCCAGAAACTGATAGCATTAACCTTCTCTCCTCTCCTCCAAGTAAATACGAGCATCCTATTGCAAAAACAACAAGAGTAGGAGTTCCCAAAGCACTGTGCCATCAGCACCTCTGTGCCATCCTCACCCCACGCACCTGCCTGCTCCCTCTGGCACTGCTGGGAGTGTTTATTCAACTCCTTCAAAATGCTTCAGCAGTTTGTTTTGCAAAAATTTATGCCTTAGATATGGCACAATGATTTAAGATATGAAAAATAAATTAAGGTTTATAATCCATGAGCTCCCATCCTCTCCAAAGTAATGAGATTTTGATAGATGTTTCACTTTTAAACTCTCAGACCCTACAGATAGATGAGGGAGATATTCTACAGCGTGAAGACAGTGGCCCATCTGGATCAACACTGGGATTCCCAGGCCTTATCCTGCAGGGTCTTAACAGCACTGATTGCTTCAGGAGCCCTGTTTTTATATTTAAGTATGAATCCTATAGCCAGCAGTTGGCCTAAGGAGCCTGGCTACAAAAGGCAAGGATGATTCATGGTGCTAAAAACTGTAATCCTGTATTTTTTTCCTCTATTCCAGCTCAGTGGATGAGATGGGATCATCCCAGGCAGCACAAGGCAAGATGTGGTAGCCTGTGTTCCCCCTTGGTGGGACAGGCAGTGCAGGATTGGCTTCACCAGGGGCAGGGGGTGGGATGGGAAACCCTGCACTGTTTTCGAAACTTGTTGGTTTAAAAGTCAGTCATGCTGATTGTTTGACCTTGCCAGTCTAACCACTCATTTTAAAGATATAGCCATCAATAAAAAATACAGTGAGGCTCCATTTGGGATAAAGGATAATTATTAAAAAGGAGAAGTTATTAACATGATAAGAAAATAATTTCAATTTTCATAATCAGGAAGTTACTACTTTATATTTCCAGTTTTATTTCATACTTTTTTTTACTTACTGCTTTTTCTAAAAAAGCACAGGCAACTTTTTTTCACCATGGCCTTGAAATGTGACATTTTTATCCTAGTTTTGAGCTTAGAAAGTTTTTCTAGCCTATTTTATTTTCCTCTTCACCACGCAGCACAAAGGGCAGTGCAGTGTATGGAATTAGAGATGGAAAGGTCAGGCTGATCCATCTGCGATTGCCATTAACTCCATCAATGGCAGCTCTGAACATACCTTTGCTCTTTCCCACTTTGTTAATCCGCACACTCCATAATTCACACGTTCAAAAGATAAGTTTCCCCTCACTCCACAGCCACACAAACCCTCATTAATGTGTTGCTATTAAATCTTTGCACAGTTACTACAAAAGGCGAGGGAAGGGGCTTTGCAGTGGCACAAAACGCTGCTGCTCCCACGGCGAAGCAGAGGGACTGCATGGAGCTGCAGCAGATCTGAAATGAATTAAAAGATCTGTCACACAGTATGATTCTGGGAGGATTTCATTTAATTGCAGGCGAGATGAGGTTTGTGGAAGTAATATATTTTATTAGATCAACAAGCAGAGCTAGAAAAAGGGAGGAGAGCTCTCGGGCACCTGTCTGTCTTCAGGTTGCCTATTTCCCCAGGTATATCTAATAAAATCCACCATTCACCTGTCTACAAACACTGTCTGGGCCATGTTCTTACACTATAACAGCTACAACCATATTAAGTTGCACCTTATTTAATCATATCTGCTTCCAAGAGCACCTCCAAATCATTAACTTAATTTAAAGAGAGCCAAAAGCTCAAAATACTACAAAATTCCTGGAAATTCCTGGGAGTTGGAACTAGTTGATATTTAAGGTCCCTTCCAAGCCAAACCATTCTATGATTCTGTGAAACACTAGTTTCATGAGTCTGGGAGACCTTTCAGCCAATGCTTCACCCTCCACTTTAAAAAAGGGTCATACAAATCAGTTCAGTTGTCTGATGTGAAACCTCAAGCAACTTTGGTCCAGTCTGGAAAACTCTCCTCTCATGGCTGTCCCTCCTGACGAGCCAGTTGTGATGGTGGGAACAGGCTGCCAGAGCAGCTCCAGGTTTGCACTGACTGGAAATGTGGTGGCTGTTTGCTTTGCTTATCTCGAGCAAGTCAGTTCTTTTCTGCATCCATTAGGATTCACTGCAAACAGAGCACAAGGCAGTGCCCAAGGTAATGAGCTGCTGAGAGCTTTTGAGAACAAATATGCAACATTTTACACATCCAGCGTTTTTGATTTGGTTGTGACTCAGTGCATTTGGAGTTGCACTGATTTCAGGGGATTTTCAGGAAGCCAGCACCTTGGGAATTGGGGTTAGGATTAATAATGCAAGGTCAGAGAATCTCTAAAGGCAATGTTAGAGTAACAAGCTGTGCTCCCTGATACCAGCCCAGTCTCCTTAAGAGAGCTGTGCTGCCAAAAGCACCTTTACACTGTCAGTGATCATCACTGCGTTGTCAATATAACATTAATCTTATTGGCCATCATTCTCAACAGCACATCAAATTTTAGCAAAGATGGAAAGCACCTGCCACTGCCCAGCTGGCAGAGGTCCTGGACATCATCTCTACAGCCATGACTGATATCAAACAACCTGCAGTTTGCTGTGTGTTTTATATCACACCTGCATCAGACTGCCCTACAGATGCCTAAACTCCCAGCTCTTTGCTATTCAGACATGTTTATATTAGTTTGGGACTACTGGTTTAGGAATAACACCCAGACCTGGGAGAGAGGAACAAAGCAGTCTAGAGCAGTCACCAAAATAGCCACAAACATTAAGGTACTTTTAAAAACGACAATCAATCATAAGCCAAGTGTAGCTTAAAACAGCAGAAAGAACTAAGCCACAGGGCATTTCCTAGGGATATACAGGAGGCCAGGGTTAAGGCCCAGACATGACTACACCCAGCCCATCATTAATCACCAGGAAATGCCTTTGTCTTGATCGTTCAGTATTTAAAATCGTGGATGTCTGACACGGGAAGACCTTTTCAGTCGTTTTGTTCATCCTCCTATTGCAGTATCTCGGACAATCTTTCCCTTCAGTGTTTCTTTCATACAGCCTGCATTAAACCTGTGCTGTACCTATGTATTCCTCTTGAAGTGAAAGAAATGTTGTTATTAAGTGGAAGAAGTCAAGATTCAGACAGAGAGAGACAGTAAACAGTGAAAAGCCAAAAGAAATTGCACCAACTGCAATTTGCTTTGTGCATGGAGACCCCTGCAATACTCAGTTGAAATAAAGTGGGTTTTGCACAAAGAAGAAAAAAATTGGGATTTTTTTTTTGTTAAGCCTTTCCTGTTGAAAGGCTTTACAGGAGAAAAACTTTAAGTTTTATAATGTATTAACTTCAACTTGTTGCCCTTGAGCTACAGCAGCAGAGCTAACATCTGGCTAGGCCACGCAGGTGTCCAGTAGGGGCACATCCACATGTTGGGGGACTCATGACTTCATCATCATCACCATCATCACCATCATCATCATCCCCCATCATCAGACAGAGGGACACCACAGCCTCAGTGCCACGGTAGTCCCACACTTCTTCAAAGCACCAGTTGCCAACTGGGACTGGGAATCCTGGGAGCAAGGGGATGGTGACAGAGGAATAAGGATACCAGCTCTGAGCCATGGGAGGAACCCCTTGCCTGGGGTGTGATCCTCCTTGGCTAGTTGTCCTGGCTCCATGCCCAGAAAGCTGGGAAGCAGTTGCACCACAGCCCTTGGGGTTCCTCTGCATTTTTATCTTTACTCCATTCTGGGATTTTGGTTGCCCCTTCCGTTACACGTTCAGTCACCTGTTGCAGGGGTGACAAGAAGCAGAGCGACTCAGTAAAGGTGGGCTCAGATGTTGGTTTTAATGAATCATCTCAGGGATACTTGGCCTTGACTAATCAGTAGCTTCTGTGGGAAAACAACTGAATTAATATTCATCCTGGTGCCAGATTTTAAAGACCGTCTGTGCCAAGCGCTGTGGATTATTGGCAACAAGGCCCTGTTTTTCTCCCTCAGACATGTCAGCGTACAAAGCAATAAAAGTCACAAAGGAAAAAAAATGTTGCATTTTAGAGATTCTTTCTTTCTACAAAGCTAGCCATTATCTTGACTGTCTCTGAAGCCAGGAAACGTCCACTGAGTCAACATAAAAGTGACTTTATAATGGGTTATTCATCAACTGTTCATATTTGTGACTGACCTGACAGAGCTCATCTCCTGGAAGCAGAGAGCTACCACCTACAGCCAGGGCAGGGGTGAATGTATGGGAGAGAAAACACGAAAACAGTGCTGAACCTCCCTCACCCTGCCCGCAAAATCCTTTCTGGTGAAAATCATTTTTAGCTGTTAATGCTGTTTTACGGCCCAATTACTCCTACCACCATCTGCTTCTTTGTGAAAACATTCTGTAGATGCTGAAGTAACCAGACCAAGCAAAAGGCTGAGACAGACATTGTCATTAAAGTCTCATAACTAATGCTGTGACCAGGGCTGGGAGAGTAGCTGTGGCCAGCGAGGGCAGCAGCTTCTGAGCAAGAAATAAAACTTGGAGTAAACTGGAGGAAAGAGAGAAGAGAGTTTATCACAGAGATCAGGAAAATCCCCCATGGAAAGCTCTCTTTGAGTCCTTTCAGTTGGTGGATCTTATGTGTTCAAAGGACCAAATTCTGAAATTCAGAAGGAAAAAACCTCACAAACTCAAAGTTGCCTCATTCTGGGGCACATTGAGAAGAGTCTTGCATGCTCCAGAAAATCCACCCTGCACAGCTAATGAAGGAGCCCTAAGGGCAGCAAATCTGCAGTCAACTCAATGGTATCTTTGCAGAGGAGGGACAAAAGCTGTTCCACCAAGGGACAGCTTTAACATGATCCAGAGAAAGGGATGAACTCCAGCAGGGACTGGGAAATTCTCCATTTCTCTTCCTCTAGGTTGAGCACCACCACATTTCAGGTTTTGTTTACACTGCAGTGTTTTTGCTTGAAGACAGAGAAGCTCTCCTCAAGACAGAGCTCCCAGCTCCTGACAGAGCAGATGCCTTTAATTTCAGTTCAGATTTAACGTCCCTGGGGCCATAAAGCTCTTGTTCACATTGACTAAGTGCTTTGAAGCAGGGCTTGTGAGCTCAGGCTCCAGTGCCAAAGGAGCTCATGGGGATCCTGAAAACCTTAAGGGGTAAACAGCCTGTGCTGCTCTCCTTACTCCCATGGAGAGGCTTTTCATTACCTGTGAACCTCCAGTGCTTTTGCAGACTGCCCTGGTAGGAAGACACCACTGGACAGGGCTAAAGAGCACCAACCATACCCTAAAGCTGGTATTAGCTCAGGAAAAAGTTACAGGATGCTTTGAACATGGAGAAAATCTTACACTCTGATTTTTATGCAAATTCAAATGGGGCATGCATATATTAAGAATGAAACTGCCAGTTACTAACTTTGGGGTTTGCTTCTCCACACACCAAATAATTTCCCTGATTTCCCTGATTTCCTCATATCCCATAGTGGTACAGGGCCAGGGTGTGTCTGTCATTCCAGCATAAACTCAAATTTTATGGGTTTGCGAATCAGATGTTTTAATTTACAGCTGAATGAGACTGGAGACTCCTACACAAGTTGTCATGTCAAAAGTGAACCGGGGAAACATTCATACATTTTTTTTTTTTATGCTGGGTATAGCATGTGTGAAAGAGGCTGGGAAAACTGCTTCCAAGCCTTTGGGAACAGTGTGGCTACACTGCATCCTCCTGGGAGCTGTGCTTCAAGACCCAAGTTTATCAATATCCCAAAGACACAGAGTATCCCAGGAGGTCCTGTATGTACCTCGTGGTGCTGACATAAGCAATGTCCTCATTCCCAGTGTCCTGGAAGACCACCAGCACATCACTCCTCAGCTGCCATTTCAGCCCTCAGGGACTGCTGATAGCATCATTCCTGGGAAGGCTTTCATGTTGGAGCTAAGGATCAGCAGTTCTAGGGCTGCTTTCCAAAAGAAGACAAACCCTTTGAACTATGTAGCCAAAGACACTGCAAATATTCCTTTAGCCAGTAAATAATCTTGGATTTTTTATTATTTGCCAACCTGTGATTTATGAAAGAGACCTTTCTACAAAAACAAGGGAAGAAATCAACACATTTCTGCCAGCAATACAAAGTGCAAGTGACTTCCATGTAACCCGCAGTAGAAAATAACACCCATCATTTTTGGGTCGTAACATTTAACCTAAAGGAATAAAGATGGTCCATTAATGATGGGATGCTGGCCATAGGCTCCCACTGTTTCTCTGCCTTAGACCTTCCACAAGCAAAATCACGAAGGTCCAGACCTTCAAGGTGTCTAATTCCCATCGATTGTTTTCAGCAGGAATGAAGAACTATCCCAATTCTTGTGCCCTGTGCTTCAGAGCACACCATGCAACACAGAGGTTGCTTCACACACCTCATCACAAGGTGTGGTGAGGATAAAAATCCTGTGACCTTCATGAGATGTTCATGTAGGTATGAAGGAATGAGCTGGTTAAAAGTTTACAAGAATTATAGACCACAGTTATTACAACTCTTAAAATTATTTGTTTATAAATTTATTTATCTCAAACTATTTGGAGGGGCCAATCCAGGTGAAAACTCTTTTCCATCACAAACTATTGGCTGTGTACATTGCTTTTACACTGTTTTCCTTTCCATCAGACCTCTTTTTGAAAAAAAGATTCATTTTCCTAATATAAAAGCTATCTGACATTAATGGTCTTGCAGAAGGATGAAGCAAGAGGACTTAATTCTGGTTGTGGACTCAAGATTGAGTCATGACTGGGTTTGACAGTATTTTATTAACTGTACATTTTCAAACGATTATATCTTATTCTCCACTCTCTGGGATCATAGCAACTCACGGAATTTACATACAGTTGTCCTGGTTTCTGCCACAAATGAGGAACAAAATCTGCAAAGCTCTAAAATAGACTAGAAATAGTGGCTAATCTGGAGTTTCACAAAACTGGTAGGAAAATGCTCCATCGTACATCACTTCTGAGGTTTCAGGTTTTGCAGAATTCACCAGAGGTGACTGCACTGCAGTGGTTATTAGTGAGGCTGGAGAAAGAGCTGGAAGGAAAGGCCAAAAGCTGCAGTCCCTGACAGGTCCTCCATGGCTGGTGGGAAGAGGAAAGGGAGCGGCCATTTGCTTCCTATGAAACATTATCCCATGGATATGCAGCCTGACCCGCTGCCCATGGAAGTCTAAGTTAAACTGAGTTTAGCAAGAGCTGGACTTAGCTGACATTTTAGTCCCTTTGACTCAGCAAAATACCTCACCTCCATCCCCAGTCAGGATGGGACCCAATCACACACCCAACTTTCCATCTTTGACGTCAGCTGGCCATTAAAAATGGATCCTGAACGCAGAGGAGCTCTGTGGCAGGGCCAATGGAAATGCTGCTGCTGCAGCACAACTGGGTGATATCAAGAAAATCGAACGTCCCCTTCCTGTAAGAGCTCTGTGGGAAACAATGTCTGTGCAGTTAAAAATAAGCAGAGTAGAGAGCCCTGGTGCCTGCTGGCTCTGTTTATTCAGGATATTTTGTTTATTGGGTACATTAGGAGTCGCTGCAGACTGCCTTTGACAAACATTTTCGGTATCAACAAAATCCTGGTAACACTAAGCAGCTCAGATTTGTAGCCTTTGAAACTCCTTTTCTAGACAACATTCATCTTCCTAATTAATAATTAATCGCACAGTGTTTTAAAGAGATTATCAGGTGTGATAGCAGAGTGTGCCTAAGGCAGTGACTTCATTATCCCTACGGAAGGAGTTTACTTTGTAGTTCTCCTGCCTGTCGCAGGGGTAGGTGCCAAAGGGGTCTCTCCTAGGTTAGAATGTCAAAGAGCAACGATTTAGGGCAGGAAACAATTGGGCTATTATTTTTCTCCTTTTTTTCCTTTTCCTTCTTAAGGAGCTTTTAAATCATAAATCTTCAGATGCTTGTTGTGTAATTTAAGACTCAAGTCGAGTTTTCCTACAGAAAGGCCCAATTCTGTGCAGGGCCGGGTGCCCTTCCGAGGCAGGGGCAGGTTACCATGGCAGGAAGAGTTTACAAACACTGTTCCACCTACAGGCTTTGAACTGCATCTGTGCAGAGACGCTCCAGAGCGTGCCAAGAGTGTCAGCGGGGCTGGAAACACTGATTTCACCTACAGGACACTATCTCAAGTACACTCTCGTCAAGAACTCACAGCGGATCCTGCCCAGACCGGAGCCAGTTTGTGGCCCTGACTTGAAATGTCAACAGCAGCATGGAAGGAACAGCCTCCCCCGAGGATTACTGGGCTGTTTCCAACACGATCAGCCAAGGATAGTGCTGGAAAAATAATGATTACCAATTGATTTCACTCATTTCTGTCAATGAGGCAGCTCTATGCATTAATTCTGAAAGGCCTTCTGCACTATCAATGGGGGTTTTTTCTCTTATTTGCCAGTTTTGCTATTCCCGTTGCCTGGTTTCAGCAGTGACAGATATTCACGCCTTTTCCCATTAAGCTTTTGCTCACCTTTAAGAAGTGTTGTTGGGATTGTTCCCACTGATGGGGAAATGGGGAGGGCAATGTTCTGCCCACAGACCGAACAGGTGAGACTGAAAATCAGATGCCCTGACCATGCCTCCTCTCTGACCAGCAGGATTATAAGGAAGAACACAAATCCCCAGATTTTTTTGAAGTGTTTTTCACAAAGGAGCTGCAGAGGAGGGTGCAACAACCCCCTGTAACTTACCACTAATCTGCAATTACATATGCTGGTTTTTAAAGCTAAAAACAAAAATCTAATGCCAAACTCCTTGATACCATGGGTCCATTTCTCCTTGAATTGTCTCCTGTGAATTATCTTCTATTTTTAGGTCTTTTATTTTTAGGCTGCTGCATGCGATTGCTGGGCAGCTCGACCAGCTATTAATTGGAAATGTTTTACTTCTCATGCAGATTTATTTCTATGCTTTCTGCACCACTTAAACCAACCTGTCCTGGGAGCAGATGACAGGCTGCACATTTAAAGGGCAGCTACAAGCTGTGCTCTTCGGGCGCGGCGTGGCCCTGTTAGAAACCTCTTGCCATTCTCTCCTCCTCCACCTGCGCACGTTTGTGTCTCTGCACACATTTTTCTTAAACCATGTCAAACTTTATGAGTACTAGGGCCATATGGCAGCTGCTCAGCAAGCTCTGAGTGTGCAGCTGAGATTCAAAGAGTCCCTGAGCCCAGCGGGTGCGTCCCGTGACAGGGTCGGTGCGCCGGACACGGCGCCCGCTCGTGACAAAGTGATGCCAACGATCTGACAGGGGAGGGGTGGCAGCTGGAAACCCCAGCAGGCTGCAGGTCCCTGCATTCTTGGCAGCTGCCTTGCAGACTTCGAGGTACTGTGCCAC
This sequence comes from Lycocorax pyrrhopterus obiensis, assembly GCA_014706295.1. Classification (NCBI taxonomy): domain Eukaryota; kingdom Metazoa; phylum Chordata; class Aves; order Passeriformes; family Paradisaeidae; genus Lycocorax; species Lycocorax pyrrhopterus. Next base: position 3,543,496 of record JACSVZ010000012.1, read on the forward strand.
CCAGCCAAGCTGGAAGCTGAACTTAAGAGAGTGGTACATGATCATAACCGCTATTTTTAATGCTATTGTCGCTACCTTTCTCAGTAACCTAGACAACAGCAAAAACCTCTTTTCTTTCCAGTTCCAGAGCACTACTACACTGGTTTGAACTACTGTTTGAGCTGGAGTCAGTGGCAAAGCACGAGTCGGGAATAAAACCAGCCCCTGTTCAACTGGCATTTCATTTAAAGGGACTTTTAACTCCACAAAGCTCACATGCCTTTGCATCCACCACTTTAAAATGCTGGCTAAAAATATTTGCGTTATCTGAAGGCAGAGGAATAAATCCTCCCCACTGCTGGGTACACAGTGTGGCAGTGCACGACACAACTGCAAATTTATTTGTTAGAAACCGTACATCTGTTATGATTTACGCTTGCCAAAATATAATTCTTTATGGCAACAATTGTTTCATGGTGCTTAAAGTTTTTCACCTCTGTGCCAGGAATCTCATATGGGATAATTCCATGACCTTGGAATCCAGCAGATACATTCCACATCTGTCTGGTCTGGGAAAGTCCGAGTTTGTTGTGTGAAAACCATAGTGGGAAAGTAAGACCTGGAAATATCTGAAAATACAGAAACTGCAGGGCTGCTTCTTTTTTTAATTTTTTTTTTCTAATTACTAGTTTCAAAATGCAGTAAATCACTCTCACAGAAGTCGTTACTTTGCTTTTGTAAGCAGACATTCACTTCTGATCCTATCTTCACATTAAGGAATATGGTATAAACATTACGATAATTCTATCTCTGGGAAAAAAACCCACAGCCTTTAAATATTAAAACTAAATCTTGTTGAAGGCTGCTTGATATTTAAACAGAAAAGAGCCCAAACTACTGCAAGTAAACATCTTACTGGTGCCTGTGAAGATTTAGGATGGCAGGAAAACTGTAGCTGTCCTGGAATCTCAGGGTATACACTTTTCTCATTAGACTTTTTAGCAAAAAATGAACCGTAAATAGCTTTGTGAGCAGTGAACTTAAAAAGCTCTGGTTTCCTGTGATTCTTCCCTGTGCACATTTTCTGTTATTCTAACAATTTGGCTGAGCTCCTGCTGCAGCCTCAGTCTCCAAGAGGCACTGTAGCATTTCCATGCACACAGCCTGCACCTCAGATAACCTGCACCCCAAATAAACTGTGCAGCACTGGGGATGGAAGGTGGACAGAAGGCCATGACAAAAAGGTTGCAGTAAGAAATACAGGGAAAAGGTGAATGTGCTTGCTTGATAGAAAGGGGAGGCTGAATACTCTTGTCCATACTAACTCAGATGATATCCCTGGTTTAAAGCACAAATTGCTGCTCTGATCATCACCGGGGTTATCAGTCTCCCTTCCAAAGGTTTCAGTGGTTTCTCTTCAGTCTGCAAATCCTGAAGGTGCCAATTCACTCGCAGGCTGTGTCCTTGGGCTGAACCAATGTCCTTACACTGTCCCAAAGGGATGGCACACAGCAAGGCAGCAGGGCAGGCTAACCAGAAATTAATGACTAATTTATGAAGTTCAACAATTTTAAATCCACATGTGAGTCCTGAGTGTCTTAGAGAAGCTTTTATGGTCAGAGCCACAAAGTTCCACTTGGAACCATTATCTGGGATACACCAAAGCTTTACAAAGTGGTAATTGATTTGTCTAAGGCATGATATGAATGATTGTGGTTTATGATAAATCATACAATGGTTTGGGTTGGGAGTGACCTTAAAGATCATCTCGTTCCACCCTCTGCCATGGGCAGGGACACCTTCCAGTAGTTCAGGTTGTTCCAAGCCCTGTCCAACCTGGCCTCGAACACTTCCAGGGGTGGGGCAGCCACAGCTTCTCTGGGCAGCCTGTGGCAGGTCCTCCCCACCCTCACAGGGACGAATTTCTTCCTGATATCTAATCTAAACCTACTCTCTTCCATTTTGAAGCCAATCCCCCTTGCCCTGTCACTCCAGGCTCTTGCAAACAGTCTCTCCACCTTTCTTGCAGGCTCCCTTCAGGTACTGAAAGGCCACAGTTAGGTTACCCTGAAGCCTTCTCTTGTCCAGGCTGAGCAATCCCAATTCTCTCAGCCTTTCCTCCCAGGAGAGGGGCTCCATCCCTCTGATCATCTCAGTGGCCTCCCCTGGGGAGGGGACCCCAGAGCTGGACACAGAGAGCAGAGCAGAGGAGCAGCATCACCTCCCTTGACTTGCTGCCACGCTGCTTTTGACGCAGCCCAGGACACAACTGGGGCTTTCTGGGCTGCATCGAAATGTAAAATGAGTAAATAAAAAGGTAAATGAGTACCTTGTGCAAAAATCACGTGGCCAAGTTAGCTTTGTAGTACTGGACACGCTGTGCTCCAAAGGAGGCTGCATTTCAGTGATATATGAAATGGTTTGCTGCATATAGAGCAGCCAAACAACTTGGCTGCATTTCTAGTGGTTTGGATTAGAAGACCACAAGCATCAAACAGCCTATGAAAGAAGCTAATGGCTTTTCAACATATTGTGACAACAAACCAGCCAAAACTACTTTCAACCAGGTTGTAGAATAATGTGTTCCTGGTGACTTGCAGCAATTTTCCTACAGAAAAGTTTAACATCAAAGATGTAAGCTCCTCTAAAAATCAGATCTAAAATATGAAGTTTAAACTATGTGAGAGCAGACAGAAATACCACTGCAGCACAAGAAATAGTTGATATTGGATGTTCACCCTTTAAAGCAAAAAAAATATAGGCAACTTCCAGAGTGAGAAACTATGTCAGATTTGCAGTGGAAGGGTGAGGTGAGCAGATACTTTCTACAGAATGCAGTGTTAATGCTTTTCTACCCATTCAAGTCTTAACAGCTGTTTCAGCAAGAGGGGGAAAATAAAGGCCCTTGGTAACTCTTAAGCAAGCTGCCAATTTTCCACATGGGATTCAATGGCTAAGAAAATTAGATTTTCCTAGTCTCCTGCTGCTGCAAGAAATAACAGCACACTCAGGAACACTAGGAGAAATAAAAATTCCATATTTCTAAAAGAACTTCTATTTCCTAATTTTTTCTTATATACTATCTTCTTAATAAAAAAGATTCCCTACCTAATATCTAGCCTCTTTTATTCTGACACTACTGTTTTGAAGGGACACTGCTTGTCACATATCTAAAGTTCTGAATTGTTTCCCTGTATGATAGACAGGTGCAGTTACTTGCACTGACAATTTTGTGAGCATTGAAGAAAAGCTATGTTCATAAATAAAATACATATTTCCAATGCTCAAGAGGAAAGAAGGATGGAATTTTAAGTGTCAGATATTGATCACGAACCAAATTCTGGCTGCTTTGCATAGAGGCACCTGTCCAAAAATCCACAGACAAGGAGCAAGCACAGCAAAGCCTGGGATGCATTCTGTGTACATACAACTGAGTCCCAAAGCCACACAATGACCAGCTTCTTACACCCCTCTGACCCACCTTCTCCCACAGTGAGGGGTTCCAGTTCCCTCCCAGTTCCTGTGCCACCACTGGAACTCATTGCTGGTCATGCACCACCTGGTCTGGCAGTGCACTGGAACTGTCACCACAGCCATATGTTGGCTATTTCTGGTCTCTGTATTTGCACAGGAACACTCACAATCCGTAGACAATCACGTTCTAATGCTCTCTTGTTATTCAGTCTGAGTCTCTCTAATACCTCTTTATAACTTGTTATATATCACAGTGCCTTGGTGCTTGTGTGAGATACCAAGGATCCAAATATTTATGTCAGAGAGCGGGGGGAAAACCCCATCAGCATCTGTTTGCAGAAGTGAGATGGTGGAACTGAAGTGTCAGATAATCTCCCAAAAAGATGTCAGCATTTTCAGCTGCCTGACAGATCTGTCTGCCTGTGTCAGCGTAAACAAGAAGATGGCTCAGCCATTTGGACTGAGTTTAAGGCAAAACAAAGAACAAATTATCTGTTTTCTGATCAGATCTCCTGCTCCAGTTTACAGATGTCCATTTGTGATATCCCCAGTAAGTCCCTTTGGGAACAACGATCAATGCACTCTGTGGCTGACCAGCCCTGCTGAAGTATTGGAAATTTGGAACTAGAAAAATCTCCTGTAGAAAACAAACCTTCAAACAGTAAAGACACCAGACACACCTCAAAATTCCTCTGCATTTTCAATTTACCGGAAAGAAGATTGTCCAACTTAAGACAATTCCATGGAACTGGTCTCTGAATTCATTTGAATTTTGAGTAGGTCTTCTGGTTTAAGTGGAGTCAGATTTATGCTGAAGTAAGAGATTGAACTGAACCCAAATGTCTTTAATACACAGCGTTGATCTTTACCAGGAAATGACAGAGCTTGTCAGGATGCCAATCTTACCTCTGTAATAATGAAGAAGTCATCACCGGGCTCTCCCTGCACAACAATTTTTTCTCCATCTTCAAACTGGACAGGTTCCAGTGCATCAGCCACTGTCAGCCGCTCCCATTTGTCCAGGGACTCTAAAATATTGAAGATCATAAAGCTATATTATAAAAACACTCCAACTTTGGCTGAAGATTCTTATCTAAACTGACAGCTCTGCCCTGCCTGGTTCTGTTATAAGAGAAACATTTCTTTCATCCAGGCACTTTGCACGAACCTCCAGTTGGGAAACATGAATGTATTTATTCATTGTGTCTTAGCCTTCAGTAATCACCCAGATAGCAATCTTAAAAGTTGGACAGGAAAAGTTGGCTCCGGTTCCGTGCGCCTGCGATCTGATCCACGCTGCCCTGGCCTGCCACGGCCTGGAGCAGCTGAGGAGCTGCCTGGAAATGTGGGAGCACCGAGATTCCCTTTCCACATCCCACACCAGGTGTCAGGACGAGTCCTACAGTCTTTCCATCAGAGCTGCTCCCAGTTCGTGGTGGGCTGCGGGGTGGGTGATGCAGAGAGTCCATCTCAAGGATGGGTGAGACATCGGGGGCAATGGCCAGACCCTGCTGGCACGAGCAGCAGGAGACCAGAGGAATCCGGGTTTATGGACGTTTGAAATGGCACCTCTGCTCCATCTGCCAGCAGGATGGCTTGCATAGTGCTTTCCTTTTCATGCCCCTACTTAAGGGAGAAAAGTTATTAAACTTCCAAAAAATGTCCATAATTAAAAATGGCCAGTCTGTTTTAGGATTATTGGAGTGAATGCAGCCTATGATAGGGGGTCCTCATCACCCACCTGCACCTTCCCCAAACCCCCTGGAGCACAGACATGCCCTGCACAGGGCACATCCAGAGCTGCTCAGTGCCCCACTGCCCTCCCCTCCCTTTGCTCAGGGACGGATTCCACCTGCCCTGCCCTCGGAGAGGAGGGTGCCACCTGTGTCTCTCTCCAGCACCCATTTGCATGAGAATTCAAGACAGTGAATTGTACTTGAACTTTTGTACTTCGATCAGATTTGACTGAAAAATTACAGGTTTAAAAGTTATTAAAAGCAACAGATAATACGATGATTTAACCTTCACTGCCTCAAACAGCTGGGCTGAAATTCACGTCCCAGAGTTCTGCTGATTCCTACTTACTATGAATTATTGAACTAATGTAAGTCAAGATACGGTTTCTGACACCAGGATTAGAGCTGTGCCATTCCATCAGACTCTGGTTTCCCCATTTTGTTAAAAGTATTGCTTAGAAGTATTGTGTGAGGGTGAAAGAGCTGGTTTTTAGAAGCTAAAATGCCTTTTGGCTGAGCTCAGAAGGGCACACAGAGTCTGCTAACAAAACCAGACCGAAGGGCTCAAAGCACCAAAGGTAAGTTCTGAGTTGACTGACACATCTTCATGTTTTTATGCCACGTTCTGTTGCTGTTTGGGAAATGAATTGTTTCTAACATTTTCCCCACCTAAAGCACTTTCCTGGCATGTTTGTGACCTTTGCTGCAGAAGAACTAATGTCAAAGACCAAGCCCATATTGTCAATGCAACATTCAAAAACTGCTCTGTTTGACTAAAAATAAGCATAAAACTCTTTCATACAGACTGGAGAAGACTTTTTCTTTTTTTTTTTTTTTAAAGAACTCAGTAATTAACAATGAAAAGAAAGAGTCTCTTGAAACTTCTTCTTCAGCTGGCTTTATGAAAAATTCAAAGCTAATTCTAGCTCTAGTCACGAAGTGTCTCTCTTTTGTATAAGGGAACTGTACCACTACAAATACATTGGTTAATAATCCTTGCAAACAGAGAATTACATAGAATATTCTACAAGTTTTAGTTGCAGAGTTGAAGTATCAGATAAATTAGACCACATGCAATTTTTTTTTGCGATGTCTACATTGTACATACCAAGTCACAGCTTTATATTTAATTAAACTCAAGAAGGAAAATTTAAAACAATCACTTCTTTCATATCTTGTTTGATACACTATATGCAACTACTGATAATCTAAAAAATCCTTAGATTTAAAAAAAAATGTGACTCTGGCAATTATATGGCTAATTACAGCCACTAGACAGGCCTTGCAAAAAAGAAATATAAGGAGCAGGTAGAGGTTTTTCCACCAGGAAATCACTGACTTCTGACCACATTAAGGGATGAAGAGAAGTTGACTTTTCAGTGCCATGTTGAGTTTCTAAAATATCTTTCTGCTTCGCAGGTGTCATCTACTTTTTAGACATGTCAAAGAGATGCTTGCACATTTCACCTAAATTTCCATCTTCCTGCCATGATGTGTTATTTTGTTCACTGCTTTTCTGTACTTAAAAAAGGTTCAAATCTTAAAGTCCTTCCTCTTTTTTTTTACTGAGATTCAAAAGCCACACTACAAATTAGGCTCTAATTACAATTGCAAACCGCATGTTTAAGGAAGCACATCTCTGAATAACCTTTCTACTCTGAAATTGTTTTGAGATGTCTCATTGTTGTAATTGCTCCTCATTAGTGCAGGTGCACAGATCCTTTTTTTCTTTAAATACTCATTGTAATTTGGTATAATTTGTGCTCTTAATTTAGGAAGATTTAAATTAAGCATAAAAGAAGGTTTTTAAATGATGAAAACTTCATTAATAAGTGAGCAACATACTTGGCCTTACTTTAAGCATACAAATATAACTGAAAATCTCATGGATTGCACCTGTCAAAAGTTCAAGTATACTCTCACTGAGACACTCACATTTCAGGTACCTCAGCCTGAATGGTAGGTGAATATCATAAACAAAAAAAACCCAGAAAAAATTTAAGTAGAAATATAAATACTTCAATTACATAGCAAATGAATCCTGAACTGTTTTCTTCCAAACAGCCCCAGCAGAAACATGATGTTTCTCCTACAGAATCAACAACTCATTGTACTGTCTAACACTGTCCTCCTTATTAGAGGCTTTTGTTCTCCTAATGGTGATTGATTGGTCAGGCATTATGGGTTTGTTGTTTTTCCTACTGAAGGCCATCAAGAACATGTCCAAATTTCGTGGCTATCACATTAATAAAAGGGAAACAAAATCCAAGGACAAGAAGCTAAACAGATGTTTTAAGAATGTGAGATGGGCTGTAAAATGCACAGAAGAAAAAAGATCAGTCCGGTTTGATTTGTAAGGTTGGTTTGTTTAGTGCACACTAACAGTGTATTCTTGCAGGAAAAAGCTTCTCACCTGTTCCCTGGGAGGATGTAACTGGACTTTATGACAAATTCATCTCTCTGCACTGCTTTCTGCTCTATCCACATGATCTTTACTCAGCAGCAGCTACTGGAAGTACCAGTGCGTGCCTGCTCCACCTCTACTGTGTGCTCCAAACACATGGGCAGTGCACAGGAAGGAATGAGAAAAACAAAAAGGGCCCTTTACACTTCCATTCCTTCAGAAACAACACAATGTGAGACCTTCTGTCTGAGCACCACTGCTTTCACCGTGCCACCAAAGATCAAAATTCATCCTGCCAGTGAGAATAACAGAGGAACCAACAGCCAAGTTCCAAAGGGCAACTGACCCAAAATGGAGACCTTGCTCAGGAATTCTTCGTACATCTTCCGCTTCCTCAGAGTGCTGCCCTGTTATTACAAGAGAGAGAAAAAGGAGGCAGAACGTTACACAAAGTATTTTTGTGATTTCTTCCTACAGCTGCTCTTTTCGTTTTCCCCCTCCCCTTCCAAATCTTAGGCACAGCCAGTGTAAACAGCCTCAGGCAAACGTTCCCCCGTAAAATGTCTGGGCAAGTTGTATTGCTGATAAGCAAAGACAGAAGGACTCAGATTCAATCCTGCTGTAATTTCACTGACTTCACTGGTGTTACTGGACACTGCAGATGAATTGTATCCATTTACAGGCATTCATTTCAAAGCCTGAACTTCATCAATTAACTGTTTAGCTAATTCAATATATATCTCATTGCCAATGAAGCTCTTTGCAATTACAAAGTAGGATAAAACTTAAAATAGCCCCCTCATGGGTCCCATCCTTGTAGGTTAAAAACTCTTTAATGCCAAATGTGTTTATCTGTAAACCTGGCTAATATTCTGTACAGTGTTGTACTTATTGTTATGCTGAGCAATCCATTCATATTATTATTTTAACAAGATTTAAGCATCTGGGGGCAGACAATCCATCAATGTATGTGCAGCCACCAGCACAGTCATTCCTACTCTGCTAAGATTTTGTTGTGTGATAAATTTCCAACACACCTTCTCCTTACACAGTGTTTGATCAGCAAGGCAGAAACCACAAGCTGCTGTTGCAGCACGCGTTTTTGAAGGTGATTCATGTAGGAATAATTATGATGAAGTTTTACCAACACAAGAATAATGAATGCATCCTTAATTCCTTCTGCAGTGACACAAAAGACTCGTAAAGAAGTTCTTCCCAGGTACCAGAGAAGAACTCCAGGGTCTGCAGTTTGTTCCACACTGGTGACACCCCAAATCACTTCTGCCTGGGCAGATTTCCTGGGGATGTCGAAGGCTGCCTGGTGCCTCCTACTCAGATCTAGAAGGCACAACACAAGGATGATACACTGATCTTCTCAAGAAAAGGAAAACAAAGATGCCATTTATTCATAGACTGGGCAGAGAGGATGGAAGAAAATGTCAGTGTCTGCCATAGAAAAAGCCACTTCTCTATTCCTCCTCCTCCAAGTGACCACCTGTAGGTGCTGGAAAAATGGGGACAGAGAAGGGAAAATGAGAAGAAACACTTTGCCCTCCAGTGTGAAAGCATTCAGAAGTGTTTCGTGTATGAAAATGGGAATGGCTGGTGTATTCAAGGGCAGTGATATAACTAAGAATTAAATATCATCCCTCTTCCTACACGTGCTGTGCAGGTGGGGCTGCAGTGACCCCCAAAGCACCACGAATCCTTCCAGCAGCACCAACAGGCTTGGCTCCAGCTTGGGACCACAGCGCCAGCCGGAGCTGCCAGGTGCTGTCCTCTGGGGACAGCTCCCATTTGTGCCCCTGTCCTGGTGCCACCCCTGCTCCCAAACAGCCACAGCACCAGCAGGAGCTGCCACTCTCCCCAGGTAGCTCTGGATCAGCAGCAGCAGCTCCCGAGGTCTCCCCCTGCGCACCCCGGCCATAACTCGGAGCTGGTGATGACAGTTCTCCTCAGCGATAGCATCGCTAACCCTCGTCTGACCTCTCTGTCTGACAAACTTGGTTCTCAACCTCGGGGGGCCCCGGCAGCATTTGAAGTGCCAGAAAGAAAAAAAGTAAAGAACTTCAAACGCAGGAGGCTCTGCGAGCCACGCCAGCTTCTGACAGCTCGCTGGGAGACAAAGAATGGAAAACTGGACACTGCGCAGTTGTTGCTTTCCTCCCTGCAATCGAGTGGAAACGAGAGCAGCAAAATTGACAGCTGTGGAAAACCAGATTGGTGGTTTAGTTTGATGGGCTGGGACACCCAGGGACAGATGTGGAAAATGCTTTTTAAATGACTTGCGGACACAGATGAATTTTAAGAAGCAGTAATCAGTAGCCACAACTGACGCCTGACCACAGCTTCGAGTATTTAGAGATGCCAGGAAGGTGGGAATTGCAGCCATCCCACCTGGCCCGGGGAGGAAGAGCCCACCACTTCCGACAGGAACACAGGTGTGTTATGCCTTGGCTAAACTAAGCCAGGGCAGCAGTACAGAGTCCACAGTGAAGACAAGTGCAAAAGCAACACTGGCGTGGAAATAATTAATTAAATGTGCTGTTACCATTTTTTGTATTGTCATAATTTCTAGAGCCCCTCTTAATGCATAGCTACACTGACTTAAATATCCCCTGTCTCAGGATGATCCTGCAGAGGTAAGGGAGAACAGGGGCCCAGGGAAGAACTAGTGACTGGGGCTTGGGGCTGCTGTTCCCCAGGACATGCACTGAAGCCCAAGGTGACCCAGCTGATGGCTCCTGACTCATCCTGCAGGATGGCTCCATCCATCCCTCCCTCCCTCTCTCCTGGAGGAGACAGACAGCAGCCTCTGGGGTGGCAGGAGCAGGGTGCCCAGGCAGGCACGGGAGCTTTCTCTGCTCCTTCAGAGCATCCAAGGCTGGATCTTGGTTGGCACAACCAGATCCCAATTTCAGTTCCAGGTAGGAGAAGCCTGGCTCACCCTTATGCACACTATTTTGACTTGAGTGCATTTTCCTGCTCAAGCATTCACAAGCAGAGTGAGGGGAAGGATTTTGAGAGATCAGTACTGTAGTGCAAGCTAAAAACAACCCAGCAGTGGAATTACATGTGCATTACACAACCATGTGCTTATTTCCATTGGTATTAACCATCTTTTCTCCTATGAAACAGAGAGAGAACACAGAATCATGGAATCACAGAGTGGCTTGGGTTGGAAGGGACCTTAAAGATCACTTAGTTCCTTCCCTCCTTCTTTGACCAGCCTGATATTCCTCACTCATCCCCTTCCCCAGGCATAACGTCACCTCTGACTTCTGATGCCCTCTTTTATATTTGTTTTATTTAGCTGCTTTACCCAAATTGCTGAGGCCAGGAGTATGAACACCATCCCAATCTCCTCTCCTACCCTTCAGGTACCTTCTGCAGATGTGCCAGCTTGTGCATTCCCTGGCACAGGAGTCAAGTCTGTCCTCATGCAGTATTTGGATCTTGTAGAAGCAGCAGCAAATAAGACAGTACCAACATTTACAGACTATGAGATGCTGTGAAAGCTCACCAGAGCAGAAAAATAACAAGAAAGGATCTGGAGACATTAGAAATGGGACTAGAAAAATAACAGAATGAGCATCCATTTGAAAAATGCAACTAATAAAAAAAAATCCAAAGCAGAGATGTTTGACAAACAGAAGACCTGCAAGTTGTAAAGCTGAAAGAGATTCACAGACAGGAGGTGAGACCTGCATCAGACTGCAACAAGAACACAGCCAAGGCTATTTTGGTCTGCACAGGCAAAGATATTATCCAGGAATGAAGTTTAGAGGCTCCATCTCCGTGGCTCAGATGTGACGGCGCCTGGTGTGCTACATTCTGTCTCGGTACCTCTTCTCCAGAAATGTGCTCCCAAATCCAACAGAGCTTGAAGAAATGCTAAAACACTCGGGGAGAGCTGATAACGAAGGAGCAAAACAAATCCAGCCTGTATTTGTTGGCTCAGCACTGGGATCACAGGTATGTCACCCTCACAGCTAGCATGCACTGTGGCAGGAGTTTTAAGTAGACAGTGATAATTACCTACATATATATGACAGAAAGAGAGGGCAATTCAGTACAGCATAACTTGACATAACTCAAAGTAATAGGAGAAAATTAAGAAAATCTAATTTAAGATCAATATCAAAAAAGTTTTCCAATGAAGGAATTATTCTCTTGCAGAAAAGTTTCCCAAGGGAAGCGGTAGAAATCTTACAGCTTAAGCCAGATAAAAACAATAGTAAATGTACATGAATAATTCTGCACTGGCAGGGTTCTTGATGGCATGTTTTAAAAAGTCTTTATTAATTCTACTTTTTTCTAACCTATTAATATCTTATTTCAATAGTCGCTGCTTCTCCCTCTCCCCCCTCTCCTTTGTTCACTTTCTCCCTGGTTCTGAGCTGTCAGGCACAAGCTCATCTCCTTAAAGGCAGTGGCTCCCATTAACTACAGAGCCTCGTTAATATTCTGAGCTGCAGTGCTCCTCCCTGAGACGGTCCCAAGGAGAAACAAGATCACTCTCGTTCATCAAATCCACACAGAGAAGGCCTCAAAGCCATTTTAGGACTATTTAATGTAGCAAGTCCTAGGCTTAGCTTAAGCAAGACACAGGCTGGGGAAAACAAATGCCCCAGAGATTGGAACAGGTCCTGTTGAGTTCCTACTCAGCATCTGTTTCATCTCATTTCCAACTGCCTTTTCCCTCTTTTCTCCCATTTTTTCTTCTCACTCCTCCAGTCCAATCTTTCTTTGTCCCTCCAGCACTCTGTGTCTTGCTTCCGATTCATTTTTTCAGGTGGAGTTGACTGAGTCCTTCCTAGAAATCCCCACCTTCAGTAAGAAGCCAAACAAATGTCTACTGAGAGGCAAAGCATGACTCGAGTTTCAAAGAAAGAGTTATCCTGGCAGGAGGTGCCGGAATGGACTTCAGGACTGCACAGCCCCATTTAATCCCTGACTAACCTGATCCTGAGTGATGCTTTGGGTGTTCATTCCTGCTGGAGCATGAAAGAAAGAGCCCCTGTGCATTCTGGCCATGAACACCAAGCCCACACGGTCCTGGTGCTCTGTTCCACAGATGTCAGGTGGATTGCAGCCTTTGGAGTTGCTTTATGCTTTGGCCACCACACAACCTACAATTTATGGCAGCCCAAAATCCTTCTGACTCTATTTTATCTGAGCAGAAATAAAAGCACTCATTAAAGAATTTGTTCTCGGGTTCAAAGCTGTGAAAAGACGGTAGAAGAAACCCAAAATAGCGTAAATAAAATGAAGAACAACATTAGGAACTGGCTAACCTTGATTTGTCACAAGTTACAAACCAATGCTATAACTCACTTTCAGTGAGCAGTTTGCCAAATAGGCCAAATGTATTGAATCCCACACAACTCCACTCCCAGAGCCAGGTATCTTGGACCATGGAAACTAGAGGGTAGTTAAATTATCCTGGATCAAGTCTTCCTAAAGAAGAAATTGCAAGAAATTAATACTTCAAATTTTCTCAGTCTGGGAACGGAATTGTCTAGGGGATCAATCTGATGTTGGGATACAGACATTTGCTTCTCTGGTATTTGTGGTATTTGCTATTTTTAGAATGCAAATATTGTACTACCCTGGGATGTTCCCCATTCCATGATGCTCTCGGATCCAAATTGCAAAGGAGAGAGCAGCAACTGAATTCCATGAGAAGCCTATGGCAAAAAAAAAAATCCATTGCTCTCTCCCAGAAGAATGTAAGTAAATAAATGTTGAATATATGCACAAGTGTGTGTGTGTCTGTGCCCGTGTGCACACACACAGAGAACATACACATGAAAGAATTTGCAACAGAGTGAAAAGTATGTAACTTAGAGAGATGATTCTATGAAATAAACGGAACACACAGATGGAAAGATAATGTGTGAGTGTGCCACGGAGGGAACACGTTGAAGTGGTTTTTTGTACCCCACCTAGCACAATGAATTTCATGGCGTTGTACTTTGTCAAGGACTGCAGTGAAAGCCAAGCAATTTCACTGCACATAATGACAAAAAGACCTACCCCAACATTTACAGTCATCACAGCTGCTAAAACAAACTTGAATGTGACCTTCAAGCCATCAGGGTACCTCGGCTGAGACAATGAAATATAAAGAAATATATCTGTTTCAACAAACTTCCTTTGGGACAGGCTAAATAATAAATGGATGACAACTGTAACTAAAAGCCAGCAGGAACCCTCTGCATCAGGCTTTGTCCATCCATTAAAAGGAAACCCCAAACTCCAAACCTCCTGAGATACATTTTATTCATACCATAAACCAGTCAGGATCAATGAGACACATAATTGGGGAAAATGGCACTAAGCAGAAATAAAAACATGAAATTACTAAATGCAAAGCAAAGGACCAAAATAGCACCTGCAAGGAGAAATGAGATGGAGAGTCAAGTGTCTCATGACAGGATAAAATCTTCTTGGCAAGTGTGGATCTGAAGGCATGATTTGCAAATAAATATTTACAACTCAAATAAAATTTCAACACTTGACTGAGAAAACACGGGGCTGGTCATGACAGGGAAGGAATGCAGACGAGAGAAATAACTATCTGGGGTTATGGAGGGGCTTTACCTGACTACAGCAAAAATCTTTGGGAGAAAAAGGTCATTTATTCCTTGGACAAAAGGATTTGCAAGCAGAAAATAAGGAAAGGGAAACCTGCTTGCTCCCAAGTTTTAAAACCATGTTAAATTATACATTTCAAAAGGTACCCTAAGCATTACCAGTCCTTATTTAAAAGCAGGAGCATTTCTACATTCAAAATACCCTCTTAGAGGCCAAATGGCAGGACACCATGTTTCTGGGAGCTGAAGGGCAGCTACTACTACACTTGAAGTGAGCACGGCAAAAGCAGCCCCATAATGGTGGAGTCAGCTTCAAGTATGAAATGCAGCCACTGAAACATGATGTAATTAATTCTTAGGCTTGAGGAAATGTGCACAGAGCCACTGTAACCTGCCCTCACATGACTGCACAAAGACAGGTGTCTCATTTCACCTACAGCAACAAAATTATCCACCCTGCACCTACAAATAAATGGAATGACAGGATTCATTCAGTGAGGACGGGTAAATTGCATTCACCAGGGACTGCATTTAAAATTGGACATTTTCTATACCTGCAGCAATTAATTTACCATGAAATATTTCCTGTCTGAACATTGGGAATACTACCATAATTCTGTCTGGGTATCTAACACAATGCAACAGAACACCACTTTTTAGTGGCCCCATCTGTGAAAAAAAAACACAAGAAAGGAGAGAGGGAGAGAAAACATATCCATGTTAATCAAAAGGTCTCATTGATTGCAGAAACTGAGCTTGCTAGGTAAGGTAGGGCAGTCACTGGTCCAGAGAACATGTAAATTAATTTGAAAAGCACTTAGCACTACACTACAATCAAACAGAAGTACAACCATAATATTCAGCTTGTATGTATGAACAAAGCTAGCAATAAAAACACAGTCTTTTGCACTTGGGACTTCAAATCCTTTTAGCAAAGTCCTGTCTCTGCATCAAATATTCATCTTCTGAAGTGTGCTATCAGATGATAATGGACCCATGGCCAACCTTGACAGCTCACAGGGCTGGCTGATTTTAGGTACCTCTAGTTCCATCAGCACCAACGCTGAAATCAGCTCCAGGCTGCAAAGCCTGTGAACCTGTCCCTTCAGTTCCTCACCACAAAGTTGCAGGCAGCTGCAGAAAGCTCTGCCTAAAGAGCCAAGGAATATGTGCCTTGTCCTGGCATTCATTTCCCTCCTACATTCCTTCCCCTTTGTATTTTGGATTCTTCCTTGTAGCCTGCAGGTTCATCACACCAGTTATCCCAGACACCCCTCCAATGCATCCTTGTAGGGCATGGGACCAATAAGCTGGATGTGCCTCTTACATCTCCTTAGAAATTCTCCTGCTCTGTGTTTTAGAAATACCTCTGCCTGCTCGCCTGCACTGGGAACCTTGCAAAACTATTCATCCTGCTTCCCCACAAGAGAGAAGACAAAACACTTCTCATAATTATTCCTCTATTTTGTCTTGGAGCAATCAGGCTGAATATTTTGGGGTAGAGTAAATTTCCATCAGCTGTACTCTCCTAAATGTCAGTGTGATGTTTGTTTATGTGACACTGAACTCAGCCCATGAAATAGGGAGGGAACACCAGCAATGCTCACACAGACACCCAACAGCCATCACACAGGGTAAACAAAGATTACTTTTACGCTCTGCTGCTTAAGAATTAATCATTTAAGGGTAAAATCTACTCAGTTCCTTTGCTAGTTTTTCTGTTTTCTATGACACCCACTGGAAATACAGATGATCTCAAAATTGTTAGTCTGAGAGCAGTGTCATTTCCTTCAGATCAGAATGGAACAATGCAGCTCTTAGAGACAAGTCCTATTGAGAAATAAGCTTTACATGGAGTAATGTCTGTTAATTATCAAAAAGAAGGGAATATTTTATGGAGAAGGAAGATATGCACATGGACATTGGAAACAAACTCATAAAAAAGTTATGACTTTGCTGAAGTTAATTATCTGTCAAAGTTTCCATTATAAACTCACCACTGAAGAACCAACAGCAAATCCATAAGCTAGCACACGCCCCAGGTGCCACAAAGATCTGTAGAGCTTTGCTGCAGGGACGAGGGAGTTTGAAAGGAGCAGAGCAATGAATCATTAGCAGCTACAACCCCATGATATGTGTGGCAGGGTGCTGGCTAACAAAGATGGAGGGCACGGTCCAGGCAAGAATTTTTATTATTTTAGTGGAGCTGGATTTACTTTCTATCACCTGCCTTGAGGAATGTAATACAAGATCAGACAAAGACTTCACAGGCGAGGGGTGCTGCTGAGAGATATTTCCAGGCTCACGATAAGGAGAGGATTTGCATAGCTTTGGTGGGTAACGGAGGCCTCCTGAGGTTTTCATTCACAGAACAGTTATGCATAATGTTTCTCAATTGCATTTCTGACTCAGCTCCTTTCTGCTGAATCCTGTCCCCTTTTCTCTCAGCTCGCTTCATTCAGTTACTCAGTGATTTTGTCATGTCCGCTCTCTTTCGCGTGCAAGCACCAGAGTGCTCTGAACACGGAGCTGCAGAAGAGAGTGAAAAACACCAGCTCCACAGAGAAGCCCTTGCCCATAAACTCACCATTAGGATGCGTCTGTAGCTGTCTCTGTCGATGCCCCAGAGCTTCAGGTCGGTCTTGGCCTTGACGGTGGCAGCCCGGGGGGTTCCATAGATCAGCGCCAGCTCCCCGAAGCTGCCTCCTTCTCCAATGCTGGTCACCCACTCCCCGTTGACATAAACCTACCACGGCACAAGACAAAAGAAGCAAAAGCAGTTTGGGGACTTAGCTGGAGTTCTCCTCCCACTGCCAGTTACCTAAAAGGCTGTTAGCAATTTCCTTTCTAATTGTCAATGTTGGGGACACAGAAGGGAAACATGAGTGAGACACTTCCAACAGTTGGTCCCCAAAGAGGGGAACAACCTGCTCTGTGGACAGAATTTCAAGTTGTCTTGCTTCAGTACAATGACTTTATTTACTCTCCAGGTTTTCAGCTCCCATGGTTAGCTGGCATCATGTTTTCCCCCTTGTGTTCAAGGCTCAGGCAGTCAACAAGCACAACTGTCACAACTTTGGCTTTTTATTAACACTGTCAGACTCGAAAGGAAGGAGATTTGTTGATATGTGTAATGAGGATTGCTGAAATGTGCCATGGCCATGAAATGAAAAACAGTCAAAACAAGGAAATATCTTTTGAAAAGGAACTTTTTTTTCCTTCCCTAAGCCTAGTGCCTCCAAAACCCATTTAAATTTAACTATACAGATCTTCTCCCTCAGTGAAGATGACTAAGGGCTTTGGACTTGAGAAGCTCTGTGCAGAATTACCCGCTGCCTTTGACATCAGCTCTAGAGAACTCAGGAGGCAGTGTTTGACCCACAACCTATTAAGGAACTACATCTCCTTGGAACATGGTATGGACTGATACCACTATTGCCGTATTTTTCCTGGACGATTTTTAATTTAGAAGAATTCCTACACTCGATGCTATGTGAGCCCTTCCCTGGAGGAAGGGGACTCAAGCAGGTGTTTTCTGCTGGGCAGCATTTTCCTCACTATTTATTCACGGGCAGTGCAGCTCATGAGCCATAACAGTGCATGCAAAGGCTGCTGTGGACTGTGCATTCTGCAGCTTGCTATAAACTACACAATAAACCCTTTTAATTCTGTTACTGTGCCTGTGAGTTTGGAGGGCAGGAAAGGCTGGGTGCATTTACCCAGGGCAGAATATATCCCAACCTGTTACAGACCAGGAACTGCAGAAATCAACCAGTGTTAATTTCATTTGCTTGGAAGTTCTGTGAAGAAAAATAATATGAAAAAAAAAGGGCAGGTATTGTCATCTTAAAGAGAAAAGTATTGCAAAGGCAAAGACCATAATCTGACACCAATTACTGAGAAATAAACTAGCAGTTTTTTTAAAAATGCATGAATTAGAGCTGTGCTCAAGCCGGGCATGAGAAAAGATGGTGACCAAAATAAATGAACTGGGGTCAAAACTCAACAACCTGTCAGTATCAATTTTAATTCTATCTTCGTTTTATGATGAAAAGGCTTATTACAAAATACAGCTGGAATCAATCCCAATTTATCCTCACAATATTCAATTAAGATTTTCTCCAGCTCCTACTGAGGTCAGTGAAATGCTGGTTCAGTAGGAGATGGATGAGGCCACGGAGCAGTTCAGCTGATCAAGAGACCTCTTGGGTATCAGCTGAAAAGGAGCAGCTGAACTCCAGGCGATGTGGTGGCTCCTGGTGCTCCTGGAACATCTGAGGATCAAGGGGCTTAAAAATAAAGGGTAAAAATAATCCCAAATAGGCAGGTGGTTGCAGACTGCCAAGAAAAAGCTCGAGCCACAAAAGCTATAGCTTCATTTCATCACCATGACAGAATGAATGTCACCCAGGAGAACATCACACGAGAGAACAGCAACAGCCTTCCCTTTCAAACTTTCACACTCACCACAGAAAGAAAATCTCACAGAACATTGAATCTACTTTTGATTCTCCTCATGATGAAAAAAATGAAAGCAAAAAAAGAAGTTTTAAAAAAGCCAGGCAAACCCAAGCAGTTTCCTGGTGAAAAAAGCGGGTTATTCTGTGGCTTCTTTTTTTTTTTTGTGAGACAAGCAGGAGAAATGGATGAATAAAATGAGGATTCTGAAAGGCTTGTAACATAGTGAGAGTGCATGAACATTTCTAAACTCTATTAGCTCATTGCAAAATTGTCCAGATGCATATTTGACCGTAGGGATACCCTCCTTTTGTGGGAATTTCACTGCAGGGATTCACAGGGTTTGCTACACTATAGTAATTCGTGTGTCCCCAGTAAAAAGTCTCAGGGATGGTGGGGAAAATCGAACAATTCCAATGAGTTTTGGGCCACACCCTGAATGTCAACTGACATGGTACCCTTGACTCTTTTTCAGCATCCCAAAAATACATGTGTATGTGTAGAGTACATGCTCTTCTGTAGAACAGCACAGATTTTGTTACTGCAGAAGGGTCTGCATTCTAAGCAGGAAAATAAACTTATCCCAACACATAGTTTTTAAGCAACATGGTGACATTTCTTGTTAAAGCAGTGTGCAGGATGTGACTGCAGCCCAGAGAGGGGAATTATGCTGGTAAAACTCAAGACTGAGCAAGTGAAGGATGGACATTTAATGTTGCAGTTGTTATTTAGAGAGGCTGCTACTGAACTGCTCTGAGACTCCTTTAATTTTGCTGTCTTACTTGACAAGACTGTAGAAAACATGTTTGACATCTCGCCTTAAACAGTTTATGCAAATGGTCATTCCTCCACCCCAAGGGTGTCAGGTTTAAAGTGCTCTGAGGTGAAACCAAATCACTGATCTGACAGTCTTTGGGCCCAGCATTCACTCCCCCAGTAAAAATGTCATTTCGAATATCAATCTCTGAAAGAGAAAATAGTTGGAGAATAAGTTGTTTTCTAGAAGCAAAACCATCGGACTTCATTCTCTGCAAAGGCCTAAGTCAACACTCGACTTGTGTGCTCGTGATGAAGTTAAAGTGCATTGATGGCACACTACAAAGCCATCCTGCCCTTTAACAGAGTTCAGCTCCACTATAAATCCCTTCAAAATAGATTTTTTAAAAAGAAGTGGAAAGGAAAGAAGTTCTGTTTGTAAGGTGTGGGAAGCAAACCTATTTTAGGCTCGGAACAGCTTATGAAAGTCGATTTTATATGGCAGCAGCTCAGATGATCTCCCTATTTATCCTAAAAAATGCTGGGCTGAGGTTTTGGCTCAGCCAGTTTTAGGCATTTGTGAACTCTCACCAAAGTGGTGAGTACATAAATGAATTATTCCTAATTGTCACTTGACCTGCCAGTCACAGATCCATAACAGCTGGAACCTTCTTTCATGCAGCTGAAGAGGAAAAGCAGAAGTGCAGATGCCCAAATATGACCAACACATCAGGACCATCTATTTCCACAGAGCAAAAGTACTTTAGACTTCTATTGTCTTCCATCATCTAGACGAGCACTGCACTTTCTGGGGGCTTGAGAATCACACATTTTGGTGCATTTCCTTATCTTTTTAAGAGGCAAACATGCTGTGAATCCATGGGCACTAGCTGTGGGAGAAGATGCAGAGTCACACAAGCTTCAGTGCCACAGGAATGAATCTGGGCCTCCCTCATCTTCAGGTTCTTTCTCTGGAGATGCAGAAAGGAACCTTGCCATGAGCATTTCACCTTGAAGGCAGGATATGAACATCTATCTCTGAGCCTCACTGGAGTGAATTTATCTTTCCTTTAATTTTGTATTGCTGATTTCAAGTTAACTTCTAGTTTGGTTGGTTTTTTGTTTTTTTTTTTGCTGCCACTTTGTGATCTGTGTGGACAATCTAATTTGTTCCAGGCATGGCAATTCTTATGTCTTGAATCCCCTCCCTTGGGTCTGTTTGTAATAATTTGTGCTTTGTGTCTTGTCAAGCCCTAATATTTGTTATCCAAAAATGAAGATGAGTTTTATTTATTCTTGGAAAAATAAACAAGCCTTAGACATGGAGGGTATTTGTATGTGGGCAGTTTTCTCAGATGAAGACAGTGTTTTGAAACCAGTTTGAATTTGAACATATGAACTTGGAGACTGCCTTAAGAATCCTTAAAAGTTTGAGTTGAAAAACCCCAACCTCTAAAATGTTCTGCTTCAAATTTCAAAAGGCAACCTTCCAAAATTAGAAAAATCATTGAAGATGGAAGAATTCAAACCAGAAGCAATCTATGGGATCTAACCATTAAATATAACTAGTTTGAAAATCCAACAGTATTCTCACATAAAGCACTGTGTCATTTTCATCTTTGTATTCACAAATTAGACAGTTTGTGTATACAAATAAGGGTTTCAGGAAGATTTGACCTACAATCAAGAGATAATTTTATTCATGGTCCACAATATTCATGTATAGCTTCACATAGAGATTTATACAGTAAATACAGAAATTTAAGAAAAAAACAATGAAAAGTTTTAATTTTGATTTTCACCATAGTACAGCTTGGCTGCTGTTGTCTTACAAGAAGAAAACCTGAGAATGCCTGTAGAGAAAGTTGCTGTGACATTAAATAGAATAGGAAGTTGCTGGGTCTAAAAAAAAAATAACATCTGTTCAAAAAGGGCAGTCGACGGCGCTTTTTAAAGTAAAAAATGTGAGGTTATGAGATTAAAATAACAAACAGGAAGTCACTTTATACTTAGAAATATGGATTAGAGATTTTTGCAAGTCACATTTTAGCAGGTACTTTCAACATCTTTACTGGAAACTATAATTTAAGCTCTGCCAGCTCCTTTTTGGCACACGCTCCCATGTGTCTGAGCAGGAAAGCTTCCAGGAGACGATTGACCTCTAAGACTTCAAAGTTTGTGCCATCATCTACCTCGTGTGCACTGCATCCATCTTCAGGGATGGGCCACGAGGTAGCAATTCTCCTCAACCCTGATGTGCTAAGGAGGAAGACTGTGACTGATATTAAATAATGCCAGCTTTGGCCAAAGTGTACCTGGTTTGTAGGATACAGTGTAAGAGAGGAAAACCCCGGGTTTTCAAAGGCCTACCTCTTCCTCATTCTAAAATCCTTCTTTTACATATGAAATTTGTGGCCTTCCCTTGCCCTGCAGAAGAAGATGTACAGATATTTTATTCTGTGGTAACAGGGCTTGTTCGTACCCCAAGAAAATGTAAGAGTTGAGAATGAAGCGTTATTATATTAAAAAAATATTTTATGGTGCTTCTAATTTGACTCAGATTATTTTGTAAGGGAAAATATTAGAAAGTTCTTACTTAGTCTTTGGGGTGCCTGTGCCAAAACTCCTTTTAAATACTGCAGTTTTTTAAATTCAAAACACCACACACTGATTTTGTTATTCTCACTTTGTTGGTGGTTTCTGTTTGGTTTTGGTTGCTTGGTTGATAGATTTTATTGGGGTTTTTTTCAGTTTTGTCATGACTTTCTTCCATGGGTAGGGATTTTATGATGACACTTGCGACCTCCTTTACGTCTGTCTTTGCCTGTGTATGGAAAATCTGGGTGCTTATCAGAGTAAGCTGCTCCTTGAGTCCACCATTCTTGATATTCCTGATAATTCCAAGCAGATCAGGGAATGGCAGCAGAGACCCTGGCCAGGGGTTAAAGCCTCTGTGCACATGCCAACACCAGCTGAACCAGGCAGAAAATGGCTCGAGGCTCTAAGTCCCGGGGTCAATTGTCTCCATTCCAAGTCGCTTTTTTTCCTTGGAGAAGCATGGAAGCGTGCCAGAAAAGTATCTGGCAAGGCTTAAATGAACAGCAGCTCGCTTACTAGCGGCCTGGAGTTCCCTCAGACAGCGAGGATTTTAGCAGTTCTGCCCAGAAAAGAGCTCTCACTCTGCACTGGTGCCCTGGTACAGACTTTCCTCTGAGGGGAAAGCCGGGATCAGCTCCCTGCAGCTTCCCAGCAGGGCAGTTCACGCGGGGAAGTTCCAGGGCGTAGCTCCCGCGTGAGCAAACGCCTTCCACGGCACCTCGCGCTGGAATCCAGCGGGTGTTTTGGCTGAAGTTTTGGGAAGAGCTTGGGAAGGAGAAAGAACCAAGCTGAGCAGATGGGGAGAGCAGGGGAAAGGTGCATCAGGAGGCACCTTAGGGGGTGCTGAAGCGGGGCAGCGTGAAAGCTGGTCACGGAAGAGTTTGGCCAGACACAGGTGGTCAGAAGCTGTGCTGGTCTCTGGACAAGCACAGTCCAGATTACATTTTCGAGTCTTGTTAGGAAGTATTTGTCCCACAGGTGATGTCTGTATATGTCTCTGGTAGGTGTCAGGGTGACATTGTGGTGGATCTGTCCATTTTGATCTGTCCTAGCAGCTATAGGCTGATTTTAGGGGACTAGGGAGTGATAATGCTCATGAAATCAAAGCTGCCATCTACTCAATGAAACCCTATTTTGTCACTGTTTTTTAAGAGCAATATGTGCATATAGAATATTAACTCTTTTGCAATTAATTGCAAGGGTTTTGCAGACTGTTTTCTGGTGTCGTTCACTCCCTCACTATCCTTGAGCCAAACGCTGAAGAAAGCTTTCCTAAAGGTGTTGAGAGAGGACAAATTATTTTTAAAGAGGATTAATCTATAACTTCAACATGTGCATTTGCGTGTTTGTGGGTCTGATTCAAAGCCAGTGAACTCATTTAGCTCCCTATCGGTCCCAAGCCAATTATTTTAAAACTAAATTTTAACACTGTTCTATAAATATTGCCCTTTTATTTTCTGGCCCCGTGGATGTGGCAGTGTTTGCTGTTGAGAGGGTTGTCTGATAGGAACAGTGAGTCAGACGGATTTCCTGAGGAGCAACTTCCAGAGGCAGAGGCAGCATGTGAGGTTTCTCAATTCCCAACAATACCAATTAGATGGTCTCCTGACACAAACAGACCGCTAAAAAAAAAATAACTTTCACTAAAATAACTCTGTGCCTCCTGCCTGGATTTAAAATAAATCACCTTCTTCTTTAAATATGCCAAACCGAACTCATGTGGGCATCTGAAGAGCAAAGTTGCTAATGAGCAAGTCTGTCCTACCCAACAACTGTGGATACATGAGATGTGTGTAGGAACTTGCAGCAAAACTGCAAAAGGGTGAGTTTCATACAGGAGAGAAATGATAAGAGGTGAATAGTTTATGATTTGGGAGGCAGGTTCAGAAAGAAGCTTCTTTTCAAAGACTTGCTGATTAAACCACTGCATACTCCTGTAAACATTTTGTGGTCTAACAGAACGCTTTACACTTATAATAATCCTTGCTTTATTAATATGCTGCATTGTTCTTGTATTTGGACCTAATTTTAAAAGCAAATTAAGGTTTCTAAGATGAAACTCACTGCCTGAGGCTGTATCTCAGTTTGGGGAAAAAAAAACCAAAAACAAACAAAACAAAAACAAACAACACATGAGCTAAGCTAACTGATTAAAGAATGTATTTTCTTTATGGTTGATCTGAACCCTCAGGTGCATTCCAGCATGGTGGCCTGCTCTGCCAAAGACTGCACACCCCCAGGCGTGGTTAGGGCTCTGAAGATAATGCCATTTGCTTGGTTTTGATACCATTTTCCTGCTTGGAATGGACAAATAAGCTAGGATGTAACACCTGCTAAATTTAAAATTATGAACAAATAACACAACAAAAGCAAAGTAATGAAACCAATCCTGTGAAATCTAGTTCAAGAAGAAAGGAGACAGACCCACAGCACACGGCTGGCTCAAGCTCTCTGCCAAAGCACACAGTTTTATTCTGTAGCTTCAAAATAAATATTGCACAGCAAGACCATACTTACATCCACCTCGCCTTGGTCAATCACATAGAAGTTGTCTCCCTCATCACCTGGACACAAAATACAAAAGGTGATTGTTTCCTGAAGGTCTGCCAAGCTATTCAATAACTTCCTGTCCCTGTATTTAATCCTGTACATATTTGCACAGGTTTGTACACCAGATTACTTACAGACAGATTAATTTTTTGAAACATCCTTGCCTATTTGCCTTCACAAATCAAAGTGTCACTATGACTTCTTGCTATTAATACCTTCCAATTGCATTAATTTATCTCTTTTGATTGATTCAATACTTCAGTCAGGGTAAACACTCAAGAGGTTTTAATATAGCCTGAGGGTAATGAAGTCCTCCACAGCGTGCTGCAGGCATCCAGGTAAGTTGCCAAGTGTGATAACTCTGATACAGCACAATGAGGTGTTGAATATTCCCAACAACCATAAAAATATTTTCCATCTCTAGTTACTCTCAGCTCACCTGTGCCACCCTTATGCATCCTGAGCTGGGGTTTACTTCCTGTCTGTCTTCAGTTGAGGAATGGACATTTTAATTTGAAGTGCTGTTTATCTACATTTAACTGTAGCACTTTGAAACCACCAGAGTGGGGTCCTCTGCATGTGTAGCAAGGGACCTGCATCCATGAACTCATCATACAGCTGCACACTTGGAGGCCTTTGGAATATGGTTATTCTTCCCATTAAGCAAAGAGGGTGAAATCTCAAATGGAGAGATGTGAATTATAGGACCTTAGCAAACATACAGGAGAAAAAATGGCAGGAAGAATTACCCTGTTGTATGACTGTTTCTCCTGCGATGTGCGTGACGGGGAACATGGCATCGAATATGTCACTGGAAAAAAAAAAAGAAACATTTAGTAATAAATCAGATCTATTTCTTATCTAGCCAGTAGACCTACCTTCATTGTTTATTTAGCCTTTGTTAACAGATTTTGCAGAAAAAGGAAAGGAAAACATTAGCTGTAACTGGAAAATGAACCCCTGCTCAGCAAGAAATCAAAATAACTTGTTAGGCACAAGCTGTGGTCTAAAACTGAGACCATGACTTGGTGTGTGCTATTTTGAAAGAACTCCTGAACTATGTGGAGAAAGACCCCTCTTACAGCAGTGCACAAACTGGCCAGCCTGAGTACTGTGTTGTCTAAGCAGAGAGATTTCAGATTTTCAGCTGTGATGGGTTTGTGGCCCAGCAGTGACTGCCAGATGCCCAAACGGGAGCTCTCCTCTTCTGAACATCTGGCCTTGCATTTACAAGCAAAACCTGTTCCACAGTACAGAGCACATTTGGAAAGGTAGTTGGCTCTAAATTAATGTAGCATAAGAGCTGGCAGGAGATTGCACTCACAGTGCAGAAGAGGCCAAACTCTGAAAATCTCAGCGAGTTACTTGTGAGAAGGGAATCTGAGCGATGCTACAGAAGGAGGGAAGCTGCAGAAAAGCCTCGTGCTCATTAATCACGGCTGAATTACACACCTTTCCACGTCTCCAGCTCACTGTCACATTGCCTTAAAAGGCCAGGCAGAGCAGTAGGGATGGGAACACACCCTGCACCAACACTTCGGGCAACGTGCCCAAACCCAGTCCTTTGTTTATTGAGGGAGACAGCAGGCTCCGTGGAGCCAGGGCTTCCTTTCCCCACATCAGATTTTGGGGAACTTATTTTCAGAAGCATGAACCACATCGAGACGGGCGCTCCCCACCTCTCTTCCCCTTCCTATGCATCAGTCTCAAGGGCTAAAGGAAATAGCTCCCCGACAAAAACAAAAGGCAGCAAGAGGGGATTGTTAACTGCTCTCTTCCCTGGTCTGGCCTAGGAATGGTCCATCCAGGGACCACTGACAACAGTGGTGAGATGAAACACTTCAGTCTGGAGTGGAGAAAGGACCTCACACACATAACAACACAAACAGGGAAGAAACCTAAAATTTTCATCAAAATAGGCAGAAGATCAGCCACCAAACCCGTGAAACCTATGCTACATTTCAGTGCCTTATATGGGAAATGCATATTGTAAAATCCCATTATTAGCTTATTTCCTGTTCAACTGTTCCAGACTTTATTCAGGCTCAGTTCTAGGAAATGTTTCACTCCTAAGCTCAAATTGCTCATGTCTTTCCTCTTCATCAGTCTGAATGTTTTTGCTCAGGATCACAGCTCTGCGTCAGCACCACTGGTAGGAGAACTGGGAGATTTCAAGCCAGGCACCTCCCGCAGCACCTGCAAGGGATGCTCAGCCCATGGCCTATATATAACAAAATTATATATTTCCCTCCTGTTGTTTCATCAGGCCCACTCCATGCTATTCCTACTCACACTCAGGAAACACCTCCACCATGGATACAAAGCCTGCTCCGAGGCATCCAGGAGAAACTTCTTCCTCACCTCATTCTGAGCATCAGTGCAAAGACCTACAATAAATTATTTTGAAAAGCCTATGGACCTTATTCTTAAATCCCCTGAGCTCATTTTTGTGATCTTACATAGCTTCAGCATCTTTCCACTTCAAGGGACTTCTCTGCTGGCAGAAACCATCTGCCTGGTACAGGCAAATCTCTGGAGCTGGTCCCTGTGCCAAGGCTCCAGCTGGAACTGGGAGCTGAGGTTCCAGTGGGATGGGGAAGCTGCCACATTGGTGGGTGCTGAACTGGAACAGCCACTGAGGGACTTTGTGTCCGTGAGGGAAGTCCAGTTGTCCTTCAGCAGCTCTGGGACTGGGAATTCAGTGTGACAGGGGCTCCTTTGCCTCCCTCTGGTTTCCCCCTGGCTGTGCCAGGGCACCTCACCGAGCCCTGAGAACAGCTCTGCAGCCTGCAGAACACCTACTGAGGAAAAGGAACTCTGTGAGGCAGAGAGTCTTCAATGTGATACATCCAAAAATAGGTACAACACAGTGGATATCAATAGCCAGACCAAAATGTGCTGTTTGAGCAAACTGGGAAACTTTTCCTTTTTTTTAATAGAAATACAGAGGCCATAACTACCCGCAGATTCACCCTTTCATCCTTGTTTTAATCCTCTATTTTATTTATAACTTAACAATTGACTGTACAAACAGTGCCCAATAAATTATGTATAGCACTGCACCCTTCTCCAAAATGTTCCACATTTTATTTCTACATCACCTTTTAGTTTTATCCAAAAAGAACTCAACTCTTTAAAACTCACAGACTAAAACTTTCAGCTGACAGCGTAATAAAGCCAAAGTCTATTAGCAGCAACAGCAGATTTACCCTGATACTCTGCTGGGTAGGGGAATATCAGTGTAAATATTCTAGCACCCCATATATGATGGAGTGAAGTCTTAATCTTATTTCAGTGAAGTCTTAATCTTATTAGATCAAGACTTGGGTTTTTAAGGAGACCTTTGAAGGACATGTCATCAAAAATTATTGTGAAGTACATATGAACACAGAGACATGCAAGGCACCCAAAGTTTGGGTGATGTTGATTTATAACTCCAAGGTGAAACCAGAGCATGTCTTTGATATAAATGTAAGCAACCACTAATATCACAACTGTCACCAAAAACACATCACCATGTTCCTTTTCTACTGGAGAATTACTGCTCTTAATTGATAGGCCAAGATCTCTCAAAGTGATCAATTTTGGATGCTCAATTTGAGATTCATTAATCAGCAGATCTCCAGTGATATGGATCAGCAGGCAGCCTCAAAGCTTCTCAGCCCACAAGCCGGGCAGCCAAGAACTGAGCCTTTCAGAATGGCACCAAAGAAAACCACCCTTCTGGAAATTATCGCCTCCTAAAGTACCAAATGCTTAAGGTCCATGTAGGAAATCTGCCTTTTGATTCAGTTCAGACTAAGTGTGGAATGGGTTTGGAAATTTATCTTATTGCCTTTACCTTCGGTGTCTGAAATAAACACAAATATGTCACAAGGATCAATATGCCAAAATACTTCAAAAAGTTGAAGTATTTGTTCCCGAACCAAGCCAAAATCTGAAACTGTGAAAAAACCAGACCTGTTTTCCATCTCCCCAATAAAGGTTTGATGCTGCACATTCAGTTCAAGCCATCTGTCCTGGGCCTGCACTACGCAGAGAAAACAAAAGCTTTAAATACTGAATAAGTTAAGTAAGTGGTGCTTGCTAAAGGCATAAACAATACAGCCAAGGCCAAAAATATGGTCTGTTGTTTCTTCCTGTACCACACACTTGTTTATAAGACACCCAAAATCATTGTCTGGCCATTAACAGCAAAAAACAGCCCTTACAAATACAGTGCTGCAACCATCCCACCACCAAGCAGAGACTGTAACTACAGCTCTGCAAAAGTAGGTGTATTTCTAGGGTTTGAAGGTTTTTTTAAATAATTTGGGCCAAACACATGCAAACGCATTCCTAACAACCAATTTTCTTTTTTTCAAGCACAAGCAAGTTTTATTCCAGCACAAACAGAAAGGCAGAAAATCAGTAGTTAAATCTTCAAATGTTGAACTCCCATGATTTCATCTTCTGTCTGAGCTGCAGCACCAAGAACACAGCAGCCTCTGTCTCCTGCCCCTGCACTGTTGACACCGACCGTGCTCGCAATGCTGTGTGCTCAACTGATATGGAAATGGTTTGATTTTTTGCCAGGATTTTTATGATTGTGCTGTAAATGAGAACTGCTCAGAGGGATTTCTTTATTTTGTTGACAATGTATCGCTTGCCCTCTTTCCAGATGACTTATTCAGGTGACGGATGAAGAAAATAGGGCACCAGTTCTGGTGTTTAAGCTGCTGTTTCGTGAGCTGCACTGCACCCAGCGTGTCTCAGGCTCAGCATCAGCACTTGGAGGGCTCCTTCTCACCCTCTCCAAAGCCAAAGGCTTTGACAGGCTTTGCAATTTTTTTAAACCTTCCCTACCTCCCCCCAGGGGACCTGTCATCTAGTTGCTCGTGGCACCTGGGAGCCAAGCATTTGTTCCAGTCAGAAGGTACCAGGGGCAATTTTTGGCTTCGAAGTGTAGCTGCAGGTGAGACTGTATGTACCTGGATATCCATGTTTGGATCCAAAGGGGGACACTAGCAGGACATCACTAATGTTTTCCAGGGGCATTTCTGCACCTTTAATTCTTTGCAAGCTTTCGATAGTATCATTCAAAAACAAATGACAAGAAAAGATTGTGAGCAGCAGAGAACATACAGGGAGCAGTGAACTAACCCAGCAAAGTGAAACCAAGAAATGCGTTTGGACATGAAATCTCTATCTATTCAATCAAAAAATACCAGCTGTCTGCTTAGGGAATATCAAAATTTGGAAGACTTTTTTTAAAAGGTCAAAGATATCAAAGGCTTGCAGCAAGTTTTAACACATAAAGTGTCTTCCATGAGTGTACAAGGAATTGCAAACAACTGCAATCAGACCTGGCATCACAGGGGCTGATCCTCTGCTGTCTGGCATCTCTGATGACTCCTGGCCACCTGGCCAGGTTGAGCCAATTCCCTTCTCGTGCAAAGAAGGCAAACTGCACTCAAACCAAGGAGACTGCAGCTATTTAGACCAGAAAAGGATCTATCACAGTGATTGCAGAACAAATATAATGAAACACTTTGCTGATTTAATTCAGTAGCATTTTATGGACCCCATTTGCCAAGAAGCAAATGCCTGTGCTAAGAGGAAGCCAGTGGAGAAGGCAGGGCCAAGGGGTTCTCTTTCTCACGAGAAAAAGTGAGTGATAAAAATAAATCATCTCATCTGCTTTTACACCGAGGCCTCTTGGAGTCGACGTAGAACAGGAGATAGAGAAAAAAAAATGATGTGCACTGTGGGTAATATAGCACTGGCAATAGGCAACTGAGAAGAAGCTTGTTAAAACAAAACGAGAGAAAGAGAATTCCAAGCACTTTCAGAACCAGACCATGGCAATGGCCAAAATAGGGAAACTATGTAAGACAATTTATCAGTTTCACAATCAGATTTCTTTCCAGCCCTTGCTGTGCTGAATGCATTGCAGGGAAGGAAAAATGGAAGAGACAAAATGTATACGTGTTAGGCAAAAATGGAAAATCCTCACTGTACCTACAGGTTATAATAGTCAAGAGTTCAATCATAAAAATTTCATTGCGCAGGCAGCCTCAGAAAGCCTTCAGTGTTTGCACTATGCAGTTTTTCCTTCTTTTGCTATCTCTCTAGCAAAACAAAGCCAGCCCTGTGTTGTTGAGGACAGCTTTAAAAGATATGGAGCTGTTCTGGCATAATTCAACAAAAGACATGCAACATTTTCTTGGAATGAGGCTGCCCTAGCAGCAGGATTCAAGTATTTTAAACCTTTCCTACTTACATACCTTTAAAGTTTAGTAAACAGTGTTGATAGTAGCTCCACCTTCCTTTAGCTGTAGCTTTGGGTACTATCTGGGTACTATTTTAAGATTTCTAAAATGGGGGGTAGGAGGTGGGGGTGTACGGGGTCTTCTTATGTACTTCTGAGATTTTCTTATGATTCATTTCCTGAAAAGACAACATCTTTCTAGCAATTGTTCTAACAACAGCTCCTCCTGCTCTGTAAGGCTGAAGAGCACAAAATTTAAACCAGACTGGCTTCAATAAACATCTGTGTGGTGAGGGAATAAACACAGTACTTTACCACTGAATAAATTGCAAGGGTCTCTGCTGTGCGTAAGTACAAGGCTCCAATCCATACTGCTTGTTCCTAGGAATGCGGCAAGTCCTTGCTAATGTACAATACTGGAACCACCAGGAACCATTACTATGATTTACCGACTACTGAGAATAAAAGCATTGCAACCAGGTAAAAAGAGAAGGTTCCTTTTTAGAGGTATTTAAAGTTAACAGCCCCGAGGTTACAATTGCTGTAATCAAATATGTGGTGTGGCAGGCATGTACCTAAGAAAGAGTCAGTACTGAAGCCTTAACAAAAACATTACCCATCTGCTTCTGTTCATTTCTCATCCTGTTAGGACAGCAACAAATTAATTACAGCAGCTTCCAAAGCTATTAACAATTTACAATATTTAATTACTTCACTGTAATGGCTGATGATTAGTTGTTATTACAATTAAGACATGGATTGATTTTACTATAATGATCATGTAAATTGGACATGAGAGGACATTGTGTATGGCAGGTTAAGACTAAAGCCCATGTCTGATTCCATAACATGTATTAAGTCCCAGGTCCGCGTAACCAACAGACACATGAAATATGAAAGAAAGAAATAAGAATTTATCAACTTCTATTTCTGTGAAGTATTTCCATTTTTTACTGTTTTATGAAGTCCCTTTATAGGTTCATTAATCATTACACCCAATGAACAGAACACAAGTTTATGGGCAGAGCATTAATCCATTTTACAGGCTCTGTACATGCCAATGGGTCACATCATCTTCCACGTGTTAACAGCAGCTTCCAGAGAGGGTTTCTGCAGGGATCTTCATCTGGAAAGCTGTCTGCCATGGACTACCGCAATAGGAGGTAAAAAAGGGACCAAACAATGTGGCTCAGGAAGGACGGGGCCCAATCCCACACCTTGCTTTGGCCTCTTTTTCCTCTCACCCACCCCTCAGAAGCATCACTTCATTGACATCACGCTGCCAAGCCTTGCTTGTACCACACGTGTCCAAAGAGGCAGGCCTTGGTGGAGATATAACTCGGGTCCACTTCTTACAATCACCTCCATCTAACCTTTCCCAAAGCTGAGGGAAGACCCACAGTTCCCAGTTCCAGACCCATCACCACTTGCACAAGGAGCCCCGTGGCAGAGCAGGCACAGAGGAGGAACGTTGCACAATGTGGATGTTCCCACATCCCACCTGGTGCCCAAAGCCAGGCTCAGGCACAGGACACCCCTTGGAGCAGCCCCAGCTCCCCAGAGTCTTCCACAGCAGAGCAGTTCCATAGGTTTCAACAATCTGCAGTTCAAGGACAACTGCAGGCTGGGCTGTATCGCCAGGAGTGCAGCCAGCAGGTTGGAGGAGTTGATTATTTCCCTCTGTTCAGCCCCTCTTGGACAGCCTGGAGTACCAGGGCTGTTTTGGGCTCCCTAATATAGTAAAGACACTGACAAACTGGAGCAAGTCCACAGTGGCCACCAAAATGGTCCAGGGCCTGGAGCACAGAGCAGATGAAGAGAAGGGGGAGAACTGCGTTGGGTCTCTTCTGAAAATAGGATCAGAGAGATCTCATTGCTGCTAAGACAACAGGCACAAATGGGAACAGAGGAAATTACCACCTGATCGAGAGGGGGAAACAAAACCCCGATGAGGGTGGTCAGACCCTGAAGAGGGGCCCAGGGAAGGGGATTGTTTCCAAACTGGGCAAGGCTCTTGGTGAGAGCAGCCAGCTCTGCGCAGCCTGGCTTTGAGCGGGAGCTGGGAGCAGGGATGTCTGGAAGCCCCGTCCACCTGCCGGGAGCCCGGGGCTTGGCACGGAGCTGCTCCCAGTGGGAGTGATGAGGTGGTCCCGGGCCCGGCCGCAGACACGGGGGAGGCAGGGGAGCGTGAGTCAGAGGCCAGCTGGAGCAAATCCCACGCATAATGCACGGAAAATGTGCTCTCTGTGTACTGGTGGAGGAATATCTGCCCTTCTGCGTGAATAATTGCAAAGAGGCTGGGTCCCAACTTCTCATCACCAACGCCACTGCTCACCAACAGAGTCTGTGCGTACCAGGAGGCCTTGGGTAGAAATTGGGCAACATGATTTTTCTCGGGAAAAATACAGCTTGCCGAAACTGAATATTTCTGTGGAAAATAGCTGATGTCATTTCCCATTTAAAATGTTTTAAAAGTTTTGAAACTGTCTAACTGTCCTACTGTGATAACTTCAGAGGATCTACTTTTGACAATGAAATTACTTCAAAATAACATTTCTTAGTGAAAAGCTAAAATCAAAAGGAGGCATTGTTGAAAATGCTATTTCAGTTGAACATAATCATGTTTGTTCTCTTGTTTTCTGTGTGTGAGCATTCTCAAGATTTTCATCCTGGAACCAAGATTCAAGATGAGGGACAAATTTAAATGCAAAAAGAAAAACAAACAAGCAAAAAACAAAAATCCAGAGGAGCTTGGGTCAGTAAAATACACTTTCTAGTCACTTAAAATGTACAAATATATATACACAGATCTAGAGAAACACACATACTAAACTGCACAGGCTTCTTTCTGGTTTAGTAGGTACAGTACAGTGCTGAGGAACTCTTTCCTTAGCCTGCAGGTACAGGATCTAATGCAAAGGCAGACATTTATGGAGATTATACACTGTAAAAACACAGCATTGCTGCAAGCACACTCTGCCGAAGCTTTTACCTCGAGGAAGCCCCAAATGCATCTTTGTTTGAAGCAGAAAAGGGTGCTTTAACAAAGTCAGAGGTGTTATTTGTATGCATTGGCATCATAGAAGTGACCCAGGGGAAGGCTCAGCACAACAACAAACCATGAACTGCAGACAATGTGGGCCAAATTCATGCCTGGTGTCACTGAAATGAGATTTATGTATTTGAGCTGACTAAACAGAAGGATGGCCCTTTAAGTCCCACACGAGTTTATGATTTTTCGTTTTCCCCACAATTAATTACCTTCTCAGAATTCTGGAAAAGCAATGGAGGAGACCATGCTGAAAAAAATAAGTATTTTAACTTAATACTTGAACAAATAATTGTTTTAACTTAGTAACTGAAAGAAAATTGCTTCTGGCTGGACTGAAACACACCACCACAAGAATAACCATCACCCCTAAAACAAGGCTCTGTTGTTACTAACATGAAGCAAATTCCACCACTGATAAAGGATGACCACAACGAAGTCCCCCCATATTTGAACAATTTATTCCTTCTGGTACTTCCAAATCCCTTCACTCTTTAATTTCAAGCTCCCTCTTCTGGACTATCCCAATGAAGCTGGAGAGTTGCTGTGCACTCCTCATTCTTACTTCAGGAACCAGGTAACACAGCTGAAGAAGCCCTTGGCAAGTGGCCCTGACAGAGGTGACCACCGTGCCCCAATCTCGTGGTTACTACAGCTGAAGTGATCCGAAAATACAACAGATTTCAAGAGCTGCCAGAGGGCTGCAATTGGAAATGCACTATTATGTGACCTCTTGGAGTAGATGATGGTGATGTCCCTCAACATGAATGAAATTACATATATTTATGTTTTCTTGCACTCCTATGATTAAAAAATTGCTACTAGAGAAAGTTTTATTCTAATAATTGACCCAAGTTTTCTATTCAGAGAGTATCTACACACAAACTGTTGTGATTGTGGAACTTGGACATGAACATGATATTAATCTATTTACTTTTTTTCCCCCCACTCTGTGAAAGAATCACTTTTAATGGTTTTCTATATACATATGTAGGAAAATTAAATTGTATTTGATAACTACAATTGTTTCTTCAAATCCTATACTCACTGCTCCTGCACACTATTTTTATGACTGTCCTCGTGCACCTTGAGTGTCACAAGACAGCACCTCTGCCTGGCAACTGTATCAGCACAGAAATAGATAACAACTATTAGGTATCAGGCTAAAATCTTCACCCTTCCATGCCTGGTGGTCCTTGCCATTAACACAACAAGCAGAATACTGCGAGGATGCTGAAGATGCTGAAGAATAACACAATGCTAAAGAAGGACAAGATGCTCAATACAAGTGCGGTGAGAGGGGAGGTTTGTTCACGTAAAATAATTTGGCACATTAGGAAATTCCTTGGGTAATTCTGATAATACCAATATACGGGGCCACTGGAAAAGCTCGGGAGCAGGGAGAGAGCAAAGCCAAGGCTCTGCAGAGTTGTGGCTCCGAGCCCCTGAGCGGTGCCTGCTGTGAGTCAGGAACGTGTGCTGCAACTAATCACGGAGTGTTTGACACGCGTCTCCCCTGGCTGACAAGCTCAGAGCATACGGCTGCAGCCATCTCCCACATCTTGCTTAATTAATTTCCATCCCTGTTGTGTGCTCCCACACCTGCAGATATCAAACAGCTGCCTGTAATAAAAACATTTTAACCTGTGTTAGCGGATAGGATTCAATTTAGCTTATAATTGGATCGGTAAATGAAATCATTATAAAATAGCTGATAAAGGTTCTCTAGAATGAGTCAGAATGGTTTTTTAAAAGTGTGTAAATCTAATGTTAAGGAGCTGATGAATAAAACTCACATCTAACGCAAAACCACATGTCCACAAGCATTTGCTTTTCTATTTGCATATCTATTATAGCTTACAGACATGTGCAAACTCATACACCCACACATTTTCCTTATGTTTTCCTTAAGTTCATCATTACTCCCCTTCATCTCTGATTCACAGCATTTCCCAGATAGAATCTTCTACAATAAAATGAACTAGAGATAAAATTTCCCCAGACAATAAATACTTCTTTTGTAGGAGCTCTTAGTGAACTATCGCAATTAAGCAGTTTCATTTTTTACAGCTCCACTATAATTCAAAGAAGGAGAAAATAGAGATTGATTAGATCAGGCGAAACATGCATGTTTTCTTAAGTGGTCTGTGTTTGCAGGGCTCCGAAGGAAAACGAGCTTTTTTAGCATGAAAAGCTTAAATCTGTGGACACACAAACACAGACCTAAGGGCACGCTTTCTTCATACCTATGGAAATAAATTCAGACACCATTACATTGCTTCATTCCATCTTTCTTATTAATTCTCTTCCCGAGCCTTCACTAACCACCGCAATGCACATCAAAGACATCTTGAAGAGACCCAGCAACATCCCTGGCAGCAACACCTGCTCCTTCCAGCCTCCCAGCACCCATTCCCCAGCAGTTCAGTGTGTTTTTAAAACCTGCCCAGCAGACTCTGCGCTCACCTCTTTCTTCCGCATTCTGCCGCAAACATTACAAAAATCACGAGTGCCCAGCGTTCAATTCTGCAATGTAACGAGCACGGGCCTACTTTTATCTCTCCACAGTGATAGCAGATCTGGAAATCTCAGCTATGCTGGGCTTTCATTAGCATAGCTGGGATGGGAGAGGGGGAAAACAGTGCTGTATATGCCTTCCTGCATATCTGCAGCACATTTTTTAAATGCCTGGTTGAAAGGGGACATGAAGAATTCACTGGGCAGGCTGGTGGGTCACTACTAACCCAGACCTGTGTGGTCAGTCTTAGTCCAAACCTTCAAACACCTTTGCTTGGCTCTGCTAACTCCGTGTTTGCTTTCATGCTGGTATAATTTTGAAGCAATTTCTCAGCAGAAAGAATTATATTTTACGGCATTAAATTAACCAGGACAAACCCAGCCCCGAAACAAATTGCAAAAGAAAACCTGCAGGAGAACATTATCACACGACTCGTGTTGCTTCCTCCCAACTAAATAACCCCCCAGGTTTACAGATTTCTGTTTAATTTGGCCTCTGGCGTGACAGAAAGGAATTTTTTGCCCACTTACACAACTCTATGAATCAAAGGTTGACAACAGTAAGCTGCTCCTCAGTCTGACTCGGAGGCATGCACCGAAAACCAGCCAAGTGCTGTACTTGCTGCATCAGGTCTCTCACACAAACCAGCTACACTGTGGCCTGTAGCACACACATCCCTCAGGAAAAAAAATGCTTCACGGCTCCTTCCCTCGAAGACCTGATGTATCAGCAGCTGTAATTGCTCTGAATCTTGAATCCTCCCTGTGTTTGCTGCTGTGAACTGCTCCAACACCAGCACCTTAAGATACTCTGTCTGTAAGCTGAGAACTGATTTAGGTTAGGTTTAAAAAATAGTTTAAAAAAAAATAGATTTTGCTCTTTAAGGAACATACCTCCACTGGTTTAAATATATTTTTTAATGTAGGGCAAGCAGGCTTTATCTGTGTTGATACGAAATTCCAAAATACAATAAAGAAATGAAGCAGAAATTTCTATACTAAAGCCCACTTAAAAATAAATCCAA
Organism: Lycocorax pyrrhopterus obiensis; assembly: GCA_014706295.1. Taxonomy (NCBI): domain Eukaryota; kingdom Metazoa; phylum Chordata; class Aves; order Passeriformes; family Paradisaeidae; genus Lycocorax; species Lycocorax pyrrhopterus. Next base: position 3,580,891 of record JACSVZ010000012.1, read on the forward strand.
TTAAAGGGAATAAATAGGACAAGAGAACAACTAATTCCTTGTCTTTGCTTCTCTTCAAGGAATATTCATATAAATCCCTGGTCTGACATTTATGCTGTTTCATGTGACAGGGATCAGAATTCTCCATAGCACGATGTTGTTAAACCATTTACTGCAGCAGCACCTTTAAAACGAATAATAGAATAACGAATAAAAATAATCGAAAAACGAATAATCTCTCCACATGCACAGAACATTTTCTATAGGCTCACAAAGGGTTTAACCCTGCAAGCTTTTATCCATGTGAACAGTCAGCACTCTAAGTTGGAATAAAAGGAGTAATTTAATGAAAAGGAGGTGGTAGAATCCGGGATTTGGAGTGAGAATGTTCTGGGATGAAGAACATCTCTCTTATCTGTGCTGGTGAAGTGGTTTGTAATCACAAGTATTATGTGTGTGCTTTGTGGTGCAGTAATAATAATAAGGAAAATTTTGAGCTTGGTGCCTGGATTAAGTAACTGCCCTGGAGCCTGCAGGCTGCTTTATGTTAAAGAGAGGGTTTCACAACTCATGGACCAAACCAGAGCCTTCTTTACCTGTTCCTGTGGCCAGTGGAGGTGGGAAAGGTCTTGAGCATTTAGATTCCACTTTGGATCTCACTTTTAGGGGGAGGACATCAGGAGGGACCCCAGACATGCCTGAATGGCTCAAGGTAACATGTAGATGCAACGTTCCTGCCTAAATCTCGAGGTAGAAAAGGGCAGTGTCTGCACAGCCCAGAGAGATCCACAGAGCAACACTCCTTTGGGACACCTCAGTGTGAATCTAGACTGTGATGTTATCACACCAAATCAAAATGCAATTAAAAACGAAAACTTTAATAAGGACACTGCAGAGAAATTTCACTCGGCCAGGGTCAAAAGAGAGGGGAGATGGAAGGCGGCAAAAAGTGCTTCTTAAATGGAGGAGATAAAGATGGCAGGAGATAAAAGGGTCAGACTAGGTGGTCTAAAGGTCCCTGTTAACCCTAAACTCAGTGACAGATACAGAAAAGCAAACACCTGATCTCAGAAAGATTTGCTCTGACAAAGAAAGTCTTGAAAAACGGCCAGAAAAGAGGCAGCAACCAAAGCAATGCTTGGACCCAGGTTGTGGGTAAATACGTGATGAACCACACAGATATACACGGGTGCTAAGGGCCACCTCCCTTCCCACTGGAAACAGCGACTTGCACTCACATTCCTGAGATTCTCCTCAAAAAACACTCTCTGCAGCACCTCCACAGGAATATCAGAGATTATTAAAAAAATCTTACAGGAATAAACAACTGAAAAATAAACTACCGATGTGCTATAAGATTGGTAACACTAAGCTGACTTTAAAAAATAGACTAATACATGCAAAGGTCACTAAAATATTTATATTAATGATGGAGCTGAACACTAAGCAGATATTGACTTCTGTTAAGGTGAACCTCAAGATTTATTGGCCTAAGAGGTAAACATTGACTGAGATAAATCCAAGGTCAATATTTACTACAAAGGACAATAAATCCTGGTGGCCCATGAAACATGAAATAAATAAATATATATGTATATATACATTAATAGGCACAAGCATATTTACAGATATTTACACAAATGACCATCAGCTTCATGTTTTACAGTTTGTTCTCCAAATTACGCCAGAAAGAACCAACGAGCAATTACGAAACAGTGCTAAGAGGCATCTATTTGTGTATGCTGGCACTGATGATATCTCAGGGTGACATTTCTGCTTCTCCAAGGGACTCCTTTGCCCACTGAGCCAGGTGAAAGCTTTCTCAGACACAAAGGGAAGTCAAACTAGCTGCCCTATTTCCATCTTAGCTTGAGAACCCTTGCTTGTAACTCAAGAAGCAGCATTACATGTGGCAAAGCAGTCTGAATAATTATCGACCTCTGGACTCATCAGCCAGAAAGATTTCTGATGGAGCACCTCTGAAATCAGTGTTCCTCCATCTCAGGTCAAGTTTCTTCCCAGTCGGGACAAGCACAGGAGGGGAACACGTGGATATTCTGGAAGTGTTTTAACAAGAGGCACTTTTACTGGAGTTGTGGTCAATTTTGTGTAAGCTCAGAACAAAGATGTATCCATCAAACTGAGCAAAATAAATAAATAAGAGCATTGGATGACTTTCAGAGTTATAGGCTTTTTTTCCTTGGACTAGGAAAGCAAATAAATTTAACAGGGGTGCTGACAAAAGTAGACCTTCTTCCTCCAAACATTATACAAGATCTAAGCCAAAAGGAAACAGATGACTTTGTGTGTTTGTAGGAAGTGATTAGAGAAGATAGAACTTAATTTATTAAGATGGGAGATGGTGATTCTTTTGTTGACTTTTCAGGTCAAGTGTTAAAACCTCCTGCAAATAAGGCAGTAGACACACTACAACTGAGCCTCAGCGGGTCAGGGGCTCGGGCTTTTTGATACTCGAGGGTTTTCTTGTTCTTTGAACAATTGTTTTGGAAAGCTGAGAGAGAGAAATTTGCAGGCCTTGCCTAGGCTTCCTGGTGGCCTCTTCTCTGCCCACTGCACCAGTCTGGGCAGCTGGAGGCTGGTTTGGACCAACCTACACTTAAAGTCCCTACGCTGGACACTGCCTAAAGCCAACAGCAACAGCTTCCACGTGACTTCTGAATTTTTTTCTGTGTACACAAGGGATGAGAGAGCAGGCTGAAAAGAATAAAGAAAAAAAAGGAAATAAAGGGGGAAAGAACAAAATTTTTTTAAAAAGGAAGAAAAGACAGGAGAAAGTATTTGAAAAGAAGTATTTCATTTATCTAGCAGCCTGACAAGTCTCAGGGAGGAATGTGGTGCTGTGCAGGCAGTGCTGGCCACTGGATTTGCAGGAAGGAAGAGCAATTAGAAGTGCTGGGCAGGAAAAGGCCTGTTAGCACTCTTACCTTTAACTTAATCTTTAATCTCCTCCTATGCCTCCAACTTGTCACCACAGGCATTAATCACCTTGCAGGTCTCATAGCCGGCTCAGGCTCATTTATATTATTTGTTTTAATGGCCTCTCTCATGCCATCAGTGCTCGGCAGTGAGTGCATAGCTCTGCCCTTATTTCCTGCTGCTGCTTTGCTCCATCAAACCCCTGTGGTTTATTCTCACACAGGTTTCCTAAGGCTACAGCACAGCCACAGGTTTCAGTGATCGTATCATAGCTGACCTCTGCAGAGAGTATTCCAGCATAATCCACGAAATATTATTGCTCCAAATATTTAAGAAGCCTCTGAACTCTCATTAATATGAACACTTTGTATTTCACTGAATTTTATTAATGTTCTTAGTAATTCAAGGAATGGCAGAACGGCTGCGCTCTTAAGAAGGATTTATTTCTTAGCTTGCAAAGAAAGGAAAAGCCATTTTCAACTCTGGCAAAATTGGAACATGAAAAACAATAAACTGACAAGCGAAAGACAAAATGTCTTTGTAGTCTGTCTTCTAAATCCAGATGAGATCTCAGGCTAAGTGTTCTCTCGACAGACAGAATCACTATATAAAACTTATAGCCAAGATTTTCGAAATTAGAAGCCAAAAATCCACATTTATGGGTTTTCAGGAGAACTGATAATTTCAGAACAGTCCTGTTCAGAAAAATACGATGCCAAAATAGATTCAATTAGTAAGCACAACCTTGAAATGTTCAGCAAAAGGACTGCTGTCTCCTTTGAGCAGAATCTGTGTCCAGAACTGGCAGATTTTGTTTCTTGCAAACTATTTACCCCTGTGAGGATGCTCTAAAAGGGATTTTCAGTGAATGGTGATAACAATTGCAATATTTACATTTAATGTCACTTTCTCTTTGAAGTGGTGCAAAAAAAAAATTCCCTTAAAAATTGAGTTCTTTTAGCTACTGTGAAGATCCAGCTAGGAATTCTCAATGCAATACCATATACATTTTATATGGTGAACTCATTTATATGCCAAAACATTTCATATGGCAATTATTTCACAGCATGCAAGATTATGAGGAAATAACGAGGAAAGTTTTGGAAGAGATTTCAGAGAAGTAGCGACTCAGTGACCTGCTAGGGGAAAAAATGGAAAAGCATAAGCCCCTTTCAGTTTCATTTTGTTGTAATTAGAAATAGAGATTTCGAAAAAATGCTCTGTTCCACTAGGATTTTGAGGGGGAGACAGCCTAGTTGTTAATTTTCTTGCAGTCGAAAACTAAATTTGTCAGACATCCCACAATCTGAAATTCTCATCGTGAAAGGCTCAGGAAGGTACATTTTTCCTGATGTGAAATCAGGACTGCAGCACGAATGTCTGACCTTTTATTAATCAACTCAGAAAAGACTGCATTAAAAGGCACTTTGTTCATCATCTTTGATGTCTGCACGTTGATGTCATCTCAAGGTAACCTGGGCAGCTGTGGATTCACCATTAGTCCAACCTCGGTCATGCAAGGCTTGAAAACAAATTTTTAAGTCAGGAATAATGAAAGTCAGAGAGGTAATTGGAAAATGAGGCACACTGCAATATCTTCCTTCTCCCTTTATTTGATCACTGATATTCTACACAAAATAAATCGATTCCTTAAGCAAGCAGGTTCAGTGCTAAGAGGCAAACTGCTGGTTAAAATGGGAAAGTTGATTAGGAAGAAGAACCATAATGTGTTTAAGGCAATAATTTAGGGTAGATTAACAACAGTTGATATTGGAAGTGGAAGAACAAACCCAGAGGTCATTTTGTTAAGGATATTTCAAGGCCCAGTCCTGAGAGGTGGAGGTGCTGTGTTCGGATGGATTGCACAGAGGATGCTTTTGATGGCTGAAGTAATAAAGTTGGAATGAAATTCAGTAATCTAACATGAAAGGCCACGCATGTTGAAGCTACAGCAACAATTTCTACTTTAATCTGAATTCATTAAAACACTGTGTAACTGCAAGCCACCCTTTTTACCCTTGGCTGGGAAGAAGGCAAACTCACCCTACATCAGCATAAACTGGGTCACTTTCAAGTGAGCAAGGAAGTGTTAATGCCATTGTAAAAAGCACTTCTGTAAATGATTTCACTTCAATACTGGGCACAATTCTGATCAACCATGTTCAAAAGAAATAGAGAAACATGATGCATTTGATTCAAAAATGATGCAGAAAAAGGTATTCTGGGGTGATAAGGGTAATGGATACCTTTTATAAAAGAAGAGAATGAATCATTTACAGCAGTAAAGCAAAGAATAGGTATCATTTTAATTTATAAATGCATAGGAATGAGAGGCAAGGGTTAGGCTGAACAACAGAGTTGAAAAGGAGTTACTTTAACTAACGGACAATGAGGGCATGAAAAATCAACACATATAAACATTTAGTCTGGAAGTGAGATGCTCTCTTGCCATGGGAACAGAAGTGTTGTGCAGCAGCTTTCCAACAACTGTAGCCCAATAAACAGGAGAAACCAAAAACATCTTCATTTGGGTTATGTGAGGGATCATATGACTTGGTTTTTCTACAGTTATCAGATGGCTGAACTCAGTGATTCAAGAGAACCCTTTCAGATTGTATTTCCAAGGACAAGCAAAAAGATGTTTCCTAGCAGGGCAACGAAGAGTGAAACAAGTGCAGGATCACTGTCGGAGAAGACACACTGATTCCTGACAGCCTCTTCTTGTAACCGAGACAAAATAGCTGGAAACCTCATCAGATTTGTTCCTCTCGGCTTTTTAAAAGATGAGAGGCAGTGCCAAACGCTCAAAACAATAACGTCCTGCCTTTATAAACAACCTTTAGTATCACTGGATAGAAACCAGAGCCTTGGACATCTGCTGAGCATGCCTATTGGATTGGCACCAGCGCTCTCCCCCTGGCTCGCACGGAAGGTGACGGGGTCAGGAATGAGACAGCTCGTTCTCCAAAAACAATCTCCCAATTCTGCCACTAGTGGCTTTCGGAATCCACCTCCTGTATGGCCTGTCTGGATTTGCCTGCTTTGGGAGTTTTTCAGGCATCCTCTAGATTCCAATTAGAGCTGGAGGATCCTTCTAACCACATGTGCTGGGCAGAATTAGGGACTCTCAGGAGCTCTGTGGAGTTCAGGCTCTTGGCACAGCCGTGGGTAATGCTCTGTGTCCTGGTACATACTGGGAACAGATTGTCTGAGTCTACTGCAAGAATTCCATTGTTAAAGATGTAGTTTGGGACTGCCTTTCTCGCTGTTCCCCCAAACATCCTTCTTCAGCCTTTAATCTCTCTGCTAATAAATGCTATTTTTACACTGCTCTAGCCCTCTCCACATTTTGCACGTTCTCACCAGAGATACAGACAGCCTTTATCCAGACAAACTTGCTGGACAGACAGGGGATGATCGGAACAGATCAGTACCAATGGGACAGCAAGAAAAAACGTGTCATCCGCAAGAAATGCTATCATTCCCACAACTTCTGGGTTTTCCCCCTACTCTTCCACCCTTGCCAGGAGACAACCCAATGTGTCACAGCCCAGCATCATGCTGGATGAAATGCAGAACAAACTGGTGCCACTTGCCACAAAGTGTTTCTTCAGCTTCAGCTAATGGGATGATTAAACCAAAACAGAGCTGCAGACGAACACAGCGACTGGTAAAGGCACTGGGTGATTCAGCTGAGCCCAGAGGGAAGGCAGATGTTTGGGTACTGGAATAAGCAGTGTGAGATCATTAACACCCAGCTGATGGATCACAAGAAAGGCAAAGGAAATCTCTGAGGTCTCCTGTTTCTTCCTTTCACCGGCCTGAAGGCCGGACAGAAATACGGGCATGTGTGAGGGAGTGTGAGCTATTTTAACAAAAACATTTCATCCATCCCTAAATATGGTCACAAGATTTTAGATACTTGGCTTACTCTTAAACAGTAAGATTCTGAATTATCTCCAACTGTGTAGGCTGTAAAAGAAAATGCATAAACCAGCAATCCTGCAAACTCCCTAGAAACGTATTCCCTGCCAGTTTTTTCTCTGTAGCTGTTATATTAATCAGTGTCTTAAGGAATTAGAATGCCCTGTGATTATATCTCTTTCAAACCTAATAAGCAATGCTTTGCAATTAACTTCAACTCACTCTCCTTAATGTCATTATCTATCATCTAGAGCTTTGAAACACAGCAGAGAAAAATGCCAGAATTATGGCTCCCTGTATATGGGCTGTACTTTCCTTCCAGTGAGCAGCAAACATCAGTACTTCAGTGGCATCTTGGTTACTCTCTTAAGATTTCTAACCCAAATGGAAAAAATGTGAAAAGATCAGCTGTTCTCAAAAATATTGCCAGAAAAACATATTCAGGGGATTTTGCCTGAATCGGAACTCAAATCATTTTCCAGAATCTGGCCCTGAACCAAAACTTAAGAGATCAGTCCGGATTTCAGGCTTCAGTTTTATATCTTATCAGATAATCACATACAAGTTCATCTTTCAAAGCAACTTCGATGCACAAGTGTGTGAGTGTGAAGGTGCACACAGCAAGTGTGACACCGGCGTGTAGTCAATGGATTTTATTTCTGTACTTGTAAATTTATATAGTCTCACAGAAACACTTCTCCTCATCTGCCATGTGAAAGTGTTACATACATGGCATGAATGGTGTAAGGTATTATCAACATAAATTTGGAATAGTCAAGCTATTTATAAACAGGCTTTGCGGCATCGGATTTTAATTGACGAATGTTGATAAAAATGGAATTTATATTTCCTCGCAAGACTCATGGGCTAGAATTATTTTTTTTTTCTGAAATTGAACAGATGCCAGAAATAAATCAGAAATTGCAAAGTGGAAGAGAGCTGCGAGGCAGCACGCCGAGGGCCGGGAGGAGAAGAAAAGTGGAAAATTACCAGAATGTAAACCCAATGGATTTAAGAGAAAAAGGCAGAGTGGCAGATAGGAAGAGAATCCAAGTTGACCACAAATTATAATCAGTATTGCAACTCAGGAACTAAGAGTGTTGTCTGAGTTAAACCCTGAGTTTTCAATAAAAATAACTACCAATAAATATCCTACCAGCGCCACATCTCCAAGTGCAGTAGATGGATTTTTTTCAAGAAACACATAGAGCAAACACGGGTGAATCTTCTCTTATCTCTCATTTGCATTTCAGAAAAGAAAACTGTTATAAAGTTGCTTTAATATATGATTTTAAATTATGCTGATTTTTCATGCCTCTGTGACTGGAAAGTTGGGTCACTACCAAGAGGCTGAACCCGGGAGCAATGAACTAAAAAACACCAAGAAAACTAAAAGGAAAGATGGAAATTTTCAAAAATAACAGTAAGGAAAATTTACTGGGTTTAAAGTCATACACTTGTAATCTATGCAATATTGCATTGATGCAAAATTATACTCCTGCATTTTAAATCAACAAAAATAAGGAAAGGAAAAAGCAGAGTCCACTAATGAGAAATCATTAATTCAATCACATTAGAAATCTACTTGAGTTTATGTGAAACTTCTAGTAACTATGAAAGGCAGCCAAGTTCAAACAACTCCCAGAATTTGTAAAAACCAATTAGCAATTTTCTGATTTAGTTTCGCAAAAGAGCTATCTAACAGCACAATTTACTTCTCTCCTACCAATATTTTCTGTTGTTTTGCTCCCAGTCGACAGCTCCTTTACTTTGGCCGCCTATTTAATATTGATTAATCCTCCTTCCTGCAGCAGCTCCCGCTGACGTCCAAGGAGCTCCTCCAGTTTATAAAAGCTTGTTTGCAGAGATCAACTTTCAGGATCAGATACTCACTTTGTAATTTTATTCATCAGCCACAATAGCAAAGGATATCCAAAAAGTGTTCAACATAGATAATGGCTGTTTATCCTTCTTAATAAAAAGCCCAGAGCACAACAGGCAAAGAGCACCTTTAAAGAGCCAACTAATATTAAAATAAATATACTTCACAAAGCTTTCCATCGTTTGCTTTTCCCTGCCGTTCATCCTTTCTCCTGCTCTGGTGCATAGAGTTTCTATCAAGCTGCAGATCAGGTCCTACAGCTGGATTCTCCTCTGCCCTGAGAGCTGACCCAGTTAGATGTCATTGATAAGTATGGATTCACATCTGCAAGGATCTTCTACTGCCTAAATCTTCTATCTGACCCGTTAGCAGCATTAACTGCAGAACAACCACGTGCATCTGAGGGACTGCTCGAGTTCTGCAGTGCTTGAAACTGCTTGGGCCTTAGGAAAGGAAGAAGTGCAGTGGCATCTCCACGGGGAATCAGCAATTTATTTGGAACCCAACCAGCCAGTGACAGAGCCCCACGGGGATGCTGTGTCAGGAGGAGCAGCCCATCCATCCCTTCAGGCACAGTGGTACCCCCGAGCCCTCCTTTTGCCCTGCTCCCTGATGAGACACAGGCTGGTGCCTCAGCACTGAACCTCGTGTTTTCTCACCCAAAGGGCTGCAATTCTCTCCCTTACTTCGCATTCCACACATTTTCACATGTGTAAAGGGAAAGCAGCTGTGCCGTATTTTTAGCTTAACTAGTTGAAAGGAAAAGCAAAGGAAGCTAAAATCAGAAGTATTATTTTGCACTATTGAGCGTATTAATGACGCCTTTCCAACCTCATCAACATTCCCATCGAAACTAACATGTTAATTTATATTCTTCATATAGTACTAATTATGTGTACGGCAGCATGGTAGCCTGTGCGAGGAGCTATCTCACTACAAGAGATGAAAACATAATGTTCTGATTCTGACCTCGTGATGGGATCCATAATTAATTACTCCAAAGAACACTGATTATAACAGGACTAAAATGCGTTTCTGAGAGATGCTTTGAATATCATGTAACCACAAAAGATGAAAAAAATAGTTTTATTTCCAGGTGGTGCCAGTGACGCAAAGTTCACTTGAAAAGGCACAGGAGTAAGGCAGTTCTGACTGCACAGCCCTCCAGCATGGCAAAGAATGGATGTCCTCCACTTGCAAAGAGCTATGAAGGAACACCACTACAAACACTATCACTGTTTTTTCCACCCTGTTCTCCTTCAACTATACCTGTAACTGAAGTACTTCTTATCTAATCGAATGCACAGATATGTCAACAAAAGCATTAAGAAAATTACACACATTATAAGGAAATTATGGAGGAATTCTTTTCTATGAGGGTTTTGAGGCACTGGAACAGGTTTCCCAGAGAAGCTGGGGCTGCCCCTGGATCCCTGGAAGTGTCCAAGGCCAGGCTGGGCAGGACTTGAAGCAACCTGGGATAGTGGAAGGTGTCCCTGCCCAAGGCAGGGGGCTTGGAACAAAATGGTATTTAAGGTCCCTTCCAACCTAAACCGTTCTGTGATTCTATGATACACTTTGCATTTAGTAAGGACAAAAAAAAGGTTAAAAAAACTGATTTACCAATTTTTCACACTAAAGAACAGACTGAATTCCATGCGATGTCTTGTGCACTCCCATTGTCTAGAAGTTCCAGCAATATTTAGCTAAGAGAAAAAAAAAGGTGCACTCCAGAAATGTGCATTAATTCCTTCAGCTCCAGTGATGACCACCCACTGCAGGTACAGCAGTAGAAGTCTGTTCTCTGGGTGCCTACAGGCCTTTAGAAAAGGATTTGTGAACAGAAGAGAGTGTAAAAAGGGTTTCCATGTCTTACTGCTTTAGCTTAGACTTTCAGAGCACGAGGCAGCAGTTTTGCAGCTGTGCTAGAGGCAGCTCAGAGAGCACCAGGGATGTCCAGCTTTGAGCAGCTCACACGCTGCAGTGCTGCTCTGACAAGAAATGGGCTTGGAAGTTGCATTTGCATCATCTGGATTTTCCTCTTTTGCCAGTGCACAAACAGCCCTTCCTCTCTCACAAGGCAGCACCTCCACAGAAAGATTTACATCCACACAGCATTTGGGGGAGTTTTAACATAAATACGTATTTTGACAACTTTAAGCCCAGACAGCTTGAAAATTCGGCTAAAGTGCTTTTAAGAAGTACTGCTGGTGCATAATATATCATGTGGGGTTAGCTGAGACAAAGGTTTCATTAATAGCACACTTAAGAAATTCTGTAAGATGGGCGCAGATTTAAAACACCTATTAGACTCCCCTATAATCTCACAGGGGTAAATAACAGGAACAGCCACCGAGATTTTGAAGCAATTCCAGTATTAAACAAGATAAACACCAAGACCACAGAAGGTTTCTCAGCCACAAAGCTACCCTGCTACAAGGACCTTCAAAGTCAGGTGTAACACACTGTAGGAGCCAGCAGGTAGAAGAGCTGAGGCAAAATGCAGTAAGAAAAGTGTAAAAGAGGCAACACTTTTCTTGTGATAGTCCGTGTCTTGCTTTATACACATCCCTGACCTGCTAACGCACACTTGTTTACACACTGAAGTACAGGGCTTCGTTTTTTCACACACAATAAAAATTTCAGCTAATTTGTATACTTGTGGTGATCTCAGTTTTAGCCTCCAGGGGTTAGGGTTGGAAAGTATGTTTTTTACAGCTTCTATTTTCTTTGTTGCTTCGTACCTCTCCTTTTTAATAACCTTGATCACAGTGACCCCAGGTGGCAGAGACAACCACGGCTGCTCTCAGAAGCGGAGCCAAGCCTTCAGATTTCATCGTGATACTGAAAAGTCCTGGTGTCCCAACCCAGAGCCCCCAGAATCAGTCCAGGACAGCCCAGATGCTGCCATGGGACTGGAGAGGGCTCATTCCAAGCAGGTCAATAAAAGTCCCTATGGGCCAGAGCAATCAGAGGTTTTAATCTCAGAACCTCCACTCCCCATCGATCCATGGAGGTCTCCCTAACAAGTCTTCAACTTTGCTTGAGCCCAGCAGCACAAACATCTGTATCTGGGCTAATTCAGGTTGCTGAGAGGCCCAGTGAAGTACCTGGCACAGCCAGGCAGCTGCTTTGCCCCAGCTCATAGTTCTGTATTACCAGCTTGCTCTGCAGACATGCACAAGGTTGCTTATCAAAACAAGACACAGACCTAGATACGACAAAAAACATTAAGTGTTTTCCAACACCTTGATTTTAATAGGACTTAGGCACCTTAATACCTTTCTCCAAACCTCACCTGCCCCACTTTGCTGCTCCAGCTGCCTCAACAGCTCACTGGTTTTTCTTCACACTGCCCAGAAAAATGTCAGCTGTGAGAAGTTTGCATTTTGTCACCCATCGGGTAAGACAGCACAAATAAAAGCATCACCAATGCAATGTACAAAATTAACAGTGGGCAGACAACTCCCAGTAGCTTTTCCATCTTCAAAAACCTGTGTTATTTCACAGTAGAAGGGATCAGTGAGGCATGTCTGTAGTGGTGAGAGCCACACCACAGCCAGGGCATTGGTAAGGCTTTGCTCAGAGCCTGCACTCCAGAAGAGAAGAGTGTGCTTTGGAGTTGATATAAACAAATTAATTTACGTACAAAGGGAAACTTTTCAAGCTGCTCACCAGAAGAAAAGTCCAACTCAGCAGAACAAAATGTCCAACAATATTTATTACATAGTTCTTGAATTTCTATCAATTAGCCATCATGTACAACACTAACTTTAGCTTTCCATGTGTGAAGTTTACTCTTGAGCCAAACCAGCTCTGAGGGAAGGAAGGACAGGGCACGCCAATGCCTTTCCCATGAGGTTGCTCACTGATTGCTGCTGAAGAGCTCCCTAATGGCAATGAAACTGTCCTGCCACTGCCAGAGGGTGTCACTACGGCACTGGGACAAAGCAACAAAACAAATAAAACAGATAAAAAAGAAATGGGGAGAAACCTATCAGAAACAAGCTCTATGTAACCTTCACATGAATTGTTCATCATCTCACCCGTGGGCTTTCAGAACATGGTTCTGGAGTCAGGGGACAACAACATTCTGGATTTTCTTTTTTTTTTCCCTGTATCTCTGGTGCTCTAATCTGATTTCTAACACTAAGTCTTCAAAGGGAGAAAGGAACTACCTATTAGAGTTGTTTGCAGAATGTCTTGTTCCCACACAAATTCATCTTGCTTTCTATGAAAGCATGCTTTGAAAATGAAACTATTCTAAAAGCACATCGTTCACATTCACAATAAACGTATTTGTAAGGCAACTGTTTTCACAGAAAATTGCTGCAAAAGAAATCTAAATTTTGACATATTGACATAGAGCTCAGGTAATTAAAAAGAGCCTACACTGAGCATGTAAAGTGGTCTTGAGTGCTGAATTTGATAAAAATCCTAAACCAGGAGAGGAAGGAAGTCAAAGAGCCAAAGAGCACAGTAAATGAAAGCACTCAGAAGCCTGTGATAAAAAAACCCCTGCAATATAAGGAAGATGCCAAGGTGCACCAAATTAGTAGGGTTTATTGTCTTTGTAGCCTAAATGCAATTTACTTACTACCAGAAAATGGCAGGAGACAGATGACCATGAGCCTATATTAATTTGGTATATGATGGCCAAGAAACTTGATAGATGTTGGAATGCATGAAGAGCTCAATCAGGACGTGCATGTAAGGGATCAGGCATTGCAGAGTGTTGGTAGCTGCTGCTCTGAACGTGACTGTGGTGTCAGAGGGTGGGGTGACTGTGAAAAAAGAGAGCATTAAGTCCCAGATTCCACAACACACTGCTGGAGCAACTGAGCAGCTTCATTTCAACTATATTTTGGTACCAGGGTAAAGTGACTGATGCCGCTGAGGACAGTTTTGATTGGGAAGGGCTGCTCCTGCAAAGTGTTCCAGAGCTCTTGTCAACCTGTCAAGGAATCAAACCTCATGCTCTAATAATAGAACAATAATTTAATATTCTGGGAAATAAGTTCTAGTCAAAGCACAGGATTTAATAAATAAGAGAAGAAATGTGACACATTTCATACCATTAAAGAACAGCAGGTAAACTTGGAGGAAACACAACTTTTCACTATTTTAAACCAAGTTTCTAAAAGCAAAGGAAAATCTGCATGGATGTTGTAACCTCACTGCAGAAAGCAGCTGTATGAGGAACATGGGTCAGCTGCAGTGATTAAACTGTCACGACTTGAAATCAGGGCACTGCTACAATATTTTAATATAGCAAATCCAGTCTATCACGGTGAAGGTTCAGTTGCCTGTTCTGGGAATTATTAGGATGTCAAAAGGCCAAAGTCTATTTCTGGATACTGAAAAGTAATTCCCATTCACCTCCTACGATAATGATGTGCCTCTGTTAGGGGAAAGAAGAGCAAGCAATTCAAAGGTAGCAGCAAAGTCTCCTTAAAAGTCTTTTCAACAAAGAGTAATATAAGAAGAAATTAAATTCAGAATATATGAAAATCTGTTGGTTTGTATCTCTTGTTTCTACCTGACTTTCATGACAAATAGATCTCTCGGACTATCAGATAGACAAAAAATACAAAGATGTGGAAAACAGAGCTGGAAATGACAGCAGACTTGGTCTGTCATTACAAATGCAGAGAGGGATGTCAGGAGGTCTAGCCTTTATGTGTACCTTGTAGTAACTGTAAATATACAACAGACCATCAGGACAGAAAAATGCTTTTCTCTTAATGAGAATTAAAGCTCTAGACTGAGCAGTTTATTCTGCTTACCTCAATTATCACATCTGGAAAATTATTTAATACATGTCTCAGCCTTTTAGGACATTCACTCACACGAGCAAAGAACTTTCAAGTCCTCTGGGGTCATGGTACAAATCTATTTTTTTCCACATGGTCATATCCACAAACAGAAGAATCAACTAAACTTGATCCTGCACACAGTGATGATGATTGCCAATGTTTCGGTTACTCAGATGGCACAGGATTGGGACCTAGGAGTGCAGGGCACAAGAACATAGGTTAGATGTGATCAGGAAAAGAGTTTTTGTAAGAAACCATCACCATGCACTGCTGGGAAATACTGAAGAAAATGGCTTAGGAACAAGCTCGAGCCAGCATGGCTGTTTGGGCAAGAAAAGAGTGCTCAGTGCTGAGACATTTGTGTTCAGTGTTGAGCACTGGACTCCTGGACTGGGCAGCAGAGCTCCTCACCCAGTGGAGCCCTGGGTACCACTCACCGGGGGCTTCACCCTCTCCATCAGCAGCAAGATGAGCCGTGCTGTGCACAGCTTTCCTGACACCATCTAACACCAGAGGCTCCTAAATAAAACCCCATCCTTTGCAATTGAACTACAACAATAGCCTAGTAAGAGTCCTGGTATGTGCCTGTTTCAGACATCCAAAAATCAGTCGGGCTCCAAGCTGTAAGAGCTTGGCTTTCAGGAGGACCGATGTCATACAAGTGTTTTGTTCGCAAGAGATGGCTGCTGACTCTTCATTAAGTGGAATAAATTTTCATGTCATCACATTTTGCCATCTTTGAAAAAAAAACCCTCGCAGTATTCTGGAGCACTTGAGAAAGTACTGCGAGAACCAGCAAGAGCAGAGAGCCAAGTTTGATCTGAAGGTTTCAAGCAATGGAAAAATCTGCCACATCCCAAGCGAATTTAAATTATGGATCAGTTCCCTGATTACTCTAAAAAGAAAAACTAAACTTTTCCAGTCTGAATGTGCCCAACTTTTGGATCTCGCACGGTTCTAACATGCGTCTGTTAAAGAGACTGTTGCTATCACTTACCTTTCCCCCACAGATATGATAAATTCACCTTCATTCTGCTCCATTAAACTAAACACACAAAACTGGGAAGATGCTGAGTGCCTTAAAATAGCATCTGATGTTGTTTTTTGGATATGCACTATTATATTTTCATTTTACTGCACCACACAGAGAAGCACATTATACTTTTCTAATGCAAATTTCAGCTGTCAACAAGCATGTCTTTGGATGATTTATAAATCAGAACTTGGATAAATACAAAAAACCCAAAATCCGTACAAAGTTGGGGGGTGGAGGGTTGTTTGGTCTTTTTAATTTCTGAAAGCAAAAAGCAAATTGAAAACCCAATTTCTTTTTCTGCCTTCTTTAAAAGAGAAAAACAGAGAGAAAAGGAATCTGGTGGTGCCAAAGGGTTAAAGTGTCCCATTTCAGGCAGTGTGAATATCTGAATTTAGCAGCTGACAGTGCATGGTGTGTCAGTCTCTTACAGCTGTTCCAGTTGATTCAAAGACCATCTTTGTTTCTCGAAATCTTAGCAACTGTTACTTTTTTCCGAAGACAATGATAGACCAGCTGTTACCTCACAAGATGCGATGTACTTCAGGTCAAAGTCTTTAGTAAGGAACTTGTAAAACAAGAACTAAATCATTGTTTGGGTTTGTCAGGGTTTTTTTCATTAAAAGAGAGTTAGCAGCCTAACAGTCAAATAACTTATACTTGGTATTCCCATTAAGTGCACTGGAATGACAGAGAAATTTCATCTGGTTGTTGAGCTGAATTCTCTCCTTCTATACAGAAAAAAAATCCCACCACTAAATCTTGCAGTATTACAGGACATTTTTTCATTTGAAGGCCAGCTGCTGCCTTTCCAAACGCCGTGTTACCAAGCAGATGTCACCTCATCATGGAAGCGCACAGGTCTAACCACCCAGAATGCGAGGTGGGGATTTTCAAGAGAACCTTGTAGGAGTTAAACATTCACTTCCCACTATATGTCCATCAGTGGGAATATCCAGTTCCTTTAAGCTCTTTGAACATCCTCCTCTAAATGCATAACGAAGCAACTTAATCACAGAGTTGATCCTCCGGCACCGGTCATACCCCGCTTGAAGACACCGGGCTTTCAAAGCCATGCAAGGCTGCAGGATCAGTCACCTAATGAAGACTCATGAGGGCAGGAGTAACTGTTGACAGGCTACCTACAGCCCTTCTGGGGGGGTGAAAGAAAGGAAGCAGCATTTTAAAGAGCTTTAGTTGAAATAAACCCTCGTTCGTCCCTGCACAAAGACAAATTACTGCTTCCAGCTGCTCTGATGCAGAAGACAAAGACTTGCTGAGAAGAGTGGACGTTCTTTTTTTCAACCTTTATGTTTAATCCTGGAAAGCCTTAGCACTGAGTAATGTATTTGCAGAGCCACTGCCAGCTAATTATTGTGTAAAGAAGCACACAAAGGCACGGTCATATATACTGCAGCGGTAGAAAAATTTTACAAGGCCTGTTAAATTCAGCAGTAGTCATAATTTTTCTGTTTTATATAGAGAGAGATAAGTTTAGACTCAAGATTGTTTCACGAGCGTGCATGAATACTATTTGCCTCGGGCTATTTTTTCTAGATCTAAAAAGGATTTATGTAAATAACTTCTCTGCTTTAACTCTGTTTTTCAGAATGGGTGACATACTGCCCATATGTAAACCAGTGCTTTATGCAGAATTAAAAATAACCACCATTAGGCATGGCGCCGCCAGTATTTGTGATGAAGAATATAAACTGTCTAACAAAACACTGAGGGTGAATCACAACCCCTAAAAAGCTACGAACTGACAGTATTTGTTTCTCGAGATAAAAATATCCATAAATACCAAATGTGTGTGCTTTTAGTTTTGTTTAAGAGAGTAACCTACCTACCAGGCCAAATACTGACATCACAAAAAGTACAGTCTGCTGATGCTGTCAGGCTGCTGTAAAGGGATTGATACCAAAGCAGACACAATCTCCCTATGACTGCTGAGAGCACAACTTTGCATAACTAATTTAAAGACTGCTGCCTGAAGGCATCACAATGGTAATTAAAGACAGTAATTCTTGGACAAATGAGATGGATGTACTGGAAAATAAAGTCAGTGCTAAATTCACAGCTAATCCTTCAACGGAGAATTGGATCATTTATTTTCCAAACAGCTGGGCAACTCTACCTGGTTTCATTTCCATCTCTGCTGCCAGATGATTCTTGTCTCCAAAATCCGTAATTTTTTTCTAGTTTAAGTAGTATTCCTCATTGGCAAGCTCCAATTCAGCAAGACTGAATGTGCTTCCATTTAAATACATGAATAGTTCCTTTGACATCCACAGCGAGTCAGTCATACATAAACAAAGAAAAGCTGGATTGCCAGGCAGTTTACCTGGAAAACACCTTGGTGTTACCCAAAGGAAAAAAGCTTTGTTTAGCATGCCTTGGTAAATTTGAGTTTCCACGTTTTGGTTGTTTACAAGTAGAATTCACAGGACAGGCCAATCATCCAATACCACTGACAATCAGAAAAAAATCACCCACACACTGTGGTTTTGCACCAGTTTCTTGGGTACCAAACCTGCTACATGTGCATAACGTAACTTGCATATTCACACCTCCTCTGCCCCCAAGCTACCACTGTCTGCTGACAATCTCCTAAATTCCAGCATTGGTGGGGCATTCACGCCTTTACAAACCTTCACGGGATGCCTCTGCACAACACCGGGATCATGCCGCATCTCCTCTCTCTTTTGCTATTCCCACAAAGCAAGGTGAAGAATCCTGTCCAACCCTGGTCACAAAAAATCCTAATGTAACTCAAGGAAGCCATGTTATGGATCAACAAAGCCCTCAGCCCCCACTCTGCCGTGCCTCGCTGTGCAATTTCTCTCTCATCTCTTATTCTCTCTTTTCATCTCTCATCTCCCGGATGGTTTAGCTCGACATCTCGGGCATTCTTGGCAAGGCTCATTAAAGAGGTATCCACACATCTGTTTCCATCCTCTGGCCTTGCCCAGTGACTAGTAAGGGAAATTAAGGTGCAGTTTTGCCACCAGTTAGTTTGATTTGGGCCCCTGCTGCTGCCCAAAGGGGAGGTCCTGCCCAGCCCACTCCTTCCTTCCCCTTGCCAAAGCATTCCAGCAGCCAGGCACGGGGCAGGAGGAAGGACCTGTTCTGACTGAAAAGAACCCTGCAGGGAGGGTCACTTTTCAGAGAGCTGCTCTGGCTCACCTGGCCATGAGTGCACCAGGAGCACGCAGCCAAGGTTTGGCACACACTGTCACTTCATCCTTTGGTGCCAGCCCACAATTCAGCTTAAATCACTGGTGAAACCATACCCTGAGTTTTCTAAGGTGTTTTGAGCACCAAACTTAGACACCTATGGCAGTCAGAGTAAATATCCCCCCTTAACATCCATGTGTGTTCAGCACAACGTGTGGAGGTACAGAAATACCAATGCAGTATCATGGGAAGAGAATTTTTCTCGCACTGTTCTGCACGCTGTAGGCATATATGAAGCACAGGCAGAAGCTAAATCTGTGTTTGTTTCTTAACAAAAGAGTTAAGTTACAAATGCAAGGAAAACACAGGATGTGTAATGAATATGTCATGGCTGTGGCATCCTGTTTCTAAAATATCTTGCTCCTGAATGGTGCCGTCTTAAGTTTCTTCCACATGTATGAGACTTTCCAGCTGGCCTGCAGCCAGTGCTTTAATAAAACATGGTATTATGCAGAAGTGAATAAAGCTTATAGCAATAATAATGTCCTTGAAATTCGCTAATCACCGAAGTTTCAAGAAGACTTCAATATGAGATCAACAGGACAACAACCAAAATTCACATGCTAGCTATGGACAGCCACTTTTCTCGTGATAAATTATGCCTCTACTGAAAGAAACCCCAAGTCACTACTGACCCAGATGAAAAGTGTGTTTTCTGAATTTAAAGACAATACCTCGGTGCAAAGGAGCTGCAAGCACTTCAAAAACACTTTAGGATGTAAAATGATTACAAATTGAAGAAACGGTCTGAGAAAATAAATATACTTACAGTAAAGACACAACAGCTAAGAATATTAGGGTAGGGGTGGCCAACTGCATAAATACATGGTGAGGATTCACAGCCAAAGTAGCACTTTTGCAGGAAAGGATCCACTGATTCCAGTGGTTGCATCGTAAGGAGGACTCAAAAATACCCCATTGCTGTGAAAAATTTAAAGAAACAAGCAAGACATGGAGCAACTGGGGAGAGCTGAGGACAACAAAAATGGTAAGTAGGCTGAGGAACCTGGTCTGCAAAGTCCCAATGTTCATCTTTACATCTTGGTCCCAACAAGCACAAATATTAAAAAATGTGCTTTATCCTCCCACCTTCGCCATGCAGGGAACACACAAGAGTAAATGCAACACTGTGTACTGCTGAAATAAATACAGGAGTTTTGTCTTCAAGTTCATTTGCTGGTACTTTTTTTGTGCCTTTAGAAGAGCTCAACATTTTAGTAAAAGCATTAAATACCATTTTGTGCCTCTTGCTTTCAAAGCCGTTTCACACCATTATACTGTTCAAAGCAACCAATTTATTAATAATGCAAGTAATAAAATACACAAAAGTATTCTGAAAGCTGTTGCAAGCCTTACAGCTGCCTGTGCATTAGTAATAAATGCTTCCAAAAATTACATTAGCTAAACATTTATCTACTCTCTTTACTCCTTGATGAACAAGTTTGACACAGCATTTATGCACAGATATGGTGAACATTTAACCTTTCCACTTCTTTATGTGGTCAGGAGGCCACTGAGCTTCTGTACAGGGACTGACAGATGTGGCTCATGACTCAGCAGAGCAGACTGCCACTGGTGACACCCTGGAAGCAGGAGGGACACTCCTGCTCCTCTCAGCCCTGCTCTCTCTCCTACTGGTTATTTCAGTTATATTTCCTTCTCCTCCTTGGCAATCATCAGTTTAGGGTCCAGCCTCCATTCCCACAGCAGCTCACCTCTGAACTTCCTCACTGCCCCCCTCTCAGTGGCTGGCCCTGCCCAGTAGGGACACAACATCCTGTCAACGAAATGATGAAAAGGTACTTTTTATTTTTATCCACAGAAGATAAATGAATGATTTTTTCCTCTTGATCCCCCTTTACTGTTGAACATCACGGCAGAGCCAAGTGGGTGTACTTGTCTCCCAGCATTACGTGACGAACAACAGAAAATCTTCGTAGCTACACTGTGGGGTTAGAAGAGATTAATCAGAAGAGGTTAGAAAAAGGTCACTCAGACTGGCCCCTTGTCACCAATTTTGACTTTACACACCATTTCACAACTAGGCGGCCTTAGAGGACGTTAATCTGCTGGATATCCAAGAGTGGGAGAGGAAATAGAACGCTGCCAAGTTATGGGTGTAATTCTATCTGTGCATAGACAGAAATCCTTCAGTGGCTGCCGAGCCAGAGCAGCGGGGAGGCGGCGGCACCGCACCGGCCTCGCCAGCCTCGCCCGCGAGCACAGCTCCCAGGCAGCACTGACCAAAAGAAGGGGGGAAGCTGATGCGAACTCTAAATCATCTTCAGAATGGGCCTGAATCGTGAGATCTCATTAGAACCAGGAGGGATAAGATCAGCAAGGAAATTCCCCTCACGCAGCCATCAGAATCTACAGCACAGGCCACTGAAGACAAACCGTGCGTTCCTGGTTACTCAGATGAGAACAGCAGCTCCTTACAGCTAAAACCACATTCCCACTTCAGGTAATGGGCATTTTGCCACTGGCTTGGAGCGAACCAGGACCTCACTCCAGAGTTTAACCAAGTCCCACGAGAAAACAGTGGACTGCCACGTCACTTTGCAGAGCTGCACCATTCTTTGGAATATTAGCAGCTCTTGAACATTTTGGCAAAAGTTGCAGTTAATTAGCTCTGCTGCTTTGGGTACTGTTGCAGTTACATTTCCCTTTTATTGCACTTTTCAGTATAATTTTACACTACAGTGTGTATGTGTGTAGGACATAGATGGCAGCCCCGTTTGAAGCATGGCACAGGAAAAGATGTGATCTAAAACAAGACTTCAAGAAAAGTATTTCCAACACCAGTGCAAAAAGATATTTGTTTGCCTTAACTTCAGCATGGCTTCTCATGCAATCAACCCTTCATATGGAATATCTGGCACAGAGATAAATAAGGGTTTAAGTTCATGTTCTGCCAGGACTAAAATCATCAGTGTAGAGAAAGCTTTTGTCCTTTCTAACCATGGAAGCACAGAAAAGTGGGGCTGGTGAGGAGTTCCTGACCTCACTGAGCCTTATCTACTGCAAGGCAGGACTGATGCTTGTCATTCCTGGCAGACCACAGTCTAACCTGTCCTTAATGGCCTCAAGTGGTGGAGACTCCACAACCCCAAGCAGAGACTTCTTTTTGAATCTGACTTGACTCTCTCTTACTGCTCTTTAAATTTGTTGTTCTTTACCCTCTGGCCCACAGAGCAGTTTATCCCTCATACAGCATTACTGACATGCAATTATAAGCTATTATTGCATCCCTCTGCCCCAGCTTTCATTCTGCAGGCCAAGCAATCCCATTCTTTCTTCAGAAGTGATGTTATCTTGGTCTGTGATCATCCCCACCGCTCTTCCATGAACTTCCTCCAAGTGTTTATCTTTGAAGTGCAGTGCCCAAACTGGACACTGTGTTCCAGCTGAAATCTTTCCAACACTGGGACATCTTGCATGTTGTGTTTAGTTACCCCAGTAAAACATCAGTACTTTCAAAAAAAGCTTGACATTAGTGACTCTTATTCAGACCATGAGTCACAATAAGCTCCACATAGTTTTTCAAGGAACTACCAAAACTGCAAAATTGTCTCATAGTTACAAAGGTGTTCTTCCTGCCTAAGGAATACTTCTCTGCCCTTGGCTCAGTGCCAGTCCATCCTGCTTTTACTAGAACATTCCTTCAACCTGTCAGCATAATTCTGAATTCTGCCCTTGTCTCCCAGTGTTTTAGCAGCCCTTCCCATCTTCCTCTCAGCTGAAAATTCAACACTGTCCCACCAAGGCTACTAATGACAATAATGATGGAAAGCAGAACAACCCCTTCAAGTTACCTTTCCATTGGAATGATGGACCAGTGATAACTGCTGTTTGGCATAATTCCATCAGTTTTGCACAGATTCCACACTGGTTTCACTGAAGACACTCTTCTCTGGATTTTTTATGAAACCATGATAAACATTAACATCAAAAACATTACTGGATGTTGAGCTGTTTGGCCTCCTTTGTGCCTCCCCCAGCTGTACAACTTGCTATCACTTCTGGAAAGACATTTTCAAGTCTTTAAAAGACACAAAGGCTGTTACTGAACTCCTTGGTCTCCTTCGGGTGCTTATACATACTTTGTTTGTTCCAGTTTTTCCAAGAACAAAATAATTTACCTGTCATTCTCTTTCATCTCCTTACAGACATTATGCTTTTTCTTTCCCACTCATTCAGCACTTGATCTGTCTTCCCTGAGTTTCAGAAGTAATGACAAATGCTTCTGAGATTGCTTTAGCTAATTAAGTAATCCAGAATAAAGTTTATCAGACCCAACTGTTCTGAAGATATTAAATATGTCTGAATACATCCTAACCTGTTCTTGCCCTTTTTTACCTTGTGGTTTTACCCTCTGCCATAATACCATGAGCATGGTTGAGGGTGCATCTGGTGTGACTCAAACGCATCGGTGAGAGCAGTTCTGAAACCTGAGTTGAAATTTAATCTTATTTCTTGTCCTCACACCAAGCTGTGGATTCCCTTAAATCATAAAGCACCTCATACCTTCGTTCATTGTCATCAAGATGAGCAAAGAGCACGTTCTTGGAGATGGCCTTTGCCAGAGCAGTCATAGTTTTATAGTCCTTTGGAATAACCTGTAGAGAAAAGAATGAAGGGTAATTACATGCCTGGTTGTATTTCTCCACAAATCATGAAATCTACAGAAAATTCCACCATTCAAGAAAATGGATGCAATTTGATTTCAGGCACTGAGACAGGATTAGGCTGTAATATAAAGCCACTAAGAAAGTAATAAATTACAGTTTTGGCAATGTGAGGATAAGAATTTTTGTTTTCAAAATGACACTCAGAAAGGAAATATAAGATCAGGGATGACTGGAGAGAAGGATATCCATAAAATACTATAATTAGCAGGTACTGGCAGCTGTGTAGCCTCCTTTCAAATCTCTTGGACTGAGGAAAATGTATTTTATATTCCTCTTCCCTCCAAACAACATCAAAAGCAACCTACTTTTAAAACTGCGGAAATAGCAACATTTCTTTAGGAAAAAGGTAAAAATGTGTTGATTACACCATATTTTTCAGTACTGGCTATGGTATAAAGAACCAAGCTCCTGATAGGCCCACTTGAGTCAAAATCCTGTGCCTTGGCTTCACGGCAAACAAGAAGAATTTGCATTTGAGAATGAAGAGGTCTTTAATTGTTAATTGGAGAGATGTCAAAAGTCCCGTTGTGCAGGAATTTGCTCAAAATAAAAGTTGAAATTCAGGAGTATTTCCACTTCGGAAAGTTGGGCTTTCCATTTTGGTAAGCATTTAGGTAAGATATCAATAGATATCGTATCTCTGTTTTTGCCAAGTATCTTCTTCTACCAGTCAGAGACTCCAAGATTAGGAGAGATACAAGAAATTTGTAACAAAATTATGACCTGTCAAAGATATTAATTGTCTTTAGCAATGTGATTTTCCTTAATAGTTTCATTGCAACAGGACAGAATCAAGCATAGCAGTTTTAAGTGTTAAATAAACCTTATTCAATCTGAAAATCAACATCTGTTTGCCTTTCAATTACTGCACAATAAAGGTCTGATAAGGGGCATTTACCTTTCACATTTTCTTGTGATAGAAATAGTGTATCTGTCTGTCTTAAGTTGCCACATGTGTTGATGTGCAGGTGCTTTCCTTCCCTCATCCTGGAAAGGCAAGATACCGACCAAAAGAAGGATGTCTCAAGGGGGAAAGCTGATGTAGAACCAGTTCTCACAAAGAATTATCAACATTTATTTCACAGGGAAACGCTGCACTGCGAAGACCTAAAGTTAAACTCTGGCCTCAGACCTTGCTTGTATTGACTGCTGCAGCCATTAGATTACTGAAATTTGTACACGTGTACAAACTGCATGTTTGTATCAGAGTGAAACCTAATCTAATTTATCTAAAAGTTTAAATTTCTCACTATTAAATTCATCCAGTATCTTAGTCTTGGTTTTTAGCCTATCAGAGGAACACGGGGTTGAACTGCAGGCCTGAACTCTTGCTCTATTAAGAACACCCCAGCTGCTCAGCTTCCTGCAGATGAGCCAAAAGGGTAAATAATCAGATCACTAAGACATTCAACTCCAACCTTTTTGTCTGATTATGAAATAGCATGGACTAGCCTTTCTCAGTGTAAATTTGCAGCAGTGAAAGCCACAAGGCTTTGTGGGTTGGTTGGAGCAGAGACACAGAAAACACAGGAGAGATTCTTTAGGTGTAACCAGGCATCTGACCAAAACCAAGTGCTGGGAAGAATCGCTTGACCATTTCTTACATCACTCTTCCAAATAATCATTGAATGCTCTCTTCAAGCTGATAACTCTCTTCAGAGCGAGATTCCTGCTGTGTTAGTTGTTAACTGCGTTATGTCAGATGTGTTGACAAATACTGCTTTCTCTAGATCAAGGATGAACTAATCCTCCACAGAGATCTTCCCCGGAATGGAGCCGTGCCATGTGCTTGCTCAAATCACAAAGCTAAATCTCTTTTGATTTTCTCTCCAGGGACATAACTCATTTCACTGCCTCTAGCACTACTCATGCTATAGCTCACCCCTTCAAGGGGTCCTTCAAACTGGCTTATGACCCAGATGTGTTTCTATCCAACACCTGAATTCAAGCCAGCAGTTCTGACTACCATCTAAAATTCCATCTGTTTGCAATAGTCTAACAAAACCTTTGCCTTGTTTTTCACCCTTTTAAATCTGTTCCATAATTTGTCCTTTCAGTGTCTCCTTTTATTTCTGTATTCTAGAAATCTGTCACAAACACACATCCATGGGATTCACCACGGGATTCATTTGCTTATGGCAGAAGACAGAGCACTGACACAAATCCTCCCAGTGCTAGTTCTGTATTCCTTCCAACATCTGTAGCTGTAGAAGAAACTCTCCCCTAAATTATTATTATTTAAGTTCAGCCAGTTCCTAGGAAATTAAAATCATAACAGGGCTAGTCACAGAACACACAGAATATGATCTGTGTTGCTGCTTCTGGTTCTTGCCTACTCATGCTACTGTCAGGACTCACTGACATCACTGCTGAGAAATGAAAAAAACAAAGTTTACTTCAGGTTCCATTATAAACATTAAAGAATTACTCAAGGGGTGGGAAGGGATATTTCCTTTGATTTTCAGAAGAGTCAGATGGAACCCATAATAAACAGAAACAAATGTGATCTCTTCACAGAAGATTTTTAGGGAGATATTGCAAAATGCACAGAAACAGAAGTGTTTTAAAGTAGCTTTTGAAGTTTCACACAAGTTTTTTAACAGTGCAGGGCATTCATTAACAGCTTGACCACAGTGCTGTTAAAATTTACCACACACTTGCAAACATTATTTAACTGGCACAAGAATACTCTTATACACTTTTTCTTAGGATGAATGGCTCTCCTAATTCTTTTTTTCTTGGGACAGAAACCCCCAGTGCAGCCAGTGAACCTGTATCATAAGCAGATGACAAAAGCACATCTGACTGCGAAGGCAAGGAGCATTCTGCCAAAAAGCAGTGACTGACAAAATGTATTCCCATAAAGAAAAAGCACTTTGAGTTAAAGCTACTCCAGGCGTGCACAAAAGCACATTAGTAGCATCTGTCAACCTTATGAAATACATTTCGAGCCTGGCTCCCTAAACAAACATGACATATGCTATTGTAATGTCTCTCTTTTAATAACCTTTGAAAGCTTTAGCCAGCTTCAAAAAAAATTGCAGAGTTATTAAGAGATATCAAAGATATAACATAGCTAGATATTTTTTGTGAAAAAGGCAGTCAAAAAGAGAGAAGCCCAAATTAGAGCCCCAAGTGAAGAAATTACCTAATTTGGGATTGGCATTTCTTCAAAGACAATGGTCACACAAAATCATCCAAGTATGGTCAACAGACTTCCAAAATTCAGTGGGTTAAGTGGTACCCCATCAACAAGGGAAATATGTGCCTGAGTGGTCTAGGAAACCTAAATGATTTAGATTAAAGAAAACTTGAGGCAGAACTGACTTTTGGAAACAAAAAAAAACCCAAAAAACCCCAAAACAAACAGGAAATGCAGCAACAGAAAAGCTGTCTTCCAATAATTTGAGGTTCTGACCAAACTCAGAAGATGCTGTAGTCAGTGACTATCAAGAAAATGAGAATTACTGACCCTGTTAGACAGGGAAACAGATGAGCAGCACATCTCAAAAAGGAAGGAACAGTGAATGCTGAAATTCCATTGATGGGGAAAGCTCTCAGTCAAGGAGACAGCAAAAGATCTCGAGTGTGAAGATGGTCAGGCCCTGCTCATGCCAGCATGAAGACACCATCCTCCAGGCTGGCCCAGGAGTCCAGATTAGGGACAAAATCTGAGCCACTCGAATGTCTTGTACATCTCAGAACCAGAGAGATGGTCCCACGTTACCTTCCTGACGTAGGAAACAGCATCTTCCTCGGTGTACACCTCTGCACTGACCCCCCCTCTCCTGCGCCGCGCCTTCACCACCGGGTTGGGAGGCGGAGGGGAAATCTCATCGTCATGAGAATCCGACTGGGAGCTGGATTTCTGCCGAGCCAGTATCTGCTTGCACTCTTCCTGCAAGGCAAAAAGAGACAGTAAAGCATCTCTTACCCACGGATACAGTCAATTTGCCCTTCTTTTATGACTATTGGCAACGCCTTCACTTCTATGTTTGGGTGACTGTCAATTTGCACTGCTGAAAGAAAATTACAAATTTAATGAGAGTAGCATTAACTACAACGTGTGTACAGGTACCACCACTCCAGGACTTGACCTGTTCAACTCTTTCTTACACATCATGGCAACCAACATATATAAAATGCAGGCAGATCTTTGCAGCTACTCCTGGCTGAGAAAGCAGAACAAACCTCTTTTGCTTACTCTCCAACATCACGGCTGTTATTTTCTCAGTTGGCTTGTACATGTCGTTGTCTCCTGTACAGACAACTTGTCAGAAGTCACATGCTGATGTATTAGACAGGTTTCTTAATCTTGCTCTGCTTTGCAAGCTTACTATCACCACAAACAACAAAGATGCTCCCTGCTCCAGAATTTCTGCCATACAACTGATTTATAACCAATGGCACTCCTTCCAAGCAAATAAGATCCAAGGTAGGCTCCAGAGGACTATGAAAGATGATGGCTGGCCTAGCACCAGCTGGCCAATAGGGAGGTTATTCCCCAAATTTCATGCTTGTGGAACAGAGAAGAAAATAGGAAGGGGAATCCCTGAAGAGAGTAACAAGAGTAGGAAACAGTACAGAAAACCTTCAAGAAAGGAGGTCAGAGTTGCAAAACCATCAATTCATACACTGATTTTTGACTTCCAAAGGATAGAGATAAACCAGATTACCCGTAATTATAGTATATTCCCAGAGCCCCACGTTCTATCCCTCAGCTTCCTGGGATGTGAGGGAAAGCATAAAGGAGTAAAATTCCCTTTGCATCATCCATGTCTATCAGCCAAAGGAACGGGGTCCTGTCCGCTCAGACCCAGCCCTCCTTCTCACCCCCTGGCACCCCTCAGCCACACCACAGCACACTGCCTCTGCTGCTTCACCAGAGCCTTCTGGGCTGGCTCATTCCAATCTTCACTGATCCCGCCTAAAGGCAGGGGAGAGCCGGAGATGGGGAGGACCATATGTTCTGTTCCCTGCTACAGGAAACCAGAGGGCATGAGCAGGAGGGACACAGGCACTGTAAGAAGGCAAGCTGGCTGGTGCAGCAGTAGCCCGGTGTTTCACCTGCTGTCATCTCCTCTGTGTAGGCAAACCCCGCAGCCTGGTAGCCCCAGTGTTTTGTTGAGGGATGTACACGTGGCCATCACTCCACGACTCGCTGAACAACCCCAGTATTTTTCAGACAACTCAGCTCGGCAGCACTGCAGGCTCCCCAAAAGAAAACACAGCAACGCTGAGCTCCCTGCACACCCCATAACCCAACATTCCTTTGACAGGGATGCCAGAACCTGGCCTCTGTCCTACAGGAAATTTCCAGTGAGACTTTCCATTCAGGGCTAGGACAGGAGTGGGTGGAGGAGGGAGCATCTGGGAGCACCAGCACGCGTGGCAGATCACCAACATCACCAGCTGGTCTCACTGACAGAGGAAGTGAGTTATCCACAGCTCATCAGGTATGGCACCAGAAAAGGGCACTACAGAAAACTGGCACAAGCTCACAACTTCTAAGCTTACAAGAAAAATGAATGATTAATATATGTTTTGCCATTGATGTTTACAGCAAATCCAGTCATGCCACTTGTCCTTTCTGGTCTTATTCCAGTTTCTTCCTGCACCATCACTGACATTGCTCTTCTCATTAACCTCTGACACCAGTCTTTGGTGCACTGTTGCTACTTGAAATAAATAACTGAACAGTATTTCCCGTGCTGCATGACTCAAAGTAACAAGTCACACATTCTTGTTTTGAAGAAGGCACTACTGAAATATTTAGAGGACAAGCTCAGAGATAAAATGTAGAGGGCTGGCTAAAGACCTGACTTTTCAAGATCCTGACCTGCCTCAAAAAGTGCCACGTTCTTTCTGAGATCAGTTGGGTTTTAAAATTGGTTTACAACTCCAGAATTCCCAGGCCACAATACAGCTGAGCTCGGTGCTGTAACCAAAAAACCAGAATTTCAGACGTATTAAATCCGTACTGAAACTTTTTCATTTCCCATTCAAATTTCAAATAGCAGCACTAGAGATGTAAAAAATGACTCAGCTAGATTTTCCTATTGCGTAAGAACTGCAAATCAGCATTCTCATCAACTTCTTCCCTACTTCTCTGTCTCAAGATTCCTTAACTAAAATCAAGCAAAATATTTCAAATACAATTGTGTACTATATATTACCATTATGTTTAATGTCTAGCGTTTAAAAATGAAAGCTATGACTGAAGAATTTCAAATAACATTACCGACTATTGCAGTTTATGCATCTCTGACAGTGTTCATGGTCTCTGGCTATATTAAATGAACACAACCAAATGCCTCTTCTTCATGGGCTTAACTGAAAGGTAGTGAAGACCTTTCTGAAGAATGACAGCTACAATTTAACTAAAAGGCAAGTACAACAAGAGGGCAGTCCAGTAACTAATGGTGTGCAGCACTTACACAGTTCTTTTTACACACAGCATATTTACTCAGAGAGAAGAGAAGTAGTTTGCCCATTTGAATATAAAACACACTCTTCTTTTTCAGTACACATTGCATAAAAGCCACTTCCAAGGAATTAATAAATAATATCTCCCCTGCCCCAGCACAGATTTATATACAAAAGAAAGCTCAGTGAGATAAAATTAATACTACAAAGCATGCTCTTAAACTCAAATACTTTTAGAAGCCAAAAAGATATTAAAGGATTATAAAAGTGAGTTACGGTGTGATTCATTTTAAAAGGAAGTCTCTTCACTACAAACTCCTTTTATATAAACAGCAGGCAGTTGACTGGCTGGCTTTTCCACACGCCGCTATTTGTAGTCTGAGCTAGAGCGTGCCTTTTGGAAATAAAAGCATTTGCTCTGTCCTGGGCTGAGCTTTCAGAGAGGCATCTTCCACATATCCTGGGGTAAAACTGCACAAACACAGCAAATGTTTGAAAGGAGGAATTAACTGTCTCAAGAAGAGTTCTTCAAACACTGATCTTCAGACGCGGCTTGATGTGAATCCCTGTGCAGAATTCAGATTCAAGTAAACACCTCATCATCTTTTGTTGTCATGACAACAAGTGATATCTCTCTCTCTCTCTCTCTCTTTGGATGGCACTGATAATCCATAATCATATTGCCCAATTATGCCCACCTTCTAATGAGAAAACACATGGAAGACACAAATGCAAGACAGCGTAACTGCCTTTGATCATTGCCTCAAATTGAAAGGAAGAAGAACCAATAAATACAATTGCAGTGACCAATTTATCTTTTGAATGTCCGCTTTCAGCTACAAGATGCTGAGGTATAAACCACAGGAATTTAGCATATTGTCTTCAGCATCTCTCCCAGATAACGTTTCCATGAGTTTTTAATGAGTTTAAGCACTGCAAGTGAAGCAGCCACAATGCTGAGCCAGTTTTTAGGTTTACCCTTCCTTTCAGACCACTGCCAAAGAGCACACACGCTTCCTGAGCCAGAAGCTGTCTTCCCTATCAGCTGGAGCATTTCTAAACAGAAGTTCGCTTCCTCTCTCAGTCTCTCCTTTCAGGCTTTGTCACTGCCTGAAAACACAGATGAGCTGAAGGAAGGAAAGCACCTAAGGAGGCTCCAAATCACTGTGCAGCCTTACAACAACATCCCAAGAAGACCTTTAAAAGCAAGTCAGACATTTGCTATCAAAGCTCAGTATCTCTGCTCTGCCTCCTACAATGTATTCATTGCTTTCAAAAACAACACCACCAAGTACACTCCAAACTATTTTTTTTTCCCTCAAGCACATTCATAAACTTTTCTGACTGACAGACCTGGATTATTCACAGAAAAATGTGCAGGAAAGTTCATGCACAGGTAACTAATCTCTCTTTGCACTGGAACTGACCCAGAGGAGATGCTCTCAATCCAGGAGGGTTTCTAACACCCCTCACTACTCCTGGAGGCTGATGATTTATAGCAACCAATAAAGGCCAAAGGCAAAGTACTTCACTTTGCTGGAAGCACAGGACTGACTGATGCCATCACTAAAAGCAGGAAAAATCTGGGAGATGTTAATGTTCTTTCCAGTCTTATCTTTGCCACAACTGACAATGTTTATGATCATTCAGCCTTGTTATTCACACAATCCCAACTACTGTTCCACTGCCTTCCCCTGGTACATGCTCCACGTACAGTGTACAATGCTTTCTTCTACAGCACCTCTAAGAAATATCTCTAACATCCACGTCCTACAATCCTGCCAAGGTATTTACCCACTCCATAGTTACCCTCCACTTTGGTTACTATTTCTGCATTCTCCATGGCCTCTCTGCATCTCAGCTCATTCCCAATTCCCAATCTAGGCAAAATCGTCCTGCCAAAAACCCGCCTACTCTGATGACACTCCCACTGCACCGCTGACCTTCCTCAGACCCTTCACTGCCATTGTTTTACCTCCTGCAACTTGTTCACACTTTGTCTTCCCCCCCACCGGTGTCTTCAGCATCTCAACCCATCACCACCTCTTTCCTACATACGCCTCGCAGCAAAGTGAGACGTTATGTTACAAAACACAGACCCTATTTTTGATACTTAAAAGCTTATATAATCAAAGAGAATCATAGCCAACACTTCTGATTCTTAAAATCCAGCCAAATAACAATGTATGCACACATAGCTTGTGTAAGAAGAGACAAGCCCACAGAAAAGTGGATTAAGTAACCTGATGAATGTAAAACAGGGGAGCTTGAGACGTGAAACAAAGACAGCTTCCAAGCAGAATTCCCTCTTGTTCCTTCACTGCTCTCTGTTTTTGTTAGGTTTTGACTTTGGGACTGGGAAAGCTACTCACACTTGTGGACACACAAAGTAAGCAGGGATCTCAGCTCTAACATGTTCCACACAAGCTCATAAGAGCATGGGCTTGCTTATAACTACTTTTATTTCTTAGGAAAAAGCTTTTTCTGTTTCGCTCTTATTCCCTTCATCCTCAACCCTTCCCTCAGCCTCCTGCACGTAGGAAAGTTTCCCTGAGGGGGTTTTAAAAATTCACCTTGTTTTCCTTTGCCTCTTCCAAGAAAACTGTCACATCTCACAACACTGCCTGGGGCTGAGTCTGGCAATCACAGATGTCCCACCTGAGCTGATTTCCATCCAGCTCTTCCCAGTACCGATATCAGAGGAGAGGCAGGAGCAGAGGCTGGACAAGCCTGCTCCGAAGTGCAGTCACACAGCAAGGGCACCTGGTGCTCCCACGGTTGTTTCCATCAGCATCTCAGGTATGTTCCTGCATGCTTCACCAACATTTCTGACCACCAAGGAGATACCACCCAACTGCTTTGCAAGCTTGGAACAATACAGAAATGTTTGTCTTTTTAGGCTTTATAAAACTGTTTAGTTAATGCATTTTTTCTATAGCTTTTTCTCCGTGTGATTTTGCTTCAAATCCATAACCCCTCCCCAGCTTATCTGAAAGGAATGAGTTATACTTTGCATAATAATAACCCCTACTTTTAAAAATAAATTTCATTGGCTTAGACAGGTTCTGGTGGAAATCACCGATTGAAGAACTTTCTGTGATAAAATATAAATACTAGGAGAGAATACTGTTGCAGAAGAAAAGCCTGGTGCTCAGATTTTGGTGCTCGAATACCTTTAGTTCTGAAACTCTCTGTGGTAAGGAAATAAAGTGTATTTTACTAGGAGAGGATGCATTTGTGGTTTATTACACACTTTCTCTTGAAGGCAGAGCTGTCACACGCACGCCCCGTGCAGCCCTGCCCGGTGCCGCCAGGCGGGGCCGCGCGGGGCAGCGCCTTCTGCGTTTTTTAATTGCGGATTCTTGAGTCCACATTTTCCTAAAATTCTCTTTCCGATGGTACCGTCAGACGGTGCGGCGTCAGCCTGGATCCATAAGAACACTGCCGATCTACAGAGCGTGATTTTATTAGAGCAAGGCAGTGTTTCCTGTACGTACTGAGGGCAACAGAAGGGGCCGGGAGCGAGCTCAGGTCGAGAAGGTACCAGCAAAGCCCAGCTTAGCCAGCAGAGCCCTGCTCTGAAATACCCCACATGCAAACGGCTTCAGCAAAGCCCTCGGCAATGCCTAAACACATCCTGCAGGCTCCTGCTGCTTCCTCTTCTTCTGTGCCATTTTCTTCATTAGTTCTACTCTTTATCCTAATTCTTTGCTGCGGAACAGTTGAGCTTAGCCTGGCAAGACAACTCCACCTTTGATCACATAATCATGGCTCTAAACAGCCTGACACTATGAAATTTTTGCAGTCTCGGTATGGCTAAAAATACAAAGCGTTGCCTGTAATTTCTCAGTAATTAAGTTTTTCACATAAAGCAATAACCAGAGATAAAATATGGGTTCCCTGTTTTTTCTGCTATGCCTTCTTTAGTCCTCAAGTAAACAGGACTTAATTACAGCTGTTAAAATAATGCCACAGTTTCTCAGCTAACATCTATTCCCTCACCCCAAAAAAACCCAATTGCAATCCCCAAGGGAAAGGTTTTCCTCACTCCATCCACCAAGATCTACACAGTCACAGGCAAACGTAAAACAAATTGTTCGAAGGAAACACCACAGGTTTTAAAATCTAAAGTATCTAAACTGTTTTCAACTATTTTCTGTGCTCAAGGGCATGTTACAGATTTTCACAAAGTAACTGTTAATGCGATCACAGTAGATGTCATCTTGAAGTCCGTAGGTCACAGCATATAAAAGTGACTTGCAAACTTCAGAATATAGAAACATAGGCTGATTCCCAGCAATTACTGCAACTTAAGCAGGTCCTGCCAGTATTAAGTGAACAGAAAAATGTGCTTTAAAGTTCTTCCACAATTATTTTCAGCATTATGGTTTTTGATATTGTACTTGATACAAATAAGCTGCAAAGTTAGAAAGGCATTGGGGAGTGGGGGGGCTTCTTTCTAACATTGGCACTCCTTCAGAATCAAACATTAAACATCAAACCTCAGTCTCCAGGACTTTATTCACGAGTATTTATTCATGTTCTCCCTTTACAGCCCTCTCAGGCCATGTCCATGCTGTGAATCAGGAGTGGCCCAGCCATGGGGCTGAACACTGGCCCGAGACAGTCCCCATCCCTCAAGCATTACCTCATTCCCTGGCTCTGCTCTCAGCTGCTCGTACCAATTCCTGCCAAAACAGACCTGCTCCTAGACGTGTTAGACCTAAGAATGATACTTGGGGCCAGTGAGTGTGCTGGGGTCAGGGGTCAGTCCCTGACCTGTTTTCATTTAGCAGCAGGCTGAAGTAGGCAGTGGACCCAACTCTGGCATCATCAGAAGGTGAAAAGCATTTATGATCTGCTCTGATCTTGCATATCATAAAAAATCTTGCTTTTATGAATTGATTTTGTGAGATGGAGTTAAGAATTAGCAAAATTAAAAACACTCTTTTTTTTTTTATTAACCTCTGAGGTAGCTCCAGTACATTGATGCGGATCAAGCTCTACTTGTTTTCTACAAGCTCATTTTTTAACCACTTGAAAAATATCCTACACTTCATCTCTAAACTTCCCACATGATTTTTTGACAGATAAACGGTTCTTCTACTTCTCTCTTCAGTGGAACGTGTTGTTTATCATAATGAGTTTGGAAAATAATCCCAAAATATGACACTTAGGTGGAAAAATGCATGACTTTGTTTAGAAAATCATGCTTAAACCCAAATATTTTCACTCCTCTCCCTACACAGGACCAAAACTAAAGGAGCTAATAGCAAATGTGCCCTGTCAGTATTGCACATTTACAAAAATCTAATGAACAATTGCTAAAGTCACAATTCCATTAGGATTCTTCAAACTACCTGTATATGACAAGTGTATAAAAACAGGATAAAACTTATTGAAAGATTTCTCTATCTTTAGAAGTCTTCCTTCAACTGTTCTCATGCAACCAAGTCAAAATATTATCCTACAGCAGAAAATCCTTCACAGTGCAATTCATCCCAAGGAAGTCCTCGGAGATGGTTGGGCAACAAGGGAGCCAAACTTCTGTAGGAACAAGAATTACAGTGCTTGGAAATCTCCAGAAGCAGCCTAAAGCCTCCAGGCTCAGCAGGCTCGGCCCCCAGGCTGCTCTAGAGAGGCAGTGCCAAGATTGTGTCCTCCCACAGCAAGCACAATATTCCCTGCAGCTGGTGCCTTGATGTTTCTAAATCATCTTCCATTTCGAGACAAGTGATATCCATCAGCTCCCGTGCTGGCATCCTGATTGATGTCCTACAGAATTCTGGTATCTGCTGTTCTTTGGGAAATAATAGGAGATCACATGAAAGAAGGTGTAATTTCTCAAGGGTAGGAACTGCCCTCCTGTCTCAGGTCTGTGTACTGTGTTAATATCGACAAAGCCAAACTCTCCCAGTACACCTCCTGAAGAAATCCCTCTAGCAATGGAGCATATTCCATAATACCACAACACATTTTAACTTTTTTTTTTTTCAAGAATGGTGTTTATCCTTCTTTTCAAGAAGTCCGAAATTCCACGTTATGATGGATAATAATCCACAACACAGCAATGGAAATTCAACAATTTCAGCTCTCTGGAAATGGGTCTTAGCTGTCAGAAGTTTAGAATATAGAGGATTAAGAGACTGTTTCCTTTCCATAGTAAGCCTTACAATTAAAAACCATTTTGTACTTTGTGCCCCTCTCTGATGTCCCAGGCTGCCACCAAAATGCAATGTTTGCAATTTTTTTAAAACTACATGAATTTGGCATATACTCACCCATAGAAAAATGTATCTGAAAAGCAGAGTGAGATATATTAAATGTTTTACATCACTGGTGGTACATCAGCCTTATGCATTATTCACTCCTGAAGGAAGAAACTACTAAACCTTATCTCTTAATCCTACAACAACACTTGCTCACACAACGTGCTCTTCCTGCAAAGACACCCGTAGGCTTTAGAAAGAATTTGTCTGGGAATGTTCTAAAATGTTTCCCCCTCTCTACACTGCTTTTGAAAACAGTCACAGTAAGGGAGGTCTCTCTTAATGCATCCCTCATCAGAGAATCATGGGATGGGCACTGCAGACAGGAAGAGCAGTGAAATTAAATAGATTTTGAGAACTTGCTGGTTCTCTGATTTTGATCAGTTTTAGGGGAAGGGAAAACCCCACCACCTGACACTGGAATAGACAGGGAACAGCATCTTTTGCATGCACAGGCAGGCTCTTCCAAGAGATGGAAGTTCAGGATACCATGTCTCACAACACAAAGTATGCTCACAGCAATTCGGGTCATTTTTAACAAGTGCAGTTTGATGAGATATTATAATCTTGGTGTTACGCACAAAAAATTCTAAACAATAGCCAACGTTACAGTAGACATCCACAAATGAAGGGTTGGGGTATTTTCTTTTAACAGTTTGCATTTTCACAGTTGCGCGATCATTTAAAATTTGAAAGAAAGAAATGTACCAAAACATTCGAAAGCTTTACGCAATCTTTTTCATTTTATAAATGAAATGTAAAGTCACCTGAAAACCACTGACCTTTTCTAATTTTTCAAAGTGTTCTCTGAGGAACTTCATGGGTCGGTCTGGCTTTGCTATACAGAGGTTTACAATGCATTCTTTTAAAATCTGCTGGATGTTGTGTTTCTGAACATAGAGTTCACATCCCTTCAGGCTCTCATCTTCTTCCACATTGCAGGAAGCAGCAGCAGCCATCTTCAGGCTTGTAAACAGAAAACACGACCTAGGTAAGAAAATGGTGCAAGAAAAAGATAAGAGACAGTTCCCAAATCCTTTGTCAGACAGATCTGAGGGAGCAAAGACATTTTAATATTGCCTGTTGCCTATTCAAGACCTATTGAATTTGAATGTTTTAATGTTGTGGGGCTGTACGTGGAAATGCTGAACTGTGTCATCTTTGTATGATCAACATCCCACTAAGTACAAAAAGAGGATTTTAACTCCTAGATAGTGATCGATCTTTAGAAGAAAACAACAAACCGGTGAAATTAACCATACGAGGCAAGGAGTTCCAAAGACACTATTAAATGACGGCGTAAAGCCTTGCTTTTCTCTCCCCGGGGGGACTCCCTTCTGTCCCCAGAAACCCAGCCTTCTGCTACAGAGATTTTTGGACAATTTTAGCATCTCTGCCTTTCCCAGCCAGCGACCCTTCGCGTCCCCGGGGAAACTGGGGAGGAGCGGGCAGAGCCCCCCGAAGGGAAGTGAGCCCTCCAAAGGGAAGTTTGGTGGCATGGGGAGAGAACAGCCCCAAACCCTCTTTCTTTCCCCCAGCCCGGTTATGACCACCCCGTTACGAGCCCAAAACGCCAGGGCAGCTTTACCGCGGCCCCGGCCGCTCTGCCCGGGTCTGCGGATGCCGGGGGGCGGCCGGGGCTGTGCGGGGCTGTGCGGGGCAGGCCCCGGCAGGCTCCGAGCGCCGGGGAAGCGCCCCGGGCCCGGCCGGGCGGATCTGCCGCCCCTGTCCCTGCCCCTGTCCCTCCGCGCCCGGCCGGGCCCGGGGAACGGAGGGGCCGGTAAATACCTGGTGGCCGGAGCCGGCTGAGCGGCGGCGCCTCCTCTGTCCTTGCCGGCGCTGGAGGCGGGGGAAGCCGCTCCCCTGCCGGGAGCCGCACTGCAGCCGCCGCCGCCTCCGCTCCTGCCCGCCCGCCCGGGGCCGCGGGGCGCCGCGGGGACCCTCCTCCCGCTCCGGCACAAAGGCTCCGGCTCCGCCGCCGCCGCTCGCCCGCAGGAAGTGCCGCCACCGTCACTCGCCGGCGGGCGCGGCCTCCCCCGCCGCCTCCGCCGAGAGGCGGCACCGACCCCTCTGCTCCGAACCGAACCGACCTCTCCGCTCCGAGCGGCACCGACCCCTATGCTCCGAACCGAACCGGACCCCTCCGCTCCGACCTGCACCGACCTCTCCGCTCCGACCCGCACGGACCCCTCCGCTCCGAGTGGCACCGACCCCTCTGCTCCGAACCGAACCGACCCCTCCGCTCCGAGTGGCACCGACCCCTCCGCTCCGCTCCGAACCGACCCCTCCGCTCCGACCGGCACGGACCTCTCCGCTCCGACCCGCACCGACCCCTCTGCTCCGAACCGAACCGACCCCTCCTCTCCGAGTGGCACCGACCCCTCTGCTCCAAACCGCACGGACCCCTCCGCTCCGAACCGACCCCTCCGCTCCGAGCGGCATCGACCCCTCTGCTCCGAACCTCACCGCATGGACCCGCTCTGCACCGCACGGACCCGCTCTGCACGGCACGGACCCGCACGGGATGGAAGGACCTGGCCTGGCTGCTCCACACCGCCAGGCTGGCCGGGGAAGACGGACCTGGCCACAATGGACAATGGTCTGGCCATTAAGTACAAGCCTGGCCACGAAGGACGGCCTGGATGTGTAAAGCGGCCAGACCATGAAGGATGAGCATGGCCATGAAGGACAATAGCCTGGCTATGACATACGGCCTGGCCAGGAAGGATGGTTGGGCACAGAGGACAACCTGGCCATGAAACATGTCGGGACCATCATGGGTGATGGGCTGGCCGTGACGGACAGGCTGCTGAGCCAAGGCAGGCGCACGGTGGCCGCAGCGCTGTCTGTGGCACGGGAGCTGCCAGCCCTGCTGTGCACCCACAGGTCGGGAAGGGCTGGGAAGGGCAGCGCACCAGCTCTGTCCGTGGGTATTTAGAGCAAAGCCATCACAGCCAGAAGCACCTCTATGCAAGGCCATGAGGAGTGTGGTCACAGCTGGGAATCAGCCATGGGCCAGCACGTGCTGTCAGGAATACTCCAGTGCACGCTTGTATTCCTTCTGTTCCCAGGAAATTCACATTCATGGTTCCCATGGAATAAAGGGTGAAACGGGATTCCAAAAGATCACAGTCAAGCTAGGAGAAGCATAACAAGAGAATAAAATCTGCTGGTAAACACAGGGCTATTTTAAAAAGTAATTTGAATTAGTTCTGTAGTTTATTGCACTTTAGATTCGGTGTGATCACTCAAGAAAAGGGCCCTGAGAATCCTTTTGGTTTGATGTGTGTTCCTTGCAGTCACCAGAATAGAAAACAAAAACATGAGGTTGTGTAAAGTACATGTAAGCACAATATGAACACAATGTATATACACATTAGCTAATACAAACAAACACTAAAAAGTATGTAACACTGTTACAGAAACTGGCGACTTCCTGCCCGTGCTGTTTGATCCCTCCAGAGAAAAAACAGCGGGGGAAGTGATACACGTGAAAGTGGCCGGGCACGGAGCCTCCGGCGCTGCCGCCTTCCCGTTCCCCTCAGCCCTCCCACCACCCGCGGGCTTTTCCCAGGTTTGCACCGCTCGTTCCCCGGGATACAACAGCGGCTCCCTCCCCTGCCGGTACCGGCTCAACCCTCTGAACCCTCCGCCAGCCTCCCCGTGCTCTGCCGAGGGGCCCGGGGCGCGCCCGCAGTGCGGCGGAGGCGGCTGTGCCCCCGTTCTGCCCCTGTCCCCTGTCCCAGCCCTGTCCCCTGTCCCAGCCCTGTCCCCTCACTCTGCTCCGGTCCCCCCGTTCTGTCTCTGACCCCTGCTCTGTCCCTGTCCCCGGTTCTTTCCCACGTTGTCCATGTGCCACCGCTCTTTGTCCCCCTCTCTGTCCCTGTCCCGGTCTCTGTCTCTGTCCCTGTCTCTTAACCACGCTCTGTCCACGTCCCTCGGCTCTGTCCGTGTCCCGGTGTCTGTCCCTGTCCCGGTGCCCGTCCGTGTCCCGGTCTCTTGTCCACGTCCCGGTGTCTGTCCGTGTCCCGGTGTCTGTCCCTGTCCCGGTCTCTGTCCCTATCGCGGTGTCTGTCCCTGTCCCTCGGCTCTGTCCCTGTCCCGGTGTCTGTCCGTGTCCCGGTGTCTGTCCCTGTCCCGGAGTCTGTCCGTGTCCCGGTCTCTGTCCCTGCCCCGGTGTCTGTCCCTGTCCCAGTGTCTGTCCCTGTCCCGGTGTCTGCCCCTGTCCCGGTGTCTGTCCGTGTCCCGGTGTCTGTCCCTGTCCCGGTCTCTGTCCCTGTCCCAGTGTCTGCCCCTGTCCCGGTGTCTGTCCGTGTCTCGGTGTCTGTCCGTGTCCCGGTCTCTGTCCCTGTCCCAGTGTC
This sequence comes from Lycocorax pyrrhopterus obiensis, assembly GCA_014706295.1. NCBI lineage: Eukaryota > Metazoa > Chordata > Aves > Passeriformes > Paradisaeidae > Lycocorax > Lycocorax pyrrhopterus. The sequence goes on from JACSVZ010000012.1 coordinate 3,621,446, forward strand.
TGCCCCTGTCCCGGTGTCTGTCCGTGTCCCGGTCTCTGTCCCTGTCCCAGTGTCTGTCCGTGTCCCCCTCTCTATCCCTGTCCCGGTGTCTGTCCGTGTCCCGGTGTCTGTCCGTGTCCCCCTCTCTGTCCCTGTCCCGGTGTCTGTCCCTGTCCCTCGGCTCTGTCCCTGTCCCGGTGTCTATCCCTGTCCCGGTCTCTGTCCGTGCCCCGGTGTCTGTGCGTGTCCCGGTCTCTGTCCCTGTCCTGGTGTCTGTCCCTGTCCCAGTGTCTGTCCGTGTCCCGGTCTCTGTCCCTGTCCCGGTCTCTGTCCGTGTCCCCTCTGTCCCTGTGGTCTCTGTCCGTGTCCCCCTCTCTGTCCCTGTCCCGGTCTCTATCCCTGTCCCGGTGTCTGTATGTGTCCCGGTGTCTGTCCCTGTCCCGGTCTCCGTCCCCGTCCCCCGCGCACAGCCCGGCACGGCCGTAAAGCGCTCGCCCGCCGTCGCAAACGCCCGGCGCGTCCCTGGCGACGCTGCGGCCGCCCCGCGGTGCCGGGAACATGGCGGCGGCCGGAGCGGCGGCCGGAGCGGCCGCCGAGGTGTCGCAGGCGCTGGCGCGGCCCCTGAGCCTCCTCCAGCAGCCCGACTGCGGCCGGGCGGCGCGGCTGCGGGCGCTGGAGGACATCCGCGCCGAGCTGCAGGGCCGGCCGCTGCCGGGCGCGGTGCTGCAGGAGGTGTTCACGGCGCGGCTGCTGCGGCCGCTGTCGCGCTGCCTGGCGGGGGACGCGGCGGAGCGGTGCCGGGAGCTCGCCCTGGAGCTGCTCCGCCACGGGCTCAGCCACGGCGAGCGGCCCTGCGAGGCGCTGCCCGTGCTCCTGCCGGCGCTGGCGCAGCGGCTCTGCCCGCCGCAGGGCGCGGAGCCCAGCGAGGAGCTGCGGCTCGGCCTCGTGCAGCTGCTGAGCCTGCTGCTGCAGCGCTGCGGCGCCTCCATGGCCCCCTACCTCGGCGACATCGCCCGCGTCCTCCAGGCCACCCTCCTCGACCACTATGCCGAGGTCAGGCGGGAGAGTTGCAGGTGTGCCGTGGCCTGCGCCCGGGCCGTGCCAGGTGGGGCTGAGCGATGGGCAGCGGGGGGATGATGTGATGGGGGCTGAGGAACGGACACGAGGAGGGAACAGGGATGCAGGCTGGAGAGAGATGAGCGGTCGTGCACACCTTCACAGGTGTGCTTTACAGGGTTTGGAGGGTCTCTTGGAGAAGAAGCATGCCAGGAGTGTAGGCTGAGCTGTTACATGTGGGTAGTAGCAGGAGGAGGGGCTAGGGGAGGGTACGTGGGCAGTGTTCAGCTCTGATATTGTATAAAGTTAAAGCTGCCTGCTACATAAACACAGCAACATTAGTCAGGCTGCTGTTCATAGTGTTACAGAGATCGTGTTGCTCCAGATCTGTCACCCACATAGAGAAAGAAATAGAATTACACAACAGAGTTAATCCCCCACCCAAATGCGTTAGTCCACCCAAAATCATCTTGTACTGCCGGCCCCAGCAACTGTTGGGTGTCATGGATATATCCATGCTACACAGAATCAGAGAGTGGTTTGGGTTTGAAGGGGCCTTAAAGATCATCTAGTTTCAACCCCCTACCATGGACAGGGATGCTGCCCACTGTGGGAACTCACGTGGTTGATGTTTCTGTCTTTCTGCCCTAACAGAGCACTTCCATATGCAGTCAGAGTCTCTGATAAAACCCTTAATGCAGACAATTTCCCACCAACACTACAGAGTTCGTGTTGATGTGATTCAGGCCACTGGAGCAGTGATACAGTTTGGGAATGGAAAGTCCGTGGATGATGTCCTGTCTCATCTGGCCCAGAGATTATTTGATGAGATTCCCAAGGTGTGCTTTTCTTCCTTCTTTTCTCAGTATTTATTTTAAATCTGTTTAAAACCCACCCTGTGGGTGGCTTTCTTGGTGTTTCTCTCCCTGCCTCCCCAGTTTTCAGCTGTCATGCATTCAGATGAGGTCTGTAAATTTGTCTGTCGTGGTTTAATCCCAGACAGAAACTGAGGATCACACAGCCCCTTGCTCACTCCCAGCTCATGTCACCTGTCCTGGCATTGCTCCCTCAGCTCCTCACTAGCAGATCTTGAGACACCCAAAAGTCCTTGACTTAGGGTAAACTCTGCGTAGCAACAAGTAAACATCAGTGTGTTATCGGCATTGTTCTCATACTTAATCCAAAAATTAGCACTTTACCAGCTGCTAACATGAACTCTGTCCCAGCTGAAACCAGGACAATAAAGGCTGAAACCCAGCCTTTATCAGTTGTCAGCTGTTCCAAACCAAAGCTGTTGACTGCTGTCTGGTTCAGCAGGGTGTTGATTGTAGGTACCTTTTTGCTCTAATGGGTGCCTTCCATTCTGTCTTAAATTCTCTGTCACATCTCTCTGGGCCTTAATCCTATGGCCTTTTCAGATCTTTAACAAACATGGTATGGGTCCCTTTATAAGATGCAACTGAAGCAGTAATTTTAAAAGTAAGCATTCCTTTGTAGTAAACAGAGAAAATTTTCTTCCGGAGATGTGCTTGGCAAGATGCAAATTCCAGAGAAATGTACGTTTCTTACATTCTCAGGAAGGAATTAACCATGAGAATTTAGTTTTCTGAGTTAGGTCTGCATCTTGTCTTCCTCTCAGAGCTGTGCTTTTGTACAGCAAACAGCCTAGGACAGACTAAGCCAGAGTGAAAAATGAGAATGTGATTCCTTGTGTGTTCCTTAAGATGCTTCCTGCAAGTAAGGAAATACTGAGTTCTTGTAATTTCTTCTGAGAGTATTGATGTGCTTCTCTTGGTCTTATATACAGAAAGCAAATATTATTTTTAGTATTTTTCTGTTATTTTCCTGACACTTTTAAAATAGGTTTTTTGTATCCCTGTAGGTACGGCATGCTGTAACAACTGTCATTGGAGAATGGTTGTTGCACCTACGAGACAGATACTCATATTTTCACAAGTTGATCCCTCTGTTACTTGGCAGCTTTACTGATGAAATTCCTGAAAATACGTAAGTGGAACATCTTTTCTTTTTTTTTCCCCCTTGAATAGATGTCAAAGAAGTGTTCCTAAGTTCACAGATGTCTTGCTTGGAGGACAAAACCCCCACTTTTGTTTGTTTGTTTGTTTTTTCTTAGACTGAAAATGTTAGCATTATTTTCAGTAACTTTTGTTGTATTGTCCATTTATGCTACATTCAATTAAGTGTGAGAGAGACAAAGACAGGGGTGGACAGAGGCAGAATTATCCCTTGGAAGAGGAGGCCTCTGTCCACCGAGTCCAAAAGAAGTATAAACTCTCAACTTAATGTGCCTAGGCTAAATGGCAGGAATGCTTCCCATCCTTCCAGCCGAATTTAAATAGTCAACTTTTCCAGAAGTCTCATTTTAAAGTGCTTTCTTTTGGGGGCTTGGTGGTATAAAACTCTTATTTTATATCTAGGAAACTGGCTTGGACCTATTGGGAAAAGGTAGGCTTGCAGTGGGAGAAAGAGAATGAAGAAGATTTGAAGGATAAGATGGATTTTAGTGTTTCACCATCTCATTATCCCAAAGGAGGTAAGTGTTGTGCTGAAAGTGGTTTTTGCTTGCTGAATAATCTCTAAGAGCTGCAGTGCAGTACTGACAGCAGAGCAGGATGTGTAATATTCATTACAACATGTAATATTAATGTAGAGAGGTAGCACATATAAAAAATATATATAATTTATTTATATAAGATAATTTAAATTATTTCTGTTAAGTTTAAGTTTTAAAGACTGATTGTTCAATAACCTCATTCTCTTTTTTTCTCGTTAATCCAAAAATTCATTTTGGAGAACGTAAATGAGGCTGCCTATGCTGGAAAAAAGGTGAAGCAGTGGTGCAGAAACAGCAGTAAATTCTACATCAACCAGCAGCCAGGTGCACAGTGGGCACAGAAATGGCTGGAAAGGAAGGCAGGAGGAAAGAACCCGTGAGCTGAGTCCTTGAATAATGAGTGCTGGTCACAGCATTAATGATCCACATAATTGGTGTGGAAGAAAAATTTGCAATGAAATTATTTCAGACTTCTCTGTGAGACACTGGGATGCTACCTAAAATCTGCCAGTGTACATGAAGAATGTGGGAACAGAGTAATTTCCTTTATTATACACAAAACCCCCAAGATATGCAGAATGGATAGTTTACTTTTTAGTAGCATATGATTTATAGGTGGCTTTCAAACGTGTTTGCAGTAGCTTGAAGCTTGTTTCCTGTCTTGGGTTCACAAAGTTAATGTTTAAAAATATGCATATGGGAACTGGGGGGAGAGAGAGTTTAGCTGGCTCATTTATTGATTTCTATACTCATATTTAACTGAACAAAAACTCTTTTAGTGTGTAAGAACAGGTTCATGCTTGACTTGTGCCTACATGACAATCACATCACAGAATACCCAGCAGCAAAATCCTTTCCATGACAGTGGGTTCCGGAGTTCTTTCTTCTTTGAAATTACACTTCTTTTTTTTTCTTTAAAGTTGTTTTACTCAGTAATGCTTGAATGAAAGGGGAAGCGCTTCATAATGGTGACTGGTTTGACAGAACTGTTTAGCTTTGAAGGCAGGCAAGTTGATCTGTCATCCTTCCCAATCCTTTTTCTTTCCTCCTTATTTTATACATGATTTTACCTCAGGGGTTTGGAAATGGTAAAGAATGCTTTTACTTCCACTAGTCATGGCAGAAACATATTTCTTCTTCTGGCAGTCAGAGGATCTTTTAGCAGACATAAACTGATGAAGTTGAGTGTCTAAGCTCCAGTCACTTACTTTGCAGTGGCCATGATGTAGTGAAGGCCATAAAAGGTTTGATATCATTGTCCTTGGAACAGGGAACACCCTTTGTACAGCTGATGGGGTTACCTCGGTCAGTTTTCTCTAGGTGTGTGTAAGCTGTTTTCGTGGGGCTTTTTAGAAAGTGACATATACCAATTACTTCATAATTAAATGATATGTGATCTCCAAAATAATCTTCTTAGCACAATAAATATGCTTCATTAGTTTGGGCAACATTCCAGCCCCACATTAAACTGAATTTTCATGTGTTTTTCTTGGTAGAATGATGCAGTTAAGGCTTGAATGTGACGTGTGTGTGTATTTATATATATGTGCACATGTAACTAAAGGATATTTTAAAGAAATGACCTGATAATTTTGGACTTGACTCCCAAGTTAATGGTGACTTTTAGGTATCATTTCTTGCTGCTTTACTTCCAAATTGTAAGTCTTATTATTAATAATCAGGTTTGATGTGACAAATAGAAGAAAAATCAGAGGAAAGGATGATTGGCTGCTTAATCCTGCAGATACCAAACTTTATCAGAGACACTAATACACTTTAGTTCTAAGTCATAATTTGTGGTGTCCTACCACAGACTGTGTATGGATGATTATTACTATATGTGTCCTTTCTGTCTGCTCTCCACAAACATTTGGTTAGTTTGGTTTTTTGGGAGGGAGGTTTGTGTTGGGTTTTTTTTTTAATATGATAATGATGTATTTTAGCACTTTTATGCCATTTTTTCTGACTTTGGTGTACTGGAATATTTTCTTCCAACTATGAGTCTGTAGTACATTTTACTTAAGTGGCTTTGTCCAGCTGTCAGACTAATGGAGCTGCCACAGGAGCCCCCTGCTTTGATCTCCCTGTGACAGATCTTGCAGGTCAGGGGGGACCAGAGGGAGATTCATACCTGGTGTCATCCAGCCAACTGCACAGCTTGCACTGAGCCCCAGCACTCTTTGCCTCAGGATACAGGTGCAGACAGTTTATAGCAGGGAAGTCTTTGACAGGAGTAGCTACAGGGATAAATGCCTGCATTTGAACATCTGAAATGAAGGAATTGCTGATAAAGAATGGTCCAAATTCTTCAAACAAAATTCTGCCTCAGCTCGAATAGGATGCCAGTCTGTATTTGCTGTCTCAAGTTGATTTTTTTATTTGACCTTTTGCTACTCATTGTCAGTTTTCATAATCCAAAATGTTTCCTCCATTGACAAAAGAAGCAGCAGTTCATGTCCTGATGCTTGAATTTTATTTTTTTCCCTAGTTAGGTATTTCATAGGTATTTCTAAGCCTTTTGTATCCTCAGACCATTTACTTTAGACAGTTTTCCTGTTAGCATTTGTAGTTACACAAAATATCCTGGGACAGCTCAGTCATTTTCTTCCTGAGCATTTACAGGAGAACTCTGTATCAGAAATAAAAAATGTACTCACACATTCAGTGTATTTTGACACCTCATAATGAATGATGTCTCTTTCTTAAAACGGCATGTGAACATTGTGAGTGGCAATTATGAAATCATGGTTCTCAAAGAACAGCTTCTCAGATTTTGTTTGTATAAGCATATACAGTGTTAAGAAAAGAAAATAGACTGTAGGGGGAAAAAATCACAAAAAATGTTTATTGCTGTTGTTTGGACAGGGCTGTCACAGCTTTATCTGTAAAGTACAGAGGAGGACGTCTGTTAGATGCTTGTGATATTGGTCAAGTTGCCTTTCTGAATCTCAGTGATTTATAAATTAACTAACAGGTAAATTTGATGATTACCAAGACAGTACAGTGGGCATTTTTTGGGAAAGGTAAGTTTATTAGTTCTCCAGAAGTCTGCATCCTGTGTTGAGGCAGGGAATATGTATTTGTAACACTTCGGGGTTCTGTTTAAAATCAAAAGATAACCACAAAGACTCACTTTCCACAAAGTTGTTACAAATTAAATTCAGTCTTAAGAAAAGAAAATATATCCCTCCCAACTCCTGTATCATCTTCCATTCCATTTTAAATGTACCATTCAATTTTGAATTGAGACATTGAAGAGGCACTTCAGTGAGCTGCTTTTCCTGGAAAAGCCTTAGAAAGGAGATTATATAAGAGCTGTGATTTTTAAAACACTGTCAGTTTGTTGGCCTGATCTATTGCACAGCATCTGTACAAGCCATAGTTCTGTGCCCTTTCTGCCTTCCATTTGCCAGATCCACTTTTAACCTTTTCCTTTAGTGGGCACAATTGACATTGTCTGTTTTACTGCAGCTCATGTCCTCTGGACTATTTGTGACTTCTACCTTTCTTTCCTCCTCCAAATTATATTTAACTCAGCATTTGCATGCAAAAGTCTTTCTTCTGTTTATCTGTGTGTGTTTCAGTTTATTTTTCATGGGATTTGTGCTGCTGTCAAAATTAAAAGGAAATTATTAAGCTGTGTTTTCCAAAGTGGGTAAAGACACACACTCATTTCAATTCTCTTTCTCTTCTCCTTCTGTAAACATTTTAAAACATGATATCTAAATCACCATCCAGTAATAAATACATAAATATTCAAAGAGCTGTGTGGAGTTTTAATTCTTCAATATATATTAAAGAAATGTAACTTGCCCGGGTAAATTCCTCAGCAGCATTTGGAATATTTTGTTCTGTGCTGAAGCAGAAACCCAGAGCTCTTACCTTGCAGCTTTTAAACTTCTCTGGGGATTATTATGCATTGGCTTTTCCTTTGACATTTCTTTCTGGGTTGTTTTTGTTTCTTCTAGAGACTCGACCAGGACTGGGTTGTCGGGAACTTGTGTCGAGAAACCTCTCCAAAATCCTCCCAGGTCTCTGTCATGATATAACAGACTGGGTTGAAGGCACAAGAGTCAAAGCATCCCAGCTCCTGTACACATTGTTGCTGCATGCAGAGGATCACATCACCCAGCACATGGAGCTACTGCTTAGAACTCTGTACCAAGCGTGCTCGGATGAAGAAAGTGAAGTGGTTAAAAATGTAAGTTTGGTCTGTTAAAGTAGCTGTTGTACACTGAATAAAGACTTTATAGACTTCAGTCTGTCTTCTGAAGGTTGACTTTACCTTAGGTCACTGGAAATTGCCCATGACTGAAGGATCAGGCTCAGGTTTTTATGCTTGTTAAAAACACGTGAACACTATACTTTGCTATTGTGTTAAAATAAATGTATTCTTCTATTATTGGTATGAAGACCAATAGTAAAGTTATTTAAATACTGTTTAGTTTGTATGCCAACCCCATGGAGCATTGATAATAATCTCTCTGAAAATTATATGCAGTGGATTAGAGTGTAAAAGCCTTGGGGCAACAAATTCAAGGTACAAAAATGTGCAGGTCATGCCCTTTCAAGTTAATTTCACTTATCTCCCCCGGCTCCATAATCCAACCATATATTGAGGTATGTTTATTCCATGTGATACCCATATTCAGTGTTTGAATCCTTGACTTAATGCCTGGAAAATGCGGAGGAGTTTTGTGAGGAATAATTAGTTTCATCTTTTGTAACAGTTGATTCTTTCAACACTTTGATCAACAAACCAGTAAAACAGATGCAGTTGAAGACATGAGATAAATTTAGCAAAAGAAAGACAGGTGGTACAAATGCTTTTACAATTTTAAGATAAAATCTTCTGTTCCTATTTCTACACAAGGAAGAGAACATATGTATAACAAAAATATATCCATGTAACTTACTTTAAAGTTACAAATTTTATTGCTTTGGGAAATTGGAAGAATGTGTTCTGCTTACTGGATGCAGGTAGTCCATCCAAATGGCCAACCCTAAATTAGGCTTTTCTTTAGGTTCCTGCTCTCAGTTGGGCTATAAGAAAACATAAAAAATTGGGACAGTAAGATCATGTAGCCCTGCTGTCCTTGTCAAATTTCCTGTCTAGTGCTTACTGCTATAAATCTAAATTCAAATGTGTGTGTTCAAGCAGCACATAGCTGTCCCTCGCCTTTTTATCTCTTCTTGGAATTCCACCACTAATTTTCTCACAGGTGCTTCCAAGAGATTTATTCCCTGTTAGGAGATGATTTCAGTATTTAATTTTACTTTTCCTTGTGCCAAACATAAGATTCAGCAACTTTTGATTTTGAATGCCTTTTATCTCTTACTGATGCTGCTTCCCAGGGTACTGTGATAACCTCTTCTATAGTTTGTCACTGTAGGAACCCATATCAGAGCAGCCACCAACCTGGAAAATGTCCATGTCTTTCTCCAGCCTAGTAATACCAAATGAGATCCTTTCAATTTTTTCCCCTGTTAAAATGAGTAAATGGATCCATACAAATGTATCAAATCATATTTTTGAGCTCTGTCATTGTATTGTCCAGTTTTCAGAGCACTAAGAGTCTTTTTCTTTCTCTGTGGCAAATATGGAGGAGGATGGCATTCACATCTACACAGAGTATGCTACAACTCCTTTGAGTCTTATCTTTGTGAAAGGAAACAGCTCTATATAGTGCAGATTTAAACTATAGAACTCATGACTATGTGCTTCCATTGACACTAAAGAACTAGCATGATTCAAGTATTAATTAGGTACAAAAAAAAGTCATAGCTAAATCACTAAACTAAAAATGATAGAGAAAGGGAGGTAAGCCTTCATGTTTGGGGAAATGAGCCAACCATTAAATCCATGGGATAGGAACCAGTGTTCCTCTGGCAGCAGTAGTTGATTGTTTCTTTATTCATGCACATGATTGTAAACATTGGGCATCAGTCAGGCAGTAAGCTCTGGTGTGGTGGTTTTTCATGTGGAATACAACATCCTGATACATCTGCAAGGCAGGGATCAACGGGTGTCACTGACATGGGGAATACACAGTAATTTAAGCCTTTTCAGTTAAAGAAGATGGAGAGCAGTGGGCAGTTCCCCCATGGCATTGCTTCCACACTTAACCGGATCTGTAATGTCAGCTTCAAGGTACAGTACAACAACAAAAAATTCCTCCTTCAGGTTTTTGTAGTTACAGCTTTTAATAAATGGGGGGTGGTGCATTAAGGGCAAAGCCTCAGAGCAGCATTTGAGGGACAAAATGTTAAACCACTAAATGTGCAACATCTGGTTATTCTAAATTGGAAACTTTATTACAGTGAAGTTGTACACTTTGTTTCTGTGCACTGCTTTCTCATGGAAGTCTGTCTGATGTGGGGCAGGCTGCTTGCATGCCTTATTATGTGCTTACTGAACACGTCAAGAAAATTTCTTCATGCATATAATCATTACTGAGCGAGTGGAAAAGGCCTACAAGGCAACTGCTGAAGCATTTAAAGTAACAGCTGGAATCGTAAAAAGAAAAAGGCCATGATACGTTGAATGGTCTTTGTGTTTTCAGGAAAATCCTCAAGTTATTCCTGTTCTTTTTTCAGAGTGTGAAAGCAGCAGAATTGATTGGAACGTTTGTCAGCCCTAAGGTGTCTTTGAAATTAATCACCTCGGCCTTTGGGCAGACACCCAAAGCATCCTGTGTCATGGTTCTGGCTGCAGTGATTCGAGGTAGCCCAAAAGAAATCTTACAGCCTCATGTGACCCAGCTTGGCAACACTCTGTCACAGGCTGGAGTCTGTCAGCGATCTGAAGAGGTAAGGAAAGCTGGAGAACACACAGCAGGATACAGGCTTTGATCAAACTATTTTTTTGCTTATTCTCCCTAAATGCTCCCATTCCTATCCCTCCCTACACACCTCTCTCAGGATGTAGTTGTGGTTGTGTGTCTGAGACAAAACAGGAGCTTCCCCATTCTTCCTGGGCCATGTTGTGGTCTCCTGGGCAAATCTCCTGCTTCCAAAAACTTACCAACAGTCCATCCTCTCAGCAGATGCAGGTTCAGGTTTGAGAACTGCTGTAAAAGACTTCACATAGTGCTAAGAAAATGAAGAGGCAAGGCAGGGAGAGAAGCAGATGTTTAGTAAGTACTGTACTAGCAAAGGACTACCTTGTCTGGTCCTGAGGCAGAGTTTAACTCATGTTTTGAAATTCCTTGTGTTCACCATCCAAACAAGATCATGCATTTCAATCCTCATCAATAAAAATGACTGAAAATTTTTTATAGTCTATTGTAATTGGCATGTCAGGTTTCCCAAGATTCCCTCTTAATGTTATTTGATTTTTGTTTTGTATTCTTATTTTCCACTTTAAGAGGAAGGTACCAGTACTTTATGTGTACATTTAGGAGCATGTTTTGTAAACTTTTGACCTTGGTTACTGCTCTTGAGTGGAAGACTAGAAAGAAGACCTTTATCAATTAGAAATTTACTTCCAAGTGTATCCTTAGTTAATAGCTGAGCCCAAAGACCATTTTTATTTTACCATTTGAAGAATATTCATCAATTGCTATATAAGGAGATGAGAGATTCTCTTAAACACAGAATGGATGTTTTTTAACCTGCAGGATTTTTTTTCCCTTCTCGTGTTCAAATGTAGAAATAGATCTGCTAGAGATGCACAAGAGGAATCCCTGTAATATTCCCCACAAATGAAATCCTGGCTTTCATTCCACCAGAAGTTTGTTAGACCTCTGCTGTTAATGACCAAAAAAGGGCCAGTGCTGTGCCTTGAGGAACTCTGATTTCATGTCAGATGTAGGCTTCCCTTAAAACAGTTATTCATGTGTGCAGACTGAGTCTGGCCTAATTGTCTTTTGAGCCAATGTAAGATACACATTTCAAGTTCTTCCCTCATTAGGTTTCTTCCCTAATGGAATATGTACCAGTGGTGCAGGAATTAACCTTAATCTCCATGAAGCCTGTGATGATTAGGAGCTCATATAAGTGGAAGCACTAAACCTGATTGTTCAAATAACAATTCCCTGAGGTATATCTGAAAATCGCTATGAGGTTTAAGCTTACCACTTCCATTGGCATTAGCTCCAGGAGTCAGATCCATCTGCAGCTGAAGGTTTGGCAGAATTGTTCCAGCCTTGAGTCTTGGAAAACAATCTCTCTCTATTTTAGCCAGCGAATGCTGCACAGACACTGTTTAGCTAAGGATTGACCATGTCTGTGAGATTAATAACACTTAAGGCTAACCTATTCCTAGACTTGATTTATTTTTTGGGAGTAAATTTGTAACAATGGCCCCTTCTGTTCCCTGACAGTTTCATGAATATCTGATGCACTTTATCATAGAAGTCATGGCAAACTAACTAACAACGGTATTGACTTCAACTGGTATCAGTTGGATCAAGATAACATGAATTATATGGCATCAAATGAGATAAATTGGCTGAGATAAAAGCAAACACTCAGGTTTTCTTGGTTTATGTATTTAGCTGTCACTGTTCATCCAAAACAGCCAAACATGGAATAATATTTCAAAGAGTTGTAACAAATATGTTATTGATTAACAAATTGCACTTCAGAAAGAGAAAGTACTATCAGCAAGCACTCCAAAATGCTTTGATGTTTTTATTCACCATTCACCAGTGGAACCATTGTGTGATTAAGAGCAGGGCCATTTATTTTGTTAACAGGACAAGGTAAATACAAACAAACAGCGTGGGAGGAAGATTATATTGTATTCTATAAAAAGTAGAATATAGGTAATTACTAACATGAAATTACCAATATGTTACCAATGTAAGGGATTATACAGTGCTCAGATTTCATTACTCTCATTTCCCGTATCTCTCCTTTAAAGAGAATGTTATATTTGCTAAGAAAACATAATAAGTATGTGCTTTTATTCATAAATAGGTCTTTTATATGGAGCAGCTGCTTTATTGTGTACAAGCATTGATTGAGGTATGCCAGGAAGACTGCAAAGAAATTAGCTTGCAGCTAATTAAAGTTTTGGTGACCATCATGGCAATACCATCTTCTCAGGACCTTAAAGAAAAGGTAAACTGTGAGCCGGGTTAATATTTTGATGTGGTTTTGTCTTTTCCTATTGATAAGACACTTTATGTAAACAGAGCCATAATTATTTCTGGGGAGTATTTGTGGCTAGTGTCTGAGGTTTTGCATCTCTCACTGTACGGACCGTACATGGTTAGTACCAGAATTTAGTCTGGAGTTGGGTTTACGATTTGGGACAGCAGCACCTGGAGAATTATTTTTCTTCATAACATTGATTAAAAGCTTATCAAGTTAAAATACATTCTGGTTCCAAGAAAGGCCCTGGAATTCAGTTGTATTTTGTGGTGAAAAGCATCTAGTATGGGTCTGTAGCTGCAGTTACAACTAGAATTTTATTTTTCTGTAAGTGTGTTTAGGTTCGTTTTCAGAGTAGATGGCTTGAGGTGCATTACTGGAGCATGGGAATCTTGGAGCTAGATGGGGGCAGCCATGGGGCTAGAAGAGCACTTCATTTGGGTGGGTATTAATCACCTGTCCACAGTTTAGTTAAAGTTTTGGAACAAGAAGTGTCCAAGATTTTATATTTGTCGCTGGATTCTGCAAAGCCTTGGGCATGCTGGTGGTGCTGGTTGAACTGTTGATATTTACTTTTTAGAGGATATAAGTCACTGTGAATGTTTGGTTATACGCAGGAAAAAGCTGAAATTTATTTTCTGACTATTAAAGAACCATTCACTTAGAGGTCAGGAGTACGAACAGCCTTAAAAATGTGATGATTTCATAGTGATTTTTTAATCTTTAGCCAAAGATCAGACTGATTTTACAGTAGTTGACCTTTTTACCTCCCCACAAAAAACAAAATTTAAATGTCACAGGAATGCTTTAAAATCAAGGACAGCTGCACATGCCCAGATAATAGATGAGCTTTTTTGGCTCAGCATTATCTCACCCCCTTATTTTGTTCTTCCTCTTTCTTCCCCGAGCTAAATATCATATAAATCAGCAAGCCATCCTCATGCAGTACAATTATGACCTATCCCAGTTGTCTTTTTTCAAACACACACCTTAAGTGCAGTGGCTATTCTACTTCCTTTCCTCTTGCTCCCAGGCATGGTATTCCAGAGGCCTGTGGAGCATCAGTATTTATGGCCCCAGAGCTGACAGGCTGCCTCCGAGGAGGCGTTCGCTCAGAAAGCTCTGCCGAAAGAAATAAAGTGGAACAAAGCTTGAAACAAGTATTGAAAAGACTTTGCAGGTCAAAGAGGTGTGGGATGATGATCTGTCTTATGGAGAGTGGGATTTGGGGGGCGTTTGGAGTTTTTTTTGTTTGCTTGGGGGTTTTTTTTTTAGACAAAAAATCGGTCCAGGTAAGCCTTGGACAGATGGATCTGGAGTGTTTTGTGGTGTCTTGCCTGTTTGTCCCTGCAGTGGTCTATAAAGTCAGCTATGTCCATTTAAAACCTTACAACTTCATACTCCTATGAAGAAAGCAGTTTCATGGAGATAAGTCCTGATTTTCTTAAACGGAAAACTTAATCTCCTGAGATTATTAAAGGTTTAAGATGTTCCTGCAGTTCCAGATGATTTTTTAAGTTGACAGCACTTTGGATGAGAATCCTTTTTCTCATTAGCCTTTCTTTCAGCTGGACACATACAAAATCTAGCAGCGAGATTACATAATTGCAATATTTCAAAATTGTCACAAAGACAAATATGGCTTGAATTTTATTTTTTTCTCCAGTTACTGATTATTCCGAGACTTCAAAGTGAGCTGTACAGCTTGGAGAAGGCAAGAAGGCCCTGTTAAAATAGCTTAAGAACATGTAGAACAAAAGTATCACAGCTGCTGCACAAGTATGAATTTTTTGTTCAGAAAAGAAATCTGTATTCAGACTCAAAAGATTCGGAGTATAAACATAAATTATTCAAAATTTTGCATTATAGAACTTGAGCCTTTATTGTAAGGGCACAGAAGACCACTGAGATAGTGGAGACCACAACTGCTGTGAGCTGATGGTGAACACTCATTCGTGGCCTGATTTTTGGCGTTGTGTCCATCGTGTTTGGGGCTGCCTGGGGCTGGGGGAATGGCCCAAGAGCACCAGCTGAGCACAGCAGAGGCACGAGGAGGAGGGTGGGTCACAGCCCCACGGAGACAGAAGCCGTGTCAGTTGTTAGAGTGTGTTAGGCATGATTTGAGCTTGTCAGGGATTTAACTGGTGACCTAAGGGTAAGGTTTTGTTTCATTACCAGTGCCCTGTGCTATCTTGGCTCTTCTTTCAGCACACTGATTGTTAGCAGGAAAATATTGTGTCGTTAAAGTCGTTAGCTTTCAAACAGAGGAAAGAAAATCACCTTTGCTATTTATTTGTATATAACTGTGAGACGCTGCTTAATGAGAAAATATGTATCTGTCTGCTGGCATATTTAATTTATTATCTCTTTTTTTGTTTTTAATTGCACTCTTGAAACCACAGAATTTACTTTAAATCATGTGTGAACAATGTATTATTTTGTATCTCTTGTTCAATGGAAAAATAATCTTGTGGGTTATGGTGGGATTAATAATGAGGAACAGTTTCTGTCCTGACACATTCTGTAAAATGTTCCAATTAATTTACAAGTAACTTATATGTAAAATATTCATTTATCTGAGTTGTTTTGGCTGTCTGGCAGAATGCTTCCAGAAAGGAGAAATCTATTGTGCTTGAGGCAGGCAAACCTGCTTTAAGAGTAACCTTTGTCCTTAGCAAATCCTGATTTATTTTTTTTTCTTAGAATTCTCATTTATTTTCTCCACATCTGGTACTTCCATAAAAACATCTTTGTCTGGCAAGTGATTAGTCTGGAAGAGTCTAAAGGTCCTAGACATGTTTGAGCTAACTTGTGTGGTTGAGTTCAGCTTAAAAATATTAAAAATATGAGTACAATTTGTAGTTCTGCTGAAGCACTTGGAATCAAATGATGTCACTCCCAGCACTGCACTCCCTCTTTCCCTGCTGGAAGTGGCCCTGCTGGCAGCACATGTTATTTCTTGGTGAGGTTCCTAACGGTGCCTTGCTCCCCATTCTTGATTCACAGTCTTCTGAAATCACCCAGACTACAGATCCTGCTTCCAGCACACTTTTAATCTCTTCCTTGGAGAAGTTTTTTACTTCTGGTAGGAGCCTTCAGGAATTGTAAAAGCAAATTTTCTTTTGCTTTGAAATACATCTGCTGCAAATGATTAGGAAAATCTACAGGCATCCTTGCCAAGCATGCTCATGTCTGGAATTCATTTAGTAGCTCCTTTTACATGTTTCATTTGTACATGTTTTATTTGCATGTCTCATGGAATAGTCTTAACTCTAAATATGAAGAAGATATTTCTGATGTAACAGTAAATTTTGGTACTTTGAAGCAACAGAAGTTGAGAAGTTCGAAATGAGCTTGCCCAGCCACTGTAAAGAGAGAGCATCTTTCATAATTAAAACTGGGGAGGACAAAGGGGAGAGGGGAAATGCCATGTGTTCTTTTACCTGCAACAGCAATAGTTTTTGGAAGCTGCCATAGCCTGGGATTGTGAGAAATTCCCCCTACGTTAATGCTTTAAAGCATTCTTAAATTAAGGAGAAAAATCACTACATCTTTAAAACCACTAAGAGCCTTTTTTATGATGTGGTCAGTCTTTGGATAGGTCTGCACATGAATTAGAGACTCTCTGATTTTGCTGTTAGGTTGCTGTGTTCCTCATGATTTCATTTTGAAATCAGGACAAATGTTTCACTTCAAATAAAAGTTAATGGCTGTAGTGTAGACAGACATTAAATATCAGTCTTGATTGTTTAATAGAAACTATGAAAATCTTCCCATGTCCCTTCTGTTCTTACAGAATGAGTTTTAAAGGTTTTGGTTGGTTTTTTTTAATGGTTTTGGTTAAGTATCCTGTCTCTGTTTTAACAGGTGGAGAAAACAATGTCTTCATTAGCTGAAGTGCAGCAATTGGAAAGTTTTCATTGTCTCTACAAGCAGCACATAATTCAGCTGATGGAGTGGGTTTCAGTGTCGTGTGAAGGGTGGACCTGCTATTCCCCAGAAGTGTTGCAGTTCGAGGTCATCACGACCCATTCAGGTACGACTTATGTAGTTCTAGAAAATATCCAGTCATAATCTCCACAGCCTGCAGCCAGCTTGTGTTTGTAATGAACAGTGTAATATTCAGAACCTTCACAAGAACATGATGGAAAGCAAAAGAAATCTTGGAGCAGCTCATATTCCCAAAGATTCCAGGGCTGCAGGGAGAATTCTAAAAGCACTTAAGGAAGAGTGCACTTTCAGGTGAATGAAATAGGTGAGGATTAAGGGGAGACAAACTGTTGTACCTTATATCCAAAAGTCCATCTCTTTTTTTTTCCATCTGTTCACTGGTCTTTCAAAGGACACCACCTCTCTCTAACAAAGACTTGCTCACTGTGGCTGTGCAGAGGTTAGTGACACCCTCTGGTGCACATCTCCCACAGCTTCAGTGCTGCACACTGAGCACTCCTCTGCCACAGCTCCCCAGGTGCCATCCACAGCAAGGGACGTGGTGACAGGCAGTGCTTTTCGCCTACACACCCGTTTTAAGGTTATTAAAATGGTAAGTCGTGTTTATTTGTTTTTTCCTTTGTGTTGGTTGAAAGGGGGATGGAGACAGCCACTTCAGTGAAGGATCACTGTGGCTACTGCACATAGTTAGATGTGGACAGGTATGTTTTAAAGGAATGTATCTTCTATATTTAACCCTTGAATCTCAAAAAAACTCACATCAAACCTGTGTGAAGCACCCACTTGCTGGTTTGGGCAGCAACCAGCATAAGTACTTTTTTGGTTTTCATCTGTGGAAAGAACAAAAAGTTACTTCAGCGCAAGATTTGAGAGGCCAACTTTTCTGTATATTTGTGCTCCCATGTCCATGACTGAGGGACTTCTAGACAGTTGTCTCTGTTTTCCTTAATGCTAAATAAATCATCAAATGTCTGGGCAAACATTTTGGCTTGCACCCAGCACTGGTAATATGCTATTGTCTGTGTTTTCTGTCTGACACGGCAGCTCCTAGAGCTATTTCTTTTCCTTTCTTTTCATTCCCACACATAATGTTGTTTTAAATCAATTTAATCAGCTTTACTCAATTCATATTTCTCAGTTTTTGCTGTTTTCCAGGAGCGTATGCTTAAGCTGAAATTAGCAATGTAGTTTATTTTGTTTATTTTCCATCTGTTGAATTTGCTGTTATCAGTTTGATGTAGTAGTAGTATCTTGTGAATGTCTCAGAACTCACATGAAGCAATGTATCTTGAATAAATGCTGTGAAAATAAAGACCTATTTGTTGGCACAGACATTTAGCAAACTGCAGTTCAACACCCTGTATTGCTTCAGTCTAGACAGTGAAGATTTGGGGGTTTTTCATTATTATTTTAAACATTAAATTTCCAGATATTATTAAATGCTATTGAACTTGTTTTGGAATCTTGAATACTTCAATCTGTCCATCCCATGTGTGAGGAATATTCTTGTCATCATAAATACCAATGTTGTGTCTCCTCTGGAAGGATTTTCTGAGTTACTGGAGTTGAATGGAATGTGCATCTTAAGGATGCAAAGCTGAAGAAGTTCCTGAAGGAAAGTAGTTTATTGCAAAAATAGAGCAGAAAGAGCATTCTACAGCAAGAAGCTTGCAGAATAAAGCATGTGTACAGTCTTTATGTACTCTTCCTCTTTGAAAGCAGGCAGATGTTAGTCATTATCAAGGAGAAAGGCACAAATTTCCTTCAGTTGTGGGAAAATAACTTCTTAAAATGTAGAGATAACAGCTTAGATTTTTGTTTGATTGTTTATTGTTTAAATTTATCATAGGATGTGAAAATATTAACAAACTAAATAATTAATTTAGAAGATATTTTTATCTCAAATAGCTTCTAAAATTCATCGTATTTTAGATTGTCTTACAAGATGAAAATAAGCATTATTGAAACACAGAGAAGGAATGCTGCTGCAGTAATTGTATTATCCAAGTTTTGAAGCTGATCCTTTCAAACAGGCCCTTTCCTGTGCCTCCGGGAGTCATGAACATCTCAAATGCTGCATGTGGAAAAACTTGAAAGAAGAAAAAAGTGTAGTTAATGCTGCTGTGTGGAGAGGTGTCAGGGTCATGCCAGATTCAGTGTAGTTTTTTATTAAGTTTAGTAAAACCAAAGCTTTGTGCATAGCCTCAGACTTTCAGGGTTACATGGGAACAGCATTAATCCTGCAGCCAAAATCCCCTCTTGTACTGATGGTCCCAGCAACTGTGGGGTGTCATGGATAGATCCATTCCAGGGTCATGAAAGGATAGAGTGGTTTGGGTTGGAAGGAACCTTAAAGCTCATCCAGTTCCAACCCCCTGCCATGGGCAGGGACACCTTCCACTGTCCCAGGTTGCTCCAAGCCCTGTCCAGCCTGACCTTGGACACTTCCAGGGATGAGGCAGCCACGGCTTCTCTGGGCCAATGTGGTACAGCAATACCAAGCTGACTAAATGAGATGTGGGGAACTGATCTTCAGGCTGCCCTGGCCAAAACTGGAGGTATCTGAGCCCGTGGGGAGTTAGCCTGGGAATTTGTGCTCCACCTAGTATGGTGTCATGGGGATACTTCAACAGCTGCCGTGCAAAAGTGGGAAGAAAAGAACTATTTGAACACCACTTATGTTACAAATTTTAACTTAGCTTACTAGTATTCTGAAATAAGCCTTATGTGTTTGTTTTCTAGGTCCTGTCATAGGTGAGGCTCTGGATGACTTTATTCTCGTTCTGAAGACGTGTCTTCAGCCAAACAAAGATCCCCAGATGCGGTTAAAACTTTTTACTGTTTTATCCCAGTTGTTGCAGAAAGCAAGTGAAACCATCAATTCTCAGGGGTAAGTGGAGGTCTGATTTCACACAGCTATTTGAAAACTACAGTGGCATTAAGAAGTAATGACCATGGGAGTTATTTAACTCCTATAACCGTGTCCGTGTGAGCATGGCCAGAAGAAGAAAGGTTTTCCAACCGTCTTCTACAGCCTATTTTTCTTGCTGTAATTTTTACCAATGATTAGAAGGGCGGCGTGCAATAATTTTTAAAAAATATATAAATAAATGGAAGTCTGGGCTTCCTCCGCTATAGTCTTCCTACCTGTGCCATTATGGGAATTAAAATTAATGTCATGCAGATCTGGATAGTTTTCAAAACAAAAATAAAGAGCTGTGGTTGAAAAGAATACTTGTTTGAAAGCTAAAATGGAGTTTCTTAGGAAAAGAATTGGGAGGGCAGAGTTGTTTGGGTTTTTTTTCATTTTCTCACAGCCAGCTCTGAAATCCTTAAACTTTGCTTGTAGTCATTGTAAGGAAATAGTTAAACACCCCAATAAATGGGCATTTAAAAATGCCCAAGATACTTCATGGGGTTTGAAAAGCATGAAACTAAATGTTTGATAAGGCATTATTATTACTCTCAGGGACTGAAGATGTAAGTCTGCTGTTGCTTGGCAATATTTATGCATTGCAAGTACAATCTAAGTATAACTGAGGTGCTTATAAAACTCCTCATCTATAGCAATGCCAAAGTGGGTCTCTTTTACCATTATTAATTTAGCCTGGCTAATAGTGCAAACACTTGTGCAAAGATAAACCACATCTGCTCTGCTTTTTACCTGCTGCATTTAGGATGTAAATGTATTCTGATGCTTTTTTATTTCATTTTTAACTCTTAAAAAATTCCAAACCAACCAACCAACCAACCAACCAAAGAAAAAAATCACAGGAAACATTCTTCCTAAAAGTACTTGGATAGCAACGGTCATTTATTTATGGGTGAAAGGGTTTTCACAATTCAGTGAGTAAATTGGCACTCACTGCACATTTGATATGTTGGACATTTATTCTGGCTCCGTGAGGCCAAGTTATTATGAATGTAGATGTATTTTTACCATTTTTAGATGTATTTTATAAATTTATGGCCTGCATCCTCTAATGAGGAGAGGAGGAGGAACTCTGGTGTTCCCATTCAGTGGGGGATTCCAGGTAAGCTGAAGAATCTTTACTGATGCAGCCCCTAATATTTGAGCTAATGTGCTTAAAACTGAATATAATGAAACTCTTCTAACTGAAGCTTTGGTGCAGGGTGTGCTGTTACCTCTTTCCATGTTTTCAGGATCCAATGTAAAATTCCTGATCCATATAAAAAATGTCATTGTAGTCAGTGCATTACTTGTTTAAATAATCATGTAACTGACTGATAGTTACAAGATTAATCTAGATATTCAACAATCTAGAAAAAAAAGAAAAGCACCTTGAAAACTGTTTTAAGTGTTCCAGGATCTGACTATTTGTTTTAAACTAATTTGTCTCATCTGACTGGGAATGCAAAGCCCTTGGAGCCAAGAAACCCAACCCAATGAGCTGCCAGCTTCATTAATATTCTCAGGAAAGGGAAATTATCAGTGTGGAAAAAACAGAAGAATGTTTCAAAGTAATTCTCTCAGTGAGCACGGCCACACACCACCCCAGCCCTGCACACAGCAGTGATGGAAGTTGTTTTGCTCAGGGCAGTGTGAGTGAATGGCCTTTGTCAGGATGAGATACATCCAGGGAGGGTCACAGACCTGTTTGTGTGAAGGGTGGTTCAGTGCAGCTCATAATGAGGCTCTGTCCTCTGACAACAAAAGCAAAGCCATGAATTTTACCAGTAGGTTTATCTTCAAGACCTAAAAGCAGTGGAAGCAGCTAAATGCCTCTTTGAAGTCTTGATCCTGCTTACCATGGACACAGCAAATGTTTTCATGTAGGAGGTAACATGTAGAGTTTTTGTGTTTGAAGCATTGTTTGCAAAACATTTTTTGAGGTTTTGATTTGTAAAAGCCAATCCAGTTTCGGTTAAAATTACCTGGTTTTGAGATGTTAAATTTAAAAAAAAAGAAACAACACAAGCATACTCATAAAACCCCGAAACACAACAGTCCATGAACATATAAAGCAAAGTGCAGCTGTGTCATAAAAGCAGAAAAGGAACCATTGCAGAACAAAAATGTATAAAAAATAATTAACATGGAATGAAAGTTTAAATATACAAGTTCAGAAACCAATTTTAATGCAAACCTAAGCTCTGCTTTGTAGTTTGCATAAAAGCAGGGTACTAATGTCTCTGCAGATCACATTTTAGTTCTCTCATATCCAGTTGAGAATAAAGTATCAACTCTGTAATTACAAACAGCACAGACAGGGTATGTTCTTTCACGGAGATGACTCACTTTTAGAATTAAGTTACACAGATTTACAACAATAAGATCTGAAAATGGAAAGAAGGACAATTTAATTGCATCAGCAACAGCAAAAATAAAATCTTAGTGATAATGAGAGATAGTGTTGGAAGTAGTAATAAGTTCCAGTTGCACTCTCACATGCACTGCTGACAGTAATTTGTTTAGCTCCTTAAAATGGTTCTCAGAGTTTAGATAGGAAGGCTTTTGGTTATTATGCTAAACACAGTTGTGTGGTCACCCAATTGTGTTTGAGTCTGACATGGCTGAGTCAGATAATTGCCAGATATTGCTTTACTGATTCTGTTTCAAGGCACTAGAACAAACATTCTCACAAATAGCACAGCACCATGGTTAACATAATGCTGATGGAATTTACCTTTGTGTTTTGACAGATCATTTTCTCACTGCAGTTTAACAGAAGGTTTTATTAAAAACAGAAGCAGCTACTGATCAGATAGCACAGACAGCACAACGCTGCTTTTAGCTTTGGAGCTCAAAGGAGATTTGGAATGCTGGTGATCATTAGTTGTATTTTTTCCAACAACTTTTTTAATAGAAAATTATTAATGCTCAAAAATATGTTTAAAATACCACATCTAAAAATTACAGATTTAGACATGTCTAATGGGACATCAGATTTCTTGTTATTACTTAAGTGCCATCTGCTGACAAGAAGCAGCAGTGGATGGATCTCTGACTTCTTCAGAGTGCAAGGGCTCCCTTGCCAAGGGCAAGCAGCAGCCAGGTTAATCTATTTCCATCATGTTGCAGGTGTGTGTCAGCACATAACTGAGGCCTGGCAGTGCAGCTGGTTGTGCTTTAGGTAATACCTGGATAACAGGGACTACCTGCAGTGTGCATTCTTTTTTAAGTACTCACTGGTAATTGTTAGTTGTTAACATGGACCTCTTATGTTCCTCCTGTGCCCGCTCGTTCACCCTGGCAGTGTAGGACTCTTAGAAAAGTCACAGCAATTTTTAACATTATAACAACCCATTCAATGAAGGAGGAGGGAAAAGCATCAGCAAAAACATCACAGATTTATGTGTTTGTAGTAAAAAACCCTAGTATTGGGACTGGCACCATCAGAAAATCCTACAGACCTCTCATCTTTTTGAGGGACAAGTTTCAGAGCCAAGACAGAGCTGAAATATTCTGTGTAGGCTCCCTGCAGTATCAGGAGTTCAGGTGTCACCAGTAGCATTCATACTTTTCACATTAGAAATACTTTTCACTGGACAGTCTCAAAGGGCCTCACAGGTATTAATGAATCCTCACAGCATTGCACGGGGTGTTATCTCCACTGCACAGACAGAGAAGGTGAGACACAGAGAAGGTAAGTAGTTACCAAGATAACCCTGAGTCATGGTCATTGTCTGAAGTGGGAGAAAGTCCAGCCTCTCCTTTCCATGAATGTTAGGTATTTGTTTAAATATTATCTAGAAAAATTAAGTTGTGAAAAGCTTATCACATACATTAAAATCACACTGGCTTATAAGATGTTATTTATTTTTTTACTGAGTCTTTTTTTTTCCCTTTTTCTGCCTATGTTTCTATGACAGAAAATTCTCTTTTACATCCTGTCAGTCTCTTTATCACTTTCTCATGAACCTTTATTTTGCTTTCTTATTTTTGGCTTCAGGCTCTTCCCTAGCTACCTTGAGACTGTGATAAAAGACATCCTGGCTCCTAATCTGCAGTGGCATGCTGGAAGAACAGCAGCTGCCATCCGTGCTACAGCTGTATTGTGCCTTTGGGCTCTCATCCACTGTGAAATGCTTTCACCAAAAGAGGTAAATTCTCTCTTTCTCATCCTTTGAAATCTTAGGCAGGAAAACAAAATAAATACAAGGGGGAAAAAAAAGAATAAATCCTTAGGGTAAGTAATATTTTCAGAAGGACATACAGTTTTCCTAATAAAATTCATTAATTGCAATTGAATGTTAATGACTGAAACAATCAGTAGTGGAGGGATGATGACGTCCTGATCAGAGACCTGAGGCCAGCAAAATGCTGAGCTGTAAAACTGACAAGCATCAAATTTTGTGGATGTTTTTTTCTGACAGAACATCAGTTCTGTAGCACAAGATTCTGACCCCTAGGAACACAACAGTTTGGGTACTTGACATGATTGGACCTGCAGGCAGAGCCTGTGCAGCAGCACTGGAGCCAGCCAGGACGTGCTGGGGTGTCACGTGGCAGAGACAAGTTCTCTGGTTGCCTTGGAGCCCACAGGTCCATTTAGGGAAAAAAAATAACATCTAAAGATTCTAAGAAACAGCAGGAGGACTTGAGAGGGAACATGAAGAGTATCTGTAGAAAGTGGAGAGCTAACAAGGAGTACGCTTAGAGAAGTCACTCTCTCACCAGTGATTAAGGATTAATTGAATCTGAGGGGAGTTTGAAGCTTCTTCGCTGAAAAAAGTAAATTATTCACTGGAAATATGTTAAATATAAGGGCAATTTTTAAAAAATAAATTGAATTAAAATGTTATTAAATGTTCACAGTGTTAATTGTCTTATAACAGACCTTAATTGAACAAAGTGCTTAAACACACAAAAGTGGTTGAGTTCACACATACAAAAACGTTGATATCAGAGACTATTGTTCTAGCTGAACATTTTTTTCTGAATCGGTGCCTTAATGCCTATTTCGCATTAATGGACGATGTGAAATGCACGGAATAAAGTCAAATTCCGAACCTCCCAACACATCCCAGCCCGGTGCTTCCTGTCGGAGTCAGAGCGCCATCTCCTGGTACCTGTGCGGAACCCTCGGCTCCGCCTTGCTTCAAGGTTGGACAATTTTTGGAGTTTTTTTTAAAGGCGAGTGAGTTTTAAAGCTTTTGCAAGCTTGAACATACATATGAGTTACATCAAACTCATCTGCTTGTGTACTGAGTGTTCATGAGCTGGGTGATGGACTGGTGGATTTTCATTTTCCAAGCTAACGTAGAGGCAAAATTAGAGCTCTGTAACTTCTGGGATTTTCAGGGTAACATTTATATTAATTTTTTAACTTAAGCAAACCAGTATCTGGCAGAGCTAAGGGTAAGTGCTGTAACACTAAGCATATCTTTTCTATGCTTTTCCTATTAACTCTAGATCTTAAAAGTGAAAGATGAGCTGATGCCCCAAATTATTGCCTCCATGGATGAAGACTCTAAAATTACTCGACTGATGGCTTGTCGTATTGTTGATGTTTTTCTGAAAGTCTGTGGGAGGCAGTTTGATGCAGATAAATTTAAGAACACTTACACAGGTATGTGCAAAGGTTTAGTAGACTTGGGGTGAGGGCATTGTTGGGTTGGTTTGTTTGTTTGTTTGTTTGTTTTACTCAAGATCTTAGTGCTGAAGAATTACATTTTGCTGTTTTTACCTGAAGTACCACAGTTTGCTCAACTTCTAAGGGTTCGGCAGAACCGAGCAGTGTTCCCAACGTCATTATCCCTCAGGCCACTAGGTGGAACTTCACTCAATACTTTGGTTTGTGCAGAGCTTGCCAGTAGCTCATCTGCATTGCTTCGGAGTTTGGATTATGTTGAAATAATGTGCTAAGTATAGTGAGAGCAGAACAGTACTGCAGTGTGTAAATGGAAGTCACATTGTTCTCCGTGCTGTGTTTGAGAGCCAAGAGCAAACCATTTCAGTGTACCATAAATAGACCTGAATAGGCAGTGGGTTGGGGTTTTGTCTAAAAAAAAGGCCAAAGAAGAAAACCCTAATCTAGAGTGCTGTATTGTCAGTTAGAGCTAGAAGCTGTAATGCTTCTTAGGATGAAGTTTAAGTGCTAAACCATGAATCAGGAGAAGTACAGACTATGCTTTGTACCAGGATTTATGTTCTTATATATACAAATAAATTGGGCTTTCCCTAACTCAGCATCTTAACAAGTGACACTTTTTCTTACATGGCACACTACAAACGTTTTTATTTTGGAGAAATACATGATCAGATAATTGTCAAAGTATGTATGTCTTTGCATCTTGCATATTCAGGTAGTCTGCAGTGCAGTCATTCACTGAAATGGTAATATTTAATTATTTAATCATTTAAATAATTCAAATTATTTAATAATTTAATTAGTATCTAATTAATAGAAATGCTGTGCTTTACAGAGCATAGAAATACTTAAATTCTGTAGTTCTGTAAAGCATGAATAGACATCCATAGTACCTTGTTAGAAGGAGTGCTAGATAATGTTCAATTAATCTAAATACTTCTGTATATGCCTTTTATTAAATTTTGGACAACATAAGCCAATAACAGTGAATGAAGAGCTTTTAGGAACAGTGCTACATGTATTTGTTATATTCAAAAGGCAGAAATACATCATAAATGCAACAATAATTTGAATGTTGACAGAATACATTTGTTTTTCCACATGCAAAAGCCAGCTCCTCTGTTCACAGAGCATTTTGGTTATTTATATGCTCCTTTTCAGAGGTTTTAAAGCGTCTGGATGATGCCTCGTGTGATGTCCGACTGGCAGCTGCTCACACCTTGGCTAATTGGTTTAAGTGCTTAAAGGACAGTGATGTGAAATCCTCAATGGAAGGTCATGTTGAGTTTCTGTACCAAGAACTCTTGATACATCTCGATGACCCAGATGAAAATCTCCAAAAAGCAGTCCTAGGTAAGAATTTCAGTCATGTGTATTTTTAACAATGTTCTTTAAATGATCATTTTGAGTGTTCATGAAAGCAGCACATACAGGTAGAGGATGATCCTGCCAGGCTGGAGGTTTCCTTTGGGTTTCAGTGGACATGAGCTCTGACCTTTTACCTGTGTGCAGAGTGGAATGCTTTGCCCAGTGTTCCCCAGGGGAAGTAGCAGGGCAGCTGAACTACCAGAGACTTTACAGATGGTAAACAGGATATGGAGCACAGAGCCCAACCACTGCAGGGTGTGACCATATCCCAGCCTGCTGGAGGGGCTCTCTGGAATTTCTTAGTGTAGCAGCCTGTGTGCAAGAACATAAATGTCAAAATACAGACCTCAGCAAATGGGGGAGGGAGGAATTGTGTTGTCATCACTGCATCACTTGTAGAACAATTTCCAGGTTTGCTTTCAGCTACTTTGAGGGAACTTGGGTAGAGAAACACAGAGCAGCTACTGATTTATAAAACATACTTTTGTCTTACAGAAGTTTTAAAGGAAGGAAGCATTTTATATCCAGATGTGCTGGTGAGAGAAATTGAAGGGGTTGTACACAAGCATCAAACACCGATCTATTGCAATCAGCTGCTACATCACATTCAGTCAGCCAGGGAATCAGCTTTATGAACCACTGCTGAGATTCTGTTTAGGAAACTGATGTGAAATCTGTATGACCTGGATTGTTTTTGTATTTTTGTTTGTTTAAGAAAGGCTGAGCTGAAAATAGATTGTTTTTTCTTTGTAAATTCACTGTTGGCTCATTTAAAAGTGAAATTGGCACAATTCTGTGTTCTTTGCAGTTTGAACAGTTCTTTGTATTTCCTAGCAATAAAACAATGTTTTAATTCACTTTGCATTGGTTTGTCAGATACAAGGTTTAAAGGAGGAATGTTTTTTCAGGAATTTAATTTTTAGATTATTGAACAATGTCATGGGTTACTAATGTAATACAGCAAGGATCCAGTCTCTCAAAAAGCACTTCAAACTGGGTAAAAGTAGACTTCACAGAATCAGGTCCGTGACGACCAGTTTTATTAGGAGGAAAAAAAAGCAGCCAAACTTCTCTTGCATAATGCAGCAAAGAGTATAATGTTTTGAATATTCATATTTATGCTGGTATAAGAGAGACATAGTAGGTGGCACTAAAAGATTAGTTTTTATTGTTATTGTATTACATTTCATGACTGAGAGTAAAGCTAAATTTTTTAAATTAAGGTTTATACATGGGAAGAAATGTGCTGTTTTGTCATTTAGATTAACAGTATTTATATTTTTGTACTAAATCTATCACATTTGCAGTTTTTATGTTTATACCGTTGTGCCTTGGAAAGCAAGAAATGTTTGTTTGCATATTGCTCTGAAATTAAATTCTGTGACTTTAGGTTAAAGCTTGATTTGTTTGGGGTTTTCTTCAATAGCTTTGTAGTGTATAAGTTTTGGTGTCATCTTCTATTCTTAGCTGTGTAGTAAAATAAGAGAGCTCCTAGATGCTTGTCTTGCCATTGTGGGGTAGTGTGCTGTTTATTTTTTGCACACACAAATCATGGAAAATCAGGATTCTGATGCGGGTTTTTTAAACTATCTGTATTACAGACAGAAAGTACTCTTTGGCTTCTAATTCCCAAGTGCCTTGGCTCTGTGTCAAGTCTAAAAACAGACTCCGTGGGGGTTGTTCATACTCCTTATGCTGTAGGAAGTGCTCATGGTTGTTTGTCCATCTGACCTCACTTTACCTTTTCAGGCCTGTGACATAATTGTTAACCAGCCCATGATCTGTGTACAGCAATGTCTATTTCCTTCCCAAAGGAACATTTGAGACAGATCACACATGCAAGACAAGTTTTATTCCTAGCTTAAAGGCAAAGTCAAACTTCTGGCCACTTCACAAAATACTGGGTTGCTTTGAAAATTCTCCAAAAAGGGACAATAATACTAATGATACAGAATAGTTGATGAGTTTCTTACGGATCCAAAAGCTATTGTGCATTCCTGTAGAATAGGATACTCATTTTAGATCCTTTGTACTGTCTTTGAAGTTGAGTTTTCTTCTAATGAAAAGCCAAAGTACAGCTGTTCCTGTACTGAGCAGCATTTTAATTGACTAAAAACTATTAACTATTTAACTCACTGTATGTGGAGAGGCAGCTAAAATTCTTACAAGGCGCAATGTGAGTGAAGTAAAAATCCCTAGAAAACACTAAGTAGAGTGAAGAGGTTGTGGAGTCTCCAGCCTTGGAGGTATTCAAAATCTGACTTAGTACAGCCCTGGGAAACCTATTCTGCCTGAGCCTGTTGGGCAGGAGTGGGACTACATACAGCATCTCCAGGGGCCTCTTCCAGCCTAAACTATTCTGTGGTTCCATGAAATTGTTTCCTTAGTCTAATCAATTATTAAAAAGCCAATTAAATTGGACTGGAAATAGACTCTGTAACTATCCTAGCAGAGACCTTGTTCTCAAAATAGTCTCTCAAAGCACTGCAGAGCAGCAGGTTCCTCCAATACAACCTAAAGTTTCACTTCAGCAGCAAGAACCCAGTTCTTATGGTAAAGTTCTCTTGAAAGTCCCCCAAATAAATCCTACTTAATGACACTACTACAGGCATGATATTTTTAGCTTCTTATGTTGACAAAATTTAGGTTCTTTACCACTGACTAGCAGCCTCATGATAGTTGCAGTACAAATGTTGGTCAAGTGCTTTTAATTACTCTTGTGATCTAAAGAAGAGATGTTTGCAAACCCAACTTCAAATGTGGAATGAGAGAAGAGAACATTCTTGGTTGACGTGGAATCTAGTCAAAGTTTTTCAAGATGTTCTAAAGCTGGCACACAAATAGTAAGAGCTGAAGTATTTATCAAGCTTGATATCTTCAGCAGGCTGGGAACTTTTTTTCTCCATATGCTGAGCATTTTGTTATCTTTCAGAGCAGTCCGTTGTGGGATGCCTCACAAAGAAAAATCTCCACATCATCCAACAAAGCAACTTTTTCTTCAGAGCCAGGAGAGCTTGTTGAAAGGAATATTCTAATAGTCCTACTAGAGACATGCTAAACACCACCTTGATCTTGTTTGTGTGTGTGTGACAAACTGGGGAACTGCCACTATGTCCTTTTATTAGAAGGTCTTCTGGATGTAGAACTTGACCATGTGCTAACCCTGCTTGTAGTTAACCATACTTCAACTTATATAACCCAAATTTATTAAATCCCTTTACAAAAATGTACTGTTATTGAGTCTCCTGTGGATGGTGTATGAGTCTGGATTTTAAAGTAATTTTCTTTGAGACTCAACTTTCCAGCTTCAACCTTTTACTGGATCAGTAGGAACTCAATTAAAATGTTTTGGGGGTTTCTTTCCTTGTCAGATCAGCTCTTATATTTTCTAGATTCAGTTAGTGCTCGTTATGGAACGTCACTAGCACCATATGCATTACATAACTTTTAAGCATGGACAATTTTGGGGGGCAGAGCTGTTATCTCAAACTTTCAGGCGCTTTAGATAAGCAGCCTTTAGCCCTGCCCTTCCTGTGACGAGCAGTTGTGCCTCTGTCTTCGTCGTTGTAAGCCAGAAGACCTGTTGTGGAGGATCCTGGGACTCGGATTTTTAGAAAAACAAATGTTTTTAGGTAAGTGCATGCATTTGTCTAACTGAATATAGAATCTTTTACACATTTGTTAGCTATCTTAAAGAGATTCAATTAATTAGACATTGAGAGGGCAGTGACAAATGAGATACCTAAACATTGAGACAAGGTATACATCAGAGAGCATTTTTAGGAGAGGCTGGTGGTGAAGTATGTTCCAGATCCATCCACTTCTCATCTGTGTGGGTCCATACAGGCAATGTGCAGACTGCCACAGGAATGCTCTGGCAGATTGCAGACACTCTGCAGGTGTCCGGCCCTGCAGGGTCATGTGAGCCCACGGGGAAGGTGCACTAATGCACCTCTCTGCTTGTGTCAGCAGCCTGTGCCCAGGGACTGACCTCCAGCTATATCTGCAAAGTTATTGTAGGCTCTAATAACGTATCACAGCTCTAATCTAATCTCTACACAGAGAAATTCAGCTATTAAGATATAATAAGTTAAACCTGGCAGTTACCAGAAACAACAAGTATAGTCCATAGTACAGTTTTACTACATAGTACTATGATAAAACAATGCAGTTATTGTACAGTAAAACCATGATAGGTATTTATATCATTATGGTAGAAGTTATTTTATTTATTTTTTAGAAATAAATTATACTATAATAGTTCTATATGTAGAGGTTAGAGTTGTGATGGGCTGTTGCGCAGGCTTTAACTTGCTTGGGGGAAACCCCTTGTCTGCACCACACAAACATACCAGAGCACTGCCCCAAATATAAAGTCACATCTTGGCTTTGGAAAGCCAACTGCTAGCTTGAGAGCAGCCAAGTTTCTGTTACATTTGCAGAATCTGTGTTAGGATGCCTGCATGGGAAGGTGAGCAGGAAGGTGTTGGCTAGAAGAGTGGATCAGAGCTGATCCTGCTGGATACATCATGGACTGCTCTGTGTCTCAGCCCTTCATGGTGGAGCTCCAACCATGTTTTAAAAAGAGAGAAAGAAAAATAAAGGACAAAATCATCATTATTAGGCAGCTGAAGGATCAACAAAAATTACAGTTAACAAGCTTGTGTCCATTTACTGGGATCAATCCCCCAGAGAAGCAGGAGCTGAGCTGAAGCAGCAGATGAGAGCTGTGAGGAGAACGGCTGCTCTGCCGGCCTGCCTTGGGTGTAATCGGCTTTTCTTGTTAATGTCTGAAATCCCCTGTAAGTCAGGGCCACAGAGATCTAGTGGCAAAACTGATCTGAAGTGCTCTGCATCCCCCTTCACCTGATAACCCAACTGCTCCGGATGGAGCACCCACTGCCTTTGGCTGACAGGTGTAGGAAAAGGGCCCAGGGGAGCTTGATCATAAAGGCATGCAGATGGCGAGAAACCTTTTCTTTAATGAGCAAGAAATCAGATTTCCAGATATTTTAGGTGATTTTCATATTACTACATATATATGATGATCTCCCCAGCCGTGGACACAAAGGTCAGCACTCCCACACTGTGCAGCAGCATGCCATGCCCAGTACTACCAGTCAGAAACACCTTGCTGCACTGGTTTCTGCCACACTGAGTCTGTACCTTCAATCACTGTGGGGATATGCCCCTTTTGATAGCAAGGACCAGAATGTGGAGCAGAACAGGTTTGCTAGGTGTGACTGCTGGAGTGCACTGGGAATGGGAATCTTAGTGGGAAGGGAGCAATAATGTGGGAATCACAGAGAGAAGGAAAGGGAAGGTAGAACTAGAGAAATGTGGTCCTTGGATTGGTTTGGCCTTGTATTGCGTTTTCCCATACCTGGTGTCAGTTCAGAAAGCTTATTTCCTTTAAATTCTTAACTTCCCTCCACAATGTTAAAACTGGCACATTTTTAATATGATCAATTTTTATTCTTACTGACCATTTTTCTATACACTTCAGCTTAGCCAATAAAATTGTCAGCCCACTTTACATTCAGAACTTGTTAGATGCTGAGAAATCTTGAAAGAATTTTTGTTTGTCTCAGAGCAGTTTCTTCTGAAATGTGAAAAAATTAACTCCCTGTATGTACCAGCTTCTTTTAACAAAACCGGGACATCTGACCAAGTTTCCCTTAAACCCTGGAAACTTAAAAAAAGCTCTATTGCTTCTCATAGCTGAGGAGTGGAGGGAAAACTGAGCTTTAGCCATCATCCTCCATCCAGCCTCTTGGCCTGGTTGTGATGGAAAAACAACTGCTCAGGACAAGTCAGAGCAGCCCGGGAAGCTGGAGCAGCACCCTGGGAGAATGGAACAACATGCTTTGTCCTGCCGGAGCTGAGTGCTGCCTGCCCTGCCTGGGCTCCAGGGAAACAGGGTGGGAAACATCCCGGAGAGGGCCTGGCCTCACACCACCAAGGAATTTCGAATTTCAGGGGGATTTAAACTAAGAGGCGGTTTTGCCCTGAGTATCTTAAGCCTTTAAATATTATCTACTCTTAAGACAAGAAAACAGGTGTGGAGTAAGTACAGAAAGAGGAGGAGTGGCCAGAAAACTGATTCTGCAAAATACTCAGCCTTATACAGGGAGGAGGTGACTGGTGCGAGGCTGCACATCTGACCAAACCAGGCACTGGCTTCCAAGTGTCACTGGGGTCAGCTCAACTTTGGCTGCAGCATCTTAAAACTGTCACATAGTTGGAGCAAAGCACTTCTCAAAGAAACAGTAATTGCCCAAAATCAGTGCTGCATCAATATCAGCTAATGCCTTAAGTGAATGTGTTTATCTTGCATTTTCTGTTTCTTAAGGATTAGCTGCCTCCTCTCATTTTGTATCCAAACATTTGGATTATTTGATAATTACACATTTATTAGCCAGTCTTTCACAGCAAGCTGAGTCATTTCTCTTGCACACACAAGTAAATAACAATTTATGCCCTAGTTAGCCTTTCCCAAGTGACACATTCCCTATTCTATTCTGACATTGCACCGTCCCTGCCTACAGCTGGGCCCGCAAGAGAACTGTGGACTGGGGGAGACTGAGGGCTTAACAAAATGTCACTCAGGCACAGGCTCCACATTGAATGTATTTGCATACGTTTCCCAAGTGTTTGAACAATGGGGCTTGTTTCCTCTCTACCAAGAGCCAGTCCCATTCCTGGAAGTGTTCAAGGCCAGGCTGGACAGGGCTTGGAGGAACCTGGTGTAGTGGGAGGTGTCCCATTGCAGGGGAGTTGGAAGTAGATAGGCTCAAAGCTCAGTTCCAGCCCCAACCGTTCTTTGATTTCTTTTCCGTGTGGCTGTCCGGAGGTTTCTGTAGCCCGATGTCGGCGTGGGTGAGACTCGGCTGGGCACCGCACGGAGCCGAAGCGCTTCAGTCCCACCGAGTGGCCGGGTGCGCTGTGCCAGAGCCAAAGTCTTAGCGGAGCGAATCAAAGGGAAAGAAAATCCCAAAAAGGCAGGGTAGGAAGGAAACAGAGGAAACACTGGGAGGGAAAGTCAGTGAGTCAAACAATAGAGGCCGGAGTGAAAATCTGCGTGTTGTCTCCTCGCCTCTCCATTGCTCGTTCCAGAGGCTCCCACAGCTCCATTTTGCGGAGGGGGAAGGCGAGGCAGGAGGCAGCCGGGCTGCGGCCGCTGGCGGGGGCAAACCCCGAGCGGGGCCCGAGGAGGAGGCGGCGGTGGCGGAGGCGGAGCAGGAGCCCCGTGCCCGTGTGTGAGGGGCCGCGCGGGGCGGGCGCTGAGGGGGCGCTGCCGGCACGCGCCGCGCGGGCGGGGCGGGGGCTCCCGGCGGCCTCGGCAAAGCGGGCGGGGCCCGGACAATCTCAGCCGCCGCCGCCGCCGCCGCCGCCGGCTCTGCCTTTCCCTCCCTGCACCGGCACCAGGTAACCCCCGCCACGGCTCTCCCCGTCGCGCAGGGCCGGGCCGCGCTCCCCCGCCCGCCCCCGGAGCGCGGGGCTGGAGGCGGCGGGGCTCAGCCCGCCCCGGCCGTTGCCAGCCGCCCGTCCCCCGCCCGCGCTCACCCGTCCCCCGCCCGCCCCGGCCCGCCCGCCGCCGCTTCCCGCCGGGCCGGGGCCGCGTGTGGCGGCCGCCCGCCCGCGTGGGAGCCCCCGGGGCGCGGTGTCTCGGGTCTGCGGCCTCCCCCGAGCTGGGGATCGGCGTCCCCGGCTCGGGCAGCGGCGCAGGGGAGGCAGCGGCTCGTGAGGCGCTGCGGGCTGGAGTCGTAGGGCAGGCGCTGACCCCTGGTTAGCCCGCCTGGAGTTCTGTAGGTCGGCGCTGTTCGCTGGGAGGAGAGAGAAACCTCAGCTGCCCGGGTCCCTCTGGGCCTGGCACCTGGAGGGTTTCCTTGTCAGGAGAAACTATAACCTGCAGCTTTCCACCCTGGTTGTGAAAGAGCTGATAAGTGCGCGGTGGTGCCGGCGCTCGCCGCAGCTGCCGAGCCTTGGTGCAAAGGTAACGTGCTGTGATGGGTGTTGTGCTCTGCTCTGGGTAGCACAGGTAGACAAACCTGCCCTCGCTGTCCCCCGGCTGTCACCTCAGGGCAGCTGCTTCTGTGCGGAAAGTGTTGTTCAACAGACGGGTTTACTGTAGAAGAGTTTGGCATCCCTCGCCGAGTGAGTGACTGCTCGTGTTTTTACAGCAAAATGTGCTATTTTAGTGCTCTGCTCGTTTTGAGCTGGTAGTGCTGAGTTCCTCATGCCGTGTTCACGTTTGGCTGCTCTTCAGTGACCGCAGGGGTAGAAGTGTCAGAAACACTGGAGACAGCACCTGTTTTCTGACAGTTCTAGTAAAAGTATTTGTTTTGCCTTATTTTATGTTCCTTATTTTACTTTGCCTTATTTAACGTTATATTAAGTTAAAATATATTTTTAAAATATATTGTTTATAATATGTTATAGGGAAAGTAGATATTAGCCAGAAAATTCCGGGTTTCTGCAGCATTTGCAGGCCCCCCATCCCACCATCTAGTTTTCAGTTTAACATTACGCAAGAAGGAAGTTAAATATTTGCTAATTTTTTTAATGTTTCTGTTTCAGTGC
The DNA here is from genome assembly GCA_014706295.1 of Lycocorax pyrrhopterus obiensis. Taxonomy (NCBI): domain Eukaryota; kingdom Metazoa; phylum Chordata; class Aves; order Passeriformes; family Paradisaeidae; genus Lycocorax; species Lycocorax pyrrhopterus. The sequence continues at coordinate 3,656,612 of JACSVZ010000012.1, forward strand.
TTTGCAACTGGCTGTTCCAGGATAATGCTTCTGTTGGATTTCCCAGTGAATCTTAATGTCTAATTCTTGCTTTTACATATGGGTCTGAATTACTACTTGCTGATTTTCATAGCAGTGTTGTGGAAGTGAGTTTCAGGGTGTTTTTGTCGTGAGCGAGCTGGACTGAGGGTTTTATGGACAAGCTTAGCAGGCTTTTTACATTGATCTATTAGTAAATGTGGTGGTGTATAGATATCCTTAAATCTGCGGTGCTTGACTGGCGTGTGATTTGGTGATTATAAGTTGTGGACGCTTAGGCATTCAGGTGTTGGTTATAAAGAGTAAGATGTCGGGGTTTGATTTGATAGCCAACACTGGGGGTGTTTAATCGGGCAGGTGAAGCGTTTCAGGAGCGTGACGGGCGAGGTAAAACACGCCTTTTGTTGTGTGCCGGGGGGCTGGAGGGATGCGGAGCCGCTGCCGGAGCCGCAGGGGTTAAGGCGGTGGGGTCGGCCGGGCCGCCGCCTCCAGTGAATTCAAACTGGGCGAGTGACGGGGAGCGTGGGGGCCGGGCCGGCTGCCGCGGGCTTTGTTGGGGCCGGGAGCCATTTTGGGCTCCATGGCACGGCGTGTGCCGCCCGCCGGGGAGCGCGCCCTGAGCCCGGGCCGCGGCGGATGGCGGAGGAGCGGAGCGCGGCGCTCGGGCTGCGGGGGCGCGGGGCCCGGCCAGGCCCCGGCGCGGCGTGTGCGAGAGGGCCCGAGCGGCCCGGGCTCTGAAATGGTGTGCTGGCGGCGGGGCCCTGTGTGTAAACAGTGAGCAGGCACGCTGGTCGTTTCACCGTGGCTGAATGTGTGGCTGGTTTTTGTCAGCCTCCCCTTTTAAAAAGCGTTTCAAGAGGTACAGAATGTGAATGTGCAGTATGGCTGCTTTGTGATGAGCCTGGGTTTTGTTGTTAGTGCTGTAGTTTGACACCTGTGCTCGGGGATCTGTGCCATAATGCTCAATGGTAATATCTAGTGTAAAATATCAATTTTATTACTTGGGGTTTTCTTGTTTGTTTGCTTTTGGGTTGCTCTTTTAAATGAATGATAATGTTTTATGAATGTGTGTTTTAATAAAATGTTGATTTAGCTTGGAGCTCTTTGCTCTTCAGCCTGTTTAAACTGGTACTTAACTTGCTATGGTGAAACATCCTTTGTGGAGTGTATTTACTTAGGAATTTGTCTTCTTTAACCAAAAATAGCCATTTTATTGGTTTTTCTGAATAATAGAAGAAAATAAAAATTGAAATTACAAGTAAAAAATGGCTTGCTCTCAGGAACTGATGGAGTTACATGCTCCAGTTTCATTGTTATTGGTAGTTTGCCTAAATCTGTTTAGTATTTTTGACATTAAATGTGTTAAGTCATAGTGACTTAAACTTACTTGGCTTTAAAATGTAAGGATAGTAGAGGTTCTATTTGAAGTAGTACTACCAATATCTAAGACTTTAATTGTATCATTTTTTGTCCCTTGTAACATAAAAAATAAGACATGCTGTCTTGGGAATTTTCTCATTTTCTAACAGACTTTGGTGAATATTTCTGCTCTGCCAGGGTCCTTTTTGTGAAATGACAATTTACCACTTCCTTTGTCTCAAAGGGTTTTCATGAGGAACTGCCTGGACAGCATGTTTGTAAAAGTCTGTGTACCCCAAAAGCCCTAAGTGAGGGTTTGTGTCTGTCCCTGTAAGGTGCTTGTAGTGCATGGTCAGTGTTTGGTGCTGCTCCCCCTGCCTTGTGATGCTTCTGTGCGTAAAGGCCACTCGTAGAGCATCTCATCACCTTCCCTGGAAGCCAGGAAGTTTGCTGCTGTGGTACTAGGATTTTGTTGAGACTGACTGGTTGTGAAAGTGACTGTCTGACAGGCTTTTGAGATAGTGGTGCAGCCTCACATCACTCAGAAGCTCCAGAGTCCTTTGGAGACAGCCAAGGGCCTTGTGTGAAGGTAAATTCTGCTGCACTGATTACAGGAGTCCCTGAGCTTCCTTGTGTTCTGACAGAGTCACAATCTGTCTTCTCCTGCCCTTCTGGTGTGCTGGTATATTGTAACACAGATTCAGTTTAATTGCAAGGGAGAGATAATACTTAGGATGACTGTTTTGTCTGCTTCCCAAAAAAAAGCAAATAATCCAGCTGTCTCCTCTGCAGGAACACGGAAGTTGGCTTGTAAGCTGAGGCCCACATAGTGTCCTCTCGCACTCCAGCAGAGCTGTGTGCTTCCCTTTAATTGACTGTGAGCTGTCTTATAAAAGTATTCTTATTACTTGGGGGTTTCACATAAATACATGCTTGGTTCTTGCACTGTACGTCCCTTGGTATTAGAAATAAATGTTTATTGGCTTCTAGAAAAGGGAAAAAGGCTATTTTGGAGTTTGGGCCTGGTAATCCTTGCAACAAAGCTGATACTAAAAGGCTACATGAAACTGAGTCCACACAGATGTATGGTACATAAAACAGAAAGGTGTTGGGCACCCAGAAGTGTTCAAACTGGGACTAAGTACTGTGTTGACCTCTCAGATTCTCTGCCAAGTTTTGTGATTTAAAATTTTCAAAATATTTTATTAGCATGTCTCTTTCTGTCCCAGTTGTGTGTGAAAGCTTCATAAGTAAGAAGAATGATAATACATGAAAGGTGGAGTGCTGTTAAACATGAGTGAACAGATTAGAGTGAGTCAATGTCCTCCGCCCACCCTGTGTCTGTTTTGTAATAAGGATGTAGAATATTTCTAAATAAATTGGGTTGATCATTTGTTTTGAAGAGGTGGATAACTAAAATTAAGCTGTTGAACTAAAAGTCAGGCTTAAAAAAAATCCAGTTTCATAGTAAATTCTGGATGCCCATTTTTGCATACTGTGGTGGTCATCTCTGAAGATGATTTTCAAATTCCATTTAAGTCAGTTAAGCCTGTTTTGTTGCTTTGAGAAATTGAGTAGAGGTTTCTCCCCTTGAGTCAGAATTAATTTTAGAGCATCAGACAAGCAGTGAATCAAACCAAGCCCCTAAATCTTCTCAGAGTGATTTCTAAGTGTGGTGTTTAGATGGCAAACCTGATATCTTCACTGGAGAGCTCAGTGCTATGAAACCCAGCTATTAATAGACGTACGCATAAGTACCTTCGAGGCTTTGCAGTTAGCACTGCCTTTGTTAAGCACGTATTTTATCTATAACTTAATGATACAATTAAAACCTTATCGAATAAGAAATATTATTTACATTCTAGCATTTGATTTATTCAGAAATCAAGTGAAGAGAGTACTGGTGGTGAAGGGGAAAAAAAGAACAGAGAAGAAACTGAGCCAATGTGTTGTTTTTCAAACTCAGCCGTTGCCCTGCCCATATGGGCAGTGGAGACAGGGAGGAGCTGGGGAGCTACTCAGAGCTCACTGGCATAGCTGAGCTTTCCATGTGGGAAAATATTGCTGGGTGTCAGATGGATTAGCTACCGAGTTGCCAGTTAAAAAACAGGTTTTACGATGAAATGATGTGTGCTAAGCACGCACATCAGCTCCAGCAGAAACTAAGCAAAGTTTTTATATCTTAGGGGCTAAAAATCTTTATTGGGATGAACCAATTCAAACAGATCATCTTTAATCATAGTTTTCAATTTCAGTAGGCATATGTCTGAGAAACCTGTTTTGCTATTCTCTAGTACAAGTGCTCTCTGGTGTTATCAGCATCCCTCGTCTTGAAATTCACTGTATTTCCACCTTCGTTCCTGGGGAGCCGTTGCTCTCTGGTGCCCATTTCCTATGTGCTGAATTGAGCTCCTGTTTGTTGATAAAGTAAGGCAGCAGTTGTTACATATTCCAACAGAATTTGCTGCTCATTCTAGCAAAAGAATGAGACTGCTTTGCTGATACTTCCGCACTACTGATTTAAGCTTCCTGTAAACAAACAACAAATTTATATACAAGTTAGTGAAAGCATTATGGCTCTGGGACAAATGAAGTGAGTGTAGAGGAAGATCACTTAATGGAAATGTGTTCTCTATAATAAAAAAAAAAGTAAACAGCAGGAGACCTTTTTTTTCATTAACCCCACTTTGCGTGGGAGGTGCTTGCATTCAGGAAGCTACGATGCTTAGGCCTGGAAGTTTTAATTTTTTTAAGTCTTCAGTAGTAATGGAAATATCCTCCTGCCTTACTGACCTCAGGATTTGTAGGCTACAGGTGGACTAACTAAGAGCATTTTAATGTTACATGTACAGATTTCTTTTGACCTGCTTTTTGTCCCTATTTCTTATGCATATGTAGCCATACAAATGAAGACTCTTATTTCAGCATAGGAAAGTGCATCTCCAAAATGAGATACTTGTTGATGTTTTGATTATCAAAATTGGCTGGGGATATTTTTACCCTGGTTTAGGTACATCATCACAGTTGTGTAGAATATCTTTTACTGCTGTTGAAACAGGAGCCATAGATAATCTGAAAGTAGGGTTTTGCTTTGGTGACTGTGCAAATCCAGGATAGCCAAATCCATATTTGTTAACCACAAATAAGCTATAATCAAAGAATCTTTTCTATGAAATTAAAAATTTTCTTTGGCTAATAAAACTGAGAAGGGCTGAAGGTTTTTTGCAAATACTTTGAAATTGAAAGTCAAATTGCTCATAGTACCACCCATGCAGTCACCCGTGCAGCTCTGCAAGTTTGTTGATATGGCAACATCAGTTTTTATTTTCTTCCAAAAGCTATAATACCTTTCGAAGACCCCATGGAAAGTTTTACAAATGTTGCTTGAGTGGTTTTGATTTGCTAGTTTTGGCTTTGGGTTTGTTGTTTTTTGGGGGTTTTTTTGGAAGTGGATGGCACTCTGGAAAATGTGCCTAATTCTACCCTATGAGTCACTTTGCAGTTGGTTCTTTTGCCAAGGTGTATATTCAGTGGTTTTAATGACAGGAATAAATTATGTGAAATGAAGGATACTCCCTCGCTGCTTAGTGGATGGTATTCAAAAGTGCTAGAGTAAAATGATTTGACTATATGTAAAAACTTTCTCAAGTTTCATCTGCATTATCCTTAGTTGGTGCACAGAGCAACCTGTGTTTTGCTCAGTGGGCATGCAAAGCAAAACTCACTGTGAAGAGATCTCTGAAACATGGCTACGTAGTTCTTTAGATTTTTATGCTTAGCTTCTTTTGGGGATACCAGCATAAGTTAGTTCCTGTGGAAGTGTTGTAATCTGGTTGTGATAAGAGTTTGGCTCATATTACTGTCATGTTCTAAAGAACCTGGAAATAGCTGAAAATAGAGTATCATATAGAAAGTCGCAGTCAGAAATACCCTGAGCTTCCTGTAGTAATGATAAGGGATATCTGGCAGTAGCAGCAATACCACTCCACTACTGAGAGCTCCACGTTTCTGGTAACAGCTCTTTTATTTCAATGCTTAATAACACAGGCTGAACAGTGCAAGGGCTCCTAGACTGACTTTATGTAATTTTAAGTCATTGCATTACTTTATTTTCACCTTTTACAGTATGATTTGAAACAGTCAACATGGACTTTTCACGTCTACACACGTACACTCCTCCCCAATGTCTGCCAGAGAACACTGGCTATACATATGCACTCAGGTGAGAACCCTTTTCTTCTTGTAGAGAAACTGTCTGTTCTCTGAATGTTGCTTATCCTGGAGAGTTGAGCTTTCATGGTAAGTAGCTGACTTCTTAGAAGAAGTGGGCTTTTTCTAGTCTGGTTTGAAAACAACTGCTGTGTCCTAACTGGAGGAAAGAAAATGTTGAACTAACAGGACAATGACTAAGATAATGACTCAGTGTTTATTAGTTGCTATGAATAACTTGTGTCCGCCTAGTTACAACTGCTGTTGGATTTCTATAAATATGTCCTCAAAATTCTTCGATGTTTTGTGTCTTATAACTTTGGTGTGTGCTTTCTTTTGTGACTTGGGACCACTTTCACTTTAAAGCACGGGTTGATACGCACTCATTGCCACTCGTGTGGGACTTGGCTGGAAGTTACGTATTGATTACTTCTTTTAGCAGAGCTGTTTGTTGGGTGAATGTAAAATCTGTGTTCTAATGAACTTGCTTTTTCTTGTATCCTTTTCTTGTATCTTCTAACGATCTTGTTTTTTCTTCTATCTTTGTATCTGATTGTTTTTCTTAAATCACTTCCGTTTTCTAAAAGCTAACTCTGTAGCGTTTGGTAGTTGTTGTATTATGTATTCAGAACAAGTGTTGTGATGCCTATTTTGAGGTTTTTAGTATTAATATAGCAGATTGTTGCTGTTTTAATCTCTAGAGCTTTTCCTGGTGTTGAGTTATGAGATATATACTTGCTTCAAAATGTATCAGTGAGCCCGAGTTACTGGTTTAGCTAATTTTAAGTTTAAAAAAATGATTGTTCATTAGGATACAGTATGAGATTTGCCTTTCTATTCTCTCTGTATGGCGTTATTATGTATTGTGTATTAAAATACGGTATAAAGATTGGAGAATACTTGGCTACTTGCCAATAAAACAGAAGTTGCCAAAACTGTAGCATTAAGAGATTACTGACTTAATACTCTTCCTTTTGTGTGCTCCAAAACTGTACGTTTCCGTTTTCTGTTGGGGATCATGGCTTTTTTTTTTTAAACTATAGCCTAATGTCAGTAGTGTTGCAAAATGTGACGTGTTATATGTTGCATCAATTGAATTGCAATTTTTCCTGAATTTTACGAAAAACCATTGGTAAAATGGTTAAATACAAGTGGGTTTTCTAATTTCATGAAAAGCGTGCTGGACAATGAAAGGTGATTTATGTGCCTTGTATCCAGCAGCAGTTTCACTCCTATGTTACTGAGTGGGTTGAGTTACCTCTGTGTTGCAAATGTATCTTAGGGATTGGCTGAAATATCGTAACTCCTGACAGGTTAAACTCCTGTGTTATTCTTGTCCAAGATTCTTATCCAGTGAAAAAACAGTGGACAAGTAGAAAGGAAGATGCAGAATGATAAATCCCATTGGGTATCTGGAGGATAGTTCATTATGACTTTGGTGGGGTTTATTAAGGGGACAACTGAGTGTTTGTCTTGCTACATAAATGAAGACTGTTTTGCAAAACTGAGAAGTTGTGAAGGGGTTACATGTCCTGAAACTTTCCAGCTTGCCATTTTGCTGTGTTAGACTATTGGGCATAGGTATTTATAAATGGATAGAGCTGGGTAAGATGAAGTTTAGTAACTAAATTAATGAAGGCAAGTATGGTTAAACTAGGTTGAAATAAATTCAGTGTAATTCTTCCTTATGTAGAAAAGAAGGATTGGCAAGCTCTGTCTTTAAAATTGTGTGAAGCCCCAAATGTTAAAATAATGGGGGAAAGCTACTTGGTACACTGATGTGACACTGCTTTCAGGGTGTCAGGAGAGTAAACTAGTCTTTTGTGCACTCTTGCTGTGCCTGTGCTTGCTGGATATGTGCAGAATGACATCTATTATTGTAACTCTTCCTACCCTGGGTCAAACGATATTTGAAGACTCTGAGGAAAGGAAGAATTGCTAATCAGAAATATTCTCATGTTGAAATTTGTTCCTTCTTACCCCTCACCTGTGTTTGTTTTGCTTTTATTCTAATCTGGTTTATTCTGCCTGTGGCAATTCAATCTTTACAGAATCTTTTCTTTAAAGAAATTGGCTTGGGATGTAGCCCTGCAGAAAGCAGTGCAGTGAAGCTTGATACCACAAAGCTATTAATAGAGTTGGCTATGACTTATTAATAGAACTTATATTAATACTTACTGGGATCACTGTGTGTTCATAGCTGTAGTGCTTCTACTTTGTGCTTCTACTCCTCCAGCCCAAATCAGAAAAACTTTTAACTGATATACCTAAATAATCTTTATCCTCCTCCAAATGCAAGTCAAACTTGTGAATCTCACCCACTTGTCAACATATAATTTACACCCCACTCTTACGACTGATCTTTCCTTTTAGTCACCATCATCTTTTGAGTTGTGTTGTCAGTTTGGATGCCTTTAACACTTCTTCACAAATATGGGTTAAATCAATAAGAATTTGGTTTGATTTTCTTTTTCTGTGTCAGAGCATTCAATCGGGGTGTAATTTTCTGCACAGTAATTGAATAAAATCCTTTGAGGTTTTTAAGTATGTTCTGGGACTGACTGAAGCAATAACTAAACAATTCAAGGTAGTGTCCTTGGTCACTTAATGTAAATAATGCCCCCTGGTTAGAAAGGCTGTGAATGTTTTTATATTGACTATATGTCTGTGTCCATGTTAAAAGGTGTCTGTTCAGCTGTAGTTCTTTAGGTGTATTGCATGTGTCTATTATCCTGAATAGTCAAGAACATCACTGCCCATTTCATTCCAAGGAGTATTTATAAATAAATGACACTTAAGGTCCTTCAGAGAAGCTATAGACATGCTAAAATTGGAAGACCTCATTCTCATTCCTCTTATAAATATATAACTTGAAAAATAACCCACTGAAGTCTAGGACATTCTTATTCTGTAGAAGCTCGTGTGAAGGAGGTATCAAGAAGCTGGAAATGTTAGACTAGATTCAGTCTCCAGCTCTGCCAGCAGCCATGGGAGCTGTTTGCTGGGGGAAGGAACCAGAGTCTGCACTGTTTGCAAAGGTTATCCAGGAGTGTAGGCTGATTGCATCCCACCTTCAGGTGTTTCTTGGTTAGCTGTACATATTACATAGGAGTACATCTATGTATGGGTTCGTTTCTGGCCCTTGAAAGGAAAGGCAGTGTTTTTTTTTATTTACTGTAGTCTTTTCTGTAGAAGAAAAAAAGCTGCATTCCAAAGCATGGAAAGTGAGATGGCAAGTTCGGAGACTTGTAGGTACTGTCCTGCTGACAGAGGACACGTAATGTGAAGAGAATTATTGTCCTGCATAAGTGAGAGACAAGCCCCTTTTTGTCAAAGAGGAAAAGATTCCATGATGATTTGTTGGGGTTTTGGGGTTTTTTTAGGTAGTGGAGCCCAACTTCAAGCTATTTATTCAAGCCACATCGATATAAATGCTCATTGAGATACTTGGTAACAGCAAGTGTTCATAAACAGAAACAAATTGAGGCTGGTCACAGCTGTCAGCTTGTTCTGTGTACTTTGTGTTCTTGTGAATTGAGTATCTGTAAGAAACGTGGGGTGAAGATGAGGAAAAGCAAATGCATAGTGGCAAGTGTAAATAGCAAAACTGAGTTCTGAAACAACTGTTTAGGGAGGGACTCAATAGAAAACTGTTGTGGCTCTGACTGACCCTTTCAGAATAACGGCAGGAGGAGCCACATTTAACCCATATTCTCACTTCACATCTGTCAGAGTATGAGCCATCTATACTTAGCATTTTTGAAAACTGTAAAAATTAAATTCTTTAGTCTACAGTTGGTTAAGTACATGAGAAAACATGTTATTTCTTCTCCCTCTTCCAGCCAAATGAAAGCAAGAATTAATAAGCCTAATGCATTTAGTAATAGATGCTGGGTTTGTTAAGTTGTGCTGGGGCTTCTGCCTTGCACAGGGTTGCGCTGCACGTGCCAGCATCATCAGGGCAGACCAGTGAGATCCAGCACACAGAACCAAAGCCCTGCCATCAAATTTGTGCTCCTCTGGGCAAAAGAAGCAGCTACTTTGGACAGACTCTGGTCTGGTCTTATGGGCTGAATGCCCAGCTGGTGCTGCAGCCATGAGATGTTTTCCTGCAGTGTGTTGTCTGGGTTATTTTTTTAGCCAAAAGAAATGCAGTTGACATGCTCTGACAGCCCCATCTTACATGCTTTACTTTGCATTGTGCAGCAATGAAGAAACTCACTTCAAAAGCACCGCCTTGTCAGAATTACATCATTGTTGTAAGTGTAGCTTCAAGGCCTTCTGACGTTAACTTAATTATATGCCGAAATAATATAATACTTACCATATTATTACTTTGTGGTGTTCTGAGATCTTTAATGATTGTGTAAGAAAACTGTTTCCATTAAATTGTTTTTACACAAATACATTTTATAGTAGCTGTTGATATGTATTTTTTTAAAGAGAAAACTTCTATTTCAAATGCAGGCTGCACAGTAGAATCTACTCATTCAGATCTAATTTGCTTGTGTGTTTTTGTTTGGCGAGAAGGAGCTGCTGTTGTAAACAATTCTTTGCTTATCTCTTCTTTTAAAAAAACAACCCCCCAGGAGTACTGAGGTGCTGTTACATCTCTGTATATCCCTGTGGCCCAAGAAGGGACAGAGTCCTTATGAAAGCTGGCCTAGAGCACTTAGCATTTGGATGCTGTGGGTCACAGGGCTGAGCAGTTCTAGAACCTGACCTGCTGTGCAATGCCCGGTGCCAGCAGCCTCTGCTCACTTACATAACTGAATGTTTCCTTTGGTTGTAAGTATGAGTATTCTGCTTTAGGCTAAACTTCTGCTTTGGTAAATGTATTTCTTACAGACTCCTCAGCTTAGTCTGTTTCTGTTTGCCTTGTGTTGCTGCTTGTCTTCACTGTAAATTTCATGGAGGCTTCAAGAGAATCACGTGTTGAAATGTGGAGTACCTGGGGTAACGGTGTGAAGGTTGTCTACGTGTAAACTTGCCTCTGTGGAGAAAAATGGATTAAAGTCTCTAAATGTTTTTTGTTAGCTCAAAGTTAAGTATTTCTAATGGTTTGCATTAAATTAAGGAGTGTTTTTAAACCACTTCTTTAAAAAAAGTAATGGTAGTTAAACTGAAGTAGCTGAAGTAGGGAAGTCTTCATGTGTCTTAAAGGGAGGAAGCTCCTACTTGTTGAGATGGAAATTCAGAGTAATGTGGCATATGGATCTTTGGTTCTCAAAACAAGGGCTTGGCAAACAGAAAATAGACAAAAATAGACTGAAAATTAATCTTTGCCTTGCAGCTTGGGAGTGTGTCATTTTTAATTTGCTGCTAGGCATGGTGAAGAAACTGTGTCATGAATGGCTTCCTCTCTCAAATTGGTCCCAAAAGAATGAGTGCATGCTCTGGCTAAACTTCAGATGTTGTTTCCATGGTGATTGTTTCTTTCTGTGATTTGCTTTCCGTTGTAGAACTCATAATATTAATTGCTTAGGAGAACCTTGAATATCTACATATATCTAAATTATTTGGGTTATTTGGTATATCTTGTGGGGATTGTACCGTAACCCTGAATAAACTGCATTTAATGGAAACTTGGGCTAGCTTGAAGAACGTGTTTGTTACCGGCTTGAAAATTCCCCTAGTAACTTTGCCGTTCTTATTTTACTGCAGTTCAAGTTATTCTTCATCTGCTTTGGATTTTGAGACTGAAAACAAAATAGATCCAGTGTTTGATTCACCCAGAATGTCACGGCGTAGTTTACGGTTGGCTGCTGGAGGATACAGTAAATCAGATGATGGACAGAGTGATTCCCTTCATGACAGCTCTTATACTGGAAACATGTCCTTCAGGGATCAATCTAAGTAAGCGTTTTTAAGTCATCACAAGTAAATCCTGAGTCTTACTGTTTGAACAAAATAATGCAAAAAGGTTACCTAGAGGTCTTATTTTTTGTTCTCCTTGCTTACTGCCATACTTTGAAATTTATGTTCAGTATGTGGTTTGCAATGACAGTTTTTTTGTAAAATCTTTGTAAAATGATAGGTGCTTGAAGGCGAGGACTTCCTTTTAAACCTTGTTTGCTCTGTTTGGTCACGTCAGTGTTGAAATGACTGTTTATTCATTCATTAATAGAGTGAGAAATTAACAGAAATTTGTGTCTTTAGTGCTATGGCTTACTTGCCTTTGCTTTGTTTCCTAGGATGGTAAAGCAACGCAGAAGTCTGAATAAACAGTCTGGCAGTGGAAGACATGTGCCAAGCAAAAATCTGTCCAGCTCGTCTATTTTTAGCCAGAGCAGTTTCAATAGCCATGCCAGTGATACATCAATGATATCCACTATACTGGATGAGTCTCTGATTCGGGAACAGACGGAAGTTGATCATTTCTGGGGTAGGCAATGATTGCTATTGCTTGTATCAAACTGTGCAGACTGGTTGGTTTGGTGCATACAAATTTATGATCGTTGTCCCACCTGCTGTCCATCCTGTGCCCAAACACGTGTGCACTTGCACTTCTGCTCAAGGGGTCTTCTTGCTAAGATGCCCACTGGAAATTCGTGGTCCAGTGTGTAAACTTGATTTACTGGCATATCAAGATGTTGCACAGTCAAGTTAATATGCCAGCAAATATAAACGGTTTTGTGACGCAACACCATAATTATCTGCTATCATTGTTTTCTTCAAAATGTACATTGAGTACAAAATGTACATTGTATTTAAAGAATGGTAAACATGTAACTTGTCTTTGAAAAGCCAAAGGAAAAGCATTTTCTTCTTTGTTTATAGGCAGACGTTTGTTTCTTGTTAACATACCTTAATGTGAACGTTTCAAATTAGTGGCATTTTGGGATTTCCCTAAAGGGTTTTTGTGTGTGGCTAGCTGGTTTGGCTTTGCAAGTATATAAAAGTATATTTTCCTGGAATCTGCTTTCTTCAGTGAAGAGAAAATATGAGAGTTGTCTGCATAAAGTATTGTCTATGTGAAGTACTGTGTAGAACTAGATCAACAATTTGTTATATCTCCCAATTCAGGCTCTTTGTTTCTACTCAGAATACTTGTGACCTTCCCAGAGTCCTAATGGGAAGAATTGTTTCAATCTTGGTAGAACCCATTCTAAATATTAGATAACCTGGCTCTTAAAACAGAATTTTAAATACAGTAGTATCAAAGTAGTTACCAAGCAGCAGAAACATTGTAAGCTTGTAATTAGCTGCTTTAACATCTCGTGGGAGCTAAGTCAAGGTGCAGTTGGTATTCATGTTACTTTGTCTGCCCCTTCTGTGATGGGATGCTTTTCAGAACTATTACCGTATATAAAAAGGTCTGGATACATGTTTCTCTGATGGGCTGCAAAATATGTTAAATGCTAACCATAAAGAGACTTTCTTTGAAGTCTTAAAATTAGTGGGACTTCTAACTTGAATTCATGTCAGATATTGTAATTCAGTTCAGGTCTTATATTTAGGACCAATTTCTTCTTTTTTTGTTTGCAGGCCTTGATGAAGAAGGTGACCCCAAAGGTAGCTACACTTTGCTTTTCCTTCCACATCCCTTCTATGTAACAGCCACAGTGCTGGCAGTGCTGACACGGGTGTGTTGGTTGTTGTGCTGTTTCCAGGCAGTGACACCACTCTGCTGCAGGGGAACGGGGGCATAGCAGCAGCAGAGCTGCAGCCCACGCTGAACGGCTACACGTGCAGTGACTGCAGCATGCTGTCAGAGAGGAAGGAGGTCCTCACTGCCTACTCAGCTTCCCACATGCCATCCTCCAGGATCTACACTAGGGACAGGAGCCAGAAACATGCATCTAGTAAGTTACTTTCTCTTGTGTTTTCTCTGCAATACAGTTCAGCTGCTTCATTTCTATGTAGTGTTATTTAAGCTTGTCCTACCCTGATAAACTTGCTAATAACTGAGTTCTAGAGATCAGCTTATATGAAATACCTTTTTCTGTCTAAGTTGAAATTTTGTGTACTTGTCAGTTTCTTATGTATAGTTATCTACTGATTTTCAATGCTGCTGTAGGAATTAAACAATTACAAAATGAAAGTGCTCTGGTATCTTAAGTTATAAAATTATTTGGCCAGCCAGCACTGATTGTAAGTCTCCTAATCTGACATCAGCTCTATGTGGCTCTGTCTATGAAGTTTTTGGTCATGGCTTTCAGAGAGAAACTTTTTCTGTGCTTTTGCTTTTACAATTTTTTTATCCCTTACATGATTTGAACCTTCAAGATTGACCAGAATTGTTATTTTGCAGTGCTTCTGCTATCTAGGGAATCTCTGAGAGGGCTTTCTACTTCCTGTTTAATTTTTTTCTCCTCTTTTAACCTTGCAGCTTTTTATAGTGTTTCTAAAAGCTAAACCTCAGCTACATGAAAAATTGAACTCCAGAGGCAAAAACTGATTCCAAATAGTCACTCTAGTGACTACATTCCAAAAGCTTGAAAAGTTGAGTCTGTATAAATAAGATTCTGCCTTTCCAAGACAATCTCTATTCAGTGGATTGTTTTCCTCATTGTCTTGCCTGTGTCTGCCTGCCTCTTGCACAGCATCTGGAGTTTCTTGATTACTGGTAGTCCTCAGTTACCACAAAGGATTTGTTTCTTTAATCACCTTGTACTAGAAAGGAGCCAATTTTGGAATTCTGTAGATTGTTAGTCTTGAATGGAGTTTGTTTTCAGTACAAGAAATTAGTTTGTTTGAGCTATATGATATGACTTCAAATACTTGAGTTAAGTATTTCTTTTTAGTTAGCGTGTAGCACAGAGTGGAATTCTTTTGACTTGCGCAGTCAACTACTTAAAGTGGCGCTGCATGAAAACTCTTTCTGTGCTCCTGAGTTTGTATTCACGTGAGAGAATTTTACTCATCTTTGTACATTCCTTTGTACTTTAATCTAGAGGTTTGGGTCAGACTTTGGGGGTGTGTGGGTGGGGAAAGGCACACACAGTTGTGGCAGGTTTTTGGGATGTGGCTGAGTCTAGGACAGCGCAGTGGTGGATTGTGGCTTTGTTCCTGTGGCTCTGGAGAAGGGTGTGTCTCTAGCACTTCAGGCAGACCACTGTAGGAACTTCCTCTGATGTGACAGCAGGGAAGGTGCTGAACAGTCTTCACTTTCAAATCCAGAATAAGACTGGTAGTGTCGCTTTGGAACTGTGACCCCCCAAAAATCAGGATCAGCAGCTCACATCAGTGTGGAGTCCTGAGCTCCATAAGCAAGAAATTCATTGCTCTTTAGAGTTCTGCATTCTCACTAAGCAAAGCTATTCTTGCTGAAGTTACACATTTTGCCTTGAAGTCATTATCCAGTGTGTATAGTTCTTACAAAACCTTTGATGTAATATCTAATACCCCCAGATTTTTCAAACCACACTTGCTGAAGTTTCATACTCTTGGCTAAAGGCTTTCCCCGCTTCCTCCTCACTCTTACACAAGCTAATGGTGACCAGAGAACAGAATTACATATTTCTATGGATGAATAATTTGTATTCACGCTGTTTTTTTCAATAGGAGGAACGTATTTCTACATGAGTAAGATTCTACGATTGGTCAAAAATACTGCAGCATCTTTTGCATCACTATTAGTGCAACTATTTCAAATGGTTTTGCTGAAGCTGGGTTATGAATATAAAGGTACTTTTTCAGTTGTCTTCCTTGGTCTCCAAACAAAGACAGAGCGTGTGTATTGGTTTTTCTTTCTTATGGACTTCATCTTTGGCACTATGGTGTTTTTCTTCTATAGTCTTTTGGCTGGCTCCTGTCTTTCTCAGTTTTTATTATGACCTCACTTATGCTACACTTTTCATACCTTTCCTCTGTTTTCTCAAGATTCCTTTATACAAGATCCACATGTTGATTTTTACTAGGAAGCGGTAGTGAGTAATTTTTAAATTGAGAAACTTAAGTTGATTTTTAAAAACTATGGTGATAGTGTCAAATTCTAATTTGTCAATGTCTTTAGGTCTCTCTTGTCACCCTTAAATCTGCTGTGCACTTAAAGCTTGTTTTGATCTGCCTTGCAAAACTCAAACTGCTCTCATCACTCTGCACTACTTTAGAGCACATCTTGTTTTCCCTGAAAACATTAATTTCTTCTTTGGTGCTTTCTCTTCTATTATACCTGCTCTACAAGTGAAGTTAAATTGCCATAGACAGAAGGTAACTGATTTTTGCATATGAGTAGAACTTTGCTCTCCTTCTTCTCTCTGCTCAGAGCCTTGTAATTGCTAATGCTTTCTTCTCCTTCTTATAACAAGTTTGTTAAAATCAGCACAAATATGTAATGAATGGTTGACCCATTTGATGGAATGTTGGGAACAGGGACTTATTGAATGAGGGTTGGTTGGGGTTTGAGGGTTTTTTGGTTTCGTTTTCTTTGTTTTGTTTTGGGAGTTTTTTGGGGGGTTTTTGTTTGGTTGTTTTTTTGGTTTGTTTTTTTTAATGAACTTGGCTATCTGTAAAGAAGCAGAAGGATTTCTTTGAACCAAGAGGTCCCCTGTTATTTAAAGACAAAAGAATAAGATTGCACAGAGTAGGCTTCTTCCTCAATAATTTTTCAGGTTTTCTGTGAGTAACCTGACTTTAATAGTGAACCAAGCCAGTTTAGCTAAAATCTGTGTGTATGAAAGGCTTTGAACTTGAGAATTAGATGCCATGTGTGCTTTTTGGATGTGTTGCAGCTCACTCAGACTACTGTGGGAGCATGAATGTAAAGGAGTTCTACAGAGACGATCGTCATCTTGGTGTGAATGAGGAATCAATATGTAAGTATAGTGATTAATGTTGGCTCAGCCTTGGGCTCTACACCAGGTTGTTGCTGTAATAGTGGTATCAGACAGCCCCTGACACTATGGAAGCTACAAAGTAAATATTTGGTTTGCAACTTAGATGTAGTGGGGGATGGTGATCCCGTGGTGTACTGTAGTCTTTCCCCCAGCAAG
Source organism: Lycocorax pyrrhopterus obiensis (assembly GCA_014706295.1). NCBI lineage: Eukaryota > Metazoa > Chordata > Aves > Passeriformes > Paradisaeidae > Lycocorax > Lycocorax pyrrhopterus. The sequence goes on from JACSVZ010000012.1 coordinate 3,673,135, forward strand.
TTTCCTTCCCGTGAAGTTTGCTTAGCAGTTTTTGGGTTGATAGCTGATGATGTGAGATAGACTTGTTCCAGATATCTTGTAACAATCTTGACTTGATCCTGGCTTTATCCCGTTAATCAACTGTTACCACAACCAACAGGTGATGACTGTAAGGGGAAGAAACATCTTGAAATATACACCACAGACCACATGCAATCCTCATGGGCTAAAAGGGTAGCAAGGACCATTTGGCACACCTTTTCTTCTGCAGGTTGACTTGGACATTTTTGTTTGCTATTATTTTGCATCGCAATCTCACAATGTTAATCATACATGTTTTGTGTTTGGGGTTTTTTTCCTTCCTTCATCTATCAAAGTAGAGTAAAAATGTAAAGTGCCTAGACAACTAACTTCCTTAACACCTCTTCTGTCTGACTTCTTGCTCTGATTCTGGCTTTTGCACAAGCTTGGCAGGCTGCTTACCAATTAATGAAAACAAAGTGTAGATGTGTTAAAAGGAACAAGTTATTTATTGCACTTCAGGGAGATCTGTATGCTTGATAGGTTGAAAAGCTGACTTTAAATGAAAGCAAGGTATGAGATACTCATATGAAGATTATTTGAATAAAGGGGTTTTAACATTTTATTTTTGTTCTAGTGATAGTCAATTTTTACAGGAATCTTATATAGGGATAGAATCTACCCTGTGAGATGAGCGTTCCCTAGCTTGAATGACAGAGGCATCAAGGATCTGTTGGGTGCTCTTTATTCAGCAAAGGAAAATGATTTGAGACACTTCAGTCACCTAAATGATTTGCAAAACATTGGGTTGGTATATCTATAATCCCTCAGATTAACCCAGACGTATCTGCTAATCTAAAAATGTAGGATTATTTTCTAAACATATACGATGTAGTTTGTTCTGTAGAAAGATTGGTCCTAGTCTTGGACATAGTAATTGTTGGCCTCAGCAGGCTTTAAGTTACAGCATTTTCTTACAGTGCATTTATTACAGTGCATATTACAGGGTGGGGGTGTTTGGTGGTGGTAGTTTTGTTCTCTTTAAGAGATACAAAACTGTCTTACTGAACGTCCTTGGGAACACTCAGCTTAATGAAAATTGACTGCTTGTAACTTATAGTAGGGAATACTTTCTATTATTTATCAGTATTTCTTAGACATCACTGGAATTTTAAATTTTTAATTGTTCTCGCTTCTCAACAGTAACCCAGATAATGAACTTGATGCATAATTTTGAACAAATAAGATGCTTTTAAAGTAATGATGTTCTTAAAGCTTGCTTTTATGGTAGTACTCTTGCTATTCTCTGCTACACTTTGCATGGCATTGTTAGATAAACATATTACAAAATGTAAACTTTGATTTTGGAAAAATGATATTCTAATGGCACAGATGGTGTTCATTCTGTTTATCTCTGTCCATGAGAATTCAGTTTCTAAACTGTCTTGGTTTTACTTTACTTCGTATTTATTAGTGTCTTGCTTTGCTTTAAAGTAGTGAAGAACCAAGTTTGAGATTACTGAAAGGTATGGTTTAAAATTCTGCAGAGCGTGTAATGGGCAGGGGGCTGAGTGTGTTTTACTGCATGTACTGAAGAGAACCTTCAGCTCCTTTGTGTCTGTTACCACATGGAGTTAATTTGTTATAATCCAGGTTACTTTATGCTTCACGTGTTGCGAACAGTGGGAGCAACGGGATGGCTTGTGTCGCAGAAGGTGTTGTCTCTACTTTGGCTGGCCCTTCTTTCTCCAGGTTACTATTCTAATCCGCGTGTGTGTGCATTGCCTGTTGCTTTTGGCAAACTAGGGGACTGCAGGGGCTTACACTAATTCAGCTGTGCTTGTGCTGTAGCTTTTGTATCTTGAAATGCATGTGCTACTTTATTGACCAAAATATGCTTAATGAGAGGGTGTGTTTCTGTTCACAGGCATAACAGGATACTAACCAGACTGTTTTATGAGGGAATGTGTGTGTGAATAGCGCTGAATATGGGGTGTCAAGAATAATGGGGTGTGTTTGGTTTGGCAGTCACTTCCTATATTGGTATTCCTCTTACCAAAAACTGCTGCTGCTAACCTGTGCGTTTCCTGGAACATACTGAGGTCTTCAGTGTGTGATAACTTGTGTTCAGACATTAATACTGAATTTCCAGCAAGGTAGCATTGTCATAACAAATGAGCCCTTCATCTCCTTGCATGGCTGTTGATCTTGTTGAGTAGCTGATGTTACAATGCTGTCATACTTGTGATATCTAGCTGTCAATAAGCTGCATGCATTGTCTTATCCATGCATTTCTCCACTCTGCAAAGCGTTGTTGGCCACAGCTGCGTGTCCCTCTGCTTGGTTTCTTTGAACATGTGCTGGAGTTAATTACATTTCACGCTCTCACCTTTTGTCTTCTAGGGAGGGCAGCTTCTGGCATGTTCAGGTTGCTTAGAACTGGGTGGTATCAACTTGTTACTCTGATGTCTTTGCTCAAGGTGTTTCTTGTAAGAAGGTGTGTATCCTTTGAAATTATTGTTTTGTGAGCAAGTTATTTACCCAGTTATAATATAAAAAAAGTAATTATTGTAAATGGATTCTTTCTTGTAAACTTCCCTCTTTTTCTCTAGATGCCTTCCAAAGAACTACAGGTGGTTACTGTTTCTTATCCCACTCCTGTTTCTACTAGGTATGTCAATTGTTCACTTATAATACAAATCAGTGTGTACTACAGCTGTTCCAAAATAGCATTTTTAGTTGATTTATGAAGAAGATGCAGAAGTGAAAAAAGCAGGTTTGTTTGTGAACAGGGCAGTAATTCAAGCTTATGGGGTACTGACAAATCAGCGAGCTTTCCCCTTGTCCTGAAAGTAATATCATTGATTTAATTGCATAGAGCTCTTTAGAAAGAGTGGTTGAGTAAATAACCACACTGAAGTCCTTTCTTCTTTACCTCCCATCATAGGAGTAGCAATGAAAGAGTAGGCTGTGTACTGATTGCTTTGTCAGTCTCCATAAAAGTGTGGTTACGTTTTTACAAACTCATCCTGTCTTTCCTGTGCTCTAGACCATGTTTTAGTTGCTTAAGATACTGCTGACTTTAGACTGGTTAGTAGACAGTGTTCCAGGCCGGCTGTCGACTTTGAAATGAAACAAATTAAGTTTGAAGTATTTACCAGAAGTGCTGGGCCATTTCTGAAAAGCGGTTTCATGTTTTTGCAAATCTTACAAACTTGCAGCTATTCTGTGGAGAAGATGAAGCTTCTTAGAAACCTACACTGGGGATTCAAAGTCCTCTGTATGAGGGTGAACAAGGAAAGAATTTACCCTGTGTGGAAAAAGTTGCTACTTCCCACTAAGACATTGCAAAAATAAGTGTAATCTTGTGAAATGCTATTTTATTTCCATGGAAGCCTAAGTTTCCTCCAACTTTTATTAGCTCTTATGCAATGTCATATGTAGTAACTATATAATGCAACATATTTTCTGTGGAGATAAAAAGCAGCATTTTCATCTGCCTTCAGAAAATGTGGCCTGTCTCAATCAGCAAATGTGATCAAGGTGCCAGGGAAGCAATAGAACAAGTTTAAGCTTGTACCATGATTTATCTAAGTGCAAGTTCCCTGCCTCACAACTGTGTGAGTGGGACTGATGGATGTTCCCTAATACTTTTGAGTGCTTGATTTAAAAATTTTAAAGCTGAGTCATGGTGATTTTTGTTTGGACTTGGAGTAGTGTCCATTGTGTGGCACCTACCTTGCAAACTGAAGGTTGCTGTGTCCTTGAAAAGACCATTTGTAGATATAAGCAGTTGGAAGGGAGAATTCTTTTGAACACACGTTGCTTTTTGTTTCTGTTCTAGGAATGTGGTTCTGGGGGCTTAATGGCTTCATTTCATTATTACCTCCGTTGAACTGGACAAGAATTGACAGAATACAGAGAACAGATGATTCTGTTCATGTTCCTGAACCACAAGATGATTCTTTTCATTCTGTGCAACCTCCAAAGGTGAGGGAGAACAGTCTAGGGAAGAACTTGCATATATTTTAAGACCTCTTAACTCCCATGTCTTCAATATTTTGCAGTAACTACTTGTTTCACAAGACTAATGTAAATAAGTGTCTTGATTTTTTTATATAATAAAGCATTATCTTTATATTTTAGGATACCATAAATATCTTTGACTTTGGTCGCATAAGTGAGCTGGAAAAGCAAATGGCCTTCGTGTCTGACAGATGCCATGACCGTAACAAAGAATATAACAAAGTGATGAGCCTACTCCGGAATCTTCAAGATCAGGTTGCCACGATGAGTGACAGAAGTGAAACACTGAATTTAGTAAAAAATGTCATGAGTCAATATCTTGAAGATATGAAATTGGAGGAAAAGGTAAGACAGTCAGTTATTGGTGTTTCCTGATACTGACTGAAGTTTTCCTAATGCAGATTGTCAGCAGTTTTGACTGGAGGATTCTTTTTCTGCTTTAGAAATAACCAATAGGTAGTAAAGGCCAGGGAGTAGTTGTGGGCATTTGTTCCTCCTTTGTTATTGCTGACAAAGGATTGATTCCAGACAGGTGGCCTAAAATACATTCCTACATTGCTGAAAAGCTGCTGGATTTATCCTGTTTCCATACAGATAAAGACTATAGTGACAAAGCAGGGGTTTTGTGGTAAACTTCCTGTGTATAGCCCCTACTACAGCTGAATCAGACTTCTGGATTTATTACGGATTCTGTAGTTTCTCACACTACCTGCAGGATAAATCACTTAAACATTCACAGAATGGAATGAAAATTACGCTTTGCAGAAAATATCAGTTATGGTATTTGTACTCTAAAAGAAAATACACCCTCTTTTTCTTCCCTCTTTTTTAAGACTGACTTCCTGGCTTTACATAAAGAACATGAGTTGCGCATCCAGACACTGGAAGACCTTCTTAGAAAACTCTCTGCTGAATCCAAGGTATTGAAAGTGAGCTTTGCTGACTTGTTCTAATTGTAACCTGTTGATAAAACAAAGTTTTTTTATTTGCTGTCCCAAACAGCAGTCTGGCTGTTACAGTTCCCTAAGTCTCAAAACTTGTTTGTGTTTTTGCTCCCCCTTCTTGGAGAGGGTTTCATTCCAAAGTTTAAAAATTATTCCCTTGACCAGTGAGGCAGGTTCTATTTGGGATGAAACCGTATTATACAGAGGCACAAACATAATTGTGAGCACAGTCCTTTACAGGTGGTGCTAAAAGTTATTTTCATATAACATTCTTTGTCCTCTTTCTGTCACTTGAGTTTCTTTGTCTATGATAAAATTTAACTTTTGTATTTTTTAGGACATCCAGAAGGAGCTTGACGTAGCCAAATCAAAAACAGTGAGGTATAAGCACTTTTCAAATATATTTTGCTTTTTCACTCCTGATGCCAACTGACAGTGATTTATGTGTTGTTCTTCCCAATGTAACAATCCTTGTCTTGTGTCAGTTAACTGCCCCTGAGAGTTTGTGTTGTCAGCAAGAGCACTTCTGTCTTGTACTGGATTTCACCTGTGATGCTGAACATCAGCACAGGACCCTCCTCCAGTGTGGGGGCAACCCTACAACTACACTTTCACATTGTGGAGGAGAATGAGGGACTTCTCATCCTGTTATAAATGCATTAGAATTTTCCTTCAGATCACTTAGTGAAATATACAGTAACTGCTTTTGATGGGCTTTATATTTAAATTCTTAAGTTGTATCAATTCTAATGTTTGTTTTTTGGCTTATTTGCTGAATTGCCATTTAAATTAGAATGAAATGTAAAATGGCTTTAGAATGATGGCTGAGACCTTTTTCCATAGCACTCACTGGAGACTGATCTATATTGGGCGTATATGAGCTGCTGTTTGTAATTCAGCACTGCCTCTGGAGTTACTCTGGTTTGAGTGAGGTAGCCTGAGACTTGCTCTAACCAGTGGCAAACTCACACAAAAAAAGTTTGACTGGTTTGCCAGAAGCCCTTAAATTCCCCAAAATCTGTATATGTGTGAGTTATTAACTTGTCAGCCTGGTAATAATCTAACTTCATCACTGCTGGATTTTTCCATAACTTCAAAATACTTTGCTTTGAATACATTAATCCTAAGTATGCCTTAAATAACATCTTCAAATAACTGCAAGTTCTGTGTGTATTGTGGTGAACAATTGAGCTAGGAAAGCACTTTGTATTAGACAAGTATATTCTCACTCCTTTGGAATTTGATGGAATGATTCCAGCTGCTCTTTCCTAATGATTGACTCCTTGTTTTTGTCAGAGATGATGATCAATACAGTCTACTTATGTCCAAAATTAAAAAGCTAGAACTAGAGCTGTCGTCTATGAAATCGGAGCTGTTATCTGGGGAAAGTGTGAAGACGAGTTGTGAGAAAATGGATGTCATTCATGAAAAAGTAGGTTCTGCTTCTTCTGTAACTGTCCCAGTAAAATTTGATACTACTTGGTTTTGTTCACTAACTTTCTTGAAATGCACTGCAATCAGTAACGTGGGGATAGTATTAATCTTACAGAATGGCAGTGTTCTCTGTAGGGTTACTGTGAATTTTTCCATCAGTGCTAACACTTGACTACACCGTTTATGGCTTGTTTTCTACAATGGCAGGGGTTTGCTTGTAAGTCATGATGTAGTAGCAGTTCTCTGTACAGTTCTTTGCTGTTGATGTATTTTGCTAACCCATGGAAATATGGAAAAGAAACTTATGTAAAAGCAAGTTAGGTTTGTTGTCTGAGAGTTGCCTTTAAAAAATCATGCCTAAGTTCTTTTGAAGCCTTTTAAAAGGTCTGACTGGAATGTAGCCAACAAAATACAACAGTATTGATACAGGATTATCAACTTTGACTTAAATACTGACTTGTGATAACACTCAAATATGGTCTAGCTATGTGCCTGCTTTATATATTTATATATATATATATATATTTATAAAAACTAATAATTACAATTGTTAATGGCTTCTACTAGGTAGATGCCCAGGTCAAAGAATCTGTCAAGCTAATGCTTTTTGGTGATCATCAAGAAGACTTTCCTGAATCACTTCTCCAGTGGCTTACGTCCAATTTTGTGAGCAAAAGTGATCTACAGACTTTGCTGCGGGATCTCGAGTTGCAGATCCTCAAGAATATTACTCTCCAGATGTCTGTAACAAACCAAAAAGTAACATCTGAAGTAGTCACAAACGCTGTGACCAATGCAGGGATTTCTGGAATCACAGAAGCGGTGAGTGAGCTTTAAGGTCTCAAAAGTTCAACTTTTGGAAAGAGTTCTTTCATGGGCGTTTTGTGGAGCATAACTGTCAACATAAATGTTAATGATTTTAGGAGATGTCAGGAACATCGACTGAAATGAGAACTGCAGAAAATGCTTTATTGGGTATATTCTTACAGCATTGATTGTTGCCTGTTGTGAACATTTGCATTTTTTCAAAGTGTGTTATCTTGAAAACTGAAGAATTTCCAAGAAACAAGTATACCCAAAGAAATGCAGCTCAGGGTCTCGGGAAGAATTTAAAGAAAGCAGCAGTCAGGATGCAGTATGAATTTGTATTCTAAGACAGACAATCGTGCATTAGAAGTGGCCTCTGTCTTAAAAGAGGCTTTCAAAGACTTGTGATGAAGTGCAGCATCTCAAAAAGATGCTTATAACTTCACAGATATGTAGATATAAATTATTTTATCACTTGATCTTATTAAAACGTTTCTCCTTCCATTCTCTCGTATGTGTACACTTATAGCAAGCACAGATTATTGTAAATAATGCACTGAAACTCTACTCTCAAGACAAGACTGGGATGGTGGATTTTGCCTTGGAATCTGGAGGTAAATAGTGGAGGAAACACCATTTTTACTGTTCATGCTTTTAGTAGTATTTACTAGAAATCTTAAAAGTTAGTAGAGCTTTTTTGTGTGTTGCCTGATCATCAGATCAGTGCATTCTACGATGGTGTTTACAGGGCTGTGCATCAGCCTAGGTGTGCATGGATAGGAATAGAGTAGTTCTCAACATGTCTACAACTGGATAAGAAAGAAATGAAAAACCTTTAACCTGTTCTTAAAATAACACTGTACGTGATAGAAGCATTGTATCCCCAGAAAATTATTAGATCTTAACAATATCTGCTTTATATAAATCTCTACCTTAATTATTCATTCCTTCTTGAAGAATTTTATTTCTGCTAACCTGATCTATCTTTTTTGAGGTGGCAGCATTCTGAGTACTCGCTGTTCTGAAACCTACGAGACCAAGACAGCATTAATTAGCCTCTTTGGAATTCCTCTGTGGTACTTCTCTCAGTCTCCCAGAGTGGTGATTCAGGTAATTAAAGGCCAAGTAAACAAATGCAGCAATGTTATTTTGTGTTGAGTAGTTTGCATGTCTCTTTGAGTGCATCTCTGTAATATACTGGGGGCACAGGTACTTTGAACTGTGTTCCCAAGAGTGGGATTCTTCTGGTAGTCCCTGGACACAGCCGTGCTCTAGAGAAATTAAGACTCACAAGGAAGCTTGGGTGGTGTACTGGACTTGTGCAAAGTGTGAGGGCTGGGAGGGTTCTTGTTGGGAAGTAATCTTTAAGGTAGGTCTTCAAAACACCACTGGTAGCTCAGGTGGATGTGGTGTCTTCCTGAAGAGTTCTACCAAGGAGATTATTTCTGCCCCTTACAGTCTAAGACTGTCCCTAAAAATTCAGAATTCATTACAACTCTTTATTACAATAAAAAAAATTATGAAACACTTGTAGCATTGTTTTTGTTGTTGTGTCCCACCTTGTTCTCTTCACCTTCCTTCTGTGCAGCCGGACATGTATCCAGGAAACTGCTGGGCTTTCAAAGGATCACAGGGCTATCTTGTGGTGAGACTTTCCATGAAGATCTATCCAACTGCCTTTACATTGGAACACATACCAAAAACTCTTTCACCAACAGGAAATATCACCAGTGCTCCTAGGAATTTTTCAGTATATGTAAGTCTGTCTCTGAATTTAAGTTGATGTTTGTACATAGAATATTTGTGTTACGTACCTTGGAAAATAGTAACTTGAGGGAGGACAGCTAAAAAGATGATAAATTGTTTCACTTATTGCTTGTAAAAATTGCTCTTTTTTTGAGCTTTGAGATTAGGAATAAGAAGTGTTGCAACTAATTTTGGGTGAGTTATTTCTTTACTCTTGCTTTAAATAGTAGTAAACACTTTTGGAGGGAGATAATGTTTATTTGGTCTAGTTCTTTCATGCACTTTATTGTTTCATCCTCCCTCCCCTTCTTCCTCTCTACACCCACTACGCCTCCCATTTTGTCTCTACACCTTATCTGTTATGTGCCTTAAATAATTTTTTAAATTCGTTTTACCCAGCACCACAGTTGTGTAGGCAGGATTTCGGAAGAGGAGACCACAGGCTACATCAGAGTGTAGTTACGATAGCCGAGAGCTTTTTGTCAGGCTTTTCTGAATGCTCAGAGTCACCTGCAAGCATCTGAATCTTGACATCAACCTTGCTGTTCTCTCATTGTTTGTCCTGAGCAGCGTTGTACACTGTGATAGGGGTTTAGCCATGGAAATGAAGGGGTTTGACCATGAAAACACATAAACAGCACAGCTATTTACAGTGCAGGAAACTGGAATAAAAACTGTGCTTGAACTTTAAATTACATGGGAAACATTCTGATCCTGGCTTGATAGACCTCCAAGTGCTGTCTCTTGATATTCTGCTATATAGACATGCTTCTAAGTTGGGTTTGATTGGAGATTTGATGGAAGCAAAAGTCTTTATCTTGTTACAGGGTCTGGATGATGAATATCAAGAAGAAGGCAAGCTTCTAGGAGAGTATGTGTATGATCAAGAAGGAGAACCACTGCAGATGTTTCCAGTGATGGTAAGTCTGGATTGTAAGATTTAAACTGTTAGGAGAAAGTTACTTTTATTTTCTACACTTGTGTGCAATGAGCAGCGATGGGAAAAGGCCTTGTTCTTGTTTGGGCACTGTAGAAGCTGAGGTAGAAATAGATATTTCTACCTCAAAACCTATGGCCCAAATAGGTGAGAGAGGAGGGAAGGTTTGTTGCCATCTGGACACAAATGCTGGGAAGTTGCTAAACATGGGAAGAGTCTGTTCCATGCTGCTTCAGACTCACAAATAATTGTAAGTCATGGAAGGTTCTGTTCAAAGGAACAGGAAATTCCCAAGGCGTAATGACTGTCGGTACTTGCAGGAACCTAAGAAAGCTTCAGTTGCAGCTGTTTATACCAGAACCCTGACACTGGCTTGTGTGTTTGCTTTTTCCTTCTCCAGGAGAAAAACGAAGACGCATTCCAAATAGTGGAGCTGAGGATTTTCTCTAACTGGGGCCATGCAGAGTACACCTGCCTTTATCGGTTCAGAGTGCACGGGAAACCTGCCGAGTAATCCACACTACAGCTGGGGGTGGCTGCTTTGTACATTTTGTTCCTAATCTGTATATACTGGGAAGCCTACAACACTGGAATCTGTAAAGGACGAGGATGCAAGATACACGCTGCAGAACTGTTGATCCTCTGATTAAGGCAGAAGACTGTCAGCAGAAATGTATAAACCCCAATTTTTATTTGCTCTAAGGCTCAGCTTGTAATTGCCAGTTCGCTTCATATTTCTGTGTCCATGCTGAGAGAAATAATGCATGCAAACAGCTCTGGTTCATAAAGCCCAGTTGGCAAACAGGTGACACATATTTTATTACAAATGAATGTATAGGTTTTTTTTAAAGAATAAACCACACTTTCTGCAACTAGGAATCTGTTCTTTTTTAATCCAGGACTCTACTGCATACTTTTGCTAGCTTGGCACCGTAAGCCAAAAACTGTGGTACATTTTGAACACTGACTGTGGCTAAAGGTGTCCTTCAGTTGACAGTTGGTTTTGACCTTTTTGGTGGATCCAAAAGGGCTTCTTTGCTACATGTTGAATATAATAAATACTACTGTCAGGGAAAGCTAACACAACCAAAACCAGTTTAAACACCAGCGACTGAGAATGCTTTACTGTAATTTGTGGCCGTGAATTGCTCTAAAAGTCAGGGATAACTTTAAGTAACTGAAGTTATTTTAAGGGTTTTTACCATGGCAACTTGGCCAGTTTGTTCTTTTTTTAGTGTCAATTCCGAATTGACCTTGATGTGCTGACTGACTGGCTCAGAGCTATAAACCTGCTAAATTGCTCAGTAAACACTGCTATGCAGCAGTTGAACTACCTTAGTTTGTCAAAAGTGATCTCTTTGGGACAAGATTTCCTTAGACTGGTCAATTGTTACACTCCATAAATGTTGTACTGTGAGAATTCAGTGTGTGGAAAACAAGCCTGAAGTAATTCTCGCTGCGTCACATTTACAAGAGGGACTCGAGCTCAGCGCTGCTGTGTGCAAACACGGGCATTCCTGATCCTCCCCACAAGCCTTAGTCGGGTACCAGATGAGTAGAGTTGCTCTTGGAAACAACATTTCCACATAGAACAAGATGAAACTGCTTATTGGCCCCCCTCCTTAGCCTTGCTGCTTTGAAGATCCTTTTTGGAAAAGATTCCTGAAATTTACTTGTATGCAGAATTTTTATCTTGCTGTTCCTAGTGCATTTTGTAGTTCCACAGAACTGTTACCCACATGGACCTGCTGACTGGTTTTCTGAATTGAGTTATGTATGTTGCACAACAGTCCTCGAATGTTCAAAATACAAAAAGTCTCCATGTGAAGAACTGTTTTTCAATCAACCTAGAGACAGAACCTATGGCCTACGCAGAGGAGTAGATGACACATGTACAGGTGTTTTCATATTATAGGTTACATATTTAAAATTAGAATTATCCTGTATAAATTGAAATTAGGTAGCTGGGGGGGAATATTTTGAATAACACTAACTTATTTTTTAAAAAGCAAGATAGGACTTTGTGCAATGTATTTTTGTAAATGCTTTTCAAAATGTCTGTTATTCTTTGCTGCCTCCAAACTGACAAGATGCTATTGAGATGTTTAAATAAAGAGTTTTAATTTTTGAAAGTGCATGTAATACTTGAAGCAAGAAATAAAGCCTCTTTTCTGTATTTTTTTTTCAGCTGCTTAAATAAGTGAGGAAAGATTATGATTTTAAAATTTCTCCGAGCTGAGGCAGGGGTGGGGAGATTTTACTCAGGCTTTTACAAGGGGCAGGGTCACAAAGCTTTAAGGGGCAGGTCCAGGAGCAGCGTGTGGCTGGTAGGTAAACATCACAGATGGAGATTTGGGAGAAAGGCACAACTGGGTCGTTGCTGGATGACTTTCAGCTGTGTGAAGGCTGGCGAGGGGGTTTGGTTTAATTCCTGTTCCCTCAGCCTTGCCTGTACCCCTAATCCAGAGCAGTCCTGAGCCAGTCTTATTGGCTGCGCTCCATCAGCCATTCCTTGACGCATATTTTTTTAATTATTCTGCAGTTTCCTGTGCTGTTGTGCGCTCCAGGTCCGCTCGTGTCCCGGGTTCGATTCCCGGCGCCTCCTCCCACGCCGTTTTCAGCCCCCGCGGCGCCGTTACCGCTCCCCCCGCCCGCGGGGCAGCTCGGGACGCCGCGCGCAGCCGCGCGGCATGAGCCTCGCGGGCCGCCGTCCGAGCGGGCGGAAGCCGGGCAGCGGGACGCCAGCACTGCGTGCGCATGCGCCCGCCCCCCCGCCTCCCCTCCCCGTCCTCCGCGCTGATGGCGGCGGCGATTATGGCGGCGGAGCAGGAAGCCGCGAAAGGCGGCGGCGGCAGGAACCGCGGCGGCGTGCAGCGCGTGGAGGGCAAGCTGCGCGCCAGCGTCGAGAAGGGCGACTACTACGAGGCGCACCAGATGTACCGGACGCTCTTCTTCAGGTAAGGGCCGCGCCCGGGCCCGCCGCGCCGCCCCTCCCCCGCCCGGCCTTCCAGAGCCTTCCCACGCACTCTCCCCCGCTGCCGCCCGCCGCGCCCACGGCCGCTCCCCATTGGCCGCTGCCCCTGCCCATCTCCGCGCCCCGCTCCCTGATTGGCCCGCGGGGGGGGGCGGGGTGGGGCGGGTGCGCGGCGCCGGCCCAAGCGGGTCCCGGGCCGGGCCGGAGGAGCGGCGGCCTCAGGCTCGGTCCGGCCCGGCCGCGTCACCTCCTTCAGCCCCGCCGGCTCAGTCGGGGGCTCGGGGTGGCGCGGGGAGCCGCTTCTCGCCGCCCTTTGGAGGCCAGCGCCGACCCCGGCCCGGTCCCTGCCCCGCCGGCCCGGGCACTGTCCGGTGACGGGCGGGAGGTGTTGCGTCACGCTGCCCAGAGGTCACGGGCAGCGCGGAATTTCGGCCCCCCGTCTCCCAGCGTCTCTCGGTGGCCCCACGTTCCGGGGAGGCCGAGTGAGGCCCCCCGCCCGGCGGGCTGGGCTCGGGCTGTCTCCCCGGGTGTCCCCTGGCGCTCGGGTCGGGCCGAGCCCCGGGACCATCCTGGAGCTGAGCCCTGCACAGCCGGTGCTCTGCCAGCTCGGTGTAAATGTCAGGTGGCCGCACAGTGCCAGTTTCAGGGTTTGAAGGTTGATTGTTGCTGAGCCGGGACATGGGGCTACTTTGTTGCCCGGCACGGTCACCCTGGTGCCGCGGTCAGAAAGGGGCAGCTCTCAGGGTGGCCAGAGTCGCCTGCGCCGAGGAGCTTTTTGGTGTAAATTGCACTTGGTGTAGTATTTGTGTACGTGACAGTGACTAAGTAGAGCAGGCCTGGGTATTTATTCAGAAGCGTTACCGCTGCCTCTTTTGTCGTAAGAAAATTGTTTGTATTGCAAAGCATTTTTCGGCTTCATTTTTTGCATCCACTGCAACTTGCAGGGGTCACCCTTTCTCTCATCAGAATTTAACATGTAGACCCTTGTTTGCAGGTGCACAGAATAAGGTGTTTGTTCTGGAGGCTTCCTCAGCTGGTCCCAGCTTTGTTGACTTGTGGTTCTGCTGGGAGAGGACAGAATGGAAAATTGGCTTCACAGAATCAATTAGGTTGGAAAAGACCTCTGAGGTCATCAGGTCCAATCTTTGGCTTATCACCTGTCAAATGGACAGTGGCACTCAATGCCACTCTGGTTGTTTCTTGAACCCTTCTAGGGAATGTGACTCCATCACCTGCCTGGGCAGCTGGGCTCAGTTCCAGTGCTTGACCACCCCTTCTGTGAAGAAATTTCTCCTGAACCTCCCCTTAAAGCCTTTTCTTCTCATCCTGTCACTGGCTGCCTGGGAGAAGAGCACCTGGCTCCAACCTCCTTTCAGATGTTGTAGAGAGAGGGTTCCCCCCTGAGCCTCCTTTTGTCCAAGCTGAACCCCCTCAGCTGCTCCTCGTCAGACTCATGCTCTGGACCTTTCACCAGCTCCTTTGCCTTTCTCTGGACATGTTCCAGCCTCTCAGTGTCTTTCTTGAAGTGAGAGGTCCAAAACTGGACCCCACCCTCCCTGCCCTGTGTCTTGTGTCTGCTGTCCTCAGGCCTCATCCATGTTCGGATGAGAACAGGCCTGTGAGTAAGCACAGAAAAATAGCAGTGATGGAAGAAAGTGGGGAAGAAAGTCCTTGGTGCATAATCCTGCTTGTGCTCCCAGCGCACGTCAGACAGCCTGCCCTGCCCTGCCCTGTGTACCAGCACCATCACATTAAATCAGTTTGTTCTTCCATAACCCCTTTGATGGGATCAGCGAGGCACCATCCAGGCCTTAAGACTTAAATTGTATTCGAGAATAAATCTAAATTTAAGACAAAGCCTGGCCTATTTTACAGTAGGGATTATGTGATGTGGTGTCTGCAGTGGTGTGAGAAGTCTTGGCTCAGGAGGTCACTTCTCCTTCAGTTTTCTGGATGTATTAACTCACATACTCAAACCTCCCTGAATTAATTTGGGATCAAAGATCCTGCCTTTTCCATTTTAAATGCAAGTGAAAGGATGTGTTCAGTTAAATGAAAAGGTGACATTTGCACGGCAGGGTATTGTTGTCAATCCTCTGTAAAATGTGATAAAAATCAGCATTTTTTCAGAGATGCATTAATGCGGATTGGGATGACATGAGCTCTGGAATTGTGATTGGGATAGCTAGTGCTTACTCCTTTTAAACACACGGGCCTGTAAAACATTTGTCTTGTCTGTCAGAGGGTAAACTTGAAATCCTGACTCAGTTTCATACACTGAGATGTATTTTAGGATGGAGGAGGGGAAGAAGTGGAGGAGGAAAGATTACCATAAGCCTGCCTCCTGCAGACTTATTATCCCTTGGTGATCCACAGAGCAGGTGGAAAACTGCTGTTCCTGCCTAACCCTGAGCTCCCCCGGACACACATGAGCTGGTGATGTTTGTTATTCCACAGGCTGGCTGGGCTGAATCTTCTCTCTTCATGGTTTGGTAACTGAGTCACTCTTCAAAGTGTAACATCCTTGTTACATCCATTTCTATTTTCCTGATCCTTGTAGGTCATTTTTCTGGTATAAATAATGTGTTCCAGGATTTCTCTTGTTCTAAATGCCATTTAGAGCAATGTCATCAATTATTATTTTTATTAAACAACTTTTCTAATCAAAGTTCTTTGAAAAACCCCAGCTCTTTAAAATGTGTTTTATATTGTAAAATTGTTTTCAGCATCTTTTAGTATCTTTGTAATAATTCCCAGATTAGGAGCTTCCATATAGCATTGTGAATCTGCTGAAAGTAGAATTTGTGGAAGTGGATCCACGCTGAGTCCAACTCCTAGAAGCAAACCTGGATGGGAGCCCAACTATAAAACGTTGGAGCTGCGGATTCATTTGACTCACATTTACCGTGGTGATTGCAAGTCCGAGTTGTTGAGGATTATTCCAAACCACCACCATTGTGCTTTCCATTATTTCAGTTCTGTTTTGGATAAAAGACCTTGGGGTTTCTCAGAGTTGATGAGCAGATGGGAGGAGTGTCTCGTCCCTTGTTTGCTGTCTGTGTGATGTTACCAGTAGGGCCTGTCCTGGAGCTGTCACGTGTCAGGAATCTGGGGCGCAGCACAAGAGGTTTGGGATGCACTGCTCCCTGTGGTTGTCCCTCTGGTTAGTGTGACCCCCATGGCCACGCTGTCCTGCTGTCCCACCACCCCCTGACTGCTCCACCCCCAGAACCACCGACCCCTCTGTTAGCCCACGGGCACTCTTGGGCTTTGGAACAGCCCGGGCAGCCTTGGGGCTTCCGGAGCAGAGGGGCTGCCCTGACCCCCGGGAACAGAAAGGGGTGACACGGGCACAGCCCAGCCAGGTGTGTCACAGAGGACAAACCAAACTCTGCAGGTGCTAAAGCAGCAGGGTAGAGCTGACGCTTATCTCTGCTGATATGAGCAAATCAGCTACTGAGAACACAGACTTTTTGAGTAGCAGTTAAGAGAAATGGAATTTGGAAACTCTGACACACCTAAACTGCTTTTATGGGAAATGCTGTGTTTATAATCTAGAGCTGTGACTCTCCAAGAGCTGTAGTTACTGACAGTGATGATGTGCAGGAGGCTGCAATCACAGCTCTGTGCTAAGAGGTCCTGAGGTAACTAACCACTGGGAGCAAATTCTTTCATTTCATTGACTCTTAAGTGAGGAAGGTGGAAGGTGTGTTTTGAAACATTGTATTTTGTTTCTTTTGAAGTGTTGCATGGTGAATCTTGCTGGCTGTGCTTAATCTTACTCTTGAACCCATGAGAGATGAGCTCCTTTTGTTCAGCAGAGGACTAGGACAGGCTGATGTCCCCTGGCAGAGCTGTAGTGGTCAGAGAGACTTAGACCAGTGGAAAGGTCAGTGAGCTCTCCAGGAGATATTCCAAAAATTGTTTCACTGGGATGGCTTTGGTAGAGGCTCAGTGCATTGGCATCTTTTGCTCAGGTTAAGTCCTGGGTTCATTCCCTTTTCTTGTTCCAGCCCCAAACAGATTTGTAGCTCTCCATTTTCACTCTTGTATTCTTCATTTTATTCCATCAGGTCTGGAGCAGAAAACAAATTGCAACTTGCAGGTCAAACTACATCATTATTAAAACTAACCTGATTTAAAAATAAATCCCTTGTTATTATTTTAAATTTTAACAATCTTTTAATCCTTTAAGTATAAGTAACTTTAAGCATACACAACTAACTTAGTGGTAATTTTTATCATGACTTTGGTATTTTTTTCAGGTATATGTCACAAGGAAAACATGCAGAAGCAAGAGAACTAATGTATTCAGGGGCTTTACTGTTCTTCAGTCATAACCAGGTAAGTCACTGTTTTTCTGTCTGTGGTTTGGGGGGCAAGGGGTTGTCCCGAGATTTTGGAGATGAATGATGAGTTCTCGGTGCTAAATGTTTGGGGTAATTGCTTGGTAATCTTTTATCTCTTTGTTGAGCCTTTCTCCACAAAGAAGGATTATGCCAAGCTGGAACATGCAGCAGGAGTGTTTGTGAGCATCCAAACAATGCCTGTGTTCTGCTTTCCTGGAGGCTTCTCTTTGATGCCATCAAATTACTATAATTTTTTTATCAGGAAGACTGAGACTTGATACTGTGCTGTAGCTGTAGACATTGATAAAAGCATTAAACCTGCTACTGCCAAAATTCTGGTTGATGTTTCTTTTTATGCTCTCATACATTCACCACTGCCTGTGTATGTCTGTTTTGTAGCAAAACAGTGCTGCTGATCTGTCCATGCTGGTTTTGGAGTCTTTGGAGAAGTCGGATGCAAAAGTAGCAGAAGACCTTTTAGGTGAGGTGGCCTTTGCTCTTGGTTTGATGGCATTTAGTTGTGCTTTCCCTTCACAGTGACTTGTTAATAGTCTTGAAAGCTGCAATCCTTTTTGGATGCATTCCCAACGTGGCTAAGGGTTACCTTCCCCATAGGAATGGACTGGGGGAAACTTTGTTAGAGAATAATAATGGGTTCCTGATGACTTTGTGGGTGTGCTTGGAGCTAACGCTGCTGCTTGTCTTAAAGATGGATCTTAGAGATGCATTAGAAGCAGCAGATCATCTTATTTTTCTTAATGCTAAATATTTTTGAATCTTATTGCTTCTAGAAAACTTGGCTAAATTGTTTAGTTTAATGGATCCAAATTCTCCCGAAAGAGTGGCTTTCGTATCCAGAGCACTAAAATGGTCCAGTGGGGGATCAGGAAAACTTGGACATCCAAAACTACACCAGTTACTAGCTATTACCCTGTGGAAAGGTAAGAAAAATCAATTGGTGTTTCTGTGTTTTCCTTTGAAAATGTTGAAAGGAAGAAGTTATAAAAGATCTGCTTTGCGAATAATCTAAGGAAGCCGAGATGAAAGTGATTGAGTTCTGCTGTTATCTGATTTTTGCATTAACGTCTTCTTAATGTTACTAACAGGAAAAAAAATGGATCTGTAGCTCTATATTAGTGCAAAATCCAGAACATAACTGCTGTAAGGCTCTCTCTAAAAGGCAGGTTGATCATTTAGACACTGAGGTAGTTCACTTGTGTCATTAGGAGGAAAATTGCTGGGGAGCAAAGATGTTCTGTTGGCAAGTTTCGTTTGTTTTTAAATCCTGGATAAACATGACAAAGATTGAAATACATCACCTGGCATCCAAAACAGTCTTTGGACTGTAATTAAGTACTTTTTGAGAAGTTGGCCAACAGGGTTACTCCAAAATGAATGCTGTTCCCTTTGATTTATGAGCCATTTTATCACTTGGGATGGGATGTAGGAGAAACACAAAATGCTCCAAATAATTATTTTAATTGTGGATGATAGCCAGTATTTACAGTCTTGTGTTCAAAACATAGCAAAGGTGATTGAGAACAGTTGAATACATGCCATTTTTTCTGTGGTTTCTCATGGATAACTGTGCAAGATGATTGTTTATTTTGCATTTTTAGTAGCTGCCAAGTGATGACAGTGGTTTCATGCAACAACCCTGACCCGATAATGGTCAGTGCTGCAGCCTCTCTGCGTGCCATAGGCAATTCCCTAGCTGCTCTCCTGGGATTTATGTTAGCCTGATGGCTGCTGCCAGCCAGAAAGGGAGGATTTTTTTCACAGCATTCAAGTTAGAGGCTGCTACAATTAAGATAAGAAACAGTTGCATTCTGAAAGTAAAAGTCCCCATTTTGTAGCCGCCTGCTCACTGTTCTCTTGAAGAGCAAAATGCCTACATTTTCTTAGTCTGTAGCTTTTTCAGTTTCTTCACAAAAGGCTCAGATTTTTAAAACAAAGCTTTCAAATTCCAAAGATTAGCAGCTATCCAGTTTTGTCATTGCAGTGATTTTGCACGATCCTTTGCTTCAGGTTCTAACAAATCACTGCCATTTCTTACACCATTTTTCCTGTGTAACTGCTGTTCTGTTCAGCATATGGAAGTGATTTTAATTTTGATAGCAGGAGTGGGCTAAGCTAAAAATAGGAAATGAAAGAAGGACTCTGAAGGTGCTGTTTGACTTCTTGGTGCACATGGTCTAATATGGAATTTCTTTATTCCTGTCCTAAACACTGATGATAGCGCATCAAGTGTCAGCATTCCCCTAGATAAAATTATATGACCGAAGTTCAAGCCAGCAGTAGCTGTAATTGAGTAAATCGTATTTAACAGTTGTTCAATAGCAGTTGTTCAAATGTATTTAGGATAAGATTTATTATTATCTCCCTTTATAAATTGTCTGTGACTTAGAGACTTTTTACTAGCTGTCTTGTTTACATACAACACCTGTAACTCTTGTTCTTTTACCAGCTAATAAAGTACAAACCTCATAAAATTGTTTTTACGTTCAGGTACGATGATCTGATTTCTTAAAAGCCTTTTTCTTTTTCCTTTTCTAGAGCAAAACTATAGTGAATCTCGGTATCACTTCTTGCACTCCACAGATGGTGAGGGCTGTGCAAATATGCTGGTGGAATACTCCTCGTCCCGCGGATACCGCAGTGAGGTGGACATGTTTGTAGCTCAGGCAGTACTACAGTAGGTGTTAAACTTCTCTTGAAGCATTTTGCTGAGATGACATTATGTGTGGGACCAATCTAATTTAACCACACAGCCTTTGCAAAAGAAACTGTGAAACTGGCCAGAACAACAACAGGAGAAAACCATCTGAAAACTGATGTGTTAAATTTGTCAGACTGGGGAGTGAAAAAAAAAAATAACGTATTACGGTCAAAACCTGAAATTATGTTAATTGCCTGAAGAATGAATGTAACCTGTTTAACCCTGAAAGCACAATTCTTAGCTTTGTTAACACTGCTTTATGTCTAGTTAGGGCTTATCTGTATGTTCTTACAAAGACTGGACTCAAGCAGGCCCTACATTTACCTTTAGCGCAGAACTTGCTCTCACTCAGGTCGTAAGAGACAACTTGTCATGGTCAGCCTGGTCCATAAGCAGCAGCTTGATGGCTCTTGCCTTGACAGAGCTGCTGCTGGCCCTCATTTTAGGCATTTATTTTGTAGGAGGTGGGAATGCAAGCTATTATGTGCTTTTGCAGAGCTCATGTATGAAGGTTGACGAAGCCAATTTTACAGTGTTTAATCAGCTGATGGCTTTCTTCAGGCAGGGAAGGCAGCTCATGGAGGAGTCTGAGGAGGAGGTGGAGACAGGACTGTGTGGCAGGGAGTCAGGGAGAGAGTAGGTGTTGGGGGAGAGGGAGGAGGTGAGAGCAAGTTTGTCTCTTTTGGCAGCAGTGAGCTGTCATGCCAGATTTGTCCTGCTTTCCATAGCTGGTTGCTATAGATTGCTGTGATTTTGAGAAATAGCAAATCCTTTCTGGAAATCCAGTATATGCAGGACTCAAACAATTCTGTGGGGAGAAATTCTGTGGAGTTTTTTCAGTGTTTATACAGCACTTCTGCTGCATCTTTTACTGGCCTGTATGTCAAATACTGTGTTAAATCCTCTTACGTAGCAGTTTATTCTCTAATGAAATTAATTGCAGTTCCTTGCTACCAGTGAGGCAAAACAGCCCCAAGCCCTTGCACATGTGAGGGTGCAGAATTAGAGGCCAGCCTGCCATCAAAAATGAGATGGCTCGTGGCAGCCTTCCTAGTGCTTGCTGGCAGCATTTGTCCCAGATAAAGGCCTGTTAGGCCAATGGGACTTGCAGAGATTGCCAGTTAAATTCACTGGACCTGAACAAGGATTTGATCTGTTTGGGGGATCGATCTGTTGGGGACAAATGGCTTGGGAGCTCGAAGTACAGCTTTAATTTGAGACTTTTAGGCATGTGTGTCAAGCTGTTAGTGGTCCTGATGCCACATTACGTTGAGGTGGAATAGAATGACAGAGACAACAAATACTGACAGATACATACTAAAGGGAGATGTGTTGGGGGATGAATGGGTCTTTAATTCCGTTTTTACCTCAACATAGTAAACTCTGGACCAGTAGATGCAGTATCATGTTAATGTGAATTATGGGGTAGCCAGTCTTTCCACATTTCGATTAAATTGATGCTCTCTTTCAGTAACCATCCTGTACAATCTGCTTAGATCCTGGTTAAACTCATTCTGTTTATATTTAATGTCTGTTTTCCCTCCCAACCTGCCTATTCCACAGTGTGTTCTAGTAGTGATTTTCCCCTTCCTCAGCTGATGGCCAAACCATCCCCAAAGATGTACATCTCTACCAGTTGTGTTTTGCCATCAGTTCAAGCCTGAGATGGCCTCTATGCACAAGTGAAGTAGATTTTGGCTTCCCTTTTTCTGTGGTGAAAGCATTTCTCTGCCCTTTGTTTTTAACTTGCCCCGTTCTCCTTCCTTTTTCAGATTTCTCTGCTTAAAAAATAAGACCAGCGCATCAGTTGTTTTTACGACATACACACAGAAACATCCTTCAATCGAGAAGGGTCCACCCTTTGTGCAACCACTGCTAAACTTCATCTGGTTTCTGTTGTTGGCAGTTGATGGGTACAGTCTGATTTCTGTCGTGTTGTTCTTGGTTTCCTTTTCAGTTGTTAACTGAGATTACATTTTCGGTTGTTTCCTTTGTAGAGGAAAACTAACAGTATTTACAGTATTGTGTGAACAGTATCAACCTTCGCTGAAAAGAGACCCCATGTATAATGAGGTGAGTCACTCACAAACAGGATTTAACTCAGTGAATTAGTGAAATCATGGCTGATTGTTTCCAGCTTTGTGACTTGTAGATAGGAGCTGGTGATTTACCTTGTGTGGGTGATTTCTTCCCATAGTATTTCCACCTGTAAATGAAATAATTGACTTTTTTTTTTCCTTCTTGTATCCCTACAGTACCTAGATAGAATAGGACAGCTTTTCTTCGGAGTTCCGCCCAAGCAGACCTCGTCCTATGGGGGATTGCTAGGTAAGCTCTGCTTGTAGGTACCTCCAGACTTTGTTCAGTGACCTGGATAAAACACCTGTGCTGGAAACAGATCATCTGTTCGAAGGAATTTATAATTCTTTTCATAGCCTGTAGGAAAAGCCCCTGCTGTAGAATACAAGGTGAATGAGTTGCATGTGGAATTAGTATGGAATTAGTTTGGTGGATCTTGTAGTCTTTTCATCACTGAGAAGGGGAGAAGCACTAAAAAGACTCTTATGGTTAAGTTTTGACATTATGGTACAGCTTCCTAATGTAAAGAAGCATTTTACTGGTGTTAAAGCTTAATTTCCTCAGAGTTCAGTGTGATTTTTCTTAAATCAAGTATGGGGCTTTGGTAGGGATCTAATCAGTGCTGATACAACATGAATGTGCCCAAAGAGAAAGTTCTGAAATTAATACTGCCCTTCTACAAGGACTGAAAGGGAATAGAGAATTCAGCCTTCATTTCCTGGCTCTTGAACAAAATGTAAATAAAATGAAATGTTTTCCCTGAGAATTAAGCCTCTTTGTTTGTAAACTGACCTGAGGCTTTACCTAGAGTCAGTTCACTGATATCCAAAGTTTGATGAAAAACATGAACATCATGTTTTTACCATCTGTAATTTGCTTGTCAGCAATTCAGGCACCTTTAAATTGATGCCTGTGAGTTTCAGACAATTTTTTTACAGCGTGATGCAGACTGCGGCTGCTCTTTGAGAGTTCCACTGCTGGAGGTGTGTTTTTCCTCTTTTGGTTAGGGCTTTTTCCTTCTGAGGGTGCAACTGTAGCACATAAATATGTGACTTTGGGCTTTTCCAGTGTATTCTTAGAGAAGGAACAGTATCAGTATACAGCTGAGAGTGTACAGCTTCCCAAATCAATATTCTTAATGGAAACCAGTGTGGGATTACTAATGTCTTGCTGAGACTCTTTTACTTCAAAACTCTCGGGGGTTTTTTGTTACAGAAGTCTGTACCGTAGCAGGATGGAAGATCAGTTAATAAGTTCTTGAGATGAGAATGTAAAATTAATTACTTTGACTGTCTTGTATTTTGTTCTAGGTAATCTTTTAAACAGTCTGATGGGAACTGGGGAAGATGATGACACAGAAGATGGTCAAGAAGACAGCAGTCCTATCGAGCTCGACTGAATGTTGTTGTCATTGGGTGCTGTGTAAATCTGACGATTCGATGACTCCAAAGACACTTTTGGAATTTGAATCCTGCAGTTGTTTCTTGGCTCCTAAAAGGGCTCCTCTGGTCTTTTAGAAATGGTTGCTGAAATGTTTATACTGTCGGTCTATATTATTTATGTAAAAAAAAAAAAAAGAAAGAAACCAACAAAAAGTAGCCAAACGAACCAATCGGAGTGGTTGTTAGTGGGTTTCCGATCCAGCGGCTGGGGACTGATTAAACATAGTCTGCGGTTTCTGATGCAGTATTCCCTTTTGCACAGTCATTCAATAAAGCATAAACATGGGGCTTGTCCTTCACGGCCTACCCAATACCGTCTCTGTTCTGAGAAAGCCTCCTTGCCCTCTGCCCTCTTCCAAGGAAGATCTCGAAAGGCAGGGGGAGCAATTGAATAATTGATGTGCGAGGCTGGTGCCAAAAGTACTGCGAGACGAGCCGAGCAGCATAATTTGAGATGCACATCCGAGAGACATTGATACAAGAACTTGCTTCCACTGCCACGTGTAACATGCACACCCTTCATACTGCCTGCCCCTCTCCCCAAGGCCGGGCTCTGGCTGAGCCCACGCGTGTGTTTAGCCGATACTTCCTGAAAAGCACAAGGTTGAATTGCTCTTGAGTAAAAGCCCATCAGTGGAACGCAGGTAATTGGCTTCCAGGTGGATCTTTCTTGCCTAGGTATAAAAATTTGGCATCTAAAATACCTCCTGTGGCTTGTGGCTCTACTCCTTTGGAAGAGATTTTGCCAGTGTAAGTTCCCAGCTGTACGTGCAGGCGGCGGCGTTGCTGTGAGCAGAGCGGTTTGCCGCGGGCAGAGTGTGTTTGAACTGGGCTGGATGGCAAGAAAAGGGATACCGCAGAGCTTCTGGTTCTTTATGATATATTTATTTTTCTTGGGTGATTGATTCATTTAACACTTTCTGTTAAAAAAAGAATAAATCAATAAATAATGGAGTAACTTCACCCCCAGCAGTAGGCATAGCCATTCTCCATCTCCTCTGTAATGCAGCACAGTCTGGTACAGGGAACAGGTGAAAGGGTGGGGAAACGCTTTATTTTTTCACGATGAAAATAAAAAGGCTTAGATTAATAAACAGCAATCATGCATGGGGGAGGGATTAATACAAATTTATTGACTGTATGAAAAAAAAAGGCATTGACGGGAAGACTTTGTGTTAATTGTGAAGTCTCAAATAAACACTTTATACCAGGATGTGCGATACTGCTGCTTTCTAAGAATTTCCCAAGCAGAGCTTTACTTTCCTTGCTATTTTTTTCACTCTGCATTTGACTGTGGGTCATCCAGCCTTCAGTGCTGCGGCTTCACCTCTGTGCAAAGGCATAATTCTACTGGAATATTAGAATGGCTGGAGCAGATGGGGCTTCCTTTGCTGGGCAGCAAGTTAAGAGAAGAGCTCCCTACCCAGGCTGGTGCTGTAGACATCTAATAAATGATCTGGGACGTTAGCAGAGGTTTAGAACCACATCATTTCATTGCCTTTGGCTGCCAGGAATGTGCCTCTCAGGCAGTGTAAAGTGTCCACAGGTGTCCAGCACATGTCCCCTCCTGTGTCCTGTATGTATGACCCAGTGTGGGGTTGTTTGCCTCAGCTGTCTGCAGCCTCCAGCAGCCCCCAGAGTGAGCCCTGCATGTGCCCTGACCCCAAAACGCCAGCCCTGCCAGGAGGGCAGTGGTCCAGTGCTGTGGATATACAAAATGTATATTCAATAATTACAACAATATATGTGTATGTATAAAATATTTACCCAGGAATTTAAAGTACATGTATATGCACACACATATAAACAGCCTTTTGTATAGATAATAATGATATACTTGTATGGCATATAATTTCTAATATTCTTATTCTTAATTATACATGCACACAAAACAATTTTTACATATGTATAAACACAAACAAGGAGCCCAGTGTGTCCTCTCCCTGCTTCTGCCGTGCCTGGGTTGGTAAGTGAGTGTGAGTGACAGTGTGTGTGTAACACATAAATACTTTAAATATAAGTTAAATATATAATTATAGTTATGCATACACATGTGCATGCAGATCTATGTATGTTTAAATGCAATATCTTCACCTTAAATTTATAAATATGCTTATAAATTATATGTCTATAAAGCATGCACATGTGTATATAATATATAATTACATATCTTATAAAACAAAGTATAAAAATGTCTCTATATATATACAGGTGTAGGAAATACATTTAGCTCATATCTTGGAAATAAAGTCTGTCTGAGTGCTACATCTGTACATGAATGTGTGCATATGAACAGCTCATACACACACACATTTCATGTATTATACTCCATCCACTGTGCAGTTTATAGCTGTCTGAATAGCCAACAATCCCTTCACAAAGCTTATTTTTGTTACTAAGAACCAGCTATCCTTTGTGTATGTGTGTACACACATGAAGTACTGTAGAGAAAATACACAGAACATGCACTACGTAACACACACATATACACAAATAATAGATAAAATAAAACACACAGTGTACCAGGGTGGGGTAGACGGCTTTGTGGGTGTCCCACACCCCCAGGGCTCTGCCAGCACCGGCACCTCCTTGTTTCCATTTGCTGCTTTTCAACCCCACCTCCCTCCCCTGCCCCAGCACCACACGGCCACGGCTCTGACATAATAATAATTTATTGGTTCGAATGACATTTAGTACCACAGTTGTCTTACCAGTGACAGAACAAATGCACACAGCCGATGAGATGCTCTCAGATACACAACCAACCTAAGAAACGCGTCGGACAGGTCCGTGGCTGGGGCTGGGCCTTCAGGGCACGCCGGAAATCTCATTTTTGGGTAAAAATCCAGCACCTGGTGTGCAGGTCCCAGCCCGCCTGCCCTGACTGCAGGAATTACAGTGCTCAACACCGCGCTGAGACGTCACTTCAAGCAGCTTTTTTTTTTTTGCCTTTTTTTTTTTTTTGGCAGGAAAAGAAAAATCAACAAAAAAAAAATTGAATTATTGGGGGAAAAAGTGCAACCACCAAGTCTGGAGAAGGGATGCACCTGCTGGGAGTGAGCTGGGACAGGCTTTGATGGTGCCTGTCAGCAGAACTGCAGATAAAGCTCAACCCCCAGCGCCATACGGGGCTCCCCAAACGGGGCAAAGCCCCCCAGACCATGGAACAGGGATGACCCAGGGAGCCGAACGCAGGCCTGGCCCCCAAAGCTCTGCTTCCCCAGCATCACCTCATGGGTTGGTGTCCCCCTTGGCAGCCCCCTCCTCCCTGCCCTTCGTTAAGCAGTAACGAGGCTGATGATGCCCATTTCCTCTATTCCTAAATCCTATTTGACCCTATCCAGGTCCAGCATCACCACCAGTCCCCAGGGGGATAATTTACTTATCATTTACCCCGGTGCCATGGCAGGTTCAGCTGTTTTGCACAGCACCATTTCGTGTGTTTCCAGGCTGTTTCCCATCCCACAGGGATGTCAGCCCTTGGGGACTTGCAGCCCCCTGAAAAAAGGGCTGGCAGCCACCTGGAAGTGCAGGGATGCTCAGCTCCAGCACCCAGGGACCTGCGCAGGGGGAAAGGTCCCATCTGCCCCTGGGATGTGCCACCAACAGTCTCTGCCATCCTGGTGAAGCCGGGGGGGATGCCCCTTCCAGTGGGTGTGGGGTGGTGGGGTGGCAGGAGCACCTGTCCCCTCCCACAGAGCAGCCACAGAGCTGAATTTCAAGTTGGATCAGGATCTTCTCCGATGTTCCACTGCCGCCCTTCCGACATGATCAAGTGAATGATGAGGGGAAAGGGAAGTATTATTATTGTTATTATTATTACTGTTATTATTAATTATTTTTAACATTTCAAATAAAACCACGTTGTGTTGTAAACAGAAGCTCACTCCTCAGGTCTGCCCAGCCAGTCCCAGCTAAGGTTTATGTTTGAAATGGGCTTCCACTGAAAGGAAAAACCAGAGAAAAGAAAGTTAAACAGGACAAGCACTGGCAGGTGGTGACAACCTGGCACAAGCCCACCCTGAGAATGGTCCTTGCTGATGCTTCTTGGCTCCAGTTACCCTTATAACCATATCACTGATCCTTACAGCAGCACGTACATCACACCAGAGGCAATGAAGAGGGAAGGATACCATCCTCCTCCTCCCAGGGCGAGCCCCTCTCTGGTCAAACAGCCTTTGCATCCCCCTGGGCGGTGAAGGGCTGCCTCACTCACATGGCACAGGAGGGAGCGAGGTCCTGCATCCCCAGTCCCCCTCCAGCCATCCCATCCTCCAGCCCACAGCACACGGCAGGGCTGGGGCCGACACCCAGCCCTCCCCAGGAAAGGCACCTGCGTATTCCTGAGGCAGCATCGGCCGGCTGATAACTTTCTGAAAGGTCGTGATCCACTCCAGCTGGTCGTCCTCTGTCTCGCAGGCAAAGAGGAATTTCCGGTCCGGGGTGACGATGGTTATCCCGTGCTGCCAGTGGTTTCCCTGCGTGGATGGCGGGAGCCCTTCCAGCACCTTGTAGCTGTTCTCCTTGCTGCCAATAAAAACCTCCCCTCTAGCAAAGGCATCCTAGGAGACAGCAGAGCAGTGGGGCAGGGGTGAGTGTGAAGAGAGCTCTGCATTCCCAGCAGCCAGGACAGCTCGCCCTGCAGCAGCCACAAGCCCATCAGCCAAACCCCAACAGCACCAGCAACCCCCAAACCCCTGCTCCTCCCCCAGGGGCACCCACAATCCAGCACCAACCAGGGAGCCAAAACCCAGATGCAGAATGTCCGGCAGACAGGGCTTCTAAAGAGTTTTTGGTATTTATGCACAGGGCTACTGCACACTGGACACCAGGAAGAGCCACCAAGCAGCAACAGCGTTGTGCCCTCTTGGGTCTCCCAGCAGCCTGCACTTTACTGCAGATTGTTACTACTATTATTACTATTATTATTATTACTACTCTTATTATTAATAGTAGTAGTATTGCAGATAATTCCCAACAGGCAGCCCAGGCACCCTCATCTTACCAGGGGATCTTTGAAATACATGAGCCGTCGGTCATCCATGGTGAACCATCGCTTCTTGAATCCCTCTGTTTGCTGAAGAGTCAGAAAATGCCAGATCACACACTGAAACAGCACAGCTTCTCTCTAACCAGGCATGACCCAGGAGTCTCAAAGCACTTGGAGGAGCCTGATGGGCTGGGGGAGTTGGAAACAGATGGCTTCTGGGCCATCTCGAGCCACCACAGGCAGAGTCTGGGCCAGCTGTACCAGGAAGGGGCACCGGGCTTGTAATGTGATTTTGGATTTTTTTAACATTTGCTCCCAGGTGAGGAAAGTGCAATAAACACAATCACAGAGTTACAGCTTTGCCTCTCTGGCAAGAGTTGCTTTGTCCCACCAGCAACCCCTTCTTGGGGCCATAGAGAGCCCCTGAAAAACGCTTCATACCCTACCTTTGGCCCCGTTTTCTCCATGTATCCTTCCTTCAGGTAGTTTCTAGAAAGCTTTGGCACCAGCTGGAGCAACCAAAGAGGACAGAAAAGAGAGCAGTGTCAGATGGAGGGGACTGGGGGTCACTGGGTGTGCTGGGCAGGGCTGGGGGGGTCACTGGAAGGAAAACCCACACTGAGTTTGCCCCCAGCCCTGAGCCCACCCCGTGGCTCTGCCTGGGAGCTCCAGTCCTGCCCCTCCACAGCGCTCAGCAGAGGAGGGTACAGCCATGAAACACCTCGGGGCAGCTCCCCAGCACAGCCAGCAGCCTCCAGGAGAATCTCCTGAAGTCCTCAGGGTGCAGGGCAGCCGGGGACAGAGCCACCCTGCAGAACCACGACTGGACCCCTCCCAGATAATTGGCAGAAGGCAGGAAATGCAATTAGATTTCAAGATCTACAGCCAAGGAGGTAGCAGGGAGTAATCAGCAAGCACCACCACAGTGACG
The DNA here is from genome assembly GCA_014706295.1 of Lycocorax pyrrhopterus obiensis. Taxonomy (NCBI): domain Eukaryota; kingdom Metazoa; phylum Chordata; class Aves; order Passeriformes; family Paradisaeidae; genus Lycocorax; species Lycocorax pyrrhopterus. The sequence goes on from JACSVZ010000012.1 coordinate 3,702,513, forward strand.
TTACACCCCAGCACACAGCCCTGGCTGACAGCACGTCAGAGCAGCCTCTGGAATTGCATTAGCCAGGGGTAACACAATTAGCAGCTCCAGCGCCCGGAAAACACAGGCATTTGTAAGCCAGGCTGCGCTGACCCGCAGAGAAGAACACAGGCACGGCACTGACATCCTTCTGCCCTCATCTTTCCTGCCTTCCAGCCTTTGTTTTGGCTTTTGTAATTACAGCAACACCCTTTGAGACAGATGCTGGGGCTGGAGTTCCTCCCACAGCCCCTGTGTGTGCGTGCACGTGCACGGGGCCCAAGGCTGGGTGCCGGGAGCAGGTGCTGCACGTGGGCTCAGCATCCCACCACAACCATTCCAGCCTGGTAATTGCAGAGCGCTCCGAAGGATGGAGCACTCCCCAAGCCTTCCAGCTTGTTAACAGGATGCTAAAAATGAGCGAGAGGGGGGAAAAAAAAAAAACCAAAACCACCCAACCAATACTGCAGGAACACTCACATCAGAGTCACTGGCTCCAGGGAATGCCACTTGTAAGTAATGGAAACGTGCTGCCCGGATGGCGTTGAACCAATCCACTATTTCCTAGTAATGAGGGAGAAAAGCAGAGTGAGGAACGCAGCCTGCACACAAAATAACCTGAGCCTGCTGTGTGCTGTCTCTCCCATCACTCTGGCCCCAGTGACAGAGCACAATGTAGCAGCAATCCTAAAAAGCACAGAATACAGCAAAAAGGCGAAGGATGGGGAACATTCAGCTGCTGTTCCGGGCTGCCAGACGTGCACAGAGCTCTGCAGCTTCCAGTGAGCACCAAGGGGCTTTCTGCAGAGGGAAGGGTTTAATCACATCTCTGAACTGGCAAAACCAGCCTCAAAAGAGCGTTTGAGATATTGAGGTGACCCTATAAACATGGCTGGGCTCATGCTGGCTGCTGCAACCTGCCCCCGGCCCCTCCAGCAGGACACCTGAGCAACGCCTGCATCCCACCCAAATTCCAGCAACATACTACAATGTTTTGCTCAAAGAGTAGCTAAACATCTCTTTATCTTCATATCCCAGTCGATCAGCTGTGTCTGTGAGTCCTGCAGGGACACCCACAGTGATACTGAAGTCCAAGAAGCTCTGGCACTTCTCCCTTTCCTTGGCAAAAATCTCTCTCCATTTCCCCCCCCTCCAAAATAATTGTTTTATAATTTCTTTGTTTTTAAAGCCATGTATTCACTTGTCTCTGGTAAGACCCAAGAGCTTGTGCTGTATGCCTCTGAAGGTTTTGCTGAGAAATGCCTCATTAATTTTAAGTGATCCACACAGGCAGATCACTGAGACTGTGGGACAAGGAAAGGCGTGTTGGAAGGGAGATTAAGAGGTGCCCTGCCTGGGATGCTGAGCACAGGGAGAGGGATGCTGAGCTGTCCTGTTGTCATTAATACATGTGAAGCTTCACACACCAGGGACATGTTCAATGAGCCAGACTTAATCCTAAAATAAACACTGTCATCCCTTTCAGGTGAGGTCGCTGTAGCGTAGGGAAGGCCATATCAAAGGAGAAGTTGGCCTTCTCTAAGATTTAAACTTTTTTTATGCTTTAAAAATGGTCAGGGTAAGGAGGAAAGGCTCATGAGAAATTTTTGAAATCTCAGTGTTAAGGAGCTGTGTGGGAGTCCAGAGTGCAGCCTTCCCACGAAAGGGCTGCTGCTCATTGTTCTGGTTTCAGTTGCAGCCAGGGAGGCACTGAGAGTACCAGTGACCCTGTGCTGTGCTAAAGGAGCAGCTGCTGACAAGCACTTGGCGTGGAGGGGAAGTCTGGGAGCATCCCTGCTGGAGTAGCTCCCTGGGACCCACAAACGACCCCCCCAGACCCATGGGCCCTCTCCTTCACACCTCCCTTCAGAGGCATCCGAGCGAGGGGATTTGTTTCAACACAAGCATGAATACCTGCATTTTATGAAGCATGAGACAGGCACAAATACAACAGTTCCCTGCTTCTCCTACATTCCAGTTTGCTCCCCTTTTGCAAGTCTTTGGACTGAGTCCCCTCATCTTCCATTGCTCCATCCACCCTGTCTCCTTCTCTGGGCACCGAGGAGCCTGCCTTGAAAAATCCTCTACTCCAAGAAGAACACCAACTCCTGCCATTTGCATCTCTTTACTTAGAACAGTTTGACACCCTTTGTGCTTGGAAGAACATGACAAGCACTCTCAAAGCTGGTTCTGCATCCTGTACCCCTTCCACCCCCCAAGCAATTCCAGCTCGGTTAGAGCCTGGTGTGCCACAGGCTGGCTCTGCGCAGCACCAGCCCCGAGGACCACAGCCCAAACCTTCTGGTTACCTGCACAGCCTCACCTTGCCATCTTCGTGATACACAAAGATGTTCCTTGTGCTATTGTCCTTCAAGTAAGTGATCTGCAGCCCATGGGGGTTCCCGATTTTCGCAGGCTGGAAAGTCGCGTTTAGGTGCTCGATCTTCATAATTGCTTTGGGTTCTTTTGCCTGGAAAACGCAGCTGAGTGAGCAACCTGAGAGTCGGCTTTCGAACCAGAAAGCAGTTCCCTTGGTCAGAAAAAAGGCCTGATTGAGGCCATTAGCTAAAAACACCTGAATCCCACAAAACTACCTGGTGATGAGACACCCGAGACTGCTCGGGTGTCAATGAGTGCTTCCTGCCAGCCTGGAAAAATGCTCTGTTCTTCTGCAAAATTCAGCAGGGATGCAAAAAAAAGGCAGACTGCTAACGGACCAGGATGCTTTCTGCATCTCCAGCACCACAGAGAGTTCAGCCTTGTCCCAAAAAATGGAGGATTATGCCTCCTGCCAACATCAGACCCGGGTGCTCAGCTGGGGAGCACCATGTCCATGTCCCCATCTGTCCCTTCCTCCCACATGAGCCACTGGCTGCTGACTCTGCTCTTCCCCTTGCCTTCTGAACTGAGAACTCTCTTTTCAGAGGGACAAATATAAACCTGACAGCCCATCTCTAGGGTGGGTTAGCCCAGTGGGGAGCCTGGGTCAGGCCCTACCTGGCACCAACCCCACCTGCACCCTCAAGTAGCAGCACTGTGGCGCTGCTCATCTTCCCACAAAGCATCTCTAGAAGGTGACCACCCCTCCAGGACTGCTCTGAGAAGAGAACCAGCTACTGTGAATAAAACATCCCAACAAACACAGACCAGCCCCTTGGTAACACCAGCTCTAGAGCAGGGCCAGGGGCCAGCAGAAGGCTGTGGGGTGGTCCCAGCACCCTGCAGAAGTCCTGAGCTGGCAGAGGTGTCAGTGCTGCTTTGGGAACTTGCTGTGGACACACGGCCCTGGTGGGTGACCGTGGTGGGGAAATCCCAGCAGAGAGGACGTCTAGACAGCACCATTCCCACCACAGCTGTGGTCAGCAACGAAGCAAAGCAGCTTTAAACTCTCAGAGCAGTCAAGAGTGCCTGAATGGAACTGCTGGGACTTTCAACTTCTCCCTCAGCAAGGACTGGCTCTCTCCTCTCCATGAGCTGCAACTGCACCATAACAAACCAAGAGGAAGACGGTGCTGTCAAAGCCATGGAGAAGTGAGGATGGATGGTCCCCTCCTCTGGCTCATCACAACATCACAACTGCACCAACTGCTTGGGAAAACCGGCTGGTGGCTCAGCCTGGGCCGCTCTCAGCTGTGATGGTCAGGGGAAACTCAAAGGTCAGAGGAAACACCTTGACTTCCTCCAGTACCTGGTTCAGAACACTGGAGTGTCCATCCATTCATCACAAATGCAATTTTCATGGTAATAACTCAATTTCTCACAATAATGAAACATGTTCTGGGGAAAAAGACAAATACTTCCACACTGCTTGACACCAGAACAGAAAACCAGGGAGCTTTCCCTCTGGCTTGCATGCCATGCCATGCAAAGGAGGATTCAGACCCCAGCGACCACTGTGAGGTGGTGACACCTTCTCCACAAGGCAGTCATCAATATGAAACCCCTGTTAGCTGGATGATGCAGAGCCAGAGGTGAGAAAAACTCCTTTGCTGGTGGTTTGAGAAAAGCCCTACAGACTTTAAAGGACAGCAGAGCAGGAACGTGTGAACTAGCCAGTGGGGCACCTCTCCATGACTGCGGTGGTGCAGCAAGAGCAAACCCCACTAAAGGAAGGGTGAGCTGAGCCTGGTGCTCTTGTCCTGCAGCAACTGGGGACTCAGTGCTTATGGAAACTGTCTGAATAAACTGGCACACTGGGAATTACGTGTTCCAGGATGCTCTCACAGCTGTGATCCCATCTGCACGCAGCAACCCCAGGTACTCACATCGTTTTTGTTGAAGTACTTCAGAGCACCTTCCCTCTCCGATAACACGAATTTTCGGCTTAAGAATTGCCCATTGTCACGTCCTCTCTTCCACAGAAATCCTTCTCGGTACCCTGCAGCAGAAAGGAATGACTGAGAGCCAGGGACAAAGTGCTGTATTTAGAAAGAGAGTTAGGGTAAAGAAAAGAGCTGAGACTTCAGAACTAAGCAAACCAAGTGTGTGGCTGTTTTGCTGAAGACATGAAAGAACATGCCTTCTCCTTCAGATCTGCCCATCTCACTCCGCTCCCGTTCTTATCCAACAGCTTGTGCTTCAGACATCCCCACTCTGACACCCAAGGAGTGGCTGCCTGCAGGGCCCCCCTCGTGCATTACTGCAGCTCAGTGCTGGGGTGAGCCAGCACGGGCAGAGTGAGCACCTCTGTCCCCGTGAGATCCAGCAGCCCCCGCTGCCTGCATTCCCACAATCCCACCCTGTCACTGCCCAGAGATGCAGATGGATGGTCCAAACCCACAGCCAGCTCTGGGGGATGACACAACACTGTCCACCCAATCCTTCCACCTCCGAGCCCTCTCCACCCCTCCAGTGCAGAAGAAATGCTCCGTCCCATCAGAGCATCATCACCCGTGTGCACCAGTCCAGTATCCCAACACTGGATACATCGGCGGAAAGACAAGGCTAAAATTTTTTCTCTGGTCCACCCATCCAACTTGGGAGAATCTTCCCCAAAGCCAGGAGCAGACCCAGCTCATTCAGTCCATCAATTCAACCCTATCCCACTCTGGGCTTGCCAGGAACTTTCTTAGCAAAAAGCCCCTTTGGAGGGCACTTGCAGCGTCAGAAAGAGAAGAACCCGCAGGGAGCAGGATTACCCCAAGTCTAAGCAAGGGGAAGCAGCCAAGGAAGCCACCAAAGCCCAGCCAAGGGCAGCTGCATCCAACAGCAGTGCAGGCACAGCCCAGGCTGCTGTGCTTGTAACCCCAGCAGGGCAGAACTGCTGAGAAACCACAGCTCTGACTGACACAGGGCCAGGAGCTGCTCCCTGCCAGGCTCTGTCAGCAGCCCTCTGTGTACCCTGCAGCAGGCTGTGCACGATGGAGCTGAACAGGAGCAGTGTCTGTGTGGCAGGAGACAGACAGGCAGGAGGAGATGCCCGGCTGATCCGTTCATAACACGGCAGATTTGCCTCACGTGAGGCAGAGGTGCTGCCAGGGCTCTGACGGCTGGCGAGGGCCGACTGCTCCCCTGAAGGGTGACACGTGAAACAGCTTTTCCTCAGAGTGTGCGGTTTGGAAGCCAAGGACGAGTGGCTTCTGGTCCCGAAAGGTGCTGGGTTTTAATGCCAAGCCAGTTGGAGCAGCAGGAAAGTACTTCAAAAGCTGTTGCTGTTCACCCCACTGAACAGCAGCGAGGGTTTCAGAGCCTCCCTGTGCCTGGCATTTGAGGAACACTGATGTCTCGTAGGGGGCTGCAGAGAGCTGGCTTGGAGGAAAGGACATCAAACAATGGGACAGTGATACCTCCAAATACAAACGTGGCGTGGTGCAGGAGGAAAGCCCATCTTTTCCTTCAGGACAAGGCTGTGAGCCAGGGTCAAAGTCAGCCTGGAAACCCAGTTTTCCCCGCCCTCTTACACAGGACATTTCATCATTTTGATCTTCTCTTTCCAACTTCTTGTGTCAAAACACAGGATCCAAATTCCACTCCAAGGAAGAATTACAAAAACCCAACACAACCAAGTGTTATCCCGTTCTGTGGCTCACATGTTGGCTCTTCCCAGGCCAATCGCCTCAGCAGAAGAGCTCCTGGCTGCTCTGACAAAGCCAGCTGCTGGTTTCAGTGTACTTTGGTACAGATATTTGCTTGCCTCTTTTCTTTTTCTTTTTTCTTTCCTTCAGGGCTGCATCCTCAGGAGCTGCTCCTCTGCTCTGCCCAAACCTGCTGCCTGCACCCCTGTCAGCACCCATCAGTGCAAACCACCGTGAACGAGACTTGAACCCAACATGAACCCACACGGGTTCCCCAGGCAAACTGTGTCAGCAAGACGTGTCCTCAAAGTCCTGATCTAAAGGGCTGTGAAAACAGCCAGAGAAGGTGCTGAGAAACAAAACTGCAGGAGGCTGAATGGGGAACAGATCTCACACTGGAGGGCATTGGAGACAGAAAATGAACCCTCTCTTCCTTGTCTCATGTGCTGCACTGCCTTAGCAACAGCTTCGTATTTAGGGATGCCTGGTCACATTCGGATCTCCAGGGGTGGTGAGGCCCTGGTGAGGGAGCCAAGAGCAGCTGTGGCTGCCCCATCCCTGGAAGTGTCCAAGGCCAGGCTGGATGGAGCCTGGAGCAGCCTGGGACAGTGGAAGGTGTCCCTGCCCACGGCAGGGTGAAATGGGAAGATCTTTAAGGTCCCTCCCAACCCAAACCATTCTGTGATTCGGTGAGGGCTGTTCTGCTTATGTTGAAGCCCTACAACACCCGCTGACTGCCGGCGTTGGACCACGCAGCTTTGTGTCACCAACGTTTGCGTCCTCTCCCAAGCACAGAACGAGGGATGCAACCGCCTGCCACCACCCCCCTGATCACCAGCACCTAACCATGAGTGTAGGAAGCACTACCTGGGGAAGACCTGCTAAAGAAATACCCCTCTCACGTTGCTAACACTGCTGCTGTCACCCTGTCACGTTTCCTGCATCACTTCTGCCACCTGCCAAGGAGCAAAACCAATCTCTTGCTTCTGCAGGCTGCTCTGGCACAAACCTGTGACACCTGCAAAAGCCCCACCAAGCAGTTGTGCCAAAGTTAGCCAGCAAATGGCACAGGACACAACCTGAAACCGCACAGCCCAAGCGGGTATTTCTGACCCATTACGTGGCTTCCAAGGTAAAACAAGGAACTGTCACTCCCACACCCACTTCACCCCCACAGCTAAAACTCTGGGGGCAAGGAAAACAGGATCACCACCTTGGCTGACTGAAAAGAAGATAGTGCATGGCCTTGTGTCAGCTCAGAGGGGCTGGAGGCTGCAGCTCCTTCAGGCCCATAAAACTGGCAGCACCCACTGGGTGCTCTGGTGTAGCCCAGCCTTCACCTGCCTGAGAGGCTGCAGAGGAAGCAAGGAAGAGGATTTTATATCAAGAATGTCTCTTGTAGCCACCATCTTTCCATCTGACTTCTACCAGCATTTGGTTCAAGTTCCCCATTTTAAAGAAGAGGGATATTGCTACTTCCCCACCTCAGAAAGCTGTTAAAGAGCTGAGTTAATGGTGGGGGGTTTGGTGTCTGAGAACGTGGATTACAGGAAGTACCCAAAATTACTTGTTCAGTTTTAGCCTTTGTTCTCAGAGAAAAAAAATCCCTCCTGCAAGGAGGAAAATCAGATCCACTGGCTTGCAAAAAAACAACGTGCATGGACTTTCCTTCTGTCATCCTAAGTAAGGCATGGTAAACTGGGAATTAAAACCACATCTGATCTTCAGTTTCTTTGGCTCCTTATTTCACAGTTTCACCTGGAAAGAGGCATCAGAACTGCTTGCTCCCATGATGTTTCTAGGGCTGTGGTAAAACCAGGTCTGGTCCCAGGCTTTTAGAAGAAACCTGAGTGTACCCAACACCATACAAATGCACCACTGTGTGGTTTATTGCCTTCATGTCTCACTGCAAGACAAAGCATGAGGGGCTGAATAGGAGAAAAAAATGTACTTGTAATTCGAGAGAATCTCATTTTCCTAGAGTTCAGGCAGGGCACCTCCTCCTGCAGAAGCCAGTTTTCCTTCCTCTCAGCAGTTAAAGTGCATTGACCCCAATCCAGAAGAAGATGCTTCGGAGAAGATTCAAACACAACTCCCTCACTCTGCTGCTAAAATTGCAGGGTGTACATGGCCACTCCTCTGTGTGTCAGAGCCGAGCAGCCTGCTCTATTAGCACTGTAAGATGTTAATTAAGGCAGAACAGGGGATAGGCACTCACTGGCCACGGTGTGCCCACCTCTTCTGAGAGGTTAAGGAACTGCATAATTATCTGGAGCAGTTCAGTGTGGAATCCCTGACATCCCACACCACCCCTGACCCCAGGGTTACAACCTCCTTTTTAAACAAAGAGTCTGAAGGACACTGCCTCTGAAATAAACCCTACTGTCCACAGTCAGAGGGTTGGGTGGAGAAGGTGGCATATTCTATATTTTCCCTACAGCTTGGACTTTGAATAGGGTTGCAAAAACAACCGTGCACCTCTTGTTTGGCCACGTCAGAGTAAATGGTTTGGTTTGACTGCTCTAAGTTGTAACATCTCTTCCTGTAGCATTCAGCCACCATCAAAGCAAGACATCTCAATGACTTCAATTTGCATATTTTAAGAATTTGCATTCCAATAAAAGTCATAAACCAGGGAATACTAAATTTTCTCATGGAGTGAAAATACAACTCTTTGTCCAGATCCTCCAGACGCAAGCAGGGTCCAGGCTGGCCAAATCCCTCAGAGCTTACACCCTGCTCCCCTGCACAGCACCAGCAGATTGCTTTTTTTGCCTGGTTTTTTTTTTGCCTGTTTGCAGCTGTGCTGAGGAGCTCACAACTTCCCTGCCGTAATTCTGCAGCCATCTCTGGATAATCCATTTCCTGCTGGCCCCACGTTGAGCAGTGCAGATACAGCCGTGCTGGAGATGTGCCAGCATCCCCACGGCAGGAGGGACCTGGGACGTTTGATGATGAGACGGGAACCCTTCCTCCAGGAGTCCTCCAGCACTGACCAGGAGAGGAGCCACCAGGAGCTGCTGCTGCCCCTGCACGGTTCAGTTCTTTGGAAGTCAAAGCCTCAGCAAGCAGCAAACGAGGATGTGCTCAGCGATCCTGCAGCCCGGTCTCTGCCCCCAAGGACACCCGGACGGTCAGTGCTTGGTGCCCCTAACACACGATGGGTGCCTGGCACGTCTCAGATCACACGGGCTGAGAAGGGAACGATCTCCCTTCGCCTCCCTGAAGACAAATCTTTCTCCCCGGTTAAGACACCACATCCTCTTCACATCTCACCCAGCCAGGCAAAAGACCCCAGGAACGCCCAAGTGCAGCACTCTCACACCCACACCAACCATTTTCTCCCGCACACGCGTTTTAGAGGCGCAAAAGTTCCCAGCTCCTAATCAATCAGCCCTCTCTTAACGAGCACTTAGCATCCAAATTACCTTTCCTAAAGGCCATTTTGCAGAGAAGGGTTTCCTGTTGTCATCCAGTCTGCCTCTGCTGCCTTCCAGGAGCTCATAAAACAATTACTGCCCCACTGCATTGTCGCCTCAGCTATGGATGCAAGCAGCTGATGAGATTGATTGCTTCCACAATACCCAATTAACCCACTCGGTCTGCAAACGATTGACTTAATCAAAGGCAATTAGCGCTTGAATGGCTACAGCAGACAGAAAGCCAGGATTTAGTGGATGATTCAGATAACATTGTACAGACATCTCCTTGGCCTTCTAGGGGAAAACGTCTTCACTAATGCTCAGCTCAGAGCTGGAAGTAGATGAAACCTCGGGTCGGTGGTGCGAGGTGGCACAGAAAACACAAGGGAGTAGGAACACACACTTCCCTTTACTGATAAAAGGGGAACTTGCAATGAGTGATGTTCCCTTTTTCCTACTTTTTCTGCTCGTGCAGGGCCCGGAGCACCAAGCAGTTGACCAGATCTCAATGACCATCAGAGTCCTGAAATGTTAACTTGCCTCTGATAGATCCAGTCCTCTGAGCAAAGTTAAAACTGTTTTACAAAACCACCTTCAATATTGATTTCTTCCACAGCATCTTCTCCCACAATGTAAAAAAAAACACCCCAAAAGACTCAGTTTTGAGGCAGGACCACGTTTCTGTAGAAATCCAGGTGTCGTGTCCTCAGGGATTGTTTTTCCTCTAGACAAATCACCACAAACTGGCACAGCCAAGACAAGACAAAGCCTCACCACGGGAAGGCCAAGAAGAGCAACCCATGACACCTAAAGCAGAAGACAGAGACCATTTTAGACCACGTGAGGAACAACTTCAAGGCTGAAGTCAAGCATGGAAAACCAATTCTCCAGATCACTGCAGAAAGACATTGTCCTCTGGCTTCGTCTTGATTTTGTAATGGAAAAGGTGCTCCCCAGACGCCTGGATCAGTGTGGAAAATGGAGCCAAATTCACCATCTCCAAGGAAAGATCACGGGGCTGAGCTTAGCTACACATGGAGATCCTGAGGCTGACAGAAAGAAGACGAGGTCTGTCCCCACACACAGGCACGTGCCATTTAAATGCCAGGTCCCTCCCTGGGTTTCCAGTCCCACTTAATTGTGAACACACTTGCACTGGTGGCTCACAGCTGAAAATCCAAATTGCTTCTAAGCAAAGCCCCAATAATAAAGCTGAAATCCATTAAGCCTGTGATGTTTGCCACTATTTAAATCTGATTAAAATTGTACATGACACCACTAAGCTGAACAGTCAGAAAACACTCCTGTCAAGTCTGTTGTTTCTCCGTGTAATCCAGACCCCCCTTCTTTCACCGGGTTGTCAGCTAAAAGGAGCCATAGTAAGAGATCATGTAGCTAATCCAGCTTTCTAAGCTGTTTTTAACTGGTTTCTTTAATCACATGTTACGATTCCCTACGGAGCAGCTCCCAGGTGACAAAGACATTAGCACAGCCATTCATTCTCCCGGGAGGTATCTCGGATGGGATCGCCTTGCCCCTTGTGCCGACCCAAGACACTCAGGTGCCTCTGCAGAGCTTAGGAGGCCATCAGCGGGATAAAAAACGGGAAATCCTGGCAGCAGGGGGTGACAGCCACTGGGCAAGCAACTGCAGGGTAAGATGGTGCAAAGGACACTTCACCAGAGAAAAAGCTTCTTTTGGTACGGTGATATTGATCTCCCAGTGAGCACTCACCCTGCCTGAAAACGCTGCGTGGGAACACGTATCAGGGGAAAACACCAAATTACACAATTCCCACGTCTTCACCTGACTGCTGCAGGCATATCAGGTTTGATAAAAGAAGACAGCCACATCCTCCCTTTTATCAGTTTATCTTATAATTGACCATAGACACAGTACAACTTCCGTGGTAACCTAATTACTGAGCAAGTGTTTACATATTAAAGATAAGACCACAGCTGGCTGCTGCAGCACAATTCGATTGTATCTGCTGGGAGATGTTACAACCCCTTGCTACAGAAAATGTCTTTACTGGAAGCCTTGCACTTACATTGCTGAGAATTGAACACGGAATCTAATTTTACTTGGAAATCAAATGCTTCCTCTTCGAGTGGCATCCCCGCAATACCCACCCGGGAGCTGCTGGCTGCTTGGAGGAAAAAACCCTGCTCCAGGTAAATAACCTTCAGGTTCTGATCTTTTGAAGGCAGTCTTTCATAATAAAAGGCAGATGAAAGCTGGGAGGCTCCCAGTGTGATGTTCATCCCATTTACCAGCACTGAGTGCACTCAAAGCCTGATTCAGCTGGAAAGCCGGGCGAGAAAACGTTTAAGGGCAGGCACGCGGTACTAACTCACAATAACATCCTGCAGCAGCTCACTTCAGGAGCTGAATTCTGACAGCCAAACCACTCCCAAACCACAAGGCAAGGATCCTCCTTGGGCAAGACACAAGCACTCCAAAAAATCCTCGCTGCAGCCGCAGCGAGGCTGTGAGCTACTGCACAGAAGCTGCACAGGAAGATGTCCTGCAGCCTTCCCTCCCTGCACCTGGAGGAGCCACTGCCACCGTCGCACACCGTCATCACCCCTGCCCAGGGATGCCCACACAGAGCTGGTCCTGCCTGGACCTCTGCAAGGCGAGGGAGAACCCACCTGCAGCCCCGCCTGCAACTGCAAGGGCTGGTGCGGGAAGCAAAGAGGAGAGACACTGAAACAGGACGAGGAACCTTGACACCCTCCTCATGCACCACAGTGGGATTCACCAACCTTCAGCTGCTGAGACTTCAGCTCAGAACACCTGCAAAGCACCAGGAACCACCTGAAGGGCTGGGTTTTACACAGGTATCCTCAAACCACACCTATGGGATCAGGCTAAAATAGTCTCCGAGCCTGAAGAGAGCTTTAGGTGGGTCTCTTCCCCACACCAATAAATAAAACCTCAGCCTAGGCAGCCACTCACACAGATCACTCCAAGCAAGGGTGAGATGAATTTAAACCCCCAACAGAGCTGTAGAGAAGTCAGCAGAGAAATTCACCACAGACTTTAGATGGGTTTAGGACTCTCTGTTCTGGGGCATCCTGGAATAAAGCATTCCCCCATGTAGGCAGTATTTCCATACAATCATAAATCATGGAAACCCATTCTCACATGCACATAACATTCCTCTTTTTTTGCTTTGAAGAGAAATCCAAATGGCTTTGAGCAGATCTGCTGCGGTGCTGCTAATGGCTCCTGAACGTCTTTTATGGAGTGTTCAATGCATTTACAGTGAAAACTTCATACAGGAAAGGAGAATTTTTTAATTTAGGACTCATTCCTGCCCTGGCTGCTGGTGTTGCAGCTGTCCCAGAAATCAGCTGCTACACGATGCTCTGGCAGCTGTGCTATCAAGGGAGGAGCATTTGGCAGCGCAGCCGCAACCTCCAGGTTGCACAAGGACATTTGCACACCTTGGTTTTTCTAAAACTATCACCTCCCATTCCCTGGAGCAGCATAATCCCACTTAGTGAACTCCTGGAATTATATAAATCAAGGCTAAATTCTGCACCAATAAATCATTGACCAAAATTCCCACTGACTTGGCTAGGCTAAAATTTTTTCTTCCACCCTCTGCAATGCATGAGAGTTTGAAATTCACTCCCTGCTGAGCAGCCTCATTGTCTTTTAGGTGTTTCGGGCATACGGTGTTTGCTAGCGCCCTGCCACATAACCACGTCCCTCAGGGGCTGCCCTGGTTGTGAAACTGGAGGTGGCTGCTGTGTCTACACCTCAACAGCAGCAGCATCTATAAAACCAGCTCCATTTACCCAGCTCGGGAGGCACCTCCCTGTCCCATTTCAGCGTAAGCATCTGAGAAGTGGGGTGTGGACAACTCCTCTGCTGCAGCCTTCCCTGCTGCACCGGAGATTTCAAGGTGAAAGCTCGTGTGAGCTTGCTGCAAGGGGAAAATGCAGGTGGATGTGGGCTGGTGTTGGTAAGAAAGAAGCACCAGCAAATGCTCGTGCTTCTGAGTCGAGGCTGATCTAGCTCAGCTACATCTCTGGCAAACTCCAGAAAAAGACATGACCTCACCCTGGAGGATGTTCTTTATCTGGTGAGAGACAGAAACCGCTCAACCCTGCGCAGGTCTCCAAAGTAAAACGGATCTTTCTTTAGTAGAAATTTAATTAAGCTACCACGAGTTGCCATGAAAACAGCCTTTTCCATGTTCTTTGTTATCCTGTTGCTTCCTAGTCACTCCCTTCTCATTAGTGGAAGAAAGATGCCCCAGGCTTTTGGTGCTGTGTCATTACTCAGGGAATGTGAATGTGCACAGTATAAAATCACTGAGAAACACCACACCTGGGGCACCAAGAATTACCCTCATAAAGCACAGGAAATACAAAGGGATGGTTCTCCTATTCTTTCCTTAAATGTTTATCATCCAAGACATGGAGAACAAAGCCTTATACTTCTCGTCAGCTCTCTCCAATTGGTATAGGTCCATTTATTGACTGCAAAAACTCAAGGTTACAGGAACAGGCAGCCTGAGCAATATCAAAATACACTATTTCAAGTTGGTTGACCTCAAACAGGGAAAGCTCAAGGACAGGAGTGAGTCATGATAATTATAGCTGGGGTGTTTGACACATTTATTGATCTTACAGTCTATCCCCAGCAGGTGGACTGACTCTCCTGGGGACAGCTCAGGGCATCCCCAGGGAGCATCCCGAGCACACCCCAAAACACAGGCAGCACATTCAGCTGCCAGGGGCAGGAGAGGCTCAGACCACCACCTCCCCCACGAGAAACTGCACTAGTTCAGCAAACTCAACCGACCTCAAACTGACCACAAATTCAATGCTTTTGATTTGAGTTGATAAATGTAAATATTTCTGTTAAGGATGACACAAAATGGAACAACATTTCTTAAGTGTGCTTTTTTGAGAGGTGGGAAAAAACCCTAATGAAACATTTTGCACAAAGTCCTTAGATGGAGAAATAAAGAAGCCCAACACCCAACTATTTAAAATTTCATGGGGCAGCCCTTACCCTTTTCAGCACTGCCCACTCCCACGCTGCTCTGCTTCCCCTGCACCGAGCATCGCTGCTGCCTTGCTTCTTGCACAAGAGCTGCTGCTCCTTGGCTAATTATAGAAGCTTGGATCAGAGCTGTGCTGAAGGCAGCTTGACAGAACCAGCTGTTAAAATTACAGCTGGATCCTAAACTAGCTGTGAGCATCCAGCTTTAGCTCGCAGTGGTGCTACCCCCTTTCCAGAGCCGGCTGCCAACGCCTTGCTTGGCCGGCTGCTCCTCTTCCTCTAAGTTCAGACCCACAGGTCCTCACCTGCAATTTTTGGCTGCCTAAATGCTTTTCTGCTTTAGGGGAATTGAAGACATCAGAGTATTTCTCTTTGCTAGATGTTTTTCTTCCTACGGCAGCTATCTGTAAGATCCATCACCGCCCCGTCACTTTGTCACTGCAATGTTCATGGATTTCCTGGAAAGCATAACAGCAGTCGCTGGCCTCTTGCCATAGCTCAGAGAGATAAAAAAAAGAAATATGCAGCAAATTTGACTCTTAAAGACAAGCTTTTGCACTTGGAGCCCTCTCCTTTGCCTTCTGGTGGCGACTTTGTGCAGTGTCTCCTTAGCGAGGCTGGGGAGTGGTGCAGCATCTTCCTTTGATTCCCACGGAGCCCCAGGAGGCGGCAGTACTCCTTCTCCTCCTTCGGAGGGGCTGGTACCAAGCCTGAATCAGCACTTCCAAACAGCTCCTGAAAGGCACTGGAAGGCTTCTCCAGCTCCTGGTCATATGATGCCAGTCCTGTGGGAATGTCAGCGCATCCTGGCACGGGAGCGATGCCACGCGTGGGTCCCTGTCACAGGCCTGCTCCCCTTGCACAAGAAAAACTAATAGTAAGACAAACCACGCTGTGATCTCCCCTTGCATCCTCCTCCTCCTGAGTTTAGTTTGTTAAACAGCCCTTTGATGTGCCTTGTCTTTGCTGCAGCAAAGTCCTGTTTGATGTTTACACCATGTGCATTGTGAAGCTGCCGACACGGAGCGAGGCTGAGCGGGACCCACCACAGGCAGCTCTCCAGGGGAGCCCTGCCCTCCCCAGCCCTGGGGATGCTGCAGTGGATGCTGTCAGTCTGGCTGGGGGTTAGATCTACTGCTGGTTTCTTGAGCGGAGTTTTTCAAATGGATCCATCTCCTTCCAAGGCAATTTGGCTCAATATTTGTTCGCTATGTGTGAGTTTTTGCTTTGCTCTGGGTGAGGCTGCAGAGAGCAGAAGTGACCTGCAAAGCATCAGCCCCCATCCACTTCCCATGGTAGCAGTGCCAGGGCACACCAAGGCAGAAGAAGAAGAAGAAGCAGTCATTTGTTTTAAAGCAATGACTGCATTTCCCTCAAACCTCCAAGGAGAGGATGGGGAAAGGTTTCTTGGAGCAAGTCCTGACACAGAGTTGTGTAATCTTAAATGCATAAAGGATTATACTGGGAAGGCATGAAAAGGAGACTGAGCACCAGCAATGGGGTCCCATCTGCTTCAGCTGAACACACTTTTCTGGAGTCTTTCCTCCTTCAACCATTTCAATGTTTCTCCAGAGCCTTTCATCTTAAACTCTTCTTGCCTATTAGACAAAAGGTTTTTTGGGGAAAAAAAAAAACCAAACCAAACCAAAAAAAACAACCCAGGCCTTAATCCTGCTTTTCTGTACCCAAACTCCACAGCGCAAGTGCCAGGGCATGGAAGCCACACTTCACACACCCCCACCGGGGTCACGCCCTGCTCCTGGGGCTGCAAGTGTCACACCTGACACACGTGAGGAGCGAGCGTCGGGGCTCAGACCCACCGAGAGGGGCTTCACCAGGCGTGGGGAGGGGGAGCAGCTCCCCCCGAGCCTGGCTCCCAGCGTGACTCACGTCCCGGCCGGCGGCTGATGTCAGCGCTGGAGAACAGAAGCCTCTCTGTGGCTCGGCAGCATGAGAAGGAGGTTTCCGTGCCAGGCAAGGTTGCTCGCTGGAGGGATGCTCGTGCTTTAACCCACTCCTGACAACAGCACATCAGCCTGCAGTGACCTTGGTGCTGGGCTGGGAGAACTGCAGGGTGTGTCATTTCCATCGGGCACTCACACCCCCAGCCCTCTGGTGGAGACCTCTGGAGAGGGGCTGCTTTTTTGGGGCATCTGTGCAGCACCCAGAGCACTGGATGCAACCTGCACATAACACTCTGGTGCACCCTTGAAATGCTAAAACACTCTTATGCTCCCTTGAAAAACAAATAGTGGAGGCTGCATCCTTTCTGGAGAGGGTTAGAGCCCTGCTGCCGCTTAGCCTGACATCCTGCATCCCTGCCTGCCACGGTCCCCACTGCTCCAACAACCACAAAGAGAAGCATCAGCAGAACTTCCACAGCACCAAGTTCACAGCAGGCTGAAAAACTCAGCCAAGAAGCCAAATTCCCTGGTACAGTCCCTGCCTGGCTGTGATGTCAAATCCCTTTATCCCCTGGGATGCTGAGACAGGGCAGAGGTCTGTGCCAGAGATGCAACATCCCTGTGCCCTGGGCTCCTCACTGAGACACAAATCCAGCCTGTTCAGAGACCTCCAGCTGCCCTGGGTACAACCCCACACTGCCGGGGCGCAGCAGTGCCGAGCAGGGGAACTGCTCCTGGAGTCAGCTGGGAAGAGTGACAATGCAGCCAGACTTTGGGACCCTGCAGCCAAGCCCTTACAGAGCAGGGCACGGCTGAGGGCAGAGATTTGTAACACAGCTTTGCTGAAATCCAGTAAGAGCCAAACCTGGTGCTTTGGTTCAGCCAAATACCGGAATCGGCTGCTGGGAATTTACTGGAAAGGGTGATTTAACAGAAGGCACCAGTGATGCAATCCTAGCGTGCACACCAAGCACCAACATGCACTGCAGGGAACTGGTGTCATGACTTCCTACCACAAAACATCTCCCCCTCCATGCCCAAATCTCTGCTTCGCAAAAGCCAACATGAATTCTCGACAAAATACCAGGCTACCTTGATTTTTGCTGGTTTTTAACCACGCTGCTATTATTTTTTTTATTTCCATCTCTAGGTCTATGAGGAATCTTCTTACAGGGATTGGAAAGAGGGGCTAAGACAGCACAGAAAAGCATCCCACAGTGAGGGATGCTCCACAGATCCCATGACAGCTGCATCTTCCTGATGCACGCTGCTGCCCTGAATCACAAAAACAAGCGCTTCCCATCAGTGAAGGGCAATGCAGAAAATTATGGACCTTCTCTCAAAGCCCTGCTCTAATACTTGAGCCTTTCAAGCATCAGAAGAGAATTTAATCCATTTCACAACTAGCATCAGATAACAGTGACATTAAAAAGCAGTCGGAGCCAAGCAGCAACTTCTTTTTGAGTCTGTTAAGTAGAAATAAATTAACTTATTTCTTTATATTGAAAATTCCTCTCTACGGACTAAGATCAAGGCCTGCTAAAGCTTTTGACAGCTCTGTTTGCCCATCAGTCACATCTGCATTGAGGTTAAATAGAGATTTACACTCACAGAAACTTCTGAAAAACTCAAGACCTTCGGATCAAGATGCAGCCAGTATTTTCAGAAGTTCAACTCACACAATGTTAGAAGAGCCAGTTATAATTAGGCTTTTTCTACATTTCTATATATGGTGTAAATCAGGAGGCAAGTCACTGGCATTACAGGAAACATGCCAGCAGAAAAGCAGAATGAGGGGAAAATAAAGAGTTTATTTGCACGATACTACTCACTTTACAGACACGTAACACAGCCAGGGCTTTAAAGGCCATTTATAAATTTGCAGCATTATGTGGCACTAAAGCTTTTACTGTGGTATTCAGAGTCTAATGTGAGCTGGTGTTTACACAGTGACATTTCCAGCCTCACTGCCCTCTCCAGAAACACCTCGGTGGCCACGGCTCGGGTTTGGGTACATCGGCACAAACATCACCTCTGCTCTGCACAGACTCCGCCAGAGCTTCCAACGCCGGGCAGGCAGCGGGGATCGCAAACTGATTTTGTTCAAGAGTGCTCAAGGCCCAATCACAAACCACTCCGAGCTGCCATTGCAAAGCCAGGGACACGAACTGGAGGATCTGCTCCGGCCTCGGACGCTCGGACACTCGGACACTCGTGGGGGCTGCCCCGGCTGGTGCCGCAGCCCCTCGGACAAAGGGCGGGCGGAGCCGCGGCGGCTTCGCTCCCGCACCAAAGGCTATTTTTAGCACGAGGAGATGTTGTAAGCTCATAAGGCACTGGGGGAAGGGAGAAAAGGTTTAAGGAGGAAAAAAAAAAAAAATAGATGCTGAAGTATTTCTGTACCTTGTCAGGTCAGAGAAGAGAGGCAGAGCCCTGCCCCGCACCCTGGCCAGGTACACCCGCCCTCGCCGCGGAAATGGAAATGATGGAGGCTTATTTCACACGCATCAACCCCAAACGCCACCCAGCCCCTGGAAGGCAGTGGGATGCTCCTGCACACCCCGGTGCACCCCGTGCAAGCCGGGCAGATGACCTTGCTCTGCACCACTGCGCTCTCCTACAGCACACGGTGCCTGGACAAAGCCCGGCGAGATGTTGCTGATAACCCTCGACATGGTTGCTTTTATCTCGTGGTTTCTCTTATTGCTCCTGTGAGCTCTGTTTCCTAAGGAACCAAGGCTTATGTGAGCATTGCTCATCCATCTCTCCCTCTGGCTTCTCAGCATCTTGGATAATTTCAGCCAGATGTGGCTCCCTGGAGTTGCTGAACACTCCAGTCTTTCTCGCTTATAAAGCAATGGGATAATTTACACACTTAAAAAAATCATCCTCATCCCTGCGTTCTGCAGAACCACCTTGTGGTGGGGCACTGCCTCTCCTCCTGTGAGGGGCTGGCACCTGTCTGCTCTCACCTCACACCCAACCATACCCCCATCCTGCTCTGTGTTTGCACAGTGCTTAGCACAGCACCACCCTGACCACCCTCAGACCTTCACCTGGGAAAAGCCAGGAGAGCTGCCCTGCAGTTGGTGGAAGTATAAAGAGGAACATCAGCCAAGGATGTGGGCTGCACTTGGGGAAAAAACAACAGTGAACTAAATCTTCCTGCTGGTCTGCATGAGAGAAGCTGAGATGGCAGCTGGCTGCCATCCTGACCACACACATGAGCTGGCTCAAATCCTTCCCAGTGCTAAAAGCAGCTCTTGATTTAGCTGACAACACCTTAGCAAGAATAGAGTTTTGGTTCAACTCTTACTTAACATGCATGTCTGGTGTCTTGTCAGCAGTTAAAGGATGCTACAGGAAGCACCTATGGCACTTCTCCCCACCTACAAGGAGCTGGTTTCACACAACAGCTGTGTCCCACCCATATCAAGTGACTCCCACAGGGTTTCTCCCTACCCACGGGGGTGATGCTCTGACCACGGGGCAGGTCCAGTGGGAGGGAGCAGTGTTCCACATC
This sequence comes from Lycocorax pyrrhopterus obiensis, assembly GCA_014706295.1. NCBI lineage: Eukaryota > Metazoa > Chordata > Aves > Passeriformes > Paradisaeidae > Lycocorax > Lycocorax pyrrhopterus. The sequence goes on from JACSVZ010000012.1 coordinate 3,722,419, forward strand.
AAGATTTTCAGACAGCATAAACCAGCACAAGAAATAGGGAAAAAACCCCAAAAACCCACTTTTGCCTCTCTTGCACCTCTCGTGGGAGCCCAAATCTGGGAACACTCTGCTGCCACAACCCTGATACTGCTACAGTGCCCTGAACTGGGACTTTGGTCTTTCTTCAAACCTTCTCACCAGCGCCCTTTTCTCTTCTGGTTCAGCTGTCCTTCCCTGCAGCACGGGAGCTGCAGCCCAGCCCGAGCAGGGCCGTGGCACAGGCAAGGCCTGTGTGTGTGACAGGACACTGGAGAAAACACCTCTCTGGAGCAGCCCACTTCCCACCACGCCTTCACCCCCACCAGTCTGCAGCATTAAAACCTTGCAGACACACATCAGAAGACCCTGCCTGTCCCAGCCACCCATCCTCCCACCCGCACGGTGTCACCACACCTCCTGTCCCCACGTCACCTCCACCCCTGGGCTCTACTGCACGTGCTTGCAAAGCAAAGGGAGGGGATGGTTCTCGGTGGCTTCACACCCCCTTCTGCACAAGCATCTCCCTAAAGACCACGAGTGCTCAGGGCTTAGCAAAGGGCACCAGGAGCCCTCAAGCTGACGCTTTATTTCTTTGCTCAGTGCTTTGGGCTGCCTGATGTGCAGTAAACCCCGTGCCCTGTGAGGCTGCCATTAGCACTGGTTTGCTCTCTGGGTGTTGCTCAGCCCTGTAATTTGCTTCTGAGGTTGTGAAACAACACACGGCAGAGCTGGTGTCACTCTGACACCCACAGCTCCCCACTAGCTGGAGGAAATGGGGTAAGAGGCAGCAGAGGATCAGGTCTGTCAGTTAAAATAATTGGATTTTAGCTGCAACACTGCTCACTGTTTTGTCTGATGAGGCCCAAAATAAACTGCATTACATCACTGCAGGTCAGACTGAGCTGAGAAGGGTCTCTTCCTCACACCGAGAAAGGACGTTTTTGTGTCCCCTGTGTTTTCTCCACTGCTTTGCAGTCAGAGCTCCTTCCAACTGTGTGAGTGCAGGGGAAAATTAATTCAGACTGCTGCCCAAATTATGCAAGAGCCTCATGGAATGGAAAGTGCATATTAACAGATTTTACTATTTTAGGGTGTTCTTTTATGTCTCATAATTTATTTTGCCATCATACTTGCAGACAAATAGGAAACAACACATAAGCCAAGGAACCCTTAGGGTGCTGACAGAAGACAGTACGAGCAGATAGGGGCCTTCAGAGAAATGCTACCTGAATAAACCACAGCTCACCTGAAGAGTGACAGTATGATCCAGCCCACAGTGCTATAAACACAGGAATGCAATTCAACAGAGCCTAAAGCCCCGATCATTACTGACTTCGCTAATATGCCCAAAATTTTGCCTGTGTCTTCCAGCTTTCTCAGCAGCCCCAGTGGAAGCTCACGGGCCACCTCAGGTTGCAGTAACCACATTATCTTACTCTGCAACCCAACAGGTCATCCCACCCATCAATGGAACTACCCAGTTCCCAGTCCTCCAAATTCCACCCTGAAGCATAGGGTTTAAACCTTCACCTGGTGCAAATCTGGACTCCTCCAACATTTTCATGGGACCTATGACAATTTTTATCAGCTGAGGAGTTCCAGCTTCCCATGACCAATGAATGAAAGCAGTGAAGTCAAAGTTCAAAGAGCAAACAATTCCCTTTTGCTCTCCCTGGGTCACATTCCCATTCTCTCGTCTGTAGCCTGAGATGCATCAGAGCAGCTGCACCTTGACCAGTTCACACCATCACAATGTTCCAGCCCTGCAAATACTATTCCCTTTTGCTTCCTCCACGTCTCCCTTGGTTAAAATAAATCCCTCTGATTAAGAGAAATCAAGAGCACCCAACTGAACTAACTTTTAGCTTTCCTTTGGGAAACATTGCCATAACTGCCGTCTATCAACAGCAGTGGAAAATGTCCAAGCTTTTTAAAACTGATCAAAATATTTTTTAAGTTTATCAAACCTTGCAATCGCCTTGAGATACAGATCCAGACTGTGATGGCAATTACAACCATCCCGTTTCTAGGAGAATTCAACACCCATGCCCCATTAAACTCTGTCAGAAGGCACAATTAGCTGCAGACTGACAGTAATTTTGCCAGTTCATTTACCAGAAGGGATAAAGCCAACCTGAAACACGTTAATGTGAGAGTCTCAAAACTGGAATCATTCTGTGCTGTTGTACTGCTAGAGAAAGGGATGTGGCCATGGTGTTAATTGGGATTGCTGGGGTGTAAATAATGTTTTGTTTCATAAAGTCTGGCTAGGGCAAACAAATTATTTAGCTCATACTACAGCTGAATGAAGAGCTCAAATGTCTAAGAGGGTGTATCTGAGAATCGATAGTGGATCACCGAAACATTTAATCACTGTTTTCCTGATCTCGCTGCACCATCTGAACTCAAACTGACTCCTCACACTGAAATCAATGGTGCTGATAAACTCATTAACAGCAGAACCATCCGAGTCTGAAACACTAACTGGGGGCAGAGGAGCTGAAAGCTGGGAACAGCACGTGGGCTTGTGCTCCAAGGCTTCCTGGGGGAGCAAGGAACTCTAAAAACTCCCTCACAGGAATTTCCACTGCCATCTCCCACCGAGGGTAAGTGGCTGTGGCTGCACGTACAACAGCACATCCCCAGGAGGGGACATCTGATTTAGGGACTGAACCAAGACCCATGGATCCACAGCCACGGCTCTTCCCAGGCTCAAGAGCTGGTTTCAATGCTCAGCACTGCCCACACTGGGGATTTCTGCACGTGGGAAGTGTCTTTGTTTCCCAGTTCTGATCCTGCTACCTGGCATCACTCTGTGTCTCATGAGGCAGATGTTTCCCAGCAGTTGGGGGGATATGCAAGACCCTTTGGGCCAGCTGTTGCCTTTGCATCCCACACTGCCTCTTATTTATACCCCTCCCCAGCAGCTGAAGTTTGCTGCATCCTCCTGCCAGGCTTCCCTGCACGACTCTCTCTGCTCTGACCTGCACATCTGACACTCCTGTCCCGAGGCTCATTTCTCCTGAGTCTGGCAGTTCAGCTGTGATAGCTTCTGCTTGGCCTCTACAGGCTCCAGACAGTCTCTCCCCAAAGGATATTCTGAAAGACACTGAATTTCTGACCGGGGTTTCATCAGGATGCCTGGAAAAAGATGTTGCTCAAAACCATTCCAATATAGCATTTTCTTATTTTTTATGCAATTATTGAACAAATATCAGAATGCAAAATAGCCCCTGGGACTGGAAAATGGAATTAAATCTTCCAGCAAACATGAGAAAATGGATACTGACATTTCTATTAGCAACAAAACGTTTCGTGCTTAGAAACCGGTAACCCGACACCACTCCAGGGAATTCAGGAGGGTGAGGAAAAATGGTCTGAGACAGCACTGGGAAGAAACAGAGATATAGGTACACTCCAGCGAGACACAACTGGATGTGGGGCGGGCAGGAGGGCGCCCTGGTGTCGGTGCCACCTCGGTGTGATCACAGACAGTTCAGGTCAACAGGGGAAAGCAGCAGCCTAGACCCTCTGTCAGCCCAACTGCGCTGAGCCCGGCAGGGACAGGCACAGGGGGCCCAGCACCACGAACAGCACAGAAACAAAGCACTCCCGCTGCACTGGAGTGGCACAAGAACTGTCCCAACACACAGGAACACCTCTGCTGGGGACACAGCCTGGTGGTGGCCTTGGCAGTGCTGGGTTAATGGTTGGGCTCAATGGCCTTAGGGGTCTTCTACAACCTAAATGATCGTGTGATGTGCAGTGTGCTGCTTTCCTACAGGACACAGGGTTTTCCCTGGGCTCCCTTCTCAGGACACAACCCCAGGAAACAACCAACTCCCAGCCTAACAGCCCAAGAGCTGAAAACAGCACCATCAACTGATCTGCAGGACATTTTGGAAGAAGGAGCACTTTTCGGCACAGGGTGAAGGACAGGGGGTGCAGCTACAGCTGGGGGCTGCAATGGTGCAGAAGAAGGGAAAAGTTGGCACTGGGAGCTCGGTGTGGGCATCCCCAGCTTTGTTTTCTTGTAACATCAACCTGGTCCCCCTAAGGAGGAGCCACCTGGGCAAAGCTCCCCTAGAATTTGCTGTCCAGAAGAACCAACAAATGACATCCCAGTTGCACAGGTCATTTGTGTCCTTTGCTGGATTTTAGGGATAGTGCCATTCCCAAAGACAATACACAACCTAAAATCACCCACTTACATGACACCCACCAGCCTGCTCCCCCTCCCCTCCTCCTCCCCCCAGAGCACTGCTCACTGGAAATGGCTCACCCTCTTCTCTTCTATTCTGTATTTAATGGCTTTTGAACTTCAAAGAGAGGTGAGAAAACCCTCTCACTTCAGCATGCAGTTAAATATTTTGCAGCCACATTACTGAAGAACACCTACAAAATGCGCTGCTAAAATAAACTCCCCTTTGAATTCTTCTTGTAATATCTTTTAGAGAGCTCAGAACATGCTGCCCTTCTTCCCACACAGCACTGAAGCACCTACTTCACTTTAACCAGGTACACACTCTTCTTGGAGTTGAAAGGACTCATCCTGTGCTTAAAATTATGCATTTTCCTCAAGTACGTGGCTGAATCCCAGCTTTTATATCCAGAAGTTGCACGGTAGAGATTGGAAACATTATTCTTGGGTGAGTATTATACACACATTGGCAGATCCATTCCAATATTATCTAAGAAATGAAACTATTTATTGTTAATAGAACACATCCCTCCAACTCCAGCAGACAGCTTTTCAAAAAATCTAAAATAAAAACGCGCCTAACTTACTCTCTATGAATATGGATACTCCCCACACACTGTGTGCCTCATGGACACAATACAGCAGAGCTGAAATGCTCTAAACATAAATTGAGAATATATGAGATCAGAATTTAACTGTGGTTTTCATAACAGCAAACTGCTGGAGCTACCTGCATATTACTAGTCTTGAAAGGCATCATGAAAATAATATTTTAACCTTTAATCTGTAACATGGTCTTTGCTAATAAAATTATCCCAGAGTCGTCCAAGCACATAGCTGGTGTCAACTACTTAACACGCAGAATAAATTAAATGCCACTTACACATAGCAAAGAAATACCCAGCTAATTTCATGCACTTTCACGCTGGTGCAGCCACACAACAAACACAGTCGAGCTCTGTGTCTCCTCTTCTGCAAGAAAAGCATCCAAGCCCACTGCTCTGCTATCCCAGCCCCTTGCAAGGCCACTGTCACCCTGCTGGCAGTGCTGAAATGAGGCTCTGAAATGAGCTCTGTCACATCAGCTGCACGTTTGCAAGTGCGAAACACTGACTGTGCTACAGGGACAGCAGAGCAGGTCCCGCTGCTGACACCTGAAGCGCCGTGGAAAGAGAGTAACAAGAGATAACTGGGTGTTGGGGTGCACTGTGTGCTGGGAGAGAGATAGGCCCTGAGGACCAGAGAGAGAGCCTCTTTCTTGGACCCAGAGGTGACCCTGGGAGTGCATCCAGGTCACCGGGGGTGGGCTGAGAGAGGATTGTGGGTTTGTGGACAGTGCTGGACCTATGAGATGTGATAATTGTAGTTTGTGACCTTATAGGGCATTGTTTACCTGTTACCATAATAGGCAATGTCTGTGCACTACCCCAGGTGATTGGGGGACACTGAGGTGAGCATCTTTCCTGTTTATATGATGTGATATCCTGTTGGGTGCTGGTATTTAGGGGAATTCCGAGTGCGCAATAAACGCTTTGCACTTTCCATCTTGTGTGCGGAGTCCATGCCCTTGTGTGATTACTGCACTTGGGGAGAGCTGGGGACGTGGTGCACACACCCACCACTACCCAAGCCAGGCTGACACTGCTACTCCACCTTCCCAAAGCAAAAGCCACCTGGGTGACACAAACATCCTTTATCTCCACTTCAATCCAGCTCCACATCTGCTCCCCAGAAACAAACCCGCTGGTGCTTGGCCTGACTTGCTCCTGCTGAACAGCCCGTGGAAGTCAACAGAAAGACTCTTGGTAACTGATTTGTTTCCATCAGGTATCAAAATTCCCAATATTCCACATCAAGAATGCCAGGAGGGATCTTCTGCAAAAGAGCACACCTGCTTCTCCTACTTAATGACATACAGGCAATAATCAACATAAAGAACATATAAACAGCGAGGAAGAAAATGGAAGGTGCTGGACATCAAAAAACTTATCTGCCAAAAGTGTCTTTCGCTACCTGCAGAATAAGGCTCCTGCTTCTCACTGTGGATGAACTCTTTTCGTTCGTATTTGGCTCTGATCCACTGTTCCCGCAGCAGTCTGGAAAAAAAAATACAGAGAAAAGGAAATACGGTCCAAGATACATTAAGAAAGAAGCCAGAACCATTAATTCTTCCATCAAAATACAAGTGTGATTTAGAGGTCTTCCAAAAATTGCATTGTACAGACTGGAGTCAAGGGTTTGCTCTGCTTACTGTTTGACAACAATAAATCACTTCCTTGTACGTCCAATTTTATTGGAAACTTTTTTTTAAAAAATGCACAGATTTAGCAGAATAGCCTGTCCCCACCCGCCCAATCAGCCTCTGTAAAAAATCCCCTCAGTATATGAACCATTTTAAACCTAATTTCCTCAGACCACATTCTTCAGTGAACGGGGTCGGTAAATGAAAAAACCCAACTAACTACATACAAAAGAGAGATTATTGCCCTGAAGATATCAATACAGAAGTAGAAGGTGCTGAAAACCCATCTGGTCAAGCTCTTCCAAACTCACAGCCCATGCTGCCAAGTTCAAGAAAGCAATCTATGATGCATGGCAGAAAACCTGATTAAAAAGTCCTTTACTTTTAATACTGAAATGATACCAATTATTTATACACCGAGACCTCAATTTCCAAAAAGGAAAAAAATACCCCAAAGATTATAAATATTTTTTTGGCTATTTTATTTTACCATAGTGCTTTAACCACTGAAGTAACTTTGATCTAGAATATGCTGGAAATTGCTTCAAACCATTTTTAACTGAACTTATTTCTTAATTGCCCCAGAACCCTAAATAGCCCAAGCAGGCAGATCACACACAGAAATAAAGGCATGTGTTATCCCAGCTTCACAGCAGACATTTTGGAGCAGCCTACACTGAAGACAGTAAAAGATCCCCCAGCACTGGGTGTGTTTTGTAAAACCATCACACTTCAACACATCAACTTCTCTGCCAATGAAAGCTGTTCAGATGCTTAATCACCTTTTCTTTTTTGCTGATTATGCAAACTAAATGGTATCTTTTCAGCAGACACATCCCAGAAATGCTCAAAGAATATAAACATACCAACATGGCTTATGAAAATTCATCCTCAGGTATAGAAAACACATTAAATAAATCTGCAAGACACTATCCAATGAAAACTGTGGCTGTGATTGGTTTCCTGGCAATAAAGGGGGAAATAATTACATAGATTTTGTTCCACCCATTGTGCCATCTCCTTGGTTGGGGCACCAGCCTTCTCCCCAAGGCTCAGGGAGCACCGCTGCTTCCCTGCCCCCAAAACCCAACTGTGAGCTTCTGCTGCAACAGAAACAATGCTCCAAGTCTGCCTTTCCCCGTCTGCTCCTGTTTGCATGACTGATCTTCAGCTGTTACACACACATCTGCAAGTCTGACTGTGAACTCTGAAGATGAACACCCATCTCCCTTCTGCTGTCAGCCTGGGCTACGCTCTGGTCTGGGTGCGACCCATCCTCAGGAGGTTCAGGTGCACTTTGTACAATCATAGAAAGGCTTGGAAGGGACCTTAAAGGTCATCTAATTCCAGCTCCCTTGCCATGGGGTTGCTCAAACCCCACCCAGCATCCAAGGGGGCTCTTCTGGGTCCAGCAGGATGCCTCTTCTGGATCTGATATCCACAAACATAGAAGCCTGATGACCCAAAAGGCGGCACCCAAATGCGGGTTCTATAACGCTGTCGCTCATCAGCAGAGCTACCAAAATTTAATAATAAAATAAACACTTATACTTGAATTTACTATCCCTCTTGCAATTTTTCCTGGCCAGCTGCTGCAGACAGCTTGTTATCACTGAAGGCAAACTTGGACCTTTTCAACGAGACGATTACAGATCGAACTGGGAGGAGGAGAATTCACACCACCCTCGGCTCCAGCTGACGTCAGTGGATTCAGCAGGAGCTGCAGCTGCTCCGAGTCTCTGAGAGTCAGCCTTCCAGCATGGGGGTTTAAATACAGTATAAATTAAGATTCGTGTGCAGCAGTGGGAAAACACTCCTGCTGTGGGATGCAGATCGTACACCAGGCACACTGCGGGCTCACTCCTGGGGGAACCCTTCCCTGCAGGGACTGACTGCCCACAGCAGTGCTTCAGTGGCTCCAGAGCTCTCGTGCAAGAGGGCACCCCGGGGCAGCCAGCAGGCACCACGCCCAAAGGGGCACCCTGAGAAGCTGCAAAATGCTCTCGGTGGCCTCTCTCAGCATCTGGCCCTGAACACGAGTGGCTCTGGTGGCAACTCCCAGAGCACACGGGAATGCAGCTGTGCCACCTTCCCAGCAGCTTCCTGACAGTTCACACATTCTTCCCCTTTCCTTATTGTCACAAACCCAAGCTCTTTCAGCAACAATTTCCCAAAACCCAGGGATACGCCAAGGGTAGCCAGCAGTTCGGACAGCTCAGCACAGGGCCAGTAGCTGCAGCTTCTGCTCCAGTGGCTATTTATAGAAAGCAGAACAACTCCAGTAAAAGAAACCAAAACAAAAACCCAACTAGGGCAGCGAGGAGTTCACCATCTCCCTTCACTGCGACAGAGAAGCTGAGCAGGGATTTGACCACATTCATTCTCATGGACTAGATGCAATCCTGCCATAAAAAGCTGCTGGTGCTAAACCCCAGTTTCACTAGCACAGCTTTGGTGAATTCATGCAGGAGCAGGAATTTGTCCTGAGATCTACAGGATCTGAGAGCAATTGGAGGGCAGGGACCATCCAGAAGACCCTCAAAGCATACAGGGCTTGTATGAAAACAGCCACCATTTTCAGTGGACTGCTGACCTGATCTTAATTTAAGTATGTCTTCAGGGGCTTTAGAAATATCTGTTGCTGTGTTTTAGTTGAAATATACTTTTCCAGGCGTGAATATGTGTGTACATAACCCAGGGCAGACATCACATACCCAACACAGGACCCTCCATCCAAATCCACCTTTGACTCCAAAAGGAGCTCTGTGACCAGAAGGGACTGCAGGAACAGCCTCCTGGTATTTTATTGCATTTCTGGTGATGGGATAATGCAGCAATTAAGCAAATCTATAATTTGTGTTTGTTAGAAAAATAGAAGTGCATCATTCCTAAACTGTGGAGATGCACAGCTTTTGGGAGCAACTCCAAAAGCTCTAACAGCCCACCTAAAGTCTGTCAGGCTGCTGGTTACTGGGAACATGTCATTTTTTGGCAATTAGAACAGAAAAGTCCTTGTACTCATCAGAATCCTAGAGGCAAATCAAAAAACCCGACCAACAAAACAAAACGCTAAGGAAATGCACATTTCCAACAGAATAAGGGAAAATTCAGCCCCCAAATGGGAAAGGACTGGGCTTCACTGAGGAGGCTGCAGGTCCAGAGGCTGACGAAGCACTGCCAACACCATTGGAGGCACTTGTTTGCTTTCCTGACCACCCACACGAAAACAAGGGCTCTGCCCAGGGGCCAGCGAGGAAGGTTCCAGAAGAAGCCACGGGAGCAGTTTTATCTCGGTCCCACCTACTCAAAGCCTTTTGCTCACAGCAAAAAGCACCACAGGAAAAGCTGCTCAAGCAGTTCAGCATCAAACTGTGGCTGCATGGCTTCAGCATGCTGTGTGGAGGAGGTGCTGGCCAGCCAAATTCAGAGTCTCCAGTTTGTTTTTTTTCCCCAAGACTCTCAGCTGGGCTGGCTGATGCACTCCAGAGCACAGCCCACAGATGCTGCACGGTCGCTGTGGCTTTTTTGGAGAGATGTGACAGACAAGAAACCCCAGCCAGAGGTGAACGTGGCCCAAAAGACATCAAACACCACACACCACCACTGCCTAATTGCATCCTTGTGAGGCACCATCAAGTCCAAGAAAGACAAAAGAAATGAATGTCATCCAGAAACACCATTTCCAGAAGCCAAATTTGTAGCTTCTGGAATTTGTCAGAGGTTTTTCCAGCAAAAGCCAATCTGCTTTCCACAGGCAGCTTGGTGGATGCAGCTATGCCAGGTTTCTGTCAAACAACTGCCTTAATGAAATCTTAAGTCCGAGTCCAAATTCTTTGCTCAGACTGCAAGGAGAGCCACTCAGCGTAGACTAAAAGCCTGTCAAGCTTCACTCTCTTTTCCTATCTAGTAAGTTCTTGCTGTGAAGGCTTGCTTTTAAATAGCTTTTTGGAGGCCTGAGACAGCTGGGGGGCTTCTTGCAGGCTTTCTGTGCATCACCTCAGCTTGTAGTGCCCGAGGATTGATGTGCCATCACCCACCAAGACCAGCGCCCAAGAGCAAACTGCCAGAGGAGAGCAAAAAGACAGGGGGTTTGGCTTTCAAGGCATACAACCCTTGCATTATGGATTTGGAGGACTTAAAGCTGATTCTGGGCATGCAAAATCACAACATTCTCAATTAAAATGCTAACTGGTTCCTGTTTTGTTTGATTGTTTTACGTGCACAGTCCAGTTCACCCCAACGCTATTTTTCAGAATGGTTAAACACCGATTAAAACCACGTAGGAAACAGCCTCTGTTGGTACTACCTTAGCCTTGTAGCAATTTCCTTTGGAAATTACAGGAATCAATATGAATTAACAGGTTTACAAGCTAACAGCAAAGAGAAAATTAACAAGGAGAGAAAACCCCGTGGCTGGTCAGGATTGAAGGACTGGGCAGACCTCAGCACTTGGGTGACTCTAAGAATTCTGGAGGCTGAGTGCCCAGTTTGAGCCACCACAGGAGGCTCCACCACTTGGGAATGAATTGATGAGCAGCCACTCCAAGTGGCCACAATGCAGCACCTCAAACTTTACACCCAAGACATCAGGCACTTCTGAAAGCTGCGAATGTAAAACGTGAAAACGCTTATTAATAAGCAGGAGCCAGTTTTACCCCTCTGGACATTATGTAATAAAGTTTTTACACCTATAAAGTTTTAATTATCTATAAATTACTGGCAAAAGGAGGTGACAGAGGAAGAGGTGAGAAGTTTGCACCCCTGACTGCCACTATGCCCCATGCATGGGAGAGGAGGGGGCCACGCTGACCTTCACACACCAGACTGAGGAGATGGGTTTGGTAGCTCCTCTACCAAATGTACCAAACTTTAAATTATCAAAAAAAAAAAAAAAAAATCCAGAGGATCTACCAGGCAATTTTCTCTCTGCACATCTTAATCAATACAAAAAGCCACTTCAGCTAATAACTGTTGTTCTTTAGATGAGTACATGGGTGAGTCCTCAAGATGTGAGCCTCTCTCTCTCTGATGTCTCATCTCGTTCCAAATAAGAAAACCACCCAGCACAACTCATGCCATCTCATTCTGCCCCATTTTTCTGTGCTGACAGTCAGTACACTGAAGTGTTCTGCATGAGGAGCAGATGTAGCTCCCACTTATCCAAGCATGGGGAGAGGAGCGGAGCAATGCACTGCAGCTCACACGCAGTTCCGCAGGATGAGGCTCTGCATTCCCAAATCAGGCAACAGAAAACCATGGAAGGTACTGGGCAGGGACAGGGATGTACTTCCAGTTCCGCAAAAGCCCAGTAAGAGATTATCTCACTTTCTTCTATCAGTCTCCAGCCCAGTAAAAGACCGAACAAAGCCTTTTTCTTTTGCTTTTACTCAAGGGTGATGCTGCTCAGTGGTGACTCAAAACTCGGCCATGTGCTTACAATGTACCTGCCCCAGGAGAGGCTGGTTTACAGCTCTCCAGCTGCTGCTGCGGTGTTCCAAGCTGGGCCATGACCACTCGTGACCATCCAGAGAGAGGTTTTGTGGTTTAAATTCCTCGCCCAAAGCTCTTTGGGCCAACACTGCGGTGGTGTAGGAACATCCCAGAGGCTGGGACTCAATTCACAGAGGTACAGGAGCTGGCTGCTCTGGTCACTGTCCCTGGGGCATGGGTCAAGGTGCTGGCAGACAGACAGAAAATGAGAGGAAAGGACAGAAGGGGAATTTTTTTTTTTTTTTGGTCGGGTAATTTCTTTTGTCTATGAACAGCTGGTAAACTTTCCCTGGGCAATTCCAGAGCACCCCTCCAACTTCTCTAACCTTTGCCAAGTGTCATGCAGAACCAAGAAGCCACAATGAGGTTTCTGAAGGATACAGAAGCCAAATGCAGCAGGCAAACACTGAGAATTTCCCAAGGAGCCAACCACAACATTGCAGGCAAGAATAAAAAACGACAAGCTGGCGCTGCAGCACTTCTTTCCTCTTGCCCTGAACTTCACAATTCTTCGTGCAACCAAAGCAGAGGGATTCCAGAAGCAGCATTATAAAATTAAGAAGCTTCAAATGAACAAACAGCTTTGTTATGGCTTGTCAGCATCCTGCCGTGCCGAGGGCAGCTCCCACAGCCTGCCCAGGCACTGCAGCTGTCCAGCATGTGCTGCTGTTGGAATTAGAAGCACCAAAACCTCTTGATGCTGCAGGACGTGGCTGGAATCGTTGCCAGTGCTGGATGGAGGTGTCACCCACGGCGATGCTTCCCAGGGCTGCGAGCTGGGAACAACTCATGCTGTTGCAGTGACTGGACTGCAGCGAGGCGGGGAAACAGCTAAATATATATTCCTGTAAAAAGCAGCACTCCCCTGCACTTGTTTAGCATGCATCTGTTGAGAGGCACAGAGAGCCCCGAACCAGAGAAAGAAAAATACAACCTGGCACAGCATCCTTGAGACACTCCCAGGGTGTGATGTGCCCACAGCGGCTGATCCTGCAGCAGCGTCAGGAAATTGTCTGCTCCTGTGAGAGGTCACATCCATCACATCCTGCTGTTACAGCAGGGACCCAGCAGCGCTGGTCCAGAGAACCCCTACAAGAGCAGAGCTCCAGGCTGAGTACAGAAATCAGGCCATGCAGGCTGGTAATTGTCCCACTGCAGAACAGGCACAAGCCGGGACCAGAAAAGGGTCAGAAATTATTCTTCCACCTGCTCCCAGGAAGACTGGCCTTGCCTCATCCTCCCAATGAATCAATAAATAACCAAAAAGAAACAACAACCAAAAATCCTTTCAATCTCCCTCTGCAGCTCCTCACAGGTCCCCAGCCCAGCACACTGTGCCGCTCCACCAGCCACGGGGACGGGCTGTGGATGGAGTGGCTGCCCCAGCAGGGTCCCTGTGAGCTCAGACAGCCCTGGCAGGGCTGTGGCTGGAGCTGAGCCACCGCCTGGCAGAGCTGCCCGGAGTGACACGGCTCCGCAGCATGGAGGGAGGGAATAGCACAGCAGCAGAGCAGAGCTGCACCAGCCAAGGAGGCCAAACCAGCGAGCACAGACACTCCTGCCAGCCCCACAGCAGCAGGAATGGAAACGCTCGTGGTCTCCAAGCTGCCCGAGAGCAGGAGGAGTTCCCGCTGTCCCTCAGGCTGCCCCGTGCAAGGAGAGCCGGGTGTGATTGGCACCCAGACCTCAGCACACGCCAAGCTGGAGGGACCTGCCCTGCTCCCTGCCAGCACGAGCTCTGCACCCCTCAGGCAGGGATGGGGCATGGAAGAGAACCAGGACTCTGCTCCTGGACAGCCTGAGTATCACACAGGCAGCATCTAACTGAACTTAACTGAGACTCAGGAGTAAACGAAATCAAAATCCCCTAGAATCGTGTTTCCCTACCAATTGTGCTTCTCCAGCCCCACCATGACAAGCACATACAAGTCTCAAGATGGCACAGTCAAACTGCTGGGATTCTGGAGCTCAGAACACTGCATAAATGGGTGCTTTTTTCTGGTCAGGCCAGGCAGCTCCACTCACACAAAGATACAAAACCACCTTTAGGATTGGACCCTAAAAATCAAATTCAGTTCATCTCCTGGCACCCTGGATGGCACAGCACATTCTGGCTGCTCAGCTTCTTGCTCTACAAAGTCCACCCCACCTTACTAGAGAGGTTTACACTCTATGGGAGATACCACCTTTCACCTGCCTTTGTGGAGGAGATTATTTGCCAATAGATTAAAAAAACCCTAACAACACAAACCCCCAGTATTTTCGCATTACAAGTAACCCAGTATCTCACACAGCAGATCAGCAAGTTCTGCTTTGATGCAGGAGGGGGATTTGAAAAGACAGAGGAAATCAATGGGTAGAAATTGGCATTCTTGTAGCTTTAGAAACTTGGAAGAGTCTGGGGAACAGACAAACTATTGACTCCCCTGCATCATCTCAACTGTACTTATTAAATAAGATCCCATGTGTAGCATAAACTCTACCATATGCATGCAGAAGGAAAAACATTTTCAGGGCCTTTTATAAATGAAACTTCCATTGTGGCTAAAAAAAAAATAAAGTATTATGCTAAAACTAAAGTATTACAGAGGCTGCAGCTGCACAAACAAATAAATGCTGCTTACCAGCAGAGGTATTTACTTACTGGCAGTCAAGATATGTTGGTTTATAATAAAACGGTGGCATTTTAGATTCATATTTTGCTTTTGCTACATTGTTTCCATTCGAGGCCATAAACTGCAAAAAGAGAAAAAGCAGAAAGAATTAAACAAATGTTAACAGCATTTTCCTTTAATTCTCTTTTGCTTCTACAGAGCAGTAAAATTGTTGGGAGGGGGGACCTGTTCTCTTACTGAGAGGTTTGCCCAGGACTGTGCAGTAAGGTTGCTGTAAAAACTGTGCCTGCAAACCAGGGCTCAGAAATCAATACTCATCATTATTGCAGGGATCCTACAGCTTAAAATGATGCTGAGGACACGTCCCAGTCCCACCTGCATGACCCCCACAGGAGCAGGGGGCAGCACACAGTGGCATTTCCCCCTCACAGGCATGGAATCAGATGGCTCCCAGGGAATCCAACTCGGGAATTAGGTAACCAGAGGGCAAAACCTCACACCGGCTTTTAGTCTCCGTGTGTTACAGCTCCAGCAAGGTGATAGCCTCTGACAACACATCCTGTGCTTTGGATCACATCACTTGTGCCAAAAGGATGATTTTTTTGTTTTTGCAAAGTCACTCCAGCTACCTCAGGAAGGAGCTTGAAGTGATAGACAAATAAATAAATAAACAAACAAATAAATAAATAAAAGTTCTATCTGCCTTGACAGCCTTCCTTTTCTTCTGATCTTGTACACAAGTGGCTAGTTGAGAACTCAGCAAAGAAAATTACTTAGTTCCTTATTCATATATTTTATTTATTGAAATTCACTTTATAAGTGTAAAAACCCCATTCTTTTCCAGGCAGCCATGCTAAATACATTTTGTTTTGTGTCAAATGCCAAGCATACAAACACAACAAGCAGCCAAGTTTTTTTTTATTATTGCCACGGTTTTGAATTTCTCACATTTACATATTCAATCTATTCCCCCCAAAAAATAACAGGGAAGGAAATATCCGTGCAACACTAAGGCCTATTCTTCCCATAAAATACACAACTCCATGAGGTGCAGCTTTCAGAAAAGCCTCAACTCTACACATAGAAGACAGAAATCAATGACTGGTAGAGTTCTTTGTGCCTTTTAAGATACCAGTAGTCAAAGCAGAAAGGTTTCCTGGGTGCCTTTAGCAGCACCACCCACATCTAGGCAGGCGTGGGGCATAAACTGAGAGAATTTACATTGTAGTTCGGTTTTTCAAGATGTGAGTCTAAGAGGAACAAAGCCAGAAATAGCTGAGCTGGGCAGGGGTGGCAGACCACAGGTCTAGTCTAGGCTAGAGATATTGTAAGAACCAAGAGAAGACAATTCATCAAAATCAGTAATTTCCACACACTGTTTCACTGACATTTTTATAGGGGTGGGGGAAACCCTCACAAATTCCTCACAGAACGGGTGTTCTATCTCAACCAGCATCACGGACCTCATTCCCACAGTCAGGAATTCTCCAGACACGCTTTCTGAAATCACATTTGTCGTGGCACCTCCAGAAAGGGCTCCAGAGGGCAGAGCCCCACCTCCCCGGTGCCCCCAGGCGCACGTACCTCCACTTGGGCATCATCCCAGTCATCCAAGCGCACCGACTTCACCCTGCTGACTTGGGGAATATTGCGGTGGATCCCTGAACAGTTCAAGCAGATGAAGATCCCAAGGCTGTGGGATGCCCAGTCCGGGTCTGGAAGCAAGATGGAAAGAGGGAATTGCACTTGACTGATCTTTTGGATTCAGGGCAGGACAGGGCATGGCAGAGGAGTTCAGGAGACACCAGGTCTGGTGTCCCTGATTCTAAAGGCATCAGATAAATGTAGAAGGAAAATAGATATTTATAATTATAGGAATACAAATTAAACTAACAATTAACAGATCTGCAATCCCCAGGGCAGGTGTTACTCACAAAACCCCAATAAACAGACAACTGCATGTGCCCAAGACCTCCATAACTCACTCCATGCTCACATGAAGAGGAGAGGGGAATATCCGTCTTTCATGAGGGAATTCCACCCAAACACTGCATGGAACAGAAACTACACCAGCTCAGGGAAACCGCTATGCTGCTCCCTTTTTATTTATTTATTACATGTGCTCCACACAGAGACTTTCCTCCCACAGCTGCAGCTCCCAGCAGCCCAGCCCTCCATGCCAGGTTTCCAGCCCTTGCCTTAATGGAAAAATGCTGCCAGTGGCAGCTCTGTACTTTCTCTGAGCAAAGAGACCACGCACTGTTTACAACCCCGGGCTGACATCTCACACAAAGCACTTTAAACACGAGTCCCTTGCCTCCAAATTCCTTCTTGGGAGAGGCACTGCCAGAAGCAGGGAGACAGAGGGACGTCCAGCAGTGTCCCTGGCACTGCCTCGCCAATAACCCAATACAGGGATCTTTGTTTGAACTCCGACTGGCAAATGTCAGCGCCTGCGGATCCAGCTGCGCCCCGGCTTCACCGCAGGTCACCCGGTCAGACACTAAACCCTCCATCCTCCCCAAACCCACAGGGCTGGGAGCCCCTTGGCCAGCCCATGCCATCAGGCTGTCGAGGGGTAAGGGCAGGTCTTCCCTTCTTAGAGCCCCTCACCATCCATTTATTCCCCCGCAGTAATTACACCAAGCCCTCACTCCCCACAGCACAGCAATTATTTATAAAAGGCAAGGGAATGTGCTTTCTCCTCCTTGCCCATATTTAATGCTCTGGCTGTGTCAGTGCAGGGAGCAGGCTGGCGTGGGGCAGCTCAGCTCCTGAGGGGGTAACCAAGGGCTGCCACCCTCAGCCTCCCCCAGCACACCCTGGGGAAGAGCAATTCCGTTCTCCAGAGGTGGCTCTGCTCAGATGAAAACCCCAGCGCTAAATGAGGATTCTCATCAGGCACAGCTGAGTGCCCACGTGGGAGAGGGGAGCAAATTCCCAAGCTGATACAAGTGCCATCAGCCACCAGCAGACACAAAGGTGGTTTTTTTCAGTTTCACATGGTCTCCTATCCTCATGTGAGACACCAGTGACTGCAACTCAAGCCTGGCAAATATAAAACCAGTCAGTTGATCTGAGGGCCTGCTGCTGCCCACCCTGCTCCTTCCACAAGCACTGGGTGACTCAGCTTCACACCCCATCCCAGCTCACGCACCCCACTCATTCCAACCTCAGAGGCTGTGGCCAGTTATTGGGCTGCAAGCTGGCAGCAAGAATCAAGAGTTTTGTGTGCTCAGGCACTTTCTGTGCTTTAATTCATCGTGTTGTCCTCTGCCATCTCCAAACACGTTTGTAATCAAAGTCTGGGACCCTCCAAACTTCCTGCCACGAAAGCATCCCAAGGTTCAGCACTGCTGAAAGGTCCCAAAGGGTGCAAGTCAAGCAAGGTGAAAGCACCAGGGTCTCGTGTTCAAACACCCACCACTGACGTTCATGCAGAGGATCAGATACACAGAATGGTAAGGGGATCCAGAGACAGAGCTGTGGCAGCAGGGAGGAAGCTGTGGCAGCAAAGTTTGGAGTTGGGTCCCCGTGCCCAGCACAGCTACTCCAGGATAACTGAGCTTCAGTCCTTCCTGGAGTCATGAGATCTCATCAAAGCACTGCCCAACCCAGGGAAATGGGTATCAAAGTATGCACTGGCCAATAAAACAGCTTTTATTGGGAGTCCCAATGCCTCTAATGTTACCAGATTTATCTTAGGCATGTGGGTGGATTTCTTCCTGTTGTCTACCACTTGGTGGACTCAGGCTTCCAAAGTCCTCCCCAAGAGGTAACCCCTCCCCTGCCTGCACTGCTGTGTGTGACAGGACCAGGAGACAGCACACCTTCCTCCAGCCTGCATGAGGACACATTCTGGTGGAGGAACACCCTGCAAGAAGATCCTGGAGGAGACTCCAGCTCCAGTGGCCACCAGGTCAGCTCATACCCAAGTTGTCTATTCTTGACACAGGCTAACAGCACCTCAAGCCACAGGTTTCAGTCCCACCTGGGCTTTAAGGCATTCTCCTCACAACAACATCTTCTTCAGACCAGACTCTCAAACACTTCCCCCCTGCTCCACACCACGTCAAGCCTTGTCCAACTAAGAAAACAAAAGCTGGATTATATCACAGGGTACATACACACACCTGTACCACACCATATGCACAGGGTCTCACCCGTGTGTGGCTGCCAGAAGGCGACAGTCCCTCAGAGGAGCAGACACAACGGGGTCAGTGGTGACCCAGCCTTGGAAGGGATGTTCTCAGCTTGTTCAATAAACCACAGCCAGTAGCTGTCTCCTCCTGGTCACCTTCCTTTCAGCATTTCCCCTCCTGCCTAGAGCCAAATCCACGTCCATCCAATACCACCAACATCCCACACAGCAAATTTCGAGGAGCACCATGACAGAGCTGCACATTTCACCTGCCCCACCAGACCTGACCCTGGCTGCTCACATCTCTGCTAGGTATTAATAGCAACTTCCTCCTCACTGCTCTTCTGGTTTTAGAAATACATCTCTCATGTGGCCAAGGGTGGGTGGGAGAGCTGTAGATGCTGCTTTCCTGTCACAGCCCAGAACTACCCACATTTGGCAACTGGGTTTAGTGCCAAAGGGAACACCAGGCAGGAGGAGAGTTCAAAGGCCTCAGGCACCGACCTAGCGCCATCCAAAAAATTGCTGGGTAGTGAAATCCCCCAGAACCAACCGATCAACCAGGGCAAGCCCCTCTGAAATGCCACTGTAACCATAATTTGAGATTTCTCATGGCTCTTGCTCTCCCGGCTGAGGACATCTAACAGAAAGCAAGGCAGCCCAAACCTTTCCCATGCTTTAGCTGAAAGCCAAAAGGAATTTCTGAGCATCGTCTGAACACACCAGAGCGTTACAGCCCCATGCAAGCCCTCGGGCTCGTGCTTCCCTGTGACCTCCCCGTGTCACGGCTCCGTGGACAGGAAGCAGGGGGTGGAGGATTCCCCAACTCCGGCTTCTGGAGGGCTCTGCCAGCGCCACTTCCCCTTCCCCTTCACCCCCACTCCCTGCACTCGTGACACCATTTTCGAAGAAACCCAGCAAGGAGACTGCCGCACCCACACGTCTTCTGCAGGGACTGGTGACAGACCCCAGACAGGCACTGCCAGCCAGGGCCAGCACCCACTGCTGCAGGGATGCTTCTGCAAAGCCTTCTAAAGGGTTTGGGGTTGTTGGCGGCTGTGTTGCTTCCCAAACACATCATGGTCCCTCTCCTGCTCTCCAGCACAAATTCTCAGCTCAGGGACACGGTGGATAATGCCAGCGATCCCCAACCTCGGCTTGTCACAGGCTCCAACCCTTCAAATGAGTGCACCAGAGATAAGACAACATCTTATCAAACATGGAAATAAATTTTCGTAAGTGTCTTCATGCAGAACAGTGAATTTTGGGGCAGCACCATTAGTTCAGTGGGTCAGTACCATTAGTTCAGTGGGCCAGTGACCCCAGGCTGCACAGCTGGCAAGCTGAGCTCTCCACAGGTAAGTGAAGTCCACCTTGCTGCTGGACACGTCAACAGCTAGAACACGTTCTCCTATGCTGGACATTACTGAGAGTTCAGTAATTTTATTATTCTGTCTGGGCACGTCCCAAAAAGGTGCACTGAAATGGTAATATGTCATAATCTGGGCTTTTTGGGCATTGCTCAAAAAACAGCGTTTTTTTTCCTAAGCCTCCAGAATTTTGAGCAAACAGCAGTGAAGCCTAATGAAAACTCCCTGGCATGCCTAAGTTCCATACAAATTACTTTATTCCATTATTTCAAGCCAAAAGGAATAAAAATGAACGAGGAACAACGGGAACATTAAACCAAACACACTGCTGTAAGTGCAGAAAGACCCATCCTGAACGACCGATTCCAGCTCTAAAAAGCTTTCACTGCCCAGTGTGGTAGAGATTCCTGTAACTTATAAACAGATTATAATGACTTGCAAAATAAAGACGTGAGTCAGCCTCATTTTAAAAATTAAATAAAACAAAGAAAGCTAAACTAAACTCAGGAGAAGGGCACTGGGCTGGTATTTTCCCATCTCGCTCATCTGAAAGCAAAGGCACACCCAGGGATTAGAGAAGCACCCAAAACAAAATTAAAACACTTGGGCAACACAGCTAAATTCAGAAATTAACTTCTCCACGCAGCCCTTTTTGCCACCACAAGCCTCAGGAAAACCCAGCACAATGAACCATGAACTCTGCAGCTTGAACCCAGTATCCCTGAATTTAGGAAAAAAAAGAAAAAAAAATGAAGGCTAGACACAGAAAATGTTATGGAAGAAAAACCAACATAAGACACAGGACAACTTATGGAAACGAAAGAGATTGGAAGCTGGATGCTAATGGAATTTTTTTTTAATAAATAACCAGTATTTCCCATACCCAGAATAAAACCATGGAGTTCCAGTTTGACAATCCCTAGATGCCATCAATCCAAGTAAAATCCCGTAAAGCAGAGCAGCAGCAGGCTCAAAGTAGACAAGAGCAAAAACTCAAAAGTCCCAAAATTTGGATGCTCCTGCTCCACTTTTTGCCTTAAACTACATTTATCACTACTTGCAGCACAATATTGATGACCAAGGCAAACATCTGAGGGCAATGCACAACAACACACCCTCAACACATTCTTCAGCACACGAATGATGGCCTGACCCTTAACGAGCTGCCCTGCTGCATCCCTGCCACACCAGCTGGGCAGGAGCTGGTCTTTGGTTGGGATGCAGATCCAATGGATTTTCCTGAACCCTCTCCTGTTTGAGGTGATAAGGATACCTCTCCAGGCAGGCAAAACCTTTTTCACCCTGCACTAGAAATGTAACTCATGGATACGGGGTAGAACCACGGGGATTTTAGTACAATCCACACAAGCACAAAGCCTTTCCTGCTTGCTGCTCAGCTGCTGCTGATTTCCTCCATGCCCTAGACAGAGAACCTCGTGTTCAGCACCGAAGTTCTGTAGCTGTTTACTCTGGGGAAGGATTAGGAGGCTAATAAACACACCCAGGTCATGCATGTTGAAAAATAACAATAAAAGAGTTAACACTGAAGTCAAACAGCCTCCCACCAACACTCCTCTCTAAGAAGGAAAATTTTTCAGTGAAGGCACTCAACTTGCCAAGGTCTTTTAATTCAGCTGGCAGGTCCCAGCAGCCCCCTCCCGCTGTCTGCAGCCCACGATTGTGCTGCAGCCCAGGCACCAGGACCAGACAAAAAACACCATCACATTAAACCTCCTTTGTTTCAAAAAGCCCTTTTTCCTGCAGAAAGTGGCATTGAGCTAAACACAACTTCTGTGGGATTTTTTTTTTCCCTTCTTACCCCTCTGCTTATGTGCAGGGAGAAGGGCTGGCAAATTCCCAGGGACACACAAAAAAAAAAAAAAAAGGGAAAAAATTCAGTATTTGAGAGGACAATGGAGGTGCGGGAACAAGTTTCCACTCTGAGCTGGAAGATGAAAAGCCCGTTTCAGGCCATTAGAGCAGCGGAGCTCTGGAACAGCTTTCCAGTGGGAGGCAGTGGGGGCAAGAGAGGGAAGGAGCTGCGAGGCAGAGCCCCATCGCTCCCCGAGGGGATGGGCAGAGGCGCTGCAGATGGCAGCACTTGGCAGGACCTGATGGCTCAGTCGCCTTCCCGATCTGGGTTTTTAGGACCAGAGGGTGGATGGGGGAAGGAGAGGCTGAGATCAAATCGGTGCTCTCCTCAGCCCTGAGCAAACCAAGCCATCCCCAGCGCTCAGGTGCTTCCCTCTAATCACCACCCTCACTCGGTGACATCCAGGGAATGGAGAAGCTTCACCTGCTGTAGAACTGAGAAGGGAAAGGTGTTTAGAACCACCTCAGGCAGCACCAGCCACCCACAGGCTTTGAGATGCACTGTTACACCAGAACACCAGATCTGCCCGGCTCTGCAGCACAAAGCTCCAATTCCAGACTCCCCTCCAGCGTGTGCCTTCTGCTCTTCCTCCATCCTTCACCCCCTCTGGGCCCGAGGCACAGAGGCCGATGTTAACCAGGATCCACGTCCCAATAATCCATCCCAAATGAGAAAGATAAAATGATAACAAGCCATGTAAACCGCTGCTGGAGGGTTTAAACTGCGGGATTGCTTTGATGGGATTTCCATTTCTGTCTTCAGAGCGTCTCTGTCCTCCTACAATGTAAAATGATTCTCACTCCATGGAAACACGAGCCTAAGTCATAGAAAAATAGAGTAAAGAGAGAAATACTCAAGGTCTTGTTATGCCCTGAGATAACCATCCGTCTCATGATGTGAGGAAAGATTGCCTGAGACAAAGAATCATTTAGAAAAAGAAAAGGCTGAACTGCCACATTAGTCTTGAAGAAAAAAAGATTATTCTAATGCACACAGAGCCATTACACACCAGCAATTCAGTAACACTGCTCGGTTTGCACTTAAGACTGCATTTACCATGCTGTCTTCACTGAGAAAGCACAGCTTTAAACCCACAAAAAACACAACACCCGGGACACAGAAGTGTGTAATGACAGAAGACCCAAAGCCCCACCTAATGACTTCATTAGTGGCTCCTACCCCAGAATTCAGCCCCGAAGATGTAACCAAGGAAGTCTCATTATGCATTACAGATCGATGACATTTTTGCAACTGAAAATTCTTTTATTCAAAACAACCTTCCTTTGCAATTTCACGTTTTATAAAAATGCAATTAATAAAAACCTAACTAGAAACGTAAACAAAATTACAAACAAAAAACCTGCAAGTGAGAAATGTAACCTCTCAGTTATTTTACACTCTGATTTTCGCTTCCTACTTTAGCATCCTTTCTGCATTCCCAGCTGCCATGGCCCCTGTAAGACTGTTCCCTCCACCTGAGACATCCCTCAAAATCTCTTTGAAAGCTCTGGTTTTGCACAAGAGATGTTTTTTGCCAGACATATACACAGGTCCTGGGGAAGACCCAGCTCTGACCTTCCTGAGCACCACATTCAATACTCCATTCCACCCAGCTGCAAGTTTCCTGTGCACAGAGCAGGGAAACACATCCTGAACCGAGCAGCCTTACAGGGCTTGGCCACTTCAATAATCCTCAATCGTGATTAAGTGGCAAATTCTGGCTCAGCCCCAGGCAAGCAGCAGGTTGTGCCCAGATCTCCCCAAGGAGATGGGATGATCCTGCAGGGGATGAAGTTATTTACCCAGCCCAGGAGGAACAGCCTCCCCCGATGCCCCCTGCCCACCCCCAACTTTGATTTTTTATGGTCACAGCTTAGCCCAACGATGCCAAGCTGAGAGCCCCTTTGCACCGGGAACCCAGGGGTCTGTGACAGGACACAGAATACCTGGGACAAGCTGTGGCTTCAGGGCTCTGGCTGCTGAGCCTCTCCCAAATGCCAAAACAGTAACAAAAGAAAATAACCCTTTTTGACAGCAGAGAACGAAAAAAAAACAAACAAACTTTCACTGACTGGTTGATTTCTCAAACAAATATTTCCAAAAGAAAAAGAAAACCCAGCTGGCTTTCAAATACACAGATTAAAGCGACTAACAGGGAATTTTCCCCTGTCACATTTCCAACCCATCTTATTCTTTGTTATGAGCATCCCTGAGCTAAATGGCTACCTCCTGTCATGGATCCTGTGCTAACAGGGCATTTCAGGGAAAGGCACTCACCCACCTGAGAAACACCAATAACAAATTAGGCATCCTGATCTTTGGCTTTCCCCCAGCTGTACCACAGTAGCCCTATGATGATACTCACATGTGGGAAAGCACAAGTCTGCACTGCTTTCCTCATTCGTCTCTTCATTCCCCACCCTCTCTCTCCTTTCCTTCTCACTTCATTTTCTCTTTGATACTTTTCCAGTGTCAGCTGCCCACCTGGTTCCAGCTGCCACCTTTATCTTTCTGTGCATCCCACTTCTCAGCAAAGAACGTTCTTGCACCCCTTTTCTGGAGGCTCCCTGGATACTTATCCTGTCTCTCCTGCATTACCTCATCCCCAGAAAGACCTGGCCTGCCACACCTGCCCAGGATGAGTAACTGAATTCAGGCTGGATATTTTTCTATACTACCTACAGACACAGGTTAATATCTTATGTTAAGTAGCCCAGGGCATCTCAAGTTTATTGTCACTCCCAGGCACACGAGCACATTACAGCACCATGAATAGCTCTCGTTTGCCAAAGAAACTGAAACAAAGCAGGTACTAAAGAAATGGGGTTGATGAACAGGGAGCTGGTCCTAAAGAAGTAATGCCATGAGAGTTCAGAAGAGGCTGAATGATACTAATATAGCACATCCTGACTTACAAAAGACACTGGCCCAAATTCTCCTCTCTGACTTTCAGATTCACTAAGACGTCTCTGTATGCAAATGTCACCAAAACCAAAGTACGGTTTTGTTGTTTTACAAGCCCTTTTATTCAAAAAGTGCCTTTAACAACAACCCTCCTTCTCTGATGTGAGCTATTTTATTGACGTACAGCTTCATCTCCACCCTGGTGGTGCTGAGAAACTTCCCATTTTGCCTGGGGGCTTTATGTTCTATACCCACAAGGCGAGGGAGAATCACCCCACTGATCCGAATGGCCCAGGTTTGTAAAGTTTTCTCCAGGAAGGAATAATTTAGGCAGACACCCACTCGGGGAGCCCAAGCTGTGCTCAGCAAGACACCTCCGAGGTGGGCTGGTACAGTCAGACAGCAACAGCCGGCAGCAGATGGGTGGGAGCAGGCAGAGCAGCGCGGCGCTGCAAAGCCGTTCACGCTGTGCCGAAAGTTCTTTGTCCTTTCCAGCTGGGTACCGGAGGACACAACGCATCTGAAAGTGGACTGCAGTGTCCTGGGATGCAGATTAGGGATACGAAACCACTGGTAATGGTACGAGGGGGATAGCGGTATCCAATAGATCTTGACATCCTAAAAAAATCAATAGCTGGGAAAATAGGGCTCAGCTGAAGTGTTGGGTTTTTCTTTAACCTATAGAATGACAGAGGCTGAGAAGGACATCCTTTCTATACACCTCCTCAGAGCCATCCTGCTCAAGCTAATACAAATTTAGGTTTTTCTATATGGTGGGGGGTTTGTTAGTTTTTTTTTTTTTAAAGGAAAGTTACTTGCTCTGCAATTTTTTCAAGGTTGCTCTCAAAGACAGATCCCACTACCCCATGCAGACTCTGCTCAGCAAGAGCATCACGGCCCGACCCCAAAAATTCACCATCCAAAGGGCGAAGAAGACATTCCCAGCCCAGATTTTCTCCCCTCCGCACACGAAGACGTCCATAGACATTCCAGCCCCGCTCCCTGCGCAGCTCAGGCACCCATCGATGGCAGCTGGGCAAAGGTTGTCGGGCAGGATGTCCGCAGCGCTGCCTCCGGTTGTCCCCATGTGTTTGCTCGCTGACAGGGCAGGAGCAGCCGAGGGGACACGGAGGACACGCGGCCCCCGCAGCCCAGGGCACCCCGGCAGAGCCCCCACCGCCCGGTTACCGGCCCCGGCTGCGCTGCAGCCCGCGGGGACCCGCCGGGATGACATCAGCGCTCACAGCCGGGCGAGGAGCCGGGCCGGGGCGGGGGAAACAGGGGAAACCTCAGCCGGCGCTGGTCCGCGGGGACCGCGGCAGCGCAGCGCATCCCTCCACCAGCCCCGGAGCATCCCCGCTGCATCCCCCCGCGGCGGGGAGGGGGGTCGGGCACACCCTCGGCGGAGCGCAACCCCCGCCGCTCCCGGAGAGGGCAGAGCCCCGCGTCCCGTCGCTGCCGTGCCGTGCCGAGCCGAGCTGTGCCATGCGGTGCGGTGCGGTGCGGTGCGGACAGGTGCAGGTGCAGCCGCCGCCCGCGCCCCCCGCCTCCCCTGCCCTGCCCTTACCCGGGGCGGCGCAGTCGGCGCACGCCGCGTTCCCCGGCCGCTGGAGCAGCTCCACCAGCGCCTTCCTGCTCCTCTCCTTCGCCATGGGGGCGGCGGGCGGCTCGGCGGGGCTGCGCTCGGTCCGCCGCGCTACGGCAGCCTCATGGCGCGGGCGGGGGGCGCTGGCGAGGCGGGCGGCGCCCGGGCGGCTCCATTCGGCCCCGCTCGCCCCGCGCACGCCGAACGCGCCTCCGGCCGCCGGGACGCGCCGCGCCGGGGCGGTGCTGCCCTGCCCTGCGCTGCCCTGCCCTGCCCGCCCTGCCCTGGGCGCCTCTCGCCCGCCGCTGCCGGAGCCGCCCGGTGCCGCCGGTTCCGCTTTCAGCGGGCACTGCCGGCTCCCCGCTCGCCCGCGACCTCCAGCGGCAGCGCGGCGCCCGGGCGGCCCCTACCCCCGAGGGGGGTCCCCGACCTTCAGGGCATCCCATCCCGCCGGGTGTCCCCAGCAGTCGGGGGTGCCTTCCCCGGTTTGTCTCCTGCCCGCGGAGGGGATGGTGTCGCCGGTGGGAGCGGCGGGGCAGGGGCAGGTGGGAGCCGAGGGTCTTCACCTGTGGGAGGTGGCGGCTGGCACCAACCCCAGCCCTCACTGGCCGGGGCCTTGCCACTCAAGCACCTTGGCAGGTTCATGAGCAGCACGTTTGGGGTGCCCCTCGTACATCAGCATCTTTTGGGGGCACTTGTGAAAGGTTTCACTAATAGCCCCACGCACTCCAAAACGCTCCTCCTTCACTGCTGTCCTTGCACATCACCACCACCTTCCATGTCTGTGTCTTGGCAGAACCGTCCTCCAGGCATCTTCCCACGTTTTTCACACCTTCCGTGGTGTCAAGGGAGTATCAGGGGGAAAAACATCCCTGTGTCATGGCCGTGCATCTCATGCCATCTATGGGGAAGACTCCTTGTTTTGCCAGCCAAACACTAAAGTGTCACTCAGGGGCAGGATGTGGGAAGCCTTTGGCCGAGGAAGGGTTCAGTGCTGTGTCTCCTTAACCCCTGCTGAAACCTTCCTCTCAAGTATGGGTCACCTGTGATGCTGCTATGTCCTGTTTGTCTGCTTATAAAAACAATTTTGGTTTTGCAAAGCAAGCCCCCATCTAAATCATCCAACTCTGCTTCCTCCAAAGCAGAGCCCTCCTGCAAGCTCAGCTCATGCCATTCATGCTGCCCATGAGATTCAGGGTGTGCACGAGCATCTGCAGGAGGAGGCTGCCAGCAGCTCCTGGAAAACTTCCACAACCAAATCACCATCTTGATCCTGCAAACACGAGGATGTGAGCAGGTTCCTGAGACCACTTTGTGGGAGAAAATAGCCCCTAAATATAGGCAGAATCATGGCCTGGTACATTTACAATGCTCCCTTTCCCTGGAATACATTTTTCTAAATGACCTTTGCTTTTGTGCTGCCAGACAAGTGACTGTGTCCAGGTTGGTTTCTGACTGTTTTAAACTGATGCTGGACTGTTCCTTGCTGACTCAACCCCGTGTCACACATCATGCTGGGTTTGCTGGTTTTACACACATAGCTTGATAATATCTGGAAATTCACTCCCATCCTAACCAAAAGCATAATCCTCCACACAGACCTTTTGTGGGGAAACTGAGCTGCTGCATCCAGACCCTCACCTTCTTCAGCCTCTGAGTCACTAACCTGGAGCACTGACTTCTAACACACTCTGAGTGAAACCAGCTCAGCACAGTGTCTTAACCCTCCATGCCTGTGCTGTGTTCAAGCTTGACAGCGTAAATGCTACAGGATCAGAGCTTTACCTAAGCCCAGGTTAGGCCAGGTTTTCCTTTGCACTTTGGCTTTTCCAGAAGAGGCATTTGCTGAATGCTTCATGCAATAGCCAGGATGCTGCATATCATCATGAACTTACCATGGGCCAGGGCTGGGAGGAGGGAGGGGGTTTGGTTTGAAAGTCTCTGTTTAGCTTTCCATTAAGACTTATTGATTCTCTTAATTTTTTGTTCTCCTGGTTGCTAGGCAATTCCTCTCTCTCCTCCGCGTGCTGGAAGCCGGGGCTGCAGACAGAAATTTATATCTTGTAATAAAATCAAATAAAACAGAGCCTGTTGTCAATGATGAGAGGGGAGATTTTCATAAAGGACAGGAGGAGCGGGAGAGCAGGGCCAGCAAGGGTCGATCAGCAGCATCCTCAGCATTTAAGTCTCATCACAATTACTCCAGACTTCACACGGGGAAACAAACAGCCCACGTGGGTGGAGGGAACGTGGAGAGACAGGGAGAAAAGTTGGAACTAAATGAGCCAGAAATGAAGATAAACTTTTGTCCAGTGGATAATCGAAGGCTTGAGCTGACCTCACACGTACACGGGTATCTCTGTAAATTTACTCCTGGTTTATCCAAGGTGAAGAGGTTGGGTATTGCCCCAGTGTTGGTTGGCACAGTGTTGATCCAGGGCAGGCACTGAGGTTCTCCCGATGGACACTGACTCCTGAGGACTGTGATTCCTGGCATAAAGCAGGAACTGCACCTGAGTTTATATCTCACACGGAGTAAAGAGCAAAGGTTGCCCCTGCAGGGCTGGTGGAGGCTGATGGGCATCGCTGCTCAGCCTTGTCCATGTCAGACTATTCCCTCCTCTGAGCTTTGCCCCACACTTTTCCTGTGGGTAGCACCTCTCAGGGAATGCCTAAATGAATTTGCTCTTATTTCTTGCGAAGTCTCTGACCAAACTCTGGAGATGGGTTGTCGCTGTCAACACATCACCCTCATTCAGATGCTTCCTGTCTCTCTCCTGCTAAGTGACTTGGAGGTCTGACATAAATTCATATCCATATGTATGTAAATACTTACATATTTATGTGTAAGATGTGTTTGTTTGTAAACACACGCACTTTTAACTCAGTCTTTTCCAAATCACAAGGTTGTTGCCTTAGAAACGGACGTTATTAATGCGATCTCCCGAGGTGCTAAGCACGGTGGCAGCAAGGGCAGCCTCCGGAAATGCCAGATACTGAGGTCAGGGCAAAGAACACTCAGAAATTCCTGGAAACCTTTCCATCGTCTTTGTGGTGATGCCCTGAAAATGCACAGACATAACTATGCCTTCTCCTTGCCCTTCCCTTTCAGCAACTTTCACCCTGAGACTGCCTTTTGTTAGGAAAGAGCTGTTTCCACTGGCGTGCAGTTAATTTCACAGCCCTAGCCCTGAAATGGCTAAATCAGTGTCACAACCATGCAAGTAAAAGGGTGTTAAACACAACCCTTGATGTGACCCGGGAGCGCGTTCGCAGCGTAGCGTGGGGAAGCATTACAAATTCCTGTGTGAACAGCAAACCTGAACAGAAATATCAATAATTCATGCCACGGCAACTGCATTCAAGCAAAACCCTGGAGCAGCAGATACACCGGGCAGGATTCCATAGGCTTCCTCAGCACCACAGCGGAGGCAGCTCTTGCAGCTGGAGGTTTGTGTGAACAAGCTACAGCACTGGCACCCGCACCTATGTCAAAGCAGCTCATTTCCGTTGCAGTATTGGTTTCCTGTTCAAAAGAAAAAAAAAAAAAAGGAAGGAACAAATCCTAGAGGTTTTTCTTTAAAAAAAGAAAGGTTTTTCTGGGTTATCCAGTTAAATCAAGAGTGGCTATAGCTGGGAGGGAGGAATGCCACAGAGAAGAGAGCTCACACCAGGGCAGTTAAGAATCCTT
The DNA here is from genome assembly GCA_014706295.1 of Lycocorax pyrrhopterus obiensis. Lineage (NCBI taxonomy): Eukaryota > Metazoa > Chordata > Aves > Passeriformes > Paradisaeidae > Lycocorax > Lycocorax pyrrhopterus. The sequence continues at coordinate 3,752,549 of JACSVZ010000012.1, forward strand.
GAACCAAAAATCCAATACTGATGCCAACTTTCTCCCATTTTAGAGCAAATTGCTGTATGGAGCCTGTGGGATTGTTTTTGCGTGGAACAGGGAAAAGCACACTCACAGCATCTGTGTGGTTAGGACGTGTTGATCAAGTGGAAGAGGATGATGCAGGAGATAATGGTGTGAGGGTGGAAAAAGAACCGTGATGTCCTGTACCTGCAGAGCTGCTCTGCACCTGCAGCAGCCCTCAAAGAAGACAAAGAGTTGTGCAGCTCTAAAAGTGTCTCACTGTGGAGTGATCTGCAGATCAGGTTTTATTTCCATTTGCATAGTGGCTAGTTCTGTTGCAGCCCAGTGTTACCAGTGTGAAAAAAGGGGAGTCCTTTACTGCCATGATTTAATACTCATGCAGTTACCACCATGCAAACCAGACCACAGAGATCCTCTGTAGGGAAGCAGAACTGGGCAGAATGAGGACAAGGAGGGTGGGGTTCAGACCAAAATCTCCTTTTTTAGATTTCTGTAACACCCCAGAGCTGATGACTGCTCTCTCACAGCCATGCTACCACAAAAAGGAAAATTCTCCAACCACCAGCCCATCATGTGCTCAGGACGGCCTTTCAGTTTCTTTTCCGCCTGCCTCTGGGCAGCAACGGGCTGGTTTGGGGGTCAGCACATGGTTGCAGGGGCTGCTTAGTTGCTCAGACAGCATGGCTGGGAGCCAAAATACGCCTGAGAGAGAGAGAGTGAGGGGGTAATTGATGGCTTGAAGATGTTGGATATTTGTATGTCTGCTCCGCGGCACCTGGGGAAATCTCAATGTAAGAAAAACAGCTCTGCAACAGTCCTGTTGTTGCACCAAACCCATTTCCTACGACGTAAAATATGACATGGAGGGGGCAGCTGAGGGAATTGGCTCCATGGCAGCTGCAGTGAACCAGCTGGAGCTATGCTGATTTCTATTGTCCAATGACAGGCTCTTTTCTGCTCACAGAGGAGATTAAATTAGACCAAGGAAGTCAATAGTTCACCTACGTCCGTGGTAGACCACTGCTTTTTAGCTTTATTCCTGATTTATCCTAATTAAGAGACTCAGGCCTGTGGAATCTCTGTATGGAGAAAGCCAACATGTGTGTAAAGACAGTCATACATCAGGGGATCAGCTCCTCCGAAAAAAGTCAAAGTGATTATTCAGAGTGGGACGTCATCAATTCAGTCTGAGTCAGAGACACAGCGGGGCAGGTTCGGTGTGCAAACAGCAGGGCAGCACTTACCATGGAAATTGCTTTTGCTCAAGTCCAATAATTTAATCTCTTCCTGGCTCAAATGGCTCATCTTTCCAGGAACAGCTTGGAGACATTCAAGCAGGAGACTGAGCTGTGCGATGTCACATTCCAGGGTGGGGACTCAAGTGGCCAACCCACCTGCTGCCAGCTCTGGGCTCTGGGAACCAGGGGCTGCTCCAACCAGGGACACAGAGCAAAGAGGATGATGGAGATGCTACAGGCTGGACCACAGGACAGAGGGGCTGAAGCCCAGCACTTCATTTCTGGTCTGGAAGTCTCTGCAGCAGAGCCTGAGTCCCTCAGAAGAAAAAAGAACAAACCATTTTAAAAGGGCACAGAAGAAGAGAGAAAACAGAGCAGTTATTGGCCCCAGCAGTCGGTCTCATGTCACAGACTGCTGCCTTCAGCTGCTGGTCCGGCTGAGGCAGCTGAGAGCACATGCCCTTCTGTAGCACTGCTCGGCTGTGATTTGAATAAAGCAGTAGATGGAAACAAGACTGTGGTTTTTCTCTAGAAAGAGATTAAAAATGATGGCCTGAAGAGAGCTGCCAAACAGCTGGAGATGGTAATTCAGCCTCCCCACAATTAACTTTGTCCACAGAAAGCAGAGGGCCATGTCCTACCCTTCCTCTGGCTGCTGATGGGATGGATTGGATGTCACTGTATGCTTCCTAAAAGCTCCCACAACATCGAGATACAGAGCATGCTGCTCACTTATCTGTTTATTTCAGTATGCTTTGCCAAAGAAAAATCAGCAAAGAATTAATTAACAGCAATTATTTCTAGCAACAACAGAGCAGCCCTGCTCCAAAAGCCATGAAAACAACATCATGAGACCCCTGTGGCCAGAAAGCCTTTCTAAACAGGTGCAAAAATAAACAATTTTATAGCAGGGTATAAAAAGAGCCCAAGCCAGGTTGGGGAATGGCAGGAGAGCAGCCATTTCGATGGCTAAGTCAGAGCAGTCACCCAGGTGACTTTTGTGAAGGAGTTTTAATAAACAAACCAGAGCAGAAGCACGAGCCTGAGTGAAAGAACCAGCAGGACCAGGTTATTGCTGCCATAGAGGGTTTACTACACCCGTCACCCTGTGTTATTAGTGCTGCTGAAGTGATTTACTGTCCCAGTCAGTCCAGCCGATTAGAGCTGTGATCTAAAGTACAGCCAGCTCCAGTTGCAGTGATAAACATCACCCCCCTGCCTATTACTTGCTAAAATAAGCTGAAATAAAGCCATCAATCCAGACATCTCTGTGCTCAAATTAGTCCTTCTAGCTGGCACCACCACACCTGCAAGTGTCCTGCCATGCCTGCTAAAAGGATGGAGGTAGATGTTCCAGACACATTCTCATTTTTCACCTGCCTGGTTCTTTTTCAGCAGCCAGTGAACTCAGCATCTCTGTCCCTTTGACCAGGACTTGCACCTCCTGTCAGCACAGCCCTGCAGTGACCTGGTTCCTGTAAATCTCTGTGCTGTCCATGCACTCCCTGAGCATCTCCCCTCACACAGAGGTCAGGATGCACCTCCTGCCAGAGATGTTCCCCTCCATGCTGCATCCTAGCTGTTGGCAGTGGACAGTCCCTCTTTTCCACCAGACTCTGCAGCACAGTTTGGGGATGGGGAAACTAAACGAAACCCCACACTCCACCCACCTGTACCACTCACACTGATGTCTGTGCACACAGGCTGTTCACAGCTGATCTGTGGCACTGCCTCTGCTCTCCCACACAGATCCTGGGACTGGGCTGCATGGACCCAGTACACCTGTAACTCTGGATCAAACAGGAATTGGAAGGCACAGAGAAGGGGGCCAGATTTGTGCTGCCTTAGCAACCACTGTGAGCGTGCACATGGCCACAGGAGATGTGCCAAACAACAGGCACAGCCCGGAGCCTGTGCTCTGTATGGGCTGGGTGGTGAGGACAAGGCTAAAGGCAACCTGCTTAATCCAGGGGCTGAAGTCAGCACAGCTTAACTCCCACCTCCACACTAAAGAGCAAAAGCCAAGGGAGGCAGCCTCAGCACCCAGCAAGGAGCCAGCCTCATTACACCCCTGGCATTTCCTACTTGGTGCTTGCTCATGGGGCCGTGAAGGCTCATTTATCAGTGGGAGGTTTTGCTCCTGCGTGGTTCAGCATCCTGAGTTACCAGCAATTTTCTCAGCACTGATCTGATCCGCAGCTTCTCTGCAATCCTGAGTGGCAGCGGGAATTTTTTCCCCCATCTGGGTCTGCCTGCCCAAAAACTGGCTTCCTGGGTGCGGTGAAATGCTTTTCCATCCACCCAGCCTTGCTACCTGGGGCTGTCAGTGCAACCCAGAGGGGAAGAGCCCTCGGTAGACTGGCAGCAGATGGCTGCAGCACACAGCATCACATCAAACCCTCAGGGCCGTCCTGGTGTCCCAGATTCAGTAGTGCTCTCATTCTCCTGCCTTGCCCACTAAGGAGAGGTGCTTCCAAACCCTGCTGGAAACCAGAGCACGGTTTAATAACTGAGAAATGTAAATTGAGCAGACACAACGGGGCCTGACTCCCTCGCAGAGCACCCCCTCCCATGCTGCTGCCTTCCCACGTGCTGCCCTTGTTCAGCAGCTCTGCAAGCAGGATCAGAACTGGGTGTGTGAGCAGGTTCTTGCTGAGCAGGGCTTGCTAGCAGCAAGAAAACTAGAAATCCTCCAGAAATGAGAGCTGTCAACTCCTCAAAGGTTACTAAAATAGACAAAGGACTCAGTTGCCCAAAGGGGCTGCAGAAGCACCCCCACCACCTGCTTTTCAAACCCATCAAGGTGAAGTGAAAAGCCTAGGTCATTCTGTCTCCTTGATTTCTTCACCCCCCTGTTCTTTCTTTGCCAGGCTACTTTCCACCACTGCTCCTATCTGAGTTTACCATAATTCATAAGGACCTGGACAGAAAAGCATCCACAATACAAGGTGGTTTATGGTGCTGCTCATTGCCAGGCAGTGGGGCACGTGGCCAGATGGACCCCAACATCCCTCCCACAGCGGTGGGAACCTACCTCACTCTGTGTGGGAGGTGGGAAGGGCTGCCTGTGCAGGCACCCCACTGGAGGCAGGGGAGTGTGGGACACCAAGGGCTGGATTCAGCCCACCAGATTTGATCAACTGAACTGTTTTACCTCACAGAGAGCTGTGGCCTTTGTTGGGCTATATGGTGAATGCCAGGCTTGTCATTCAGCCAAGCCCAGCAGGAACCAGCAAGCATAAGATTGATGCACCTGCTAATGCAAATCCCAAAATCTCCTGGATAATGAGAGAGAGCACAAGCATCAGATCCTCTAGGGAGAGCCATAAAAACCTGTCCCTGTATCATCATTAGTCCCAGGAAACAAAAAATGCATCAAGGTCTATCAAGTCCCCTGCACACACTCATTGGGCTTCTAGGTGACTTTCTATGAAGCTCCTATTTTGAGCAGTGATCAATTATGCATTTCAAGCCATATGGCACCTTCATTCCAGAAGGAAGGCATTTTGTCTTGAAATCTGTAAGCTAGAAAATCTGCTGCACCCTGAAAAAGATGCAACATTGCCAGTTACTCACAGAAGCAGAATCATTAAGAAAAAGAAAAAAAAAAAGCAGGGTAAGTTTAATCAGATGTCCAATTTTCATTGAAATACCCTTGAAGAGGAAATATATCCTTGTATGCACACTTCCAGTCTTTTTTAAAATTAATCTGAGTCAGAGCTTTGATTTTTGTGGGAAACCTGATATAATATACAACATTCCCAATTTAGCAGAAGGATCTCCTCCAGCATGGATCTCCTCCAGGCACAGAAGCACTGAAGTCCTCTGGGGTCACTGGATAGATATGCTACCAGACACAAGAGCACTCCTGCACACTAGCAGAAGTATCATTCCCATGCCAGGAATTATGGATGAGAAACATAGAAAAATACTGCTCTCCAGTGGAGCCAGAACACCCAAGGCACTTCTCAGAGCAGCAACAAGTGATGCTCCAGACATTTTTTATATGGGAGCAGGCTGTTCCTTCTCTCATAGCCTCCTACAACACAGGTTTCATTCCAGAGGCTCAGTAAAAATGGTGTTGCCTCTCAGTTACCTGCTTGGAGTGAGACAACAAGGAGGTGAAATTCAAGAGGTGCTTTAACTCATTGCCGCTCACCTGGTTCAGCCAAAACCAAAGGCAGCAATAAGTAAAAGCTGTTTGGATTGCTGCCCCAAAGGGCAAATAATCACCAGCGACAACGTGGTCTCCCAAGGAAACCAAGCTGGTGACTACTGACCATGAGTGTAATACCCAGCCCAAGGAATTCCTTGGACTCGAAGCCAGCAGGACAAAGCGGGGAGAATGCTCGGGGAAGGACCAAGAGTGAAGGTCAGCAGCCACACCCACTGCCTGCTCTGCCTGCTCACAACCCCAAACATTCACCCCACAGGTGCTGACAGGTGCGAACCTCCTGCTATGCCAGGTATGCCCTTCCAGGTGGCAGATACAGCAACAATCCCTCCTCAGCACTGAGGCACGGCCTCATTGTGCTCCTACAAAGGACTTTGGACCATGGCCCATTTCCAGAGCAAGCACTGGAGGCTCTCTTTGCATAGGCTTTTCTGTGAAAGCACACCCAGAGCTCTGGAAATGTTTATTAAACCCTTTCTTCCTGGTTCTGCAGGTCACTGTAGTAGTTTGGAGAGATACACCTAGAGCTCAAGGTCTCCCAGGAAGATGTAATGATGGTTAACTTGCAGCAATGTTCTCTCTGTAAATAACTGCTGTGATCAAGGTTAAGCTTTTTGTGGTTGAGTGGATTTTAATCTGAGCAAAGAATGCATAGGCAAAGCTCTGCTGATCCAGCGCCCTCCGGGGACTCCCTGGGACGGATCCCAAGCAGCTGGGTGCCTCATTAGGGTGTGAATGAGGCTCTGCTGCAGAAAAGCTACAGAAAAGACAATTACAACTCCCTGGCTTATTGATTTCTATTGCTATGGTAACAGCTCACATAGATCTTCACTCCAACACAATCACCACTTCCTCCTGCTTCGGGCTATCCCTTCCACACCTGTGCAATTACATCCAGGTTGGCAGTCTGTACGTCAGTCCCAGCTGAACCTCGATTCCCAATGGTTTGCCCGTCTCCAGGTCGCAGGATCTGTCAGCAGGTGGAGCTTCACGGCAGCGCTGGCACAGGCAGCACCTGGCAGGCTCCTCACAGGAAGATTGATGCATTTGTGTGGGACCACTCCCACAGCACAGCAGCTCATCAACTCCAAACAGCTCCACCAAGAAATCAGTGCCCTGACAAACTGCCTCCCCTGCAGCACACACACCTCAGCTCAGCGTTTCCAGAATACAGATTTCTCCCAATTTGATGACAGGCTCCTGGAAAGGTTCTTCCTCAGCATGGGCACAGGAAAGTTGGCTATGAACCTACTGCTTTCCTTTGGCTTAAAACCCACTGTCAGTTTAAAGAAGCACAAACCTGGATACCACAAGCAAAGTTAAAATTAAGAGGTTTTAAATGGAAAGATTTTAATTAACGATCTGTATGTTGGCAGGAATTAATTGAAGAACATTCTGGGAACTCTCCCAGATGACTCCGGTGTTGCAGGGACCTGTCCCACTGAGCAAGTTGGGAAAACTGTTTGAGCCCAGGTCTGGCACTAATGGTTTTTTCCCCACCACTTCTCAGCTGCATTAGATCTCAATGTCTGATGTCCCTCAGCAGCTCTGAGCTCACCTTACAGCCCCACTGAACATATTCCTTTCTGCAGCCAATGCTTCCAGACAGGACAGATGTGTCTGCCCATTCCCTGAATTCTCAGCTATCCACTCACAGCGCTCTTCTTGTCCTGGCACAAGGGGACAGCAGCTGACTCACGGTGCTGGGAAGCAGGATGGAACGAGCCCATGGATCTGGACAGGATGAGGATGTGATCTTTGGGCTGGTGAAAGGTGCAAAGCTCTCACCCCCACACTCACTGTTAGGGCGGCAATCACACACCACCTCAAAAACTTGGTAACAACCCAGAGAACAGAGCTGGCATCAATGTCTCAGGGAAACACGGATGGAACTCGTGAAGGAACTGCTTGGCCAAACCACAGTGCAGAGTAACATCTGAAAATGAAACTACCACTGATAACAGCCCAGATTACTCCCCCACCACTGGTGGGTTCTTTCAGACCTACCAGGAATTCGCTTCGCCTTATAATATTCAGGGAGCACAGAAGCATGAAATTTGATTTCTTTCTTCTGGAGATGCTGGAGATTATTTTAATTCGAACTTGGTATCACTGAAAGAAAGCCCTTATTCAGTGGTTTAATATAAAGTCTTTTAGTATCTGTTGCAGCAACACAATCTCTGCTTTCTTTCCTATAAATGTAGTAATCTCACCAAAGGATATAATTTGAACGGTAGAATGAAGTGGAATAAAAATATGCAGCAGCAGGCGAATGTCCTTTTCAAACAGGAATCTGCTCTGAGCTGTGTGCACTCCGTTCTATCAGATTAGACAGAGCAACAATTTAAATCTCAGCCCCAATGATCAGTATGAAGAGCAGAAAATGTTCTTTCACCCTCTCCTGGAACTCGGTATGAGCAGATGCACAGTGGAGAGAGGCAGAAGCAAAAGCAGACAGCTGGGGAGGTGAGATACATCAGAGAGGGGACACCAACTAAAGAGGGAAGTGTGGGAAAACTGCCTTGGCAGACAGAGTGTGTATGACTCTCTGCAGGCCCTGACCCTAAAGCTCAACATGCCAGAGCCAGATACACAGAGAAATGATTCCCTGGATTAAAAACAAAAACAAGAGCAGCAGGGATAACAGGGCAGAACATACAGTGGAAAACACATCCAGGAGATTTACAAATTTATTGCCTGCTTGAAACACATTTCTAGGGGGCTAACAGGCCAAATTATTTCTGCTTGAACTCAACATTAATTAAGAAAGACTCAACTGCATTAGAACATGCAAGAGAAATAACACAATTCCCAGCTAAATTATGAAAAAATTAGGTGAATGCTGTTGGCAGGGTAAATAAAAGCAGAATCACTCCCTGACTGGTGTGTGGAACTAGAAATACTCTCCCAACAATGATGGAAGATGAAATGACTGAAAAACCACCCCACCACAAGTACCCCCACAGGACCCCAGTGTCTTCCACAGCAGGGTGAGATCACCCCAGGGATGGGGACCAATGCCAGTATTTAACAAAAAGCAATTTTAAAGTACAACAGCTTTATTTCCACCTGGCAAGTAACTGCTGTGAGCATTATCAGTACTGCCCACAGAGGATTAATCAGTAGTTCAAGCCCTACACAATGAAGGATTGTTTGGTTTGGGTTTTTGTCCTCTTAAAATAAGACTTCACTGTTTTTACAGGGACATGGAGAACACTTGGGGCTGTAACTGTTTTGCCTCTAGAGAAATTAAAAGAAAGAAGTTAAGAAATACTTGAGCAAAGCAGACAAAGGCAGTACTTTTGCTCATTTAAAGAAAAAAATCTTATTTTAGGAAAATTAAACTTTGGAAAAAAGGTTCTTTCAGGAAACACTTCCTATTGCAATATGAACAGAATGTACAATATGTACTACATTCAGAGTTATGCTTTCCCTTCATGAGGAGCAAAGCCGTCTGTCTTCACGCCTTTTCAGGTTTTTCTTCTGATTTCTCATTTATCAGGTCTTTAAATCCCAATTTTTCTAGTGGTTCATTAGCCATAAGTTGCCTAAGTAAAAAAGAAGAAAACAACAAAAATCAATTTAGAGAACACAGCCTATAACCATGAGAACAGCAGTGTCTTCTACTTCATTTACTATTATTTACCCTAAACAAATCCAAGACATCTATACAGAGTGACTGCTGTTTGACAACACCTCAGAAAATTCAGTTTTAAGAAAGCAACATTCAGGAATTATTTATTTCCCCCTTAACAGTAGTTTTCCAATTAAATGTGTTGTTTCCTCATTTTAGGTACTGAGTAAGTTTCCTCAGAAACCAACCTGACTCCTGGTTACCTTTAATTAACACATTGCATAAGAGCTCCCTAAAATTCTACCAAAGCCATTTACATTTTCAAGCGAATATGGCTGACAGCAGCATTTGTGGTGCCTCTAGACTTTGCTGTAGTGCTTTTCAAACTCGTTTTTGATTTGCAGCCTTCCTCACCACCAGCCCATGCAGTGTATTTTCCCTAAATACAGGGAAATTGGTGCATTTCCCACAGCTCCCTGACTCACCCCTGTACAGGAAGCATTGCAAAGCGACGCAGGAATGGAAACATCCCTGGAAAACCAATCACCAACACTTTCTTCACTTGAACTGAGGAACAAGTTCGACTTTTAACTTGCCTGCTTGAAACATATTTCTAAGGGGCTAACAGGCAAAATTATTTCCACTTGAAGTCAGCACTAATTAAGTATATGCAAGAAAAATATCACCGGCTCTGAAAATTCATGGTTAAGTTATACACAACACCTTCAGGGCTCTTAAAAACATACTGAGAGCTTATTGAGAAGGCCATGCAGAAGGTGAGCAAAGTATGGGCTGCAAGTTAAAAGTTTAACTTGTAACCACAGTTGAAAACAAAAAAGAAAAGCTTCACATTGGCCGTTGCGCAGGGTGGAAGCTGCCCCAGGTCTCGCTGTTATCCCACAGTACGGGCTGGATAACATCGGAACCACAAGCCAGGAAACCTGCTGATGCCACACGGGGCACCTGTTTCCTTCCGGGACAAAAATTCCTGCGTTACTGCGGGCTCGCTTCCCCTCCCGGTCCCGCAAAGGGATCCCCGCTCTCCTCGCAGCCGGGCCGGTGTGGCGGGGACCACTCGCCTGTCCATGCGACACTCCAGGTAGGCCATGGCCCTCTGCCGGCAGGCCGCGCTCTCGTAGCCGCTGTGGCGGAGACACTCCATGAACCGCTCTTTGAAGGCGCTGCACTCCCCTGCAACACACAGCGAGGGCCGCGCTACCGCCGCGCTCGGGGGCGGCCCCGGGCCGGCGGGGCGGGGGGGCGCGGGGCAGGCCCGGCGCTAGGCCGCGGTACCGCACCGAAGTGATCCAGCGGGAACGCGCCCTTGTCCGGCGGCCGCGGCGTGAAGCTCTTGTTGCTGAAGTTCATGGCGGTGGACATGTCGCGGCCGGGGGGGTGGGGACGCGGCCGGCCCGGTCCCTGCGGTCACTCTCCGGTCCCCGCCGTCACTCTCCCCTCACTCCCGCCGCCGGGGGGAGCCGCGCGCCGAGCGCATCGAGAGGCTCACGTGACCGCCGGCGCGCGGAGTGGGCGGGGCCGCGCCGCCATGGAAACGGCGTGGGCGTTGTTATGGCAACCGGGGCGCCGGCGGGAGCGAGGCGCGCGTCGCCATGGAGACGCCGCCGCCCGCCATGTTGGGCCGGGCCTGGAGCGGGAGCGTCACTCCCGCCTGTGCACCCAGCGCTCCGACGGGCTCTGCGAAATAAACCGATTCCTCCTCACAAAACCCGTGTCATTGTCCTCGTTCCCCTCTGAATGCTCCGAATGTTTTCTGGGTTGCCCTGTGCAGGACTGTGATGATCCTTGTGGGTCCCTTCCAGCTTAGGACATTCTGTGATTCTATGAGTCTGTGGTTTGTTTCAGTGAAGGGGTGGCTGCGATGGCCGTGGGCAGCCTGTCTGTGGAGGGGCCCGGAAAAACGGTCTGTGCTTGGCATTTGTGCATTGGGAAATGGAGGGGGAAAGAGCCAAGCTTGGAGCCTGGTGTCAGCAAATCCCTTCGTACAGGATCCAGCCTTGTCCAGCCCTTCCCTTTTCACCAGGCCTGAGGCCAGGCTCCTCCTTCCCTTCTCACTTGGCCCTGCTGAGCTCTGGGTCTTGACTTCAAAGCCCATTTTCTGGACCCAGCTCTGGCTGGCGTGTGATCTCAGAGCCCCAGGGAATGGCACCGGCAGGAAGGCAGGATCACCTTCCCTTAGGAACCCAGCAGGATTCCGGATGGGCCCTTCCCATTCCGTTCAACCATCAGCCGCCCGCGGTGGCCGCGGTGAGGTTCCTCATCCCTCATTAGTCCTCGTGGTTTAAGTTGTGCACAAACCCGACGGACAGCACTGAGTTATTTTGTGCCTGCTGCATGCAACGGGAGAGCCCGTGGGTTCCCATCGTGTGGTGCAAACGCTGGTGAGACCAGTCACACCGAGGGGGTGTCAGCAGATGCTTGGGAAATGGTGAACTTCCAGATCCTCAAGATGCACAACAAAGAAAAACGCCCTTTTTGCCTGCAGGTTTGCGGCACAAACTCTGCAGATCCACAATCTCCTTCTGAAAGGAGGGTGAGAAATAGCTTTAATTTAACTCACCGAGTGTTAACCGTGGATTACGCTGGTATTTTTTCTTCTTTGCCCATAGCTGCAATTGCTTTAAGACAGTATTTTATCTGGTTTTAAGTTGGTTTTCTTTTAATTAAAAGACTGAGCTAAGCAGAAAGAGCTCAAGGCTGGGGAAAAAATATGAAATAGCTTCAATTTTTAAGGACAGCCATTATGGAAATACTAACTGCAGTTCTGTTTAAAGTGTCTTTTGTTTATGCTTTGATTGCTTTCTTATTACAGTATTGAAATTGTAAATGGAAAATTACACCATGTTCTATTACATAAGCAACTGGTTTGCACAGCTTGAAATATAAGGTTTTATTATTGGGTTTTCAGGGCTATGAACAATAGATGGGTTTTATTATACAGTAAATAGCACTTTGCCACTTGACTTCGTTATAACACTTAATGGTAAAAGGGAGATACTCCTCTTTCATAAATACATGCAGCAAACTGTCTCCCAGACTTCAGACGACCGAGCAGCAGGGAAGTAACTTTGCTTTATCTGGACAAGTTTAACTGAAGTGTCAGGGCACTTGACTTTAGCAAACTGCCCAAATTACGTTTCTTACTTTCTGTCACAGTGCTCGACTTGCTGATTTTCCATGTGATGAAGGAAGAAGTCAAAGGAAAAACATGTGCAGAGATCCCACAGTGGAATTATTCGCAGGCAGACAGCAACAACCCTTCCCATTTCTGTTTAACATCTTTACCAATGATCTGGATGATGAGATCGGGTGCACCCTCAGCAAGTTTGTAGATGACACCCAGTTGGGCATGAGTGTGGATATTAGGAAAATTCATTTCCCCAGGCATTGCTACAGGCTGCCCAGGGCAGTGGTGGAGCCCCCATCCCTGGAGGTATTTAAAAGCCATGTAGATGTGGCACTTGGGGACATGGTTTTAGTGGTGGCCTTGGCAGCGCTGGGGGAACTGTTGGACTCAATGATCTTTAAGGTCTTTTCCAACCTAAATCATTCTATGATTCACTGCAAAGACTACATCAATTCGCTATATTTTATTATATCCAAATTTTACCTATTCATTAACTCAGGGTCTTTCTTTGGAGTCTTAAGTGTTGTAGTTACTCAAATTTCAGGTCAGGTATAGTAGCAGGTGTTTGGTTATGATTACTTCATGTTTTTATTGCAAAAGCCAGTTGTATCTTCTAGAATTTCCTTTAAAGGTACAGGTTGTCATACAATCTAATGCATGTGCTTTAGCAATTTAGGATATATTTTTCCCAAGGAGATCAGATGAAACCCCCATTATATAATCATTGTGAAGAAAAAAACCTCATTTACGGATTAAACCAACCAGTTCCAAAAGAACTCAACAAAAGCAGAGCCACAAAGAGCAGTGCCACAAACAGAGAATTAAATGCTTTTCACATATTACCTTTCAAAGGAGTGAGAGACTTTGACAGCATCAGGGAAATCTGAAATAGCTGCAAAAGGGTGCCCGTTGTACGAGAGAGATCAGATAATTTGTAGTGTTTCATAGTATCTCTAGTATGGAGTCCTGAGCCCTTGCCAAAAATAAGAATGCTCAAATTAGAAGACTTCCCAAACTAGGGAAAATCTTGGATCTTCCCCTTTCAAGTTACACAGCTTGATAGACTAAAAAGAAATAAAAATCCTTTGCTTGAATTGGAGCCTTTCATCATTAATTATGGACTGAAGTAACATTTACAGCTGTTCTTTTCCAGTGTTGTCAGACAGTGCTGAAAACTTATTCCACTATTGGTGTTTATCCATCAGCTGGACAAATATCTCCTCAGAAGGAGTTATTACACACTCACCATTACTTTTTGGAAGCACCAAATTGAATAATACTTCAGAGAAGAACCTTTATTCTTTTTTACGGGTGGGGTGAAGTCCATGACTTCCATTATTTTCTCTCTCTCACCACGCTGCCTCTTTTAACAGCCTGCAGACTCAAATTATCAGGTAGTTAATTGGAAAATAATTTATTGACAAGCCATGAAAGGCTTGGAGTAAAGCACTAGGGGATTTTGTAGCTCAGCTTGGGATAGCTGTAAGAAATTAATGAGTTGAACAAGACCAAGCACATTCAGATGCTGGAATTTGTGCCCTTGAGACTGCTGTTCCCAGCCCAGGCACAGAACACACCTCAGAGAAACATCCTTCCAGGATCACTCATTCCTACGCCTCACCTTCGTGCGGCGAGCATGCCGCCAGCTCTTACATAAAGCCTCTTACTACATCACTGCCACAGGCTGTTGTAAACCATTTTTCTCCCTTTTAATTCAGGTTCCTAGACAAGCAAAAATGCAGAATATTGCCAGAATAGTCTGGGGAATGGGGATTTCTGTTGTGGATGATTAATGAAATATTATTGTTTTGCACTTACAGGGAAATTGTAGCTTCGTGCCAATAAGGTCAGGGCCTTAATATGTTATGTGCTCTACAAAGACGTACAGAGTGATAGCTCATTTTCTGTTATTACTGAGCCAAAACCTCATCAGGTTAGAGAAGAACCTTGTAGAAATAGCAATGCTGCACTGAGAGGTGAAATAAACCTTTATCTCAAATTGCTCATTGCAATTCTGGTACCTCTAAATCCACATCTCCATCTGCATCAAGACAGGGGCCAAAAGTAAGACGCTGGAACCCTGCTTCTGTAGATACCAACTAATCACCCTTCATGATATGCCTCAAATTTCTCTTGGATTAACACAATTTCTGCAATATTTTGTTGAGATAGACAGAAGCCAGAGACCCAGAACAAAAAATCCTTGGAGCTACATCGAGGCATTTGATTTATCAGTTGTATTTTGAAAATCAGCTCTTCATAACCCAACCTACTCAAAACTCACTTCCCAGGTCAGGCTGCCTTGACTTGGTGTAAATGTAGATTTGGAAGATCGTGGTTCTAGCTACATTTACAAGGGATTTTACTGCAAATATTTTTGTAGATATGCACATTAAAAAGTACATTCTCAGCACCAAAGCCAAGGATCTCCCATGTACTTTCTCACTGAGTGAGACTCCTGAAGGAATGGCATCTATTCAGTACAAGAAGAAGGCTTTTAAAAGCAACAAAGTTCCCAAGAATGGTAAATACTTAACTCAAGTGGGAAATACTCTCACCTTAGGCTCTGCACAGGGACAGTGCAGCAATTTCATGCACAGATTTTTCTTATTTTCTTCTCCCAGTGACCAGACTCATCACATATAATCTTTCAGCTCAGAATATGGAAAAAAAAACCAAACAGGAATCTCTTCTTAAAAAAAAAATAGCAGTGAAATAATGATTTTAAAAAATGTTTTTCTGAAGTCTTTCTTCCCAAAGTAGATTTGCAACCCACACTGATTTGACATAAATGAAAAGAAATCAAAGAGTCATTTGTATAAAAATAAGCAAAGTGAACACTTGAGATACTGATCACCACCCTGTAGTGATCCTGTAGAAACAAAGATTTGCAGGGTGGGAAGAAGTGGGTGTAATCCAATAAAACAATGCAATAATGATGAAAAATTGAAAGAGGTCAGAGTCGGAAAGCTTTTGATTTCTTTTTGCACTGGCATTTGTCAAGACAAGCAAAATCCATTAGCAAGGAGCAGCCTGAGTTTTAACACATCTGGGTCTTTAAAAATGTTAATGTTTAATAGGGTGTGCTCAGGCTTTATATATCCCTGATAACAATGCATGGGCTGATAGGCATCTCTGGAGGCTGTAAATCAGTGGCAGAGCCTTGCAAGGCACACAAGCCCTTGGTGTTCACTCTCATGGGTTATTATGTTATCAGCAGTCATTGACTGAATTATGGCCTTATAACAACTCTTTCCCTGCATTATCCTACGGTTACTGTAGCACTGCTAACCTGTGTCCCATTAGAAGGTGATGTGACCTTCTCCAGATGAGCACACAGGAGTTACTGTGGTGTTCAAGGTGCAGGCTCATTTTCTAGGAGGAACTGATGAGTCCCCTGAGCTGTGCCCACAAAGTCTGCTTACCTGAAGGTGGTTCTGCCTTGGGCTGGTAGAAAGATGAAGACATGAGCAGGGAGCAATGTTTTCTCCCCTCACCTGCAAGCCTGTAGCTGTAGGCTGAGCTCAGGATTGCTTACTGGAAGCTGAGGGATGTGAGGAAGCAATGGAGGTGAGGAATCACACTGGCTGTCTTTTAAAACTGCAAAGATTCCCTCCCTCTGGAAAGCTCATCTGTCATTTCTCACAGGGCATCAGTCCAGCAGGCTGCAAGTCCATGGGCTCACTACTTGAGAAAGGGTCTCACTCTATGTTGTCACCACAGATTGAAGTCCTTGGGAAGGTGCTTTTGCTCCCTCTGGCAGCGCCCAGCTCTACTCCAACAGAGTTCTATGTAAACAGAAACAACAGATTTCCTCCTTTGGTACCCAGCTGGCCCCATGTAGGGCTTTTTTCCTCCCTCTTGCTGCATATTATGAAGTCTCAGGAGTCCCAGTAGTCACACCATTTGTTCAGAGAAGAATCTGGCAGAACAGGATATTCTTGGAAATGTATGGGAGAGGAGGGTGCAGGCCAAGACCTCACAGCTGTGCAGCAAATCTTGAGATGGACATGACCATCCATTGCCCTCCTCCCTTTGCCCACCCTGCCTGGTCCTCTTCTGCACAAGAAAGTTCCCCCTTGTGAAAAACTCCACGCCTGATAACAGGCCTTGGAGAGCAGGCAGACGTGCAGGCACCTTTTTCATGTCAATCTAGTTAGAGTTTATTGATTCCCCTTGCCTTTGGCTAATGTACTTTTATTATTATTAATAAATAATCATCATTTTCCCATCAGTGTAGCCTGCACCCCGGAGCCTTGGAGAATTCTAGTAAAAGAATTATTAAACTAAAGATTTCTAAAGGGTTGAACAGCAGCACTGCCCAGTAATCTGCCAGAATCTGCAACTGGGGAGCAAAATATCCCCACTGGAGAATATGGGATAGAGCATCAAATCAGCTCCTTCCCCCAGAGCCGCCATTTCTAACAGTGGCTTCCTGTTCATGGTCACTTCTGCTTTGTTGTCACCCCCCAAGGATGCAGAGTGTGGGGGTGGCTCCTGGGGAGCTGTCACCCGGGCACGTGGGCTCTTGCAGGACCCTGCCCTGGCTTGGGACGTGACTCAGTACCTGCAGGGCCAGAACTGCTGCCATGTGCTCCTCCTTGGCAGCAGCTGCCCAGGCAGCCTCCCTCCTCCATCCTCTGCCTGGCCAGCTGCAGAGTCTGATCCTGGCTCGTCCCCAGTTACAAGGATTCAGGATCTCTTTCCCAATCTAGGCAGGATTGCCTGCAGGGGACGGTTTCTCCTGGAGGATTGCAGCTGTTCGTAAACAGAGAGAGTCATCGCTAAATGATGATGAGCCAGACATGGCCATCCAGACACACAGTTCTCTGGGCAGTAAACTGCAAAATAGTGACTGAAGTGGTTTCAGAAGCATTTTGGGGTTGCTGGTAGAGGATTTTTGGGACAAAGACAATAACAATGCTAGCAATGAAAACACTGATTTGCTCAAAGAGGTGATTTTACCGGGGTGTCAGGAAAGCAAAGAGAATCAGAGCTGTCACCTGTAAATAGATCTGCTCCTGTCAGCAATCCTGAATCCACCATTCCAGCTTCTCCATGGTCAGTCTTGTCCTCCCCAAGGGCTTCCCTGCCAGCTGCACCCTGGGCCCTGCATTATTGTGGGCTTTCCCTCCTGTGTCCTGCTTCCTCCACTGCATCACCAGTGGTCCAGCTGAGTCCTGTCACCTGACACAGTGACAGCAGTGCAGCATGGGTCCAGTCCTTGAGTTCTGACCCTGAAATCACACAGAGAACAACATGCCCATAACACAGATCTTCAGTGGAAAACAAACACCTCGTCCCAGTGTTATAGCTGAAATAAGAGCTCCAGATTACGATAATCCATGGTTCAGAATAAAAGAGGGTGTTTTGTTTGGCAGGAAAATGGAGTACATCTGGTCTAAGTGGACGTAAACAAGTCTGCAGAGCCCTTTTCTCTGTGTAAAGGCACTTCCCCAGAAGGTGTGTTCAGGCAAGGACAGAAGGGCTATAAAGAGACCCCAAGATGCTCATGCCCACACCTGGGTTTGGACATGGCCGTGCAGAGTTTCCTGCAGTACGTGGGCTCCAGCTCACTGCTCTGTTTGGCAGCAGTGCTGTTTGCTCTCCTTTACTTTCTCTCCAGCTCCAAGAAGTTGGTTTGCAATTTGCCCCCTGGGCCACGACCTCTTCCTCTGATCGGAAACCTGAACGTGGTGGACCTGAAAAAGCCGTTCCAGTCGCTGACAGAGGTAGGGGCTGAGCGAGCAGGCAGGGGGCAAATGTGCAATTCCTGAAGCGAGAAATGCAGCTGGGGAAATAGAGATGTGGTTGTGTTTGCTTTGTGTGGAGGGCAGCAAGGAGATATTTGGCATACAGGCAGGCTGGCAGAACAACTTCACCTTCAGAGGTGCGCACGCACATACTTGTATTTATATATGTAAATATAATACACTCCTTTCTTTATACACACTCAAGCGTAGACCCCCCCATCCCTTGCAATCCACTCCAAATCGTTGGTGTTTTGAGCCCTTCAGAGGCTGCAGGTTGGGCCAGGCTGCTGCCATCAAGAGATGTCTCACTGCCACCAGACCTCTAGGAAGAACGGGTGGATGGAAGGGATGAAGCAAGAACAGGCATCATCCCCACAGCAGAGAGAAAGAGGGTGTCCTATGCACACTTATTTCCGAAACTAATTATATCTCTGCAATGCAAAGCACAGCTCTGCCTCCCCAGCCCTTCCCCTGCACACACTGCCCAGGGTTGTTAAGGACTTGATGCATGGATTTTATATGTCTAGCTAAACAAATTGCTTTTTCTTACACAGCTCCATGGATACTTATATTTCTAAAAGAGAAAAATAAAAAAAGACTTAAATATTAAAAAGCCAGGGGCAATGTTTGTTTCAGAAAGTGTCTGCTGTGTTCCCGTCGGGACCTGGGGACAAGTCAGGGGGAATTCAGATTTTATCTGGTTGCTGTAGAGACAGTTGAGGTACTGTGAGTGACCTGTCACATGCCCTGTGTGTGTGCAGCTTACTGGACACTATGATGGGGGAAAGCTGGTCCCCAGAGAACTCCTTCAGCCACTTGAACATCTGCAGTGAGAGGGCAGTGCAGACAATGAAATCCTCCAGTTTGCTGTAGAAGAAAGGGCATCCTGTGTTGCCAAAGTACAGAATTCCTGCAGCAGGCACACAGTGCTCATCTGCCTTGATTTACGGGGCAGAGGATTGTGTAGAGATCAGTTCTGATGGGCTTCTGGTCCTGAGCTCCCATCTGATCCTGGGTATGTTTGAGGATGTCAGTATGAAACTATGAACTATTTTTGGCGGTGCTGGGGGTTTTTATGACACAAATGTCATGTGATGGCACCAGACTGATTTCCTATAATCTACCAAGAAGGTTTATTTGGGCTTTCAGGCCTGCCACATTCAATACTTGTGCTGCTGAGTAAAACCAGAGTGGGTGCCAAGAAGCACTAATGCAAGGAGATGGCCAAAGGAAGGCTCAGAGGCAGCTGTGATTCCCTGCCCCTGGCTCTGCCACACACCCTGTGAGCTGCCAGGGATGAAAGAACCAGCACTAATGTTATCTCCCAAGCCGTCAAACCACCGTTTGATGAAAACAAATTCAGTTTGTCTGGTGTAATAACAGGAGCTGCTTCTAATCTGAAATTCAATTTGTGGAATGTATCTAATGCATAGAAAATGGTAACCCAGGCACAGCAGAAACAAGAAGACATTTGGAGCGGATGGCTTGCAGTGTGTTTAAACGAAGCCTGAAATACCGAGTGAATGATTAGCTTGTCAAAGCCACCTTTCTGGGTAGCAGATGATTCATATTTAATTTGCTATAAAAGCCTAATGCTCCTGTGACATTATCTACCAGAATACGCTTCCTAGTTGGATTCAAGTTTCTGGTGGCCAGCAAATAATTTTGTGATGACTGCAACAGTACCCACCTTGCCATAATTAGAGACAAGTGCTGTCCTGAAAGAAAGAGTTATTGTCTGGCTTTGTTTTTGCAGTGTTTGTGGCTTCAGCCTCAAAGGTGTGTGCATGCCCGCTTGCCTCAGGTCACCAGCACTACAATAAACAGGCCTGCCTGCTACAGCATTCTCTCACCAGCCTCCCACCGTGGTATTGCTGGCCTGTTACTGCAGAACACCACAGGAATGCTGTGGCATTTTACTGACTCCCCTGATAGGAGCACTGATAGCAGACACCTTGTTGTGCAAACAGGGTGCAAGCAGAGATGCTGGCAATCGATAGCTGTTGCTTACTGCTTGAATTACAGCAGTACCTGGAGACATCAGGCAGGGCTGGGAGGTTCCTTTTGGTCTAGAAACCACCTAGGGTGGCCAGTACTAGCGTTTGAGTCCAGATCTGGCTTTGAATGAACACATTTATTCACCTTGACAGCTCTCCAAGATATATGGCAGCGTCTTCACTGTGCATTTTGGACCCAGGAGAGTTGTGGTACTGGCTGGATATGAAACCATCAAGGATGCCCTCTTAAATCATGCTGAAGAGTTTGGAGAGAGGGCAGAAATACCCATATTTAGGAAAATGACACAAGGAAATGGTAATTAACCTTTTGGTTGGATAAGTTTTGTCTCTGTTCATTATATTCTCACAGCAGAGAGTATTGTCCTCTTACAGATCACTTTTTGTGATCTTAGGAGGTACCAGTGTGTAAGAAAGCCTCACAAACATTTATGAACCACAGGGGCCATAAGGATGTTACACTTTATTTTAGGAATAGCATTCAGCCATGGAGAGCTATGGAAAACTATGAGAAGATTTACCTTGTCCACGCTGCGAGATTTCGGAATGGGAAAGAGAACCCTTGAGATCCGAATCCTGGAGGAAGTAAATTCCCTTATCAAATATTTGGAATCCTATCATGGTGAGTGTCAAGTCTTTCAGCCAGAGACAGAGAACAGGTCTAGCAGAACAATAAAGATTAATGAAAGTTTAACTCTGAGCAAATGGTATCTCGTGGTTAAAGTTCAGCGTGCACTGCAGTAGGTTATTGAACCAAGGCCTTAAAACACTGAAACAGAGTTCCCTGCTATGCATTCTGGGTGGGGAATGAGTTTCCTTTGGGAGCTCAGGACTACATTTCCATAGGAAACCAGGCTGAAACGAGCATAATCACATCATTATTTGTTTTCATTGCTTGAAATACAGGGAAACCATTTGATACGAAAATGATACTCAACAATGCTGTATCCAATGTCATCTGCTCTATATTGTTTGGAGAGAGGTTTGAATATGATGATCCAGTATTTCTAACTTTGCTGAAGCTGATGAATCAAAATACTAAGCTGTTGGGCTCCCCTATGGTGCTGGTAAGAGCCTAATTTTATGGTTTAGCTTTTAGTTTTTTGGGGGATATCCAGTTTCCTGGGTTTGGTCTCCTGGCCTCCCACATCTTTCTTCTTGAGAACAAGAACATTATCAGCAAGTCGGCCTGTACAGAACACATCTGTGGTTCTGTATCTGCAATGCACAGATTCCCAGGCTCCTGCACTTAGACTGTGAAGCTTATTAGTAAAAGGAAAAAAACCAACAAACCAAAGTCTTCACAAATGAACAGTTTTGCCCTCTTTGAAGTGCAGAAGCACAATCCCAAACCTGTCTTCTTGTATTACAGAAAGAATACTATTTCTGCAGGAATCCAGAGCTCCTTGGACTGTAGAAGGGGGGGAATTACAGCCTGAAATGGCAGGTCATAGGACAAGGGACCAGAAGTGAGATTTGAGATACCAGTATGTGTTCAAAAATGCCAATTAACAGTAAGACGTCTCTTGCTCCACAGTTATATAATTTCTACCCATCCCTTGGATTTCTGTCTGGAGCTTCCAAGACAGTGCTACAAAATATCAGTGAATTGAACGCTTTTCTCCAGAAGCTCTTCCAGGAACACAAAGAGGAGCTTAATGAAAATGACTTAACAGGCTTTGTTGACGCCTTTCTGGTGAAGCAAAAACAGGTACTTTAAAGCTGAGTCTCAGTGTCTTTCTGTTCCCTTAGCTCTGACTTATTCTTAGGACTGGCCATCTGTCAGGGGCTGGGGGTGAGTGGAAACAGAAGAACTGCAGTGAGCAGAATATATCAAAGCTCATACTCACCGTGAGCTGTGCTGCGTTCGCTCCATGGCCCCGCTGGAACTGCTGGTTAAAGGGATTTAGTTGTCGAGACATCCCACATGGGTGAAATAAGTTACCACTCAGCACACATGAGGAGGAGATCATCCCAAGCCTTCCTGCGAGAATGGTACAGTGGTAAACTGTGTTGCAGTAAATAAATTCCAATTATTGGAATTATTTCTAAAATCTAGACCTGGGGATTGGACATATGCTTGGGGCCAGACAAATTCCACACAGCATAGGCCCTAATGCTAAAAGACTAAATGTTTAGTTGTCCAGCACATGAAAAGCCACAGAAAGCTAAAATGCAGATAAAAATGGTGGCAACACAGCCACATATGGGTATCACTTGCTGTACTACCCACATGTTTTGAAGGAGTCAAAGAAACCCCACACTGCATTCAACAATGGAAACCTGATGTTTTCAACTCTGGACCTCTTTGCTGCTGGGACTGAGACCACATCCACAACCGTGCGCTGGGGGCTGCTTCTGATGATGAAATACCCAGAAATTCAGAGTAAGGAGGACAAGTCTCTTGTACAATTTATTGCTGCATGCTTAAGGCTTTGGTTGTGGAAGGGAATAGAACTCATTCAGTGTTGCCTACAGTAATTATTCTGAGTGCTCTGGGAGAGATAACAACCCTTGACTTTACAAAGGAATTTTATTCAGCTGGGTTGCAATAAACCAGCCCAGCCAAGTGGGAGAGGCTAAGGGGCAGCCTACAGGTACAGGAAAGCTCCCCCATCGTTACTCACCTGCAGGCTATGGGCTGACGTCACTAAAGGTCTCCTCAGGAGCTGATTCTGATCTGGTTTCTGTTGAAGGTTATGGGGTAACAAATGTGTGTAATGAGAGTCAGACATGGGATGCATGGTATTGACTCCATTCAAGCTGCCTTAGCTCAACAACGAACCTGAAAGAACCACACCATGTCCTGACTTACCCATTTCTGCCCTTCCCAGATATTTACAGTTTTCCCTTTTCTTCATCTCTGCCAAACTGGTAGCCATTTCAGTTGCAAGATGAGATTGTTATCAGCTTCTTAATCCTTTCCTCCCTCCAAGGAAAGATTCAGGAAGAAATGAACCATGTCATTGAACCAGGAGAGCTGCCTAAGTTGGAGGACCGGAAAAAAATGCCTTATACAGAAGCAGTAATACATGAAATACAAAGGTTTGCCAATATTGTCCCCATGGGTGTATCACGATCGACTCCCAGAGATGTGAATTTCCGAGGCTATGTGATTCCTAAGGTGAGCTCTGAGGCTGGCAGGTTATGCTGCACAGATTCCTCACAGCTTTCTTTAAAGCAGATGAAGAAACACATAAATAACTTAAAGACACGGTGATGCATGGATTAATCTGTGCTGTGACCCTTTGTCTTGGATCCAGGATAATTATTATAAACATACAATGGATTGTGGTCTGCTACAGTTGATTGAATCACGATTAACCAGAGATTTAATTAAATCACACTGGTTTGAATCTTTTTTGTCAGTTGTGGAACCTCTACCCCAGCACCTTTCTTGAGAGATCTGACTCTGTAAGAAAGGAATGTTTTGTGGTCCAAAAAATAAAACAGCAGCTACTGAAAACAGACAGAGCCACAATGGGGCAGGGAAGCATTCCCCAGTTCTATTTGTCATGTCTTATTTGCCTCTTCCCATTAGAAAAATTGGAAGTCTGGCTCAAGTAGGGGAGTGATCTCTTCCATGAGTTTCTTTGATCCCTTTCAGGGTACTGAGATTATTCCACTGCTGACCTCCGCTCTGAATGACGAGTTACATTGGAAAACCCCAGATCAGTTCAACCCTTCCCATTTCCTGGATGCCAGTGGGAACTTCATTAGGAGAGAAGCATTTATTCCATTCTCCATAGGTAAGAGGGGAGTGGGTGTACCACCCGGGACAAGGCTAATGGCAGTTCCCCCTGATTTCAGGAAAGTATGAAAGCCAGGGACACAGAACAGAGGGTAAGGGATTTCTGGTCATTTCTCCTGTCCACCACAGTTGTAGGTAACCACTTCTTCTTTGGGAGAGCTGGGAGACACTGATTTACCCACAGTCACGGAACAATTTCATACACCTACAGGCTTCTGTGTAGTTTGACACCAAGTCAGTAGCACCTGTAATATACAGAGAGAAGGAAGGGAAAATTTCCTACCTCAGCAGCCTGCTCTTTCAAACTGCACCTCCAGTTTAGAAGGTCGCAGACATCAACACTAACAGTTACAGTGCTGATCATTAACTTCTACCCTGGTTGTTTTCAGGGCGAAGGGCTTGCCTTGGTGAAGGACTGGCTAAAATGGAGCTGTTCCTCTTCTTTTCGGGTTTGCTCCGCAAATTTGTTTTCCAACCCCCTCCAGGAGTGGATAAGTCAGAGCTGGATCTCACTGCTGATGTCGGCTTCACCTTGACTCCCATGCCTCACCTGGTTTGTGCTGTCCCCTGTGAATGGTCAAACAACACGGCATTAGAGTAGTGAACACTTCAAGTTTGAAAGCAAATCTAGCTACAGTGGGGAAAAGCTGTCTGGCCCTGAGCTTTAGGGGAAGGAAGACACCAGGCACTCTTATTTTTTCTCATTCATGACATTCTCTCCAACAGCTCTTGCAATGTCTGTATAATGCAAACCCTTTGGACAGCCCTGAGTCCTGCTCTCAGAAACTGTGATTCATTCCTGGGACAGCACATCAGAGATGCTGTTTTCAGGACAGTTTGAAAGAGTGAAATGCCTTCAAACCTCCTTTATAGATGTAACCCATGAGAGCTCTCCCCTGACAGCCCTTATGGGGAATTTCTCAGCCCAAAGTCCAAACCCTAGAGCAGAGCTGATTATCGATGGCCCAGCTGGAGACAAGAGACACTCAGTGGATCTGGAAGTCTCCTCAGGATGGTTGTTCAGCTGAGCCTCAGACTGAGCTTCCATTGTGCGATACAACCTGCCTTATCTTTATTACAGAGTCCCAGACACAAGGGTGTAACATGGGCTGATGCCAAGACCCAGGCACGGGACAGTTATCAGAAAACATCTAAGTGGTTTGGGAAATGGGTTCTTTCCAACTCACACCAGGCACTTTATGCTGAACAGCCTATTTATGATGGGGCCAATTGAGCAGCTTTCTGCTTCTGCTGAGAAAGGCATTTCTACCACTCCCTCACCTCTCCCGGCTCATGCTGGCTCTGGCACTTGTCCAATCCCTTACTGGGCCATCTTAGATCCCTAAACTGGCATTAAATGAGCAGCCATGGCAAGGGAAGAGTTTCTGAGTCAGTGTGGCTGAAGTGATACAAGCCCGAGGCAGTGTGAGGGCAGTGGAGCTGGGGCTGGGCAGCAGGACTGCCACGCTCCACCAGAGAGCTGGGAGAGCTCAGCCCCCTGCTCCACTTGCACCTCAGGAGCTGTACTTGCTCAGGAGGTCTCCTCTACCCTTCACAGAGAGAAAGGATCCTTCAGGGGATGAATCAGCTGGCATAAAGTAATTTCTCACTCTCTGCACTGACTGCAAGGTGAACCATCATCCACAGGCTCCTAATTCCAAACTTCAGTCTCAATTAGCAGGTGTGTTGTGCTGAATAGGGACTGTATTGTCCATTCGACTGAAAACGGGGCAGTTATGGTAAACCTACAACATAAAACTAAAGTTACTGTCATCGAAAGCTGATCTGTGCTGCAAATGGAAGGAAAGAAAGGAGAAAGAATATAAAGGGATGACAAAGTAGGGCGGCCTCTGGCCGAGACACTGACTCGCCTCACTAGCTTTAGTTCACACGGCTGAAGGCAGCACTCTGATAGTTGCACTGCACCTTGTACTTGTGCTGGTGTTGCACTTGGACAGGGGCTGTACCACAGGCCCAGCTCCAGCTCCTGGGCACAGCTCAGGGAGTGCTCAGCAGGCTCTGTGACAAGGAAGCCGCTGCTGCCGCGCTTGCTTGCGTTTGTTTTGCTGTTGCTCTATTTGCAGTCTAGCTACTGCAAGCCTGACCTTATCACCTACTTGATCATTAAATATTTTGTTCTGTTGCTGTTGATCTATCTGGTGTGACAGTATGAAGTTGATTTCGGGTCAAACCGATAAAGCTGGGCTGCACCACCTTTAACACACCCGCACAAGAGAGGTGAGCACAGGGATCCCTGGGCAGCCTGCAGCCAGGACATGTTCAGCAGCCCAAAAAGTGAGCCATATACTCATAGCCACAGACATCTCAAAGGAAATAGCTGAATTTCTAACTCCAGAAAATCACAACTGCTGGGTGAGGCAGGATGTGGCTCTGCATGCCTCTCTGATGTGGCCCCTCACAGTGGTTCCTGCATCTCTTGCCTGTGCTTACAAGGAACCCATCACAGTAAAATCCAGCAGGAGTTATCTGAGGGTGCACTCTGGGATGCACTGCTGGTCAAGAATGGGACTGGCAGGGAAGGCGCAGAGATTTGGGGGGATCTAAGTGACAGGATGCAGGGCTGGTGTTTTACTGGCCCAGGCTGGCTGACTGGCTGTGGTGTGGTTGCCTTTAGGTGGCCGATGCCCAATGCTCCACATCCTCACCAGCACCACCCAGGCCACAAGAGGCGGCAGAATGCCACATGGGCACGAGGGATGGAGGACAACCGGGCCACGAGCACCCTGAGGGGCCTGGCTGCCCCAGGAATGCACCCAGAGCAGTGTCAGTGCCTGGCAGGTGTTTTGTGCTCGGCTCTGTGTGCTCAGGCAGGGCAGCACGTAGCAGCGCGGCTCCGGAGCGAAACACGTACCAGACACATTAGTGAGACAGGAATTTCTTGTCATCGCAAGACTTTTACTTACCTTTGTCATTTTAATGCATTGCACTCTGAGCCTGGCTTGAAAAAAACACAATACACTCCCCCTGGCTTTTCAGAGATAATTTAAGTCTCTTTCTGAAAGGCCTTTTTATGAGTTCAGAGGCTCCCAGGGCAAGGATGAAATACCAGGAGAGCAGCAGCAACACGTAACTTTTGCCCTGCAGGGTGCTGCTGGTCCAAGAAAACCCTGCAGGAACATTTTGCCCAGGCACAGAGCATGTGCCATTGCAAGTTCTCGTCGCAGTGCCCACGTTCTGCATCCTGTGCCAGCCGTGATCCCTCCTGCCTGTCTTTACAGCCCCTCTGCCTCTTAGCTCACGGAGCAGGCAGGGCTGAGTCATCCTAGGCATGCTCTGGGAGAAACCGTTGCCTCCAGCCCATTTCTTGGAAACTAATAAAAAAATAAATCCCAGAAATGTTGCGCCACACTGCCTGCTTCTGCTTCTGGGTGGCTTTTGTGCTGCAACGTCTCCACACCACGCAGGCAGCTCCGGTGAGTGCCCAGCAGCCGTTCACTCCAGGACCCTGCTGCCCATGCCCCACTCTGGATCAGATCCACCTCCTTCCCTGCCTTCTTTGCATTTGCAAGGCTGAGGGCCCATATTTGCTGAATAATGGACTTTATATGATCTAACCTTTGGACAAATGTACCTTTAGCCCTTGCGCTTCCTCATCATGTAAGACAGCCCTTTCTTCCCTGAACAATCTTATTCCTTTGGCTGGTTACGCCCAACTTCCTCCTGAAAACCACTATTCAACCAGGTAGACCTCAATTATTTTCTACAAGATTTAAGCCTTTATGAGGGATGCAAGATCCAGGTGTTTAGTATCTTTGACTTAAAATCATTCCATTCTCCTGTCTTATTCCCCTTCTGGAGCCTGCCAGGTCAGCTGGCTTCATTAACTTCATTAACTTCTTCCCTCTATCTCTTAGAAGCTGCTCTTGCAAAATGACGAGTCCTCACAGAAGCTTCAAATCTAATTTTGTCTTTCCATTGCACTCATGAATCCACTCATGATCACTTGATCCAAGCTAATTTTCCATGGCTAGCTATTACATGTCTTCTACCTCAGACACAAAGTCTGAAATCACATCCCTCCCAGGCAGTTCAGAGCTGACTTTATGAAGACGTTTATGGGCTACAACCCCCCAGGGATGGTTGGGCTTTACCATTATTAACAACCTTTGATCTCCACTTGACATCAAGAAAGCCAAAGTCTCCTGTAACAATACTGATTTTTCTCTCTAGTAACGCAGATAACGCAGAGATCCCAAATCCTACCTAAACCTGAAGGTTCTGATAGGATTCCAAGAGCCTTTTTATTTCCCTGTGTCAGCAGAGTGTTTGGAGGGTCATAGTACTGCTAATGAAGGACCTTGAGGTCTCGGGGAGGAGGAGGTTATAGAGGAATGCCAAGCACCTTTTCCCATGTATATGTTCTTGCACACACATGCATGGGTTTGTAATTTGAAACTCTCTTTACTTCTGGACAGGCTTTGCAAACTGCTTAGACCACATTCTCTGAGGTGTTTAAAGAGGGTGGAGTATGCAGTATTTATTTAGGTACTCTACAAACCTTAATAAGAATTGAGTGCTTGTAGCAATTGCAGAGAGCAAACAGAAAGCCAGCTGGCAGAAACTGAACAGTGCCACTGCATTTTTATTGCTTCTAACCCCAAAAACCAGATTATTACTAAAAAAAAATGTCTTTTTTAATTTCATTTCTCTCTGATCCTGCATTAGTTTGTCTGCTGTGTGCAGCGGTATTATTAGCTGTAGTCTATTTTTCAACTGGCTATAAAAATTCAGCTTTTAAATTACCTCCTGGTCCAACTCCTCTTCCGATCATTGGTAACCTGCACTTGGTGGATCTTAGAAGGCAAGATAAATCACTAATGAAGGTAGGAAAAAAAACCCCTAACCCAGACCCTCATAGATTTTAAAGCTGCCTGGGATGTATCAGTGAGAACTTTTTGTCTTTTTTAATTCAAACTAAATTGTAAAGGTGTGAAATTCGCTTTATAATATCTTTCTGGGCTTCTTCTAGTCAACGTCTGTGTTGATGCAATGTAATTTAGGAGCAATCAACCATTAAAAAAAGACCTCTGGGTAATATGGGATTTCTTCATGTAATTGTGATGATGTACATGAAGTCTATAATGCTTGCGGGATTTGAAATATTAATTTGACAGCTTGGACACCCAGAAATCTTTTAAAGCATTAGGATATAACTAACATGAATTAAATTGCTTCCCTCCCCTGTGCCCCGGAGATCTGGCAAGAGGAATTCTACAATGCAGTGACCCCAAAACTGCGGCGGAGAGGGCCAAATCCAGATGCTCCATTGCAAAATCCCTTTCTCTCTGGATGAGCGGGATACGCATTAAAGTCTAGAAGGCAGTGCAAGACAGAGATGGGAAGGCTGTGCTAAGGAACCAGAGTGAATAACCTGGGAGCTCTTCCCCTGACCTGTAATTAAGACAACTTACCCCGCTCACGGTGGTAAACTGTCCTTGTGTGCAGGACCAGGCTGTTCCTGGGGCTGCGGGGCATTCCCGCCTGGCTTTGGAGATGGCTCCCTCGGCGCTGACCCACGCCGGGGTCACGGAGAGAGTGAGCAAACAGGCGGCGGGGGGCCACAGCCGGGTGTCCACGGCTCCTGTGACACCAGAGCTCAGCAAACACGGGCTGTGCTGCGGGAGAAGCCGCTGGGGGTTACTGCTGCCATGGGGTGAGGCTCCTGGAGCCGAGCACCTGAGCACCTGGAGCTGTTACGGGCAGTGTCAGGGTTGGGGTCAGTTTACCCAGCAGGGCTGGGCAGACGCTGCTGCAGCCTCTGAACGGTGCTTTGGAATTACCTCTGCATGCTTTTGTCCCTTGCTAGGCTGTGTTTGGTATTGCCTGTGTTTGCCTGTGCTTTGGGATTACTCCAGAGGGGTTATCCCTCCATCTCACCCCATGGAGAGCAAAAAATGGTGTTCGCACTAAGCAGCTGGCACCGACTGGGGTTTGTTGGGTGGGCACTGCTGGGTGCCCCCTTTGTCCTGTGAAAGATGCACTGCTCCTCTGGTCTGGCAGCAGGATGCAGGAGTGCTTTAGTACATCAGGAGCATCAGACCTAAGCTTTCCTCTGTGACAGCATCACTGTTTGCACTGAACTGCCTTCTCTTCTTTGGTCTTTCTCTGGTTTGCCAACTTTTGTTGCCATTTGAGGTCTGGTCTTTAACTCTGGGTGGGTTTTTTGTTTTTCATTTATTTTCTTCTTAACAGCAAAAACAGATTAGTGATGCACTGATGGGGTGCGGGTTCTTTCATAGCAAGAAGCCTGAATTCCATACAGATGCCAGTGAGGCATCTGTACAAAATGCCTCATGTTTGACCATGATGAGCTCTGGCTCACAGGTGCCCTTCTGCAGGTAGTGGCTCTGCAGCCATTCCCAGCAGGATCTAAGATGAAAAATGACCTTTCAGAAAGCAAGAGCTGTTCCATGCACGTTCCCTCCCTTCCTGACCATCACAGCTCGCCTCTTTTTTTCAGCTTGCAGAAAAATATGGCCCCATCTTCACCCTCCACTTTGGGTTCCAGAAAGTTGTGGTCCTGACCGGGTACGAAGTTGTGCGGGAGGCGCTTGTGAACTACACAGAGGAGTTTGTAGACAGACCATCCATCCCAATATTTGACCAAATTCAGAACAGAAACGGTACTAGAGCAATGAGTGGGGGTGGGTGGGAGGGACGACGCTGCCGCTTAGTGCCCGTGATGATGATGATGATGATGATGATGAGGAGGAGGCACAGCCTAACTGTGCATCTCCTGAGCCCGGATTTTAAACATCCCCCTCGGGCCCTTCTGAAGCCAAGCCAACAGAAAATATTTGGCTTTCCTTGCACACAGTGACTCATGGCTTTCCATCACTTTTGCTGACGCACTTGCAGCCCATCCATATCCTAAAAGTTGAAGGGTGGGAGGGGTGGGATTTTGAAAGGCACTGTGGTAATTGTGGGGTTAATCCCTGTGAGATGTCGGTGCAAGCGGCTTGCTGTCACCACCGCATTTATGAACCCTCCACACGTTTCCAGGAGACTTTGGACTACCTGGCTTGGCTGTTCAGAGCTGTCGGGTTTTTGCCTTTCTCCCACTGCCTTTGTCGTGTCAGTTCCCACACCTTTGCCTCCCCACAAAGGTTCTTAGGTTTATCAGCCTGAAACAGGTTCAGGCAGAAGCAAGAGGCTGAGGCTGGAAATCTACCCCCACAAAAAATCCCACAGTTCTGCCAAGGTAACTTTCCATCCCTGACTATTTCAGAGGACTTTTTGCTTTGTCCATCCTCTGCTTCATCTGAGGCTTTAGCTTTGAGAACCAAAAGGCAGCTTTATATGCTGGTTACAGGCTGAAGCTGGGATTAGAATTAGAAATTAAATTACCCAGCCATAATATCAATAGATGTATTTATTGCTGCATAAATAAAAGGAATCGGTGGGGAGAAAGGTATTTTTTTGAGCTAATTTATATGTAAAACATCCCTGTGGGAGACTATCAGTATTGCACCATAAGTCCTTTCACATTTACCTTCTCAGTCCAAGTCTGAGGCACTTAGAGGTGACCCAAAGATGGAAGTTCTCAGGGGCTGTTAAGCAACAATGGTCACAAATTTTTCCATAAAACATTTTTACTTCAGAAAATGCCATTTTGTTGGCTGTGAAGATGGTCTCAGAAAAGGAACAGTCCAGATGAAATGGCATAAATTAAAGAAAAATTAAAAATTGAAGTTTAGAAATTTACTTTGACATTTTTAGAGCAAAAGGTTTCGCTATGCAAATTAAAACTACGCTGCTTTAAAACAGAAAAGCAAACATATTTAAAAGCCTCACAGCCACGATGAAGATGTGAAGTGCTGGTATACAGCTTTTCAACTGACCACAGTCTGAGGTAGTTTTTGGATTATTGACCCAGTTTTTTCTTTACAGAACTCTGACGGGATGAAATAGCCATCCCTGCTTGCAGGTGCTAGAGATCATCGAGGCATGAGCTCAGAAACCTCCACAAAAATGTCAGTATTTTCGCCACTGCTGAAAATACAGCACTGCTGGGAATCTCAATAAAACCGTTTAGGGTTGAGGAGACTGAATTCTCCCATCCCACAAAGATAAATTACCTTTATGACTGGAATAGGATGAAGGGAGACGCTTCAGAGACACAAGGTGCTTGAGGCCCTAGACTTGCAACCAGTGGAGTCAAAAATGTCCCGTGATTGACTCAGACCAACATCTCCCCCCAGCTCTACAGCCAAGCCATACTGGTCTGAAAGCCACACCTGCCCATCAGCCACTCAGGAGAGGGCTGGGGTAACTGGGCTGGGAGGGAGCTTGCTTTTCCCCAACTGCAGGCTCAGTGAGACAGGGAGAATGGAGCTGAGAGGATACAGGGACGAGACACACAGAAAGGGGAGACCTTTACTCCCTAAATCCATGGGAAGACGGGCAGCAGAAACACCTGTGGAGCTCCCTGCTCACCCAGTGCCCGGTTTGGTTTGGTTTGGTTTGGTGTGGGGGGCTCCTCCGTGCCTGAGCCCAGCACATTTCTCACGGGCTCCCCAGGTCTGTTCTTCTCCATCGGGGAGCTGTGGAGGACAACGCGGAGATTCACCGTGTCCAGCATGCGCAACCTCGGCATGGGGAAACAAATGATAGAAGGCAGAATCTTCGAGGAGCTCCACTTCCTCATCGACATGATCAAATCCTTCAAAGGTGAGCTGGGGACGATCCCAGGGCTGCCCAGCCTCGTGTGTGTCACAGCTGCTCCACGGCTCACAGCTTTCCCACCCTGCTCCTGCTGCAGGGGAACCTTTCAGCCTGCCGTCCTTCAACTGCGCTCCCATCAACGTCACCTTCGTCATGCTCTTTGGGGACAGGTTTGACTACAAGGACCCAACGTTTCTCACTCTCTTAAGACTCATAGATGAAATTATGATTCTTCTCGGATCCCCGTATTTAAACGTAAGTAACCTGTCCCACAGATAAACAATTTTTTTTACGCTGGCATGTGAGCCACACCAACCACAGGATTTACTTCAGCAGCTTTCAAATGTTCAGAACCAGCCATTACACCTAAAACGTGACAGTTCTCCACGTGCCACTTCGGTCACCAAAATTTGCTGCCTGATTCCCCTTGCCTACTTTCCTTTTGACCATCCTGCACATGTGTGTGGAGCCAAAATAAAAACTGAACTGTAGTTATTTCAGCTTATGAAAATCTGCCGGGAAGTCCCTGGGATGCTGAGATATTGCTACTAAAGACAAAACTCAACCGATGCGTTGTGCCTTAGGAAAAAGCTGTTTCAGCGTGTGCCAAGGTGATTCTGTGTGATATTTCTGCAGGCCTAATGCTTCTCTTTTTTAATTTCTCATTAGTATTTCAATTTCTACCCGTTCCTTGGATTTCTTTTCAAAACCCACAAGATTATGCTCAAGAAAATCGAAGATGTGCGTGTCATTTTAAGGCAATACATGAAGGCGAGCAGGGAGGACATCAATGAGAACAGTGTGAGGAGCTACATTGATGCACTGATATTCAAGCAACAAGAGGTATTGGACTGCTTAGCTCTGTTGGCTGTTTGCAATGTTTCCTTTGGATTTTCTAGCTGAAACAGTTGCTGAGTCTTGATTCCAGTCATGTCATGTAAATCTATTGAAATCCATGCTGTTATTCCAGTGGTATTTAAATCAGATGCCAGCCTCTTACAATTGGTACATTTTTCTATCAAAATTAAGATACAAAAGCTACTCTCAGTCCACTCCTGAAATAGCAGCACTAATAATGTGAGACCAGCTGCTTGCTCCTTGTAGAAAATGCATGAATTCACATGAAAGCTGACTCTGCCTTCCTTTTTATGAAAACAAATCAATTAATCATTGATACTGTTGCTCCATCAAGATGAATGATCCCCTTAAAGTAAGTACTTGAATGATAAATCATCAGTACAAGTCCTAACCCTGCCCTGCATCTTACTTAGTAGAGGCCCAGCAGTTTCACACATCAGTTGATTTCATTCAACACAAAATATTTGGGCTCTGAGCTTTTTCTTCTTTCCAGCTGGATCCAGGCTGACCTTAGGCACTAAGTATTCCACTCAGCTGCATGGAGGAGGAGTTAGCACAGTTCTAAAGCCCAGGCAGAAATGGCCTGAAAGGTGATTTTGAGCATTGTTGGGGATTCAAACCTGGCCTTGGGCAGGAGGAGTCCCTCAGAGGTAGGATTAGCTGAATCTGCTTCTGTACAGGGCAGAGACCAGGCTCTTTCCAAACCTGCGAGGCTGAGTCTGTGAACAGCACCCGGCTCTGGGTTTCAGCCTGCTTCCAGGGGAGATGGGTGTTGGACCAAAACTCCTCTCCAAACCTTCCATCTGTGGTGCTCCATCTCTGGTGGATGCTGTGCATTCAAGATCAGGTCTATTTTATCACCCAGGTCACAAACACGA
The DNA here is from genome assembly GCA_014706295.1 of Lycocorax pyrrhopterus obiensis. Lineage (NCBI taxonomy): Eukaryota > Metazoa > Chordata > Aves > Passeriformes > Paradisaeidae > Lycocorax > Lycocorax pyrrhopterus. The sequence goes on from JACSVZ010000012.1 coordinate 3,786,635, forward strand.
GACCACAGCCAGCAGCGCTGGGGGTTATGCAGTGTTTCCTGAGCTTGCTGAATATTCAGACTGACGCTTTTATGACTTTTCTTACCTCTTGTGTTTTTCAAGGAGAAAAACAAGAAAGACAGCCTCTTTCATGATGACAACTTAATGGCATCCATACTTGACCTGGTCATGGCCGGGACAGAGACCATTGCCACCACGCTCCAGTGGTCCATCCTGCTCATGATGAAATACCCAGAGATTCAAAGTGAGCAGCTTTTACCTACTCCATCCATGGCAAGGCTGAAATGGCGAAGGGAGAGGCCTGGCCTCAGATCCACAGCAGCTCTTTTGCCTTAAGAGCTGAATCCTGTCCCTCCACAGTGGTGAATCCCTAATGTAACTAGGTGCTGATCAAAGTCACAATAAAATAGCCCCTTTGGCTTGCTAGGAGAGAGGATGAGTGGAGATCAGAGCATGATGCTGAGGAAACAATCCACCCACATGCCTGAATTAAACATATCCACACTGCTGCTTTAAGAATCCTTTCTCTCTCTCTAAACTCTGGAAAAATGTTTTTTTCTTCCCCAAACCAAATCCAAGGAGGGAGTTGGCTTCCTTGCTGGGACACATCCCTTTTGCTTGTTCCTTCCAGAAAAGGTTCAGGAGGAGATTGGGAGAACGGTGAAAGCGGGGAGCTGGGCCACGTATGAGGACAGGAAGAACATGCCCTACACCAACGCGGTGCTGCACGAGGTGCAGAGGTTCATCACCCTCCTGCCACACGTGCCCCGCTGCACTGCTGTGGACACCCACTTCAGGGGCTACTTCCTTCCCAAGGTAGGTGACTGCTCCCTCCCAGGAATCCAGCGCCCTCCCCAGATTTGCCGGTGCAGCTGGAGAATGGTGTCTTTAGAGGGAATTACAGGACAGAGTCCAAAACCATGCCCAGAAGAGTGTCACAGGACTCAATCCAGTCCCTCTCATGCTCAGGACTTCCTCACTCCATGATTTCCCTGGTTTACCTCCTTGCTGCCATCTGCACAGTGAAGTATCTGCCAGACAAATTGCAGGATCTTACCTTCCACTTGAGGTTTTCGCAGCACCATGTGGGGTTTGGCTTCAATCCTTGGCACTGGTGGGACAATCTCACTGATGTCTCTCTACTGGCTGATGGGATAAAACCCTCATGGTCTCCACCTACCCCAGGTGGAGCAAATCTCCTGGGACACCAAAGTCTGTGTGAGTAAATGAACCAAAACAGAGCACTTTGCTATCTTTTGTGCCTTCGTGTACTTTTCTTCCAGGGTATAATTGTAATCCCATCACTTACCTCAGTGCTGCTGGATAAGACACAATGGGAGACACCACATCAGTTCAACCCCAACCACTTTCTCGATGCTGAAGGGAATTTTGTAAAGAAAGGAGCTTTCCTGCCCTTCTCCACAGGTAACTAAAGGGCTGATCTGCACAGAGCTGGGGCTATGGCAGGGCCTTTTCATTACAATACACACTAATGAGGTCTTCATGTCTAAATACTGCCCTTAACTCGGTCAATAAGCAACCAGAAAACAGAATGGAATCAATTATTCTGCATCTGGGCAAATGGCTGCTCCAGAGCACAGCTCTCCCACTGCTAAATATAGCACAAAGAAGGGCGGCAGAGAAGAAACACACTCTTTTCTAAAAGTGGGATGTGAGCGTAAATTCCACAGGAAAAGCGAGTTTCAAACCATTCCACTTTGGAAGGAGGTGGCATTCTTCTATCAGGCTGCTTTTCCAAAGAAAGGGTTAAAGATGCTGAGAGGGTTGGAAGAGCTAAGGAGAGGAGAGGGCACACCACAAGTATGTAACAACCCTGTAAGATGGCTGTGGCTGTGACAAAAGAGACCAGGCAGGAACCTTTAGCAACACAGGCCCCTCTACTCCAAAATGCTTTAGATCATTTCAAGGTTTCACTCCTGCTCCCACTGCAACATCTTGGACACTAACGTGTCCATGGCAAACATTCCAGCTGGGTTTTTCCATCAGGTAAAACACTCTGCTTTCACCTGCAGGGCGACGGAACTGCATCGGAGAGAGCCTGGCCAAGATGGAGCTGTTTGTCTTCTTTGTAGGGTTGCTCCAAACGTTTACTTTCCGACCCCAGCCGGGAGTTTCAGAGTCTGACTTGGACCTCACCGTCCCTCAAACGACTTTCACATTAAGGCCTCAGCCTCAGGCAACCTGTGCTGTCCTGAGGGAATAACCATGGCCTCGTCCAAGAGCTTTGGGGGTCCAAGACCCCAACTTTGCTCCAACTCGCCATCCCCCGACCCTGCCACACCACCACATCCCCTTCCCGCTGTCTCCATCTACCCCCCTCCACTGCTGCATCCCCCCCACAGGCTGCTCTGTGCTCCCGTGCTGTGGGGGAGATGCAAACACAAACCATGGTGCTGACAATCACACCCCGCTTCTCAAGACAGACCATGCATGGAGCTGATGAAGGGACCGAGCCGCTGGTCTGGTGGAGGGGATGCAGCCCATGAGCAGTAGGGGCAATGCCCAGGCTCCCAAGGTTCACCACGTCACAGAAATCTGCCCGGAATCCTGAGGAAGAACAAACCACAGTTTGCTGGAAGCCACAGAAAGACACCGTGGGTCACACGCTTGAGCCATCCAGAGGTACCTCCTGAGCTTTCCCACAGCTCACAGCAAAATCCTACCAGGATTTCACCTACCAGGCAGCCAAGTCAAACACCAAGAGTGAAAAAACAGATTGGTTCATGTGATTTGAGGACTAAGTTATTCCTGCCTTGGAACAGTGTCCTGGAAGATGCCCCAGGGTCTGCAAACCTGTTCAGATAAGCAAGCGCTGCTGCCAAGCTCGACACTGCTCCCCAGTCAGAACGAAACAGGAGCTACATTCCTAAGTTTGCAATTTAAATCATGAGGCCACGTGAGATTTGCACCAGCATCCGGTCATAAAAGGCTAATGACACAGAAAAATAAACTACACCCACTGCTAGTTTTACGCATCTCTGTCCTTCCTGACCTTGTTAATAGCAGCAAAGACTGTTCCCTCTCTTCAGATATCCTGGTTAACGTTAAGAGCCCACACCAGCAGTCATTCCGGTGTCTGGGATGGTCTGGCCTTTGGAACCAGCCCTGCGATTCCCCTGCAAACACCGTCTGATTTCACAGTGCTTGTTTTGCACACACACACATGCACAGAGAATTTGGATCGGGGATTAAATGAGACCTGGTTTGGGTTGGCTTCCTTTCCTCTCTAGCTCAGCCTGGCTGTTGTCTCTCCCTGTGGCACTCTTACATTCCATCATATTCCACAACCTTATTCCAGCTGATGTATGGCTCAGGCAACTTCCCATCCATTTATCTGCCTGTGACTTCCCCCTCCTTCACATGCATTTTCTTACCATGTGCTTTATCATACTGTTTGTTTCCCCTTCATGGGAAACCAATAAAGTTTTGATCCCACGTCCTCATTACATTTCCTATGCCTGGCACCCAACTTTGCAGTACACAGAAATGCAAACACCATGAAGGGTTGGTCCTGAGCCCAGAGTGACAACAAATATAATGTTAGATATATCCTTTGGCTGACAAGTTCTGCATATGCTCATCCTAGTGAACACCAGCTCAACAGGAGACCCTCCATAGCTGCAGGGTGGTTTCACCAGGGCAAATTGCTCAGCTATGGGCTGTGAGTCAGCCCTGGGGACAGCCCCTTCCTTGCAGAGGCTGAACCAAAGGTTGCCACCACAGCCTCACTGATGCTGCTGCTGGCCCTCTGCTCAGTGCTTTGGATGGGAAGGCAAGGAGAGACAGGTAAAGCAACGGGGGAGGAAACCACATAAAAAGCCTGTGAAGGAAGTTTTGGTCTTGCTGAAATAAAAAAAGAACAGACTTTTGCCTTTGGCTTCAGAAAGGCCAGGAGTGTTCCTGTTTTAACCCCTCCGAAAATAGCGTGGCCTCGAAAGATAGATAAGGCAGCAATGTAGGGCTCTAGGGGACAACACTGGGCTGGGCTCAACTCTGCACGGATTCACTGGTGGAACCTCAGGCCTGCCCCCTTGCCATGGGCTCTCGGGTCCTCAGCTTTGAAGTAGAGCAATGGATCCCTTCCTGCACAGCACAGCAGCCTTCAGAGCTGCAAACATGCAAGGAGAACAGGTTCCTTTGATTCCTTTGAAAAATGCGTCCCACTTGTGCCTGTGTCAGCAGATGGATAGAAGCGATCCCTCCCCAGCACACTGACTTACACAGCTGAATATATCTCCACAAAATAAAGTACCTCTCTCCCATTTATTTGCTCAGCCAAGCGATGGCAGAACATTGATTATGACTCAGCTATCTATTTATCTAGCAGAAAACATTGGCTCTCAGTGGTGGAAATACCCTTTCCACATTCCTCAGTGGCCCTGAGGGTCTTCCCTGTAGCTGCAAAACATGTTTGTGCCTCGCAACTCTCACCTGGATTGAAGGCAAACACCTTGGGGCAGGACAGGTGCCTTGATGTTTACAGTCAGATCTGAACAACACCAACGCACTTTGTGGCGCTGGCAGCTGTCCCACGGCCCAGCCTGCCACCCCCAGGGCTGTGGGGTGCTGGGACCAGGGGCCCCTGCCCTGAGAGGGACAAGGATCAGGGGCAAGGATTGCCGCAACTCCACCTGCAGCCCCTCTGCACTGGCCAAAGCAACGAGCATTGCACACAATCCAATTTCTACTTTATTTTTGCCACGAGATGGCACCACGATCCCTCCGAGTCACAGCCAGCCCAGCCCTGCGGTCCTTACTGGGCTAAAACGCCCTGCCAGCACAAATTGGGGCTGGGGAAGGAATACCCCGGGACAGGAGGTCTGCAGCCCCTGGGGCAGGTAGAGAACAACCTCTGAAATGCTTTGATCTTGAGTGGCAGCATTCAGTGCTTGGATGGAGGTGGACAGCACCCAGGTTTTGGATGCTCTGGCACACACGAGAGGCTATGAAGCTTTTCCAGGTGAGCATCACTTACAAAGTCACTGCAGAATACTTGAGCACACTGTGTAAGCAAAGCAAAATCTTACTTTGATTCTTAGGGTCCTTCAGCAGCAGCAGGATGGCCCCATTGCAATGTTGGGGATGTTGTCTGAGTGCCAGCCATGAGCAGGGCGAGCGCAGGGGCATCATGATCTGCATAAAGAAAACATGTACTGCTTCTATTAGGGATGTATGAAGGAAAAAACCTCTGTTGTTAGCATGAAAAGAGAGAACTAGGACAGGTAACCCAGGCTCCAGAGACACTACGGTGGGGTGCAGGTGAGTGACAAGTGACAAGTTGCATCACATTGACATTTCAGTGCAGAATTTCTTCAGTTTTCGGAATAAACATTTGCACACTTGAGAAATATTTGCCCCCCCCGAAATGAACCAATTGCACAAATTCATCCATTTTCCAACATCACATGGCATTTATCTGCTCTAGGCAGTGGTTGTATGACCAGCTCAGGACTTCCAGCTGCTGCCTGTGCATCCTGGGAAGGCAGAAATTTGATGAGAGGTGCAGAACAATACCTTTGTAAGTGGAGGAGCTGGGATTTCTCTGTCTGTGTTTGTGTGCCAGGCCCTTCTAGGAGCCACGGGAGAGCCATGAAGGCCCAGGACACCAGCGACACATCAGCTCCACTGTCCCTGCTCCCTGCTGCTGGTGGGAAACATTTTCCCCGTTGACACTGCCCGGCCCAAGAATGCGGATGCAGTTGGAGAAAAAGGGCAAATGCAGGCTGATCCAGACTCCCACACAACTGCTCCTGTTGTGAAATCCACCACGTGGGAGCTGGTGAGGGGTGTGCACAAACGCCGTAGGAATTTCTGCATCTCTGTAACTCTGCTGCCTCTTCCCGTGCCCGTAGGGAGGGATGTGCCTGCCTGGAGAGTGCTGGAAAAGGGACATTGCCTCTCTCTCGCTCTCTAGCAAGGAATGGATTGTAGCTGACAGCTGATGACAAAATTTTTCTTGCTTTTCCTTCAGTATGAAGTATTTAAAGTACTAAAATAGGAGGATGATTACCCCAAATTAAAATATTTCCATATGAACAGTCACAGATCGTGTTTGTTAGACAATAATCTCATCAGCATCTCTGAAGAAGGTACAACAGGAATCATCATCTGGTTAAAATACCTCTTGTTTGAATCCCAAAGCATCAATGCAGCTCATCAGGTTGTACTCCCTTTCCTTTCCTTGAGGCACTTCTTCAGGATTACACCCACCTTCTTCTACCTTTTTCAGTATCTTCTGGGGAGGTTTGAGGAGAAATCCAAGGAATGGGTAGAAATTAAACAACTAAAAAGAAAACAGGAAAAAAAAATCACAAAAAAGATAAATTCATCCATTATCTTATAACACTCAAGTGTCTTAATGGAGACATCATTTATGTGAGGAACCACATGACGTGGTTGGAGTCTCTTTTTTGGTAACTAAAAAATTTCAATGTATAAAAGGGCCTCCTCTTAGTTAAAATTCTCTACAGAAATGAATGGGGCCTATCAGACTTGTCTAGATAGAGCCTATAAACATGAATTTAAAAAAATACAATTAAGAGAAAGTGATAGTAAACTCATGAAACAATGAAATTACATTTTTAAAGAGGTAATAAAGCAAAATGATAAAGCATTTCGCAAAGAAAACTCCAAATGTTTAGTAAGCCAAAACACTTCTGTTTTGATGTTAGATATCGATTTTATCTTTCACATGAATTATAAATCAATTACACTCAGCATCGTTAAATTTCACAGCACAATAAGCAGCTGCATTTTATGTGCAGGGAAGTTACTTACACCATTTCTCAATGTTATAGATAAACTGGCTGCAGAATAACACTCACAAATCTCTTGCTCTTGCTAACTGGCTAGAATTTTTGCTGGTTTCTGCAAAACCTGAACCTAGAAAGCCCCAAATACATGTGCAATTGTCCCTAAGGCAAGAGGTTACTTCGGGACGTTCACACAGCATCCAGCAGAAAATAACCGGAATGAGCCTGGCTGATTGCCTTTCTACATCCACAAATAAAGTCAGTTTTTCAATAGTTTTATCACTGGTCTGTTTTTAAAGAAAGGAACTCTGGCTGTGCCTTCCCTGAAGAGACCTGATTCCTCCTCTCTTCCACCTTAGCCTTGCTCGGACTGAAAATCCTAGGAAATAGAGCATGCTGGTATTTTGTGGTTTATTCTGGGTACTGCTGCAAGAAATACCGACAAAAGCAAAGAAACAAACAAAACCCCCCACAAAATCCCAGGTATGCAGAATCTTTCTGGGCAGGAGGCATCATTTTAGGCATTATTTTAGGCATTATTTTAGGCAGTTGTGTGCTGTTCACACCAAAGCTCTGGGTTTGGCCTGGTTACAGGTCTCTCTCTGCAGCCTGACACAGTAGGAAGCTCAGTGCACGGGATTTGTCTCGGGCTGACTTGTTTTTCCTTAGGAAAATGACCCAGCTGTTTCAGAGAGCAAGGCTGGGAGCCGACGACACTGCTGCATCCCCGTTGTGAACAGGACAAGGGATTTCACTGAACAACTCGTGGTTTAGAGGATGAACTGTGCAGGGGGACAGGAGGGGTGACAGGGAGGCAGCTCTGCTGACAGCTCCCTCCCCCAGCTGGCTGACCAGCAGCCAAAAAAAGTGCTCAGCCGAGAGGGCACGGAGGTGTTTGGGTAAAGTGCAGAAACCTCCCTTCCCAGGAGGGCTCTCAGGGCTGAACACAGCTTGGATCTTCATCCAGTCACTGGGAAATAGCACAGGGTACTCTTCCTCACGCTGGGCCTCCCTCTTAGCAACAAGATGAACCCCCCCCACACACATGCTGTATGCATTATATACATATTAGGTCATCAAATCTTTCTCATTCAGCCTTGGATTGTTCCCTTCATTGTTTCCCAATGTCTAGTCTTGGGCAGTGTATTCGTTTTTAACATGCAGTTCAGAAACATGACAGAAATCTGTTTACAGAACTAATTGTGTGAGGTACAAACAGCCCGTGCTGCTGCGCTCCTGCCAGTTCTTGCAGCCTTTATCATGAGTCATCGTGATCCATGCTCTGTCTGAACTCCCAGGAACTGCACAGGGGATTGCATAAGGACCTCAGCCTTTGCCTTGTCAAAAATGATTTCCTTCCCTCTGCACTGCAGAAAATCCCAGCCTTGAAATGTGACCCAAGAGCCACTAAAAGCAAAAAAAAACTGATAAGAGAAACAAGAAGACCCCCAGATGTATTTTTCTTAAGAAAACAAACTATGTCCCCCGAGCCCTACAAGAGTAGCCCTGACAATAAGGACAGAGCTCAAGTCTCAGCTCAAGACTTTTACAAACCCTTGCACTTGTGACAACACATTTGAGAAGCAGCACAGCCAGCACATCCTTACCTGTCCAACCTGCTGGCACCCTGTGACAGAATATGGACACAGCTGCTCTGTCTGCCCTCGCTGCCAGCCAGCACCACCTCTGGAAACCCCAAATGGACAGTGAACACCGGGCTGTGCCTCTCTGCAACCTAGAGAAGGAGAGAAAAATCAGAGTGTGGAGGTCACCAGGGCAAGTGACGAGTCCTGCTGGGTGGGTGAAGAGTGGCCTTCTGGCAGCATCTGACAGTGGAAAAACACAGCACTTTAGTAAAATTACCCTGATCTCACAAGGTCCTGTCAGTAGGAAAAGAGCATTTGACATCTGTTTTGTTTGAGTCCTTTCAGATCACAAGGGTGTTGCACTGCTCCATACTGTGCTCTGAGATGGTATCAGCCTTGAGGATGCTTTGGGATTGTTCCAAGGGGCAGGGAGGGTCACACCTACACTGGACACAGCGCCCATTTAAACCTGTTCTCTCTCCCCATCTCAGGAGGGGCCTGGGCTGGCTGGAAGGGACGTGACCTCAGCTTGCACCAGTCCTCTGCACCACCCAGGAACACCCCAAACCCACTTGTGTCACAAACAACAGCATCTGTGGTGAGAGCAGGAGCCTGGGAGTCTGGATATGTACATCCACGTCCCTGCCTGGACAAGGACTTGCCTGTGTGGCTTTGAGGAGACAGGGCTGTGCCCCGGACGGCCCCGGGGCGTGTGTCGGGCTGGTGTGAATGAGCCCTTGTGTCTGGAGCCCCACTCCGGGGCTGGCTCAGCTCCTACCCTTCCCCACCAGCATTTCTGGGAGGTCCATGCAAAGAAGAGGTAAAGCAGGACATGCTGCAGGAATGGCATTGTCACACAACGCAAGGATTACCAAAAGCAAGAGGCAGAGAGATGTCACTCTGACACTAAAAATGTGGTTGTGATTCCCAAAGAGAATGGAGAAGGAAGCAACCAGATCAGCTCTGCCAGCCCTCAGCCTGTCCAGCAGGAGGACAGGTTACTCATTACCTGCTGGGTGAAGCAAATGAAAGAGGCAAAGCTGGGCAAAGATAACAGCTTCTTAGATGGCCTACAAAAGCATTGTCACCTCAGAGACATAGGTTAAAAATTAAAATGAAAATTAATGTTTATCTAGGAGTAAATGATCTCTCAAAAAAAAATCAAAACTTCCCCTGTAAGGGCAGGGTCATGTCACAAGTCACAAGAGAAATCACAGAAAGGGAAGCCCAGAAGAAAAGACAGGGAGCTCTGGGACTGAACCACCCACAGGGTTGCAGCTGGGAAAGAAAGTTATTGCTTGGACTGTGCAGAATTATTTGGAGGTTGAGCCCATCCAAATCAGACACTCTTGGACAAAGAGGATCAGAGAGCACAAACTGAGGTCTCCCTCCCTGCACCTGCCCTTGGAGCCAGCCAGGAGCACGTGGGATTAGGGGCATGGACAGAGCCCAAGACTGGCAGTTCTTCCCAAGGAAACCCGAAATCACGAGCGGGCAAAGCCTCCCACCCGCACAGCCCCGTGCTCCTGCGCTCCAACCCGGAGCCAGCCTGGCCAAGAGGACGAGGCCAGGCCCCAGCTTGGGTTTCTCAGGTTGCATCCCAGAATACGCCATTCCCTCTGTCCACAAGCAGGCTTTCCCTCCCCGCTGCTGTCTCCACACAGGCCTCCAAGCAAGCACAGGGGTGCTGGGGGGCTGTGCCTGGGGCCACTGGTGGGATCCTGGGGGCTGCTGGACAGGGCGGCCGGCAAGCAGCCGCAGCCTCCGGCGTGGGTGGCCTCGGCAGCGCTCTCTGCTCACGGCCACAGCTTGCAGGCGGCCACAGGAAAAAACTGAGCCCTCCTTCATTTATTTTTCTTGCAAGCTGTGTTTTAGATGTTCCCCTGAAGGGCCCTTTGAAGCGGCACAAGCTGCCCCAGACCCTTCTCCTCAGCTGATTAACACGTGCCGACAGCCGGGACCGCCTGGCGCAGCTGGGCCAGGACAGCCCTGAGCAAGCTCTGGCCCAAACCCACCCCCCCAAACTCACCTTCAGACTCCTCTGAGCCTTCCACATCCAAAATGCTGCTGACCCTGAACCCAGCAGGCTCCTTTAAGCCATTAATCCATGTGCAAGCTTTGCCTTCCAGGCTGGAGCTGCCTACTGTGAACTCGGGTCTCAGAACAGAGCTCGGGGGAACCGGCTCTTACTGGGTTTGAGAGGTTTTGGGTTTTCTGCTCAGAGCTGCAGGTCAGGAATTGTCAGAGGAAGGTTAAAGTGTTTAAATGGTGTTAAGTGTGATACCAGCTTCTAGAGCCCTGTGTAGATTGTCTTTAAAAAGCCCCATCCTCTTTCTCACTGCGTGGGGTCTGTGACACATTTCAGGGATGCCAGCTCTGCTCCAGCAGCAGCACTTGAATGTGAAGTGCACTCCAGCTAAAGAGACGCCATTATCCCTGGTTTAGAGAAGAAAAATCCAGGTGGGAAAGAGAAAAGATTGGTTCAAAGGCCACATGGGACAGCAACAGGAACATGATCAGAACCACAGTCACCACTAACAGGTGCACCAAAAGGGGCAACAGAGGAGACATGCCCCCAGCAGATAATAAATTACACAGTCTATCACAATTTGGGTATTTTATCACCCATGAAGCATTGAAACACGACTTGCAGTTGCAAAATCCAGCCTGTGGTTTCATACCTGTGGTCTCAGCAGTGGCAATACTGAGAAAAGAGCTCATCTGCATCTGAGAGCTGCTTTAAACAAACCCTGCCTGCCCTGGAAGCATTTCAGGGATTTCCAAATTGTGGGGCTCAGAAATGCTAATGGATCACTGCACGGCATCACCAGCCAAAGGGGCACAGTGCTCCTTTGGAGGTTACAGATTAATATTTAAACCAATCACTAATTTTAAGTTAAAATGTATCAGTATTATCTGCCCGGGTTAACAGCACGGACAGGCATCAGCCTGCAGGGAGTGAACGAGGCACTTGCCCATTTCAAAGCAGGAGCACAGCACCAGGCAGCTGCATTTCCCTCTTGAGTGATTCTTCGGGAACCAGACACAAAATCCTTAGAGGTTTGCTCCATAAACCATTAGCCAGTAAAAGTCTAATTAGGTCAGAGACATATGGCCTGAACCAGTAAAAAATTCAGCATCGGTGACTACAGTGTTATTAACCTCACAAAATGGGGATATATTTCAGAAGCTGCTGGGCTGAACATTGAAAACTGCATCACGTTCAGTCTTCAGCAGTGAGACTTTGCTCTCCTAAGCCAGCAGAAATGGCAAAAGGCAACAGTTTTGCTAATGAAAACTGCTTTTTTCTTGCTATGACATCAATGATGAGCATGAAGATGACACAAAAGATCTTTTCTGAACAGGCTTTTCCCAGACACTGAAATATTCAAGGTTGAGCCCACCTGTACAGGTGAGCTGAACTGTTACCCCAGGCCTGTGAGACACTCCCACCTCCCCACCATGTCCCCACTCTCTGGGCACATGAGCAACCACTTGGTCCCACAACTCCTCAGATCCAGGCAGTTCCTAACTCCAGACAGAGGGGATGTCCTCAGCTTGCCATCTTGATTTGTGTTTCATCTCATCTCACTTATTTTGGCCTTCTGTCGAGTGGAAAGGGATTCAGAAGGAGCTGAACTCTGGGATGTGATGCCTTAGGGAAGATGCATCAACTTCAGCAAGGCCAGCTCTCATCCCCTTGACTTCAGCTGAGTTTTCCCATAGTTTATATTAAGCTTGCCATTAACAACAGCAGGAATTCGGGACAGGCTGCAGCGGGGTCAATCCCTAACAGGCTCCAACAACATTCACTTTCCCTTTCAGGTGTCCCAGTGATGATGTGTCCATGTTCCCTCAGGATTTACAGTTTCTCTGGACACAGCAGTGAGCCACACGCTGCTGTCACTGGCTCCACAGGGGTCTGAACAAGCGCAGCCACATCTCAAACCCTGCTCACACAAAGACATGCACGTGAGGGAGACGGGCAGAATTTAGCCCTGATTTGCATGTTCTGTCCCTGTAATAAGCCCTGGGAAGTGTCTTTAAAAGGAGACTGCATCCTAATTGCTTCTTAAAAAAGCCTTTAACATGGACTCTTAGGCATGACTCAGGGGTACATTTCTAAATCCGGTTTCTCCCATGAAGTTTACTCTGGCTGTTTGGTTGGGTTGCATCCATATGCTATTTTTATTTTTTTGATCATCAAGCCTGTTTACAGCACGGAGGAACAATATGGGAACAGAAATAAAGCTGGGCCAAGCCCAAAGGAATGAGCCCAGCAATGGCACTGGCAGCATCTCTGGCTTGGAGAGCAGGAGGCCCTGCAGCTGTGCCATTCCTCAGTGAGACCCAATTCACTTTTCCCTTCTGGTTGTGCATTTCAAACCTCAGTTGTGTTTGATTTACCCATCATCTGCAGACTTAATAGCAAACAGTTAAAATGCCTGCATGTCCTTCTGCTGCCAGCTTTGGATCTGCGGTGCATTACAAGAGAGAATATTTTCTACAATACACAGGCTGAGGGACTGGCTGTCACAACAGTATCACTTTTGGCTTCCTTAAATACAGTAATCAAAGTATTTTGAACAGTAGCCTACAGCTACTGAATACTTTTCTGTCTCAAAATAGACACAAGTCTCCTCCCACCTTCTGCCATGAGCTCTTTGGTCACTCTGAGGTTTTGGGGGTCCAGTCCAGTTGCCTTTGCAGAATCCAGTGAGCGCAGCCCAGCTGGCTCCTGGTTCTTTGATCCAGGTTATTCTGTGAAACAGAGTCAAAAGGACACAAAACATTTGCAGGGAAGGTTTGAAAAAGGAAAGATTGTCTATGTTTGCATTTACATTTTTAATATAGTCGTGTTGTCTAGAGGCCAGATTTGGGGAATGGAAACCAGGAGCCTGGTTTCTATTTTCAGCACAGCCACTGATTGCTCTGTGTTCCTGGCAAATCTTTTAATCTCTTTTCCTCTGTTTTACCCATCTGTAATAAAGGGATGATCAGACCTCCCCAGCTCTGCCTTGTGTGGCAGCATCTTCTGATGAAACACAAGGCAAGGACAAAGCATTAATAATCATTCCATATAGAAGAGCCAAGAGGTCACAGGTATTTAAGTACAGTTTAGCCATTCAGTGCCCCTTTATGCATGCAGCAAGCCTTGATGTTAATAGAAGTTATATATTAAAATGGAATGGAAAAGTAGGCCCTTCAGGGCACAAAAATAACCATATCCAGAGCACCACTAAATAAATACAATATAAAGATGAAAATCAGTTCAAATACTGAACAAATTGAATGGCAAGGAGACATTTAAGAGGAAAAACAAAGTCATGCAGCCCTACTCCCAGCTGACATCTAACTGCCCTCAGCACAAAAACAGGGATGAAAAGGAGTGTCAGGCACCAAGAGGAGACCCTGCAAGTGGTTCCATAAGTGATTCAATGTTCCCAGTCCTCCATTTCTTTACCTCTCTGGCACCTTCCTGAGGAGGTATCAAGGAGGTGGGTAAAGGACTGAGCTCCTTAAATGCTCATGTTTAATTGACCCTGTAAATTATCCCATCAGTCCACGCCTGCATCCTCCACACCTGTCCATTTGTCCTTTCCTCCCACAGAACTACCCTGGGGCTCCTTCCACGCTGCCATCCTGCACTGCCAGGCACCAAGCTCCTCTCTGCGCTGTTCCACAAAGCCACTGCCTTTTGGATCCCTGCAAAGTGGTCATAGCTGGGATATGGCTACCTGGGGTCTGCCAGATCTTCTCAGCCCCCTGCCTGCTTAGTGCCTAACGCCTCTGGCCAGATGTTCCACTCTCACTGTCCCCGTCACTCGTGTGAACATGAACAACCTCTGACACCACTCTCAGACCAGGGGATGAGCCATTCCTACCACAAGCAACCTTTGCTCATTTCACTCACATGAGCAGCTGCAGTGGCAGATTTTGGGGAGGATTTGAGGGATCTTGGTGATGAGCAGAGATCTCTCCAGTGGACCACTGCAGCCAGAGGAGGGCGTGTCTTTAAAACCTTCAGCATCCTCTTGTCAATTCCTTCAGTCCAGTTAATGAAATAATTTCAAACAAATCAGTGTCGCACAACGCTGTTCAGCAGTCAAGCTGCTTATTCCTTGCACAGCCTCTTGGCTCATCTCGAAATAAGGTGCATATGCTTTTGGGGCAGAGAGCAGCGTTTATTTTGAGAGATGCTTTAGCATCAGGACAGTCACCGCTAGCTCATCACATTTACTATTCAGGATTATTGGACCACAAGCGACCTTTCGGGTTCTTAAGACTTGGATTACCAAGGGCTTTATGTACTAAGCCTAATGACTTGAATTACAGCCTTAGCATCCTGACAATCAGAAAGGGACTACAAGCTTTTTACTTTCTTCTATCCACAGAACAGCTTGGGCCGGATTTTGAACCCATTTCAAGGCCATGCCAAGCTGGTGCCCATCAGAATGATCTAGCTGAGTTGCAAGAAAGGCAGGATGACCTAGGTAAAGGTCATGTCTGAGAGAAATGGCAGGATTTTCTAGATAAGCCAGCTGAGACATCTGTCTGCTTTCCTCTGAGACAATTATTTTATTATTTCCATGTATTAAAAAAATCAGTCCGAAATGCTACGGCACATTTTAATCCATGGGGCTGCAGTAGCAGTACGTGGTATTTTGTCATTTTCAAATCTCAGTGGCAAAAAGTTTTATGGGGTCGACAATTACCTTCCTGTAACTGGCTGAACTGGAAATACCTTTCAGTTCTCAAAACAAAACAAAACAAATTTAAAAATACAAGTATCAGGAACTTCTGTGGCTCCCACTCCAAGGCACATGTGCTGCTGTTGCTAGTTTTAGTCAGCACACAGTTCCACATTACAGTGAAATTGGTTTCCTGTCTAAAACACGTGAAGTTTTAGACAGGAAACCAATTTCACATGTAATGTTCCCCATTACCTGCACTCAGGTGCCCTTTTCCAGGACCAGTGACAGAGCCCACCCAGCACCCTCGGGAGCGTTCCTGTGGACAATCCAAACCAGCAGTGCCTTCGGCTGTAGAGTGGGTCAAAAGTTTATTTTGACCATTAAAGCAATTTTATGAGGGAGACAGGACCCACAGCCACAGCAAGGATGCAAATAAAGGCTGATTGATCCGTTCTGCCGGCTGCAATCCCATTCCATCAGCAAGGAGGGGGAGGGAGCACTGGCACAAGCAGAGCAGGAAAGTGAGGACGTGCTGTTTGCAGAAGGACAGCACTGGTCACATTCCCCTCATTCCCTTGGAGCAGTAACCACCTGCAGCACCTGTGTGGGGAACAGCACAAAGCCAGGCTCACCTGCCACCCTTTCAGCTTCTGCTGAGACCCCTCAAAACAAAAGCCAAACAAAAACGAACTGAGACGCTCTGTCTGCTCTGTGTCAGTGGGGTGATTCAACAAGAGTCACTGTTTTCTCACTAAACAATGTCAGAGATGTACTCCTGAGCTCTCTGCGGTCACTTTTTTCCCCTCCCTTTGTCTAAAGACAGCTGCAATAATAGAAAAAGGATTTAGCAAACAACAGGCGAACCCCTGGTTTTTTTAGCGAGCCAATGAATATTTTCTAGGACTGAACCAATCTCCGGAAATAATTGTCAAGTTCACTGTAGTTCTCCTTCCACATTCTGTGCTCTACAGTTGGCAGACCTGGTGCTCAAAAGAAGAGTAACACAATAAGGTGCAGAGAGCTATTTCACTGCTGCACAGGTGGTCATTTTTGAATGAGTTTTATCAGACTCAGAATCCAGACAGCAGTACCTGTCCTATTTTAAATTTATGCATTTCCTACCTTTGATAAGCTGTCTTCCTCCTCATCTTTGCTAATTGAGCCAGCTGAACTTTTCCATCTATCAGTTAAAGTAAATTATAATCTGCTCAGGAGCTTGCACAGGAAGGCAAGATGGATGCTGGTGCAATATTCATAATGCAACCATCTGCCCGCAGCAGAATCTCCACCTCTGAGATTAAACAGCAAGTTAAAAGCACTGGAAATTCAAATTCTCTAAAGTGTTTTCTTCTTTTTGATCATAAAAATATCTGACAGTGGTCCGAGTTCTGACTGAAGTGTGTGTCCTCTGCAAGGAATTAATCATTTCTAAGAGCAGCATCTCCCTGCCACTGTTCCTTCACCGTGTTCACCCTTCCCACTGTTGAGGGGCTCATGAGCAACCCTGTAATGTGGCCAGTGAGAGTTTGTTTACAGGAAGGGACAGCCTAGACAGTGGCAGTGACCCTCCCTGATCCTGCCTGGAACCTGCACCCAGGAGCCAGAGGAGGCACATGCACGGACTGGATGCTGGAAAGCACCAGCACACGTGCCACTCCCCAAACAAGAGGCAGAGCCTCACAGGCCTTACCAGGGCACTGACAACCTTCTGTTTCAAAGTTTCTTTTCAGTCACCTCAGGCACTTTCGCAAGTGCTTAAATAATTTCTACCACCTTGCTCAGTTTTTACGGGACACACGCAGCCTGGGATGAGGTTCAGAGTGGCCTCATCTCTCCCAAACAAAAGCATGTCCAGATGCAATGTCTGAATTTGTTTGGTGGGACATGTCCCCAGGGAACAGCTGGTGGGATGGAAATCTAGAGCCATCTTGAAGGAATGTAGGGGAAATTTTAAGGATAGTTCCATTCTTATAACTACAATATCACGATCTTTCAATCCTCAATGCTTCCTGCTATCCTAGCTGAAGTGCCCAGCACCTGAAAGCACTTTTTCACACAAAAACAGAAAGTGGAAGCACAGTTGGGTGCATGGAGTTGGTGTAGGTACAGCTGGGGACCTAAAAGGGAAGCGTGAGGTACATCTGCTGACGAATGCTCCTGCTTCCAGCAGACACTGAAAGCTGCCAAAAATTTTTGGTAAGGGTTACAAGTAACAGCTGTACTGACCTGAGAGGGATCACAGCCAAAGAGAGGATGGTACAGGCTGAGCTGTGCAGTCAAACTGGAAAGAAGCGTAGCCTTTGACAGTCCTGCAAGCTGCCACTGAAACAGGAGAACCTTGGACACAGGCTGCAGGATAATCACAGACAGCGTCTCATGGGGTGCAAAGGAAAACCTGAGCATTACCATCTTCAAACCATAACCATCTTGTTAAAGAACAAACCATAACCGTCTTGTTAAAGAACAAATCACTTCAGGTTTGTTCTTTAACTGAAACCAAAGCAGGTTCCTCCATGGGACTGGGAGGGAGCTGCAGGCAGGTCAGGTGGGTGAGAACGATGGCACTGCTGGGGTGAGTTTGAAGATCATCCACAGCAACTTCAACAATTGCTCCGTTTTACTGCAAGCAGCCCAGAAGGTGGCCCATGGACTGCAGCCCTCCAGAGGGTTCTGAGGCTGCTCTGAACACACGAATCCTCTGTATTTACGGTGTAGTAATGGGACCCAAAGTCGTTCCTGGTGCTGAGATGTCACCAGTGCAGTGAACTGGGCTGAGGCTGCTGCTGAGCACGCTTAAGACACTGGAATTTCACCCAGATTTTGCCTGTTTAATGCCAGCAGTTCATACACGGGGCCCTGCTTGCAATCAGCCCTGGTATTTTCAGCTGGCTTGGCCCTAAGCACTTAACCACAAGTAAGACTTCAGAGAAGCTCCATATTTATTCTTTCCGGCATATCATAGTGCCCCATTAAACAAGGACAAAAGACTTCCTTATGTAATAGGGATGCTATTTGTTATTTTTAACCTGATGGCAGCCAGGATTTGTGCCAGGCAGCGTTCTGCCTTAACCAAGGAACTTCAGGAGGCTACATTCCTCGCTGTCATCCCTGCCCTCTGGCACAGTCCATGCCCATACATGGTTTCCTGGCTGCCTGTCCTTGTGCCTATCTGTGAGCATTTATTTGTGACAGCGCACAGAAATACCAGTCCTGCTTAACAAGGTAAGTCAGGATGCTGATCAGCCCTTTCCAGGGTCCTGCCAGAGCTTCTGCTTCTAATAAAGGGTCCTGTCTGCGTGAAACCCACGAAGTCTGTTTACATGTATCTGTGCTACCACAGAGACAGCATCGCTGTAGCTGTAGTTTTCAATTTCTCAGGATAGCTTTCAAACAGCTTGTTTAGTCCGATTAAGCCCGTGGAAAGCAGACAAATAAAATGGTGGCAGCTCCCAGCAGCCCAAGAGTGAGAAGAGGCAGCAAAGGCCACGGAGGGCACTGAGCCATGGGCTGAGCATCCCGAGCAGCTGGGACCCCGCAGCCTCCCAGCGTTCCGCGGACTCACGTCACCGCTCGCCTGGCAAATTCCATCAGCAGCATCACCGGGCCAGATCTGGGCAATTTCATGGAGCTTAAGCAAGCCTGGCTGATACAAAGGACGCTGCCAAAGCCTGTTGTACCTCCAGACCAATACAGGGAAACACTGTGCCAACATCCTTTGGGTCCAAAGCAGCTCAACAGCAAATGATGATTTTCACAGTGGCGTGGCTGGTCTGGCTCTTTGTAAGCAAATAAGAGTGACAGATCCTGTGTCCCATGGCCTACAGTTTTATAAAATACACATGGGACCGTGAGGAGAATAGATGTAAGCTGTCACAGATGTGATATTTCAATTAGCAGCAAATACTCAGTAAAAAATCAGAATAACTAAAGCGAATACGGAATGTAACTCCACCTTCCTGTGAACAGAAGGGTAACTGGTAATTACAACTATGTGCTCACATGATTTCAGGGTTTTTGCTTGTTTGCCTCTAACACAATCCCCTTTCATTCAATCTCAAGGCTGGAGGCACAGAGAGGTAGAATTTTAATTCTTCTGGCCATTTATATACATGTGGCATTTCTTGACCTTTAAGTATTTGATTTTGAAACCTCTTTAACTGTTTGACGTAGGTGTTTTCGTGGGTTTTGCTGGGGAATGCCAAAAATTTTCTGCATGTAAGGCAAAAAAAATCAGTAAGAGCAACTGTATGAGTGTTCTTCTGTTTGTACCCAGAGAGGCCTCCCTCTGTGTCTGTAACACCAGTTAAAGTTTCTTAGTAGCACAAGCTTCTTATTCAGCTTTGTTTTGACAAAGAAAGATAAACCACTGTTTTGCTTTGCCCTTCCCCCACCATCTACTAATTAGTTTTATTTAGTTTGCTATTCCCTGCTCCTTGCAGGGAGAAAAAACCCATATTTAAAAAAAATAATTATTTTAAACCACATTAAGTTGTTGACTATGTAGGTTCTTACAAAGAATTTAAAATAGAGCATAATTATAAATCACTGCGAAAATGAGCTCGTCCTGCACAGGCAAGGACATTTAATTGTGTCCTTGTATGACTGGAATCACTGTAAACAACTAATATTCCTATTTGCAGGGACAGAAATAACAAGCTCATTCAGCTGTACAGAAAGGAAGACATAAAAGGAAACCAAAGGCTAAACCAGAATAAGCCACTGGAAAGTTTTATGTCAACAAAACTGGATTTAAATTAAGTAACATCAATTTGCTATTTTGACTGTAAATGAATCAGAACATTAAAACATGTTTTAAAGGGAACATTTGTGATGAAACATCTATGACTGGTTCCTACACCAAAGGAATAGGAAAGTTACTACTTATTTCTGTGTAGGATCAAAGGCCAGCTGCAAAGTTACTTCTCTGGCTTTGGGACTGCTTTGTAGACCTCCATTTTGAAAATGAGAAGAGCAGCACAACTGCAAGGAAAACACTGAATAAATGACTTACCAGTTGCACACAAAGGAAAACACAGCCCTGATGACATAATTAAGAGGTTGCATCACAGCACATACGCATGAAGGGGTAAAATTTAAATTACACAGACAATTTCCATTCTTATGTCTTCTAATTTTCTGACTGCTTGACTTTGCAACTTAAATCTCTTCTATGACTGTTGTTTCTGACACTGATTTGCAGAAATGGGAGTAGATTTTAACGTTGTTATTCTGCCTTACTCGGTGGCAAGGTTTAGAAAAATGCACAAAACAAAACCAAAACCCCCAAGCTCAAACCAAAGACGTGCATTTCTAAGCTATCTGAAATTATGGGAGACGAGTCAATAGTCACCTTGCCTTAAAATCAAGAGAAACACAGCAGAGCAGTTCTCCAGTGAGAGGAAATAAGGAAATAAACTACACATTCAACAACTACAAGATGCCCTTTCCCAATACAAACAGAATTCATTTACCCAGTAATTTTACAATGGTGATAACAAATTAAAATTGTGGGCAGACAGCGGAGAACCAAATAGATACACAACCCATGGCAAGGATCAGCCAAATTAAAGGGAACTTCTTACACTGTCAAATTTTGAGTAATTAGTACTACCATTAGAGGCACAGTTCCAGCTTTAAGCAATTCTAAGTAATTAATGTTCCTTTATTTTGCCTCGAAGTCCTGACTTCAGCATTCTCTTAGGACATGCATTCTGCTAGCCAGAGCTACACAATGCAGATTAACTCGACTAGAAGGTGATTAGCACAGGCAGATGAAGATGTAATTTGTCATTCTGTACACACTGCTACTTCCAGCCTGGGATACAATTTTATATAACACAGCAGACTGATTCAAACAGAGGCAAAGACACGATTTTGTCCTATCTGTACCCATACGATTGCCAAGATACAAGCAACGTTGAGATTTGAAAACTGTACAAGACCAAATGACAAAATGGGAATAAAGTGCCAGATTACATCTTCCCACACAGCTCCAACCAGCTACAGGAATTCAGTAACTGACTGCACACTTAATAATTTAAGATAAATAATTTTAAATGCACGATGGAGGAGGTTTTTCTGTACTTACTTACCACAAAATGTAAATTTGGGGATGAAAATGCCAAGCTGAGCAGGAAGCAGAGGCTGGTGTGGTGGATAGCACATGGACAAGGCAAGATTTGCTTGCCAGAGACACTACAGCATTTGCACAGTCTGTGGGATAAGCTGTCTGGGTCCTCACAATCTTGTCTTTAAAATGGGCCTAGCAATACAGATCTCCCAAAAATGTGGGTCCTTGCATTTCCTGGCTCTTGTGAAGACGACTTGTTTGCCAACCAGCCGAAGATTCTTGAAGAAAAGGTGCAAGTAAAAAAATGAAATGCAATTGAAGTGTCCCTTTTCTATTTGTACTACAACACCAAGTATTAGACAACTCTTAGAATATTTCATATCGAGCTTTGAAATGCGAGACACAACCCCACCAAGCAGCAGTTTTACAAATCTTTTACCCAGTTTCAAGACCCCTCTGAGCTTTGGACAGTACCCACACCAACAAGCATGTGGCAGAAAGCACCATGCTTTGCTTTCTCTGCCAAACACAACCACAGCAGCAATTGCCTTCAACTGTAGCTTCTGAATTTTCCGTAACTGCAAGAAGCAGAGCCCCAAGACCATGACCTTCACCCAGGAATCAGTGGGACTGAAGGGAAAGCTGGAATTGCAGCTGAGGAAGAGGAGAGATGAGCAGGACCTACTCCCAGGGGTCTATTACTGTGCTGGTGAGAGGCTCTAAATGTTCTTTTCCAAATATTGCTGTCCACATGGACTCCAGATTGACAGGCCTTGTGTGGTTTTCATATTAATTGATATAAAATTAACTATGACATTCTTGATCTACAAAGCCTCTCTTCTTACAGATTTGTCAGCATTTACACATGGTCAGAACTAAGGTCCAAGAAAGGCAAACCTTGCCAAATAGGACAAAATCATAAAAGGTTCCCACATTTTTGCCCAGACCTTACCTTTATCATCTTCTTTACAATTCTCTTCCAAAGTGCAGCTGCAATGTGCTTGTGCTTTTAAGCTACAAGGTGTCTTAAGTGCACGACAAGGACCCACATTTTTGTGTGACAGAGAAATCAAAAGCGGTGACGTTCAAATATCTTGAGGGAGAACAAAAATTCTTCTCTGACATCTACCATGCAATGATAAACTCACAAAAAGCCACTTTGCAAACTTCATCCCTGAGAAATTCCTGTTTTCCCTCATGGAAAGAAAAAAGTATCAGCTTCTGCTTGGAGTGACGGCCGGTTTTCCCAGCTGCATATTCTCCCATGTAAAATATATGACCCAATGATCTTTATGAGTTCACTAAATGTCAGGATCACTTCTGTTTATTACAGATCCTTTTCACCAGGTTTCTCACTGGAAGATCAGTGCTATACAGCTCAGAAAGGCTTTGACTGTGCCCCGAGGTACTGTCAACAGCTCAGTGAAGAACCTGGACACTGCTGCTCAATTCTGCCCTTTCTTCTGCCAAATTCCATCCCAGTTATTCTTTTAGAGCAGGGCATGCTGGTTTTTAGTCTTTTTTGGGCTGAAAACATCCTCCTCAGCAAGTCAAAAAGCGTAAGTTATTTGTTATTAGTAATATATTTCATACTTTTAAAGATTTGTACTAAGCCATGACTAGGAAGGCTGTCAAATCCACTCAAATGCTTCTTACTGAAAAATCAGGCCTGCATATCCATAGATCCTCTCCTCCTTCACCCACCCAAATTAAAGCTGTAATTCCCAAAGACAGCCACTCTTCTGAAATACCACACATTTCATATAGTTGTTATTAATAAAGTATGAACAATGTTTGCAGAAACATTAAAGAATCAGGTCAAGAACTCTGTCTGAATACCAGTGTTATTAAATAAGCCAATCATCCAACTTTTGAGTAATTAATGTCCTTGGTTTTTACTTGAAAGCCTCATTTTCAGCACGTTCATAAGAGACAAATGTCCCATGCCAAAAGGAATGAACCTGAATTAACTCTTTTGGATGCCAAGTGCAGGAGGAAAAGGAAAATGCAACATTGGCAGGCTGGATACAACACAGCACTCCTGATCGTAGTTTAGCTACAGTCTGATGATTACACCACATATAGTCAAGGACTCGATCTGTTCCCATCTGTGCATTATCTGAGTATCTAAACAATGGCCCTAATGCATTTGAAAACTTCAAAATATAAAAAGAAAACGAACAAAGCTGATGGTATCTCCAGATCACTGTGTGAAGTACTAATAAGCAACTGTGTTATACAACCCGTGTTCAACAGACTGAAAATGATCTTTCCCAAATCCAAATGACATCCTTCTGAAGCTGCAAGTGAGAGATTACAGCTGGCTGAGCACACACTGTACTGTACACTCATTTTAAAAGCTGCCATTGTAAAAGACCCTCCAGGCTTCACGTTGGTTTCTTTGCTCTTCTTATTAAGAGCTGCAAAGTTCCTCATATTTAACAGTAATTACAGGGGGAGATGGAGAAAA
This sequence comes from Lycocorax pyrrhopterus obiensis, assembly GCA_014706295.1. NCBI lineage: Eukaryota > Metazoa > Chordata > Aves > Passeriformes > Paradisaeidae > Lycocorax > Lycocorax pyrrhopterus. The sequence goes on from JACSVZ010000012.1 coordinate 3,810,229, forward strand.
ACTAATGAGAGGGAGAGAGGTTTATTTTTCTAAAGAGGTGCAGTAAGATCAATAGCAAGACTATGGGCTAAATATGTTATTTTTATTTCATCACCTCCAAACACAGTAAATACTTTCAATAGGAAAAAATTACGAGTATAAAATTTAGTATTATCTTTACAAATCCTTTACAGCCTCTGTATGTAACATCCTCTCCTTCCCTCCACCAGACAACAACTATGACACAAAAATACTCTCAGGACAGCAGCTGCAGAACTTGTCTGATGCGCTCGCACTTCTCCAGCAGGTCTGGATCTTCTCCATCAGAACCATCAAATTCCTTCATAAAAGCTTCAGCTTTCTGCACAGTTTTGTCTCGTGCACCGCCCTGAAGCCCTTGCAGATAATCCAGTAAAATGGTGAAATACTTGTCTGGAACCTTAAAAGAAAAAACAAAAGGAAGGAAAAACACCTTTATTTTCTCCCCTCTCAATACTTATTTACAATCACATCACAGTATCACCTGAAAGACAACCAGGAGAATGGCATGGGCTTTGGTGTTTGCCAAAGTCCAACTTCAAGTGGAAATCCAAGTAGAAACGTTTCCTGCCAAGGTTCAAGCTGCCAGGAGGGAAGGACCCTGGTGAGAGGACTGTCATGTGCTCGGATGGGCACAGCATCTGAGAGGAAATGCTCAGCAGATGTGGAAACGCTGATCAGCAAATGCAAACACTGCCTGACAGGGAGCCCAAGGCTCTGAGGGTTGGTGGAAGAAAAAAAACCAAAACACAATAGCCAAACCCTCCTTTTGGAAACACAGATGCAAATCTTACTAAAATCGGTGAGAATTGCATTCAAATGTCTGAAGAAAGAATTTTGCTGGAGTTCCCCTCGCCCTTACCCAAAACTTGTTTGCTAAGATGAGATACCACCCACCATTGCACACTTTGACAGAATGCTTATACAAAGCAATAGAATCTAATTCGAAAAACAAACTGAAATTCAGACATATGGAAATAATTTTTAAATCATGCTGACTAAAACTGATAGGCTCTACCAACATGTCTAACGTTAAAAGCACTTCAGTCATCTACAATTGCCTTATCCCTGTTTCACTCCCTTTCTAATTAACTAGTCAGAGATTAAGTTTTAGCTTATCTGCTACAACATACAATTTAAATGATCATTATGTTAATCTTGACAATAACCTAGCAAAGACTTTGGAATGATTTATTCAGTACTTCATACTGAAGTGCTTTCAAAAGTAATAGGTGAGCAGACCTACGCTGATCTTACCTTCGTGTTGTGTATCTGTGGAACAGGTTTCAGCCAATAACAGGATATTTTTTGCTGTGAATCATGAGATGTTAAAATGATCTCATCCTGCAAATATGCTTCTCCATGTTTAACTTTACACATACAACTTGACATGAGTCAAGTTAAACACATACGTAAGTATTTAAAGGATTCGAGAGTAATTATTCGAGGGCGGTTTCAATTCTGCAAAGTATCAACATTTCAGAGAAGACAGAGCTTCAACAGACACTTAATTTACAACTTACTTCTCCATGGACATTTGGCAGCAGAACTTTGATCACTAAAACTTCTATCACTCCAAAAGAAGAGGAAGAAAGAATATTCCAACACTGCCTTCATCAATCAGGGGTATTACAAAGTAATAAATCAAAACTAAAGTCTGCGTTCAGCCTCATAACTTGTACACTATGGAAAACTTTCTAATTCTTCACACAAACACTCTTGCTTGAAAGAAACAATACAGTTACAAAAGAAATACTAATTTTGCAATGACTAACACTGAAATGGATGATATATGAAGCGTTGCTATACTATACAAATCAAACAAAGTGAAAAATATCTATATTTTTGAAAGTTTTCACTCACAGTAAGCTGGTACTAATAACAGATGAACCCATTTAGACACAAACAACTCCAGTGTGACAGTGCTCCTTTAATGCAGATACTCAGTACTAAGCTTTTAAAGCTCAGCAACATTTCCATGTTTCAAACCTTGGCCAAATTATCTCTGTAATTTACAACTCTTGTTCTCAGACCTCATGGCACAGACATACCTGTGGAACTACAGTTATTATTATATCATCTAAGCAAAATGCTTGAGGGGGCAATTGAAAGCCTGCTCTAAATTTAGAAATACTAAGTGTGCAGACTTAACATGTGGCTGCCTGAAGCCTAGAAAACATTTAGCATTTGGCCCTGAGGGTGCTCAAGTGTTCGAAAAGTCTGATTTTTTCCTTTAACACAACAGAGCTTCGAGGTTTATTTCATCAGGAGCTCACAACACAGCACCCCGTGGGCAAGGTAAGGTCGTCTTTCCTCCTGACTTACACAGACAGGAGAGCCACAGCAAGGCCTGGAGCACACAAAGTACCAGCAAAGAAAGTTAATGAAATCCAAATTTCAGTTCTTCAAATACAGTAGTACAAAAGCGGTCCTTTCAGGGGTCTTGGCGAGGTTTTCCAAGGAGGAACACAATCCTTGTTCCACAGTCAGTTCAAGGCTGGTTTGAAATTGGAGATCAGGATCTCCCACCACGGCTCTGGCAGTCGAAGCGAGGCTTATGGGATTTTGTTATTATTCTTTTGTTAAACTGTTTCGACCATTTTCTTTTCTTTTTCTCTCTCACACACCAATCCTGCCTGTGTCCTAACTTCCTAATATGCACTAGAGCTGATTAATATGGAAATCACCCCAAGTGAAATAATTCCTGTCTTTGGGAAAAGGCGGGAAACATTACAAAAGAGTACCAGGAAAAGAACAGTTACCACTTTTAAATTATCCCATGCAACTCTGAAGTTTTCAGAGCTGGAGACCTGCAGACACCCACATATTTTGCAAAGCAAACACAGACACCAGCCCAGAGAAGCTCAGCTTGTTGCTGCCAGGCTGCATTTTGGGTCACCTTCCGAGGAAGCTTCAGCCACCCCCCCCCAGGCCCTGAAGTCCAGAAGCTGAAGACTGAGCTAGTAACGTCCTAAAAATGCTGTGCCAGATGATAAAGACCAACAAATGACCCAGTATTTATTTCATTCTGGGTGCTGGAGAAGTTTACACACCATAGGTACACAGGCCTGGCTTGGAAGCTGTCAGCCAACTACCAGATGGATTTTAAAGGAGCTTAAAAAACCATTCATCTAGCAAACCATGTTAAAACCTCAACTTATTTCTTAGAGAAAGAGGCCTATCAGTGCAGGAAACTCGATTCAGGCCTTTGCATGGCTCTTCAGTAGGCATCCAAGTGACACAGTGAGATCAAAGATGTGGCTTAGGAAGGAAAGAAACTTATGTCTCCTTTTGTACTTTAGTCATGCTTGGATTACCAACAGATTTTATTCTGTAATGGACAGGAAGCTGAATTTGGGTACAAAAAAATATTCAAAAGAAGCTGGGTGTGCCCTCCCTATGGTTCTGATGAAGAAAGAGACTTCATCATATGCTTAATTATAAGCACTTGAGCAGTTGTACTAACTTCACTGAATCTGGATGCAGATGTTAATCATTCTCTGAAGCTCATATTCAATGCTCCTCTGATTATTAAACTACAAAATATGTGAATTTAAATTAACCAGAGCACTTCCATCTGAATTTTTAAAAAAAGGAAATTTCATTTCAGTGTTGAGAAATAAGGAGTTAAACTGTGTTTTGATACATAAAACAAATGCTACTTACAGTTCATTGTGTCCCAGCATATTTCAACACAAACCCCAAAGTAAACAGGTAAAAAAAGTAAAAACATGACTCTGTCTGCCAAACAATTTCTAGGTAGCTTTGAAGAGCATGCATTGATTTTGAAAGGTTGATAAAGACTTTTAAAGGAGAAACTTAAAAAACAGAAGACAGCGCAAACAACGCAGAAACCAAAATCAAATTTGTACTCTGCAACCCATCTTTTAAAAGTATTTACACCATGTGGACATTTTTGCCTTCGTGAAACTCTGCTGTTAATTATCTGGCTGTCTGAAAAGGTAACACCCAGCGTCAGGTGATTGGCTTAAGAGCTGCTGACTAATTTGGGTCAGGAAGATTGGTATGAGTAAATGTTCAAGTGCACACAAAAAAATCAGCAAAACCTAACTGAATGTCAACAAAATGAACCAATAAGTGAGGCACTGTGCAAATGGGCAGATGTTTGTTCTATTGCACAACAAAATGAATGACCTGAAACCCTCATTTGATACCACGACGGTCAGATACTTATTGGAAATTCCATTTATGTTGTTTAAGTTATGAAATGAATGGATTTCTGTATGGATGCAAGCCTGGCTTCTGGTTATACTTTATGCTTTTCACCATCAACATCGGGTTTCACTTATATTTAAATGAGAGAGCTATTTTAGCATCTTGGCAATATGGCTGTACATCTTCTGTGGAGCCAGAGATATCTGAAACAATATGAGAACTGTGGTTTGCAGCATTGGGTTCCACATTAGGAAATTCAAATTAAGGATATGACTCAAATTCTCAGCAAACTCCAGATTTAAATAAAACATGAATCTGCTCTCTCTATGCTTGATATCCATCAAGTATAAAAATCTAGCACACACAGGACAATGATCACCAACAGAATAAAAAGATCAATGATAAGCAATTAAAATGCTTCAGCATCTTGGTTAAAAACAAACTAACTTGTAAATTATTAAAAAATTATGAGACAAGTGCATGGCTAGTACTAGGAAGTTTTGGTTAATAAAGAATAGCTGTAACTAATGTATAACACTGTGTCATATTTGTTCTGAGAAAAAGCAGCACGGATACAAACCTTCTCTTTATCATACATGTGCAGGAGAAGCCACGTCTGTCTTGTCTTTTGAAACTTCCATTCTTCTGGGTTTTTAGACCAGCTGTAGAAAATTAGGGGAAAAAAATTGCTTAAACTGTGATATCAAAACATTCTTTATTTAGAAAATATTCCCTACAGTTCTTCCAAGTGACTTTGTATGCACGACACGGAGTTTCACGGCACTGTGGGACACAGATACTGGCACACATTTTGTACAAGGCCACCTGGCTTCTGTGCAAAAAAATCACACAAGATATCATAGCCAAGGAGGTTATAAATTTTCCTCAGAAAGCAGTGATTCCTTGAAGTTAAATATCAAGTCCCACCCCCCAGCTTTGGGCAGTCCTTTATGAGAGGTCATTGCCCTGATTTGACCAGGACAACTGAGCACCCCAAATCTTCACCCCTGCTGCAGGGCTGAGTATCTGGGGAGGTGGAGGGGACAGGAATCAAGTTTGGGCTTCAGAAAGTTGGTATTTCACAGTTAACTGAAATTTATATGAAATTAAGCAGCCTCTGAAGGACTAGAAGGAGAGATTTGTGCTCCAATGGTCACCTCAGCAATGGCTGCAGCCCATCACAGATGGCTCTTCTAGAGCAGACAAAATTCATCCTTCAGCAGCAAATGTTTTAAGGCTTGGGCTTGTCTAAATGTGTGACTTAAATACTTATATTTATAGGCTAGAAAAGTGGGGGGGTTTGTGTCTCTCTCTCATGAGGAATACATGAATGCTGTTAAAAGTGAGAGGGTGAACAAATGATTAACATCTGCAAATGTTCTTTGGCTGTTTAGCAAACACATTTCCAATATGCAAAATTTTAGCTGGGTTAAAATAGCACATTTATGTGCATCTTGAACATGTTTTTAGAGCTGGTATATTCTGGTTTAGATGAAGAAAGAGGCATTTATTTCTATTAAAAAATGAGCAAACCAGTAAATCTCACTATAAAATGAAGACTACTTTTTAAAATTATGCGCTTGAAAATCAGTATTGTAACACCTACAAAATCTGACAGTACACTAAAGTATCATTTGAAAAGAAAGAAAAAACAATCTAAGGAGAAAACCCAGAAACTTTCACATTTATTTGATTTTTCTCTAAAGAAAAGTAGGTCTCCAGAGGGTAGCATGCAAGATGCCATTAATGTTCCAGTTTGTTTTACACAGCAATAGAGAGCACAGAAATCAGTTGAAAAGCCAGCTGGGTAGGAGAATTAGTATTGTTTAAACACTGTCAAGTCTAATAAAGCAAAAGAGTCCTCATCTCTGGTGAATGCTGCACCAGCAAATACATTGTTCAGTCAATTCAATGAAAGAGAAAAAAATGAGACCACAAAGTTGTACAGAAAGGTTTCATGGAAGCCTCTGAAGAAAATCTAAAGAAAAAGATTATTGTCTTGATGTTCAAATTCAAGATAATTAGGGTTATCATCAGTTAAACATAATAAAATAGCTTATAACCAAAATATAAGGTAGAAATCAGACAATTAACAGTAAACCAGGAAGGACAGACAAAACGCTAAGAACCACAATGTATCATCCTTTACATGCTCAAGTTAAACCTACAGATGAGCTGATTTAGAGGCTTCTTTTGGAACACTGTCAATAAATAGGCAGAAGTTTGCAAAACCAATACTGCACAAAAGCAGGAGGCCAAAAAGCTGACTGAAAATGTTACAGAATTAAATAAAAAAACTATTATTATGGTGAAACCATCCCTTCTCCCATCGCCACCAGGCTAGAAACCACAGTACTTGCAAAACAGAATCACACAACCCTTGGTGTCACTTGTCTTTGCAGCAAGGTGCCCAACTGGACAACAAATGGCACCACCTGAAGTGTGAGGAACCAACAGGGAAAGAAGTAAAAAGGGCTTTTCTTGTGGGTTCAGTTTGTGGGGTCAACAACAACGTGCTCATCTGTACCCACTTGCTCTGTTTGCCAGGCAAACACAGCAACTCCTAACTCAGCAGCTGGGACTTCTGCTACAAGTCCTTCGAAACAAACAAAATAAAGCAATGGCAGTGCTTGCTGATTTTTTTTGCCTGTTCTTTGATGAAGTTCATCCTCAAGAAGAAGAAGGTAAGGTTAAAATTCTTTTCCACGTAAATAAAGCCTGGAAACAGTTCACATTATGGTCTTTGCAAGGTGACAAGAACAAGCCTAGTGACAGATCTGTGACTGCATCCCGGGAAAACAGTCCCTCTGCTAATGAAAACCTTTAACAGATGTCTATTTCTCTAAACTATTCCATGTATTTCAGCCTTTGTGATGATATCCATTGGTCAGACACACCACAGAGCACTCTGAATCTTCTACTTTGCTAATTTTATGTTTCTATCACAGTATCACCTGAGTACTGTTGGCATTAAAACTTGAAAAATACAGCCTGATTTCACTTAATCTCCTATAAAACTATAGGATGTTAAAATATCTTTATTACCTAGTTTATAAACAACTGAGACCAACAAATGAGTGCACTATAAGGTTAATTGCTCTTATTAACCTATTACCAAAACCATATGCTCTCGTCTACGTGTTAAGGCAAGTCATTGTACTCCTGCATCCAAGACTCCATATGGACTTCTACTCCTGTGAATTCTCTTGTAGAAACAAACAAAAGTTTTAGTTTGTCTTCCTGAAAGGCTCTGCTCTATATACACCACAGTAATTCACATAAACAACAAATACTTTAACATAACCAGCTGCAGAAAGTACATTTATGTCCATCAGGGCACCAGAGCCTCACAAGCCATTTCTTTCATTTTGGGATCTGTCCTATTAGAATCAAACACTAAATTATTACAACAAGAAAAAATAGTATTTCCCTTAATAGCTATAGGTGTACTTGTATTTTCAGAAATACTCCTCAGTTTTTAACTGGTACGGCAACCATTGCTGTATCAACAACTCCTATTTCTTCCCCTTCAGGAAAATGGTCCTTCTCTTGACCCGAATTCCTATCAAACTGTGGGCAAAACACTCCTGATAATGGGTGCACAATCTTTAATGCAGATAACATGACAGTTGCTCCCCCAAACAGTTACTAAAATAAAACTTTTCCAGTGATTCCTGTGGTTATGACAGCTTTTTCCTACTCCTGTGACAGCTTTAAAATCTATGGAAAGTATCACTCCATGACAAAGTGAGAGGAGTATCTCTTTTTATCAGGATGACATCATTAGTACATTTTTGGGAATGCTCAACTTTTAAACTGGAGAAGTTCAACCCTTGCAACACACGAGAGGTCTCATTTTGCTGTTTACATGCAGATAAGCTTCCTTGACATATCACAGCAGGAGAAAAGGCTTTTCCTTAGAGTCACCAAACATACAGAGCGAGACCAACTACATTACAGTTAAACCCCCTCTTTTAATAGACAATCACAACCTCTTTCACAGTTTGAATTCATTTGGTAGCTTCTAGAATTATCTGGGTCAGGATCTAATACAAACTATGGAATCGGATGAAAAATATACATGTGTAAAATATGTATTTTTCCAGTGTGCCTTGGGCTAATTTTCAATATATTGTACAAACACTAATTGCCTTCTTCACACAGCTAATGTTTGAATCTTTCTCATGAGCTCCAGCCCATTGAAAAAACACATTGGTTGACTTTAGTTAAAGAGAACTTAAATGTTTTTGCAAATGATTGTCCTAAATGGCTTTGAAATTGCATAGACGGAGGAAACGAATCAAATAAATGAAGCACCTTAGGAAATTTCACATTTGGGCTTTTGTTTTTTAGCAGGAGAGTCTCACGTAGAAAAGCTGCCCAAGATTCTCACTAGTCTATCTCATAAATGACTTTTGGTGCCCACAGCCATCTCCCATAAATCTATTCCCAAAACACGGGAATTGAGGCAAACAGAAGAAGCGTGCAGGGCAGAGCTCTCGCTGGGGTGTGCGGGGAGAAGGAGATGGGGAAGGGAAAGCAGGCAAATTGGTTCCAGAAACACAGTATGAGAAAAACATTATTGTTACAAATTGGATTCAGGAAGTCAACACAATGCATCTGCTGAGACTACTGGCCAGGACAAAGCCCTACAGAGCTGTCACAACTGGCAAATAATCACTGAGTGCAGAAAAGCTCTGTGCTGAGAACCAACCATTTTACTGATTCAACTTGAAAAAATTATTACTGGGTAGGAGACAAGTTTCAAGAAAACAGAAAGACAAGCAGGGATGTGACTGCTGACACCTTCCAGAGCATATGAGAGCACTGCAGCGTGCCAGATGCAAGGACACGTAGCCTCACATACATCCACTGCTCCACATGAGTGCCCCTGGCAGTGCAGCCCACCCTGGATACACCTTTCAGCCTGGCTATCTATCCAAGGAAAAGCAGATTGCCACCAAATTTGCATTTCACCAGCATACAGCCCACGTTTAGCATCAGGGAATTAACCTGAAAGGTTTCTCCAGCCCTGAGGACCGGTTCAGAGCACAGCCTCCTGCTGCTCTCCTGTGATTTATCCCATGCCTGACATTCCCAAGCTTCCCTCAAAGGAGGGACAGAGCCACGGGTCTGGCCCATTGCACCAAAATCAGGGCTTTCATTGAAAAAATCTACAGAAACAGTTAAAAGCAGCATTCTACACTAGATGAAAATGGTCACATTCTCCCACCTCATTCATCTGGGCTCTTTTCTGTTCTGATACACCAGTTATTCAACACCCTGCAACCTGTCCTTAAGGATCACCTGTGTTCTTCTACAAACCCCCCAAGGAAGGCTGAGCAGGAGTTATGGCACACGATTAAGGCTTGCAGGAATCAGGTTAGGCACATTATTCCCCAAACTCTCTGCAAACAGCATCATTGCTGAGCTCACTGCCCTACCCGTAAAGTGTGGATAACAGGTGTTTCCTCAATAAAAAACAACCATACTCCAAAAAATTCCCTTAAAGATATTTAAAGCCTTGCTGAAACAGTTGGCACTCCAGGGATCTGCTGGAATATTTCACAGTGCAATGCATACAATAGCAGCCCCTTTACAACCCCATGCACTGGTGCTGAAGGCAGCTCACTGCCCTTATAAGGCCCGAATTTGGAAACTCTGAGCGCTGTTATCAGGTCAGTGCAGAGGTGAGCCCAATGCACATATGGCCAACAGGTGAGCAGGGAACACTGCACCTCAAAGAGGCTCCCTGGAACCACTGCAAGCAGCATGGAGGGAGCAAAAATTTGGCATAAGCTCACTCTTGTGGGAGAAGAGGCGTTTTATGGATGGAGGTTTTTATATAGATATATAAAAAATATATGGATGTGGATGGACGTTTAACATATGCCCGATAGTGCATATAGTGAAGCAGGAATAATAATTTTTCCTCCAGTTATAACATCCAATTGTTTAAAGGGAAATGTAAAAGTGTTTATTTTTACTGGGGGTATTCAGAGTTTCTTCTGTTTCTCTCTCAGGGGCATTTAAAATGGATTTACTTCTACAAAGATGTTTTTTGAAAGTCTGGTTTTCCACACAAAACTGCATGCCCAGAAAGCTGCCTCGTGGTGAACTTCATCGCTCAGTCCAATGCAAGAAGAAATGTCAGTTCATGTGCCTGTGATGCTGATTGTCCTCATTTGGAAAGAATAGCCAAAATTTAAATTCTAAATAGATTTTCAGAGACTAGACTGGAACAGCTGTAGTTAAAATCCTGGAAGCATGGACCTGTGGCAAGACCCAATATTAGGCATAAGAGACAACTGTAGCCTTTAACTGTGTTTTTCTCATGTTATGGATGAGTCTGTTTATTTCCCAACTCCAATTCCTGGAGAAAGTTAATATATTTATGCTGATATTCTCAAATCCAGTTTAGAATCTAACTAAATTATGACTCAGATAAAGGTTTTCCTTATTTTCCTGGAAGAGAGAAAAGACACTAATGGAGCTCGTTTGCCAAAAGAAAACTTTCTAAAATTGTCAACAGATTTTAGAATCAGTGCCACATTTTTGGTTGAAAATCCTGGCACCATTTTTCAATCTGTGGTTTAAAAACATTTTTTAATATATTCTTCCATCTGGTTTAGACACAGTATAATAACTATAGACTTGTGAAAAGGCAGGAGGAGGAAGCTTTTTTTTTTTTTTTAATTTAGGAATCACACATGCAGGAAAAAATAAATGTGCTTTTAAGTGTCCCATTTTCATCCTGATGTCCAGTATTAGGACAGATTGTATCTGTACAGCAAACAGGTCACAGGATTTTCTTAGAAAGTATTTATAAAGTGAAAGGAAGGGGGCCTTTGTGCCATAAAGCCAAGCTTTGATTAAATCTACATAAAATGTTTATCACAGCTTATCTTTTATTCGGCGTACTTTTATCACTTGCCATTATTTGTAACGTTTTATATTATGTTTGCATCCTGCAGCTTCAGCCAAGCTAGAAATCCTCTTCCTCCCCCACCACAGGCTCTGTTCAAACGCAACACGAGACGTTCCCTTGAAGAGCTTCAAGTATAAACAGATGAGACAGATGATTGGTGGGAAGCAAAGCTGACCCAGAAAACTTTAACAATGCCCCAAAACCATGCAGCAGGTCGTGAGCAGAGCTCCTGTCTCTTACAGCTGGAACAATACACGTGGGGTGCCCCACCGTGATTCAGCTTCTCACAGACACCAACCCACCTGCAAATGCCAACAGCATTCCACCGGGGGAAAAACCTTTATAATTTCTTTAAAAATTATTGCCCTGATAGAGTTATTTACTTGCTGGTATCTGCATTAGCCCACCTGCAGCAAAACTGCATTTTGATTTGAAAAAAAAAAAAAAATATATATATATATAGCAGTAATAACATGCTGAGAACTTGCTGTTGTTTTCAGTAATAACCAAAAGGTCAGGCTTGAAAGCCCACAGCTACTATTACTGTATTTCTAAGCTAAATGTGCTTTTTTATTTTACATAAAAATAAAAAGAACACAAAGCAGGAGCTGAACTATCACAGAAGAAGAATAAAAAATAGAATTTGAGCCAATCTGTTCTGCTCCTGCAAGGAATATACAACCAAGTGCTATCCCGAAGTCCCATCTCCTCTCCAGATGTCCATCTTTCCTTGCACTTAATTCTGGTCACACTGATGCCTGAACCAGAAATCAGGGAAAGGGAAAATGAAAACAACTGTTATGCCTCCCTCCCATGAAGAACATCCTGGGGGGTACGAGGAGATAAAGAGGGCCCCACACTCTGTATGAAAATCATGTAAGGAGCCAGCTGCACGTAAAATCCTTTCCAAAAGTTGGCAAAAGTCCATTTATATAAATGCTTTCTGAAGATCAGATGAGGGATATGCTACCCTCATGCTACCCAGAAAAAACAAATACGGTCAATTCTCTTCTCCCTTAGTGTTACACCAAAAAATCTCCAACTGTGGTACAGAACTCTCCTGCAAGGGCACAGATTCAAGCCGAGTAGCTCATCTATACAGAAGCCTTAAAAAAACCCCAAAACAAAAGAGACATGTCAACCATCCCTGTCATTTTTTACATCCCAGTTTGGACATCCCATGGCTGCATTCATTAGGAAGGATGGCAGAGGTGGATGGAGTCGGGGTGTTGCAGACCCCACGGCATCTGAATCTCCCAAGCTGGAACCTTACAGAATGATTTACTCTTCTTTTTGCAGAAGAGCTCTAAAAAGGGACAACATCAATATCAAGATCAACCTAAAAGCATTCAGCAGTTCACAGCCCACTCACATTTTTTCAGTTTAGCTGAGATATTCAGCTATCTCTCACTGCATAATAAAAGCTGCTGTCACCCCAAGGCGTTTAGGACAGTGTAAGATTCCCCTCTTCTAATACCCCGTGACATGTGCTGCACTACTAAGATTTTAAGTCATGTATGCTTAAAGAAATGGATCTGCCAATTACTGCTTCCTGCAGACAGGCTCTCATTCCAATTCAATTTCACTCATATAAAAGTAATTACTGATACCTTTTTAGGCATCATCATATTAATAAATGTGCGAAGGAGGAGACAAGTTTTATTAAGGATCTAGTTTTATTATTTCAAAAATATTTCTTGTTATTCTAACTCTGGTTAGGAAGCCTTGACAGCTCCCTGGAGCTAATTGATTAATAATCATTGCCAGCTGCATTTTAAATTTTAATTTTGGCTTTGGCTGACTAGTCTAAATGATTCCCTAGAGGTACGAAACTCCTCACCACTACTACGAGTATTTGGGCACTGGATGAATAGATTGAATGTCTATGAGGAAGTGAGTAGCGGTGCTAATTCTCCCAGATCTGAATTTTATGACACAGAGAGAACATAAAAACTCCCTTCTGCATTTCTGCCATGTCAAGAACCCAGTCTGAATGGAAGAAGATGGGTGAGCACAAAATGCCTTTTCTCAAAGCCAGAAGGAGGGTTAAGGATGGCATGCCTGGGCTTGGAGCCAGGAGTGAGGCAAGGAGTTTGGGGAGCCAGGGGAGAGCAGACTTCAGAAGCCTCACACTCCCTCAGTGCAACCTCACTGCAAATGAAATTTTCCCAAAATAAAGTAAATAACCCCTGCCATCTGCTTTTAGTTAAAAAATATCAAGAGGTAGGTTGTTGTAATACTTATATGTGAAATGGATTATTTTAATTATTCTGGTTTTATTGGACCTGAACAGCGCCAAATTCTCCCCCAAGACAAATGGAAAAGATCAAAGTGCTTGTGTGAGGTTTTGAGCACTTCAGCGAGGACTGAAGATGTCTCCTTACTGTCAGGGTCCAGTCCTGAAGCAGACTGGTCTGTCATTAAAGACTTCTGAATCTCCCTAATATATCTCACAAGGTTTCTGAAAGTAATATCAGATGAAATAATATATTAAAGCTGCTTAATTATTCAATTAGATGCAATCTCTTTTGTATAATACAAAAGATGAAAAGATGAAAGATGAAAGCCGGAGCTCAGTGATAAATATCTAATGGCTACATTTAATAAACTGTTAAGAAAATTCATTTATACTAAATTTTATTTTACTGGAAATGAGTTATTAAAAAAGGAGACATTAAATTTTCTTAACCAGGTTTGGAAATCAAGATGTTCTTTTACGGGAAAGAGAATCAGACAAAGAAACCTTAACTATTTTTACCCGAGTATTCATGGATTTAATACATGTAATCTAGTTTTCCTCGTCTGAGGAAGCACTTTACAGTCCAGCAGTTAATTACTAATACAACTCATAGTTGTGACAACATATATGTGAAAGATTATGAGAAATTTTAAGCATCTTATTGACAAAATTATCAGTAAATAAGAGCAAACTAAATTTTGGGGAAAAAACCCCCAACAATTCACCAAGAATGCACTGGAAGCCTCTTCAGGCATATAAATCATCTTAAGTGCCACCATACATCCATGGCAAACTTGGGAATTTTTGTTCCTCGTTCTACCAGCAGCAGTGAAGTGGAATGAAGCTGTTCTGATCACCTGCAGCAACACAAGGAAGGACCACAACTGCAAGGACACCCCAACCATGGAAGACAGAAAGCTCACCCAGGATAGCTGTGGAAAGGTTTGGAATGCTAATCCATTAACCCTGCATGCCCACCAGAGACTAGTGGCCTTCAGGACTGCCTTGAGATGCCACTACAGAACAAAATCCATGCAAACCTCGCTTTCAAAACAAGCAATTGAGAAAAATCCTGCAGGTCTGCTGGGAGCAGACATTGGTACAGGGCCAAAGAAAACAGAGCCTGTGCTCAGATGAGAAGAGGGTTATGTCTACTTTCCCTCATGTCACTTGCCTGAAAGGAGACCTTTGGACAGTACAGGGACTTTGGTGAGTCACAAACTTCATCACTGTTTAATTTATCACCTCAAAAATGGGGTAACAGAACACTTTCTCAAAAGCTGTCGTAATGAGAGTAAATAAATCAGTGCCAAAATACTTTTCATTTATTTATCAAAACACAGTTGTGATAAGCTATCAGGAAAGGTATTAGGGAAAAGCAAATTACCATTACTATGGTGGGGAGAAGATAGAGACAGTATGGTTTTCAAAAACCATAAAAATCCCTTTAAAGATGGGGCTGGAGCAGTCAGGTATTTTTCAGTTGATCCTGTAAATGATACATGTCAGATGAAAGGACTTGTGAATTCATGTTAATGATGTTATTAAATACAGTATTTCCATATGAGAATGTTTGAACAAAATGCCCGGGTAAATATTTTGACAGCTTTGTTTCACACTGAAAAAATGGTAGAAGTGCAAAGAGACAGAAGGTTCCAAAGTAAATCACTCTGCAGCTTTTACTGAAATACGCTTTGAGAGGTGTACTTGTGACCTTCCATAAAATTAATTCAAAGATTTAGAAAGACAAATAATTTGATTTAGAGCCATAAAGCAGGATTAGAGTTCCCTATTCTATTTTTCTTTTTCTGTTAAATTTAGTCACCATTTATGGTTATGGAAATTAGAAAATAAATCTCTTTCCTCTGCATAAACTAAATAGGACAAGGAGCAGATTCTGAAAGATGGAACAGCTACTGACTCTGACTGAGAGAAATTTAGCATGGACCTGAGCTTCCCTTGCTTTCTCCACTCAAGCCACACATTAGTGCTAATCAAAGGGGTAAGAAAGCTACTCCAAAACCATTCCCTATAGAAAAGTAGTTTATGCAGGATAATATTAATAGCTAAACCATAAAAGGTTTGGTTCAGGGAAGGTTGTGTTAGTCCAGCTGCTCTTCCAAAGCTCAGTTGAATGAGTTGCATCGTAAGCATTTACTAATTTGGCTGGAAAATCATGCAATCACTGATGTTTTTAAAACTTACTTCTGAATGAGTTGAAAACACCACAGAAATACTTGCAACATCTCAGAACTTCCAGGTATAACTAAGCTTAAAAGTCTTAGAACCTGACATACCAGAATCTCCCAAACACCTACTTTGTCTCTAGAAACCAGAGCTGCTTATCCAACAAGCTGGAAATGGCAAAATACATCCAAAAATATTTGTAAGTACCTAGGATCTTCACAATTCAATCCACGACTATGGAGAGGACTTGCTAGAGATCATTAGAATGAAATTATTTTACAAAGTAATTCTATCCATCTGGAGCATTTCCAGGATAGTATTACAGATACCCAGAATATATTGCTAAGGTTTGTTTTCTTCCCAGAAATTCTTGGTAAAAATAGCTAAGATTGGCTCTGAGCCACTTAAAAGGGGGGTTTTGTTGTTGTTCCTTCTTTTGGTTGCTGTTTTTAGAGTTGTGTAGTAAATGATACTATTATTTGTCAGCATTACCTTGAACTGACAAGTTTATCTTCAGCAGCAGCTCAAGAAGCCTCGGTGCCTGCTCTGGCTCTGGAAGTGGTGTCACTTACAAATCAGCACCACGCAGTGCCTGAGCTCAGCTGCAGAGAGCCACAGCTTCTTAATTCAGGCTCATCTGAGTGTTAACCTGGTTATTCAGTTTCCAGACCCAAGTATTCCTGCACAGGCAACTTCCTCTGTTCAGTGCCAGTGCAGGCATCTCTTTAGCCATCTGCATTGCAAAATTGGATTTGAATGGAAGAGCAGAAGACCTTTTGTTTTGGTGTGCACTCTTCACACAAAGTCTGGCTCACTCACTCTGGATAGCTGCAATATTTATAAGTGGAAAAAGACCAGAGATACAGAGATATAAGGAACAGTAACCTGCACGATCTCACTAAATTAAGATATTCATGTGCTTATTGCAAAGCAGTGAAATTGTTGTATTAGAACCATAAAAAGCAGCTAACCCAGCAAGAAGTTAATAACAGTTTAAAAGCAATTTCTGCACAATCTGACATCCTGTGGATGTCATGTGGGGGTTAGAAAAACACTGGCATGTCTCCAGCACATATCTACATATCACTTGTCATCAAGATGCAGAAAAGTGAATCCAGAAGTCAATGACTCTATCACAGGGAATGAAAACCATCGACTCAGGCTGCCACCAGACATCTTGATTAAACAGGCAGAAGCTGTATGGCACTGCTACTGAGAGTGCAGTGTGACAGTCCCAGAATCCTAAATGCACAGTTTGAATAATCAGGTGATAATGAGAACACTAACACCTGGAAATGGGTACCACAAAGCCAACTCTGAAACGGGAGCGTGTCTGACGTGCTGCAGCCAGGCTGAAGCGGGATGAGAAACCCTGAAAAATGTATTATGGCTATAGTGGTATATTCATGGCAACACTGTCATTAACACAACACTCAGTAATAGTTGGAGGGGCGAAAAAAAAAGAAAATGCTCTAATTGTTCAGAAAATTCAATGTGAAATCTCAACATTCTACGGCTCAAAGATGAATCCAATGCTGTTGCCCACAAAGCAAAGCCAGAGTGACAGGGAGCAGGGAGGAATCACAGACCCTCAGTCCCTTCTGCATGGAGCTGGAAGGCAGCTCCAGTAAAACCCCATTTGTTTCCAGGTGTCGCGTTTCCAGAAGGATCACAGGCACAGGAGTTCCAAGAACAGCAAGAGAGCACACCAGGGTCTGGAAGGAGCAGTAGCAGATGAAGGATCGTGGATGTGCTGCTTCACTGGAGGGGCAGTGAGATTGAGAAACCCAACCCAGCCACAAGCAGGATGTAAACACCAGGATGGGAGAAATTATTTACAAACTGTGGGGGCAGTAAAATGATTAAAAAAACCTTGCTTAGTAACAGGTCCAACACGGCAGGACAATTTTTCTGCTTCATATACCCTACCAGCAAGCTCTGTCTTCTGCAGAAGATAATCTGCTTGAGCACGATAACAGAACAGCTCTAAGGAGCACAAAATCTGTGGAGTGAATACACCCCCTCCACCTACCCCCACCAGAATAACTGCTGGCTTACCGGCACCCTAAAAATAGGAAAGGTGTGGGCATTGCAACAGAGAGCTTTGTAGAGCTTGTGAGTAATGTCAGGGCTGCTAGGGAACTGCAAACAAACTGAGGTGGCTTCATCAGATGCCACTCAGTGTAACTGAAGTTACACAAGGGAGTGTAGGATAATGATAAGGTAACTCACTCCCAGTAAGCTGAGACTCCTTTGTTACAGAGACAGTGGCTGCCTTGAAAATGAAGATCTGCCCAACTATTAACATCAAATGGAAAACTTGCAGCTTTACAGACACACTGATTTAGGTCAAGGAGAGGAATCCCACTTAGAGGCAGGTCAGGCCCTGGTAGAAATTAAAAGTCAAGCAATATAGAAACTTGGAGAAGTGCTACAACAAATTCACTGATCTCTAGAGTATTAGGAAAAGTGCAAGCCTTTGAAATCAGATAGCAGCAAGTGCCTGCCCAAGTTCATATAAAACAGCCACAGAACAACCCCAAATGCAAATTTATCCTGTATCTGACTCTGGATTCATGAGGCTTCTTATGGAACTAATGAATACGACAAAATGACTAAAAGCATGTAGGAATAGATTAATTACATCCATAGTTAATGCTTGCCCCAGAACCTTTTAAAAAATAGTCCTGGGATTATTAAAGCAAAACTATTCCACTTCACTATTCCCCTAATCTTTGAGGAAATGCAGCTCTTTCAAGACACCTAAAAGCCCCAGTTGTTGAAGAGAATTCAGGAACGCTGCTGTGGCTAATTACAATGGTTTCTCTTAAGTTCACACACTGTTTTTGTTACTGGCTAGCTGAGATTCATCACTTGAGCAGTTCTCCAATATTTTATGAAATTCAAGGTAACTGATGAGCTTAGATAACATGCTGCACCTTCCAATCAGGAAGCAAACTCGATCTCCATCTGGAGAGCAGGGGAAGGAGAAATGCCACTAAATGCTAATGTTAGTTGCTATCCAACCCAAGGAGTCAGTCTCTGGAAGGAAAAAAAAAAAACCTGTGTATGTTTAGATTTCTAGTGCATCAGTTACTCTTAATATCGAAAAGTTTAAACTGTTGATGGTGAAACATCAACACCAGTGCCAAGTTTGAAATTAATACCGATTTAGGCCAGCAAGCAATGAGAAGGACTTAAATTCAGAATCAAGCATCAAAAGCCATCACTGACTGTGGCTAAAAAAGTAACCTGTGAGCAGCAAAACAACTTCAAAACATTATGAATCAACAAAGGAAACTAAATGTGACACAAGGCCACTCGAGGTACTTTAAAATTAGAAACCGGTTTTCACCATTAATGAGCACGGTTGTGTTTGTGCAGAAGCTCCTCCAACAGAGTCACCTGCCCCAGATGGGGTTGGATGAATGGGTTTGTGATTTCCTGAAGGGCCACCATCATCTGAGCAGTTTGGCCACAAATCTCAAATGTTGCTGCTCACTTTACAGCCCAGCACAAGCCTCTCCTTGTTCCTCCAAAAATCAGCAACTTCGAACTCTGAGTGAACACTAATCTACCTCTTGATTCCCTTCTCCAGATGGCCTCTACTCCAGAAGGAGTAAAAACTTGATATACTTTCTACATGCTATTTCTGTTTCTTTATCTATGTAACATATGACATATATTAAAAAATATCAGACTATAAAAATAAACGCTTCCAGCAACACCCGTCGGATTTCTGCATTCTCTGAAAGGAAGAACAGCATTTCAGCTTTAAAATCTCCCAGGCTTGGCACTGTTTGTAATAAAGTTTGACTGAGGACCAGGATCTGTTTCCATTCTGCAAACCCAGCAGATAAACAACTGCCCTGGGCTGTCCAGGGCTGTCAGCAGTGCTGCCACCACACTCAGCAAAAACCACCTTGGGATCTGCAGAGTCAGACCATTTCCCCACGCCATGGGAAATTCTGCCTGTCTCTCACTTTTGTGTTTCTGTAACATGCCCTTGGTTTGTATTATTCTAAAAGCATCTTTTTACTTTAAAGAAATCTCTGACATTCTCTGAATCTTGCCTGAATTCAGATTAGACACGAGAAAAATAAGATCTATATAAAGAAAGGTGACATATACTACTAGTAAGACGTAAATAATTTTTTTTTACATTGTAGTTCAGCACCCTATTTTTCAAACTTTAGCACGTGATAAATAGTACTGCAAGGCTTAGGTAATTCACAGCACGCATCCAGATAATATTATCTATTATTTCTACTTCAGATGATATCAGTCTTGTAATTTCACATTCTTTTAGTGAGGCCTTTTCAGATCTCTCTCTATTCCTTTGATGGGTGATGGAGAAATCCATATGTGCAGATCCATACGGCAATGAACTTCCCAAGCCAAACACGAGAACAGCAGCTTCCAGGAGAGGGTGGCTTGCCAAGACAAACAAGTTCTGCCAACATTTTAACACCACAGAAGGTCAGTCAGGTTATAATTAAACCTAATTACCATTCTCAAGAATTGCAACATCTTTTCACTTGAAGTCACCTAATGCTCAGAAAAGGATGAATTTTTATCCTAGATTTTCCAAGAATCGCAGTAATGAGGCAATCTAATATTCCCTTTAAATCTGAATCATCACTTACCATCATAAAGAAACAAGGCATGTCATCATTAAAAGGAAGAGATTTGAGCACTTTATTTAGCCACTAATACTTCCTCTCTCCTGCTCTCCCCTACTCCTCTGCAGTAATTGTACGGGGTTTTTTTCTCTTCTGTTCAGTACCACTCTGGGGTTTTTCCATTATTTCACTTTTTTTTTCCTTCCTTTTCAGAGTTTTATAACCTTTCTGCTTCAGCTCCCTACTTTTAATCCTCTCTTTATTTTCAGATCTTCCTGTCTGCTCCCTGGGCAAGATGGGGATCTGACAGCAGTGACTTTTCTCTGCCAACTGCTGCCTTGGAAGAGAACTGTGCTGGGAACCACCTGAACTCATCTCACTGAGGAAAAGATGAGATAAAAATTGGAGAAGCAAAGACTTTTTTTCTCTCCCCCTTTCACACAGGCCAAGAGAAAGTGAGAGAGGGGAGAAAAAAATCAGGAGATATTTGGCTGCTTTTCCTCCATCAGGAGTGCAAACCTGGTCATGCTTGGCCTGGTCTTGATCAAATGAGCAAGGAGCTGAAAATCCTGGGCTGTCAAAGTCACCCAGCTCACAGGGGAGACCCTTCAGCTCCTCATGTACAGTTTGGGGCTGCAGTCTGAGCTGGCATCAGCTGCTGTGGCATGTGGCCATGTCATGTGCATGGTGAAAAAAGCCTCTCCCAGCTAGGATGGCCTTCCAATAAAATGATAATTTGATCTCTCTGGAGACCGGAAAGCATCATTTGTTTTCAGACTCAAATAACAAAACTGGAAAACTGGAGGAGCTGCTCAGCCTGTGGCACACTGTGCCAGCAGTGGGGACCGCAGCGGAGGGGGCACACGCTGGCAGCGCTGCCAAAGAGAGCCAGCGCCTCGATGCAGCCCTTGGAACCCGGCTCCAGGGCTGCAGGGCTGCTCTGAAAGCGCCAGCAAGAGCAGGATGCAGTGAGCAGCCCTGCCCTGCACACTGTGTGCCTTATTCCCTGCCGTCAATGCTCTCTTCATTAACTCCCCTCGACTGACAGCGTGAGGCACAGCTCTGTGGAAGTCACCTGGTGCCTCGTGCAGCTGTGCTCTCCTACTGCAAACAGGCCTTCAATTAATAAAAATGACAGCTTCAGTTATCACATGGTACATCGAGTTCCACCTGTCCCGCAGGAGATGCACATGCCATCAGGGAGCTCAGATGCCACCCCACTTACCAACACGTCGTGTAATAAAAAATAAAATAAAAGGCTTTTATTGTAGGCGGGGCAAAACACAAATCCACAGCACTCTTTTGTTTACATCCAATTATATTAATCTCTTGCATCTCTAAGATTTACTTATCCTCCCACAGGTTATTCATGTCTGTAGCCCTGCAAAAGCACACAGACTGAAATCCTTCACCCGCTGAATATGCTGGAGAGCTTGCAGCGGGTTTCCAGAACCTGGATTTTTGTTTCCCTTCCCCAGCTAGTATATTACTTCCCAGATTCATTTAAATCCAGTTATTTCTTCTGCAGTCTTAGTGGGTTGGAAAAAGGTCTGAGGTGTCAGAGGACTAAGCTGTTTTTCTATAACTTACAATGGTGCAAGATGGTCCTGGCACATTTGGGGCTACAATGGTGACTATGGCTGTGTTTGCTTTGCAGTTCAACATCTTATGACTACCCCTGTTAAGTCTACAAAATTCAAATTGTCTGTTGCTGAAATAATCCCTCACAACCTATTGCTGCACATACAGCCCATAGACTCTGTAGTACAAGACCAAATGACAGAGCTGGTTTTCTATTTCAAGGTAATTTAGTACAGGTTAAGTGAAACTCTAGAATCAAATTAATTCAAATATTAGTTCGGATATAATTTCATATTATCCCAAGTAACAAGGCAAAAATCCATACAGATAACAGTGGAATAACAAGCAAAACCCCACAGCTTGTTCCTTTACTTTCCAAACCTGAAATCCATTATCTGGAGATCCACCACTTACCAGAGCACACGTACCAGAGAACAGGCTGAGCAGATGGTTCAAAGCTAACTGTCAATCCATCTGCAGTTCAAAACAGCGGTGAACTACTCCAGCTGTTTTCCAGATCAAAAATATTATTGTCATTTTGCTATTGCTGCATGCTGAGGGTTATGTAACAAAAATGCACATGTCCCTCTGCCTGGAATGCAATTAATTTCCTCCCTTCCCACTGCGAGTGGTAAGTAACAATTCAGACAGTCTGGATGCTTCAGTTTTGAGCACGGGCAGGGATGCAACCCTGGAATTATTCCATCTGGGAACCCTCTATTTGTAACATGCCAGTCTTCTGGAGGTCTTACAGCCAGGGTGTATTTTGCAGTTTGGAAAAAAATAAACATTATCTTCCTGTTTATACACGGCCTCTTACTGTCTGTGGGGTACCCTGAGCGCTTCGCCGCAGTTCTTCAGTTTAACCACAGACTGCTTTATGCTGGAAGTTTAAGCCTTCTAATAAGTGTGCTAACTGGATGAAGTGATTGCTTCCAATCTGAAATCAGCCACTATACTTGCTGTACACTTTGGTATGCAAAAATCAGGCACTGTACACTTATTACCTTTAAAATAGTGGCAAAATCCCGCCTTAATCTACAAATATCCAACCATTCTACAGGTGGTTAAATTCAGACTCCATAATGCTTAACCACTCAATGGAATGTGCTTATATAAAGAGAACAACTGGAAGTCCTTTGCCTAGAACAGCACACTCAAGAAACAAAACTCATTTTCTCAATGCAATCTTTTTTGCATTGTGCCTTTCATCTCTGTAAGTGCAGCTAAGCACGTAATATTTATATGACAACCAGAAGATCTTCAGGACAGGAGCTGCCCTTCTATGAAATGTTTGCACCATATTTAACTTCTCTCCTTTGTTGCTGTAATAGAAATACAATGGGGTGACCAACTGTCCTCCAGGGTGTCAACTGAGATGAAACATTAACTTAGCACTTAACTGCAGCAATTTCCTTTAATGTGTTATTGCTTGGTACAGCTTGTTCTGGGTTACTGGTTTACAGCTTACTCCTGTAGGCAGCACCTGCAGTGGTTTCACTGTTCTTACCTGGTTAAATAGGCCAGGGCCCGCTCAGATCCCGATGGCTTTTTGGGCTCCACCTTTTTAATGGGGATTCCAGCTTCCCTCATCAGCTGTTTCTCCTTCTTCTTGCGCTCTTTTTTTAATTTTCTTTCCAGTTTTCTCTTTTCCTCCGGAGTAAGTTCTTCCTCTTCCTCTGCAATAAGCTCTTCCTCTTCTTTTGTAGCCTGAAATAATTAACATTTAAATTTTTATCTTTCTGTAGGAAAGTGAACAAAATATGCATAAATGTAATTAAAGGGCACAGGTAATATTTAAAACCAGAAGGTTTAGGTTTCATACTTTTACTGTTTACTGTACTTCCATCACCTCTCTGCTCTGCCCAATTCCCAGAACTGCAAATGCTGCACTCACAGAGATCTGTCAAACTGCCCTCTATAGATGATGATACTGCTCTGAGCACTACTGGAACCCAAGCACCTTCCAGCTATGTATTAAACATCATTTCTAACATTTCTTGTGCTGTTTATTCTCCCACACTCAGACCTGAGGAGGGTGTGTGAACAGCAGAGGCTGTTTCACAGAGGATGGAGGGTTTGGATATTTATTCAGCACACACACATTTCAGTGGGAGCAGTAGGGTTTCCTTAAGATCCTCGGTTTGTGTTTGTTGTGTAACCACACACTTCCCTGGACTGAGAAAACCTCTGTGTGCCATGCAGAGGCTTCATCTCGATTATGCCAAGGGCAAAGATGTGACAACTACCACCTTCATCCAAGACCTCTTGGAGATCCTTTAGCAATCTGGAGGAAACATATGTACAATCTTCAGTAAACACAGATACAGATAAATAATAAATACAGATAATAAATACAGATACATATCTCACAAAGGTTGACATTTCTTTAGGTTTGCAGACAGAACAGTTAATTATTCACATATAAAACCATATTACCATAAATATATGCATCAGTATATCCCAAATGAAAATAAATATTTCACGTACAGATGAAGAGCTTTAAATAGCTTATCTGACTATAAACACTGAGTTTATCCTGGAACATCCAGTGTGAGATTACATTGTGTAGAAGTAAAATGCTGTTCCATAGCAAGATGAGATTCAGGCATTCCTAGATGTGTGAGGGAGGTACTTGCCAGGTAAGGTCCTTTGCTAGAGCCCGGGACATCCATGGATGGGTGAGAAAAAAATACTCTTCCTCCTCTCTCTGCTCCTCCCTCACCTGTCCAAGAAACCTGTGACTGAAACCTGAATGCACAAGATCCACTGCTTTATGGCAAGACTGGTTAAAACCACTGTGCGAGTCCACAAGTTCTTAGTGTTACATTCATGTGTGTCAGCCGAGTGCTTTCACACTCAAATCCAGACACAGAGCTAAATAAGGTTATTCTTGCTGACATTCAGCCAAAGAATGTTAAACAAGGCGATACCTGAACACAGTCTTATTTGCCAAAGACACCTGCTGGGCTCTAAACATTTGTTCAGTGTCAATTCACCCATCATCTGAGCTTACTCTGACTCATCTTTTCAACTCGGTGTTTTCACAGACCGAAGAAAGGTTAAGAAAGCAGAAATCAGAACAAATGGAAGTAGGACACTAAGTGGAGTTGCTTTTTCTTGTTTAAAATACTTTTAAGCTACTTTTATGGAAAAGCCAGCATTCATTGTAAACACATGCAAAAAAAAAGCAACATATGTTGCATTTGTATGGAAGATATTCTATAGTTCATGCTGAGAACAAAATAATATTTAGGGTGAAGGTAGAATTGAATTGTTACACAGGAAACAACGTTTTCATTTGAAAAGCCACCCTGGTACTTACTAAAATAACAATCCAGCCACACAAAGCCCTGGAAAACACTGAGGGTGGTCATTTATAAAGTGTTTGCAAAAGATTACTACAGCAGCTGTCCAACAGACGACACACTACAGTTAATCTTCTTTTAAAAATAATGTAATGAATTTGTTTACTTTTCTGTGAGCCATGAAGCTTTCAAATAAAGTGACTGTGGCACATCATTAGAGCCAGTCTGATAAAGAGGACTCTGCTTCTTCATACTTACAGTAAATGCATATCTCGGTAACTCCCCTTCCCCCCACATTCCTCGCATTATCAAAAAGCTTTTTATCCTTCCCCCTGACCGCTCCATTAAAAACAAAACAAGTTGCTCCCTCCCTGTAGGTCCCAGCGTAAATACCGAGCCCTAACAACGTTTGTTTCCAGCATGGATGGGCCGTGGGCTGTCTGACACAAGAGTATTGTTCTCCTGCAGGGCTGTCCCGGCGGGAAGGAGTCGGGATTTACAGCTGGAGGTACCTTCTGCTGGTCCACAGCATCATCCAGGGAGCACTGGATACGTCAGCATCTGCCCTGGGCTCCCAGCACATGTACTGACAGAGCCCTTACAACAGCTCTGACAACTTCTCCAGTTCCAAATACACCTTTGTCCATCCATGCCAACTTGGTTAATTTAGTAGGACGGGCCACAGTCTGTCTGTCCTAGACTGGCTTTTAATTTGAAAACCTCAGTTTTTATGTGTTTCAGAAAATGACTACATTTGGTGGTATAGTCCTCACTGAAGCTGAGGGTGATTTTATCACAATTTATATTAAAAAAAACCCCTTCCCCCAAACCTGGGACTTGAAAGAAAACAAAACCACGCCTTCCACTGCAGTTTAAATCCTAGCTGTATTTATTATTTATTAATCTGTGGATGCACCTCTCCTTTCCTGAAATCAACAGCCTTAGTTTTTAATTTTGTTTTCCCCAAACCATTAGTGTGACTGTTCTTCTGGAAGATGTTTGTGACCCATTTGGATTAAGAGTTTTAGTGTTGTATCATTATTTAAACTAAAAAAATAACCAACCAACAGGACTTCATTGTTTTGAGGTCATAAATATTCCAGGTTGTCTCCTCCTATATTTATAAAGTGACATCACAATTTGTAGCACTACAATTTAGCCTTAACTACAACACTGTAAAGTCCCTATTTGAGCATGTGAGACACTTGTTTATTGACATGATAAATCTAAACCACATGCACACAGAAAAACACAACACTTGCTTGTTTGCAAAGCCTGCTGAGAGCTACCACACCACCTTGGGTTGTGGGCTCATTAGATCTCAATCTAAACAAGGTCAGGCCAGGTCAGCACACTTGAATGAATGACATTCAGAGGAGAGGCAGTGTTTCCTCGTGATTAAGGAGGTGGGAGTCTTCCACTTGGAAACTTTCCAGAAGGCCTGAAAAGGTGCTAAAAGGGATATTGCCGCTGGATGCCATTTTTTGAGCAAAAGCCAGACCCCCAAATCTTTCACACTTTCGCTCATAAAAGCCCATGTCAGCTTTGCACGAGCAGGGAGATGGGAGCTCGGGCACCCTGGAGCAAATTCCCAAAGTTTGTATCACACCATGTCCATCTGCAGGCAAAGTGCTGTGAGTGCCAATACAGTGCCTTTCACCACTGCCAGTCTCCAACTTTCTGAACTGCGTGTAAATATAGCAATATGCTCTAAATAGTGCAAGACATCTGACTCAAAATAGCTGGAGGCTTCAGCTGTGGCAGTTTTAGATACCAGTTAAAGTTTTCCATCATTCTTTGTCATCTGGAAATATTGCACAAATTTGAAACGTTTTACAACGTTTTCAGAAATGAGCTTACAATCATAAATGGGGAGCCAGCTCACACAGAAGGGAAGCTTTTAATACTATAAAGCAGCCCTGCTAAGCAATACAGAACAGAGAAAAATAACTACAACTGCAAGAGAAGCCAGCAAAAAGATGCAGAGGCTCTCTTGAAGGTATCTGACCCTTTTTTTTTGCTGCAACAAGAGTGGCAGAACCAAACAGGTGCAGTTTTTGAGGGTAGTTTTGGTATCTGCATAAAAGCTTGTGCTGCCAGGGGACTATGAACTGCAATAGCTGAGCGAGCAGCACCAAAATGGGAATAACAGCACTAATAACAGCACACTAATTGTCTTGGGCTTCCATAGAGCACAAAGTGCATTTTAAAATTTGTTCCCAGTCCTTGACAGCCTCACACTTAAGTAGAACTGAAGACATCTCCTAAAGACTTCTTTTCCTCCTCTTCACTGCTTCAAAATTCCACATTTGCATCCCTGGTTGTCCACTGCCAGCACAGAATAATGTTGACGGAGTCAGAAACTCTGAGGAATTGCCACAATGAACAGAATACTGATCTATTAAATTTTGCCTTTGGGATTCGTCTCTGTAGGTCTGAACTTCCTGCCTGCTCAGGGTTTTGGCTTTGCTGCCAAACCTATAGAAGGAACCACAGACCAAGCCACAACACCAAATTCACTATTTATTAGAACCAGTGAATCCAGCTCCTCCAAAACCAATAGACTTTTATCCTTTTCTCCCAGCACAGCACCACAAGTTTGTACAACAGCAAGGCAAGCAACAGCAGAAACTCAAAGGAATCAATAACAGTGACAAACATATAAAAGGAGCGTCAAATTTTTGAACTCCAGAGAGCTGAAAATGGAGGGGAAATGGATTATATGGCTTACTTCATAGCAGGAGCATTGTATTGCCTTGTTTGTTCATGAAGCTCATGTTATTTCATAACTTTTAACATGGAAAAATGTCAAAAGGGGCTTTGTTCACTGACCAAGAGCTACTGACACATCACGTAATGGCCTCTGCTCAGGAGTAGCCTTTTGCCCCCCAAATGCCCCGTGAACGATATCAGCATGCAAAACGTCCTGTTTCTGCCTCACACAATGCACATGAGCCCAGATAAATAACTGGCCATCTGCCAGCCTAAAAACAAAAAGCGGAATCTATAAACACAGTTCAAAACCCACAGAGAAGAAAGGCTGGCAGACCCTCAGACACAAGGTTCGTAAAAGAAAGATTGACAAATGATTTACTGTCCAAGGCTGGCCAAAGAGCTGTGCTACAACTACAGCTAGAGAATTTGCATAAAACAGTTCATGGCCATAATGAATTTAAATCATTATTTTCTGTCACTTAGCATCCTATGAAAAGAAGAAGTATGACCAGAGAGGGCATATGAAATTTCATTACCATGGAGAAAGCAAATTTTAAATGAAAAGCAACATGTAGAAGTACTCCTTAAATAATGTCTGTGGTGCTCACAGAAGAAGACCTTTCAGAAGTTAAATACTGCTCAAAGAAAAATATAAAATTTTTCATAAAAGCTAGGTGTTTTTAGAATTTCAACTCCTCACAAGAAAAACACTGGCAATAATTTGTATTAAGTTGATTTGGAAAGCTTTCTGTAGATTCAACCCAGGCAGAGAAGCCTCAAACAAGTTCTGCAGGAAACCAGATTTAAGTAAGAACAGCATTTTTATCTTTCTGCTCCAGGAAAGGATTCTTTCTGTGGTCATGTAAATGTTGTTGGTTTTTGTTTTTTGGGTTTTTTTTTTTTTAAAGCCTCCTTGTGTATACAGCTATTGTCTCTCAGGAACACAAGTGATCAGGTAGCACCCTAAATTTGCAGCTGTAATTTAGAATAGATGCACCTTGATGAGCTTGAAACCTGGTTTAATTTACAACTGTGTGATCTTCGCATGTCTCAGATTTACAGCTAATTGTGAAGGGCACATAAAGTGTTATCATTAGCAACTGCTGAATAAGAAGAAACTGAACAATTTACTGAATTACGTGAAAGCATTTACAGGCACACAGAATACACAACTTAAAGAACGCAGCTTGTTGAATTCCACTTTATAGACTGTTACTCCTATAAAGTACATACTCCTGTGCTGTGGCAGATTAAGTTCTAAGGCATAAATTAGGATCGTATTGTATTTCTCGTTTTTCTCCACCAGTATCACAGCCCTGAGTACAACAGAAATACTTGAGACACCACCACAACTGCGGGCTTGGGGAATGCAGTTCTGCTTCATTTGCAACTACAGTATGGCCAGGAATTTGCACATATTTGTTGAAGGATTTCGCTTACTCCCCTACTCTTAATTAATCCATGTTAACCAACCAGGAGAACATGGAATTAGAAAAAAAAAAAATAAAAGGAACCCCCTTGGAAATCGTTTGTATCCACATCCCTGTGGCTCACACACAGCCCTTTTAACCCCTCCCCAGAAACGCAGAGGAATTTTAATAGAAGGAGCACGAGGCTGTCGCAGCACTCGGCGCTTTCATTGCCACCAAAGCCACCCCCTTTAGTGGTGCTGACAATTTCTTCCGAGGCTTAAAAAGGCTTTGGGCTGCGAGAGGAGGCAGAAGCAGAGCAGAGGCTGTTTTGAAACCCTTGCTGGAGAATTAGAAAAAAAATAAATAAGCCAACCCCAAACCACGAGCTCGATCTCCTCCAATGAAAGAGGTACCACAGGGTGTAGGCAGGTTGCCAGGCGAGCTCGGCAGCGTGACCGCACTGCATTGAGTTTCTTTAATGAAAGCCAGGAAAGAACACATTACACAGTGTTTCTTCTGAGAGCCAGCGAGCCTCCAGTGATTGAAATCAATAAAAACAGTCGGCAAGGGGCCCAGTGGGGGAAGAGAGAAATCTCCACTACAGCATTCAGTTTGCTTTCCACTTTCTCCCTCCCTCTCTAAAGTTAAAACTCCGAAGATCACCATGACAAGCTACTTCGCTTCCAGCGCTGGGAAGATGCTGGTGGGGATTTAAAGGAAGCGAGCGCTTTCCTTCGCCTCCCTGCCTTTGCTCTCCCCCCAGCGCGAAGGAAATGAAAGGCTTGTTTGGAATTTGAATCCTGCCTGGAAAAACTTCATTGGACAAGTGCATCGTTCTGCATTTCAGGAAAGGGATGGATTTTTCGGTCAGAGAATGCTAAAAGGTGAGAGGGGGAAGAAAAGCAGGAATCTGATCCAGCCGGAGCCCACGAACAGGGTAGGATGTCCAAGCCGGCGGAGGGGACCTCTGGAGCTGCGGCAAGGACTGCGAGCAAGTGCCTGAGATCATCCGCGTCCTAAGGCACCTGGAACGCTGGGAACACGTGACGGACACGCCGGCCCAGGTAAGCAGAACCTGCTTTTGACAACCCTGTGTCCCACGTCCGAAAGCCGAGAGACCCTTCTGCTGCAGCCTGCCCAGTCTGCCCCACGTCCGCCCTCGTTAACCTCGGGCGACTTAACGCTAAGCTTGTCCCGTCTGAGAACCGTGTCAGGCCACTAATCCTCACTGAACTATAAACCGTGCACAAAAGCCCTTTGTTTACCCGTTTTGTGTTGAATTTGCGAGCTGACAAGGTAGGACAGGGCCATTGCACAAGTCCAGCCCCCCCCCAGGAGCTCCCGCTCCACGCGGGCCCGCTCGGAGCAAGGGAACGCGGCTGACACCGCACGCTGGAGCTGCCTGTGATCTGAGAGAGCGCCAGTAATGGATTTCTAATATGGTCCATATTTATCTATTTTATTTATGTATTTTAATCACCATAGCAGCCACATACAGAACATACTTGCTCCGAGTTCCATGTGCTGCTGTGCACCACTACTCACATGCACGGGGGCTAGGCTGATTGTTGTGTCAAAAAGAACTTTGCAATTAGTTGTTAACACAGCCGAGGGGGGTTTCTGGCACATTGCGTACGAATGTCCGACACAGGTTTATGCAGCACGTGTGTATCTGCCGCTACCCTCATGCAAACAGGCTTTATCCCCAACAAACACGGGGAAGGCACAGATAACAGCTGTAGATCACGACCTTGTTCTCAAGTTTTTGGCCAACTTCAGATGATTTATGTAGACCTCAGTGAGACATGGAGAGTGAAATCAAAGCCTGCCTTCTGCAAGGCAAGCAAAAATGATGATAGCTACATCTCTTCTCCAGCAGAGGCAGGAATTCACTGGGACAGATAATAAATAGGTGCCTGTGGAGCAAGAGCAACAATGCTTGTCCCCCTCATGCTGGTCATCATCAGATGTTGACAGCAACACACATGCTCACTGCTGGAGAGAGCTGGGGAGGGATTGGATGCCTCCACTTCCACTTAAATGTTTCGGCACCTCTGTATCCCCAGCCTGTAGGGTGCAAAGTCTGGTTGGCTCTGACCATAGAGAGGAGAAACTTCCCAGCATCTCCTCCAGCTCAGTACCAGCAGACAGAATGCATGAATTTAGTGCAGCAAGTGCAGAGTGCATCTGCAGGTGCAGTGGTGCTCTTTCCTTGGAAAACATACCCTTTTAAAGGGTCATTTTGTTATGTTCACATCACACAGAAATGGATGACTCACCCACTCAAAGAATGATTCTGAGAACACCCCGATGACCAAAAGTAAAAGGCGTAAGTTGAAGCATGAACTATTCTAATAAAGCTATGAAAACAGCTGAGGCAGTACTTAAATAGTAAGAAGTTTCTAGACTAATTTATTAATCCAGTTTTGAACTTTTCACACAAAGCAATTGCAAAATTATAGCAGAAGGTGTAATTAAAGAGCAATAATGTGCAACAAAAAAAGCAAAGTTATGATTCATAATAGAATAGGACTCTATATGAAGTTCTGGGCATACCCACAGACCCACAATTCATTTTGCAGAATCAGTTCTCTGTTTTGCCTCCCCTGCACAGATCCTTTGTAGAAATGACAGCACCTTCATAGCTCAGGAATCACAGCAATCATTCCCACACCAATCAACAAGTCTGCTTTGCACTGCTCTTGGAGCTAAATCTATCCTTATGCAGAGGAACTCATTAAAGTCTTTATTTAACATTTCAGACAAGGAAAGCTTAGGTGGGACTTACACAACACATATCACTTGTACTGACATTCTCAAGCTCAAGTGATATTCCTCCCCATTACTCCCTCAGCAAAAATATAAATATTATGTCTAAAGTGTGGGATATTTTTGTTCATAGTGATGCATTTTTCAGAAGGCAAGTGGCATGAGTGTCCACTCCTAATGGAATATTTCTTTTCAAACACACAACGTAAGAAACAAATGCATTTTCTCAATCAGAAGTTGTGATCAAATACAGATATTCTTGCAGTCACACCAGGGTTTTTCAGTCATGTCAATGTTATTAAAGCAGATTCTGTGCACAGTGACTTATCCTTCAGACTCTCCCTTTAGAGTATGGAGATCTGGAAGAATCCTATGTTGCTTTGCTGAGTTGGGTCCAACAAAAAAGAACTATTGGGAACCAATTTCTCATGTTTCTACCAGTCTCGGAGGTCCCATATCATCAGGAGTACTTTGTCCTCAACAATGAAACACACCATCATCATAATCAAGAGTTCCTAATAGTTCATGCCAGTTGTCCTTACAGCAATGCTTGCTGGCAAAAGAGCTACTTGAGAACAGTCCCTGAGGTTTTGAAGCAGTCAGCAAAGTAGATGAAATTATTTTAAAGGTGGAAGGACAAACATTTTATTTTAATCTCCCCCATTTAAGTCTTTATGAAGAAAAAGATCTGGGATTATACAAAAAAAGTTGAATGGCCATCCAAAAAATGCTGAAATTCAACAGTAAAGGTGCCAACACCAGGGTCTGCTGAACACCTGGACAGCCTGTGTTAGGTGAAATGATATTCATGCCTGCACTGGTGGAAAAAGAGTGTTGCCATCCCTTTCAAATGAACATGATCTTCTTGAATACGGTAAAGCTTCAAGGTGTCTCCTTTCCTATTTATACCAGTGGTTCATGTTCACAGTGCTGGATTCACTCAGCTGAGTATATTTAGTTTGCTCAGTCTCAAACTGACAGCTTCTCTGTAATGTACCCATTCTGACTTAAAAATGGAACATAATTAACATACAGCTGGAGAAGGTACATTTTTGCCATTTATGGGAAAGACTAGTGAAGCTGAAGACTAAATATTACGTAGAAAATAAATGGTTATTGATCCCTAGGAAAGGTGGCTTTCCTTACAATTCAAACGGGAATCCTTATATCTGACTTAGGAAAGACATTTTTGTTAGAAACAACAAGGTCATCAAAGCCCAGAAAAAACTTCGTACCTCCTTACCAACGAGCTGTCACTGTCTCCAGCTGCAGAGTTAACAGGATGTACAGCTACAGGGACTGAATGTCCTGGGATATATACACTGTACTCTGAAACACTACGTATTTTCCCAGACCTCAACAAAACTTTTATTCATTAATTCCTTATTACATAAAACCAGCACCATTTGCAGTCAGCTATACTAAGATCTTCTTCAAAACCTAGCCAAATATTCCAGAATGTGTTTCACCCATACCTACATTTCTGCACCCTCAGCTGCACAAGCACACGTAGGCAGGAACACGCAACTTTCGATTTGTGATGAACGAGGCCCAAGAGAAGACACTCAAAAAAACGGAGTGGGCAGGATTCGTTTCTTTAGCAGAATGTGATCATTTCATGATTCAGTCACCCTAAAATAGACACCCACAGCAGCACTTGGAACACGAGCAGCCTCTCAGCTGTCCTGCACCTTCATCCCGAGCATAAGGGTATCAACAACCTCAGCTCATGTCTTGCCCCTTGGTTTGCTTTACCATGGGATAAACGGTTTGGGAGTCAGAGAACTGCACCCCCAGTTTGGTTGTGAAAAGAGAGACATCTTAACACAAAATAAGGAAGAAATGTGATGGGCATTACTGATTTTTGCATTTGACTTCCTGCTTAGTGATAACCAGAGATGGATGATTGAGACTGTGACAAGTAATTTCTGTGAAATGATTCTTCTAAATATATGTCATTTCCACTAACAGACCTTTAAACACCTGTATACAGAATTTGATAACATTTAAAGAAACAAGTACTACAAAGCTGTACTATAAAACTCAGGCACAGTTCAGTTGCCACTGAACATCCTGTTTTAAGAAGTTCTTTCTCAAGAAGAATGGCAAAGAAGGAATGTTTTTAAGAGCTGGCATGAATTACACAATCTAACTTTCCTCCACGTCTGCCTGCTGCTCTTCAAATCCCCATGAGCAAGTGCAAGTGGTACTTAACACGACTGGTAGGGAGAAAGAATTTGAATTTGTTTGTGAGTTTGAAATGGTCTCCTGAAAGTCCCTTACGAAAATTCCATCCATAATTTCAGCATTTTGAAGGTCTCTGAAAATAAAGGGCAATTCATTCCAAAATCCTATTTATTCAGCAATGCTCTACATGTTCTTGTGAGCTCTCTGGTAACTATACATCTATGAGACCAACTTTTAAGCTCTCCAAATTTATCACACAGCTGAAAATACTGAAATGACATCTGGTTTTTACAGCATCAGGTGTGCCTTCATTATGCGTTTGTGAGGCAGAGCAGAAAATTGAAAAACTATTATGATTTAAGAAGCTAAATTAAAACCTGTTGACTGTTTAGTAAAAATGCTCCATAAAACCTGTTTGTATTCCAACTGACCACACTGAAAGGTATCACTGTAAAAGCAGCACAAAACAAGGTGTTGGTGCTGTTTGTTATTTTGGAACTAAGGCATCTAGCAAGTTATCCTAGAACAAAATTTTATTAATCTTAATTTCAATAATAAGTACCTTAAGCACATTTATAAAACAAATACTAGAATTTACATGGACTGAGCCAAGCTTTTCCTGCTGAAGTTACGTGTTACATCTTTGATAAACCAGGTATAAAGACAACAGGAAACAGCAGTTGCCCACATAATTTTCAAGTTTAGTACAAAATGGAGAGGGTAACTACAGATGGAATAATAAGTGAAATACAAGAAAGCCTGAACCCACCCACTAACGGGGGGATTAAGTTTATCACATACCTGTTCTGTTGTTGTGCAATTTTGCAGGGATCAAAAGATAAGTTTTAAGATAGGAACAAGGAACTTCTTCATGGCACCCAGGGCAGCACAGGACTGGAGATGGTCATTAGAAAATGCAGATGGTCAAAGGTAAATGTTTGAGTTGTTTAGTGAACCAAGAGTCAACATTTCCATGGTGCACAGGGATAATGGCTACAGTGGGATTCGACTGCACAGCTTTGAAAGTCAAGTAGTTTATGCCTGGCAGAAAAAAAGGAGAACAAAGGAAGAGAGAGATTAACAGCAAAAGGAAGGTCCATCTCAAGGGAAATCCTGATCTTCAAAACAAATTTTAAAAAAAATTAACTAGCCTGGAAAAAAGCCAGGATGTCAGAATT
Source organism: Lycocorax pyrrhopterus obiensis (assembly GCA_014706295.1). NCBI lineage: Eukaryota > Metazoa > Chordata > Aves > Passeriformes > Paradisaeidae > Lycocorax > Lycocorax pyrrhopterus. The sequence continues at coordinate 3,845,549 of JACSVZ010000012.1, forward strand.
CTTTGTTGAATGGCAACAGAAAAGCTTCGTATTTCTTTTTGTAAATGCAAACAGCAAAATATACTTTGAAACAGAAAAATTAAACTCCAATCAAAATGAAAATACGGATTATACCTTAATGAGAGACATTCTATTATTATGAATGTGAAATGAGCAAGCAGGTATGATACTGTTCTGTTGAACATTAAATTAAAAGGCACTGTGTTTCCTAAAACAGGTTAAGGAAAATTGCAATCTCCAAGAAAAAAAAAAAATCAAGTTTGACAAAGAAATTTCCTCATCTTTTTTTTTAAACTTTCTTTAAAAATTGATACTTTCCCTTGGAATACAGGGAGTTAAAATTGTACTGGAAGGTCATAAGGTAGAGAATGGAGATACGATCTCCTGCCAGGGATGCAGGAAGCATGGTTACTGAATTGTGAAGTCAGGGAGAACAGGGAACACTGGGAAAGTTAGGGGAGCCAGGAAAATCAGAACCTGTTTTTCTATCAAGATAGCAAAGACAAAACATTGTACTTCCTGCATAGACTCTTCCAGATTCACTGAGTGAACTCATCAGTTATTTAAGGCTTTCCTAAAATCTGTTGTTGACCCTTAAAAACTTTTGACTCCAAAAATTCCAACGCAGTTTTGAAGCACTGACTTATCTCCCACTGTACATGACCAACCAGGCATCCAGGAACAGTAAGAGGTGAAATTCATGGCAGATTCCAACTCCCAAGTTACAGAAAGTTGTCACAGCCACATTTATATAATTTAAATACCTGATGACTTAAATCTGCTGTACCTTATGAACAATAGGAATAGAAAAATCTGAAATAAATACATGAAATGCATGAAACAGGAGCATGAAACAGGGCCAGCAGCAAGGCCAGGAGAAATTAAGGTTGTGCAGAATGGTGACAGACCCAGGCCCCACAGCTTCCACACAATGTAAAGCTGAGCTTAGCCACCACAGGAATTCTGCAGGAGACAAACAGTGAGCAAAGCTCCAAGGAGTAGGTAACAAAGTTTGTGTAACATTTTTCAACTCCCAGCTTGTAGTTATTTTAGGGCATCTGATAGTTTAGAAAGGTACCATACCATGGTTTAACTACTGTAATTAACATAACTAACAATTCCGGTCTATGCTTTCTAATGTTTAGGTGCACGACTCAATTCTAGTTGCAGTCAGGGCTTCTAAACTTCAAGTGTTTTTAAGCATCAGCAGAACATTCTATTACTGCATTGCTGGGCTAGGTTTAGCCAAGGGTGAGATGTTGTGGTGAGGAATATCTAATGACTAATCTGAGATGCAATTTCATAATTACTTCAAGGATTTCTGCTGCTCTGAAGAAGGCACTGGGAATTATTCTAACAAGCAGCCCAAAGAAGAGCAGTGATATATACTGAGAATTCAAACAGCACACAAAATGGAGAGAAATGCATAAACTCTGCATACAGGAGGCCCCCACTGGCAAAATATATAGAATGTTCTTAAGTTGACAGTTTTATAACTCTAAATGGTTTCGCAAATGAAATCCAAACAAAAGAGCAGAGATGTACTCTAAATCACTCAGCAATTGCTGCTTAGAAAAACCAGCAACCACTGACTCCTGCAAACAAAAACAGTTGCCTTAGGAAAGCTTAATGAATGGAGAAGATGTCAGAGTTTTTGTTGTTCTTCCTTCAGCTTTATTTTTCTGTATTCCTGAGTCTATACACATAATGATTCAGTTCACCCTGACAAATACTGTATAACCGACTATCAATCACATCAACTTTTTATATGTTGAGAGCAGTCAGATACCAAGTGATAAAGCGAGTTCAGGCAGAGGGCATATGTTAAGCAGCTGTGAGTCCTTTACTCTGTCTGTAACCTAAAAGCTTAATGTCATTACACAGAGCTCTGATTTCTTCCTTGCCTGCCTTACACTAGAACACCCATATTATATGGAATAGAGATTATTAACTTAATGGAAGAAATACAGCCACGTAGTGACTGCAGCAGAACAAACAGTATGCTTATAAATTAGATGTAGCATACTCTGCTTGCAGTGAAAGATTACACAACCAAATACCTCTGTTTAGGCTCCAAAGAAAGCTTTAAACTTATGAATAAAAATCTCAAGTAATAGTTTTAGCAACAATTTAAACCTGGGTAAGTCAGTACTGCTGCCAGAAGACACACTCTCCATTTTCTCCCACCTCTTCCTTGGCACAAGGGTTTGCACAGTTTCGTAAACCCACTCTGTCCCTTCACAAAGGTTACTTTAATACCAAATCAGTTTGTTAATTTGATTCACTGTGAACATTTCTGCCAGCAAAAAGAGGAGGTGATAGAAAGGTGCAAGCAAGCGGATGTGCAGCTTGTGGGATCCCATTTTTTGCACCCTCTGCCTGAAGACACCATTGCTTAAGAAAACGTAAGTGTAAAATACGTAATGGTGCTATGTGTAGCCTACCTTTTACATACAGGGGTGATGAACTGCAGCTTGTCAACTCTCAAATTACCACAGATCATTTGGTATTTGTTGCTCTTTAGTAGCATCGTGCATTGCTGTTTTGGGCTTTCATTTATTTCCCTCTAATTTCAAAATGACGGTAAAGGTCTAGCAAAGGCAAGAAGCATAATTTTTGCTTCCAAGGGCCTGAACTCAGGTGTTTCGTATTATTAAAAAAAGCATAATTTTGATTTCTTGCAGACACAAGCAAGTAAATTTTAAAAATGGCAACAGACAACCAGTATAGCAATTAATAAATGTTTTACAGTGTACAGGACTCACATTTCCACGATGCTGAGAGCATTTGTATAAAAGGGAAGTTCCCCCTTTGTTCTTCATCCTCTCAAATGAGCTGCTGGTTCAATTAGTTTGGCTGATGTTCTCTGGCTGCTGGAGACTCCCTGAACTGCAGTGTTTCACTGTCCAGCACAGACACTGATTTCCTGCCCATCAGAAACTCTGAGGCACAGCCAGGGAACAAACAAGCAGCTTCCACTGGAGCTGTCAAGGTTTTGTGGCCATTTCAAGGTGTAACTCCAGTGAGAAGATGCTGGTCTGCTTCCTGCAGTGTCGAATGAGCAAGAAGATCCCCTTCACTCACTACCTACCCATCAGTGCTCAGTAAACACATCAGAAACAGGTCTTCTGTGGCAAAAATTCATGGGTTTGTTGCTCATTCTGGAGTGGGTAATGGTAGCAGTCAATTATTGAACTGCTCCAGCCATTTAACAGATGATGACTGAGTTCAAAATGAAATTTCACTTGTATCATTGAACTAATTAAACAAACAAATGCTGCTGTCTAATAATAACTCATACCCATAACTTCATTAAGATACCTAATGTAATAAAGACCATAGGTTATCTTCACATACTGTACAAATACAAATATATTGCAAGATGTGGTCAAGGCAGTTAAAGAACAGCACACGTTGCCAACCTCTGTCCTTCCCTTTGCGTTTCCTTTTGGACTTGCATCACATCTGAAGACACCACTCAGTTCAGCAATGACTCAAAGCAAATTCCCTGTCAGGAATTAAGCTGTAGCAACCTTTAAAAAAGGTTCACAGTTCTGTAAACAGAACATCCAATAATCACCCAAGTCTGTAAGCTCACAGCGGGCACACACTGACAGGAGACACTACCAGCAGAACAGAGCAGAGCAACTGTAAGAATCAACTGACAGTTTGAAATCTTACTGCCAAAACATGGAATAATGTCCTTGACATGCCTATGTGTCTCTGAGTCCACTCCTGTTATTGGCTAATTAGTAGAAAATCTTACACTAACAGTGTGAAAAACGAGTTCACAGTTTCTACTTCCAGAACAGGAAGAGGAATGGTATCCAATACCAATGATTCAAACACTGCCAGGATCTTGAAGCACAGCCATTGAGTTAGAAGTTAATCAGACATCTAAATTGAGAATTTCCACCTGGGAAGTGTGTTTATTTAGCGTCAGGACAGACTGTTCTGCTTTCTGAACCCACACACAGAGAAACATGTTTATCTCAGATTCAAACTAATGTTGAACTATCAAGTTATACTTTTGCCAGATATATATATAGCTAATATAGAAGTACTTCAGCCAATCAGTGTGTCTACAGAAGAAGTAAGGACTTAAATTTGACACACTGATGTAACTTTCTCATAAGGGTGAAAAAAAAAAGACTGTGTGAGCTTCCACAGTTTAGCTGTTTTATGAAGAACTAAAAAAATAAAAATTAAACATTTGTCTGACTTATTTTCATTGAAAGGGTCTTTTATTTTGATCACAGTACTTAAGAGTCATCGGTGCAGAAGTAATGACACAGAGAAGTGTTCAGGTACAAAATGTCTAATTCTTCAAACATTTTGTTAATTTGTTTTCTAAACCTAAAGCAATATTTGATCAGTTGAACAAATACTTGAAATGCATTTGGCTAGTTATCTATTTAGAAAGGGAACAAATTTAGTTAAAAGTATTTCTTTTACCCTTTGGTCACCACAGAACAGAAGTTAGATCGAGCTCAGAGGATTTTAGGATTTTTTTTTTTTTACACCTGGTCTCAGATTAGAGCCCTCTTAAGAGGTTGTTGCTGTCAGGACACCAGTGATAATGGGAAATGTTTTAGGAATAGGAGTGCTTTAACAGGAGAAGGCATACATGCTGTAAGAAGTGATAATGCAAAACACTCTTCATTTACCACTGAAACAAGCAGAGCTGGTTTAGGATGTCTACGTCACTGGACCATTTAGGTAAAAGGAACAGACTTTTGACAGTAGGAGCACTCATATTAAATCCATGCAAAATTTCTGACTTAACCACAAAAGACAAAGTCTGAAGAATTGAAAAGTGTAGTCATATCAAGGTTTGTTTTCAGTTTAAAACTGGCACATGATCAAAAGACTTGAGACACAGTTGTTGCTTGCAAATGGATAATTAGCCTGAAACACCTCCTAAGCTGATCAGCCAATAAATTTACTAGAAATAAAAGCAGAAAAATATCTAATACAGCTCCTCTTACAAGCAACTGTCAAGGGTATTTTAGGCATTTTTATCTATTCAAAGAGTACATCTACTGGCAAACTGCCTGTATATCTTTCCTTTTTAAATAAAAAACTACTTTAAATCCACATTGGGAGGTGTCAGAAACATAACCCATATAAAAGAGCACACAGACCTCTAAAGGCTTCTGAAATCCTTCACCCCTAGTAAAAGCCTTGTGTCTTCCATTCCTTTCCTTTTACCTTCTTAGATTAAGGTTTGTATTTGGATTTCAGTTCAAATTAGGCTTAATGTTCCTGGTACTGTCACCATTTCAAACATTTATAATTTTCCTCATTCTGTCCAAAATCTTTTAAATCATCTGTCTTCCTTGCAGAGTTACATGGTTGCAGTAGGACACCAACTGCAGGTTCTCTGAAATACTTCTGAAGTTGCACTGAGGGAGATGCCATTCGTGAATTCTGCTGGAGCATATGTTCAGTATATAAAGTTATTTAAGCGCTGTACAATAAATAACACAGCAACATAAGCTTTCAACACATTTGGAAGTAAAGTCATAAAAACAGTCTTGTTTTGGCCAAAGTGCAAAAATTTATTCGCAACAAATGTTGCAAATAGGAAGCCACAAAATCCACTACAAAGACAGACAATCCCGTAGCATTTTTGTGGCTCTTCCTCCAGAGTGATAATCGGAATTTTAAAAACTAGGCCATTTAATACCTGACCTGCTGGGTCATCAGGGGTTTTTTGTATCTGTGTCCCCGTGGCTGTAGATGACAGGAGGAGTAAGCCACAGCAGCACTTCTGGGCCTTCATTAACACAGAATCCAGGGCACAAAGGGCTCCACAGCAGGCGGAGAGGAAAATGGATTTATGGTATCGGTACAGGCAATACATTTTAAAGAGCTGTAGTGACTCCACAGTAATTAAGAACTTCTTGGGATAATCGTTCACAGAGTATCTGGCTTGTGGTGACTCCCAGGCAGGGATCTTGCAGAAATGAGTAATTAGAACCTATTACAATAAGATTAAGATGTCTTTGCCTGAACAAGCATCGGGTATAGCATCATCCTTCAGGAAGATTGATGGGTGAAGGTGTTAGCTGCACTCCCGTCGGTTCTTCTGGAAGCTCTTAGGTGGAGACACCTTTGACAAAGGTGCAAAATTCATTCAGTGCTCATGGGGACACTCTGGGCTCCACACACGTGTGTCCACTTGGCTCTGCAGGTGGTTGGTTATTTCAGGAGCACGCTGGGCAGTGCGGGTACCACCTTGGGTGGGAAGATCTCCAGGGTTAGTGACAGGAACACTGCTCCTGGCACGTGATGGAGCACTGGCCTTGTCCGTGTCTGTTACTACGAGCAGTACTGGTCACTTTTGGAGCACTGGGTGTCACCAGCTGCCTGGTTTGATGCCAGAATTTTGTATGATGCCTGAATCATTAGAGGAGCTTCTGGTATAAGATGCCAGCTGGATCACTGGCTTAGGCTTTCCATTTTGGTTTACTGAAGAAAGCAATCTTCAGTCACATTCCCTTCTCCCCAGTGTTTGAGTGAAGTGAATTGAGGAGGGGGAAGGACTAAAAATACATGGAAAACTTGTAATGATAAGTCAGTTTTGAATGCTCATAGAGCTCACATGGCTGACATGAAATCCCTCACAGTTGTGAGTAATTAAAAACTGTAACTCAACAGATAAAAAAGTGTTTGTAGGCAAAACCACAACTGGATCCTCCCTTGCAGCAAAACTGTCTAGTAAGGTCTGGACTTCTATATTTGCTCATATTATATCTGAAGGCATCTCGGTTCAAATGGTTTCCTGATCAAAGATAACATATGGCACCAGAAAGAAACGAGTCTCTCCAGAGCTGCAGACTCACTGCACCTTCAGCACTGAATCACAACAGAACCTTTAAACTGGAATGTTACTGAAATGCCAAGTCTAATGCAGATACCAACACTAAACTTACTGTGCTGTGCCCAAAAACCGCAAGAAATCAAACAAAAGAATTCATAAGCTCTACAAAGAGGATCTGTGAAGGGCCTGGGACCAGTTACGGTTCCAGTCTGCAAGTTCAGAAAAGAAAAGGAAACATTAGCATTTTTCTACTTTAAGAAACAAGGGGGAAACAAAAATCTTTGAATACAACTCTCTTTCTCAGCATCAGAGTCATTATACCAAGTCATCACAAACCTGTATATTTCTGGTTACTCAAACACTTGTGGGCTAATATAGGGGAAAAAAATCACTAAAGAAGTCAGAGTTCATCCATACTGTTCTTACAATGTGGATGACACAATGTAATAATTTGAATTTTTAAATTTAGAATGCTATCTCTCATATAGTTTGTTCCTTCTGCCCTGATTTACAGTATAAAACCCCCAAATTATAAAAATACATTTCTATTTTAGGCTTTTTGGGTTTGCTTTATTTTTTATTACTTTATCAGGCCTGAAAACCTACGAATGCCTTTCTCTGACTTAAAGAAGAAAATACTCTCTTATGTACACATGCAAAAAGAACATTTAGTATTCAACCCTTTTGGCTGCCAAATCAAATGCCCCCAATGGAACACAAAGAGGAATCAACATCAGACATACATTTCAAACACATTACACAAGTGATTAAAGAAAAAAGGGAAGAAATCTAAAATAAACCTACTTGCATAGCAGCCTGTGCACAACCCCTTGAGACTTTAGAGTGGGATAAATAAGTTTCAGACGGTGCCGCTAATGTGACGTTTTAATGGTGTGAGAACGATAAACAAAACTTCTTAGAGATAGATAGTAAATGATGAAAGACTGTGATACAATTTAAAGGCCCAGATAAACAAATATGCATTGATCTTCTTCTGCCAAGAGTGGACATCACACCAAACCTGGTGACGGATGCAAGAGAGTCGAGAATGTTGTCACTTTTTCTGGACAACGAAGCAAAACCACAGAAACCAGCAGGAGAAGCAGCCAAGTTTAGCCACCACATTTGGCTACATATATTTATATCCTATAAATACACGGGCAGCATCTAAACAAGGATACAACTGTGATTCCCTTTGTAAGAAAATGATTCGTTGTACTACACTAATAACACACTCTGAAGTAGCGAGGAATCAGAATCGATTTTCATGAAACAATACCAGAATGTGATTCCACACTTCAGTAATAGTATTTTCTGCTGTAAATGTGCAGCAAAGATGTGTGCAGACAAGGGATGGTAAATACAGATCCAGGGAATTATGCAGCATCTGGTCCAACCCAGTTACCAGCAAGGGCAGGGGAGGAGGACACAGGAGGGCACGTTCTGAGCTACGATGGCTTATGCTGATAAGGGAACTGGCTGGAACTACTCTTGTATGAGCTCATTTCATACTGTGAGCATGATGCTATCACAGAAGTGCTCAAAATGAAAGCCAACACAGAGATTCCCGTTACTTCGCCTGACTCAGAAAAAAAAAAAAAATCATTTACACTGAAAGCTTTGTCTTCATTCTTATCATGAAGTGTGAGTTACACAATATGCCATCACAGGAATTGCACATCCCAAGAAAAAACTCTTGATTTCATTTAATTTAAAATGAGACAGAACTGGGTCGATTTGATATACCACCATGACTGCTTTGTTTGTCAACAAAGACCATGTACTATTGCCCATAACTCAGTTTTAGGAGTATATTATCTAGCAGTTTTATAATCAAGATTGTTTTTACTACTGGAAATTATGTAAGCTTGGACAAGGATAACATTCAACATTATCAAATGGGAGGCACCAGAGTTATGATTTCTAGGCACAAGTCGTAATTGGATTGGAAGGCAAAGTTCAAGAAAACAGTAATACTCTTGTGTATTAACAGAAGGCCTGTTCTGCTCTGTAGTGCACTACCCAAGGCCATTTCCTTCCTTAATATTGAAATTCTAATCAGCCTTCATTTCATCTGCAGAAATTTATGACCTAGTCTAAGTTCTGTGTATAGATTTAGAAACAAACAGACCTGGAATATGAGACCCAGCATGTTATAAATTCTCAATTCAACTATAAAAATCTGTACGTGCACAGGGGGAGAATGTTTAAAACACACTGAGTTCCACACAGGGAATTATTGCTATGAACCCTGCAAAAGTCTCTAAATACAGATGTATTAATTCCAGATTTGATATTAAGAGCCTAGATATCAAACCCTGAGGAAACTGGACCCACTGTAGAAGAATTGAAAATGGAGAACTATAACCACAAGAAGAAATTCTTTACAAATTTGCCTTCAGCAGTGCTTTCCAAACTGTGGGGCACTCGCTGCAAGCAATGTGCCTCTTTATTCTAAGTGGCTTGTAAGAGCTGCCAGAAAACCTGAGCATGTTCTCCTAAGCACTGCTGCTGTTTAAGTCAATGCCTTTGGCAGGATCTGGGTTTGAGGACTTCCAGAATACTGGAAAGTAAGCTGCTGCTTCTAAACAGAGAAAACAGTTAGCTCACTCAAACCCTTAGCTGTTGGGGTTTTTTTTTTGCTCCCAAGGAGACACCTCTGACTTGAGTATCATATCTCAAAATTAAGCCAACAGCAAAGAAAAGGAAAAGGTAGTCTGGGAAACAGAACAAAAGAATGTTTACTCTGCAAGGTAAATCAGGGAAATGGCTAGAAGGGCAGAATTACAAATCTAAATGCTTGAGTCTCCAAACAAAACATTAAAGCATCAAGCTCACTCTTCAAAGAGCAGTAACAAACCCCAAAGATCACAAGTGTGAGGGTACGCGTCATCTTCATGCCTCGACACAGCTCGAGAGTGGGTATTTATGTCAAAACAAACGGGTGGGCACACTGAGAACTGTGATGTGGCAGATCAACCACACCACTTCCCCCTTGTTGCAAAATCCCATTCTTCTTTTCTGTCTCAACAACACGTTCAACCCACCTGCAGCTTCTCTCTGCTCCAGCTCTGCAGCACTCACCATCCTCTCCTCGAACTCCCTTCCGCAATCCTCACCTCTGGTAGTGCCAGTTCCTGATGACACACTCGAAATTCTGTGTCCCAGCAGCAGGTTAGCTGAGAGATAACCCCGTGCCATCAGGCAGTACCAGCACAGGAGGCACTGCAGGCATCCCACTGTCTGGAGTGGTCACGTTCATGCAGCCGCTTGGCAAGACAGTGCCCACGTTCAACTCGCCCAGTGAGCCAGGGGCCAAACACATCCCGTCGTGGGAGCTGCCTGGCCACACACGGTGCCGTCGAGCTGTCAGCAGGTACAGAAAGTGCTCTTCAGCCATCAGCTCTGCAGCTCTGACAGAGACACGTGTGAAACGCCAGCTGTGTGCGTGTGTCAATGTAAATAAAGTCAGGTCAGCCTACAAGGCTGGGACATGGCACAAAGTCTAGTATGGGATGGGTTAAATCTTAGGGTGCATAAATAATTTTCAGTGACCACGTCAAAAAAAGAACGGATGGTGAAGTGCAAGAAACTGCTCCAGCTGGTCATGGAAGCACTGCTGAGGAATTCAGCCAAGTCCCCGGGCCATAGCACTGCCTCCAGACACCAACACCAGCTTTTAAATCCAGAAAAGCTCCGCTGCCTTACACTAAACTCAGAACCAGTTCGTTGCAATACCCTGGGAGGGAGAGGAAATAGAAAGAGGAAGAGAAACCTCACTCACATCCATGCAGTTTGGCAGTAAGGAGAATTGCCTAAAATCCATCAAGTAAAATTGCATGTTAATTGTAAGGTAATTTTCAGTATTTGAATACAATTTCCTCAGCACTCTTCCACTCTGCAAGACACACCTGACAATTAGAAGCAACTCTGCAGGTGCCCTCAGCCTGCTCCACCTGCACGTTATCAACACACAAATGTTGATCTGCCAAACTTAGCATCCTGCAGATGCTGTTCCAGCAGGTGCTGCTGGGGCCACTTCTATTTCAGACCACAGAAGCAGTTCACTGACTGACCAACAGCTCTAAGCTACATTTGGGAAAGCATCCCAGCTCTCAAACTTCTTGTTTAATCTCTCTGAGCACCTATGAATAAATAAACAAGAAAATTCACAAAATACCACTACAAACAAGCAATTGTAAAAAGTGGAAGTTAAGAATGTAATTAGATTATGACATTTATAAATGCAATCAAAAAAAAAAGTACTACAAATTAAAGCCTGTAAATGAATCTTCATTTATATAACAAGCAATAACAAAAATCTCACAGGACATATTAGTAATTGAGACTGACCTTCAGTGACTGGGTGCACAGGCAGACCCTTTTGGGTGATTTTTCACTTCTGCTGTGTCTCAATTTCTTCAATAAAAGGGTGGGTTTTCAAATGCTGGGGAAGGTTTGGTGGTTTTTTGTATTTAACAGACTACAGCCATGGCCAAGACTGCTTCTCCTTTTTTTTGTTTAATTTTACACAACTAAAGCACACAATGAAGTATCTTCAGAAAGGACATGGCACAGCTTTTATTCTGCCTGCTTACTCTAGATAAGTTACTATTAAAAAAACCATTTACAAAACAACAAAAAATCCTGCCCAACCAATAAGCACATAAATTTCAACAGGAGACAAAATGCCAAAAATAACAAGGAGTTATGGGGAGTTGACACAGGCTGTATGTGTGAACCTAGAACTGAAAAGTTTAGTCTCAAAATTGACTAAAGTAAGATTTCTCTAAGCAACAAGTTCCAAAGAAAGACACTAAACTCTGACATTAATATTTACTATTGTGGAGAGCAGACATACGGTAGTGAAGGCAGCATCTGCCACTTGGAAACCAGCTGAGTGACTTCAAACCTGGCATTTGTGCAAATCTGTGTGTACTATAACCTAACATAAAAATATTAATTGAGAAGCATATCAAGTTAGGCTTGTCAGCCTTAATATTTTCTGGTGATTTGAATGAGGCCAGAGAATAAGATAAGTATCTTTACAAATCCAGTTGGCTTTACTTCAAATGCAAAAGCTTGTTTCTAAGCTGCACAAGAACAGGAGCCCTGTAAAATCAAAACTGGAATGCAAAGCCAACCCAGTTCTGCTCATCATTTTCTACTCTGAATCCTGTCTGCAGCAACAGTTTCTGGTGAGCTCACTGTACTTCCCTGAAATACTGCACAACATACAATTATTTTTGTAAGAATTTGGGGGGGTTTTTTGCATCAGAGCTACACTCATCTCCAGGCCAATCTCTAATTTTTGTATTTAAAATAAGTTTTGATTTTTTTAAGTTTACACTAATGAAATATTTTCATTGGCACTGTTAAGCTAAAGATTACTGGAGCTTTCTTTGCAGCTTTTAGGGAGTTTTTTAATCAAGCTGGTCCGTTTTCCCCATCTATCAGTGAAAATCAGCTTAATTTGTTTAGCAGCTAAAACTTGGAGCGAACAACAGCATTTTCAAAACAAATACATCAAGTTAAAGCAAGGGCAGTTGTGGTTCATCTGAATCATATGGCTCCAGATTTCAAATCTAAGCTAAGGAAATAGAGGTTATGACATCCTGCAGCTGCGACAAGTCGTGTTCATAAAGCAACATTAAATCAAGACTACTTGGCCAGTTCAGGCAGTCGCTTGTGTGGAAGTGAAAGATCCCATGAGAGCATTAAAAAAAGAGAAAGGTTCTGGTGTCCCAGCCAAACCCCCCTTCCTTCACTAAATGCTACCAGGGACTAAGTTTCTTCAGAGCAAATGACTGTGGAAGGTTGTTGCCAAGTAATTGCTACTGATTTATTTGCATCCAATAACAGGGAACAGGAATCAAACACTTGGCAAAACACACGGGCGAGTAAATTACAAATGGCCTTCCCCTGCTACAGAAATGCCAAGTGCCTGAGCCTGCCCCTCAGGAGGCTGGTTTCCAGAAAGATCCCTTGGGTGGTTTGATTCACCATAAAGCCACGCAAATACTCACATCAGGGAGCAGGGAGAAGCAGCTGGAGCTTCATCGAGGCACTGGTGTGGGTGCTGCAAGTTAGGGGCACACTTCTACACAGATAAAAGCTTTCATTCAGCTGGGAGTCTCAGGAAGGAAGAAAGGATTGGGTCTGGAAATGTTATTTTCCAGTCTCCCGTTTTGTAGCATTCATCCCAGGTGTGCTGGAGCTCTGAGCAACCTGGGCTGGTGTGTCCACAGCAGTGGGGTTGGAAGTCGATGATCTTTAAGGTCTCTTCGAACCCAGGCCTTTCCATGATTCTGTGATTTTAAGATCTATTTATTGATACAATAAATACTGATAAAATACCTGAGAGTTGGCATTTTCAGTTATAGGAGACGGAAAAAGTCTTTTCCAAAATTTCGTGAGAAGGTGCTGGTGGCTGAAACAGCAGGACCATTCACTGTTCCCCTGAGTACCAAGAAAAAAGTGCCTGTAGCTTTTCCCTTTTTACTTCCCTTTTTTTTTTCCCCCCTTTTTTTTTTTTTTTAAGCAGGGAGGAAGCATGAAACAGTAGTACTGATTGGGGACTTTCATGATACTATCTGGATGCCAGTGTCATGCTGTGTAAACATGTGGATCCATTAGACAATTGTTGGAAGCAGTGAATTCCAAATTTGATCTAGTGATAGGACTTCGGCTGTATGGGAAAAAAAAAAAGGGGGTTGCGAAACCACACAAGGAAAACGCTTAAGACTTCTTAAAAAAACCCAAAACAAAGAAAAGCACAGTGTGAACAATGATGAACTGGATGGTCTGCAGATCCCAGCCTCTGGAGAGTCCTGACACACAGAAAAAAATCACCTGAGCCCTTAGTTTTTTAACTTTGTACAACTTATTCCAACCTGAAAGGATAAAAACATTTGCATAGAGAAAAATTCATATCCACATGCAGAACACAGAAGATTTTCCTTGCTAAGCAACAATCTGCTCCAGTGATTTATGTCTTCTTGCACATTTCTTGTGCGAGCTACTGCCGGAACTACAGCCGGAGCTCTCCGGCATTCCCAGTGATGCTGGCTGGGGAAGGGAGTGGTGGTTAACTGCCTTCCTTTGGTTTGTGCTGGCAAAGCAGCACTTTTTGCTTTGTAGTACTCTTAATGGCCTAAAACACACGTTGAAATTAACTCCTTCATTAGCTACACAGCTGCTACTCCTTATCGCCTTCATTTTTCTTAATTATGGCACTGCAAAATATTATGTTCTGATTCAGAATTCTGTGTGATAAATGCAATACATGCATTGTATTTGTTAGAATATAAAACACAGGCCTCATGAATAAAAGTATAATTACACATGACCTTTGAAATCATACTCCATTCTTTATGCTATCTAGAAATAACTATGCTCATTCTGTCCATGCCACAATTTCATTTCAAACTGATTAACCAGCATTTTATTCCACTCAAGTTGCCTACACTAAAACAAAAGCCAGTGAGTTCAGCTCCCAGCAAAACTGCAAACCCACCTTAAGGCTGTCACTGCAAAACTTGTTATTCACCTCCACAGACTTAGAGATGTGAAGAGCTGTGTGTATAGCTCAGCATTTCCATTATTATTCATGTTGTGATTTAATCAATCCTGAAACATTGTTTACTACATAAAAGAAATTGTACTTCAACAGCAAGGATCAGAAAGCAAGAAAATCAATCGAGAAGGACTCCTGAGTAACTAGGGAGGAAGGCAGCGAGTCACACGCTACCCTTGGGAAGCTGCAGTAGGTCAGCAGTAGCAAAGCTTCTCTTTGGAGACTGTTGGGTGACCACAGAACCTTTTTCCAACCCAGCCCTAAGAGCTCCATGAGCACACAGCAGTGGTCCTTGAAATGCAGGTCTCAGTAATGCACCTTGCCATGCATATGAAGAAACTTGTGCAACTTTGCCAGCTGAACTGAACAATTTCCATGTCTAATTCTACTGATATCCATACCCACATGGAGATGAGGCCACAGGACACCACTAAAGCACTGAAGGACTGCATTACTCAGGGGGAGCCATCTCCTGCAGCCTCTCCTTACACAGCTGGAGCTCCCAGAGCTCCAGATGTGTTACAGCTGTGCCCAGGTGGGACTTCAGCAGTGAGAGGCACCAGCCAGGAGAAGCTCTCCACGAGTTTCTGCTCTAAAGCATGGGGCAGCTGTCCCACTACGTCCCTGAACGAGACTTAAATTTGCCTGAAAGTATGAACAGAAGAGCTGCTCCTTCTTTGCATGGATTTGTGGCACATTTATTTTTGTTCTTGAGAGGCCAGCCAGAGACTGTGATGGACCAGCCACTACTGCAGGGTTTTACAGCCACCAGAGTTGGTGTTGGGCATTTCCACCTGTGTGGCACATCATGAACACACGTTAGGCACGAAAATCCCTTTCTCTTAAGACCAAGACCACATAAAAATAGTAACAGTTTGTCCTTCTATTTACTATTCTCCATCAAACTATGAAACTAAAATTGCAAGCAAAATACTGGTTGCAGTGTTTGTTTTCCTTGGGTCCTTAAATGCCAACCACAAGATGTCAAACAGAGGGCAGAGAGAGGCCAAGGAGAGCAGGGGACCTGGGGAGCCCTGACTGGAAAATGTGGTAGTAACAACCACAACTCATGCTAATAGTGGAGAAAAAGTGGATCAGAATGAGATCAGATCTTTCACAGACCAGTGTTGCGTCTCTCAATAAAACTTTAATACAAAAAAGAACGAAGTGGCACAGGCAGCTATCTTAAACCGTTTTTTCCCAGACAAAGTATTCTACTTACCTCAAAATTCAGTCATAATTGAACCCTTGAACTAGTTAATCTTCCTTTTTAGGGGAAAACTCATCTACTCTTAAAGGTTGCCTTTCTCTACAAATATTACTGTTCAATCATCAATCTCAGCTAAAGCCTCTTTAATGCCTTATGGATGCCTGTTTATATTTTTTTTCCTACTGTGATACATATGGAAATCAGTGCTTTACTTATTTTTTCTTCTCCTTTAGATGAGTTGCACCCGCATACTGAAACAGTGGTCACAAATTTTGAGTGGACAAATATATTACACTTCTTATAATGCAATAAAACATAATTCTCTGTAATTTTTCCGCATAGCATGCAAAGGAGCAAACACATACTCAGTAAAGTGAATTTAACGTGACACTGTGTGCCAAACCCACTGCTTTTTAGAGTACCAAACCAAAGTGACATTTATCATAGTTTCATATTACAGGGCAGATATTTCATATCGGGACTGTTACATGTCAGTTTTAACCCACCACGCATGACATTTTTAATGAGGAGAAGGAAGTTACGGTTCTATTTTTAGATCAATCTACAGCTTTTATTCAAGGTCTTCAACTCACCTCACAAGTGTAAACAGAACCATCAGTCCCACTGTGACGCATTACAACATCAAACACCATGAACAATTACGTCACAGATTGTCTAATCACTGGATGAAAACACTGGGTGTTGTAAATGCTACACAGAAGACGGTATACGGAGATGCAAGACAAAAAAATAAAAATTATCTATATTTACCAGAGTTGATTAAATTTTGTTTTCATTTCTTTCAATCACCTAGAAGTAACTGTTTCACCTTTTTTTTTTCTTTTCTCCTCCCAGTGGCTCCATCTCAGACTGACATTTTCCTGGGCTGCACCTCATGTAAGTAGAGCTATAGCAATACAGTGTGATTATTGTTGTGCGTGCTTATTTCATCAATGTAAAACTGTGAAAATATTTACCAAAATTGGGACTTTTAGACCTGCTATTTACTTCTGTAAAAAGGTACTGGATTACCAAATCCTGACTGAAGACTTAGCTAAAATGAGTAATATTAACTCCCAGATTGTGCTTCTCAAAGATCACAAAGCAGCCACCTAAGTAGCCTCATAAAAAGTTACATCCAATTTACTACATCTTTGTAACTTTGTGAAATCCGCACTCCATGGAAGTGTCCCATCATCCTTGAGGCATTCCAGGGCTCTTTGCCAGGCAGGGAAACCTCTGCAGAAACAGACTGGAGGCACATCAGAAGGTTTAATGGGCACTGCTCCTGCAAACTGCTTCCCAATCCAGGTGAAGAAGGAATGGAGGCTGCAGTGCCCTCCTGGGAGAGCATCCTGACAGTTAAACTGGCCTGGAAGCCCACGGCCCATGGGAATGAGTGTCATTAACTCAAGGGCTGATCAAGGAGAAGGGCAAAGCCAAAGGGAATGAGTGTCATTAACAAGGGCCGATCAAGGAGAAGGGCAAAGACAAAGCCAAAGCCAAGCCCTTGTTGGGCAGCAGGGAAGATGCACCTTTAAGAAAGACTTTTAATCTAAACTTAATCTGTTTGGATTTAAAGGACAGACACAAAACTTCATCTTGTCTTCTCCAAGTGGCCAATTCCATTGGTGTCAGCACTGATGGTGCAAACACCACCAATGCTCTGAGGGGGTATTTGCACACAACAAAAGAACGTGCTTGGGTACAAGGGGTGGCACCTGCCCAGCGTGGAGAGGAACAGGGGACTTGTTCAGCTTGGTCTAATGAGCAAAGGATGAGAAGCCAGGACTTATTTAATGTTAATTCCAGCTCTGCGAGTACCAGCTGCTGTTCTGTTACTCCCAGCAAGTCACTTCATCTTCTTCCTGTTCTCCTGTGTACAGTGAATGTAACATTTTGGTGCCCAGTGTCCAACTCCCAGTTGAACATTCTAGCCATAAATGCACTGCCTCCCTTTACCTTGATAAAGTACAGCCAGCATCAATAGATAACACTTTAAAATTTTTTCTTTCCAACTATTGTGAAACGGGAGCTGACTGTTTATGGAGAACTTATTTTTTAGGTCAGTTTACCATAGGGCCTCTTTAGCCACAGGCTTACAGCTGGAGGCCCCAAGGCATTTTTTGGGAGTGGAAACTTTTTGAGCTCAGCTCTTAACAAATTTCCAGCCTGCAGTATGTTTTTCATTAGTCTACATGGTGTTATAATAAATGATGCACTTCCTCTTTCATTTTATGATTTTTTTTCTTTAAACATGCAACAATTTTTCTGTGTCTGTTTTTTATTACTTTCAATATACTCAACCACACTAATCTTAGAGACTATGTATAAAAACAGAAAGGATATATTGAGTAAGATAGCAGCTACAGCAAGACAAGCTTTTAAGTTTAAATTCTTCACTGAAGGCCAGTCATAAACCCATTACATGTATGAGCTCCATGGGCAACCACTCTTTTAGAGGGTGTTGTTAAAAAAAATAAAAATCTGTTACGCCAAAACCTAGAGTTGGCGTAGAAAAGGCTCCTCCAAAATATTCACCTGCAAGACATTCAGCTAAAGAAGTCTGATTCCATTGGCAGTTCTCCACTACAGGTCCCACTGCATGTGTTTGCCTATTTTACATATATTTTATATATAGTTGATACACACACTTTTTTAAAGATAGCCTTCCTTTTATATTTTTCCCTTTCTCCATAATTTTTAATAAGAATGTATTCCTGGGGGCTGACAGCACCAGGAAAACCAGGCTATGCCAACAAGAAGAGATTCCAGTCAAACATCATCATATGTCTGGCATACTGTGTTTCGTTTACAAATCTTTGATTTCTAAATGAATGGCAGTTCAAAGTACACATGAAACACAGATACTTTCTGCTTGTGTACACAGAGATTGTTAGAGATTAAACCACTTTAATTAAAGACTTAAGCAGGTGTCAGTTCATGATACTCTCTGAATTTGGTTTAAGATGCATGTTCCACAGTTACCCAGCAGCACATTAAACACAAGCAGAATCAAAGAGACCTTCCTAAACAAAGCCAGGAAAAGCTACTTTGTAAGAGGGCTTGAAGTTTGCTACTACTGATCTGTCATTTACAGAACGTCACATACTTACTTGGGAAACATTTTAAAACACTTAAAAAAATAAACAACTCCCCAGTAAACAGCCCCATGAGACAGAGCCCCAGGCCACACAAGACCTATTAATTTCAGTGGGGCTTTGTTGTGCCTCTGTTTGTGCATCTAACTACACAGAGTTAATTTGCAGTATCAAGGCCTAAACCAGAAAATTTAAGAGCATTCTGGACTCAAATAACAGGAGTTTAAACATGGAAATGGAATTACTTCCAAGTAATTTTTCTCTATGTCATACTTCAGAGTGAGAGCAATATGAGGGGCACCCTGTTCCTCCATTACTCAAAGATTCTTTATTTCTTCTTTTAAAGGAAATCCAAAGTTTAATTTAAAGCCGTCTGATGAAAATACCTTAATATTTGCCTTCATATTTTGATGTAATATATAGTGAATTCGAGTGATTTCAAAAGTTATCCTGGATGCTTCTCATTTCAAGATGTTAAATATTGGCTCTCAGAAATTTCCATTACACATTGTCTGACAATATTTGCTGCTCCGGAGTACATGAACCGACTTTTAATTCTTATAGAGGTAATGATAATAAAGTTTGTAGAAGTCGGGCACAGGTGACATTTTAGAGTTTCATAGTTATTCTAAGTCCCTCCTTTCCAGGTCCATAAAATAAGTGTAAAAAATGGTTAGAACTGCCAAATGTATAAATTCTCTTGATCCTTTTTACCTGTTATATCATCAGTTACAGCTACTCTCAGACTGGTCTCCCAATCACCTTTTAAATTAGGGCACTACAACATCCCAGCAGCGGTGTTACAGCTGACACCAGAGCACAGTAAAGGAGCACACCTGTAATCCTGGGGTTTTATAACTAGTAAATCACAAACTGAAGTTCCAAACCCAAGAGCAGGTCATTATAGAGCTGTGGGAAGGAAACAGCGAGGGAGGCAGAGCCAGTGATCCCCCAGCTGACGGTCGGGGGGATGCAGGACAAGCATGGGGCAAAGAGCCAGAAGAAAGCCCAGAACAAAGGCTGCTGACCAGCCAGGGCTGTCATCTGCAGCAATAAAGTACCAGCCTGCATCCCAAATGCTGCTTTATGGAAGCCCCAGCACGGCTGCAAAGGCATCGTTTAAAGGTGGCATAGGATGGTTTAACATGAAAGCACAATTTTTGGAGCTTCAGCTGATCTCAAAGGGAAGACTGAGCGCTCCTGTATAAACCAGCTTTCCCTTTTGCAGTTGTTTTCCCCTACTTCTTTACTTATTACAATATTGCATACAGAGAAATCTGAAAAATAAAAAATGCTAGAAACCAAGATCTGTTTGACTGCTTCGGCAATAAGGTACAAATCTGCAGTAACTGTGAAGGCTCAAATTACAAAATACCCACCAGTGCAACCAAGAGTTACACCCAGCTCCTGAATTCCATCAGGTTGTCTGCAGACAGTGTAAGGAATCTCCCTTAGCCAGGAAGGGAAAAACTCCTAAATGCAGGTGAGATTCTTTTGTACAGCTATGGCAGGCACAGGTTACAAAGTGGGTCTTTGTATGGCTGCTCCACCTCCAGCTTTATTTGCCGGGAGCTGGTTATATAACTAACACAAAAGAAAATAACCATTTCTGGGTTGTTTTCCTTTGCAAGCCCTGGGCTGCCAGGAGGAACTGAGAGAATTCAAAAGCAGCTTCCCTTCTGTTGCTCTTTTGGGTGTTTCTCTTTGAAGTGGCACCCTGAGTGGCTGCTCATTCACCAGTTTTGTAGGTAGCCTTTAAAGCAATACTTCCCACCCTTCACGCTTAAGTACAGAAACATACAATTAATTAAACCAAGTTAGTGGTGTTATTATTTCAGCCTTTTATTTCTGCTTGGTGTTAGACTCTTAAGACGAAAGGACTCTTTGTAGTAGGATTTCAGACACTCTGGGGAAAATTATGAACTTTAAGACTGATCTGAGCTGGTTCGTGCAACACACGAACAATCTAAGGAGACCATTTAGCTACTGCTTAAAGGAAAATTCATTCCAAAATCCAGAAACAGAGTCAAACTTTGCAGTGGTACTGTGCTGTATTTAACTGATGATTTAACCCTGTGTTTTGACATGCTATTTTTAAATCACTTTTTTTCCTCAAAAGAAGACTCAGCCTAAAATATGGAATTACTGCAAAGTAGATTTCCTGGCTAGGAAATCTTTGGTAACAGATAAATGGACCACTAACCTGCCAAATGGCTCTAGTGCAACAAAAATTGCATCTGTTGCTGCTTGTAATAGTAGTGGCCAAACATCACATTACTGGTTTCCAACTATTTTCCTGGTGTGAAATGTTTGTAAACCATCCTTTTGCACTGCTGCTGAACTCCAGGAACATTCTCCAGGACAGTTTTAGTCCTTAACTGAAAAAAAAAATATTCCCACATTATTAAGAATTACTAGGGAGAAAAGATCTCAGCGAATCTGTCCTACTGTAATGGCTCACTCCCATTTCCACACTCTGTGTATGTTGTTTATTTTCGTTCTTTGAGCATGGGATTTTATAGCCATAATTATCTCATTTTCTCATAGTACAAACAGTCCAATTTTCATTCATTGAGGTCAACATTTTTATTGTGTTCTTCCTCTGTTTTTTTCTTCCCTTTAAAATTTGCTATTAACAACAAATACAATAGATTTATGCTATCAAAATACCTCTTGGGGTAGAGATCTATTCATAAATTGTTTTTTCACACAAGCATAGATCAAAAGGGGCAATAGTAAAACGGGACAGCTAGAGGAAATGTTGTTTTAACTCTATTTCCATTCTCCATAACCTTTAGATGAAATAGATCCACAATCATGCAACCTCATCTTCAAAGATTTTTGTGCAACAATTTTATGCAAAATCTGGAAGGCTTCAAGAAGTCATGTGCAATCAAGCAGATTTTAGAAGCTGGTAGCACTTCATGGTCAGCTGGCTGTAAAATCCTGCTCACTACCACAGTCTGGAGCTTGCAAACTTGGTGCTTTACAACTTTTTTAAAGGGCTGAAGGGTGGGGAGACCGCAGCCAAGCTTTTATTAAGGAAGACAGTAATGCCCTGGACTTTTTCCTTTGCTTGTACTTTCTCCTACTTCTCCTGTGCTGCAAAGTGAGCTGTAGTTGCTTCAGCCTGTCCTGTAAGCATCACAAAATACACCCAGAGGGTTAAAGCCCTTCCTCCCTCCCCACCACCTGAGGTGTGCAAAGGAAAGAGCTGCTGAAAGCCTGGTAACAGGAAAAGGTCAGGAGCTGTGTATTATATCCTGTATGTTTGGATTAGCCCACAATAGCTAAATAAACTGATTTGATGTCTAATGACATTTTCAAAGAGTAGCTAATAAAATCATCCAAAGTATGCAGAGACAAAAGATACACACAGACACACCAAAAAAAGTCTCTAATACATCCACACACGCAATGACCTAACAGAGAATTTCAGCAGTTTGGCCACACAAACCAGGGTCAAATATAAAGGAACCCAAGTTTAAAATCTTACTGACTAGAAAAGACACAAATAATCCTGCCTTGCCCATTATTACCACTCCTATTGATATGCAACTATCAGGGTTTTTGCACAGAACCATGTTTTCGAAACAGAATCATGGTCTTTCCAAAATAAATAAATAAAAGGCATGCTACTGACATGCACCACAAGCTCAGAATACTTTGGGAAGGCTTCTCTGAGTTAGCAGGATTAGCAGGTCTGAGGGATTTTCACTAAAAACTACATGAGGATCCCGGCTCACGTCAGCAGAGGAAGGAGCTGTGATGGAGGAGGTTCCCACTCCTGTAATGATGGAGCTGGCACAAGCAGAGTAACCCTGAGCTGCCTCAGCTGCTCAGTGCCCCTTAGCAGGAGCTCCTCTGTGGTCCCACCCGGATGCCAAGCAGGTGCCACTCGCTTTCTGGTGGCCCTCAGCAGGAAATTGGCTGTGCTGGGGCCGTGGCACATCCAGCTGCCGCAGCCAGTTTCACCAGAGCTCATCTGGAACGGCCCTCAGGGAGAGCTGGGTGAATTCCTCAAACCAGAGACGCTGGTTCTGAGGAGTGAATGCATGATTAATGGGGTTGCAGCACTGGTACAATTGTGGTCGCCTTTTTTAAGTTTTCCATCAAAGTTCTTGCAACCTGAAATGCTGTAGCAGATGAAAAATGAAAGGGACTCAAAGCTGTGCCCATATAAAAGGCAGTGCTAAAGCAACTAATCTAAAATTTGCAAATAAGTCTTGCTTACCTCAGCTGATTTGCACATTCAGTTTCATTTTTTTAATGTAATTTCCAAAGCATTTTCAGACTTGCTATGACCAAATATGAACTTGCTGAATAGTCACACTAAGATGAAACAGAAATAAACAGTCTTGACTGAATCCCATTAGTACTACACCTTGCTTTACACTTGGAACAGTAACACTGAAAAATGAGAAGGAATGTCAGTGGGGATTGGCTTCATTCTGTGCAATGAACCAGGAGATCTTTGCCCACACCACAGTCTCCTTATCATGAGCCACCAACTGTTTGCATTCCTTTGAAGGTACCAGCTTAAGATAAAAGTATACCGAGGAATATTTGTGATAGTCCTTTATATGAATAACCACTCTTCACAGACACTCTGCACATGGATATGAAGGGCTGAAACACACCCACTAATTCACTAATATTGTAGTGATGCTTCAATGAAACCATTTCAGCTCATAAAAATAATACTCTGGCAACCACAGTCCTGAAAAACTACTTTCACTTTAACCTTGTGATTTGTTTAATCCGCCTGAATCACTGACTCTGCCTAAGTTACTGCACAGAGCACTCCTGAAAGGTGAACTTCTAAAAGTCATTATAATGTCAAACAAAATTGAACAGAACTTTGTTTTGGTCTTATTTAGCCTCTGTAAATAAAAAATATCACTAGTATTGTCTATCAAGTAGATGTAGCAGCACATTAGGGACATCAGCACCTTAAACATATGGTGACTTAAACATCTGAGCCACTACAGATTATTCTGTAAACAAAAACCTGCACTGTTCACATCCCACTTTCACGTTAACAAGTTACCTGTAATTACGAACTTTAGGGCTGTGCATTAACTTTAGAGAACCATCAGCAATGAGAGACATATTTGGGGTAAGAGGGACAGGGCACTGCCATATTTAATTCAGTGTATGCATCAAGCCAAAAGCATTGAACAGTACACTGCATCTGAAAATTAATCTTGTGAGGAGACCTCCAAGGCTTCTGTGATCCCTGCTGCTTAGTGGTGACAAATAAAAAGTGCGTGATGTTCTCTGGGTGTGTCTCACGCTCATACCAGACTCCTGTCCAGCTGAACCTCTACCATGTGCACAGCAAAAATATCTGGCTTGTGCTTAAAGGTGTTTTAGGTCTGGGCTAATTTTCCTGGCAGGTCACAGAAGAGGGTCCACCTTCACTGAGGCTTGTGCTTGCTGATTTTGCAATGAGGCAGAGTTAAAAAATAAGTCACTAAAGTAAATCTCTACATTTCCCTCAGTCCCCTTGCAGCTGTGTGGCCAGGACCAAGTCTCAGCACAAAACCCCATCCATGGGTCTGCCCATGGATTTTTCATTCATTTTAGGGTTAATCTCCTTTAAGGCTGATAAATAAAAGCATATCAAACTTTACTGCTCCAGGGAAGAAGGAAAACACAAGAAATATCCGGAAAAGTTCTCTAAGTATGGATATTGTTAAAATGTGGACCTTTATGGTCAAAGCACAGCAATCACAGCCCCACAAGCTCCCCAAGTAACTCCAGGTGATCAACTACCACTTGTCACTACAAGCTGTAGTTACAGAGCATAATTGTGTCAGGGATTCCGTATCTCTACACTCGAACAAACCTTGTGGAAAGTCTGCTGGACAAACCCAACCAGGCAAATGGAAAAAGTATTAGGTTATGGGTACTGCAGACTGCAAGAAGTGATGGACTGGCAGGGCCCATAAGAGCAAGCAGTTGCCTCTATAAAAGCAAGAGAGCAGCAGACTCAAAGGAGCCACATTATTGCCTCCTGCTCTCCCCAGAGACCAAAGGAGTGCTATTCCATCTCCCAATCTCTGCATTTTTCTCCTGCAAAAAGCCGATATGCTAAAGTTTATGAGGTCTGAATTTCAAAAGGAAAGCACACTTCCCCTTCAACTCCACGCCCAACTGTCACTGGTATTATGTCAAATATAAATCAACAACACGGTTTGGCTTTTCTGCTCCGTGTTTCAAAATACAAACCATACATAACGGCTTAACCAAATGAGGGATAAGTATGAAATATTACAAACCATAAGAAAAAGAACAAGGCATAATCCTGGGCTGCCCCACACTGTCTCCTCAAAGACATGTTACTTCAGATATTAAAGAAGTGCTTGTTTATTTAATAATTTGACCAATTTCCAACAATAGAAAATCTAATGGAAAATACTTGCATAGGACCTAGAAGCAGAGCTGCTGTGTGATAGACATTGTAAATAGAGACTTGTGGGGTTTTAACTTTAATATAAACAACAGAAGCTTGGCCAAAGGGAACAAAAAAAACCTGAACTAAGGAAATACTTAGATCATAAATATCAACACTCAAAAAGTCCTCAGGCGTTAACCGTAGAGCCTGTCTCAGAGTCCTATTGTGAAGTTTTAGTTTCTAAGAAACTGCAAAATTAAAAACAAGCAACTAACGGTATAAAATAACGAAACACATTTATATTACATACAGCAAAGAAGATACACATGCTAACATGAATGACAAATTCTTCATTCATTTTATGGGTCAACTCCTTTTTGGTCAATAAGTAAAATCATATATTAAACTTTACTGCTTTGGGGAGGAAGGAGAACACATAAATTATTTCTTCATTACAGTTTAAAAAGGCAAATTATTTAGGGGCTATTTGTATTCAAGATAAATAGATGGAATCATAATATTACAGGCTTTTTATTCAAATGCAAAGAATTTACATTTACCTACCACCTCATTAAAGTCAGATGACAGAGCAGCACCATTTTCCTTACATTATTTTTTTCCCCCAATTAAAATGTTTCTTCTGAATGCTTAAAAGAATTCTGAGGTTTACAGTAAAGTATTTTTTAAAGCTCACATTGGCTCTCATTCAGATCCAATGCTGGTTACTGTCTAAAGTCTCCAGAGGCCAAGTGGACGTTGCAGGCTTTTGCTAAACAGCGTTGTGTTTCCGAGGTGGGAAGGGATATGACTCCCTGCACACACAGCTGTGATGAGCAGCTCTGAAGAACATCACATCTCACTAACATAGTATTTTTGTCAGCTTGGCTCATTTTGCTGCGGGTCCATGACTCTGTTCATGTGCACAGAATAGCTGCTCCCATGGTCAAACTCTTTTCCTGTACCAAAGCTCCCCCGCTTTGATGCAGCCGCTGTTTGCCTCCCGTTACGTAACAACACCAAAGGCTGAACTGTTCCCCGAACCGCGCCGTGCCCTTTCCCCGTGTCCTCTCCAAAAAAAACCACCTCTCCAAACCCTTTCGCAACCAGGGACAGGGCACACAGCACCGTGCCTTGGGCAGGATCAGGCCCTGGTTTTGCCAGAGCCCCCTGTGCCAACACGAGCGAGCGGCTGCAGCTTAGGGGATTGTGGGCACATACGTGCAGGGCAGTGCCACGGACCCACAGCGTCCAGTGCCACGGACCCACAGCGTCCAGTGCCAGGCCAAGGGCAGTGCCACGGACCCACAGCGTCCAGTGCCACGCCGAGGGCAGTGCCACGCCGAGGGCAGTGCCACGGACCCACAGCGTCCAGTGCCAGGCCAAGGGCAGTGCCAGGCCAAGGGCAGTGCCACGGACCCACAGCGTCCAGTGCCACGGACCCACAGCGTCCAGTGCCACGCCGAGGGCAGTGCCACGCTGAGGGCAGTGCCACTGACCCACAGCATCTAGTGCCACGCCAAGGGCAGTGCCACGGACCCACAGCGTCCAGTGCCACGGACCCACAGCGTCCAGTGCCAGGCCAAGGGCAGTGCCACGCCGAGGGCAGTGCCATGGACCCACAGCGTCCAGTGCCACGGACCCACAGCGTCCAGTGCCAGGCCAAGGGCAGTGCCACGCCGAGGGCAGTGCCATGGACCCACAGCGTCCAGTGCCACGGACCCACAGCGTCCAGTGCCAGGCCAAGGGCAGTGCCACGGACCCACAGCGTCCAGTGCCACGCCGAGGGCAGTGCCACGCCGAGGGCAGTGCCACTGACCCACAGCATCTAGTGCCACACCGAGGGCAGTGCAGCCACAGTGGCTCTCCCTCTGGTCACTCCTGCCACAGGAACGAGACGCTGCGGTCTCTGCTGAGCTCACCCAGAAAAGGGTCTGGCTTGATGGACAAAATGTTTCTGCCGGCCGCCAAGGGACAGCAAGGCGGTGCCTCCCAGGTGAGATTTTTCAGCAGTTCACCTTTTAGATTGCTTTCGGTTTTTAAGAGCCTAGAAAGAATTTACATAAATGCATCTAAGCCTTGGATCAGTAAAAATGAATAGTGCTGTTGTTAGAAAACAATGTTTGGTTTTTAGATAATAGTTTTTTAGGGAAAACACCACGGTTTGCATTTATCACACTCCCACTTTTATCCGGTTGGCCAAAACAAAGTTACAATAGTTTTTCTTGTGCATATCAATTTCCATGCACATTAGGCTGGATTTCTCACTGTTTCCTTAGGTAATGACTATGTGCTTTTACATTCTTTTATTAATTGCTCTGAATATACAAGATCTCAATGTTTCTGTATATTAAATCTGGAAGTATTATAGAAGAGGAGAAGTACAGCAGAGGAATTGATCAAAAGTTAATCCAATTAGTCTTTAAGAGAGAAAAAAAGTTCTCAGTGAAAGTGAGATCCTTATGAATATTTTATTCATAGGATAATAATAAACATGCAGCAAACCATACTGTGAAATAGTACTGCAAAGCAGATAGACGCAGCAGAAACTAATTAACTAATTAATCACAATTAAGTTGCATTTTCATTTATATTATAAGGTAAGGTAAGCCAAAGCCAAACTTCAAAGCACCAAAAATTTCCTAACTGCTTTCAGCAGAAGCTTTGAATAAGGAGAATGCCTGCTGTCCTTTTAGCCTCCATAAGCATTTTTAACTACACTAATCACTGTGATTTTTACAAATCTGTTTTCTACTGTATGTAGCAGAACACCTACTTTACCTTTGGGCTCTGCCAGCTAAACTTTACATTGTTCTGATAGAAATGCTAAAGCAGCATAAAAGGCAGCACCCTATTTGTCATGCCAGCATCACATCTGTCACGTGTTTGATTGGCTCCATCGCTTAAGCCCGAACAGAATTCCATGGATTTCTAAAGAAGTCAGACCGATTCTGAAGTGATGCAACACAGTTAATCAAACGTCTGGACAAAGTGATTCATGTAAACATCAATGTTTGTGATCTGCACATCAGACTGATTCATTTGAACTCCCGCATGCAGGATCTGAACATCAGATAAGAGGTTATCAGAATATTCTGCGTATTTTCCATAATAGCTACAACAAGCACGGCTCATTTAAGTGAAGACAGACAAGCAGGCTCCAGTGACCTCCCTACAAACTGTGCTTTACTGTTCTCAGCACCCAGTGCCTGTGTGGGCTCTGCAAAAACAACCATTTATCAATCATTAGTAAGAAACTGGCTCTCTGACAAACTAATTACTCCTCAGGCTTCCACCCATTAGCACAGGAGGAAGCAGATTATACATTTATTTTTGTGGTGGGCTGACTTTGGCTGGGCACCAGGTACCCACCAAAGCCATTCTATCACTCCCCTCTACAGCTGGACAGGGAGAGAAAATATAATACAAGCCTCGTGGGTTGAGAGAAGGACAGGGAGAGATCACTCACCCATTGCCACCCCGAACAAAACAGACTCAACTTACAGAAAAATTAATTACTTAACCATCAAATTAGAGTAGGGTAATGAGAAATAAAACTGAATACCTTCCCAAAACCTTACCATGCAAACCCAATACAATTTTACATATCAGGGCTCCTGAAGTAACAAAGCTGCTACAGAAGTCATTTTTGCTTCCTGAAGCAGGCAAGACTTTAAAAACAGCATGTTACCTATGAAGGACACTAAGAAGTCTCTACAAAAACTCTGTTCAGATTTTAAAAAGGTAATTGCTGTATGGCATGTGAATGCATACACCGCAGTTAGTAAGCACTAGTATCTATTTCCATGCCATTAGTGTGGCTGTAGTCCCAGGAATTTGTACAAATCCTAAGCATGGCTTTCCAAAATACCATGGAATGGACACAGTGTGGGCAGCAGGTCTACTGCTGTAGTAGACTCCAGGTGTAACTTCACAGATGTTTTTGTAATGGGAGGCTTTAGGTTTAGAGTCCAGATTTACAGAGGTCTCAGACTCCTTTGCACATTTCTTCCCCCAGAATTACTCTGGGGCTTTTTTTTGCCCTTGGAAACATTTGTCCAGCTTCATGTTGACCTGGAGAAACACTACCCTTTATCTAAGGAAGCATCCCCACCCAAAAGTCTGTGAAAGGATGGCAACGGACTCAAATGAAATCATCAAATACTTAAACCTCTCAAACTCTTTATCAGCATCCCAGAACAGAACATGCTAAAGGTTATTTTCAAGTATGAAATATACATACGGCTGCAGTGGGGGGTCTTATAGGAAATCAAGTTTATTGGTAGAACATTTTGATGACTAAGGGGTAAAAAGCCCCTGTCACTGATACAGTGGAGTGGGGAGTGGCACATGACAGGCAGTAGATGGACAAATCAGAACTCATTCATGTCAGTAAGATGCCTCAAGCCCCTGGTAAATGAAAATTTTACTTCTAAATCTTACCATCTAATAATAACCAAGCTTGGATCAGCATTAATATTATACTAGACCCC
This sequence comes from Lycocorax pyrrhopterus obiensis, assembly GCA_014706295.1. Classification (NCBI taxonomy): domain Eukaryota; kingdom Metazoa; phylum Chordata; class Aves; order Passeriformes; family Paradisaeidae; genus Lycocorax; species Lycocorax pyrrhopterus. The sequence goes on from JACSVZ010000012.1 coordinate 3,875,152, forward strand.
CTAGAATGTAAATTTAAAATATTTTATTCAGACATTATAAATGGAATAAGATGTAATCAGTAATTACGCAAGTTCATCCAGGAGGCAGCTAGAAAATGCTATTTCCTTCACCAAGCAGTGAAAATTGAAAGCCACAGGAGTGTCAGGAACAAGATGTCTCAGACTTGCCAGCAATTAACAGAAAGATATGTTTATCTCCAGAGGATGTGACAAATTTTGAAGTCATTTCAGCCTTAGTGCAACTCTGCTGAGGGCTGATTTTTCCCTTCAAACTCTAAACTCAAACCAGTTTTATAATTCTTGTATTTGCTATCTGATAAAGAACTATGTCAATATTTCTGCTTTTACTGGAAACCTGGTCCCTGCGGCCAGAATCTGTTCCACAAGAGTTTCCTACCCGGCCAACGTGATGGTCTGGCTGATAAGTCACCGAGTCAGCTTTCACCGGTGCTTCTAATAGGAAACAGCATTATGTTATAGTTTCCAGGAAAAGTACCATCTGTTCCTCCTGTCAGTCCCTGCAACTGGCACCAGGAGATCTGTGGGGAATGTTTCCGTGCTGCCAAGTTTCAGCAGAGCTCCCTGCCACAAGCCCTGAGCACGGGCGAAGCTGACAAACAGTGGGAGAAGATAAGAGCTGCTGTTTCCACCCTGCCAGCTCACCGGGCCAACTCATTTACAGGGTAATTCCAGCGCAGTCCGTGCGCCTCTGACACTCTCTTCCTGGAATAAATGCAGTCAGCAGCGCCCAGAATTGGTAAAATTTGCATTAATTTCGATTGGCGAGAATCTGTCTTCTTTACTGGAGTGATGCTGATTTACACGAACCAGAAGTACAAACATTCCTTACCTGGAACCCGAGCAATTCCAAAATGCTGGAAATGCAGAGATCCAGGCACTTGCTGTCTTATAAGAAGAGGTGCAAATTACCTGTTTGCATTTATTAAAAGACATTACCTAAACAAAGAATTTTACCATAAAACTGTATTTTATATTATCTCAAACATTAAAAAGGCCTCAGCAGAAGTTTCTAGGATCTAATGATGTCTAGATAAAAATGAGAACACGTAAGTTTCATAAATGTTTTTTCCCCAAAACCAGTCTTAACTGACCTGCTGCTCTACAGTTTAAGTGTCTGTAGATACTGGGGGCAAAACTCCTTATATTTAAACATTGATGATTATAAGTTATGAAAGATTCATTAATGAAATCTATTTAGTCTACTAAGTTCCTGAAGCCAGAATAAGTGAACTAAATATTTTCATGAAAAACAGTGGGATAAAGTGTCTACTAAGTCCCAGCTGCTCTGAACATCAACATCACAACAGTAAAGATGCCTTCTGAAGGTGTCTGTAATTTTTGTTACATCCACTGAGTTGTAGTATTTCATACAAAAAGAATCTGCAACTTACATTCAGTTTTAAACTGAAGGAAATTATTTGCTTGTGTGGTCTCCCAGAAACTGACATTTTCTGTATTTTTAATTAATTCTTTTGGTTTCTGTGGCTCACCAGTTATAAGCAAACTAAAAATTCTCACGAAGGTTAATTTTTGTTTTTAAAGTTTGTTTCCAGTGAAACAGCTAAAAGAATTAATATATATACATAACAACTTTCAGCCATCCTGACGCTGAGTTTTATTTAAGGGTGTTGCTACTTAGTTTTAAAGTAGGATAGCTGCATCAAAATGAGCTTCCAAGTGCTCTGAAAACATGGAGCAGAACTGCAGCAGTGCTAACTGGCTGTTCAGCACTCTGAACGGCGCCATCTACTCTGCTGATGCTTAAAAGCTGTCACTTCTTGTATTCCAACTGGTCAACTTTATAAAATCCAGAACTCGAAGCACCTTACGTAAGCTGATTTTCTAATACTGCATTCATTCTAATTATTCCTGTTATTTACTACGCCATAAGTTCCTGGAAGTGAATATGAATACTAGGAAAATTGCTGGGGTTTTGTTCTGCACATAACTTAATCTTTTAAAATAAGTGTTATCTAGTGGATATTTGGGCATCTCCAAACTGTATCTCATTTCAGGATCCCTGGCAGCTAAGGCCTGTAGATAGGTGAATACAGGTAACCATTGTGTAAATTCATTCTGCCTGAGAGAATCCCCACCTTTAGAACTGCACAAAAGCAAGGTATTTCACTTTTTGCAGTGATGAAATCCTTAAGTATTAAAAGCTGCACTGTTCACTCTATAGTGAATTCTTTCTCAGTGCACAGAAACGTTAAAAAAGAAACAATACGTCATGTTTTCCATATAGAAGCTCTTGCAGAATTCAGTGATAAAGCTAAGTCAGGAAGAGGTGGAGCAGCACATCAGTGCCACTCATCCAATGCTGGGACAGGGCGAACTTAACAAAACATGACTGAGTTGATGGAGCTAACCCGTGCAGAGCCCCTGGTGCAGCTGTTCCCCAGCAGCTGCCAGGAGGGCACAGCCACCGGCAACCCAACTCCCGCAGAGGCTCCACTGAGAACAAATAAACAGCACAAAAAGGAGGATTTATCTGGGGTGGCAGATGTGCCTGGCAGATAGCATCTGTGTCTGAACAAGGGACTCCCTCCGCACAGATCTTTAGGGGCTGCAATGCTGGGCTATCTCCTCTCCACAGCACTTCCACCCCATAGCGCTTGGTTATTACAACCTTCCAGAGCACCACGACACTGCCACTCTCCAACAGACCTAAAGGGCTCTTAAACACACTATTTAGCAGTTTCGGTTGCGGTTTCCAGGGTAGTTGATTTTTTTTGTCTGTTCTCATAAGCTTTAAGCTGCTTAGAAATTGGGGGGGGGGAAAGAGACCCTAAGCAAATACAATTATTCATTTCTGATGGATACACACGTTGTTCTGAGCAACCTTCCATGAACTCCAAAACAGAAGAAAGTTCTGCAGTTCTGACCCATTACAGAATGCGCACATCCTAAAAAAAACAGTTGCCATACCCTAAAATCAAGTTTTCCTCTTTCTTCCAAACCAAACGCCCATCTGAACTCATCTGTTGATGCTTAGTGACCTGCGCAGCAATTTGCAGACTTACTTTTGACATGGCCTGACATGAACTTAGATTCCCAAAGAGCTGAACAATCGAAACAGAAACCAAACGTGCAGCTGACATCGTTAATGACTATATCATGTTAATAGTTTTACATATTATTTATGTATTTAATAATAACAACAATGATAAATAACAACAACGAAAGGTCAAAACAGGGAGGAAAAAAAGCAACTCCTTAGCAGGCTGCCAAGAGGCCATGGGCAGTAAGCAGATGATCAGGGCACAAGTGGGATCTGAATCACCAGGTAGCTGCTATGCAGATGATCTACCACAAAGACAGTGCTTACAGAACGAAAGGATAAACAAATGAGACACAGGCTGCCAACACCTGTGGAGCAATAACAAAGGTCACCCAGCAAGTGAGAGGGGTGCCCACAGGAAGGAGTTCTGAAGGCAACATACATTCAGAACTTCTGGAAAAGCAGAGTGAGCAACCTCAGAGGGCGGCCAAAGCAAAATGCAAAGGCCAATTTCAGGAACACGGGTATCTCCGCACTCGCGCCACGTGCAACGGAAACGCGCCCTCACAGTTCTTGAGAATGTAATTTTTATTGTTGATTTCAAAATACTGAAGAACAACCTGAGACGTCCCACAGGAAAGTCACAAAGTAGAAGTGAAAGTGTGTCATGCTTGGAAGCCCTGTCATAAGCTGGATATGATACTGTGTGTGCGTCATATGAGCAAATAATGATGGGAGGTGCAACGCCAATTGTAAGGGATTCATCACGGAGAGATAAAGAGGAAAACATTGGCCAGGCAGATGTGAAACTAAAGGGGTATTTTAAGAAACCAGGAAATGTACATAAGAATTTATGCATGGATAGAAGGAATGTTAAAGGAAAAACACTGGTCCAAGACAAGGCAATTACCTACAGAGCTGGAAATGGGTTCACAGCACTCAAGTTGTGCAGAATCAAGCAGGAGTAGGCAGGAGTTGGGTTATATAAGTCAAAGATCATGGGTTTCTTATTTTAATTATTTATTATTGTTATGCTGCTACTAAAGCAAGATATACAGCAAAGGGAAAGGGTTTAGAAAACCAAAACCTGAGCCTAATGAAGGGTGAAGTCAGTGGGACCAGAAGGTTGGGTGATTGCTCTTCCATGAGTTCACTTGCCACGAGTGGCAAACTCCTTGCTCCCTCTCTTTCAACTGACCTACTCTTGCTTTTTGATTTGTACTTTTTAAAATAGCCAACACAGCTTATTATATTCCATGCTACTTTGTATCAGTTATTCTTGTCGTTTGATCGTGCCTTCTTTCACCTTACATTGCACTGAATTAACCACATTACAAATGGAACCAATATCAATTATGAACTTCCCACTCACCAAACTAGTCAATGGTTGCACCACAAAGACATAAATGATAGGGTTGGAAGGGGCCTGTTTTTCAGCCCAGCCCTCAGTATCAAGCAGGATTTTCTTCTCCACTCATGTTAAAAGCATTTTATCTGAGCTGTATCATTATATTATAAACAGCAGCAACTCAGCAACTGCATGAGAAAAGTATATTCTGAAACCTACTTGCCTGCACTGCTGCATTTTTTCCCCCTCACATCTAACCTGGGCTATTTAGTTTTTCTTTTCTGTATATCCAGCCAACAAGTCATTTGTTAATCCCTATGGTATGTATAGAAGCTAGTAAGCGTAAAGAAATGTCACGTTACCCAGACTGAGAGGTAAAAGCAGTGTGACACTTCACTCTCCAGCACTTCAGAATTCAGTCTGTTCCTCTTGATGTACAACTAACTGTAGGCTTGCTATTTTCCATAAATATTGATCACCCACTATTTAAAGTTTTAAGAATCAATCCATAAGTAATATTCAGCATGACACTTTCAAAAAGCACCTACCAAACCCTGACGAGGAGCTGACAATCCACTAAGTCATGGTTTATATATACATAACAGCACTTCTGGCCATGATTTTTAGTTTGCTGAGCCTAGAGCTGAAGCAAATCTGTGCTGCCCAGCAATGCTCTGTGTAGGGCCCAGCCTCCCCCAAGGCAGCACCAGGTTTGTCTGTAGGAATTAAGAGATCCCGTGGGAACTCAAGAAGTCCTGACAAAGGTACAAGTGTTTGGCACGTTTAGAGACTCACCTTGTTGGCCATGGCTTTATTAGCTATGTACTTTATTAGCTATCAGTTTATAACGATACCACAGCTTGTGAAAACACACTCAGAGGTCAGATAAACCAGGTAAGAGCTACGTCACATAGAGATGATAATAGAGCAAGTAGACAAACCATTTATTGTATAAACAAAAAAAATCTGCAGAGCAAAGAGACGTTGCTGCAGCTGGATAAAGGGTTGGTTTTTTAAGTCAAATAAAATAATCCGAGCGCAGAATGGTCATGCTTCACACTCTTACCCAACCTGCTCTGCAACTTAGTGCTGCATTATGAATGAAAATGTCTGAAAAAGCCTGACTGCAGCTATGGACTCTGTAATACAACTGAGCAGAACTTCATTTTTTCCTCATTATTTAAACTTCATTTTACGCATCTTTTCTAAAATAATCTTTGCCACCAAGTGCTCTCAACTTTTTGTGCTGTGTTGCAAGAAGTTTTTTCTTAAGTACTTCACGCACATTGTTATCTAAATAAAACCACCTTCAGCTTTAATGGAGTGTGAGGAAATTGGCTTTTGGCCAAGTATGAGCACTCTAAAAGTGCTTCTACATGAATACCTTTCCTATTTTGCTGTTTCCCTGGTGAACTGAGGATGACTAAAGTCCTTCTAATGTTTTGAAGCCCCAAAAACTTGATGCCACAGTTTGTAACATGAAGTTATCCACAGCACACAGACAATTCTGCCTGTGGATTATGTATCAAACAGGAACACGGGAATTTTCTGCCATTTGGGAGCTGCAGTGGTTTTACAATATTGGTAATGAACCTTTAAATACAAACTGCAGGCAGATAAAGTAACTCAACACAAACTGGATGACCATTTTTAGACTTCATAGAATATTCTGGGTTGGAAGGGACCCACAAGGACCTAGTCCAACTCTTAAGTGAATGGCCCATACAGAGATCAAACCCACAACTTTGGTGTTATCAGCATCATGCTCTAAACAACTGAGCTAATCTCAGGTTTAGTGTTTTTCCGGTATTTATTTCATAAACACCTGCTTATTTTTTCAGTAGGGGATGCTACACTGGTGTTTATTTGCTATGGAATAAAGCCTTGGAATTTCTAAATATAAGACAAATTATTTGGAAAAGGCAGCTCTCTGTTTTGGTTGGTGATATCAGTTAAAAACCTACTTCAAAGGTAGTAACTTTATTTCATTAGTCTGAGAAGTTTCCATATAAACAATGGAACAACCACAGTATGTAATTCAGTATGGCATAAATTACCAATCTGCTGTTCAAAAACTATTTCAAGAAGTGACCCATTTTAAAGTTGTGGAAAATATATACATTCACATGCATTAACTGCAAGTGACATGCAAATATCCATGAGATTAATCAACTTTTTTTAAAAGGAAGCATAATAGAACTCATAACACCATCACAAAATGAGGGTTATGTCATAACACCTTTTCACAACACCAAAACAATCTCCAGATTCAAAGTAAGCGCTCAGAAACCTTTCTTCCTACCTTGTTTTACAAGCTGGCTCATGTTTGCCAGCACCACAAGCACCTGTGCACTCTGTAGTACGGGAACTTTTAAATACTGATTGTTCAGGATATATGACCTATAAAAATGAAACCTCAAAGCTACACATTCTCATCCCGAGTAAAAAGTAAAGCCCACGCTCTCCAACGAGGGCTGTTGACTGCACTTGCAGGGAATGGCACGGGCTCTGCAGCATCCCTGGAGAACCCCGGCGCCGATGACAAATCCACAACAAACCTGCGCGCCCGCGGATTTTAAGCAGTAAACCTGAAAACCCAGAGACTACAAAGCCAGCCGGATCCAAGAGCTCCGAGCACAGCCTCTCACTTCTTGAAACTGGCTGTAAACAGGGGAAGGGAGGGGCCAGGCGCCTGCCAAGCCAAGCAGAAACTTGTGAGTAACTTAGAGAGGCAAAACAAGTGCAGCGCAGGCAGCGGCTGCCAGCGCGGTGCCTGCCGCTGGCCGGGCCAGCACCATGTTCCCCGGCAGAGCCACGCCGGGGCCTGGCGGCCGGCTCCGTGCCTCGGCAGGGCTGCTCGGGGCAGGGCCACACGGGGATTAAAGGTGAGAGGCTGCGGAGCGCGGCGGGGCCGGGGGAGCCGGCGGCGGGCGCGGTGCCGCTGCCTTGCCCGGGCGGGGGCCGCGCGTCCAGCGCGATGCCGGGCTGAGAACGGGAGGGTCCGGGCAGCGCTGGGGCCGCCGCAGCCGGGGCTCTGTAACAAGAAGAGGCTGCAGCCTTCACTTATGCAACAGAGGCAGCGTGGGGCTGCAGAGCTGCCGGTGACCGCGCAGGGAAGGAAGGGGTGAGCGGGGATGGAGCGAGCGGCGCCGCCGCACGCAGGGCTCCGAGAGGAGCGACCCGGACACGGCAGAGCCGCCGGGGGAATGACAGAAGGCACGGCTGGGTGCGAAATGCTGAGCGGGGCCTGCACGGCACGGCACGGCACGGCACAGCATAGCACAGCATAGGACGGCATAGCACGGCACGGCACGGCACAGCACGGCACAGCATAGCACAGCATAGCACGGCACGGCACAGCATAGCACAGCATAGGACGACATAGCATAGCACGGCACGGCACAGCATAGCACAGCATAGCACGGCACGGCACAGCACGGCACAGCATAGCACAGCATAGCACGGCACGGCACAGCATAGCACAGCATAGGACGACATAGCATAGCACGGCACGGCACAGCACAGCATGGCACAGCATAGCACAGCATAGCACGGCACGGCACAGCACAGCACGGCACAGCATGGCACAGCATAGCACGGCACGGCACAGCACGGCACAGCATAGCACAGCATAGCACGGCACGGCACAGCACAGCACGGCACAGCATAGCACAGCATAGCACAGCACAGCACAGCATAGCACAGCACAGCATAGCATAGCACGGCACGGCACAGCATAGCACAGCCGACAATAGCACGGCACAGCACAGCACACAGGTTCAGTGCCTTCGCTGGTAAGTGGGCATTAAACACCGCGGGTTTCGGCTCTAGCGGCAGAAATAGCTCACCTGCGAGCCTAAAAAGTCATCAGGAAAATGTGAGGAAATGCTTTAATTTGGGATTTTAGTTTTGCTCATTTCAGAAGTAAATGTTGTCGTTTCCCTAAGATTAGTGTTTAACACAGTGAATCGCCTGCCATTTCTATCATTAAAACAGAAGTGTCGTGTTTAACTGCGCTTAGAGGACGTAAAGAAAAAAAAAAAGGGTAATGACTAAAAACACTTGTGAAACCAGACATCCCCCTGCTCTGTAAAATACAAAGCCTGGTAGCAAAGACTGTTGATCTTCTGAGACAATATACAGGCAAGTTATTCAGTGGCTGATGTAATTCAGTCTGGAGTAATCAAAGCTACATGCTTAAGGATAAACCTTCATAATGGAATTACGTGATTGTATCCATGCCTGTGCTTAGTCACCTTTGCACTCACCAGAATGCATATATTTGCAATATCTAGTTCCAGTCTGCTGCTTTGCTTGAATCGAGTCATAACAGTTCAGCGAGATGTAGTTTTGGTTCCCTTCAACTGCGAAAAAACCAGCTCTTCTTTTTCTTTCTTAAAAACTTAAAACAACGGATGCTTCCTGAAAACAAACTGGGTTGGTTTCGGTGCTTAAAAATAGAATGAGGATGGAAAGACAACAGAAAGATATGATACAGTCCACTCATACACAACAATATAGGTGAAGAACTGATGTGAGAAAGTGAACCAAAAAAGTCAAGTTTTCCCACAAAGGTGAAAACAAGCTTTGAAAACAATAGAACTTTTGGTGCTGTCACAGAAGCCACTTCTCTGAGGAAATCCAACACGAGACAGTGGAATAAAAATTTGCTTGCCCAGCTAAAATTACTGTATTTTTAGCCTGAATTCTGGCCCAGCCTATGGCACTTAGAAGAAAAATGCACACAAAACAACTGCAGTGGGAAATAAAACATGGAAGTCGACACGATTTTGGGACAAACTCTGTTCTATGGCTGCAGAGTCAAAGGATTAGCACCAGGGAGGTGCAGTCACGTACCCGTACGCTTACAGACCCCACACGGTATTATTTAGCCATCTGGTTCACGGAGTGCAGCATGTTGTCTAGTAGCATTCATTTTCATTGCACAATGTTTATTGTGGATTGATTAAATCTTGCTCTCTCTCTCTCTGGAAAGAATCCAGGTACGTGTACTTACACTTTGCTATAGGTGCTGAAAGGGAAGCACACAAAACCACAAGAGTATGTGACAGTCAGGGTGCATGACATGGGAAATCACCTGCTGCACCAGCTCTGCACTGTCCCTGAAATGGGCTGCCACGAGTAACAGCCATGATTTTAAGGCTGTGCCTGTTTTGAGTTGCACATCAGAGATCATTTCTTGTTTCTGCACTTTGGAAAGAGACTTTACACGATTGCTTTGAAGTTCACTTGGTTTAGTTAAAATGCTCTCTCTTCACTGATGATAAAGCAAAGATGGCTGGACCACAACTGCTGATAGTAGCATACCTTTTAAAGAATTTGAGCTATTTTGAGAGGAAATGATAGCTGATTCTTGCCTTTTTGGAAAGTCAGGCTGCCCTGATATTAGGTTCCCTGGACTACAGAGGTCCATTGTTTTTTTGAAACTAAATGGTTATAAGGTTGGAAGTCTGAATACAAACTGACCTATTTAAAAAAAAAAACAACAAAACCAACCCCCCCCCCCCTACAGCTCATTTCCCGGTACCCTCTAGTCTTTGTCAATTTAATCAATGATCCAGTAGACATCCACCATCCTGCCTTGGATGTGCCTCTTAAGAAACTTTTTTCAAGGTAAAGCTTATATAACATCTTAAGAGATCTCTATTCTCCATCATATTGTGAAGATTTGTGCTTCAGCCTATATCCTTCCACTCTTCAGTAGTTACCTTTATGTATTATTAGCTATATACAAGGTACTGTTTGACAATTTTTAAAAAATTGCATCAGCATTCATATATACACGAGTACTTAAAGATAGTTGACAACTTACTTCTGTTGAGTGTGCTGTATCAACTAATTTACCACTAGTTTCATTTAAATTAGAACTTCAGAACATGTATTAGTCCCATGAAATTTTGAATCACAGTTGACTTTCTCCTAGAATAACAACATCAGTTATGTGATGTGTATAATCTTTAAGTTCAAAAAGTTTTCTTCACAGTACTTTGCATTTCATTTGCAATGTAATATTTTAACAACGCTTTCACTGTTTCTCTCTCTACAGAAAAGCTGGTAACCAGCAAAGAAGACACAAAAGCTAAAATCACTATGTGGAGCTGTGAAGCCTTAATCAACAGTACCGAGAACAGTGAGGACCAGCATCTCTGCCATGACTTTGACCTTGTGCTTTCCATCTTTTCCCTGCTCTACCTCATCATATGTTTCCCGATTGGCCTTTGCTACAATGGCCTGCTAGTCCTAGTTAACCTCTACAACAAAGCTACTATGACTATGCCAGATGTTTACTTTGTCAACATCGCCATTGCCGGTCTCATCATCAACACTCTGGCACCAATGTACCTGCTAGGTCTTGCCAATACAAAATGGGCCATCTGGAATTCCAACAATGAAGTTTATATTACCTTTCTTATTTTATTCAACGTCTCATCGTTAGTTACCATGTACTCTACCACGCTGCTCAGTCTGGACTACTACATTGAACGCGCTCTGCCCAGGACTTACATGTCCAGTGTGTACAACACCAAACACGTCTGTGGGTTCATCTGGGGCGGTGCCATGCTCACAAGCTTTTCATCTCTCCTGTTCTACGTCTGCAACCACGTGTCCACCAAAATAATCGAGTGTTCCAAGATGCAGAACCAGGAAGCAGCGGATGCCATCATGGTGTTCATCGGGTACGTCGTACCCGCCATCGCCGTTCTCTACGCGCTGACGCTGATCCTGCGGATACGCAAGGAGGCCACGCCGCTGGATCAGGACACTGGGCGCTTGGATCCGTCAGTGCACAGGCTTCTGATCGCCACAGTCTGCACACAGTTCACCCTGTGGACACCCTATTACGTTATTCTCTTGGTAAGCACGTTTACTAACCTACGAGGAAGAATTCCAGATGTAAATTCCATTCAAATATTACACTTCGCCACGATCTTGTCAAAATTCCTGGCTTTCTCCAGCAGCTTTGTCATGCCTCTGCTCTACAGATACATTAACAAAAACTTTCCCAACAAATTACGACGCTTGCTTAAAAAGATACACTGTGGGAATCAAGGGTGCTCCCACGAGCGCACAGTTGTACAGCAGGTCATGACATAGGTGTGACACAACCCCTGCTGCTCTGTGACTGCGGCACTGGGTGCTCAGTGCTGGGACTGTGACACTGCTGTGTTGGCACTCAGAGACCTTAGAGAGTCCCAACCAAGAGGCTGGAAGGAGCTTCCATTGCAGGTGAATGCAAGAGTCTTAATTTTCCAGCAGTTGTTTGCTGAAGTGGTGTGAGGCTCTGGCCTGTGTGCAGCGTTACCTGTGACATCTGATACCTTCAGTGCACTGAACTGGTGACAAAGGATAAACTCTGTTTTCGTGGCTCTGATCTTCCTGTCTGAAGAAATCACTAAGCAGTTTACTGAAGTCTTGACTGAAGACACAGCACCTTGTATCTTGTATAGAAAAAGGTAGTACCTTGTTTTCTGTACAAAGAAGTGATGGTGCTATCCTTGATGAAGTAAATAGCATTTTTCAATGAAGATTATATAGATGATCTTTACTGAAGATCATATTATCCAATTATACATGTCCAAATAGTAAATGTTAATTTTAAATTAAATTATTTAATTTCTTTCGCTATCACTGAATCCTCTCTAAAAGAAGCCTAATTTACTGTTTTCAGAAATTATTTTCTCACACAAACTAACCTGTTTTAACATTTATGGTAAAGTGATTTTTCTTTTAGCTACAACAAATAACAAAAATGTGTTTTAACTTTCCAGTGCTTTGTTTGTATCCTAAAACATTTCAGGAATTCAGAAATATTTATTAACGAATTCTGAGGGAACTTAGAGATGTTTGTTCCACATATTAAAATGAAGGACACAGTCATTTACAAAGTTAAATCAGAATTTAACTAGTAAAGATTGTCTAGCTAAGTGTTATGGTCCACATATGTTCATGTAACAAGAGTAATTACCTTAAAAAATAAATATGTTTATGATTAACATTTTGTATTTTCAAGGGATATGTTTGCAACAAATAAATTAAACTGTCTTTAATCTAGGACATCACTGGAGTTTTGGAAACCATATAAAATTCCCCAATACAGGAATCCCAGTCAGCAACAGCTCTTTGCTGACCTCTCAAAAAAGCCTTCCATTGGGATTCTTGGATACACAGTAAAGTCTAGTTTCACACTAGGGATGAAGAAATCCAATCCAGATCACCAAATTTTACTGATTATATGACATACATAAGAAACACAGACGTGCTGCAGGAAGCACATAAAGAGTTTTACAACAACAAAACTACAAAGCACTGACCCAAAAACTACCTGTTCTTGTGCTGGTGTTGCATTAATGACAGGAGGGGGGGGTTCAAGTGAAACTGATACTCTCCCACTGGTGTGGGGCCACAAGACATTTTTGTCACTTGATACATGCTACAGCATCATTTTGTTGCTTAATCAGTCACAGCACAACTCAAATCCCACGTGACTTCATTAAAAAAAATGTGACTTTTCAAGCTTCAGGTATAGAAGAAAAACATGGAGCAAGACCAGAACTGAACCTTCCCCATTGCTTAGAGCACAGTCTCGTCTGGTAACTGGTCCTAGTCTGTCAGCAGAGGCACACACTAAAGTTCTACATGAAAAGCATGTGAGGAACAGACCTTTCAGACCTTTTCCCTTCAAGCAGTTTCTTCCCATAGTCTTCTTTGCTTATCCTCTTTATATACAAGCATCTCTAAGTTACCAACATCCTGGTGGAAGACTATTAATCTTTACTTTTTTAGTAGCTTTTCATATTTTATTGACTATTTTTAACCCTTAAAGCCTACAGAGTAAATAACCTGTTTCTGTGGTGTTTTCAGTTTTAGCCTGTTGATGAAAGCCATGTTAAGGAATGAAGCTGTTCCTTATCACTGTGTCCCAACTCACACACTCATTTATAGTGCCTCTATGCAGACACACATTATACTGGCTGCTTTCTTGGTTTTGCCCCCCTTGCAAGATTTTCTATTAATTTCTACACATCTTGAGCATTCAGGCTCACTTCCACACAGAAGTGCTTAAGAACAAAATCTTTCCTTACAGCTGTCAAGCAAACAGACTCCTCCTTCCCATCTGAGGAAAATGAGGTTTCTTAATGCACCAAATTAAATCTCTCATGTAAAATCTGTTAAAAGAAATTCTGTGCTGTTATGCAGGAAGAGTTCCAGCAGGGAGGAACTGGCTTATCTGGTGTGAATAGAGGCTTTCAGAACTGGGACACTGCCAGAACAGTGCGGCTGAGCAGGCAGCATTAAGTGCAATTTCAACTTCCATGTTGCTTCCTCACTTCCATTTCCTCCTTCTCTTAAGGCATCTTATTTTCTGTCTCTAACAGAACTGTTGCCTTTATTTCTGTTCTGTACTCTCTCTGTTAAACTCTCAGTTTCAGATCACAGCTCTTGTATCATTTCTCTTTATCGTTTTCACTTCTCTGCACAATTTATTTAACTTTTATTTCTCTCCCATCCCTGCTTGGTCTTGCACACCTGGTACCATTCAATACTCATGTTTACTTCATCGCACTGACTCCTTTACGATGATCCAAATTTTACTCAGTGATTGGACATTACAAACAAATTTATGTAGTACAATGGAAGCTGCTATTTAAGAGATGTAGAAAGACAGATTTTTATGTAATTTACTCGCGGGGTATCAAATCTGATTTTTTCCTAATCTTTTTTACTGCAACGGATGTTTGTCTGTATCCCTGATAAACACTAAAGGTGATGGCAATCATACATACAACAACTTGGATAATTTAATGAACAAGACTGGTATCCACTCAACCTCTTTCAAAAGTTAATTTGATGTATTAGTTGCCTCAAAGAAACTGTGCTGTGGATCTGCCTGGCTGCTGTTCTCTTAAGCAAATTCTGAACTTAATTGCAGCACCCTCACCTGGTATCTCTTAAAAAGCAGTGTCCTAAAAAGAGAGAGCTTTGCAATATTTATATAAAGAACAGAAGAAGGACAAGTGCAGTAAAATACTTAAGGAAATACAAGGTATCATAAATTAGGAAGAACTTTTATGGACAAATCTTTACTATACAAAGTTCTCAAGAATGGGCCCTTTCCATTTCAAATACCTGAAGGTTTCTGTTGACTGTAAATAGGGGCTTATCTATTCCACATTTAAATAGATATGAATAAAATACTGTATATATGCAAGATAAAAATCAGCCTACTGATGTAAAAAGAATCTGCAAAGAGTTTATTAAATTATTTCTTAAACTGTATCATTTAAATGTAAACCTCTGAACAGGAAGGTGTACTGTATGCTTCTGTATGTATATAATGTGTACTAGAAAGTAAGCACTACTTAAGTGCCATTATTAACAGTGTTATTTTCTCACAAAATTAAACTTAATATTTGAGTTGATCTATGGCTTATAGCCCTCTTGCCGAACTGCTAATTAAGTCAAATCAATGAACTAACACAAATGTCATGCTCTGCTTCTGTGTGAGTTACTAACACAGCTAGCTCAAGACAGGTCCTTGTTGACCAACTTAGTAGAGGTCCTAGTTTCAAAAGTTTACATTTCGAATCAAATTTTGTTGGTCTCTGAAGATGTAATTTCAGTTAATGAAAGAAAGTGATCAGCCACTAGAAAATTCCTGGTTCTATTACGATGAAGAGATGTGGACTCCGGTATCATGTCAAAATACTACAGAAATGGGCTTTCTGGAAAGCTTCATAAAGGAAGTATTGGCTCATAATACATTCTCAATAAAAAGTGTTCAAGTGTATGTGGTCAATAAAATGTGTGGGTTTTTTTTCTTTTTTTTTTTTGCTTTCTTGATAAAAACCTGTTGTAAACAAGCTTAAACCTGTGTGGCTTCACTGAATCCAAACATAACATTGCATGACTTGGATGTCAAATTTCCAGGCCATAATTATTAAAATCTCATTATTCATCAGCATGAAGTTGGCTGGGAATAAAAGCTGAAAGGCACATACCTCCCCTGACTTTTTTCAGCATAAAGAATCCTGCAATTAATGAGACAGAGTAACAGTGCACCTGGAGATCAATGCAAACATTGGCCACATCCTGACAACTTCCTCCCCTTTGTGCTGCCACAATCAGCTTCCTGCAGAAATTCTCTTGGTTCTCAGAACAACATCAAATAACCCACACCTCTGGCATCCCAAAGAAAACACAGCTTTTAAGAATCTAAGGTACCTTATAACACATTGATTGCAGTAACCACTGCACATAACCAAAAGATTACTCCCCGTGGATCAGTTTGTTTTCCCTACATACATGAAAATATTTTCTTGGCTATACTTTCAAAATTATTCATTTGTTCCCTTTCAGTGTTCTGTGAAGTGTAGGAAGACAGCAAGTAACAGCAAACTCTATTTAAAATAGTTATTGCTAAACCCTTTAAAAAAAACCCTCAGTCCAAGACACTCCTGAGTTTTAAGTCTGTCAGAAATAAATGAAAATGGCAATTATCAAAGTGGAAGTTGCATTACACCATTTAATCAAAGCCTAATATCTGACAGGATGCCTTTACTTCCACACAGTGTTTTAAAGGGTGTGTTCTGCTACTTTGATAGGAGAGCCAGCATCTCTGAACAAGTACAGAGCAGTGATTTTCTGATCCTTCATACCAACAAAAAGGCTGTTTCTCAGCTGGATTAGTAAAAACCCTCACATACAACACAGATTGAAGGATCTTCAGTGAGAACAGAGCTAGTTAATAAGCAGCAAGTTCACAAGCCCACAGGCTTCTGAAGGGTGAACAACTACATAAATGCAAGGAAAAAGGGTTGATTAGGTACAACAAAGCCAAGATGTTTACACCAGTACAAACCAGGCTGACACAGCACCTGAATCTGCCATTATCTGTCAATACAGAGAGTTCACAGAAGTCAACCACATTTTGGAGCAGTCACAGAAAATACTCATTCAGTATTCATTATATTACTACACAATAGGAGAACAGGCCCCAAGGTTGTGAAGAAAATCCAACACTGCTACCACAAACCTCAGAAGGAAGCAACACCATTTTTTTTCCCTTGTTTAAAACTAGGATTCAATTTTTTTTTTTTTTTTTGTGCTGTGGGTCTGTGCATAGGTAATGCCCTATTTATCACTGCTTGATAAAAATGAAAGCAGCCCCGTGTCTAGGCTGGAGACCTCGTTGAGCTTCACTGCAGAAGCACGGGACTGGTAAGACCCAAGAAAAGCAGAACCTGCCCAAGTGCCACTCTCAGTTCCACCGTTCGCTGGGACTCGGAGAGGAATTGATTCTTGCCTAAGTTTCTGCAGCTGCGATCAACGCACTGATGAATCTGAAACATCTGCTCCTACATTAATTTATGTCGTTTCTTAATAAGCAAAAACTTGTGTATTTCTTGAGTGTCTCGTGCAATACTTTTTCCAAGTGAAAGCAATCTAATGGTACAAACCCAGCTGTGCAGACTGCCATGGCAACGAATCTGAAGTGTGAAATGTTTCCTCTGATGAATTTCCTTTAGTTTTCCATTATATATCAAAACACTTTGACATATGCTGACTACATTCTTTTTCCATCAGGAGAGCAGATCTATTATCTCCTTTGTCATCCTACTTTCTTCCCACCAAGTCTTTCCCTTACCTTGAAGGTGATTTCCTTATGTTCCTTCCTTCTAAAGAACTGGCACCTTTAATTACACCCGCAAGAATTGTCAAAAATATTCACAGTCTGCAGCAGGCAGAATTTCCGTACAATTACAGATCATGACAGTAAAAGATGTTAAAGCACCAGATTCTCATCAGAGTATTTATGAATTAAGTAGAAAAGCATATTTTAAAAAAAACCCTTTCTATCAAAATTTCTTTAAAGCAAGATTTATAACCAGAAGCGAATCCATTTAATCTAGTTTAAAAAGTACTTGCACGCTTTTCCCCCCCTTCTCAAATACGTTATCCCAGAGGTGCTGCCGCTGGCACTGATGGGCTCAGCCTTGGCCAGTGGCAGGTCCACCTTGGGGTCAGCTGGAATTGGATCTGTTGGACACGGAGAAGTTTCTGGCAGCTTCTCACAGAAGCCACCCCTGTAGCCCCTCCCTGCCTCCGCTATCCAAACCTTGCCATGCAAACCCAGTACAATTACTAACTACAAAGTGAATTGAAAAGCCTAATTTTAGCCCCCCCAAAATTTGCAAATTTAAGCTAAAATTTATCTTGAAGTCGGTAGAATTTTTGCACCGTTTCTTATCTCCACAACCTTTTTAAAGATCACTTTGAAATGAATTCGGGTATTGGTTTATCAAAGCTGTTTTAGAAACTCCATCTGGTGGTCACTGGCAGAATGCTCTTGCAGTTCCCAAAAGCAGTAAGATCAGTAAAATTAGTTAGATTTAAATTAACCTTTAGGGGAAAAAAATAAAACCAACTCAGTCCCAGTTTCTGGTTAAACACAGATTTGTACAGCTGGTGCTGTCTGCAGGCAGTGAGGGTACTGCTAAAAGTATTTAGAGGTAACAAAATTAACCTCAACTTGTACAACCAACTGCTGCTGCGAGGGAGAGGCAGGTAAGAGACAATTCTGTTGCAAGAAACAAATCTCGACCATGGTTAATTTTAGTTTTGAACCTAACAGAAAGATATTTAACCAGGCTACTAGGTCTGACTATTCACAAGGAAGAAATATTTATTAAAAAGCACATGTTTCTTGTATTGTTTCGTGAAACATCTGTTACTAGTCATTGTGGTTGACAAGATGCTCGAAGACCAAAGGAAGTGCCATTCCCATTCAGCTCCAGAGTATTGTAATTCTTTCTAATTAAGTATGGTTTCACTAGTTCACAATGAAACAGATTTCTTACTTAATTAAGAGAGAAGTCTGAAATTGTTCAGGTCCAGCCTATGTGCAGCTAAATAATCATTCCAGCACCTGCAGTGCTATGCAGAGACCAGCTCTCTTGTTAAAACTTGCCATTAGAAAAAGCTTTTTTCCACCCTTTAGTAGAATGTTACTTTGAAATACAGGCAATTTTTGAGCTCTTGTAGCTGAGTTACACAGATGATTTACCCATATCGAGGAATTTATTTTGTGATTGATAGAAACATTACTGTATAGTAATAATACTAAAATACTGTTTATAAAACAACTCACACTACAAACAGTGCTCCAATAAGCCAATAATAAAATCACTAATAGTGAACCACAGGCAAGGAACCCTGAGATGGGAAGGCAGCAATCACACAGCACTGAGCATGGCTGTTCCAGGAGAAAAGGAAGAAATGCTGATTTACAGCTGGCCTCTGAGGTGCAGGTAATCATTAATAACCAGTGCTTATGGATAAACATCGCCAGCCTGGGCTTTCTTAACCCCATCCAAGCAGAGGGAGCAAGACTATCAAATTTTACAATTTCACATAGCTCCGTGTACCTTATAAATAAGCATAAGCATCTGAATTCCATTTTAAAAACCACACTTAAAAAACCCTTTCCTAAACCAAACATGCAGGGAATATAATACAATAAAGCCATGTAAGGTTTTTTAATTCTAAAATGAATCTATACACAAAATTCCTTCAACTTTCTTCCAACTAGCAATTCTTGGTTCTCTGTACAACTTCCCTCATGTTTTGGGGTTTGGTGGTTTGAGTTTTTTTGGGGGAGGGGTGTCCTTTTTAATGTCAAAGGCCTGATGTTCTACAGTGTTTTAATCAAGGACATGAATTTGCTTGCTGTCAAGTAAGACTAACCATACGTAAAATTAACAGCAAGGCCTTTCACAAGAACAGTTTTACAGAGTGACTGGCAACTGTGCATCAATATAACAAAAGCCTTAGAATAGATGCTCCTCTCAAAAATTAGGGTTTTGGTTTTTTTCCCAGGAATTTTGAGGTATTGCATTAATATAAGTGGCTTTAATGTCTTAAAATGCCACAAAGAAAAGCTTCCAATATTTAAGCTCAGCTGAACAGCAATCTTTGACTGGCACAGTGGCTTATATCCCACACTCAAGTTATTTCTTACACAACAACAATAGAAGAAAAATTAAGGTGGAAATACATGACAGTTGATGAAAACCATCTTTGAAACAAAATTGCAGTGTATTGCACGATTCAACATTCCAGTAACAGTGCAACTGCTTTTCATCATAATACACTGGGGCATAGGCAATAACAGTCATTTAATATTCCAAAACAATCCTATCATTCCACACAGGGAGGATTTTCTCAATAACCTTACATCCAAAAGGCAAGAAAAGATACGCTAATTGAAAGAAGAAGACAACAGCGTGGTCTGAAAACAAACTTCGGGCTCCTCATGCAGGATTAGCTCCCCAACAATAATCACTACCCCATAGAATCCAGTCCAGTCCTTGGACTAACTGCAGGTTGCTGCAGCCTCTGGTCTCCAGGATCCTTCATCACCCCGTGGCTGTTTGATGTTGCACCAAGCAAACAAGAGCTCTGATGCTCAGCTGAGCGTTGCAGCTCTTTGCGGAACGACTGATCACGACCATTCAGAAGAAAGGTGAGCAAGACAGGCTCACCATCTCCATAATACTTCACAGGATGGATATGCCTGAAGCCAGAGAATAAAAAGACTGAAATCTCCAGGGCTGCAGCACCTCACAAGCCAGAAGCATTGAGCGGTGTTTGTTAGAAAAGATGGAGAAGTTTCTCTCATCTGGCACACATGGATATGAAAGAAAGAGCCTTCACTTCAAATTAAACCTCCTGTCAGGGATGTGTGCTCTGCTAAACACATCAGTAATATGGGTCAATTAAGAGAAATTATTGGTGTTGGTAAAAAAAAAAAATTCGTTCACATCTGCTTTCTTTACAGCAACATCTGTCACTCCGTACTGGAGATATTTATTTTGCCATGTGAACAGTTGTGTTCAAAAATAAACCAGAGTTCTGCCCACCACAGCACACTGTAGGTGGTTAGTGGCTGTCCATGTTATCAGCCAATCCTGAAATACTGGCACAGCGTCTCACAACTATTTCACTTCTGTAACTTCACCTTTCCTGCCTCCATCCTATCCCGAAAATCATTATCATACACCTACCTTTTCCACTGAGAGCAAGTAAACTAATATATGAAAAGAAATTTCACCAAAAAAAAAAAAATCCATAAATCACTAATAAAAATAATTATGACATTATGCATCATCCCAAACACAATCACTTAACCATTTTCTGCAGCTTTATGACACCCTTGTACAACTGAGCACTGGTCTGCTTGCCACTGTCCTCATATGACTTGTACCCTGTGATCATTTAAGCAAATTAAACAAACTGGTTTATTGTTTTTTCTAAGGAAAGATGCAGCTGGTCACACAACAGCAATATTTTTGCTTTTCTTTTACTAACACATTAACTGTGACAGTAACAGCACAGCGAGCTGCTGCCAAAACTCCACCTGGGAGCTCTTAACATACCTCAAAAATTTTTTTTGTTTCTGTACATGAGGCAGAATTGCAGCGACCGAGATGGGAATCAGCAAGGTCTAAACAGAATAAAGAATACAGAGTTGGGAAACTTTGATTTTCTAATCTCTATTTCTCCTCTGGCTTTCAATTTATTCCGTCATCTTGGAGGAATAAATTTCTCAGTAGCCAAGCTTCTCCACGTGTAAAATGCGATGCTTTCTGACGAGCGAGTCTCTCAATCTGTGTACAGTTCTGAAACTGTGTTGTGCTACTTGCACCTGATTCCAAGTAGGAAACCTGCTCTTGCTCCCTAAATACCACTGAATAATGAAGTTTAGTAGAGGTTTCAGACAAAGTATGAACTAATGTCTGTAAACGTGAATGCAATTTTGAAGATGGGAGCTTCCTCTTCGATTCCTTTTTCTTTTTAAAGATGGGAGGTGTAAGAAATAGCTTCTCTCTTTTTATTTTTCCAGCTCTATTTATACAATCTTCTCATCAGTGGATAAGTTCCCTTGGAGCTGTGCTTACCCAGCCCATGCATTGTCACACCCGAGGTTACTGAATAACAGGAAATGTGGCCTCAGCACTGCTGTGTCAGGGCTTATCTGCACGGGAGTTACTCCTTGCTCACCCACTCCTCATTAACTCACAGTCACTGAAACCTTTGTGAAGAGTAGTTTGAATATTCCTTAAATTGGTGCAGTCATTGATTTGCCTTTCTTTTACTAATAAACACCAAGGGCACAGCCAGGTAGCCTTGTGTACACCCACCCAAGGCAAATTCAACAAGATATAAACCCTCAGCAGTTTGCTCCTTGCTCACAGCCAAGAAATAATTTTAGTTCCCCCCCTCCCCTCTGCCCCCAGCAGGGCCCGGAGTTATCAGTAAGGGGCCTATTCAAAGCACTTCAGTGGAAAGTACAGCAACAAAACCATGCTGCAACTGTTCAGCATTGCCTCAGGTGCACAAGTGATCCATTCTGGAAGCTAAAAAGTTAAGTTGATGACCAAAACCTTCCCGAAATTTTTCTGTAATTTCAGAAACAATCATTTCACTATGCCTACGTGGTTTGGTGTGCTCTCTGTACAGCCCTCAGTCCTAGAAAGAATAAGGTGGCACTTGAAATTTGCATCCTTACTGAAAAACCAACAGAAAAAGAAAAGGGTCACCTGATTTGCATGTAATGACAACGCATATTTTTTTCTTTACACCATTCTTAACTATGAGAACTCAGTATCAACAGAATGAGCCTGGATTAGGGCACAGCTCACAGGGAAATGCTACACACAAAACACTGGCACTACACTGCCACTGTGCCCAAGGTTTTCTGTAACAATTTGGAGGAACTACTGTAAATAAAAGGGAAACAACAAACAACCTACCCAGTCCAACAAACTGCTGCATATGATGATCAAGACCAAAGGCTCTTGGTTACTGTGAATTACAGTATTCTGAACAAAGCCCATTGGAAATCACATTTCACAGAGCCCCCGAACTACTGAAGAGCTGTTCTGGAGGACAGCTCCTTCACAAAGAACATGAACCTTCATCCTGAAAATCAAAATGTCTCTGGGCTACAGCTGCAACCCAACACCCTCCATCTAGTCTACCTCTAGTCTCAAGAAAGTATTTGGAGCAGTAGTGCTAACCTGCAGGTGGAAATGTAGACCAAGTGCTAAAATATCTTCCCCAGGTAACCCACAACTCCGATTTTGAAATCTAGACTCGTATACATTTGTCTCATTTCATTTTTTTGAAGTCCTTTCGCAGTTTCCGTGTGTTTTTTAGTGAGCCTTGTTAAAGTACAACAAGTAGGAAGCCATGAAAACAGAGTGCTGATAACACTGGTCACAAATCACCCTCTCAACCCACGAACGCCATTGCAGGTTACTAGAAGGTTACAACAAAAATGCCCTTCCCCATGTGCTGGTAAGAGAAAACGTGATGCTACTGATACATCCCAGACAGACAGCACTAAAAAAAATCATGAGCCAAGCTTTTCTTGCTTATTTATATCTACGGTTTTAATAACACTATTCAACATAGTCATGCTGAGCCAGACCCAAAACATCCTCCATACTCAAAATCTTGTCTTTTAACACCTCATGGTCATTGCAGAGCATCTGGAAAAATAATTTATTGCATGTATACAGAAACAGGAGTGTTCCAAGAGCCCTTGGAAAAATAGAAATACACCTATTTTTAAGCAGGGATCTTAATGCTTTGACATGCCCTGCTTTGTGTCAAGTTTTTGTTGTATTAAGCAAAGGGTGTGGTATGGTATTTATCCCACAGGCTTTTCCTTTTCTAGACCTCGAGCACTTCAAACAGCGCACTGGGAAAAAATGCAGTTGCAAAGGCTGGCCAGTGAGCGTAGGATTACTTCACGAACAGGAAAAAAAAATCCACTGGATGGCCTCACATACTTAGAAATGGCAGGGACAAACACTACTTTTCTGTTCTAAAATATCTCATTGCAGAGGAGAATCTGAACTTTAAAGTCACATGATGATGAAACCATAGGTTTGCTAAACATGCAGCGTGCATGGTTTGAATGACTTCAACCAAGTTCCTGTTCCCCTTACAGAACTGCATGTTTTTTTCAGTCAGCAAGCGCCTGGATTTTTCACTGTGATGCACAGCAGCTGAAGAAGTTATTGTAATATACACACTCTGCTTTCTACAGAAATAGGAAGGGCTATAAGCTCCAAACAATAATTGTATTTCATCTGACATTTCACAGTGAAAGGCTCAGCCTGTTGTTTCTGTGGAACATTTCCTTGAAAAGGTAAGTGCTTTATATTACTTTGAATATGCAATGTTTTATTCAAGAGGTTCAAATAGTGAAGCTAAGGTTGTAAGCAAGAATTTTTAGTTTTTCCATCTTTAACAACATTTGAACTACACAAACTAAAGTACTGTATCTGGGAAAGGTCCTCGGAAAGCTGAAATGTGTAATAAAGCTGAAATTTGTGCTAAAGCTGGGCATTAAGTAGAGAAAATGTGAAGACTGTTTTCCAGTAAGTACTTCAGTCCCGTTGAACCAATGGGAGCTGGATGATGAAATACTGTTCAGTGGTCTGGACAAACGACTCCAACCATTGCCTAAAACCAGTCTTTTAACGGATGGACATTGTCAGATAATCTTAACTCCACTACAGGAATTGTATAGGACAGGAAACACATCAGTGATGCTGCCTGGAGATTATGTTTAAGTTACTGTTAGTTCCTTTATATTCTAGAAAAGTAAAAACAAAAGCTTTCGGTTTCTCAGGAACTGGTACTTTTCCATAAGTTAACGGTAGGATTTAAGTCTTTACAACTTCAAATATTTCCCCAAGAGTAGGAATTGTGACCTTACAAGAAAGAATAATACAGTATTTCACATTTTTGTCTCTTATACACTGCAAGCTGCCTCCATCTTTTAACTTGGCAGACACGGTGTGAACAGAAAGGACCTCTTCACCCCCCAGATCATGTGTTTTCTCAAGTCGATGCAGGACATGCCCACCAAGAGCAGAGTTTCACACGCAGTGTTACATGTATTGCTTTATGACTGGAGGAAAGAATATTTTCCTTCTAAAGGCTGGTGACAGAATGCACAAAGACTGCCCTACCAAACCTTTTATAGAGGAAGAGTTCTGGCTGCCAGGGAGAAACTCCCCCGGTTTTAGGAGCTCTTCCTTCTAGACTTTAAATAAACACAAGTCTCCTTGAAACCAAGCTCTCCTTTTGCAGCAGTTAAACATCAAAGTGGGGATGAGGAGCCCAAACCCAGTGAAATCTTAGGGACTGGGTCCCCTCGGTACTGAAACTCCTTTCACAACTTGCTGTTTTTAAACTGCTTTCTGAACACTGCGCCCACTGTGTTGGAAGGGAAGGGGAATGTATTCTCCGTGCTTCAGAAAGTAAAAGTCAAACATATTTGCTTCGACTGCTGAATTATAGGAGGGAAACAGGGATAGAAAGAGGGGGAAAAAAATCCAAGAAAAAAGTGAGGCCACATGAAGTTAAGGAAGGATTTGTAATATGACTGATGGCCAGTTAAAGTAAAGGGGACCTGGGATAAAGGGACGAAATACTGGAGCATGACAACACGGGGACAGATAATGCAAGGAGCATATTGCAAATTTCCCTCACTAACTAATCGTAAAACAAACAGAAACAGACCTGTCTCCTGCCATAGTTACCGGTGACTAAGTGGAAATAACAAAGTCAGTTTATGTCATACTATGTTGTGAGAGAAAAAAAATAATTCAGGTCTTGAGGTGTTTGCACTGTAAGCTGCAAACAGCACTAAAAGAGTAAAGGGCTGCTCTGCTGTCGTCACCCCCTCCACCCACCCCACAGCACAGCATAAACATTATGTGCATTTTGAAAAAAAAAAGTATGTCCCAGCAGTAAATCCAAGAACCAGGCAAGAACTGAGGGAATACCAGACCTTCTCACAGCAGAGGAAAATGACATAATAAATTCCCTGATTTTTTTAATGATGGAAACTCTAAGTATTTTGAAAAAGAAAATGTGGCCAACTGTATGAATACTCTGAAATAAAACACGTGAGAAATAAACCACCCTCTGCTGCTCCCATGGAACATGAATTTTTATATTAAATTAAATTAGTATTACCAGAAGTCTATAAAAATTTGCAAACATTAGTATGACCACAGCAAAAGCTGTGAGCTCCTTCATCCCATTGTTATTCTAAGCATGAACTTGATGCTTTGGGGATGTTTTCAAACTGGAAAGACAATTTCTTAGAGCTGCTTTACACGATAGATGAGCACCTTACAGTCACAGGAATCTCTAAAGCCACCCATTCCGATGTAAACAGCCGTGCAGAGAGGTTGTGCCATCTGTGACTATTCCCAATCCATCAGCTGCAAGGGAGCCAGGCTGTTCTGGCGGGGCCCAATCGGTAATTCCAGCTAAAAGACCCTAATGCAGCCACTGATTCATGAGGTGGTGAGCAATGCATCTTGGAAAGTGCTATATACCCTCAAAGTTCACTGAAATCATTATGAAGAGATAAAACATTGCAAAAAAAAAAATTAGATTGTCATAAAGTCAGAAATATATAGGTAGGTGTGACCCTTTTAGAGAGAAGAGTGCACTTGCATCAGCTTGTAGGAAGGACTGGGCATGTCTGATGGCACCCCCTGCACAGAAGCCTTTCCCACCACAATCTGAGCTTCAAATTGCCATTTGCTCTTTTAAATAGTGAGACAGCAGAACCAAATATGAAAAGAGTCTTTGACATTATCACTGGGATGCTTTTAAGCTTCTAGGAATAATTTAAGGGGGAAAAGTTAATAACTACGCATTGATTTTAATCTTATTTGCCAAACTAAAAATATTTCAGAATTAGCTACAAACTGCTAGGAGATATTTAGTCTTCTGTAATAAACACTTCATTGAATTCAAACAAGAATTATACTCACACTGACTGGCCACAGCAAAGCTGCAAACAGCTTGCTCTTTTGGTAAAATTTTGTTCGTGTGGGAATCCTAAGGTGATTTTCGGGACATTCCCTTAAGAACAGCACACCTAAAATTTTTTCCTTAGCTCAGAATTTTAATACTTACACTGATTATAATTATAAACATACAGTTGCACTGTTGTTTCCCCAAAGTGAGCATATTAATTCTAGGTTGAATAGATTATTTTTATTTAGTTCAATTCCCTCCTCAGATGAGGTAATTTAAAAGACATACACTCAGGTTAGGACAATAACATTTAGATGGAGAGGAAGCATCAGTGTTAATTATTTAACAATAATGTTAATGCCTGTGGTTACAACTGAAACTGTTTCAGGCAGCCGTCTTGACACCAAACGAGAGCAAAACACATCCTCAGCCTCTGCTTGACACCGTGCTGGCTTAGTAACACATCACAGTGTGCAAGCAGGTGGGTACAGGAAGGGAAACCAAGATGATGCACTGGCTTGCACAGTAAGCTGCAGATACTGGAATATGCTGCATTAAGCCTTGCTTTGTCTTAAAAGCCCAAAGAGTATTTAAATAAAATTAAAACTGCATTGCTGTGGTCAAAATTGAACCCAGTATCAGTACCAAGGCCAGGTCCTGAGCAAATTTATTCAAGTTTTGGCATTTTTTTTTCCTGTAATTTGATTTAAGGCCATATGATTTCCTGTGAAACCCCAAACTATGCCCTTTGTAACAATGTTACCAGAGAAGTTGAATGTTGCTAAATTATTCTGAGATTCCCTGCAAGGACAGTGAACACAGTCAGTTGGCCCATAAAAGTTGTTGAGAAGATAACAGAGATGTTCACAGTGCCAGAACTGAATTCTTATACTCAGCCCTGCAGAAGGCCTGATGGAATATGCAGGTAACGCTGTAGGTTCTGGTGGAACAGCTTTAAATGTAAATATTTCCTAACCTTGAATCTACAGCGTGGGATGAAACAGACTTTCTCAGATGCTCAAGTGGTCACAATCCTTCACCAGATCAGGCTTCAAATCTCTCTCCTAACAGAAGATCAAAATTTCACTTACAGTTTCCTTCATTCTTGAGACTCCACTCAAGTATTTAAGAAAAAATGAATTGTGAAACTTAAAGTTTCACACACAAAATTTGCTCATATTTAATAAACTATTTTTAAGCTTCAAAATTACATTGCCTTTTAACTTGCTTCAGAGACTTCTGCCTGTTTTGCCCATCAGTTCTTTCCTACATGGTGCACCCCAGCTCAGAGGCTGGAACATAGACAGAGTCTGACCAGCCAACCTTTCCCTCCTGCAAGACCACCTGTAACACAAAACATTTTCCCTGGGTGCATCAGTCCTTCCTGTAGTGCAATCTCTCAGAAAATAACATTTTTTAGAAAGAAAGAAACTCTGTCTTTAAAAAGGGACAAAGAACACTGCTGAATCAAAACATAACTCCACGCTTTTCTATAAATGAAATTATAATTATATAAGATTATATACACATTTAATCAAAGCCACTTTGATAAGTCAACTTTTCTAATTAAAACCAGTATTAGAATTCCAATTTTGAGGAGAGATTAGAAATACCAGAAATGTGAAGTAGTGTCAGAGGTAACGACCATAAATTAACTGTCAAACAGCATTAAGACACTGACTTATCTATAATGAGCACTGCTTAAAAACATTAATGCATCTCTATGAATTTTTACCAGTTTAAAATTACTTTCACTTTAAGAGTTAACATCATTAGAATCCCTTTATGGCAAAGGCTTTATGTACAACTAAGTATGTAGCTTCTTGCCACTGTGACTTACAGAAACTTCTGTAAGGAGAACAACATGGTCCTGTCTTTGCCTGCTTGTTCAGACCAGCTTTATGCAGAACAGAACAAAGTAAAAACACCAAAGTCTAACACAAAATTGGAATCTTTGTGAATAGAGAAGAATTTTTTCCCCCAGAAAACACCCTGCACTGTAAAAATGCCTATTTGTTTAACTTTTTCCAGTACTGAGGAACATCTTTAATCAGACGTTCCAAATTAATTAGGAATAGTGGGTTCATCATCTTATCTTTAAATATATTTATTCTTTGCAGCTTAAAAAGATGTGCTATTTTCTGCGTCAATCAGTACAAGGTGCGCAGAAATTTCCTCTTCGAAAATTGAGCTAATTATGCTTTTAGGTGGTCTGGAAAATATATCTATCCATATCCATTACAGTTTTTCATGAGTACATATCATGTTCTCATAAAAGCTTTTTGGCTTTAAAAAAAAAGGAGCCTCCAAGCATATATACAGTAGCAAAATCATTATATCTACATATCACAGAGTCATTACAGCTAACAGCCTATCCATATTACTCTCAAAATTCCCTATTTCCAGGAATTTATAATGCAGCTGTAATAAATGGTCCTTGCTAAAACTTTATCAACAGGTTTATAATGCACCAGTAATCGTTTTCTCAAAGTCGAGCACGCAGAGAAGCATTATTTTTTGCCGTTTTATGCAATAGCTACATCTAAGAAATGACAGCGTTATTAATGCATAAAGATGTTTTAGTATAAAAGCAGTTTGTTCATAACAGTTCTTAAACACTCTCATTAATTTTATATGGGCTCCTCAGCACAGACTGCAGTTATGAAAGGCTTTTTTTCAGAACAGAAAGGAAGCAAAACTAAAACAAAGAAAGGAATGTGGCTCGTGCCTCATATTGTGATTATCTTAGCATTTTCCTCGGCATGTGGTGTGAGACTGCAGCTGGGTTCAGATGATACAAAATTCCCACCCTTGTGACAGGACAGTGGAGCTTTTTGTGGCTGGAGCTGCTGCCCACACACTGGATTGCCCTGCAAACTGCCTTGGCCTTTTTTGGCGAGATGGGGAGGAAAAGCAGCTCCACCTAAACACAGCCAGCTCCTTCCTCACCCGCTGAGCAGCCAATATTCCACATATTCCACAGGCAACATGGGTGTGCTGGATCCTGGCTGTCTACAAAGCTGAGCTGCATCAAGCGGGGAAAAGGGGGGAGTGGTAAGAGCAGAAACCACATCAAAAATAAAAAGGCAGATTTCTCTGCCTAAACATAATTTCAAGCTAACTTGGGTAATAACACAGGAGTGTAAAACCCACCAAGAAATTACTGCCTTTATTCTGAACAAATGGTTCATACGCCTGACTGCACGTAATATAGTCAATGCAAAAAAAGGCATTAAAACTGTACTTTAAAACTTGTTTCACCTTCCTTTTCCAGTTCAGTTTCAAACACCGTTGAACAGGAAATAAGCACAGTGTGGAAAGAAGGATGACTTCTCACAACATGACATGGATCAGCTACCCAAGCAAGAGCCAGCCTTTCACTTCCCAAGAAGAAATTGAAGCCTTCATAGCTTCTCAAAATATCATATCCAGACTTATGCACTGTTACATTGCCTTTTTTGTACCCACAGGATTAACAGCTGGCATATGTATTTTGATCATTTTCATAAAGAATTATTTGCAGAACAAAAGACAAGGCTTGGACTTACTTCTTCTACACTTCACCGTCACCAATATCATAATGATTTTTTTCTCATTTACTGTCATCACTAGACCTGACTATTTAACAGCAACCCACCTTGCCTGTAGCGTACTGTCTTTTTTTTTCAACTTCGCTTATTTCAATTCTCAGTATGTTTTCCTTTTGACACTTCTCACACTATTACTGGAGAGATTTCCATCAGGGACTGCTCTCTGCAAAGCCACCCTAAGACCCATCTTGTGTGTTGGGTTTGTACTGACATACACCTTCTGTTTGTCCCTGACCGAGGCAGTGCTGGTTGGCACTGACAATTACCAGCTGGAAGCACGCTGCCAGTTGGATCCACTGTTTGCGTGGCCCGAGTACGAGATTGTTAAATTCACCTTCGGGTTTGGAATCCCATCGCTACTTCAGATTCTCTGCTTTGCTGTCCTCTTGGCTAAAGAAGCGCCTGCTGGAGCTCCAGCCTTGCAGCAGCACATCCGCACCTACCCCGCCGTGTACGCGATCAGCGTGACAACATGGACCTGCCGCCTCTTTTATAACATCATGCTTCTCTTCAGGACAACACTGAAACTACAGAGGAGCATTGGAACGACAGAGAACGAGCTGGTGATGAACATTGCAGAAATAGTGTTGTTCTGTGAGAGCTGTGCTAGTTTGGTAGTTATACTTTGCTTTCATAAACCGTGCAAGGATGAAGTACTAAAAGTTATACAAAAGTGCAGAAGGAGAACCAGTGCCAGCAATCACCTTGAAATATCAGAAACAGCCACAACCCATCAAAGTGGGTCTCAGTAATACTTGCTGTTCTAAACAGCTTTCAATCCACTTCACTTTTTAGCTTGTGGGTTTTGGTTTGGTTTTTTACTTCTTCAAAAAAAGGGCAGTTGTTCCTTCTTTAGAACCCAAATTGGCCTACAGCTAGCAGTACTGGAAGAAAAAAGATGGTCAGTTCTAGTACTTACAGTGATCTGTGAGGAAACATCCAGGGTCTGGGGCTGTTTGGGGTTCTTTTCACATATACATATATATTAAATCATCTATTTTTCTGCAAGCATTGCTTCAAAGTCAGGTAGAAAGATGAGTACTGTTGCCATAGAACTGTGCTTCTGCAGTAATATCAATGCCCTAGCAAAGCTGCACACAAAAATGTGGCAGAAAGCAACTCTGAACAAAGGTCAAAATCCACAGTCAGAGCATTTTCTCAGGTGTGCTTCCTCCTTTGACTTCTTAACCTACAAACTACTTATTTCTATAACATTGGTATATAACTGGTGTATATAATTCCAGTAGCAGCAATGAAGTTTTTGTCTGAATTCCTGTGCCAAAAAAAAAAAGAAATCAAATTAATGGAAACACGGGTCCATAAAGGAAAGCTTTGGGTCCTTTGTGAGGCACTGAACTGGAAAGATCAACAGGATGGCTAATTAAAACTTTGTGCAAGAATGAAAGCTTTTTGTTAACGTACTCTCAGCTTCCACTTTGCATTTAGACTTTCAGCAATTATTGATTTAAGCCATTCCTGATGAGTTCATTCAGAAGTATGTAGTTGTTGGAGGAGTCACATTCAGTAATACACTAACTGGAAAACAGAGAAAAGCCAGCCCAGAACAGTAGAACTGAAGTGTGTTTTTAAGAAGGCAAACAAAACCCAAGCCCCAGTTCCTAACTGGAATCAAAGCTCTGCTAGAGACAAGATAGAAGCATTGTACATTTAGATGAGAGTTGATGGGTAAATGGTGCAAAAAGAGGAGAAAATCTGAATTAGAATAAAACAGCTGTGGTGCAGGAGTTTGGAGGAAGCCCTGCAGGATCAGTAGCTGATGCAGGCTGAGATGTAGGTGCAAAGCTGTAAATGCTTGCTTTGAGCACATTGTTACTGCCACCAAACCTGGCCAGGAGCCACTTTAGGCATTTGGCTTCGGCTTCATCTTTTCCTCTCACAAAGGTGGAGAGAACGGAAACAGGAAAAGCACAAAATTGTACTAAAACTTGGATAATGACGTAAGCTTAGATTGCAAAGTTATAAAAATACAGTGCTGTAATAAGGAAGGCTCAAGTAATTTGAAGAGTTCTGAGAAAAGCTATTTTGATGCTTAAATCTATGCCTTTGTATGAAACCCGGGTGCTAACAAGAATTGAGAGGGTTTTTTTGCAGTTGTATCCTTTGAAAGATCATCCTGATGGGGTCCAGATTTGTGTGGGGAGCTGGTGTAAGTCAGCATGGGCTGCCTAAGAGAGAAAAGCAGGAACTGGTTGATCAAGATGTACATCTTCCACAAGACAACAGCCAAGTGCAGAAATGGAAGAATAATAATAATATAGAATATAGATCAGGTATCTAGAGATATGGACCTAGTCTTGGACATCCAAATCCTGAAATGTATGGACCATGACTGTATCACATGCAAACGAAGGGCAATCTGCAGTCCCACTACGACTGTAAGGACCAGCATTTCCACAAGATGTAAAAATCAGCTGGTAAGATATCTGCATTACATTGTGTCAGCCTGTTCCCCTGTTCAATTTTGTTCTGCTGCCAGCACGAACAGATGGATAATTAAAGAACTCTACATATAAAGAGATCGTTATAGAACATGGTCAGAAAGGAAGTACGTAGGTAAGAATCATCTCTTTGAAAACTAGAGCCAATTTCATACTTGTGAAAGGAATTCTCAGATGGCATCAGAGGTTTTGTTTTGCACCTGAGAAGAGGGAGATTAAACAACACGGACCAAAGATCAGCCTTGCAGAAAGAAGTTTGAAGAGATGAGTTGTAAGAGCTGTACATCAGTGAAAAAGCTGACAGACTGAAAGAATATGTCAGAAGA
The DNA here is from genome assembly GCA_014706295.1 of Lycocorax pyrrhopterus obiensis. NCBI lineage: Eukaryota > Metazoa > Chordata > Aves > Passeriformes > Paradisaeidae > Lycocorax > Lycocorax pyrrhopterus. The sequence continues at coordinate 3,907,776 of JACSVZ010000012.1, forward strand.
TGCAAGCTGTTTATCCCAGCTCAGAGAGTCAGAGTTTCAGCTGCACTGAGGATAAGGAGGATATTTTGTAGTATGGGAATTACGTGCGAACGATTCTACTTTATTTACAGCTTCCATACCTTTTATATTTAAGGATGAAAGAATAAATATTGTGTTGTTTCTGAGTCCTGAGTTACTGCGCCCTGAGTGAAAGGTGCCTAGAAGAAAATCGAGTCAGTAAAAGTTGGCTGGGACCTGGAAAGTGGTCTGATGGTGAGTGAGTGCCAGTAACACACCTGTGAGGAGCCACAAGGTTGAGCAGGGTTTGTGAAAGGTTGAGCAGGGCAGGAAGGTGCTTCGTGGTACTCTCAGCAAGGTACACAGCTAGAGCAGAGCCATAGCCACGTGTGTCAGACAGTAAAACCTGTAGGGACCTACTGTCAGATCGAGGATCTGAGAGTGAGGACACCCTGTGAGGATGAACGGCTGCGTGTGAGTCTGTGAGCACTCCTGGGTAAAGCTCCTGCCTGCCATCTGTGAGATATGAGTACATGTACTCTGGTCTCCTCCCTGTCCATGTGGAAAAAACCTGAGTGTTTTCTGGATGGCTGGTTATATTGCCATAAGGAAATCTCTCTGTGCAATGAAAAGACTTTGCAACTGAATACGAGAAAACAAAGGTAAACAGGAGGGAAGAGGTTGAAAAATGCAAAACAATAACTCAAATAGTTATGAGTGTAAATTTTAGCAATAGAGAAATGTTTTCATAGAATCATTCTTGATAAAGTCAGAGTTTACATTAAAGTTTAGGACAATGAACATGTGGTCCTAGATAAAATCTACTTGCATCCAGCTAGAATATGAGAGCAAACACCCCTGTGTGTAACAGGGAAGGAACACAGTCTCCCAAAATCCTTCTAATATAGCCTGATATGAGGGAGAAAAGAGCAGCTTTAGCTAAGATTAAAAGTAATATTTTAAAATAATTAATAATCTGAAGAGTGTTTTTAAGAACAAAATAAAGTCTCCATGCTCTGAGACTTTTTTCCCTTATGCAAGCAGCAGCTCAGTTGAGCCCTTACTTCTCCCAGGCTTCACCCAGTTTTGAACAGTATGTTCCAGAAGAAATACAGCATATATTTTTATGGGCAGGCTGTCAAAATTAACTGAAGGGATATACTGGAAAGTTCAAAGAAGAATATTTTACTTCTGTACTGGTAATATTTGTATCTTTCCACAACTTTGATCTGCATTTGAAAAAACCCCGCTTTGTTCAGTAGAAGAAGAGAAATGATCAGGCTGCTGAAGCTAAAGCATGAATTTCTGAGTTGGTAACATGTTTTGGAAAAGAACATGTACATACTCAGGACTCATCATTACTGAACCAGCTGGCTCAAACTTGATCTGATCCCATTGCAAACAGTTTGAGCTAGAGACTGGATGTGCACACTTGAATCACAACTCGAGCTGCTACATCCTTCCAAGCCTGCCCTTAGTTACACTCTAATATTAAACTTACAGACACTGAAAGGGCACCAGTATTATTTATCTTGATTTTGAGGTAGCTGCAGAACATTTGGGGCAGGGTGAAAGCTCAAGCAATTCAGCCAAAATAAGTTCTCTATATAATGTGTCCACCACATATGTTGCACGACAAATAAATTCACTGATGGATAGAATGAAAGAACGCATTTCACTTCCGTGGTACAAAAGTGTCCAGCAAAGGACTGCCAGACTCAGTTACTAAAATAAAAATGATTGATGTTTTGCAAAAAAAATTTTAAACAGCATTTGAATAGAGCCTGAAGTCCTATGATGGGGCTTTGAGCAATCTGGTTTAGTGGAAGGTGTCCCTGCTCATGGCAGAGGGCTTGGATCTAGATGGTCTTTAAGACCCCTTCCAACCCAAACCATTCTAGGATTCTGCAATCTTTCACTTGACAACATTTTGTGGCCCCGTTTAGTAAAATTTTTAGATTATCCCTCAAGCGTTTTGCAATAAAAAAATAAAAAGGTTTTACCAAAGAAAAATAAATAGGTTTTACCAGAATAATTTGAATGGGTTTGAATGGGTGTTGTCCCTGCAAAATGAAAAGGCTGAACTTTTAAAAATTATTTTTAGTAAGAAAAATACATTCTCAGAATTATTGGCAACTGAAAAGCCTAAATACACAAAATACACTCCCATCCAAGGTTTTTTGCAGGCACAGAAACACAACTAATTCCAGCTCAAACTCAGTTTGATTATTTGCAAGAAAGATTATTTGCTGCTGAGGCTGGACAGGATAAAGTATGAGGGTGCTCTAGAGCAGGGTAATGGATGCTGATGTCATTCAGTGGTTGAAAAAGGTGAGAGAGAATTTGGACATCAGTCTACTTGCAAAACCTCGTGAACACTACAACAGCATCTGTATTTCCTCTAGAAATAGTTCCAGTAGAGATTCTTGTACAAATCTTATTTCTTCTGCAGATGATCATATTACAGTGCAAGCATTCTGACACAATTTTAATTTATGCTTCCTTCCCCTGCCATGCAATACAGCACATTACTTTTTTTCAGCTTTCTATAACCCTTGCCCTGATCTAATTTCTCCAGGACTCAACAACTTCATACCCAAAACACTTCCACACTTCTGACAGAATCCAACAGTCTGTTGCATCCTAGAGGGCTGATCCTGCTTATCCAGCTGGAGAGGCTGCCACAGAGCGCTGGCACAAGAGCTGTGATGCATCAGACCTCCCAAAATTGTTCCCTCCCATATTCACACCTCCCACTTTCTTCCTCCTCAGCTGCCACCTTTCAGCAGCACAGTAACAGGCACATATGTTGAAGTCTGCTAAACTGCACAGAATATCTTCTGTTACACCCCACATTCAGCCTCGTGGTGCACTGAAGTGCATCACAACTACACCAGTGCTTCTGAAAGACTCTCTGGTGTCAGACGCATTTACTGAGCTATTTACGGTGTTTTACACATTGACTGCTGCCTAAAAATAAACCAGGGAAATTCTGAATGCTGGATTTTTGGGGTCTGACATTACACAAATGCTACTGCACCAGTTGCTTTCACACACATCCCCAGCAACAATCACAGTAAGGTAAGACAGGTGGAACTTTAAGACTCAACACTGTCACAGCTGTGACCGTGGATCACTGAGGCAGTCACTGTAAAGTCCTGTGGAACACCTGCAACTGACAGGGAAACAGCAAAAGTACAATGTTCAGCAGCTCCTAAAATTACTTTGAAGCATTTTATGGAATATGGAAATAACAAACAGTGAGATTAAGATAGATTAATCAGTAACAATAATCTGACTGCATAAACAAGGGCCTGAAAATGCTGTGATCTCTTTTAGGAAACAGGATTCAGAGGATTTGCACGATCATCTCATAAAATATTTAAATACAGAACTCATTAATTACAGTATGATAATACAATATACAATATTAGCATAATACTAGATATGACCTCTTATGCGTCATAGTTCTTCTTGCACAGAAAACAGCTACTTCATGGGTCTTTTGAAAGTGAATTTCCTAACAACTCTGGAAGTATGGCAAAGTGACATATTTCTTACCATGAATTCAAACAAGAAAATTAGCATTCAGAATTATACATTTTAATAGCAAATCAGCTGATATTCACAGCTAGACAAGCAAGGACAGACAGACCAGCTGATTATCAAATCCAGGCCCCCAAAACAGCAAACAACTGACACCCAGAAGTGAACATTATACATGAAGAAAAGTAAAGAATCCTTCAGGCCCTTGCAAGATCAGTGGAAGCTCTGAAGGACAGAACTAAGTACAGCAAAACCACATGATCAACGAACAACAATAAAGACTCTTTTTAATCCTGCGCTTTTATGACAGCAAAAAATTAAGACCTTCAAAGCTGGCATCACAAGATTTTTCTAACATTTACATTATTCCAGTCCTACAATGCAATCATATTTGTACACTTCTCAGAGCGAAACACTTCAGGCTCTGTCCTCATCCTCCTCTACTAAAACACTGCATTCCACACACAGTGGAAAACTTCTTGTTCAGAAAAATTTTACCAGCACCAATCTGTGCAAGCATTCTTTTGATCTAAATCATAACCGATTCCGTAAGTATTTAGGAAGAGCCATCATGCAAGAACATCTTAAAAAACTTTTTCAGTAACACTGCCAAAATCCTCTGTTCCTATGCACAGCGTGTTACAGAAAATCAAGCAATTAATATACCTGCCTCAATGAGGGCAAAGTGCTTCTGCTTCCAGAGCCACTCATGTCAAGAACCTCTGCTCCACTTCTCTACAGATGAGGTCCTTTGTAATCTAAAAATATCTGACCACTGTAATTGGTGTCACACATCTATTATAATGACATGTTAATTGCTTACTCCACACTTCTGAAACTGTCACATTGTCTTCCTGAAGTCCTAAATGCTGAGATCCCACTCATCTTATTCCAGCAGCAGCAGAACGCTGCACCGATGTACACTTAACGTTCAGGTGTGTCAGATCAACGTAATCACAGAAAGCAACTTCCACAAATAAAATATTGCTCTTTTCTGAGGAAGGTTCGACTTTCTTCCCTTTCTAAGAATTCTGGCCACCAGTAGGTGGTGTTACTGGAAACGTCAAGTAGGTTTTTTTTACCCCCTGCAGATGAAATGCAAAACTCCACCTGCAACACTGGTGGTTTAATGCAAAACTGAGGCTCCTCATTCTCTGTAGAGTAAGCTTATTTCATCCATGTGATTTTGAGCTGAGCAATTCTAAGAAGTAAGAGAATGACAACATATACCTGAAAATTTAAATACACACAGGCAAAATGGGATCGACTTGAAGGTAGGAAAACTGAAATTTATCTCGGCAGTTTAGCAAATGACCCTTCTCAGATGCTTGATGTCTTCAATCAAATATTTCCTTTTAGATTGCCCAGAGGCTTTTAAAAAATAGCACAAATAACAGTGATAATTGCTTTATATCTATATAAAATATGCTTCATTGCCATTTGCAAATAAATCTCTTAATTACTGATCAGCTGAGCTCTAGCTTTGAACGGACTATAAAACTTAAAAAAACCACCAGAGGCAGAAAGGAGGATGCAGTGAACATTGGGCAAAATAAAACTGACAAATACGAGAGAAAAGACGCTTGAGTAGTTCTGGTAAAAAAGAAACCAGCAGAAAAAGGGTTAATTCTAGCCTTATAAGGCTGTTCAGCAGCACTTCAACTGCACACAAATTAGAACAACCCTGGGAATCTATAAAGCTTGTTTTATTGCCAAGGACATGCAGCAGGATCTGCATTTTGCTCTTGTAAACTATCCTTTATTTAATACGTTTTAAAGCAGAATAGACTTTTATATGATTTTTGTTTTTACTGCTGAATCATCAACAGGTGGCATCCGCTGCAGCTCTGCACACCTAAATGCAAGTTTTTACCGGGAGGACAGTGGAAGTTGGCACATCCATTACGTGTGCACCCAGCAAGGACCAGGCTGCTGCTGTCTGCAGGAAAATCAGCTCTGGAGAAATGGAATTAAGGTAAAATGAAGTGTTTCACAGTACATAGTTACCTGTAATGCTTTTAATTGCTTGGCTTTTGGCGGCCTTTCAGATGTAATTAAAATCTGACCACAGACCGACCTTTTAAAATCAATTGCTCGGGCTGTTAACTTATCTTTTATTGTATTTAAATCTGTTTTACTGCCTTGTTCACAAATAAAAGGATCTTACATAAAGACAACAGTTTATGTCTGACTTCCAGAGCTGCTTGAAACAAACACCGAACCTTCTTCTCATAAGTGCAATTTCATACGGATATTTTAGCACGAAGATTTACACTATTAAAATGATTCAAAACACAGCAACAGGTACTGGGAACTCACGCCTGTTTCATTAAGAAACAGAAGCTCTGGAACCCATATCTTTATTTAAGTATCTGTAGCTATTTCTCATTACTTGAATACATTTAAACAAACTCAGAGCTGTATTTCTGACTAAAAATATTCTAACACTCCTGCTCCACTAGTGGTCTGCTCTTTCCTCCCCCAGACTGCACACTGGCAGGATTTAAGTCATTAAAATGTGAAAATAGGCATGAATTTTACTAGCAAACAATTTTTTTAATATGTTTTCATGTAAATAAAAATCAAGGCTGTGCTAGTAAGATGAAGATTAAAGCAGTTCAAAATATTTAAAACTTAACACAAAATACCGTGGTTCATAATTTTCTTGCTGTTTTATTTGTTTGGGGTGTCTTTTGCTTGGCTCTTTCCTTTTTCTAAATAAACTTCTCGCAATGCTTCAAGTGCCTAACATTCAACATTTAGAAGTAAACAAATCCGATAACTGGTATTTTCCATTACTACCCGGAAGTCAGTGAAACACAATAAATCACAATGGAAAACAAATTGGGTATAATAATGTTGGTGTAAATCAATATGCTGCTTGTATTACCTTCGTTTCTAAGATTTGCCTTTCCCTCCCACTGAAAGCAGCAGGAACCAACTACTTTTCCATCTCTGTTGCCTTCTCAGCCACAGACTCTACTATTTATTAGCCTTACAAGCTGATAGAATAAATATATATCTATATATATATAAAAAAAAATCCTGTTTTCCTTTATTAGGCTACACTCACGAATCTGATTTTTCTGTTTCTACATTTTCTAATACTGAAACCCTGAAGGGTACACACAGTTTTGACAGACCTGCCTTCACGATGTATTATCATCTAGAACAAATTTAAATTATTTTAAGTGAACCTTTGCATATATATTAGAGCATGATGTTTCCTACAGCCTCAGCTGGGATGTCAGGTTAGCAGAAGCTAATGGCACATGGAACAGTGCTGGAATATGAGATTAATCGTTTTCCATTTGCAAATTGCAGGTCCAAGGATGTTCACTGATTATTAAAAGAAAACAAATGGAGCTAAAATTCCACAGCCTTCCAACTTGCATGAAGAAACACGGTTGATGAAAAGCTTGTATTAAAGAGACCCAAGTACCACCATGGTAAAAAGATTCCTACATGATCTTAAGGCATACAGAAACTGCAAATTCTCTCATTTGCAATGTATATAGTGTCCTGTAAAACAAAATAAGACATTCACTATTTGTAGTATTATATTTCAGTCAGTTTTAAGTCTAATTAATCTGACTTCTAAAGCATTTTAATTTCCTATACAAAAGTCTGTATCTTTTTCAATTCCAATCAAAAATGCTTACTAGGAATTCAGTTGAAACCAACCAAAAATCTGGGTTTTTTGGTATTGCCACCAAACTGTGAGTACTAATACCTTTTCTGCAGATATTTTAACCATGGAAACTTATTCTGCCTCAATATCACCTGTTATATGTAACAGCACAACTTTTAACCTGAACGGATCCCATTTGTGTAACGAAAGCATATCCTCTAGATTAGCTGATAAATCAGAACACCAACAATATGTTATTGGCCTTTTCTTATCATGTCTTTACACAATATTCCTTTTTCCTATCGGTTTTGTGGGAAACATTCTGATACTGGTTGTCAACATTAGCTTTCGGGAAAAAATGACAATCCCAGACCTTTACTTCATAAACCTGGCGGTGGCTGATCTCATTCTAGTGGCCGATTCTCTCATTGAGGTGTTTAATCTTGATGAGAAGTATTACGATATCACCATCATTTGTACCTTTATGTCTTTGTTCCTTCAGATCAACATGTATAGCAGCATTTTCTTTCTGACATGGATGAGTTTTGACAGATACCTAGCCCTGGCCAAAGTAATGAGGTCCAACCTATTTCGCACTATGCAGCACGCCAGACTGAGCTGTGGGCTCATATGGATGGCGTCCATTTCGGCAGCTCTAGTCCCATTTACAGCCGTGCACTTACAACACACCGGAGAGGTCTATTTTTGTTTTGCAGATGTAAAAGAAATCCAGTGGCTAGAGATAACCCTGGGGTTTATTATCCCCTTTGTGATCATCGGGCTTTGTTACTCATTAATTGTTCGAGTCCTTATAAAAGCACACAAGCACCGGAGCCTCCGGCTGCGGCGACAGAAGGCTCTGCGCATGATTTTTGTTGTTGTCCTGGTTTTCTTTATCTGCTGGCTCCCTGAAAACGTCTTCATTAGCGTCCAACTTCTCCAGAGGAAAAGCGAGCCCGTCTCTTCAAACAGCCCATCCTTCAGGCATGATTATCCTTTAACAGGACATATTGTGAACCTAGCAGCTTTTTCTAATAGCTGCTTGAACCCCTTAATTTACAGTTTTCTGGGGGAAACCTTCAGAGACAAACTGCGACTGTACATTGAACAGAAAACCAAAATGTCAACACTGCATCGCTTCTGTCAGGCTGCCTTAACGTCTGTCATTCCTGACAGTAATGAGCAATCAGAAGTCTGATTTAGTGTCATTGTATAAAACATATGACTGTGAAGTTGTGCAAATAGTGAACAAAGTGCTTGCTACTAACAGGAAAAAAAAGTGCATTTGTGTGTGTATATATATATTGTATCGCTCTACTGAGTATTGAAGGTTTATATTCAAAATGTTTTTATGACAAGACTTTAATGTAGAAGAATATGTTTTAGCCAGATTTATATTTAATTATGAACAGGATTATTAAAAGCTGAGCACTGAAGAAGCTTTATTTTGTATTATACATGTATGAATGACAATATAAGAGAAAATTTTATCAACTTAGGAAGACTCTAGATGTAATCTGATTATCAGAGATGATACTTTGCTGGTGTATATAAGGTACTTCCACTGAATAATGAAGCTGCCGTAACAGTGACGAAAAATCATTACAACATATTGATGTGGAGATGCAGAAAACATTGATTTTTTTTTCACCCAAACACGTTAAGATAAATGACTTTGCTTCAAGAACTACATAGTAGCTATTGTCACTGTATTCTAGCATGTCTTCCATTATTAGGTTTTTTTAATCTTAATATAATCAAGTACAGTGATGAGTTTTTGTCTCTTAAATGTAATCTACTGTTTACATCAAAAACTAAAACCATCTGTAACTATAGTGCTCATCTCAAAGAACTTCACAGAAGCAAAATGTAGTGCTTCATTCTGTCTTTTAAGGATTGACCCAGATCTCTCCCAGAACAAACATGACTGGCCCTTTTGTCAAAAATGCCAGTGCACCAACACTGAGCACATTCTCACCTGCCTTCAGATCTGAGTGCACATTACATGAGATCTCCTCACTTTCAGTGAGTCTCTTTTGATTGCCAGAACAAAATGCTGTGATTTTTACAGAAGTGTCACTTTCTGCAAAAGATATTGTGGATACTGTGTAGATATTGCTTATGAAAGTGACAGGAACCTCAGTTTTTAGAAAGGAAGAACACAGGTAATGGAGAGTGTGATTAGTGATTATCAGACCTGAACTTTGTGCACACCCATCCCACCTCCAGAAACCACCAGCCTTTCAAGACTGTAAGATGCATGTTGGATGCTTTGATCATTTGAAGATTAATTATACTAAGCAAACAAACGATAGCACCACTTACTGGAAAACAATAGTGTTTCTTTTCTTCTAGCAAATAATTGGGTTTTAAATCTGATTGATGTTTAGCACAGGTTGCTCCTGAACTTGTTCAGAGGAAGCTATAAAGTTCCTAGAAATTAGCATGCAAGATCATTAAAACATCACTTGCTGCATCTCTCAAGTGAACAAACTCGTTTCCCTTCCGTGCTTATTGACTGAAGCACCAGAACTCAGCAGAGTAAGATGCTCTGTCCTATTTTCAAATGTCGTATATTAATTAATTAGCACAATAACAGATTTTAAAGGCTTTTTAAATGTAGACCTTTAAAACAATGACTAAAGCCACTAAAGCAATAAAGAAAACAGTGAAAACGATGATTCCACTCATATTTCTCATGAAATATCTCGAGTTTCCTAGTGGAAGTTTTGGCCACAAAAGACCTGACCTATAAACAGGAAGGCCACAAGACGATGGTGACTGAATTTGAAATAGATAGCTGGATATTCCTGCAGCTCCAGCAGGAACTGCAGGGTGGAGTCTGCGGCATCTGCAGATTATTTGCAAGTGATTGCTAATCACAATCTAAAGAAAAATGTCCTTTAGTCCCATCCTCCCTGTAGAACACCAAACAGATCTCCTCTCAAGAAGGATGCAAGCGTAGCACGAGTTGCTAAAAAACACTTAGCAAGTCATCTCCCACCCCTGTGCTGCATCACAGGTAGCCCTTTCTCCTCAATATTTTCCCCTTTGGAATTAGCCACAATTACTCAGGTGCTATGGGCTGCCAGTAGACATTAATCACACCATTAATGACGGCTATTTCAGACAACACCCAGCTGCAGGAAGGGATCATTGTCTTGGCAGTGCAGTTCTGAGGAGTAAGACACATCTTGAGCCTACAGATTTATTAGGTTTGTGCAATCCTGACACTTGCCATGAATAAAGAACTTATTTGGCGTTACAGGAATACACTTTCCCAATTGTAGTTCTTGCTTCTTTTGGTTTTATAGGAATAAGAACCTTTCCCCTCTGCCTTCCTTCCAATACGGGGATCATGTTTTTGATCAAGGCTATGGTAGAAGCCCTTCTGCTACTCCTGCAGAACACAAATCAAGAAAAGTCTTTCTGCAGAAGCTTAAAATAATAAACAAACAGCAATACCAAATGCCTGCTCAGGCATCCTACAAAATAGTTTGTTTCCAAGTGATCATACTCAGTAATATACAGTGAAATCTAGGAAAGATCAGATTACTATAGCATTAAGAAAACAGTATTTACTCAACCCAAAACAACCTATGGCATGTTTAAAACCCAATTACAAACCTAAAATACCTGATGATTCCTTACTGCTGATATTTTGGCACAGGCTTATGAACTGTGCCTGAAATTACTAAATTTAAACACACTTCTTACTTTAAATGCAAAGCACTCTCCCAGCTGAAAAAACTGCACACTTATTCCCAAAGCTTTTTTTTTTTAAACAGTAACTCTGTACAAGTAATATTTACAGAAATGTCATACAACTTCCATGTGGTTATGTACACAACATGCTTTCTGCAAGCCATCATCTTGCAATAACTCGCTACTGTGGCTTACCCATGGACCAGAAAGATCTCAGCTTGATATGCCATTTTCTTTAATTTCAAAGAACATAATCACCAGTAAATGAAACCTTTTCTAGAGTGCAGAGGAAAAAGACAATGGGAGCAAGAATTTTGATACAACTTCTTCACTTTTTTCCTCTGGTCTCTCACAAATTGTTTAATTGCTGAGTTTAAGGAAAGGATTCCATATGCCTTTCTCAAATACTGGACTGATGACAACCATGAGATTTAAAAACCTGTTTATCACAGATGCTTACAATCTTTGCTGTAATAGTCTATATCAAGTTTCCAGACATGAAAAGTCTAGTATTAAGAAAAGCTCACAGACGAGAGGAGAGAGGGAATAATCAAAAATTCCCTGAAACCATTAACTGCTTTTGAAAATAATACCTTAGCACAGGAATGCCTTGAATGCACAGAGTATAACTGAGAATCTATAAACAAAATCAATGCAAACAGCACAAACTAGCACCAATCTGGACCTGATGCAACTGAAAGCAACAGGCTTCCCTCAGCTGTGTAAAAAGATATGAACAAAGGAGTTATGTGAGACCTCTTTAACATCTTAGAGAGATGCTGTAACTTTGCATTCTTTTCACAGTTTTAGCAGATACACTAAATACTGACTGTGCAGACACAACATCTACCCCTCGAAAATGCAAAGTTGGTCAGTCTAAAGATAAAGCTTGATTCATTTATGAAAAGCATTACAGGATGGGAGGGCATGTGACAGAGAATTTGAATCAATGAGTCAGGCGATCCCAGATTCTGTCCAAGGCTTTGACATAATACGGGCAAGATGCAAGAAAAGTCACCTCTCCCTTCAAAAGCTTGGAAAAAAAATCAGCACAAAGTCTTACAAGAAAATGCTTGTAAAGTTTCAGACTAAGTACCTGTGTTTCAAACAAAATTCACTGGCTGTACAGTGCAGGCTCTAATCTTTTTTCCAGCCATCAAGTTGTGTTAGAGTATAACCGAATTTTTTCCCGTGTAAGGATTTTGCTGTATTCTCTCAGCTGTTTATTAAGATTGCAAAAGGGAAAAGGTTGTCTAGACAATTTTAAATGGTTAGGATTGTCACATAAAAAAACGTGTTAAAGAGTGGTTTACCGTAAGTAAAAGCATGTCAAGTTCAACCCTGATTATCATTAATTCCATTGGAACTTGTTTCCGCATAACTAAAAACAAGTGAGTGTATGAAGAAGCAGGTTTGAATTTTAATAGCTACTCATGAAGGTGAGCCAATGAATTAATTTGATTTTGATTGAAAACAACGAAGATAAGGGCTTGATTTGAATTTAAGGGACAGTATCCTTCCTTTTCACTCTAAGTCTTACCTTACCCATTCAGACCATCAGGCAAATATTTAAAGTTTTCATCACAGAAGAGCACAGGGCCAAATTAATTATTTGTCCTTTTTAATGTTAAAACTGCAACATCATGTGGTAGGGAACAAGTCACTTTTAAGCCATGCACACAGAACACCTTTTCTCTACACCCCTGAGCTCTGCTGTCAGGGAGGTGTGTTGTGGTACATGCCCTGTGCTATGTTTTAAAGAGAGACACACCAGATATGAAAATCTGAACACCCTCCATTCATATTTATAATTTAGGTGTCCTTTCTTCAACAGTATTGTCCAAACTATTTATTCCACAGTGACATTTAGTACAATAAACTTTTAACCCTTGGGTTTGGGCTTCCTTTTAGACTTCCATGCCATCACAAGGCAGCATGACACAGCCAGGAGCTAAGAATAAACAGCTGCATATTGAGGCACCCAAGGTGCCAACACAAGAGCAATGCCCTCTCAGGACTGCAGACTGCGCAGGATCAGCTCTACTTTCAACTCCCCTTCTTACGTGCTACTTCATTTATTTTACATATGTCCACTAAATGCCACTACAAAATATGAAGATGATTGTCTGAGTCTCACAAAGTCACCTGCATGTTTAGAATGGCTTTTGAAACTGTCCAGCCCCCATGATAAAAACCATATTCAGGTTTCCAACCTCTTTTCTCACATTGTTCAAACAGTCTGCCACAGGTATATACAGACATTCCAAAGTTCTGAATTAAATTACTGAGCTGTTCATTACCAAAAAGTAAAACCCTACCTTCTCAAAATAAATATTTAATGCAGCAGGGTAAGCCTTTCCAAAGCAGCAGCTTTGCTTACAAGTCCCAGTTCACTTGACTTGCAAGGAAAATCATCAAAAAGGTTTCAGACCTTTTCAAATTGCATTGAATGTGTTTTCTGGAAGGACTATTAAAAAACTGTGGGGAGAAAAAAGACATAGTAGAGAAACAGGAAAATTATTAGGATATTGTTAAATTATCCTTAGAATAGGAGTTAAGGCGATTTTTACAGAAAGAGCTCAGTGGCAGAATTGCCTAATAGTACTGGAGATAGATTTGTTTTCTGCCTCAGCAGCAGAAATATTTCCTTTCCCAGGCATTCCCTCAATAGAAACAGTAATATAATGGCAAATAAGATTTTCTTCCTTTCATTCTCTCTCCATTCAGAACTACAAAAGAGAAATAGCCTGTACCTGACTACAGAAGCCTTTTAACTCTTGTGCTCCGGAGTGAAGCACACACAGCAAACTGAGAAAGAAACCAAGGAAAGAGCTCACTTAAACAATGTGACAGTATTCCAAATATCCACCTCTAAACTGAGTATCAGGGTGGGAAGAAGACACAGATAGTGATGTGTGGGGGAACTTAATTTATAAACTTGCTTGGCTTCCAAAGACAAAGTCAGAATAATTACTTCTGATATTACAAGCTCATTCTCTAGAGCAGTGAGAAACATGACAGGTTATTTTCTCATGCTAATTAAAGCTGCCTGACGATGGGTGACACTCTTGGAGGGTTGTGGGATCAGAAGCCCAGCCTTGCTGGCAGAGGCACTGCTGGAGCCAACCTTGGAGCACACAGAGCCCGACAGAATCCTCAGCCCAAAAAAAGGAGCCCACGAGGACCAAGGAAAACTGCCCCTGTCCCCTGCTGATTTGTGCTCTTCTTGACTCTCACAGATACCAAGTGAGACCTTTTGGGTCTTGGCCAGAGATTTTTTTCCAAGACCTATCAGATCAGGACAGTTGACTGCTTCCATTCTAAGCTCAATCTAGATCATGACTTAATCTAGATAAATCTTTGTAAAGAAGACAACATGGTTTAAGCAAAGGATGGTAAATTTTACAATTAAAAAAAACCCCCAACTTCACAAGTTTATTAAGAAATGCCTTTGGAGTACAGGCTTGAAAGCCATGAAAGATGGGACTTTCATAGTAAAACAGGAAAAGTTTGCCTATTCCAAAGGTATTTTTGAAAAAAGAACCAGCCAGTGAGGTGCATGAAGGCTCCTAAGAAGTTCACAAAAAGCCCATGACCGATTTCAATGACCTTTGCATTACAGTTCAGTACAACAGTTCTGTCACCACGCAGTTATTTTACGAGTGGGTAAGGATGAACAACTCCCCTTTAGGATTCAGCCCATAATGTAAAGGTAGGATGGAATGACAGTCACTAAAAGCATGCCTTTTCCACGGATGCTTTAGATTTTCTCTTCTCTTTACATAACCACTCTGCTCCCTTTTAAGCGATGCAGCTCTAAGCCCTCAGTACATTCTCTGAACAGCTTTGACATCTTTCAAACTCTGAGATGGTAGGAAGAGCTGTCTGCCCTTATGTATATGCTGTTTGCAATAGCCTGGTTTACAGATGCAAATTATTAAGATAATGCTGAGAAATTTAATAAAACACTGGTTGATGCTCTTCCGTTTGATGTCCTACAGAACTCCCGTGGGATTCAATTAGAAACAGGTAAATGCATTCAAAGACAGAGTCTGGTTCCCCTGTCAAATACCTTCATGTTTGTACCCTCGATATTTCAGGCAGGTTCTAAAAGTCAAAAGATTAATTTTCTGTTCTAATTACTTGTTGGATATAACAGACAAGCACTTTCCAAGTATTTATTAATCTGTGTGGCTTTGATCTAATACCCAAGAGCCATTTTATCTATGCTGTAATTTATTAACATATATAAATATACACTGATCTTTCATGTGGTTCACAATATTGCATCTAAACACAAAAGGCATTTTGAAGGAGGAAACTTCTCATTTCTCATTCATACTATGGAAGGAGCCATCACCCCCCTTTTATCTGCACCAAAACACTGGGGGTTCTAAATTTTTGAATCTATTTCATCAACACACAAAAAGTCATCTTTTATAAAAATCATTATACCAGACTCCCACATTGTTTAAACAAGCAGCAGCATTTCATCAAGGACAGGGCTGCTTTTTAGAATAAGCATATTTTAAATATCCAAATCTGTGCCATTTTAGGTTTTTGGAACCAATTAACATTAACAAAACAGTACTAAGAGCAATAAAGAGGAAGTAACAAATCCACAAGAATCAGGCCTGCATTAATACATTATACTATACACATTTCCAAGTTTCAAGCCCTGTCAAGAATAATTGCCTTTGAATGCCCATTTCTCTGCTCTTTATCCTGTATCAGAATGCAGCAAACATCCTTTCAAGCTTACAAGTTAATTTCGTGCCAAGTGAATGCATTTTGTGAATTCAAACATATTAACGGGACTTTTTTTTAACTGAAGTTACACATATTTTGAGGTTTTGTGCCAAGTTTTCTATACTCAACAATTTGGGCCTTTTCCAGCAATTTTCACTGATGATGCCGCTCTCTATGAGGAGTTGGAAGTCATCAATAGAGAACCAGAATAAAGTTATTATTGAAAAAGAGCAGAAAACAGTGTTCTCACTGGGCTGGAGCTGGGTGACACAGTCAAGCAGACCTTGCCTTTGCTCCTTCCACACCTGAACATTCAACAAATTCAACCCACAAGTGGGCATCCTGTCCTGAATTTCAATTTTGTTTCGATATTTGCAGCTAAGGCATGAAAGCAAGGATTTATACTGGAAATCCAGCAAGAACCATCAAGGAAGGTCTCACCAGCAAGCAGAGAATGAGGGCTGAGAGGAAACAACAAGTACGTGCTCCAAGAAGAGAAGGAACAATTTCCCCTCTTAACAGCAAAGAAGGGACTGTTGTGTTTCACCACCAAATTCCCCATCAGTTTAATACCCTGGCTTTATTAATAAAAGTAGGGAATTAACTTTGAATGGATACAGATTAAGGCAAAGACCCAGAATTAGCATGAAACTCTTGCTGGCTAATATGTAATGAGGAACGCACAATTCCTTTAAACACAAGTAAGAAATACACCACATATTGTTTATACCAAACACAGTTGGGGACGTGAGCCTTTCGCCTGGGAAAACCATCTTCAAAGTAGCAACTGTTTTCCCAGCTGTGAATACTCTTTCCTGGGAAATCTATTCGTACCATTACAAAAATAATTTTCAAAGGAATGTAAAATTATTCAGCCTAATCTATGCACATCCATATTTCAGACATGATTCTGTACCTTCTTAGACGTGTCTGTTTACAAAAGGCCTGCTATTCTCTGTAAACACTACATGGGTGTCACAATTAAATTTACCCCCTTTTTAAAATAAATAAATGTATGGTTAATTTAATAAAATAATTTGAAGCAACTCTATCAATATTCTGATGAAGAAGTGTTAGCAGGAAACAAATGTTTCAGTCCCATAACCAGCTGCCCTCAAAGTTTGTTGTTTTGTGGTTGGGTGTTTTTTCTAAGTTTTCCTAATTTGAGAAATATTGCATAGATAAGAAAGCAGATAAACCAAGCAAGATGTCACACAGTAAGCCATAAATGCCACATGGATTTAGAGCTTCATGATTATTTCCTATAACTATCAGAAGGCCACCACACAGAGAGGCACTAGGAACCCAGTGGGCCAGCAAACTTGTCTCTTTGTGCAAGTAAAAAACCCCAAGCAAATAACCCAAGAACAGACATTCAACTGAAAGGCAGCCCAAAGCAAAGAGAAATAGGCCCAACATTTTTTATTTATATTTTTATATTTATGTTATATTTATAATATTAAATATATTCTATTTGTCAAAACCCAGCAGACTAAGGAGAGCACAATAATACCCATCCTGACATTTAGCTTGGCCATTTTGAGAAATAGCTCCCACCTCCCCCTGATCACTGGGAAACTGCTTTCTGCTGATGTATCTTTCCATCAAGGCACAGGGGGAGATGGAGGGATGGGGGAAGATGAAAGATTATGTCATCTTCTCTTCATAACATGGACAAAACTCTATTTGCATGTTAAAGATACTTTAAAATTGGTCCAAAAAATTAGTATGAGACGAGATTCTTATTTTAGGAGGTTATGCTAAATAAAATTAACTTTTTGGAATTTATTTCTTTTTTTTTTTCAATATTTAGGAATTTTTTTTTACATATACCTTGAACAAAAAATAATAACCTCAGATAACACTAATGCTTACAAGAGAGGATTAAGCAAGCACAGCAAAACCAAACAAGTGCAGGAAGAGTGGACAGTGGAATTGCAATGCAAACAGTTTCCCAAATATACTTTTAATGTATATAAGATACAGTTAATATTGGTAGCCTGGCAATCAGAAGAAAATCCTGCAACATCACACTAAGTTGTTCACTTCATGGCATTTTTTCAGGATGGGAAAATATAAACCACGTTATTTTGATGGTTACAAGATAAGCTTCCCATTAATTAGAAAAATAAATTATGGGAACAATAAAGGATTACTGAGTTTGTTTGCAAATCATCCACAACTCATTATTTCAAGAACAGGCTTTGGGATGAATTAGTGGGTTGTCAAACAAATAAATACACTGTCTGACGATAGCTTTGCAGTATCTGCTGGATCCGTTTGCACCAACATCTGGTTTGCATTCATTAAACATTCAAATTACTACCCTAGTTACCTGATTACAAGCAGCATTAGAGATCATATCAAAGTAGCATTCCTAGTTATTCCACCAAGCTCATGCCCAAGATGTTTATCTCCACAGCTTAAACATAATTTTATGGGGTTTTCCACTGCTACAAGCAAACAGTGATGTTAAAGAATCTTTTTTTTTTGGTGGTTTGCTTTGCAGCTTAAAAATTCTATATTGCTCTTTATGACAACCTCCAGAAAGCTGAACAGCAAAACCCTTTCTTTACAAATTTTGCCATTTTCCATTTAGTAAACAGATCTTACTGTTTGGGCACCTGCACACTCTGATGAAAGAAAACACCATGAGCTACTTGTTTATTTGCCATTGTTTGTAGTATCTGTATGGAATCTCAAAAATTAAATTCCTTTCCCACTGATCCTGCCTTTAGCTGAGCAAAATGTTGATGATTCCTCCTCCTCCAACCACTTGCAATGCTGAAGATAACAAGAAGTACCCACTGGCTGTATGAGCATTACCTAAAGTTCCCCTCAGCCCAAGGGGACTTGATTTATAAATGTTGATCGTCCCTTAGTCATTGTAATTTTCCTTGAAGTTACAATGTTTACTAGGCTAAACTGGGGAGGAACAGGAAACTAATATTGTTTTCCATGGATTACGAATTGTGAGTCTTGCCTAATAGACGTTCTGTTCGGAAAGAATTTCCTACTGCTCTGCAGAGAGCCAGCAGCTCTGCAAACAGCACTGCAGCGACGAGATCTGCCCGTAAATGACAAGATCCTTTGACACAGTAAGGTCATTCTGGGCAGAACTCAAATAGCCCTGGGAAACAAAGCAGCCACATGTTGTTCCCTACCTACAGGGCTGCAGGACTGCTGTTCCAATAAGCTCTGTGTGGCATTGAGGCAGCTGAAAGTTTGAAGGCTGAAGAAATCCATAAACAGAAGCAAAACAGGGGTAATTGCAAAGAAACACTTCTAAGGGTTCTGCTGTTTCAAGATGACACGTTAATAACACTGTAAATATTTTTTTTTTCAGAGAACTGAAACAAAATTAACTTGTCAGAAAAGATCCATCAGGAAGTTGTTACCTAAGAAGCCAATATTCAGCTTCAAACCACCAGGCTAGATGGTACATTTTAAATCTCTTTTCTTCACCTATGTTCCAGTTTGAAAGAAAAAACTTAAACATTCTGATAGGTCAACATATAAGTATGTTAGTAAACCATAAAAGTAATTAAAAAACATGTAAAACTAACATCCAGTGATTTAAAAAAAATCTGTTTAAAATGTGGGATTATTTCAAGTAGGTAAGTAGAACAGTAACATTAGGAAAATCCATCAGAAAAAACACAAGGCTGAATTAAGATTTAAAACTTTAATTAAACTTTAAAACTTGGCTCCACTAGAGATGTCTCATTTAGAGCTGTGTGGTTCTAAGATCACTCACGAAAACACTCATATTGGTCTTGAATTGCTTATTGCTATTTAGTGTAAACAGAAGAAATTGAGTAGATGAAAATCAATAAAACATCAAGATTACTCTGAAAGGTCACGCTGTTCCAAGGAAAAATGCCTTAGTCTGAGAGTGGTAAGAATTTTTGAAACAAATTTCTTGAAGGAATGATCAGTGTACACTAAATCCAGTCACTTAAAACACACCTCAACTTGCCTGCAGCTCTGTTACAAAATCAATTAGAGATTTGTATTTTCCACTTTGGAGATTCAATTTGCTGCACTAGAGTGGGGGGGGGGGGGGAGGGGATTAAATCACAGGAAAGTGACTTAATGAACCTCTGTCCCACCAAACACTTTGACTTCTTTCTACCACATATGAGACCCCTTAGGAAAAACTGGAGCCTACCCATCCTTTCTTTAAGAATGCCAGAAAGAGTTTTCTTTAAAACTCTTTAAACCAGTAAATTCAGTTACTGTGTCAAAAGCCAGTCACCATGATTCAGGAATTCCCGTAGATCTAGCGAAGTTCCAGCTTATTTTAAAGTAACAGAAATCAAACTAAAGAAAGTAAGGGTGCATAATAAACCCTCTCAGCAGTTGCCTTAATTTTTGTTCCAAATTTCTTACTTGGAACCATCCACACCGAGCACAGAGTTCCTCCTGATCTTCCTGTTCACACAGAGCAGTTTTACCTTGCTCTCTACTTCCCTTTCCATGCTGACAAGGTTTGATGGCCAAAAGCACTTTAAAGCATAAATGCCAGTGTGCCTTAACCAAGCATCTCACACACAGCTGGGAGTGCTTACGCTGAGTAACAACCAAACTGCCAAGCAATTCACTTTCTTTAACCACTTCTGAAGTCAAATTGTTTAAGATCTGCCCCACGTTTTTCATTCTCAACAGTCATTTCAAACAAACAACAAAAAAAAAGTGGTCTATTAACTTAGACTTTCCTGCTATCAACAGTTACAGTTTATAAAGCTGATGCCAAGGAATGGCTTGTCATAGACCTTATATGGCATTCCCTAAAAGTCACTATATACATGTTCAAGCCACCCACTGGCATCAACTTTTATGATTCCAAGAACTGTTGTGCTTACTGGTGTTCCCTAACAGGGTTAAGGATTCTTCTTCCCATTACTATTTGCTCTTTCTTTCACAGTCCTACAGTCTGCACAGCCCACAAATCTCACGTGGGTGTTCTAAGAACTTAACACTGGACATGAGATGGTCCATAAAGGCCCCACTTGCCAGGGGCTTGAAGCCCACCTGGAATGTTTGGCAGTTTTACATGAAATTATACAGACTGTCACAGGCAATAACATTTTCATTTTGACGTTTCAATTTCACACTGTTTTATCCTGGAAAATTATTTTCACTCAAATTCAACTTTAGCACTGCAAATCCACAGTCTATAATGCAAAGGAAAAGAGAAACATTCCCTCTTATTAAGCTATGAATGCAAAATTTCCTATTTTTGCTTTGATAAAGATGCAGTCTTTTCCTACTTAGGAACGTTTCTGCTGAGTTCAAAACTGCAAAAATGTACAGACCTCTGAATAGCTTCTGCCAGTACATTGGTTTTTCTTATTTTAACCTTCCCAAACTCTAAATGCAACACCTAGAGACACTTAAGAATGCAAAAGTTCTTTAATATGTTTTTGCCAGTGAGCTTAAATAAAGTCTAACAACAAAATAAGTGCTAATTTTTAGTTATACGATCTCCATTGACCTATACATCTCATGATAAAGGAAATAACAAGCAGTTTTCACATCTATTTCTTGTTAGGCCAGGAAACATAAGAGAATTAAGACCATGGCTTCTTGAGGTGATCCTCAAGAATTCCTGAGGAAAAAAATCTGCTTTCCCTCTCCACTTCTTGAACTGCTTTCCAGTTCTTTGATCTTCATTCCACAGCAACCACTAAGAACAGCAGAATTGGATTGTCCTGTTTATGCATAATTTCCATCACAAAAAAAAAAAACCCTCAAAAACCTTCCAGCTCCAAGTTCCCACTTAAGTAACAAATTGAGATAACTGATTTCATTCTCATAAAACTATTCATAAAACGTTCAGGAATACAAAGGGACTGCTGACACCTTCTGGCCACTTGACATTCTGTCCAAAAACCAGGAGAATTTCCAAGAAAACATCTTTCATGTTTTCCCAGGCGCTCAGGATCACATGAAGACCGAAGCTACGCCGAGATTGCCATATGACATCTCCTCACTCGGTTCACCTTTCACCCACATCCATTCTCTGTCTGTCGCAGAAATGCCACGATTGTACCCAGATTTGGCTTAACTCCTCTTTTCCTTTTAGCTTTCACTCTAGGCATACTGCATCCAAGGAATCACTGCAACTGAATCCAGCACTGCACTCCTGTTCAGAACAGCATCTACAGCAACAACAAATCCATTTGTATTGAATTAAAGAGCCAAACCTGCAGCTTTTGCTTCTTCTTCTTCGGTTTAGTTTCCACTTCCAGCTCATCCTTTTGGGCCACATGTTGCTTCAGCTTCTTTCTTTTTTCTGCTTTCTTTTCTTTTTTTTCTGCAATCATTTTCGGCATTCTAAAATGCTGTTCTGTAACAGAAACCACCAAACTGCAGCTAGAACCTTTTTAATATTAAATGGCAGTCTCATATACAGGCAGTTATACTATAATTACACTGCTATGGTAATTATTTGTGACTGCTTAACTATGAAATGTACGTCTGCAGTGAAATTTGGTTCATTTTGGAGAATTTTCACGTCTCCTTTAGGAACACATTGCAGTTAAGGCACTGTAAAACTCAAATGCCAGTCTCCTGCAGGAATCTCAACATCTTTTATCCTCTGAGGCCCTGTTGAGGAAAATGCCTCAGTGACATATGAATTCCCCATAACTGAGGCAGTGCTTTCTGCAGGTGACAACACACCACATCGAACTGTTTGATCCACTGTGTGCCTCAGGTAACACCAATGAGACCTCTCTCATCGCAAAATACATTCATGTGACTGTTAGTCATCTCATTAATACACACATGTGTGCACTCACAAGCCTATTTGATTACTAAAGAGATTTAAACCACTACTTCTGTTTAAACTGCAGGGTTTTTTCTGTTATATAGGTTAATGTGGTACAGCTATGCTTGAAGAATTGTCTCATTAGCTTTAATTTTAGACTGACACAAGGGTGAAGGCGAACAGGAGTCGCAGAAAACAGGGTTCTGAAACCAGGTCTGGTTGTAACTCCCTACTATTCCTTTGTGAGAAAACCTGATTTAAGTGGCTTTCCCCAGTTACCCCAACACTGCCACTTTCAGTGTCAGTTTCACTGCACAGGCAACAAACATTTATCTTGAAACACGCTCTGAAATGTACACCCACGTTTACATTTAACGCGTTTATAACACGTGGCTCCCAGTACAGCAGAAGCTGCCAGAGGAGGGGTCTGGCACCTCCGTGGTACCGCAGCCACACCTGGCACGTGTCGGGCACGGCCATGCCCTGGGCAAGAGGGCACCCCCAGCCCCGACCCCCGGCTGCCCTGCACAGGTCCCCGGCTCCGCTTCATAACCCGGGATTCGCTTCCCAGAACACGAACCCGGGCCCGCGTCCCACCACAACCCGCCCGGTTCGCATCCCAGCGCACACCTCCGCCTTCGCCGCAGCCCACTCAGCCACCGCCGCGCATGTGGCCGGGCCGGGCCGGGCCGGGCCGGGCCTCCCCGCCCCTCCCGCAGCTCCGAGCGGGCAGGGGGACCCCCGGAGGAGCCGCCACCGCCCCGGGGAGCCCCAGGGCTGCGCCCCCGCCCGCTCCCGCACGCACCTCCGGCAGCCGCCGCCTCGCCACATTCAACCGAGCCCCACGCTTGGCGCCGCCGCCCGCCCCCTGCCTCTCATTGGCTACGAGGGGAGAACGGAGGCATCTGGTTGGCTGTCGGGCTGTCAATCACCCCGCTGGCCAATAGGGAGCCCCGCTCGGAGTTAAAGCGCCCACCGGGAACACGTGTGCTGAGGAACGCTCCGCCGGCTTCTGGCGGCGCGGGAAGGTGACGTCATCTCTCCGCGCCGAGCCCCGCCTGTGGCTCCGCCCTTTTGCCCGGAGGTTCCCGGAGCCGGGACCGTCCCGGCGCCTGGCCGGGATCCGCCCGTGCGCTCACGGAGATCCGCCTGCACCCTGCCCAGGACCCCCATGGCCTGGCAGGGATCCTTCCGTGTCCTGGTAGGGACCGCCAGCGCCTGGCATGCTGACAGGGATCGCTGGGGCCTCACAGGATCCACCCACGGCCTGACAGGGATGGCCGGGGCCGGCCTGGCAGCGCCCACCCCGCACTGCGGGACAGCCGGTGGAAGCCAGCGCGGCGCTCCCCACACGAGCCGGGTGCCACCGGTCACAGCAGGGTGGCGTGAGGGCCGTGGCTCTCTGCAGGACGGCTATGGTCCCTTCGAGCCCGCAGATCCTAAAAGATCCTGAAGTCTGAGCCAGCGTTACCCGTGCCCCGATGGGGTCTGGTGGAACGCGTGGGAATAGGCCAAGGGTGTGGTTTGACAGGACGAGAAAACACCTCCGAGAACAATTTCCAGGAAGCAAATTGGTTTCCATGTTTTCATTTTCTATAAATACCACATGCACAAGTTTTTGCACTTCCCCTTGATAATTTAAGGGCCAGGTTTTTTACCACAAACACACACATAGATGACACATTTATTTCAGGACGACCTGGGACAGGGTTGTTGTTTCCCTCTGCTTGGATCCCAGCAGCAGCTGAGGTGCTGGATGTGGGAGCAGATGCTGCTGGCAAACAAGTCCCTGTACCATTCCAGGCACTGACGGGAAGAGGTAACCTCTGCTTTCCTCCTCTTCCACCTCCTCCCCACACTGAGGAGCCCTCCCGTCCCTCTGCCATCGCTGCTGGGCTGGGAGAGCCTCTCTGTCCTGGTCCGTGTCCGTGGAATCCCCTTCCCAAACCACCGGTGGGGTACCTGGAACCATTTGGGAATGGGTGGCCAGTAAGAAATTACACACAAAAGATATAAAATGGATATAAAATATAGCAATGTGCTAGGGCTGAGTTAGGGCGTTGGCACACAGGGGATAAGCAGAGGGTGGTGGTACCTAAAACTGAAGTTGTAATTTAAGCTTTTCCCCAATGTGCATAGGGAAAGAATGTTTTCTATGTTTAGACTTCCTAAAATAAAGATTGCGTTATTGCATATCCTGTTGTGACACCCTGTGGTTAAACACGGCATTACAGACACTCTCACGTCACAATCTCGGCTGCATGATTGCAAAAAATTAGATTATATGGAGTGAACATTGGAACTCATACCTATATTACATGTTCAGTTTGGCCAGCTAGCTGTGATCTTCTCCAAAAACTTCTCCAGGATGAGAAATCACACTGGGCCAAACATTAACATGGGATAGCACAGATATTTGTTCTGTGCTGGCCAGAAATTACATCTGTCCTTTCTTAGGAAAGGCCTACGACTCAAGGCATTGATTGTTTACATGCTGTCCCTGTGAAGGTCCATAAACCCACATTTCCTCCTTAGGAAGCATTCAAACTCCAAGGATTAAACTGTTCGAAGAGAAGAGACACAACAGCCTTTGCACAACTGCAGCACCCCTCAAGGCTGTACGAAGCACATGCATTAACTGCACTTATGCTCCCATCTCTCACAGTATCAGCAAAGATTATTTTTCCCAGGTCAGGGAACTCGGCCTCCTCTGCTCTGCAAAGTGCTCCTCCTCCCACCTCAGCAGTGCTGGGCACTCACAGCTGCAGGGGATGGAAGGGGCTGCAATTACCCTCCAGCTCGTCCTAAGCCAACGCTCCAGCCCAGCAGCCCCAGCATGCAGAGGAATGGCTCCAATGACACATGAAATTGAGGTCTTGACCCCCTGACACCGTCAGTAAGCCTTAGCATTTTTCTCACAATTAGCTGGATGAGAGGTCTACTTAGCTCCCATCTGGGGAATTAGCATTGTTCATTAACAGCACATTTCCATTTCATCAACCTACAATATTTCAGGCCTCAAGCTAAGCAGCTGGATACTCATGCAGTTTTAAAGAGCCAAGAGAGCTGATCAGGATAATAGATGGAGCATTATCTGTTATGGCTGCACTTGTTTAAGCTTTTCAGGAAGACAGCAAGAGCAGCCTCCCTGAACAATGCTGTATTTTGGCCCTATTCTCATTACATGAGACACGGTTAATGCTGCTTTCTCCGGCTTCTTTTTCTCCCTGAAATCGCAAAAGATATCCCTGCAAATCTAGATTTCTGTCTAAGGGGCAGTAAATGTTGAAGAATTATACTGCACGTGCCTCTGTGAGCTTTAGCCTTCAGACAGGGCCTGGAAAAAAGAGGGTTTAGCTTTATTAATAAAGTTCTTCCAATGACATTCAGAAGCCAAGAGGAAGCTTATATAAACTTGCTTCACATTGATGTGAAGGATTGAGACATGACAGTAGCTTGTATTTCAGATTCTCATTTTGGGAGATTCCTAGTTCAGGCTTGGCATGACCTAAGCAAAGCTGACTGTATTTCACACCAATTGTAGTCTTCCTCCTCCTGCCATCCCCCAGTTTACTACATCAAATGTTTTTCATATTATTAAAGTTCTTATTCCAAATATAGGAGCAAAGAACATTGGCTTGGAAAGGGTAATGGTTTATTGAATGCATACAAAGTTATGATACAAAAATAAATTAATTGGATCGAAATTTAAAGACAGAGAAAAGATTAACTTCAAAATAAAGGTTTGATCCAGATGTGAAGAGCCTCTACTATCTGCACCTGAAAGACAAAAATGCACCGTAAGGGTTACACAACTGGAACTTTCAGTCTCAAGGAGTTACAACATGCCAGGGAAGGGCTTGGGCCATTTATTTTAATTCAGGTGTCTGCTGTGCTTTCCTCAGCATTCTGATAACACACCATTTCTCCAGAACTTGGCCAAGCCTCTCACTGAGCAGGTGGGAGACCAAGCTGCAGATACAACAATTTGGTGTCCTCATGCTTGTGTCTATGTTTTAGACACTTTAATCACTATAGAGAAGCAGGGATTTACCTGTGCTGCCAGAGCCCCTCTGCTGCACTCCCAGCACCATTTACAGGTTAGCTACCAACTCTAGAGCAGTTAGAGGTGTGACAGTGGCACTGGTGACCGCGAGGACAGAAGCCCAGTCTTAAGAAATGTTTGTTTGCTTTTTCTCCCTGTGCCGCCGATACCTGTTGTGCTGACGATTCCCATTAGGTGGCACTCCAATTGCTCCCGGGGACTTGAAGGTGGGCTGAGAGGCTCTCATCAGAGCTGCGTATCTACGAACAAATACAACCAGGCTCAGCATCTATGCACTCTGTAGTTCCACTCTTCCATCCAGTTTAATCATCTGCATCTGTCACACAAATCTCACACTCCTACTGCACAGAACAGTCAAGGTATGTCTGCCTGCAAGAGACAGATTTTTTTTATTAAAATTAAGTTTAAACTTGGCTTGTGAGGGTATTGATTATTCTTGGTTACTTCAAGGTGCTGGACAGAGCTTTAGGATTCTAGTATTTGGATCCAGATATCAAAGGGTACTTGAGCTGGCCAGTGATTATTCTCAATTAGGAGAGACTGACACAGGTAAGCTTGAAAATTCGGGAAAACATTTGATAAGCCTTTTCTCTTGGCTCAGAAATTAAGGCTGACATTTCAGAAATTCAGCCTGAGATGCAAAGAGGAACTCATGGCTATTTTATTGACATGACCAGTAGTTTCCAGAATTCCCTGTCTGTCCAAGCTCCCCACCAACCCCTGAAATCCCATCTTGAGCTGAAGTACCACACGTACAGCTCACCCTGCCTTGGAGGTGGGCTGGCTGCTCCCTTTGCAGTCATGATCCAGAGGATGCCGGTGTTTTATGCAGAAGTTGCCACCACACTGTTCACAAACCACCTTCATCATCTCTTTCCTTTTGCAGCCTGGCTTTAAGCATTTGTTTGTGAAGATCTAAGTAAGAGAGGACAGGAAGCTGGCAATGTTTGCTTTCTGTGAGCAATGACCAAGCTGAAGCACAAATGTTCAGGCGCCCTTAGAGCTAAGATGAAACAGAGCAAGTTTCTACACAGTCTGCTGTCAGAAGGCCCAACTTCACAAGCATTAGGAAGGCAGTTTAGACTTCAGCAGCAGTTTTCTTACCTTCTGCTTTTGCTGTGCTGGATTGTATTTGCAGTCCTTATCTATGTGTGCTCCAACCACAATATCTGGGATTTCTCCCTTCTGCACCGGGATAGGTGTGTTACACAGGGGACACACAGGGACCTGCACATTCTAAGAACACACAACACAGATCAGAGTCACAGAATTATAGAATTGCTTAGGTTGAAATACACCTTTAAAATAATCAAGTCCAACCCTATTTTTCTGTCCTTCCCCATCTCTTACCCATAGGTGATAGAAGCGTATTCCTCAGTGTTTCATGGTCTCATTTGCTAATGCTTTTAAAGATACACTTCACAACAGTAACTGCAAATCACTGTCCATAATCATGCAGACATGCTTTGCCAAATCAATTTGTAGCAACATATTTGGTAAATTGACTTCAAATATCTTTTTGGCTTTTCTGGAATTACTTCAAAGCCCAAGTACAGGCCAGAGATCAAAGTTTGGCCCCACTTGTTCTATTTATTTCTTCTGTAGTTTCATGTTTGTTGTCCTTCAATTTACAGGACTTGGACTGCAGAAAATTTTAGACCACAATACATTACTTAAAATATAAAGCACTCCTCTCTGAGAAGATGTACTGTGAGTGAAAGAAACTAGAATCTAGCAGTAGTGACCTCTGAAATGTCATGTTTCTATATATTTGGAATCCGGATGTATCACTAACTTCCATCTTGTGGTTCTCGCATCCACTTTTATTGAAGCCACAGGTGAAGGTTCAGAGCAGCCCTTATAAATGACTTAGCAATTCTGCAGGGTGGATTAATGACTCACATCACACAGGAACTCACCTTCTTGTAGGCAGAGCTGCACTTGTGGTCATCATAACGGATGTGATCTTTACAGAAGACTTCCCCACATGCGTCACACTTCAGAGGAAGGAAATCTGGGAGAAGAATAAAAAAGAAAACAGATTTTCATGGAACAAAGTTAATAACTCTAAGGGTACTCACAAAAGACTACAAATAAATTCTAAAGCAATTTTTGTTTAGTCACAATCCAATTATCACTACAGAGATTAGATCATTCTTCACAAATATTAAAACTAAAAACCCAAGAATGATAAGTTTTCCTCTTTTTATCTGCAGTGTAAGATGAACACAAGCCATAAGCACCTCAGGAGCTCCTCGAATGCAGAACTCTTAGTGAGCAACTAATCAAGAGCTAAGAGCTGAAGTACAAATCCAAAGCGCAGCTTCAAAAATAATTTTATTCGTGAAAAGCCATCCCATAACAGTTTAACACGCACAGGAACAACAGCTGTCACTCCTTCCCTAGACCTACTGAGGGGGGGGCTCCAGCAGCAGCACTGGTGCGTGCCACTACCCACAGCAGCCCTGTACAGCCTCGGGGGACAGGACCGGCCCCTCAGTACGCGCGTTACCCCTCCGTGACGAGTCCACCCGGGCGGGCGCTGCTCGGGGGTTCGGCCCAAGCCCGCACTTACCCAGCTGTTTGCAGGAGCGCTCGGAGCAGTGCTCGCCCAGCCACGGGAGCTCCATGGCGCAGCGGGACCGTCACCCCGAGCACGGGAACACGGACAGGGACACGGACCCGAGCGCAGCCGCCGCCGCCGCGGCTTTATGGGCTCCCGGTGCTGACTCACCGCAGCCACGTGCTGAGTCACGCTCCCGCCGCCGTGACGTCACGGCCGCCCGAGCCAATGGCGCGCCCCCGCCGCCGTCGCCGCCTGCTGCGCGCGCGCGGCGGGCGGCCAATGGGAGGCCGGGGGGCGGCTGAGTCACGGCCGGGGGCGGGGCCTGGGAAGGGGCGTGAGGGTGAGGGTGGGGATGGTCGTGAGGGTGGGAATGAAGGTTAGGGGAGGCCTTGGGGTGAGAAAGGATTTGGGGCAACAGGGCAAGGGGAAGGGCATGGAGGTGAGTGCAGGGTGGAGGTGAGAGGGGTTGGTAATGAAGACAAGGGCTCTCCAGCTTCCCCACGGAATCGCATCCACACGCCACGAGCATTCCCGCTGCTGTGAATTCCCCCTTGTGCAGGTGCCCGAAGGGCTGAGAGTGCAGGGCTGTCGTAGCCATGGGGCACATGTGGGAGAATGACACAGTAAAGCCCATGTCGGACTGAGATCACTGGAGTGCCACAGCCCTTTGCCGCTGCCATTCTTATTTCGGTTTTTCGTCGTAGCTTTGGCTGCTGCACCACCCCTCTGGATTGCAATGCGCAAATTATGGTACTTCCACACTTCAGAATAAATCCAGAGAGCTTGATGAGAGAGGGTGCTCTCATCACAGCAGGCTGATGCTCAGGGCCCTGCTGCAGGACTTCAGCATGGGCCAGACTGGTCAGGGTGGGCAAGCTGCAATGGGCTGCAACTGGTTTGAGCAGACTGTGCTAACAGGTTTGGGTGGACAAGCCTCAGCTGCAGCTGTGGGTTTGCACAAGGCAACCAGAAACTTTCCCAGCTGGTCTCTGTTTTTAAATGCTTGTCTCGCTTTGACACGGCACCTTGAGATCAAGGTGTGTTTTAGAAATGCCGATCTTTGGAGGTGTGTGACAATACTGGCTTCACACGGAGCAGAGGAGGACTATTGATTTCATGACATTTCCTACAGGATTGAGAAATGACAAAGTGTTGTTGTGCCCCTGCTCTGCCCAGAAAACATCTAGCTCTCTGCTGTAGTGCATGACTCAGATGCAGAGTGCAGCCATGAGGTCAAAGGGGAGCTTTAGGATTGCGTGTGCTGACTGCCTGCACAGGCCACTTTGTGCTCCTGAACTCTGGGAGTGGCATGTGCCACTCCTCCGCCTTCCACGTCACCCTCCAACGTGGCACTCATGTGACTCCTGCTGTGGGTGCCAGTTTACGGCCAACCCACTTGGAGCACTTCCCTGCTGGATTAAACGATACCATGTCATCAGCTAGACACTCTTCCCACTCTTCAATTAATTTTCTCCCCTGAACCCGTAAAATTACCAAATCTCCTCATGTAAACCCTTACTCCACAGAATAGCTGTGCTGACAGAGCACTGGATTCTGCCACACGTCTTTGGTTTGTGGAGGGCAGGCTCTGATTTCACCTCCTCCACTGTGGCTTTTGATGCAAAGCCTGGTGCTCTCAAGCCCAGGGAGAGCTCTGGGTGTTCTTTAGTGCTCCTTTTGGTACACAGACATGCCTGGCACTTGACAATACAATCCTGCAGCATCTTCCACCAGGGTTCTTTGGCCAGTGGCCTGTGATTAAAAAGACTTCATTTGCCTGGGCTGAGCCAGATCCCTGGTGTGTGCCAGGGGACAGCCAGAGTATGGCACTCTCCCCTGTTTCTTTTGTTCTTCTGACTTGGTTGGTTCTGGCAGTTTGGGATGGGTGAATTTTAAGAAGGAAGAGGAAACAGCAAAAAATAGACAAATACAAATAGTAAGAGAAAGTCCAGTTATCCAAGGTGCCTCAAGAGCTTGGCTCTATTATGTATCACCTTCCTTATATGGTTTACACAACTCAAAAACTTGGGAGGTGCAAATAAAACCATGTCCTGCTGAGCTCACAGGCTGATTTGTTTCATACAAGACACCTACCCGGTGCCTGAGAGGAGTGGGAGCCCAGTGATCTCTCTGGGAAGGCTTGCCAAAAAGTAATGGGGTGAGCTAAGCAGAGAGGAAGGGGCTGGTGTCTTCCCTGGCTGCCTGAGAGTGCCCTGCAGACTGGAGAGCCGCTGCCAAAGGGATCATGTTTTATGGTGGAGAAGGGAGGAGTTTGCTTACGGATAACAACGGGAATGGCTCTGCGCAGATTAGATGCTCTTAAGGAAGACTGTAAATCCCAAGTCTGGGAACCCACATAGTACAGGCAGCCGTCTTAATAGAAACGAGGATTAGAAATTAGCTGAGGTCTTTAGTGGTATTTTTAGAAGGTTGCTCCTGACAGGTTAGGCTGCTGAGAACCAGAGGAAAGTGCCGAACCCTGTATTAGTTGGGAAGGGATCACACAGTGCAGTGTGTGATTAGAGGCTGGCTAGCTTAGCAACAAGGGGGATAGGTGGGTTAGGGCTGATTCGGGAGGAATTAGCAAGGGAAATTGCTTGGGAAGCAGAATTTGATTAGGGGTAGCCAACGTGGGTTTGTGAAAGGAAAGCTGTGTGTAACTAACTTGCTGGAGTCTGGGGGAGACACCGTTCCCCGGCAGCCTGTGGAGCGTTAGTTTTATATAACCTGGTCTGCAAAGGGAAGGCTTGGCCCCTTTGCCACCAGAATGGTGACACTGAGTGGGATAGATGGGGATCACCTCCCTCCCTTGTATCTGCACGGACTTTCTGCCTCCTCTTTCCCCATCCATCCCTTCTACTTCCTTTCTAGCTTTTATGGGAAGAGGCCTATTGCTTTTCCCCATGTCCCATACTCTTCTCTTTGTCTTTCCCTTCTTCTCTGTCCAGTCCATGGGGCTGCCTCTTGTTGGGGTATTAAACATCACTATCCACCCCACCACACCAGCACGGTCTGCCTTAGGACCCACATTGCATCCTAAAGGGGGGATAAAACACTTCAGAAGAGGACATTCATGGGACAGCAGGTGAACAACTGTCCAATGTCACTGCCAGATACAGACACAACGCAGGTGAGGAGCCATGGATGTGGTTCCATCCTGTCTCTCAGGGCAGGGTCTGTCCCCTTTCCACCACCCTGGGTTATGACAGCACAGCACAGAGGTGCCCATGGCCAAGACAACCAGGTCCATCCACCTCCTCTCTGCGTTGTGTGCCCCAATCTCCTCCCAACACCGTCCAGAAGACTCAGATGAGTCCCCTATCCCTGGTGTTCCAAGGCCAGCTCATTGCCTGCAGTCCTTCTGCACCAGCATCCTGCTTGTTGCTCCAGCCGCAGAGCCACTGCTGTGGCATTAACATTCCAGTGACTCCAGCTCTCATTTGCCTTTTCCAGGCCTCTGAACTCCAATCCCAATGTCCTGCTTTTCAGCTCATAATTTCGTACCAGGCTCTTAAAACTGAATTTTATTTTTATTGCAATGACCCGGTGGTGCTGCCAGATCCCTCTGTGGAGGAGACATGACATCTCCATTACATAGCTCAGATAAGTGTCTTAAAGAGACCACACACAAAGGAACCTAATGGTCCCTATTTTTATTAGGTTTATTACAGGAGGGGAAGTAAAGCAGTCCGATCTCCCCACAGGATACTCCGTTAACAGCAGCAGACAGAGAGGAGAGATCTGTGGAGGCGGATCAGTTTTCCAAGAATATTAGCTACTGCTGCTCTAAAATTAGAGTCTAGGGAGAGCAGACAGGTTGACATAATTGAAAGGGCTGTCTTATGGGATGACATAGTTAAACGAGTCCGTGATCAGCTTTAGAGTGACAGCTCAGCGACTTCTTCTAATCCTCAAAGGAGCACTGAGTTGCGAGGCTGTGATTTAACTAGTCCTGGATCTTATCTTGTGATGATGTCAATATTATTAGAACCCGCTTCTAAAGAGATGCCTCCAAAATCACTGTACATGAACTGATTGGCGTTACAGGCACGATTCTCCTGCAGCTTCACCCTGCAAAGCCCGTGGCTGATACAAACACTCATCTGCTGCCCTTCTTACATACCTGATTCTGTCCCCGTGGGCTGGGCTACAGGGGCAGGCCCAGAAACAGGATTAAGAACCTCATTTCAGGATGGAGCTGAAAAATGTCCTTCAGCCGCCCATTGTATTCAACATAATTTAATAGCAAACACAAACTAACAAAGTTAGAGGTGAAATATAATAGCAGGAACCCCATAAAAAGTAACCTAATCTGTAAGATAAATAGACAACACTTTAGCCTGGGGAGATAGCAAATAAAAGAGAAATATGAGCAGAGCCATTCTCAATTCAGAACTAACTTTAAAGAGAAATAATGAAGATGAGTTCTTCAACTTTTAATGCCCTAAGATTCTTCTCCACAAAAAAATAAAAAAGCATTTTTAATGTTTTCCTCATACATTGGGTGTCCGCAGCCAAATGTCCTGGGTCATTCCCACACAAGGAGACATCCACCAGAAAGGGAAATGATCTGGAGAAACCCTACTGCAATTCCTGATGGAGCGGGAGACACCAGGGATGGAGCTCTTCATGCTGGTGGAGCCTCTTGGTTGCCTTCAGTGGCCACCTCCCACTGCCTTGTTTCAGGTGCACAGCTCCGAGCACCCACTGCCTTCATGGTGGCATTAGGCTGACGTTTATTATTTTAGGGGGTTTTAGCCGTTTTTTTTTTGTCAGTGCCTACTTTAACTTCAAAGGCTGGGATTTTCCAAGCAGCCTGCTGCATTTAGGCACCTAAATCCCATTGAGTTTCAAGTGTGTATCAGCCCTTAGGCTCCTTGGTAAATCCTTGCTAAGTGCCTAAGGGCTCATGGGCAGCCCCCATTCTGCTGCCGGATTTACACAGATACCATTGTACCAGCAGGAGCTCACTTCTTCAGTAGAGCAGTCTCTTGTTTAAAAACCTCTTCCTAAACTATGAAATAAACTGGGAAGGACCACCTCTGATGGCTAATTTTTGGTGATGTATACCTGTAAAGAATGTTATATCATTTCCTTGGGTTATATAAAAAAACCCCTTGGCTTTGTCGGCTGAATTTCTGAGACAAAATGCTCCCAGTTCTAGCTCTTGGCCCTTTGGGGAAAATCTCATATTTGGTGTTTTAGAGGTAAACCCCATCATATTTCCCACTGACTCTGATACCCACTATGTCTCCAACCCCCTTTTGGAAGGATCTGTACAGGAGGAACAAAAAATCAGCAGAATTAATCCGTTTGCTTTGCTGTTTGGGAATGCCCCAACCCAAAAGGAAAGAGCACAGAGAGCAGTCAAGCTGGCAGTGGGATGGGTACAGAGGGTACCTCTGAAAATGCTACCTCAAAGGGTGGGAGTCATTGCAACAGCCTTTCTAATAGTAGTGGAAAAATAAATCCCTTATCAGGTGATTTCTGGTCACTGATCAAACACTAATGTCTTACCTAGCAGACAACAAATTCGGTGTCTCTGTGGCAGATTTCCCAAGATAACAATTGTCTTTTTGTTGAGTCCATACTGCAAACAGCATGACAGGACCCAGCACTACTGAGCCCCGGATTTCCTGGACACTACTATGATGGCATCAATTAGCAAGGGAAGTTAGACCCCAAATACTTCTTATTCATTGCATTGCTGGTTCTGAATTAAAGTGTTTCACTGAAAACCAAGACTCTATTCCTTAAGTATTTCAGCTGATGACGATTTAGTAACAAACCTCAGCATTGTCTTTGACATTCCTGTTTTTATGTAGATAAATGGAGCCGTCTTTCTTCCTGTTTTGTAGCACTAAGAAATAGACCTGAAACCCTCATAAGTGGGGTTTGGTTTATGCCGTCAGCACATGAGGGGACCAAAGCCATTTTTGGTACAGATGAGTGGGCCTTCTGCAGGTCAGCAGGGGAGGATGAGCAGGGGGGTCCTGGCAGTGCTTGGGAGCCAGAAGAAAAAGGACAGATCCAGGGGGGAATAGCTGGACAGGGGAGAAGGACCCCTTAGGTCATGAATCCCATAGTGGGCAGACAGCTCTAAAGAAATCATCTCCAAAAGTGATGACTCTGATTTGGGTCATACCTGCTCTGCAGACGATACTGGGACTAGGACAAGAGTTTTGGCAGTTCTGCTTGTTTTCCCCCACCCATCAGTCCCAACCACCCATTTGCTGGTGGCCTTTACCAGCCCACGGTGCAGCCATCACCTTGGAGGCACCAGC
Source organism: Lycocorax pyrrhopterus obiensis (assembly GCA_014706295.1). Taxonomy (NCBI): domain Eukaryota; kingdom Metazoa; phylum Chordata; class Aves; order Passeriformes; family Paradisaeidae; genus Lycocorax; species Lycocorax pyrrhopterus. The sequence continues at coordinate 3,943,095 of JACSVZ010000012.1, forward strand.
AGCCCTGGGAGGTGGTGGAGCACCCATTGGAAAGATGTCCATCCCACAAGGACAGGGACGCGTGACACTCGGAGCCGCGTGCCACGAGGTGGCACCATGTCCCTGCTAACCCGCATGGCGGGGTCACCTCTGTGGCCACGCAGCTGCTGCAGGACCCTGCTCACCTGGCAGGCCGCTGAAATCCTCCCGCTGAGATTTTGGGGGGTTTTAAATAGCTGGGCAGCCCTGCCTTCTGTAAGACCCAGCTGAGGCAGGAGGTGGTGCCCTGTCCCATGGAACATCCTCGCAGTGAGACCACTCACCTGTGAGAGCCCCCTGCATCTCCTGAGGACATCTGGTCACCCGACAGCGCAGGCACAAGGCTTGCAGGGTTGTGGTGCCATCTCCCACTGGTTACAGCTCTTCTCAGGGGCGTCCTGGGCTCCTGTCCCTGCTTTGTTGGCACTGGGAGAGATGTCAGTGCCACAATGATGGTTGTGCCTGGCTGGTGTGTCTGACCTGTTGGTGTGCACTGGCTGTGCCCCCACCCCCCAGGGACCTGCAGGCAGGAGAGCTCGTTTCTCACAAAGAGTTTGGTCAGCAGATCATAGAATTCTTTAGGTTGGCAAAGACCTTTAAGCTCATCAGGTCCAACCATTAACCCAGCACTAAGCCATGCCCGTAAGTCAGTGAAAAAGGGAAGGCTGTGCACCAATATCTTTACCGTGAAATACCAAACATTTAGTATTGTTACGACATGCTAGGAGGGATTCAGGTGAGTCTATATCGCTGAGGAACTTTAAACTTCATGCCTTGGCATGTTCAGATCACCTCCACCTTAGAAGCACCAGTGCAGAAAAGAGATGCAGTGGGTGACAGCGCCAAACACAAAGAACTTGCCCAGCACGTGGTTAGTGCCTTGATTAGGCTCCTGAGCTTCGAATTGCTGAGTTTCCACAGCCTACCCCCATCCTGCAGCTTAATGCCCTACTCTTCTCAGGGGGGTTCACCCCCAGGACCTCTCTGTGCCCACCACACTGCCCTGAGCTCTACTGACACAGACCTAGTGCTGACACCAGTGGGACTGACTGCTCGGGTGCTCCATGGAAAACAAGGTGACTGCTGCACCCAAGTCTGCTTCAGTGAAGGAAACACGAGTGCAAGCCACAGGGACCTATTAAATGAAAATTCCGCAGTGGATGAGGGGTTTTGCACATGCCGAGGAAGCTCCAAGAGCTCCTTCTGCTCTTGCTTTAGAGCATGGAGCAACCAGCCAAAAAAACCTGTGCTTCTTTCTGTAGAGGAAGCAGAGGTAGCTGCTCAAAGGGAGCTCTCCTGCCTGGGCTCGCTGTCCCTGGCAGTGTGCTCAGAACAGTAATAGAGCGCCTGGAAATACCTGCATTATTCCTGACACAATGCTTTGTGGCTGAACAATACATTTGCCAATTCAATTTATTCAAACAAGTTCCTTGGGAAGACAGCAAAGCAAATCCAGGTGGCAATTACCGAATTCAGACTCTGCCCTGAACTCGGGGAAACAAAGGGGCAAGATATGAGAGAAATAGCAAGTTCTGCAGGAAATCCCACAACGGCAGAATCCTGAGAGCTTTTAATCACGTGCTTGCTGGTATTCAGCTGAAAAACCCCTGTGTCATTGGGCGAGGAGACAGAGCAGCATTGCAATTGCTCTGCTGTAGCACTTAGCACTTTGGAGTATCTTTGCTATGAAAATTAAACGCTGGTTTGTTTTCTTTTGAAAGCACAGCAGTACTTGGGCTCCACGGCCCATCGCAGTGACATGTAATTGAAGAATAAGTGCATTCAGGAGCTCCCAAGACTGACAGTGCTGCCAGTCCCGCTGTGTTGCACACTGTCAGGCAGGGGGGAGGCTGCCTACAAGCTAAGATGAACTATCAAACCAGTTCAGAGCTTGGTTAAACAACTTCAGCTGTGTGCTGAGCCTCATCACATCCCAGTCCCCCTTTCCCAGTGTATCAGCACGGACACAAGCCCATAGCCCAAGGCTGGTCCCTGTGTCTAGGACACAGCTCCAAGAACAGCCTCCTGGATGGCTGGAGGGAAAGAAAAACCTGCCAGGAACCTCCACTTGGGCTCTGGGTGTGCGAGAAGGAAACTTCTGTTGCAGACGCGCAGCTAATGGAAAATTTCCTCTCACCAAACCCTGCAAACCCCACAACCTCAGTTTCCCATACCCCATTCACAGTCAGGGGCTGAGCCCCCCGGATCATGCTGCATCTCCTCGTCCCACTCCACCCCTCAGAGCCAGCTCCAGGGCAGCTGCAGCTGCTCTCCCAGGGAAGCAGTTACACCCGGAGTGAATTTGGCCCCAGATGTAGAATTAGGTTAAGCCAAAAGGTGGCAGCATCTTATTCAGTATCGATTTTGCATGAATATTTCTCCTATTAGCCATTTTTCTTTCTAATCATAGAATGTAAGTTTGTAAATTACAGAGGTGGAGAGTAAATGTATTGCAACCTCTGGCAAATTGATATTTTTGCAGCAGCAGTAAACTTTTTCTGATGACAGATAATTGAAGGGAGCAAGCATCAGATAAAATTCATAAAGATTTGGACCTACTGGAACAAGACAAATGATATTTAATGTTCAGAGTTGTAAAGTAATTACCCTGGGCTCCAATATAATAAATAAAGACACAGTAAATGGAGTTTGGCTGACCAGGTGCCTTGGAGGTAGCACTGTGCAAGGCCCTGCAGCAGCTGGGGGGGTGGAGAGGTGACAGCTCCCTCAGTACAGGGGAGTGCCTCAGGTTGGTGTCACCCCCAGAAATGCCCTTTCTCAGGGGAGGAAGGAAGGAGCTGCCTCCCATGCCTGCAGCAGAACCCTGCATCCCCAAACCCAGATGCTGGGTGTGCAGGGAGCCATCATCACCCACCCAGCCCTTCTACATTTCCAAAGGCAAAGGAGCCTTTGGATACCCATCCATACCTCTCAGGAGAATCCTGGTGCAGGTTCTCCAGCAAAATCACAGCCTTCTGTTCTCCCACTCCAGCCAGCAGACATTGGTCCCTTCCCCCAGCATCCAAAAGAGCAGCTGGCAGCTAAAACAGAGGAGGGTGACCCGCTCCCTGAGGTGGTCACTGCCCTTCACCCAGGGGAAACTGACCCTGTGGTGATGGGTATCCCAGCCAGAGCTTGATGTCCTTCCCATGCAACAGCAGCACACCTCAGAGGGACATCAGAGAGAGACTGCAACACCCAAAACCAGGAGATACTGGCCCTCACCCAGCTGCAACTCCATTTCCACCAGCTGGGAAAAACCAGGAGATTCTTCTCATACAGTGAGGAACCACCTTGTCTCCCCTTTTATAGCCCCGCCGCAATCAGCCCCTGCTGAATCGCCTGGCAGGGTATGTTCATTGCATGTAGCACCTCACTGTGCTTCTAGGCACATCCAGACCTCACACACAAGAAAGAAAAAAAAAAAAAAGAAAAAGGTGGCAGAGCCGTATCCTACTTTTTTTTCAAAGCAGGATGTCAGTGCAAGCTTCCCTGGCAAAATAAGTGTATTACTAAAATGCTTTTAATGCAGGCAGCATCAGTGGCTGCTTGGCAGCACACGCCAAGTGCCCCGATGGTCAGGAAGAAAACCTGCTCAAGCACACGCCGAGCTGGGAGGTCCCAACCCAGCCCTTCTTCAGGGCTCCTCAAACACCATCTCTGAGCAGCTGCTGGGAAGCCATAAGCCAACAACAGGCCTTGTTTCTGCTCCACCAGCAGTTCTCTACTGCTAATGTGCCTCTGCCCCTTTGAAGAAGTTGCTTAGAAATTCAGCAGCAATTATGCAAGCTTTAGTATTAAAAAATGCACGTGGATCTGAAAGCAAATATGAAGCTGCTGCTGCTGTAACGCTAGCTTTAAGCTGTCTACAGTCCCTAGAAATTCTCAGTGGGATGTTTGAGAAGGATGTATATGTGTTGACAACATTAAATGATCCATGGCTCAAGGACAGAATTGAAACCATACATCTACTTCATACAGACACTGATCACTGGGAGGGTATTTTTCTTAACCTAACCACGGAAGGCCAGGCACCTCGTCCTCCCCAGAAAGGCAGGGGTGGCTCGGGGAACAGAAGGTGCACACACGCTCCTACCACATCCCGGTGTGTAACAGAGCTCCAGTGAAAAGCGAGAGACACATGGACGCCATCAGCAGGAGAAATGTTATTGTGGCTGCACCATCTTTGAGGGAAATTGAGCATGTCACTTCGGTGCATCACCCTCTTCTCATCACCTCCCAAAGAGGCAGCGCCGCTCGCACACAGCCGCGCAACATCTGGCGAGAGGGCGAGGAGGGGCAGGATGCCGCGGGATTCACTGGGGTGAAGATTTGCCCTCTCTGCAGTACGAGCCCCAGAGCACAGCCCGGGATGCCCCTGTGCCACCCCTGGCACTGCAGCAAGAGGAGAGTCCCCAGCAGCGAGTGCTGAAAGCTCTTGAAAGCTGTATCCTTTTCTAGACATGAAATTCTCAAGGACAAGGAAAAACTGGCAGACAACAGGGAGGATTAGGTGGTTCCCCAAGGAACACAAGAAACGCCGTAAGATTGTGTTGTTGCCCATTTCTGTGGGGTGATTAGGCAGTATTTGATGCTGGGAGGATGATTTCTATTAGGCAATTTTGCAAGCCTTAGCCTGGCTATTAACAGTAGGTGGTGGGAAGTCATGTTTGCCTGGATGCAACAAAACCAGACTCCTCCAGTCTCCAGTGCCCAAAATCCAGGCCTGCCATGGGCAGCACCCTGCCCCAGGGAAGCACTCTCCTTGCTCTCCCTTCAAAAGCTGGTTACTGGTGCTTTCTGGTTCTTGCTGCTTTGCAGCACACTGCTGTGAGCTGCTTAGGAAAAACCTCCCTCCCTGGCTCTCCTGCTACTCCAACCCCATCTCCCTGGTCCCTGGCTCAGGTACTGGTTTCCATCATTTCTACTATTACCAAACTAAAGGGTATTTCTTTGCTCCCTCGTTTATGCAGAATGTTTATTTAATAGGCTGGCCAGCTTCAATTAGGTCTGTGATTACTCACAGATGACAGCTCCAGCATAACAATGTTTACTCTCAAACTCCATCTCCAAGTATAGCCTGTGATATATTTAAGGAGAAGGTATAAAACCATTAATGTTGAAATAGCTTTACCTATGGCAATGAAGTTTCTCTAACAGCTGGCAACTGGGTAAAAATGTACTGGGGTTATCAGCCCCCTTCACCCAGATGTTTAGTTACCCTACTGAAAACCTCACGTGGTTGGGTTGTCCAGATGTCTTTGCCTTGTTGCTGACACGTGGAACTCCTTGCTACAGGATCTGTATCATCTAAAATAAAGTTTAATAGCTTTAAGTGCATTTTCATTTGTTCATGAAGCATCAGGGCTGGTGGCTGGAAGTGAAATGCAGCATCTCTGGGTCAGATGTGCCCCTAAGATGCTTGGGGTGCATTGGCAGGAAGGTGTGTCACAAGAGGAACATCCAAAGCCGTCGCTTCAATGTGGTTTTACTTCTGAGGAAATGCCATTGAGAGTTCCTAGTCTCCACGGCCCTGGAAATTGCATTTTTAGAACCCAGAGTCTGTCTTTGTAAGGGGCCCAGTGTGGGTGCCCCTACAAGTTTGGTACCCAGACCTTTAGCTGGGTGAGATTTACAGTGCTAGGGAGTGGGGAGAGGGGGCTCTGGGGTGGCTCAGAGGCAGAGGATGGGCCTCCCCCATCCCACCACCCACTGTCCATCCAAGGGGGCTGGACTGGCTGTGCAAAGCAGTCCCAAGGAGAGTCCTGCCTCTCTTGTAGTATCTTATAGCAAAAACAGCTTCCATACATCCCCACGGGTTAATCAGCTGCTTGGACACTAATTAGTGCCAAATGCTCTTATCAAGAAGACACAGCCGGGTGCAAAGCCAGGCACTGCAATGGCTGGGATGTCCACCCCTTGCCCAGGACGCAGCCTGGTCCTTCCCTGAGTCCTCCAGACCAGTGGTGATGACCCCAGTCTGGCCATCGTCCTGGAGAGGGAATTGGCAGCAGAGGTTTAGGAGGGACAGGAAACTTCCTGGCTTTAATTCACTGAACCCTTTTGTTTCAACCACATTTAATATCTTAGAAATTACGAGTCACAGGGACCTGGGTGAGCCGAAGGAGAAGGCGTGATCTGTGAGGCCAATTAAGAGGCCGATGGCACATAGTGAAACGGGAGCCCCTCGGGGGAGGCCAAGGTTACATAAATAAGTGTGTGAAGGAGCTGCACTGAATCTGCAGGCACTCAGCCACTAGTGATGCCCCTTTGAATCTGGGAAAATTAAATATAAATAATAAATGTTTAACCACACAGCAAATAAATACAATGAGGCACCTTTAAAAATTATACTAATAAACAGCAAGATGTTGTGCTTCTGCCCAGGGTGGCTGAGCATCTTCTGCATACTGGAGACAAAGAGCACAAAAGAGGCGGTTGTGTTTAGGGGGGCCTGCTCAGCTGGGTTGTCTTCACCCCCAGTCTGCCATCCCTGTGTAGAACCCTGGGACAGCATAGAATAAAACACCCAGCAAAACTGGAAATAAAATAGTGCCAAGCTCAGCCAGTGAATGTCAGGGCCTCCAGACCAGAAGCAGCTCACCTCTGCCTGTGTGATCCTAATAGGCTTCTTCTGGGCGTCTGGGAGCAGGATTAGGGCTTGGTTCTCAGAGGAGAAGCCCGGAGGCTCCTGGTGATGTTACAAATGTTCAACGTGAGCTGCGAGGTCCCCAGAATTGCTCCGTGTCAGCACTCACTTTACAATAAGAGCTCTGCTTCTCGGCTTCCCTGCTTTTACTGCTTTCTTGGAAGAAGGGGAAAAATGAAATGGAGATATAAAAAATAAAGGGGTCATTTATAGTTAAGCACATTAGGATGGGAGCGAGAGAATAAAGCGGTGAGAACGGCTCAGCCGGGGGCCTACAGGGACTTGTTCTCTGGTACTGGCACGGTCTTTACTAGGTCGCTTGAACCTTTTGCACTCTGCTGCAGAGCTCAGACCTGGGCTATATATCAGCAGCCTTGCCGTGGTGTGCAGTGGAAAAGCCTGTAAGTATCCTCAGACCCGCTTGTGCCAGGAGTTACAGTTCGTGGGCGACTTTTATAGGTGGCCAAAGCAGCCAGCCCGGGCCTGGGGGGTGTGGCAGAGGATGTGGGTTAAGTGTGGACCAGTTCCCTTTCCTGCGATGTAATTTAATTTCTCCCCAAATTCTGCAGGGAAGGAGCAGGGCAAAAGACCTTCCTTGCTGTGATTAAACATTCCTGGGCAGTTTAATTATAGCCTTTGTCTACTTAAACACTTGCACAATAAACCCACAGAGAGCTGCCATCCCACTATACTTAGTTACCAATTTCTTTTCTTCCCAACCCCTGAGATTTGGTTTCCCATTTACTAGAGGTCACTGGAGCCAAACTCTCCATGGGGCTACTCTGGCTGTCACCAGGGAGCTTGTTCCAGAGCAAAATGTGTTCCTCAAGTCAGACTGACTCAGTGGCAGCTGACACTGGTATTTGGGTTTCTTTAGACCTCTGGGCTCTGATTACATCTGGTTTTGATGAGCCCCCATGTCTGTACTGAGCCCCCACGACTCACCAGTCTCTAATTGCTTCAGATTTCCACTCAGGGGCGACTGTTCCTGCTCATGGCAAAATCCAGGTCCTGGATATGCCACCACATCTAGGAAGCACCTGATTCCAGTGACAAATGTAGCACCCAGAGCTCAGTGCTGCTTTTGACACACGAGCGCAGACATAAATATTCTCCAGCCTTTACATCCTTTCTCCATTTTAACTCATGGCTTCATTAGACTAATTTGTTTCCAGGTTGGAGGATGAATAATGAGCCTCAGCCTGTGGATGCATAATTAAATTTTGATAGTGAATGTTTTTATCTAACCTTGTTTTCATTATTATCCTCAGTACTTGAATTACAAGTTAGAGATTTAGGGCTGCAGGTTTGCCTTCACATTAAGCCTGTACACCTATGTGAGGTGTGACAGTGGTCTGCCACCTCCCAGGACAACGTCCAGCGGTGACACCACGGGTGTCATTTCAGTCAGGTCTAATCATCAGGGATGTTCAGGGAAAGAGAAACAGTTAATGACAAAATGGTTTTTCCCCTGCCACAGTCAGTACAACACACAATCCCTGGTCCATGTGGGGTCTGTACGCTGCTCCACAGCTGGATGGCACATCTCAATGGCAAGGGTCCCCTGGAGCGTCTTGGTGGGACATCTTGGTGGGACACACAGTCCTGCTGTATTTCCTAATGTGCCCAAACTCCATCTGGTTTTTTGGGTATGTAGTTAGCTTTGTTTCCACAGTTACATGCCTGCACATTCCCCAGACTGTCCCTGTCCCCCTGTGCCTTGCAAGTGGCTCCCCAGCATTACATTAAGGTCCCCGTGCCCTGCGTCTCTGTGCTCACAAATGATTTTCTCCAGCCTTCCCATTGTTCTTTTCAGCACTGCAGTTTCCATCAGGCTTTTCCACTGATCTTTGTGGCCTCTCCCTGCTCCTGCCATTGTCAAGAGGGTTTTCCATAATTCCCTGACTACTGGGGTGGTACCTAAAGGATGCCCTCTGGGCTAAGGTAGGGAACAGAGCGCATCTCTCAGGCTCCGCTCCTGCTCCGGATGGGAGCCGGAGCGCTTCGAGGAGCCCGAGCAGGTACTTAGTACAAATGTTAATGGCGTCATTGTTTATATTGTAGGATTGCAAAGGGTCTCCTGGGTCATCTGGGGCATTGCCCTTCAGTAACTCAGTCCGTATTCAAGCTATCCCAAGGGTATTTTTAGTCGATTCATGAATCCTTTTAGGAATTCGGCCCAACGACCTCCGTCAGCAAACGATTCTTTTGGCTAATTGACTTCACTTTCTGCATGCCCTCTTTTAATACTGCCTTTAAAGTTTGAGGCTTTTTCTTCCTCTCTCGGTGTCACCCACTGCTCAATTTCAGCAGCTCTTTTTTCCTGTCCCTACATCTTTATCTGCATTACAGTTGATTCCACAGCACTCGCTGGTGAAGCCTCTGTGCTGGTGGAGCCCCCGCACCGACAAAGCCCCTTTGCCTGCAGGGCTCAGCCCCTCTGTGCATGGTGAGATGGTCTCCACCAGGACATGATGGACACAGACTAGACAAGGTGACAAGGGTGGGAGAGGACACAAAGGTCACCTTTACTCACATAAACCTCCAGCAGCAGAGCTGGGAACAGTCCTGGGGGCAAGCTGCCTCTCAGCTTCCATTATGCTGGCTCCAGCTGAGCAGCTGTTTGAAGGGTCCTCATTCTCCTTGATGTCTTCAACTTTAACTAATATCACAATAACAGCAGAGAGTGAGGGAAAAGAGAGAAGGAGAAGGAGAATTAAACAGACAAACTTTTCTTGGTCATTATTCTTCTACTTTGATCCACTGCTCTGTGTCATGTCATCACTGCATTGTTACTTGCTACAGAGCCAAGTTTGAGCATGTCATACGGAGATTTTTGAGAGACAAGATTGTGGGAGAGGCAAGGGGCTGCAACCAACACGCATCTCCCAGTTGAAGAGGTTGCTTGCCAGCACTCACCCTCACTGCTTATGATCCCTGCAGCCCTGCCCGTTGGACTGAGTGGTTGATCCCTACTCAGCTCCATCAGAATGAGCTGAAGTTAAACACAAAGCTTTTGCTCATCTGACTTCATCCTTTCAGTGTGGGTCAGGGAGCATCCTCAGCAGCACCCACAGGGGTGTAACCTCCAACACAGGACAGCACAGGACAATGACACTTCTACTGGCGTTGGCCCCTCAGTGACCTGTTCTCCATCCATTTTCCTCTCCATCTTCTCTAGTTTTGGTGAAAGTGAATTCACATCTTCCTGTGATGCACGGCTTTGATGCAGCTGTGAACTTAGCAGAGGATCTACCCTGGGAGTGGCTTTGCACATGCAACTTTCCTGAAGGAAAAGACACGGAAGGAGGGGACCTGAGCTAACTGGGCAGACTGGAGCTTGAATGACCTACATGAATCCTTGGCATCAGCCAGGCAGTGTTTCTTTTAAATAAATTATGCAATAGTGCAAGCTTCAGAAGACATTTTTTCTTCCCAAGAAAACTACATTTCAGAGAAAAAATAACTGTAAACCCAAGATGGTCAGATTTGATGAAGTCAGCAAAGCTGTAGCCAGGATGAAGATCATACTCTCCACATCAGTCTCCAATTCATCATCAGAGCCAGTTGGTAAATATTTGCTTCTTCTAGTGATCAGCTGAAAGGTTCCTTCATTCCCACAATACTATTATCTTTGCAAATTACTTTTATTATAGTGAAAAGCAAAAACCTAAATCCTGACTGTTTTTAATTGAAAACAAAGGTGAAAAAAAAAGAAAAGGCTTTTACAATAATCAAAGTGTGGACTGTAGTTTAAATAAGTGCTTTGTAATTTTCTCCCCAGTAGACTGATACTTAAAAAACTCTGCTAAGAGAGTATTTTTGCATAACTGTGTCTGTCCTCTGCCTGGCAAATTGATCAAACCAAGTGGATTCACAGGGCAGAGGTGAGCAGGTCTTAATATTCCTCCTTCTCCAGCAGAAATCAAAGATTTTGCTGTTCCCTGTGATACAATCACGATTTGGTGTGTTTGCATGGGACTAGGCACCCCAAGGCAAGCCAGGGGATGCACTGAGTGGGAAAACAAACCAGGATTAACATGGTGCACCACCAGGACAGAGCTCAGAGAGGTCCTGGGACCTCCATCCCTGGGGAATGCAGTTCATCTCTACATCATAAGGTCATGGCCAGCCTGGGTTCACTCTGAACTTGGCCATGCCTGCAGCAGAGGTTTGACCAGAGCTCTCCAGACACAGCTTTCAACCCCCATGTTTCTGAAATATTGTGATGCTTCCATGCCTTTGTCCCAGCACAGGCTACTCCAGTGGTCACCAGTTGGTCACTGCAGATGTCCCCCATTGCATTTGGTCTCCAAAGAGGGCTGGGCTCCCACCAGTGCAGCTCAGCTCTCCCCACCCAGCACAAACTCCCTCCTCCTGCACTCGCTAATACCCGCTTCTCAAAGCGCCTCAAGTTTTCCTTGAGGAGGAAGGGAGTATTTAAAGCCTTTCCAAATTATATGGAGGTCTTTGTTATTTTAAGATACTTTCGTTTCCCCCCTTTTCCATTTGACTTTGTTACCTGATGCTCGAGGAATGCATTTTCCCCTCTATTAAATGTTTTAACTGCGTACAAGTTCCATCTTAGTGTTAGCATCTTTAATAGTAGAATATTACCATATTAATTGCTATTGTGAACCAGAAGATACTTATATCATCCAGGCTTTCATTACCGTCACGGAGGGATTTTTCCTACTGAGTCAAAAGTGACCACTTTCCTTAATCCCCTGTTTAAAAGCCCTGCTATTCCTCCTGACATGCCTAGGACGAGGGTGGGCAGCATTTTCCCAGGGACAAACTTGGAATTAAATGAATTCATTTCCCAAGGAACAGCAACCCCTTCCCAACCTGCTGCGGGTTTCTCAGCGGTCGGGTGGTGGGGCAGTTAGTTTTTAAGCAATTAAGAGACAGCCACCCCTACACACACACCCGGGCCTCCCCTGCCCGTGGCGGGGAAGGGAGGACAAGCGGGAATTAGCCGGGAGAACAATAGGGATTCAATCAAGCCCGGATCAGGTTGCAGCCCTTTTGTCGCCGGGACTCGTGCCGGGGGTTAATGGGGCAGAAGGAGATGGGAGCGGGGCGGCAGCAAGGCTGGGACACAAAGGCCAAAACACACGAGCTCCGAGGGGGACAGATGGGGACAGGGGAGGAAACAGCAGGGGGGACGCCGGGAGGGAAGGGACTCCGCCACAGAGCGGCAGTGGATACCGGGGGGCGAGCGCGGCCCGATCCCTGCGGGTCTCCCCACTCCCCCCCGTCCTGCCGTGTCCCCCCCTTTCCCCGCAGGTCCCCTCCATCCCCGCTGGTGCCCCCAGCCCCTTTGGGTGTTCCCAGCCGCATTCCCCTCCCCGGTCCCCCGAGGCTGCTCCTCTCCGGGAGCATCCCAGCATCTTTTGCTCTTGCCACGGGCAGCTCGAGCCGGGGGGCGCCGCTGGCCGTGCCCCCCCCGCTCCAACCCCGCT